>JAWNPO010000455.1:34165833-36592500 GCA_035047525.1 Drosophila quinaria
AAGGTACTCAAAACTCGCATGTGACATAATTCGATAAATGATTCGAATTCAATGGACATGGATCAATGCACGGTTTGCATGTGAATTAATTAACTGTGATTTTTCACTGCAAACGGAAATAGAAATGAAAAATGTGTGAACAATGTTAGAAAATTGTTTGTTTGGCGAGACTTGAATTCAAACCCCGAGGGTTCCATTATCCGGGTAGCGCACTTTCACTACCAATCCAAACCCAAACCGATATGAAATGAAATGAAATGAAATGAAACGAACCGAGACGAAACGAAAGCAGCGCTGCCTACGCAAAAGAAAAATCCCAAACAACAAAAAAACATCATAAAAAGAAACGTGATTTGCTTTTTAATTACCAAAAAAACCAGAGAGAGAGAAAAACTCTAAGAAAAAATAAAGAAAGAAATTAAATGAAATGCTTTTCCAGCTGTATGATTAACGAAAAATCGTCAACGAAACATTCTCACTGCTTCATAAATTTCAAACCAGGCGTCACTCGCACGAAACTCGGCGCACGGCGACTTGACACCCACTCGAGAAACTGGGCACAGTAGCTCTCAACCAGCCTCGGGCCTCAGTCTGAGACCGAGTCTAAGCCCAACTCTTTGCAATTATGCTAATTGAATAGTCGTATGCTTAGATATTCACTCAAAGAGCGAGCCGAATATTAATAACCGTTATTATGTTGACTCTTAGGCTTCTCAACTGGTTCATAATGGTTCATTTGGCACACTTTTGAAATAAACTTGTTGGTTTATTGCCAGCAAAAACGCTTACGAATGCAGCACAAAGAGTAAAGCGAGTTAATTACAAGTTCTCAACAGTTAGCAAGAAAGTGAGAGTGAGGGAGACAAACACACATGCGCTTTTCGAGTGTAGAGAAACGATAGTGAACTAGTGAACCAGTTTAACTGATCATTGAGCAAGTTAAGCATACATTCAGTAAACGAAGTAAATGAAGCGAACTAGTTCATGAGTGAAACTCACCAGTTCTCTAAAAACTTGGTTGATTTCAAGACTTTTAATAAAAACAATTTCAGCTAATAAATTGTAAGTCATTAACGAAGTGTTTACCTTGAAAAATAATTAGCTTACACATTTGATTAAAGCACAAATTTGGTTCAAATGAACTCGATCATTAGCTAAAAGAATTAGTTCACGTGAACACTTGAAATCAAATTTCCGATTAAGTAAAAATCACAATACGAAAAAAAAAACAAAGTCGACCTAAAATGTAACTTCGGTTGAACGCCCCCCAATTTGTGACGCCCCCAAATTAAGCCCTGCAACGCCCCACAAAAAATACTGATAAACAGAGCCCATGGGGGCTAGGCAAACAATGAACACAACAACAACAACAATGACAAACACTTGGTTGTCGCCAGATAAACTCCATTGCCATCAGTTGTTCAGTTTTTCAGTTATTCAGTTGTTGTTCCGTTCAGTTGCATTGGCTTACCTGGAAAAAAAAGGCAAGAAGAATAAAAGCAAATAAACTGTGGAGTGAACCAAATAGCTGGCACCTCTACACCTCCTCCCTCTCCCTCTCTACTCATCTACTCACTCTCCCACTCCCTCAATCTAACAGCCAGATAGGGCAATTAACTAGCTCTAAATACCCTTGCGGACAACTCGAGTGGTTTCAATTCAAACTCTTCTCTTTAATGACATAATAGAAACAGATCTTTAACGATCCTTAACATTGTTTGTAGTGTTCTACCGATCTTTATTAAAATCTTTTTTAGAATATAAATTTCAATATGATTTAGAATGATATTACTGAAAAAGATACAAATTGTTATTAAGTAATTTCCACAACATATTATCACTAAGCAAACAATACAATACAATGTATTGTTTGCTTAGTGATATTATTTAATTAAATCAAGTATGTTCAGAATTAAACTTGACATTTATAAGACAATTGGAAACCAATCATATTTGTAAATAATTTATGACTTTATGATGAATTTAGTAAGACTTGTTATTAATAAATTTAATTAACAGATATACTTTAATATAAACCTTATTAACCGTTTAGTTTAGTTGAGATATAGATCTAACTTTATGCAAAAAGAAGCAAATGTATAATACTAATTTTCATAAACATATTGAAATTGGGAGATGAGTTTTTTATTTTACAAGCTTCAAAAATTTTAAACAGTTTGAATGTCCAATGGCAAATTTGTTATTTATAAACTGACCAACTTAAATATATAAAGTTCAAATGGTTTTCTTGTATTTTATTTTTTATTTATTTACTTAGAGATGCTAATAGATTTTTTCACAAGTTAAATAAATAAATTCATTCGGTTTAATAAACAATTGGCAATAACTTTACTTGCATACTAAATAAAAAAAAAACATAAAATGTATATACATTTGAAAAGTATTTTCTATCAATTTTTTTTATATTCATATCAATTACTATATCTTCAGACATTTCTGTAACAATATCTATTTATCTATATCAGGGTCAATAATAAAACTCATTCGTAATCATTATATTCGAGTTTTATTTTTTTTTTTTATCAAAAATAATGACTGTGGTGTAAGTTTTATAATATTACTCAAAAATAATGATAATCATTGAATAAAAATCATGAAATTAAATATCATGGCATAGATTGAGAAAAAATAAATATTTTTCTGTCCATTTTGATTTTTTTAGTTAAAAAACAAACAAAAATAATAATTATTTATTCCTACATTTATTTCATACAAATATTTTTGTTTCTTTATATCCCCGTTGCATATTCGCTGACAAAATAGTTATACCCCTTTTTAAATGTAGTGCAACGACAGCAACACAAAAAAAGACAGCAACGAAGAAGAGAAAAAGGAAAAAAGATATTGTACAAAGTGCTGCAGGTCTGCGACTAATACAAGTCATAAACTGGAGCTCAAGTACATAAAACAACGCGACAACAACAACTATAACAACAACAAGCGAAACGAGTTGTTGGTAAAAGCGCCATGCCACGCCGCGTCGCAAGTTTGTCAACATCAATGTCGCCCCTCTGTTAAATGTGTGTGTGTCTGTGTGTGTGTGTGTGTGTGTGTGTGTGTGTGTGTGTGTGTGTGTGTGTAACTCAATTCTTATCAAGAGTCGTGTCGCCATCGCCATCGCCAATCGCCCATCGCCTTTGGCCGTGTTGCAAGCGTCGTTTCAACTGCAGTTTTTCTGCGATTTTGTGGCGCCCACACGCAGCACTCAAAATTCGTCATATATGCAACATGTTGCAAGCAGCAGCGGCAGCAGCAGCAGCATGGGGAGTTTGGAGGGGCAGAGCGGAGGGGGCATGCAACACCCACTTGCAACTTGCAAGTGACAAGCAGCCGCCTAGCCTGGGCGTGGTAGGTGTGGCAGCCACAAACGTTCGTTTCTGGCCCAGCTAAATTTCCGACAGGATTTTTGTCAAAAATTAACAACAAAAGAAAAAAAAACTATGCCACACATGTGTGTGGCACACAGGGAATGAGGGAGGGGAGGGGGTAGTAAGGGGCAACGTGACGCCGTCAAGTTTATCGGCAAACAACAAAATACCATTTTCAAGCAAACAAAATGCGCCCAAAGTGGGCGGCATGGGCGTGGGCGTGGCACAGCTGCAGCAGTGTTTGTTGAACTTTGCAGGCAAACACAAAAATCAAAAAAGAAAAAAAAAAGAAGTGTCGAAGCAACAACCAAAAAAACTTGGAACGAAACTAATCAATCTACGGCAAAAAAAAAAACACACATCGAACTAAACTGCCATGTGGACACACACACACACACATACAAACATGTCTAGTGTGTGTGTGAGTGTGTGCATCTTCTGGCCACAGCTGGCTGCAAACTCCATTCTCCATTCCGTGTTCATGTTGCAACAACATCTGTGGCAACTAAACACAGCCGAAAACTCAACTAAGTAAAACAAAATAAATAATCATAATAAATAAAACGAGCCACGAAAAAATCTCGCAGTTCCATGTGAAGTTGCCCCTTCCCTTTTCGTGTTGTTGTTGTTGTTCTTCTTCTTCTTGTTGTTGCAACATCATTTTTACTGGCACACGAAAGGCCCAAAAAATCCAGCAACAAAAATTTTAAAAGAAAATTGCTAAGCAATTTAAAAGATGAAAACACCTTGAGAAGCGCCAACGGATACGCCACAATCTACCCCTCTCTATCTCTATCTCTCTCTCTCTCTCTCTCTCTCTCTCGCTCTCATTAACTGCCTCTTCCTGCCTCTCTTTCTTTTCCTGACTGAATTTATGGCCTAAGCAAAGAATAGCAGAGCTTAGAACCAACAAAATGCACAGTTCAAGTTGAAGAAACAAATCGTTGCATGGCCAAAAGGCAACTAACAAGATTCTATACACTGGAAAAATCATCAACTTTTTTTAAGTTTTTCACAAAAAGAAGCATCAAGTAGAACTAATGTAAACAAAAAACAAAGCAGAGTCTACAATCTGCAGCTAAAATATACAATATCAAATTGAAAAAAAACTTGGACGAATTATCACCAAAGGAAGCCAAAAATGAATAATTAAATATTTTGGTAAAGAATATAAGACACATTCATTTATTTAATAAATTTAAAATAATTTAAATATAAACAAAATTAAAGATTGAGTGAAAAGTGGGAAAAACTGTATAAGAAATAAGAGTTAGAATTCAACTATCATTTACAATTTGAAGTTCGTGAATACAGCTAAATTAATAACTTAACAAAATCATTATCAAAATAAAGCGAGACAAATTAAATAATTCAAATTATAGATAAGAAATATAAGTATTCAGATTAAAATTAAATTTAAATTTAACTGAAAATAAAAGACTGATAGAATTATCATCTAAAACAAGTAAAGCAAAAGCCAAAATCTATTTTAGAGATAAGAGTTAGAGAGAGAGCATAATAAATCTTAAAACAAAAAACAGCCTAAAGAAATGGGCAAAATAAACTAGATTTAAGGTATTTATATCTAGTTAAATTAGTAAAATCAAAGCCACAAAGTTAATATTTATTTTAGTTATAAAATAAATCTTAATTATTTGTAAATACCTCCGACTAAACTTTCAAGTAATCCTACTAAACAAGTCTTTTCCTTTCCACTTAGAACTTTCAATATATTTAATAAGAGAAAGCAATAAAATCTCCAATTATTTGCGCCTGCTGCACAAAAAGTAAGTTTCAAAAGCGCAGAGAGGGGCGATGAAGTTAAGAAAAGCATTGAAAGATCAGCTTAAGTTGTCAGCTACAAATAATATGTATCTTTAAGATACAGCTACGAATGTGATATGTTTGGCTGAGCAGGAACTGCTTAAACAGGCAATGGAATGCCTAAAGAAATTAGAAACATTGTCACTACAACAACAACAACAACAACAACAACAACAACAACAACATGAACAACAAGAGCAACCACAAGAGCAATAGATATAGAAATGGGAATAGCAAAGATTCCAAACGATATCGAAACGATCTCACGCAAAATAGTTCGATTGAGGCTGCAACAAACAAGGAGAAATAAAACAGAGACAGAGACTCCAAAGCCAAAAACCGAAAAACAACTTAAATTACCAACACGGCGTCAATTTTCATTAGAAAACAAGCAACAACAACAACGACAACAACAACGACAACAACACGATTCAAAGAAGCGATTCGACCGGATTCAAGAAGACAGCAAGTCAGAGTGAGAGGGAGAGACGGAGAGAGGGAGAGAGGGGCTTTGGCCATGACTGAAGTTGAAGCTGAAAGCTGAAAGTTGGTAAGATGGTAACTGGAGGCTGGAGACAACCACAGCAACAACAACAACAACAGTAACAACAAATCCAAAAGTTTCAGCTTACGACAAGAGAGAGAGAGAGAGAAGCTCAAGAGGCGAGAAACAACTGAGAACAGAGAACTGAGAATTGCGAATTGGAGGCAGGTATTGGATTATTGGCAAAATGCTTCGATCTGTGGCAGCAACAACAAGAATAAGATGTAAGTAAGCTACAGTCGAGGTGCTCGACGTATAAATGCCCAGTACTTACCTAAGATTATAAGATATAAAAATATTATAATAAATTAAATAAACAATAAAAAGTCCAAATAAAGTAAAAAATAAGATAAAAAAATTTAATAAAAAGGACAAATGAAAAAAAATTGGATTATATAAATTAAGACTAATAAATAAAAATATTAAATATTAATAAAAAAAATACATATGTATATACATATATGTTTAAAGCCAACGGCATTTAAATCGTCCACTGCTTAAACATATATAAATTTTGAATTTATATTAAATTTTTTATTTTGATACTTTGGGTTTATATTTCTAACAAAATCTTAATTATCTTTCAAGTTTTCAAGCCGATCGAGATGAAATTTTATGCAAACGTTCGTAAACTAAAAGAAATTCTGTGTATAAAATATCAAGACAGTAGCTTCAGAATAGATCTTGTAATTATGTTTATATAAAATGTACCTTTTATATTTTAATATATGAAAAATAACAAACAAATAAAAATATCAGCAAATTTGATACAGTCTCTGCGACAAACTTATAAGCCTATAAACACGTTTCGAACTGGGCTAACAACTGTCGTGGATTGGCAACATTTTTGGTTTTAGTTTTGGTTTTGGTTTTGGTTTTGGGTAACGAGTTTCATTCGCACAATTTGAACGCCTCGGGGCGAGAGAACTGAGAACTGCGAACTGAGAATGAAAGATTTTGCTCCATAAATCTAAACAATGTGAGAAGGGTTAATGTCCAATCCAAAGCCGCAATATCTATCTGCGTGTGAGATGAGACTGGAGACTGAAGACTGAAGACTGTGGAGACTGCAGACTCCAGAATTTAGACTTGTGGTTGCAACTGTTTCCCCTGTGGCTATGGCTCTGGCATTGGGTGTGTCCCAGGCACACACAGCCAAACACACACACAACCAAACACACACACAACCAAACACACACACAGCCAAACACACACACAACCAAACACACACACTTAATTATACACTAGCTAACATATAGGTATTACGAGCTATGTGAACTCAGGTCACAGCGAAGCTATATTGCTGAAACTTTGCATAATGCTATCCTTCGATAATTCCAATAATGTATAACAAAGTCAAACAGATCAGAAAATTATATCACTGTATTACATTACTTACAATCAGTAAAATTTCATAATTTATAAAAATATCTTTTTTTTGTGTCAAGTCATGTTATATTATCTTTTTTATATTTTGGTCAACTTTAATCTAAATCAGACCACCATGTCACAAGGCTGTCATAGTTTTTATCGGTGCTATATTTGGAAAATCTTTATTTTTTTCTTAAAGATAGTCATATCTGTAATTGAAATTAGGTCACTATATCATTAAGCCGTCATTGAAAGTGCAAGTTTTGCATGAGCAACTTTTTGATTCGTTAAAAAATTATCTATCCAACTAACATCTAAAAAAGTCTGTCTAAAATCAGCTTTGTATTCATTAATTTTTAAAATAAATCAAGAAAATAATAATTTTCATAAAATGAAATAAACTAATTTCAATTTTTTGCAAGTTGAAATCAAAATAAACTCTTTTGAATCTTATTGAAATTAATGAACTATATTTTGAAAAGAGTATTCGCACTTCGTTTTAGTAAAAATAAACCAGTTTTTTAAGTAATTTTCTTGGCGTTTCTTTTCGCTTTGACCCTTAGGGCAATTTGTCAGGCTCAAGATTAGAGGAAACGGCAGCCGCGGTTGCATTTTTGCTTATTGATTTATCGATAGACCGAAAAAAAAATAAAAAAAAAACCGGCACAACGATCGTTGCAACGACGCTTCCTGACGACAATTTTGCAGCCTTTTCATTTCAATTTTTTGGTTCGTTTTTATTTATTTATAATATTGTCTTTTTTTATATTTATCTTTTTTTTTGACTGGTGAATTGATTGCGTGGGCCGTGACGGGCTTTGATTTTGAAGCTGGGAACTGGGAACTTGGAGTCTCTGCGGACTGGCGTTGCCCACACGCGTTCAACAAAACGCTGATGAATGATCGTTTTTTTTTGTGGCATCTCCAACTTCAACTTCAGTTTCAACTTCAACTTGAAGCTCGGCTTTGCAACTTCAACTACAACTGCAGCTTGGGCCTAGCAATTGGCAATAAATCATAACACCCACATGTCTTGCCTCTTTCTTCTCGCCTCTTGCCACCTTCCTCTTGCCACATGCCACATGCCTCGTGACGCTTTGCGTGTGTGGATTTCCCTCGTCCGCTCTCCCTCTGTGCATCTCTTGGCGCTGGGCGATGATTGCATTTGACTGTGCAGCACTTCAGGCCACAGTCTCATTAGTACACACAAGTGACCTACCCCCCTACCCCCTACCCCCCTGCCCCCTCCCCCTTCCCCCCTTCACACACCTCCCCCACCTCTGCTGTTTGCCCCTTTCAAAAATTATGTTGCACTTTTTATACCCGTTACTTATAAAAATTAGTAAAAGGGGATATTGTATTCGTTGCAATGTATGTAACAGGGAGAAGGAAGCATCTCCGACCTTATAAAGTATATATATTCTTGATCAGCATCAACAGCCGAGTCGATATAGCTATGTCCGTCTGTCTGTCCGTCTGCCGTCTGTCCGTCCGTCTGTGTGAGCGCCTAGATCTCAGAGACTATAAGAGCTAGAGCAACCAAAGTTGGCACACAGACTTCTATAGACCCCACGCAGGTCAAGTTTGTTTCAAATTTTTGCCACGCCTTTTTCGGCCTCTGTAAATCGCAAAAAACCACCACACGCACAGTTTTCAAGATATCATAATTTTTTTACTAATTATCGTTAACTACTATTATTACCTATCATCCTACTAAATCGTAACAAGAGCGGACAAACCGAAAGGTGGTAATGGCTAATTAAAGTTTTTAAAAAATATAAGTGCCTAAAAGCATGCAATAAAAAATATTAAAAAATTTATTAAAATAAGTAACGGGTATCCTAGAGTCGGGCGCTCGAGTATAGCCTTTCCCACTTGTTTTTTTTTTTTGGTTTCCTACTTTTTTCATCATTTTTTGTATCTTTCAGATACATTCAACACTCGACAGCTGCTAGGCAAGTTTGTAATCGCAGCGCACACGCTGCAATTGTTGTTGTTGTTGCTGTTGTTCTAGCTGAAAATCCACAAAACGTTTTCCCACACACCACACACACACACACACACACACACACTCACTAGTTCATAGTGCAGACCAACTCAACTCAACTAAACTCGAGTCAAGTAAAAAGAAAAAGATGGGCAATTTTCCTAGCGCTATAAATACGCACGCCTCCTTTCCAGTTGCCTCTCCCCCAATTTTTTCTCAGCTCTCCTCTTCCTCTCTCTCTCTGAAAATCAATTGAATTTTCACGCATGTTTATGTGCTACAGTCCAAGTTGGCTAAATGTAACAAACGTTTGATAGATAAATTAAAACTAATAGATACATCTTACCAAATACATTACATTAACTTGACTCTAACGTCTACCCAAAACTCTGCACTAAACTCAGGCCTACCTACCTACCTACCAAAGATCGTATCGTAGATATTTGGAAGCAAAATATTATTTAAACGAGTAAATAAAGTTTGAATTAAAAGCCAAAAACCATAATCAAAATGACATTTCGGTTTAGTTTTGGAAAAGCTTGAAATTTTTAAGTTGGTCCGATTTTTGACTTTACAAGTCAGCATTTTTTGTTCATTTTGACATGACATTTAAAAAAAAAATCTCAAATTCTAATTTAAAGTTGTATTACGATTAGTATAAGAAGTTGAATATTAAAAAAAAATGTTAAAATCCCATTCTGAAAAAAGAAAAAATGTATAACATAATTGTTACCAATTAATTTAAATAAATTAAGAAAGCAAACCAAACTTTGCTTTGGCAAAGTTACGAAAAATTCAAATTGATTTGATTTTGTCACTTAAGAAATTTACAAGTACATATTCAAATTTTGTTTTTTGTTTTTGCATAAATCGATAAATTGTTATTATTTGGAGATATTACGACGACTCGTCTCATTTTTTGTCGATTTTTAAATTTCACTGTTTGCATTTACATCACTCGCTTAATCTCAACTCGAAAAGCGCTTAAACATTCTTAGGCAGCATTCACTGTACTTGGACAGTGCGTACTATGTGCCAAGTGTCTGCCTGGGCATTTCCTTGTTTCTGGCTCGTCTTCGTTGTTATAGTATTTTCCCTCCACATAGCTTTCCTTCGCAACATTTGTGTCTCATATATCTCTCTATTTCCAACCGAACCGAATGCTGCCTTCATTTGTTTATGTCTTTTGCGTACCGCCAAAAAAAAAAAAAAGAAAAAGTATTTTGCATGTGCTGCGAGTAAAGCGTATGAATACATATGAATACTGAAACAAATAACGAATACGAAAATGAATAGGAATGGGAATTGGAATGGGAATTGGAATGGGAATGGGAATAGGAATACGAGTACATGCTTCATCATCCATGTTCGCTCGTCCCAGTTGAGTACAACAACAACAACAACAACAGCAATAACAACAACCAGTAACGAACCCAACCCTCAACCCCCATCCCAGTTCCCCCCCTTCTTATGTCACCGACTCTTTGGCGTCTGTTGACCTCATTTCAATGAAACATTTTGGCGCACTTTTCGAGCGTACGACCAAAGAACTTAAGAACTATCGTATCGTATACTACATATATAACACAAAAGAACATGTGTCAGCCAGGCAGGAATAAAAAGCATTACACTCACACACACACACACACACACACACACACAAGCACGACAAAAACAACAACAAAAAGAGAGACACACGCAAATAGATAAATTTGAAAATGAGCAGCAAAAATCATTTAAAACTGCCCCTACTTATATCATTTCGTATCATGAGGTAAAAGACATGTTTTACAAATGCTAATTTCACCTATATTTCAGGGATAGTTTAACTTTAATGAAAGAACCGCACAATAATAAATCATTGGATTACAGACTTCTTTTTTATTTAAATTGTTCATCTTCAAAACTTTTTAATCCTCAGAAAAACAATCTTAGATTCCAGCTTTTATATCTTTTCTTCAGTTATCATCATCTTAAAGACATTTCACACATTTTTTGATTATTCAAATCGCCAAAAGTTATCGAAGGCTACCCCTATATCATATTATATCATAATTCAAGGGACAGTATTTATGTAATATACAAAAGCACAGCAAATTTTTCCAACTCAATTTTAAGAGAAAGTTTGAGTTAAGCTACGATTCTTCATAAGCTTCACCATCTTCTCTATCAATATTTTATTTTCAAAAATCATGATACCCTTTTAAATTATATTTGCAAAAATGTGTCATATTGTTCCATTTGAAACTAAAATTTGACCGCAACGCAAATCGCTCTGTTTCAAAAGTTTAGAAATATGAATCATGCATTTTTAGCATTTTCACCTTGATTTGTATTTGTTTACAGTGAACCCGCATAATAATCAATGAAGCATCTACATATAATTAAAACTTATGGCCCATATGATTTCATATGGAGCGTTAACAGCTGCACGTGGAATCCGGTGTTATCCAACAGTACAGTATTGAATAATTGTAAGCAAACAACAAATCGATCAAATAATTACTCATTAACTAAAAGCTACCCTAGGTTATTGATATCTTAAAAGTTTTTGAATCAAATCAAATGAAATTTTTACAATAGTTGAATAATGTGCTAAGACAAATTTAGGGCAAATATCTGAGGTATAGACTTTGATATTGGCATTATAATTCGTAGTTCAATAATCAATTTAAATACAATTTGCAGAATACTTGAATATATTAGAAACAGTGGTATGGTAAAAAGTTAGAAATATAACTTTATATTGGAATTGTTATGAAATGAAATTTTTAGATTAAATCAACATTTTTTAAGATTAAGTTATGACAAATATTTAACAAATAGTTTTGACCATTGAGCCATTTTAAAACGGCTTTTAATACAAATGAATTTAAAGGACTCTTTACAAGTACAAGCCACTCAAGTTACCTTTATAGGGTATTTTACGTATGACGGCAAACCTGAGCAACACAATTTGCATTTATTTATTCTCATTGCGATTTACAAAGCAAATTGGCGACACTCAAACTGTCGCATTTCACCAAGTAAATAAAACTAATATACATATAGTATGCATATAAAAATAAATAAATATAAAATACAGTAACAATAAATACGAAGGTCTCCATTTGCATCGTGGCTTATCAACGCGCTTTCCAGTCTAAAGTATAAATCGCGAAACAACAAAAAACAATATTAGACACATTTATTTACTATTGTACAAAATGAATAAAATAAAAAATCATTAAATGCACACGTGTAAAGTAAAATGTGCTTAAGGCGTGACACGAAATATCACGCGTGACTATCGGCGGCTTTTGATATAAAACACGACCGCACAGAGCGCGTAAAACGCACGTTCAAGTGGACAACAGACTGACGCACACATTGACAGACAGATGGACAGACAGATGGACAAACTAACTGACTGACTGACTGACTGAAAACATGACGGACATGACATCCGTTTGTCAGCCAAATCAAAATCAGAGAAACTGGGAAATTAGGAATTATGAAGCTGGAATTCGAATTCGAATTGAAACTGAAAATGGAAATGAAAATGGAACTTACTCTCTGGGACTTTAACACTCGGAACTGGGAACCGGGACTTGTTCTGTAGTTCGGCGGAACTTTTGATTTTTTTTTCGTGAGTGAGTGTTGAACGTGTGAATGGCTTTTTGATTGCCGGCTTTTTTTTTTTTTGTCGCTTAAAAAGCCGCCAGCAATTTGTGAGTCTCATTCTTGTATACCCTTTGCAGCGGGTATTATAATTTTCTCATATAACGTGTGACTGGCCCAAGAAAAAGCGATACAAGCTAATTGTCCAGTTGAGCATCGAACCAGTTGAGAATTCGAGTACGCAAAAGTGATAAAATATCTGTAAAGCGGATCTAACCAACCAAGGAAATATTTTGAAACTGAGACACAATATCATATAGCTATTACGAGTATATCTGACCATAATAACCCAATGCTCTAGAAAGGTACCAAATTATTCATCATAATCAAATTTTTGTAAAAATCGGCAAAACTATATAAAATATAGCTGCCATAGAAGCGATCAGTCAAAAATCAAATAAAACGTTTATTGTCTATTTTTTTAGATTGTAATAAAATGATTGTAACGAAATTTAATAAAATAAAAAGAAGAGAAATATTATTTTAACAAAATAATATATATACAGTCAAACTTCCCTAACTCGAATCACCATTATCCAAAGAAATTGTTCTAGTTATGGAGGTATTCGACTCATAAAAAAACTTTTTGTGTAAGGGTATTCAATTTTTTTCATACAGAAGCTACATTTTTGTCATACTTGTTGTTTTTATGTTTTGGGTTCTGTTTATTTTTTTACGAGCTTAGCCTTGATCATGGCCAAAAGCTGTCACATTGCGGCTTTATGACTGTTAAGTTTCAGTTATTGTTGTTGTTGTTAATATTGCTGCTGTGTTGTGTGTGAGCTGCATGACAAATGCAATCTGAAACTGAGATTGAGAGCCCAGAGCCCAATGAGAGAGACTAATCAGAAATGCACGACCAGCAACCGATGGAAACACATGTCGAGCCACGGTCAGAAGGACAAATAAATAAGTAAATTGGTCAGTGGAATCCCAACTACAGTAAGCACCGTTAAAAGTGTGCCATGAGAAAAATATTTCTTGTTATTAAACAAAACAAATTTCATAGAGTTTTCAATAAACTTTGACATCAAATGAATCTTCAAAAAAATCTGTGATCCTTAATTTCATTTATTTAGCTTCAAACAAGCGAAGTTCATTAAAAGTGCTTTAATAATTTAAAATTAAATAAAGAAAATTTATATTAAATACAAATTTATATAAATTATACATAAACTTAAATTAAATAAAAGATATAAAACGAATATAATTTTAATCGCTTGTAGAGCTTTTGCAGCAGCTTTAAAGTTTTGCTAAATAATACTAGTTTTGAACATACTAAAAATCAACTTCTTAAGTTTTCTAAACAGAAAAAACCAGCATATTACGATACAACATCGTTTTTCGAGCTAGATTTTTTCGTTGAAGATGCAGCTTTGTTCAGTGCAGCTTTAAAAAAGCTTTAGAAATTTTAAGGTAACTCAAAATCTGTCTTAAATGTCACAATCTTTAAGCATTCTTAGAATTGTTTCCGACTCGTCTTTTAAATAAGAATTGAATATTAAATGCAATATAAGTTTCCAAGTAGTTCGCCAGTTCTTCCATATGAAAACTTAAATATCTGGATCTGCAAGGAGTTGTCATGTGTGATGGGAAGAAGAAGCAGAAGCAACAACCTAATTGCTTTGACCCACTGCCTTCCAAAAGTAGACAAGTTACTTCCACATAAATAGAGACAGAGACGGAGACAGAGACAGACACATAGACAACAACAACAATGCCAATAAAAGCAACAACAACAGCAACTTGGAGAAATATACGTGGACACATTGCTCTTGTAATACATTTTTTATGGCTCCATAAGCCATAAGACGTCTTGGCCAGCTTTGTAATGTGATGGCTTGACTTAACTTAACTTGACTAGCTCTTCCTTTTGCCAAACCC
The DNA here is from genome assembly GCA_035047525.1 of Drosophila quinaria. Classification (NCBI taxonomy): domain Eukaryota; kingdom Metazoa; phylum Arthropoda; class Insecta; order Diptera; family Drosophilidae; genus Drosophila; species Drosophila quinaria. The sequence continues at coordinate 34,180,493 of JAWNPO010000455.1, forward strand.
CCCTCTCCACTCCTCTCCTCCGCCACGCCCCGTCGCCCTACATTCTCATACTTATGCATTGATTTTCTATTTTACTACCCTATAATCAATGCAAAGTCGGGTATATTACTTCATTTGCAATATTAATGCAAAAAATAAAAGTAAGAATTATGTATCTTGTACAATTAAATGTAAAATTTAAAAATAATTAATACAAATTAGCAAAGGGTAAGAAAAAATTATAGAATCATATTTAATATAGAATAAATTTGTTGTATAGAATATAGAATAAATTTAATTTTATAAAAATAATTTGGAATAAATATATATATCGATTTTATTCAGATAAAGTTAAATATATACTAATAAATAATTCAGTGCATCTTTAACCAAAAAAGAGGAAAGAGATGGTTTTACATAATAAAGCAACGAACTATTTACGAATACCTAGGAAATTAAACACACACATAAGCTAAGTTTTATAATGGTATTTAGGCAGATCTAAAGCTTAACTTTGTGAATAAATCAGAAACTAATTGAGGAAGCTGTACATCAAATTTAACGATAGATAGAAAAAAGTTAATCTATAATTTATTTAACAACATTTGTAACGTACAAATAATATAAGAAAAATTAGACAAGCGTTATATTATTTAGAAATGATAAAAAATAATCATAAAAAGGAAATTATGTATTTAGTTATAAATAGATTATTTTAAGAACAAATGAATGTAGTTCAGATTATTGTTGAATGAGTTAAAAATATTAAAGAGTAAGTAGTCATGTAGTTAAGACATTCAAAAATATTCAAAATTTGTCATATTTGAGGTTATTTATTTTGTTATGAACAGATTAATTTAAAAAGAATAACTATGTTAAATGTGGTTGAATCATTCAAAAATATTAAATAAAAATAATCACAAAATCAAATAAATAACATGGTACGTATTTAGTTATAAAGCGATGCATTTAAAAAGAATGTCTTAATTGAATGCATTGTATTTTTATTTGTAAGTAGTAAGCGTATTTGAGGTTCGTCGCATTGCCATTGATGTATTCATGTTTGATGTGTTGTCATTTTATTGGCATTTGCGGTTGGCTCCGACTTGTCTGCCGAGTTTGGCATCGGGAAAACGAGAGAGACCAGAGCAAAGGAGACAAGGGAGTGGAGGGGAAAATGTAGACTGTTGTCACAGTTACTTACTGGTAAGTTGGCGATATTATTGCTGTTATTGTTATTGCTGTTTCTGTTTCTGTTTCTGTATAGCCATTTAAAGTGCAGACGTCTGCAAATTGTTGTTGGCCTAGCCCCCGAGACAGTGGAGACTCTTCTCTTCTTCTGTCTCTTGTTGTTGTTGTCTCTTTTTAGCCACGCCACAAAGATCATTATCATAATCATAATCATTGGATTGAGAATTTTTATGGGCTTGAAATAAAGCCAGCAAATACAAATGCAAATGCAAATGAGTAATTGATTAGTCAGTTTAAAGACCCTACACAGACAAAAAAAAGCTGTACTAAAATTAAGTTCAAATTAACTTGATTTAAGTATTTTCGATACTTGAAATAGATACTTGATATAGGTAAGAATTACTGGAAATGAGCATAAAGGTACAACGACTAGTGCGCTAATTAAAAAGTACTCCTACTTGTAGCACTAGGAAATAGTCAATAAATAAATAAATAAAATAAAATCTTGAATCAACTAAAACTCTAAAATTACTAGAAATGAGCACCAAAATTCTTAATATAAATTTCGGACTGAGGTTTGACTCACAGATAAAGTACGTTAAATCTTAAATCAAGTTCTTAGATACTTATATCTTTTTAACGTTTGCTTGCTTAGAATTCCCAAATGGTTTTGGCTTGTTTCAGAATTAAATGAACTTGAATCAAGTTTGAATTATACTTATATCAAGTACGTTTTAAGGTAATTTTAAGTTTGAAAATACTAAAATTTGTAGATTTGAAATAATATCGAAATACTTGACTTTGGGAAATCAAGATCGAAATTTTGCGTTCTGTGTATGAAATAATTGATTTTTTCCTCCGTGTAGCTACACTATTATTCATGGATCGCTGACTGTGCTGTGTTTTATGTGAATTCAACTATGTAAACGAAAGGAATATGCGACTTCTTAGAACTGCAGCAAATCGGAACAGATTAAAATGTACACAAGTATTTTTATTTATTTAGCCTGAGTTCGAGTCTTTCCTTCCTGTGGCCCTCGACGCAAATATCCATTATCTTCAACTCATAAAAAAAATAAAAATACCATTTTCAACTCGCGAAAAACCCACACACAGATTGAGACTGCGAAGGAGAGAGACAAGATAAGTTTTTAAATAAAAATAAATAATCGAAACTGCAAAAAAAAAAATAAATAAATAAATATGGATAATAAGCGCTACACAAGGAAATATTTTGTTGGGAATGTGTAAATATAAATAAAAAAAGGTCTTATCTTCAAACTCAGCCACAACTGTCGAAAAAGTACACACAGATACACACACACACATCATAAAGATTATAATTTAAGGGTTCGATTTTAGCCAAATATTATTTGCGATTCGTTTTAAAGATTTCCAACGATATTCGTGTTGCTCGTAGATTAAATTGAAAAAGTGTCAAGTTATTCATATTATAATATAAAATAAACAGTTTACAGAAACTTGTATGCTAATTAATAAATCATTTTGATAAGCTTTGCAACGAAATCATTCTGAGAATCAGTTATTAGCATGTTCCTAGCAACAGATTAAGGTTAGTTTATAAAGTAAAATTTATAAGATCAGTCAACAGCTTCGATCATCAATATTTTTACAGGGTATCAAACCAAAACCAATTTCGGTTTTAGTTACGGTTTCGGTTATCGGTTACTCAAAATTTTTGGATATTGGTTACTTAACGGTTACCGGTTATTTCGGTTCAAAACATATATTAATCCATTTTGTGCCGCGATAAAAAAGTAGAACCACTTTTCTAGGCTAATTTGGACCTTCTAAAAACGAATATGAGGTTAAAAGTTAAATTAAAAATCACATTATTTTGACCTTAAATGTTTTTTAAAATTAAATTTAAATTAAATTTTCTTTTTTAAATATGGGATGACTATGGGACGCTGTTCAGCAAGTCGAACAGCGGCAGAAAATAGGTTAATAATTTTAAAGATATGTAAATTTACAAACAAATACTCATAAATTTCAAATATTAAGTTTAACAGAACCCGTTAATTTGACCGATATAGTAAAATAGTTTTATTTCAATTACGGTTTGAGTCACTTACGACTACCAATTTTAATCGGTTAATACCGGTTAACGGTTACGGTTAAGGTTACGGTTTTAATCCCCTGTTTTTTATTTAACTATTTTTCGTATTTTTTGTTTACGGTTTTCTAACTGCTAGTTTCTTATTTATTAGATAATTATATTACAATTCTTCAGTCCTCTATTTTGGCAATTTTATTAATCTTAAGTATGAGTATTTAGTTAAGATCGCATAACGAATTGAATTAAATACATCTGCAGAGAAATCTCTCAAGTTGTTCATAAAACGCTAATGGAATCCACATGCTATAAGTTCAAAAATACTCTCCATAGTGTGTTTGTTTATAACATCATCTTTATAAATAATTAATATTCATTTTTTATTATATGGTAATCGAAGTGTCTAACAACAACAACAACAACAATGACAGCAACTAAATTTCAAACAAGTTTCACACATTAACAATAACAACAATTGCAACATGAATATAAGAGAAAACTAGTAGTTTTTGTTGTTGTTTTTGACCATAAAATCAATTTGTTGTATTTTTTGCAAAAGTTGTAGTATTAATAATAATCAATGTCAGTCAATTAAGACAAGCACAATTGAATTATAAGCACTTAAATACCCTATAATCTTTTGAATTTGTAAATTAAACAATTGCTTTCGTATTTATTTTTTAATATTACCATAATATTATGATATATGGACAATTATCTACTAAATTTCACAGCTCTAATTTTTTTTATTCTTTTGGATGGAAAAGTCAAGTTTTCTGAAATTTTAGAGAAAATCAATTCTATTGATAATCAAATTCCTAATTCTTACGAAATATTAATAAAAACATGTCTAGTGCATAGTTTAATCTATTCTATAAAATCTATTTTTCCTAAAACTAGTTCAAAGGTTAAATTAATTGAATTTTGAATTTATGAATTTATTATCTCTAGCACATAATCTCTAGATTATTTTAAAATATTAACACGATTTGATGGTAAGAAAACGTTAAAATCTCTAACAATTCATAAAATATTGGCATCCCTTTTTAATTAACCGACTTACCTCTTAAAATTCAAAGCTACTGAGAATCTTATAATGACTAGAGGAAATTCATTTAAATTTCTAAGGTATTCCCACAATATCTGGGTATTTTTCAATACCTAGATATTTTTGAAACATTAACAGACCTTTTTTAAAAACATGTATTTACATTATTATTTAATTCAAATTTTCCCAATTTAAATTTCACTTAAACTTTTAATTACTTTTGAAGTAGAAATCTCTTTAGCTTTATAAGGTTGTTGATACAATTTATCAATATCTTATAACCGGTTTGAGTAAAGTGGCTGAACGTCTTACCATTTTGTGTTATTGGTCCAATTGTACTCTCCAATGGTGTGCGTGGCCAATGAATAGCCGAAATATGAATTCTGATGTCCGTATTTGATCAGAGGCTGTCGCTGTTCCAGATTGAAGCAAATGATGGGCGCAATCATGCACAAAACGCCACCCGCGATGAGTAGATGCGTTAGCGGGCGGCTGCGAGTGTGTCGTGAGTGGGTGGGGGTGGCGGTGGAGAAGGGGAAGAAGGGGAAGGGAAAACGCACTCGCGGCGTTGGATAAGACCATAGTTCTCTGTCTATGAATTCTTTTCGAACTGATGTATCGCTGCTTTTTTGCTGCAACATCATTTTTATTATTTTTTTTTTGTGTTTGCACTTGATATTTCTTTTAAAGTTTTGATTTTATTTTTACACGCGAGTAAAGGTAAACAACAACAACTACAACATGCAGCAGCGGTGCAATAATTCCCAATCACTGCAGGTTGCAAAGTCGCTTAACCTTCAGCAAATGCGTCGCAGCAGGGGATTAGCGGCAGCGGCAGCGACGTCAACAGCGACGTCAGCAGCAACGGCGGCGCTACGCTCAACAGGTAGTCGACGTTGTTATTTTCAGGTGCGTTTTTCTGTCACTTGGCTGCTTTCCAAGTATTACCCTGTTGTTGTTGTTGTTGTTAATATTGCACTTGTTGTTGTTGTTTTTGTTTTTCGGTATAATTATTTATTGTGCTGCTTCACTTGACCTTTTCACCGGCAAAATTGAAAAAAGCGCGCAAACAACTTTTTCAAAATCACAAAAATTTAAAACAAATATTACGCAAGTTGCGTTTTTCTTTCAAATATTTTTTTTGCATAACACCAAGTCACATTGATAATAAATATTATCGCTTATCACTTAACAACAAACAAAAAAACAGGTAAAGAAAACAATAGCAAATTCTCGCTCTCTTATTTTTTTTTACGTCAACACAACAACAAAAAATTTTTCGCCCGCTCGCGCGCTCGTTGTTCGTTCTTCGTTCGCTCACAACGACAGACAAATGAAAATCAACCGCGAGCACACCGTTGGCAGTAGAGTTCAAAACCAGTGATGTCATTTTTTTTCTGAGCATAAAAAGCTGGATCAACGAAAAAAAAAAGCTAAAAAAAGCGGAATCCCAGGGAAAAAAGTCAAGAAAAAAGCTGCTTTTTATAAAATAATTTGTTGTTTTTTTTTCATTAATAAAGACTTATTTTCATATATAACAAAAACAGAAATTCACTTAAAATATTCAAATTTTAACTTTAATCGAAAATTAGAAGTTTGCATAATATATTTTCAATAATTTGGTCATCATCGTCTAGATAAAAGTCTCGCTGTACTATTTTGGTTGGGCAGCTGGTGGGTAATTGGTAATTAAAACAGCACTTATTCTGTCGACGCATTGTGCATTTTGTGCGGTGGAGTTTGATTCTCGACGCAGTGTTGCTGTCATCACACTTTTTTTTGACAAAGATCACTTAAATGATTGACAGGGCGATTGCACTATGCTGAGCAAGAAAAAGGCAAAGCGCCGCCTCCTGCTCAATTGTTTTAGTGGGCAATTGAACAAAATTTTATTTTATTTTTTTTTGCACAAAGCCCTCCATTGAGCTGGCATGCTTTTTTGTAGCACTATGTGCGAGCAAATCACTTAATTTTGCAGTTATGCTGCATTTACAGTAGCTGCAAAACACCCGTGTTAAATCTGTGAGATCCTTCCTCGCCCACTCCTTAAACTCCTTGCTCTGCAGCCGAACATCTCGAACTTTTTGCTTGTACACTTCTTTTGACGTTGTCAATTAATTTTGTTCTGTTTCGCAAACGGATTTCACAATGTTAGCGATGGAAGACGCGCCAAAAGGGAAACTATTCAATAAAACTTTGCCGATAGAAATAGATTTTTAACATTTCAACCGTCAAACTCAATTAAAACCGTTCTCAAAATTGATTAAAAGCACAAATTAAAAAAAGCTGTTTAAATTTGCTAAAAAATCTAGAATTCCCGCTGCCCGCTGTTTTCAAATTTTTCCCGCAAACATACTTCAAAAAAATCCAAATCTGACGGGAAAAAAGCGGAAATGACATCACTGTTCAAAACGAGTCGTTCGGAATAAGTTCTATTAAACCAGCTACGTCATAGTTCAGTTGCTTTGTTCGTTCGTTTCGTTCGTTTTCAGTGACGTCAGTTGTGAAGTACAATCTACTTTTAAAATAAAACCATAGGTGGCGTATTATTGTTTTGCAAACAGAAAATGAGTTTTTGTTAAATTACAACTCACAGACTTTATTTTGAATTTTGTTATATATATTAGCTGTTAAAATTAATTAATAATAATTTTATCTAGTTTAAAATTGTGTTATTAATTAAATTAACTCAATTCTAAAAAAGTTTTATTTTTAATTGAAATTGCGTTTTTTATTCCGAGCGGTCGACAGATGGTGGCGGCCAGCCGATAGACAAGCAGTTTTAATCGACAGCAGCAAGCAGTTCAACAGCTGTTGTACTGTACAACTTGTACATAGCGCATTGGCCTGCCAAATGTTGTCAACTATATTCCGCAAGTTGGCAGCACTTGCGCGCGCATTTCATAAGCTGCGCAGCTTGCAGGCAGCAAGAAATCAATGAAATTTTTATTCACTTGTGCGACGTTTCTAGAGCTAAAACAAATGGTCGGTTGAAATGCAGCAACATCAAAAGACAATCATTAAAGGCTAACAATAGCTTGTGACAAAAGTGCAAACAAAAAAAAAAACAAGAAGATTAGAAAGAAAGACAAAAATAAAATAAGCAACAAACAAAAGTGTGTGCAAATAATTACACTGTGAATCGATAATCAGTGGAGGCTGTAAACACAAGACACCCTCCGACTCCCCTCCCCCTAGCAGGCGACTTGGAAATTCCTTTACAAGGACAGCAGCAGCAGTAAGAAGAAGAAGCAGCAGCAGCCATGTCTTATGTGAGTTTTTTGTTCATACATATTTAAAAATAGAGTAAATGGGACGGCAATAACGGTTATTGTTAACGTTTTCTAATTTTACAGCGCTTGAAGGCCACGAAATGTCCGACGGACGAATTATCGCTCACGAATCGCGCCATTGTCAATGTCGGTGACTTTCCCGACGAAGTCAAGTAAGCAAATAAAAAAACCATATTTATATTCAACAATGAATCAATTGTTTTTATTTTTAGGTATGCAGATATTTCACCGGCTGCGGGTCAGCATTTCATTTTTGCCTTGGAGAAAACGAATGAGGTGCCCAGCGGTTTTGTTGGCTTCTCATTGGTGCAACGCAAATGGGCGATGCTCTCGATTAATCAGGAGCTCGAGGTGCGACCTTATCGATTTGATGCCAACTCCGACGTCATAACCTCGGTTTCCTTTGAGACGGACTTTTTGCAAAAGAAGACGTAAGTCTGTGTGTGAGCGACAGAGAGAGAGAGTGTGTGTGTCTGTGTGTGCAAGGTTGCATTTTTAAGTCAAGTTGGAATTAGGTAAGCTTTAAGTTGGGTTGGGTTGAATCAATCCTGTTGAATGCTGTTTCATTTTTCTGTGATTGTGCTTAATATGGAAAAGCTTTTAAAGCTCGTTTCTATGGCTCAAAGTTCGATCGTTCGCTTAAAAAGTCTGGTTAGTATTAATTAAACATCAATATTCAAAAATGTCTTGTATTTTAAGTTATAAAAAACTTATATTTAAAATTAAAAAAAAAAATAAATAAGTAAAAAGTAATTTTATGAATTTTAAATATAAATTAAATAATATATCATAATTATTTTATTAAACAACAAATTTTATTTAAAATTATAAGAAAAGGTTTCATTTTAAATTAAAAAAAAAATTTAGAAAAAAAGAGTTATTCTATTATTTTTAAATTAAAATTTAATTAACAAAATTTTTTATGCGATAAAATATACGATTTAATTTTCATCATCCAAAAAAAAAGGTTCGAGTTATGGAGATATTCGACTTATATTTAGAGTTATTTTTTTTAAGTTTATTAATTTTACTGCCACTCATTTAGATCGAGTTAGAGAGAAATTCGAGTTATAGAAGTTCGAGTTACGGAAGTCCAACTGTATTTATATTTTAAAAATTATAGTGGGTATCAATTAACAGAGACTCTTTATCCACTTTAATGCTTCTATTAAAGATACGACGTATCAGGAAAGCATGTCCATCCAAGTTGAATGCCTCAGGCCCAGTTAAGACTAGTTTCTGACTATGACAACTTTACTGCTTCTAAAATTGCGGGAGCTAGACGTATTATATGAAAAAACATGCACAGGAGTGTCTTACTTCTTGCATAATTTACATATATTACGCTTCTGAACGAAATGCGAGAGCTAGACGTATGAAAATAATTAAGCTTAGAACGAATCTCTTGGCGATGCCTTACGGCTTCTACAAATCCTTTCGAGAAATCCCTGATGTTACTAATACCAATACTTGTTTTACCACTAATTACTACTACTAATACTTATTGATCTGGTTGTGGTTTTCTGGGTTCTCCCCAATCCATGCCACAGAATACCCCCAGATTTTTACACTTTCCGTTTCAATATAAAAATAAATAAATATTTTTCATTTGTTTAATATTGGTTGTTGTATAAATAATTTGAATATTCCGCAGTGTCTCGCAGGAGCCTTACGATTCGGATCAGATGGCCAAGGAGTTTATAATGCAGTTCGCTGGCATGGCCTTGACCGTGGGTCAATCGCTCGTCTTCAACTTCAAGGACAAAAAGCTGCTGGGACTGGCGGTCAAGACGCTGGAGGCCATCGATCCGCGAACCCTGGGCGAGGGCAAGGAGCCATCGGCGAAGAATGTGCGCTTCGGCCGCATTCTGGGCAACACGATGGTGCAGTTCGAGAAGGCCGAGAACAGTTCGCTGAATCTGCAGGGCAAGTCCAAGGGCAAGGTGGTGCGTCAGTCCATCATCAATCCGGACTGGGACTTTGGCAAGATGGGCATCGGTGGCTTGGACAAGGAGTTCAATGCGATCTTTCGTCGGGCGTTCGCATCGCGTGTGTTTCCGCCGGAGCTCGTCGAGCAGCTGGGATGCAAGCATGTGAAGGGCATCCTTCTTTATGGTCCTCCCGGCACGGGCAAAACACTGATGGCCCGACAAATTGGCACCATGTTGAATGCCCGTGAGCCAAAGATTGTCAACGGTCCGCAGATTTTGGACAAATACGTGGGTGAATCCGAGGCAAATGTGCGACGTCTGTTCGCCGATGCCGAGGAGGAGGAGAAGCGACTGGGACCCAATAGTGGACTGCATATCATAATCTTTGATGAGATCGATGCGATCTGTAAGCAACGTGGCTCCGTTGCCGGCAACAGTGGCGTCCACGACACGGTGGTGAATCAGTTGCTCACCAAGATCGATGGCGTTGATCAACTGAACAACATCCTAGTGATTGGCATGACCAATCGCAGGGACATGATTGATGAAGCTCTGCTGCGACCAGGTCGACTTGAGGTCCAGATGGAAATCAGTCTGCCCAATGAGGCGGGACGTGTCCAGATTCTGAATATACACACGAAACGCATGCGGGAATTCAATAAGATGAACGAAGACGTCGATTGCAATGAGATTGCGGCGTTAACCAAGAACTTTAGTGGCGCCGAACTGGAGGGTTTGATCCGTGCCGCCCAATCGAGTGCCATGAATCGTTTGATCAAGGCCGATGCCAAGGTCACCGTCGATCCGGAGGCCATGGAGAAGCTCAAGGTGAATCGCGATGATTTCCTACACTCGCTGGAGAACGATATTAAGCCGGCATTTGGCACCGCCCAGGAGCAACTTGATAACATGCTGGCCCGTGGCATTATCAATTGGGGATTACCTGTGAACAATATCCTGGAGGATGGCATGCTCTATGTACAGCAGGCCAAGGCAGCCGAGTCCAGTGGTCTTGTCTCCCTACTGATTGCCGGTGCGCCCAATTCGGGCAAGACCGCATTGGCCGCCAAATTGGCCAAAATGTCGGACTTTCCGTTTGTCAAGGTCTGTTCGCCCGAGGACATGGTCGGCTACACCGAATCCGCCAAGTGTCTGCACATTCGCAAGATCTTCGACGATGCCTATCGCTCGGTGCTCAGCTGCATTGTCGTTGACAATGTTGAGCGTCTTTTGGACTATGGCTCCATTGGTCCCCGGTACTCCAATCTCACGCTGCAGGCGCTCCTGGTGCTGCTGAAGAAGCAACCGCCCAAGGGACGCAAACTTCTTATACTCTGCACCTCAAGCAGACGGTAAGTTGATCCTCTCGATGTAATATTCATTGTACATAGACTAGAAAATGCCATTGAAAAATGACGGCCTTCTAGCTGTTACCGTTTGGTATCCACAATAATCAGTAAGTCAGTCAGTACAAAGATTTTTATATATAGGTACAATACTTCCAGGATTCGTACGTCTTAAAATGGCAAAATTTAAAATTTTAAAAACCTTTTTTTTACGTGTTGAATGCATTCTATCAACACTATTTTTTATTATAAAAGACTAGCTTTGAGTACTTGTCGATTTCGAATTATTTAAAAAAAAACAATGCATCGCGAACGCGACAAAAAATTAAAGTCTTTTTTGACTTCATCATGAAAAATGCGAAAATCAGCGAAAAGTGACCAGTAATATGGGAGAATATAATCTTAATCCATAATATATGTAGTTTTCCATTTATAGGAATTATTTTTATAGTGATTACAAATCACATCACCACATCGCGAACGTGACATTATTTCCACCTAGTTTGTGAATTTAAATTATGAAATAAAAGGGCTATAAAAAGTCAAAATTGTTTTCAAATGTTGCAACATTTATTGCAATTATTGCAATTGAAATTTTCCGGAAATGTCAAATAGCTTTCATAGGAGCAATTGTTACAAAACTTTCGTACATTTAATCCTAAGAATATTAAATAAAAGTCGGGCTACTACATAATAGCAGTATCATGGTTTTAGTCTAAAGATGTCTCAACAAAACACAAGATATGGATTTTTTGTCTGATCGGACTTAAGCTGTCGGTGGAGCGATTGGTCGAAGATTTAATTTTTGTGGATTGTGATATTTGAACAAAATGAAAATCGAATATTTTAAAGAAAAATAGTTCCTTAATAATACAAATTAAAAAAACAAAAACTTAAAATATGGGATCAAGTATTTCGCTCTCTTTCTAATGCATGTCGTTCTACCTCTTTAGGGAAGTTTTGGAGGAAATGGAAATGTTGTCGGCATTCACATCGGTGCTGCATGTTCCCAATCTATCCAGTTCGGATCATGTTATTGCCGTGCTCGAGCAAACGGACATCTTTAGCAAGGGTGAGGTTCAAGCCATTGGCAAGAAGATGGCCGGAAAGCGGTAAGATTCTCTTATATAATAAACTCCCCTTGATTAAACCCAAAATAAAACACTAAACTCAACTTACAGCGTCTTCATTGGCATCAAGAAACTGTTGGATCTCATTGATATGGCACGACAGACGGAACCTTCGCAACGTGCCATCAAATTTCTATCCAAGATGGAGGAAGAGGGTGGACTTGAGATGGTGGCACGCTAAAAGGGGAAGAAGGAGAGGGAAAAGAAATGGACGAAGCGAAAGCAGAGCGTTTCATGATTCATAAATAGAGCAAATTGTATGCAATCTCTCAATTATTAGCTTCTAAGTGAAGAGTACGAGAAATGTTATCACATATATTAACTATATACCGAGTTAAATAATGAAATAATCCCACACAATAACCGATTAATAGACGCGTTAACTGCTTGGCATAATTTTATGAGTGTTCCATTTCCATTACGTTCCTAACCTCACTCACACACTCACACCCACACACAAGTTCCAACAATATTTCCCTGTAAGATCTGAAGAATCGACAGAAATGTGAGACCTTGTGACCTGATTTGGCATTGCGGCTGGATAAACCATATAAATAAATAAATATACATACATATATACAGGTCTGTTTCGATTTTCGATATCAATCGATATTGCAAATTGGATCATTCCTGTTTAGTACAAAAGAAAATATATATAACTCGTATATCAAAGATTTGAATCAATCAAATACTAGTCGAATACGATTAAAATAAACGATAACACACCTATAAACTAATATGCATTTCACGCTGCATTGTATTGGTTAACTAAAGCAATACAATATTAATTATTTTCGTCGTCGTCTTGTTAATAATATAAAATCAATTTTCTGTCTTGTTAATCTTAAGAATTTTTTCCTCAGAAAAGAACACCAAATTTTTAGAAGATGTTTGTGAAAAAAGAGAAGAGATAATTGGGAAAATTGTTTAATTCGAATTATTTATAATAATTATTACGCATATTGTTAATCGCCAATGTTATTAAATTAAATAAAGAATTAAACCGATCTCAAAAATAAAAAGTATTAATGATTTCTTTCCTAATGAAATCAAGAGATTATAAAAATTGACTTTAACTAGATTGTTTCATATAAACACTTAACATTTTTATTGGTCCAAAACAAAGTAAAATTCATAACAAAAAGTTATAATAAAATTGTCTGGGAAATACAAAAAAAATATAGTCAAAACTGGTATATATCGTTAAATAAAACGATTCAAGTATAAAGATTGAGTCTACAATAACATATAGAGAATTATAACTAAATTGTTGTATTAGAAATGTTGATAAAAAAAAAATGTGACAGAGTCAAAGTCACATTTTAAATGACGGTGCGACTGTGATTCAGCGACAATTTTCCACTTCGAACGCGACGCTGCAAGCGCTGTGAAAAACCAAATGAAAATAGAGATAAATATATTTATACATATATGGATTTTTATAACTTACTCTATTGAAGACATCACGCATTATCCGATTACTGCGACGTCGACGCTCCTCGCGTTCCCGATTCTGGGCGGCGAGCACCTCGGGCAACTTCTCACAGCGTTTGTTGGTCAGCGCCTTCATCTCCTTGGTCGAAAAGATGCGCACTTTTGCTACAAATAAAAATGGATATTTGACAATTGAATATCAGGTATTAAACAAAAACTGAAAGCTCTTCAATTAAGAAAGGAAAACCAGATTAGAAGGCCAAAATTTAAACGTTCTTTTGAGACTTTTCTTTTAAGTGAATAGTTTATTCCTATTTTGACATACACATTAAAATCTTACTTAGTGTAATCGATGGAATACAAACGCTCCATTTTGGAAGTCAATTTTTAAGAAAATGGCCAAAAATATAGAAAAAGCGAATTTAAGTTCATCCTATTGAATTTCTTCTAGTGTCTATTGCTTAAATAAATAACTTGAGTACATTTTTGGAAGAAAATTTCACAAGATGTGAGTTTTTTTTTATGAATTTAACGTTTTTATATATATACATATTTTTAAACTCAACATATCGTTATAATTTGAAGATATGTATATCGACAAGACGATTCATTTTTTTTTCAGCTTTTTAAACTCGATTACAGTTTGAATTTATAATCACTAACAGGTAAATACTCACAGGTAACTGGCGGTGGCAGCTGTTGCAGTTGTCTGTCGATCGTCTCGAGGCTGTTGCCCTCGTTGAGTATGAGTTCGTCGAGTTCGCGTCGTCGCGCGTTTCGCAGAAGTTGCATTTGATTGAGGATCGCTTTGCGCTGTTTCGACTGTGCACAGAATTGTGGACGAGCGAGTTGCAAGTAATCCTGCACCGTCAGAGATTCGTGCAGCACGCGGCCAACATGGTCGCTGTTGCCGGTGAATTGCAACATGTACGCAATGCCACGTGGACGCATTTGCAACATTTGTTGTTTTATTTGCATTGGTTGTTGTTCGACTTGATGTTGTCTTCGTTGTTGTTGCAGTTGCAAATGCATTTGTTGGCATGCCACATCATCGTATTGATGTGTTGTTGTTGTCGTCGTTGTTGTTGTTGTTGCCTCACAGGCATTCAACATGCCACCCATCGGTATGGACATCTCCGAGCTGAGGCACAACAATGATGATGATGAGCTCGTGCTGTTGCAACTGTTGCCCAAACCGCCAGCAGCAGCAGTTGCTACTGTTGATGTTATTGTTGCCTTTGTTGCTGTTGCTGCTGTAGTGGCAGCTGTTGCTGTTGCAGTTGCAACATCTTTGACACCTTGAGAGCTCAACACATGGTAATAAACGGCGCCATCATCCAGACAACTATATGAATTGCCCACAGCCTGCGCATATTGCATTTGCACATAATGTTGTTGATGTTGCTGGTAATGATGACAATGTTGCTGTCGTTGTTGTGACTGAAAGAGAGAGAAAGAAAACTTGGAATTAATACGAAGATATTTGTACGAAGATAATGCATGTAGAAATCACTCACTAAAAACACAGAAACAGTGGAATGAAACATTTTTATAAAGGTTATGTAGCTATAATTACTATGATTATAGGATATACTCATGGTAAATGTGTTTTATAAGCAATCTCCAAGAATTGTGTGCATTCTAAGCATATAACAATCCTTTTACTGAATGGTGGAATGGTGGAATGGAACACTTTTATAAACGTTACATGTTACCCATTGCTGTTATTATGGCTACAATCGTTGTGAATATGTGAACACAAGCAAAAAAAGTGACCGGAATAGTGGAATGGAACAGCTTTGTGACAGGAATAGTGGAATTGAATAGATTAAAGAAGTAACATAGCTTTTATTAGTTGAATTACAGAGTATAACCAATTGCAAAACCTAATTTGAAGCAATCACGGCATCATAAAGTGCATACAATAAAAACTTGAGCTTGGAATGATTCAATGGAACATAGTCCAAATTACTGAGAGCAGAGGGTAAGCTCATTGAAAAACTGTTTTACAAACAATATACAAAACAAATTAAGCCAATGGAGACAAAAAGCAGAAAAGTTAGTGAAATGGTGGAATGGAACAGTGTGATAAGAGAAGTACAGCTCAAATTTGATACAGGAACAGACTGGAATGAAACATGAATTGTAAGTTTACCATGTGGCACGCGGCATGTAGATGTTGTTGTTGCTGTTGTTGTTGTTGCTGTTGTTGTTGCTGCTGCTGTTGCTGCTGACGATGAATAAGTTGTTGTTGCTGCTGCAACATGAACAGCTGCTGCTGCTGCTCGAGTCGCTGTTGCTGCTGATTCTGATAGTGGGCCAGAAATTGTCGCTGTCGCTGCTGGACAAAGGAACAGACGCTCTCGCTGCTGCCCGAGTGACTCAGAGTTGGCGTTGCCATTTTGCTGCGCAGTCGAACAGCGGGAGCGACAACTGCAGCAGTTGGCAATGATGGTGGCGGTGGCGGTGCTGCAGTTGCTCCAGAGGCTCCAGTTGGTGCTCCTCCTGCTCCCGAAGATGTTCCTGATGAAGTTGCTGCTGCAACTGATAAAGGTCTCTCAGTTCCTGTTACTGCTCCTGTTGCTACTGCTGCGACTCCGGATGTTCCAGATGAAACTGGTCGTGTTCCTGATGCAGCGGCTGCTGCTGTTCCTGCTCCTAAAGGCACTCCAGTTGCTCCTCCTGCTCCTGAAGATGCTCCTGATGAAGCTCCCGTTGCTGTTCCTGCTCCTGAAGACGCTGCCGATGGTGCTCCTGCTCCTGAAGATGCTCCTGACGAAGTTCTTCCTGTTCCCGCCCCTGTTACTCCTCCTGCTCCTGAAGATGCTCCCGATGAGGTTCTTCCATCTGCTATTCTTCCTTCGACTCCTTCTTCTGCTCCAATGGCTGCTCCCCCTCCTTCCACTCCTCCTCCTGGCATAAACACTGGCGTCACTGGTGGTGCTGGCGGCGCAGGATGTCCTCCTCCTGCTGCCGGCGGCAGACTCTGCCCCCCCTGCTCCTCCTCCTCCTCGTGCCCTTGCTCCTTCCACTGACGCTGATCCGCACCAGAATCTCCATGTCCACTGCGACGCAGCAAGTTTTGCAATGCACTCAGACGTCGAATCTCCGCGTCAATCCAATCGATCTGAGTGCGTCGCTCCATGGAGAGATTGTCGCGTTGTTGTCGCTTCTGCTCGTACTCAATCTCGCTTTGGGTCATGGGATTCAGATACTCCTGCATGGCCAACTGTTCGGCAGCGTCTGTGGACTTCCTTTTGTCGGCTGGAGGATTGGTTTTCTGCGTAACCAGGTCATTGGAGGCGCCACTGCTTGTGGAGGCGTAACTACACGTGGCTGCCACGGGACTCGACTCGGTGGGCGTGGCAGTAAGGCGTGTTCTGGGCGCAGGCACTGGCACAACTAGATGATGCAGTTGCTCCGTTGGCGGAGATCTAGATCTGGGCAGGATTAGGCTTGATCTTCGGCTGGTATTCGTGGCAATGTCCTTGCCTGCAATGGAATGATAAATTCTTATGAGTACCAATTGGAAGTACAAATTAAATTATTGGAATTTTTGCATTTTACACATTTAAAGATATATTTCATTTTTAATATCCATGAAATTAAAACATAAATTTGTAAACTTTGTAATTTTCAAGGATTTTTTTGTTTTTTATTTAATAAAAATAAGCGAAATATTGTGAATTAGTAATTTATATTTGAAAAATTAAAATCTTTAAAGTCCTTGATTCTTCAAAATATTTTTATAAAATTTCCATATGGAATTGCTTAGTGTACTTTAGTGTAAATTAAATAATTATTTTCCAATATTGTAAAAAATTAAAATAAGAGTTTTGCGATCAATTTTTAGGATTTTTTTCTTTTTAAATATAATTTAATCAAATTATTAAAACATAATATTATGATTTTTTTTTTTTTGAAAATTTTTGTTTTTAATAAAAAATTATTGAACATTTTTAAATTTTAATTTTGAAAATAAAAATTGAACTCAGATCCAACATTTTAACAAATTACCAAAAATATAATTTATGTATTTTTTTGATTATTTTTAGAAAATTCGTATCGAGAATTGATTAGTGTACTTTTCTAAATTAAAATTTAATTTTAAATGTTTTTTTTTTTGTAATAATATCGTAAAAATTTAAAAGAGTTATTCAATAAATTTTTTTAGCTTATGTAAATTTTTGAAAGAAAATTAAAAAGGATTCATCTCTTATTTTAAAATGAAAAGAAGCAAGTTTTTTAAGTAAAAATTGAACTCAGATCAAACATTTAAAAAAATTACCAAAAATATAACTTATATATTTTTTCTGATTATTTTTAGAAAATTCATGTAGGTAATTGTTCAGTGTACTTTACCCCGAGCTAGATTCTGTTCCGTTTGCTGGGATTGCTCCTTAAGCTGTCTGCTGTGCCTGTTGTTGTTGTTGTTGCTGTTGCTGTTCCTGGTGCTGCTTCGGCTGGAGGAGATCAATTCAAAACCCACGAGTCGCTTGATAATATCTTTGGCCAGCTGCTTCTTCTGGCTCTGGCTGAGACTGCGCTTATTCACCAGCGAACAGAGCAGATCAATGCCCAGATCCAAATCATTTTTGGCCAGCGCACAGCTCGATGAGGAGGAGGAGGAGGAGGAACCGTTACCAGAATGGTTAACCGAGTTCTTGCTCTTATTTTGTTTCTTTGGCTGTTGATTCTCCTTGTTGGCCACTTGTCGTCGCCCTCGACTTAAGACCTGCTCCAATTGTGCGCTATATTCGCGCTCCTGACGCTGCTGTTCCATATGACGCAGCAGCTCCTCGGCACTCAGACTGTGCCGAGTTGAAGTTGTCGAATTGGAATTGCCTGCGGTCGAGGGTCGTGAATTGTTGTTGTTATTGTTGATGATGTTGTGATGATAATCAAAGCTGCTGGCGGCAGATGTCGCACAAGATTCACGACGTGAACGAGAACGAGAACTGCAGCTTTGCAGTGGCGCCATCTGTGTTTGATTGCCGGCACTGCGATTCACCAATGTGCTGGACGCCAAAGGTGTCGCTGTCTTTGTTGCTCCCATTGTGGTTGCCTTTAACCGATTCAAATCGGTTTCGGATTGATTTGGACGTTGCAGCGTCGTTGCCGCCTCCAGCACGGAACGTTCCAAGGTGCTTATGTTGCTGGCGGACATCGCACGCTCGCAGCTCAGTTGATAGCCCACATCCGCGGCGGGATCCCATTCCAAACGCTTATGCGATTTCAATGCCGATTCTGGTGTTTGTGTTTTACGCGTCTCTGTTTTTTTTCCCGTTTCCATTTCCATGTCCGTTTGGGTGCATTTTGTTGGTGTACGCAAATCCTCCACAGAGTTGGCCTTCTTCGGTTGCTGCTTCTCCTTTTCCATAACAATTGGTATATTTGTTATTTTTACTTCTTCTTCGTCATCTCGGTTCTTCTTGCCAGTGACAGCTGCTTGCACCCCCACCCCTAATCCAATGGCACGACTGCGACTGCGGCTTCGACAGCAGCTGCTGCTGCTGCGCATTCTTGTTGTTGTTGCTGCTGCTGCTGTCGCCTCCTTGTTAAAACTCTGCGCGCCGACGCTGACGCCACTGCTCGCTGGCGAAGATGAAGACAGAATCATAAAACGCTCCAAATCCACTTCACGCTCATTTGCAATCTCGGCAAGATATTCACGTATTTTTGGCGTCACACGCGATGATGTTTTTCGATCATAACTATGCTTTTTATTTGCATTATTATTTATGTTTGACATCATTTATACATTGCTTGTGTTTTCTGTCTTCACGAATTTGTGGTTGTTTTTGAATTCGACGCGTGATGTGTACGCACCAGTGTTGCCAACGCCTTTACACAAAGAAAGGCCGGTTAAACCCAAAAAAAAGGCAGAAAACGGACAGATTTTTTTAAAAGGACAAAATATCGGAACAAACTATGTTTTCTTATTAATAAATGTAATAATAATTCATGTAAGAATAATAAAGCTTTAAAAAAAACTCCAACATTGAAAGTATTTGCTCTTTATTGGACAGTAAAATATTTTCCACAGGAAATAAATCAATTTTGTTTTAAAAATTTCAAAGTTATTCGACGATCCGCAGGTTAATATATTAGATGACACATAGTTGTATATGATATATTCTATGACCGACTTAGAACAATAAAAAAAGGATGACTATAGGATAAAGTAAAATAAATGAAAAAAATGTATATTTCCGGAAATCGCAGTTTCAAAACGGTCAAATCCGTCCGCAAAAAAGACAAATTGGCAACACTGGTACACACCAATAATATATCGATAGCATATATCGATATTACATGTTTCACTGGCATTTATCTGCGTTACTTTTGATATTTAATAAAATTTACGAATTGTCTTCTCGTTTTGTGTTTGTTTTTTTAAAAACGCAAATTACATTTATGGAGGGTGCAAGCGAGCACGCATGAATTGAAGGGTTGTTTGGTAAAATATTGATATATCGATAGTAAAAAAAAAAATTTATTTTAAAAATGTTTTTTTTTAAATATTTTTATCCCAAAAATTTTTTTTTAAATTCCTGGGCTCCAAAACTAATTTAAATGTTTTTGCGTTTATTAAAATTTATTTTACAGTTCAATTTATTATTGTTGCATGATTACATCGGTAAATTTTGTGGTATTTATTGTTAACTGTGTCTCGTTCCCAGCACAACCAACCCACACCCCCCCACCTCTCCTGACCCTACCGGTTTCCTGATTATTTTTGTTATTTATAAATAAATAATTAATTATATTTAATCGTCTTTTTAAATATCGATAAGTTGCGAGAACTTGCAAACCTCGTTTATCAACACTGCGTGTATTTTCTCGTGTATTGCAACACGGACTTATTTCTCATGCTGGGTCCCTCCAATTCACAACTGGTTTTAGCTTTCAACTAATGGAGTGTTGCTTGTTTTCTGTTAAAAGTTATCGCTTCTCGGCCTTATGGCTAAGATCAAAGTGAGCTTTTCGTCAGATTGTGTTCGTCCTACACTTAGTTGTTGGGAAAATTTTTTGGGAACACTTATTTCTAAGTTTTTTTGTTCTGCTCGTAGCTTTGCGGCGAAGAGCAGGCACCAGTGTGTGCAAATTTTTTTTCCTGTGGGGCTGCTCCTAGCTTTGCGGCAAAAGAGCAGGCACCAGTGTGTGCAAATTTTTTTTCCTGAGGGGCTGTTCCTAGCTTTGCGGCGAAGAGCAGGCACCAGTGAGTGCAATTTTTTTTTTTTGGGGGCTGCTCTTGGCCTTGTGGCCAATTGCACTAATTAAGTGCAACTTTTTTTTTGCCAGAGCGGGGCCTTTTTTGTTTTTCCTTCTTTTTTCTCTCTCTCTCCGCGCGGAGCAGCCGGTGGCCTCGCGGCCATTTTGTTGTGCTATTCGCGGAGTGGAGTTGGAGCGGCCATTGACTCCGCGGCCATTTTGGTTGCCCCCTCTTCTCTCGCTACTGTAGGCATCTGTGCTAGTCATATTTTTAAGTAAATGTTATATGTTTACTTTTAAATATTGACCATTTGTGTGCTGTTTCTGTGTCCGTCAGTTATTGCTAAGTAAACGTTTTTTTCTGTATACTTATATTCTAATAACATGGACGACTATAAATTCATTTACCCATTCACGGGCAACCACGAATGCCCGTGGTGCCTGGCAAGGGACTCTCGGGGAAATGCCATCAAGGGGGTGTATTGCAGATACCTGGCGGCCAACCAGCACATGACCAGGATCCATCCTGCGGTCAAGGTGCGCTGGTTTTGCCGGATCTGCGATACGGAGTGCAAGGGAATGCGTGTGCTGAAGCACCACGTCAAAAAAGAGCACCCAAATGTTGATGTCGACGACAACGACATGCTCCGCATTCCCCGCCCCCGGGCTTCTCGAGGCAGCCTCGGTACCGAACTAAACCGGTCTGGAACTGCCGACAGAAGCATAAGGCAGGCACCCAGAGTCCCGGCCGTTGCAGCTACAACAAGGAGCACACGAGCCGCGTCTACAAGGAATGCCCCTGCGACAACATCAGCCAGCAGAGTCGGCCCTGCAGCTACAGCCAGAATGACACGGGCTGCCGTGGCTGCAGCCAGCACTGGCCCATTGGTGTCGTCTGCCGCCAGTAGCATTGCTACTGCCACCACCACCACTACCACGGCGACGACTGCCAATGCGTTTGAATCGCGCACTAGTGCTGCTGCAGTCGCTGGCATCCTGGCGATCGCCACCACCGCCATGTCCTCCCCCAGCAGCCCAACAGCTGGCCGGGCGAGCACAGCAAACGCTCTCTGGAGCGCATGGCCGACGTCATCTGGTGCCACCACATTGACAACCAACACTCTGAGTCAGTCGTCAGGTGGCTCACCAACAATGACGCCGGCAATCGCAGTCGACCGGCGAAGATCTCTCAATCCTTCCCCTCAACCGCAAATGGCCACATCCAACATCGCCGTGCCCAACGGCCCGTCGCCATCTGCAGCGACTGCTCTCCGGGACCTACCCTCATCCTTGCCAGCAGATCTGCCGTCGCCGCGGGCGATTCCTCAGGTGCCTGGCGTGACCACACCTGAGCCGGCAGCTGCAGATCACGAGGATGAGTGGCGCATTGTGCGACGTGGGCGACGGAGAAACAGCTTTGCTGCAGCTTCACCAACAAATGCGGGGCAAAATGTGGCTACGGCTGTGGCAAGTGCCTCGCCGCCGAGGCGGGCACTGACGAATGCTAGGCCGATCCAGAGCCAGAGAAGGATCCGCACTGGGGCAAGCATCTCGTCAGGAGGTGAGGTAAGAGTGACACTAGTGGACAAGGCCGATAGAGTCACAAATGCAAGGGAGCTCTGCGCACTTGCGGCCGAACTAGCTGTCCTCTTCCAGAGCACCTCTCGCCCGCAAAGCGAGCGCACTGGCCCCCAACGAGGCAGAGGAGTGGGACGGAACGAGCAGAGCGACGAAAACCCAGCACGCAGGCGGATGGAGGAGGCAACCCGCATCCAAAAGCTATTCCGGGAGAAGAGGCCACGAGCGATGCAGCAGGTGTTGGCAGGGCCGTCGCCGCACTGCGAGATCGGCAAGGAGGCGATCTCTGCACATTTTCGAGCAGTCTACGGCGACTCGAGCCTCCGAGATGTGGAGCCTTTTGAATGGCCTCGCTGGGATGGGGAAAGTGAGGCGGTGATTGGTGAGGCCTTGATGCGGCCTTTCACTGCCGAGGAGGTGAACTCTCGTCTGATGCGCACACACAATTCTGCGCCTGGCCCAGACGGAGTCACCTACTCGGACGTGAAACGCGTGGATCCAGGCTGCAGGATAATCACCGCCGTGTTTAACGCATGTCTGCGAGCGAAATCCGTGCCCGAGTCGTGGAAACAGTCGAACACCGTTCTCGTTCACAAAAAGGGCGATAAGAATGACCTCAGCAACTGGCGGCCGCTGGCACTTGGTGACTCCGTCCCCAAGCTGTTTGCGGCCGTGGTTGCTGATCGACTTATGGCCTTTGCTGTGAACGGGAACCGCCTGAGTCATCCTCAGAAGGGTTTCCTGAGGCACGAGGGCTGTCACGAGCACAACTTTCTGCTCGGCCAAATCCTGGAGGACAGCAGGCGTGGGGGAAGAGATCTGGTGCTTGGTTGGCTGGATCTATCCAATGCATTTGGCTCCATCCCACACCGTGTCATACAGGATGCGGTCGCTGGCATGGGTGTGCCCAGGGCAGCCCAAGTGCTACTTGAGAGCATGACTACAGGCTCCACGACTAGGGTACGGACTAGCTCGGGATACACGGACCCCATCCCACTAAACGCCGGAGTGAAGCAGGGCTGTCCGGCGAGCCCAATGCTCTTCAACTTTGCCATGGAGCGCATTCTGCGCGAGATAGAGCAGCAGTCGGCGGGATACGCGCTCCATGGCACAACTTATCGAGCCCTCGCCTACGCAGACGACATTGTCTTGGTGGCGGCGTCAGATGGTGAGATGGCCCAATTGCTGCGAGTGGCGGAGGATGCTGGGCGGAGAGCAGGGCTCACTTTTAACCCAAAAAAATGCGCCACATTGCATCTACGTGGCAAGGCAGCAGCACGCACTGCTCTCCAAACCCAATTCGGATTGGGCGAAGGGCCCCTAAAGGTCATGGCAGCCGGAGAGGCATATGATTATCTAGGCATCCCCACTGGTCTGGGCGTTGACCAGACACCACTGGACACGGTGGAGGGCATGATGAGAGACGCAGACAAAATAGACGCATCGCTGCTGGCGCCTTGGCAGAAGATTGATGCACTGCGGACTTTCATCATGCCTCGACTGGACCACATCCTGAGAGGAGGCCTGGTCAAGAGGGCGCCGCTTGCATGCCTGGATAAGAAGGTGAAGAAGCTGGTGAAGAGCTGGATGTGCCTGCCCCAGCGGGCGAGCGCTGAGGTCGTCTTCATCCCTACATGGAGAGGAGGTGCTGGCATTCTCCCTACAGCTGACCTGGCAGATATTCTGACGATTGCGCACGCATTCAGGATGCTGACGTGCAAGGATGCACGCGTGTCGGATGCTGCCAAGCAGTCGCTGAGGGAGAACGTGAAGTGCCGCACAAAAGACGAGCCAACGCTGGGGCAGATGGCCGAGTACCTCTCTGGCTCCTTTGATGGCCCGTTTGGGAAGGACAGAGGGGGAAATCCAGGCTTCTGGACGGATGTGCGCAAGGCATCGCGTCGACAGGCCGCTCACCTCCGGCTCAGGTGGAAATCTGTTGCAGGCAGTGGGGACCTGGCTCTGGAGTGTCGTGGCAAGGGAGCAAGGTGTGTCACACTGAGAACGAGTACGCGCAGCCATGTCATCCGTCTACTAAGACAAGCTGCGCAGTACTCGTACCTCGACACCTTGACTGCCAAGCCGGACCAGGGCAAGGTTTTCCAGCTCTCGGGGGGATCGGCCGTGAGTAATGCGTTTGTGCGAGACGGCAAATTTACCCGGTTCGCGGAGTGGCGTTTTATCCATCGCGCCAGGCTGGGGGTTCTTCCTGTCAACGGCGCCATGCGCTGGAGGGAGGGCGACAAGCGGTGCCGAGTTTGCGGGTACGCGAGCGAGACGATCCCGCATGTGCTGTGCCACTGCATGCCCCATTCGGCGGCCATGCAGCTTAGGCACAACGCGATCGCTGCCCGCATCTCGAAGGCTGCGAAGGTCAGGGGAACCCTCAGGGAGAACTGTCGCGTGGAGGGCGTTCCCGATGAATTGCAAGCTCTGCGACCGGACATTGTCGTTCGGGACGAGGCCGCCAAACGCATCATCATGGTCGATGTCACGGTACCCTTCGAAAACGGATCCGGAGCCCTCATCGCAGCTAGAAACGCAAAGATGGAAAAATATCGCCCACTAGCTGAGGCGCTCCGGAGGCAGGGATACCGCGTCTCAGTCGATGCCATCGTAGTGGGAGCCCTGGGAACTTGGGACCCGATAAACGAGAGAGTCCTCAAGCTGCTCAGCATAAATCGTTACTACGCCTCGCTGATGAGGCGCCTAATAGTGTCGGAGACAATTCGCTGGTCGCGCGACATCTACGTCGAGCACGTCTCCGGCACCAGACAATACTCTGCATAAAGTGATGTTAAACAATATGACAACCAATATGACAAGCTTAGCGCACATATTTATATATCTAGTTTACTTTATGTTAATATTAGTTTTTACCACTTGACAACCTGGGAAATCTCCCAGATAATTTTAAGAATACAAAACCCATCACGTGATAACCACGACACGCTGCCACACACCCCGGAATGCATACAGTATCCCGGGGCAGTTCGCTATATAAAATTTTTAATCTGTTCTTATCAGCTTAACATCTGATAGTTTCCCCATTGGGGAACAACAAATGTT
This sequence comes from Drosophila quinaria, assembly GCA_035047525.1. NCBI lineage: Eukaryota > Metazoa > Arthropoda > Insecta > Diptera > Drosophilidae > Drosophila > Drosophila quinaria. Next base: position 34,205,784 of record JAWNPO010000455.1, read on the forward strand.
AAACTGATTTTTGGAAATAGACGGAGTGCTAGGGGCTTGCTCCACCTCTGTCACGGGTTGGCCCGGTATTGCAGTACCGCCGGGATTCGGCCCAACTGAATAATAAATCTAACTAAATAGCGTTAATTGATTCCCTAGTTTGTATTATTATCCCCACAGATTTAGGGTTGGACCTACGGCCGCCAATAATGTAAAAAAAAAAAAAAGAAAAAAAATTTTTTTTTTCTTGAAATAGGAATTTTGTTTACTCACATTTTATGTCGTGCAGAAAGAATCCAAAATTGTAAACCTATTTTTATCCTTTCCCCAATTAACAATATTTTTAAATTTTTGGGGGGTTGGTAAAAAAATCAATTGATCAAAAGGAGCCACTGTGGTGTATGTAGTAAGAGATTGTTCAACAACCACTTATAATTTCAATAACTGTTGTGTTCAAATTTAATTATTTTCGTTCTATTTATTTGTTGCATCAAGATCCCCAAGATTTTGTTAGTATTTAAATACCTATGTTACTAGAAGTTTTGACAAGCTGGGGAATCCTTCAGCTGTTTTCTTTTATTACGACAACACACCAAATGTGATAAAATCACGACACGCTGTCACACACCCCTGAGTACCTACATTATCCTGGGGCAGTTCCCTATAATCATGATCTGTTCTTATCTGATAGTTTCCCCATTGGGGAACAACAAATGTTAAACTGACTTTTGGAAGTAGACGGAGTGCTAGGGGCTTGCTCCACCTCTGTCACGGGTTGGCCCAACTGAATAATAAATATAACAATCACAATATTAACCAATAATTAAAATTAGTTGTGTATTATTGTAAACAACCTCCCTCCCCTCTAAAAAAAAAAATCGATTTAAGGGGTTAACACCCATTTAAAACTAAAAAAAATTTCTTTTTTGTTGCATTTTTTTGAGTAAAACTATTTGAAAAATTTAATAAGAATACGTCCATTGAATTTCAGTCGATCGGAACAAAATTACACTAGTTCTTACTGATTTTTACCCAAATACGACGACATTTCCTATATCCGCAAAACGTAAAAATTTAAATACAATTTTTGTGGCGGCCATTTTGTAATTGAAATATGTAATATTTGAAAAAAAAAAAATACTCAAAAAAATTTATAAAAATTAGCAATTTTCATGCGCTACAAGTGATTGTAACCCCTAAAAATGTGTAATATTTTCTCTTAGTGGTTCAAATTGACAGACAGGATATCAATTTTTACTATATATTATGAGCAATTTGAAACTAGGCATAACTTCAATAAAATTTAACCGATTTTTAGCAAAATGTCTTTTGTTGATGATTACTTCAACTTTATTAAATTTGAAAAACAAACTTTCCGAAAATTGTCCCAAATTACTCCATGTCCTTTTTCGAAATCTTTTATCAAATATTAAAACTAAAGAAGCTGTTTTAAAAGATCTATTTAAACTTTATTAAATGTGTTTAATATAGTTTGTTAAATATTTGACCGATTTAGTTAAAGATTGGCCCACTATATCAACTAGTCGACAGGGTTTTGACTTGGTAAATTAAATAATATTTTGCCAGCTCAAAGCCAGTCGAATCGACATCGCCTATCGATAAATGCATCTAAACGATAACTTGCGATCGATTCGATAAGTGTGGAATTCAACAAAGAGTGGCAAAAATATTATTATTAGATATAAAAAATATGCACAACAAACAAATTTTCGAACAAACGCCAAAAACTATACAATATATATATGTATCTTATTATCGATTTGTTGCCCGTAGCATATGGAAACTATTTATGTATGTATGTATATTGCTAAATACAGAGACATCTAAAAAAGCACATGAGGAATTTTAAATTCAATTTTAAAATTTTTAAATGCATTGATATAACAAATTATTGTATGTATTGTTAATTAATTAACTCGTACTCGTAGTTGTAGTTTATATGCGTTTAGATTAGGTCTTTGTTGTTGGGTGTATATATATAACGCAGGTGCAGCTGTGTTTTCGGTTTTTCCCCACATGATTTTCCACTTTCCTCTTCTATTGATTAACATCATTTTTGGTGCATGCTTTTGAGATCCATATGGAGGAGGATAGCATATTAATTGTTTTGTTTTTGCTTTGCTTTGCTTTGCTTGTTGCTTTATGGCCACCGTTGCATAATAGTATCATAATAATTTGAGTTGAATCAATCACAACGTTTGTAGAATCAAATATGACTAGGCCGAACTTTTTCCACCTTCCGCTTCCTCTAGCGCATCTGCAGCTGCTGTCGCTGCTGTCCACGATCATAGAACAGCAGATAAGCTGGAACGCTGAGAACCTCATCAATGCTCACCTCTCGCACAATCGTATCCGAGGTGTAGAACCACCTGTGTAGTATAGGTTTTTATTAAAGTTTTACTAAGGGGATTCCCCGTTGACTTCTACTCACCGATGTGCATTGCGTAGGGAGCCGCGACGATAGGTCACAAAGTGTCCGCTGTTTGCCTCGCCCGAGTGCACGACAACCGCCAGCAGGCGATATAGATTTTTGGGAAACATTGCGCCGAATCCCTCACCGCCAGCTCCTGCCCCAGCCCCATTCATTGGCAGACTCGAGGAATACAGCGACATGGTCGAGCCCCAAGGTGTGCCTGCCTGTAATAATTAACATAACAACAATATTTTACTAGTATTTTTTATAATTTTTTGAAAATCCTAAAAATGACTATTTTAACCAGAGACTGTAATCATTATAAGTGATATTAAAAAAAAAATTGAAATAATAATTATATTCAAGTTTTTTTAAGCAAAAACGTTTTATTTTGGGCAAAAAAGTAAAACTCATGAAATAATGATTATTCCATAAGTTTTATTTTTTTTGCTCAAAAATAAGGTATAACTTAAAATTAATCATTATTTTAAACTTGAAAAAATTAATTTAATAGTAGTGGAAATGGATAAATGAGCCATAGAGAAGAATATTGGTATTTTTCTCGGTGTCTTAAAGTTATTATAAGTGAATGATTTTTTGATTACAAAATAAAAAATAAATCAAAAACAGTTTTTTTTTTTTCAAACAAAAGTTGATTGTGCGTTACTGATAACCGTAAGCCAAAATTGTAACCGTAACTGATACAGATATTCATTTTGGTTTAAAACTTTGCTAAAAATGAATCAAAATGATTTTAGCATATTGAACAACCCAAGAAGTTAACTTACCTGACTGTTGAGATGCGGCTGGACAAAGCTGTAGGGCGCCATGGAGAGGCTCTCGGGGAAGTGAACATAATCCTGACGCTTGCACACCTGGCCAGTTGGCAGCCAGACAGTGCGTGCAATATGTATGCACAGACAAGCGGGCAACTTGGCAAATGTAACAGATTTAGTGTGCATCGTTGTCTCATTGCAGGAATCGCACTTGACATCACTGAGATCCTCGGATGTGATATATTCGCTAAGCAAGTGACCCAAACTCAAACCGGAACGACGTTGTGCCGGCAGATTCAATGTAACGCTATCGAATTTATCATAACGCATCGCGGATTTGGAGCCGCAGCCATTGCAAACGATTTGAGCACCCATCGCGCCTTGAAATGGATGCGCCACTTGGCTGGGCATCATGCTCGACCAGATGGAGACACGGCCGGGACCGCGATTAAGACGTTCCAGCGAGCGACAAGAGCTGGAGACACGTCTATTAAGTCCCTCGCCGGGATGATGATCATTGTGATGAGGATGATTATTAAGCTGGGATTGTGGCTGGCGTGGACGTGACAAGCGTTCGCCACCAAGTATGGGCGATGCATTCTCTGCCAGCGGCGGAGGCTGTGCATCAATAAAGTCCATTGCCGACTGATAGCTAAATGGTGAGTTCGCCAGAAATGAATTGGAAGTGACGCCGGGCGTCAAAACATCGGCCGTTTCACGTTCACACACCGAGGCAGGGGAATCCGGTGTGTGGGCCTCAGAGCGCACCAGACGCTGCAAACTGGTCGATTCATCGTATTCCATATTCAAGAAATCCGTGAGCATGGCACTCGATGGTCGATTTGGTTGATCACCAATGCCGCCCGTCATATTGAAGGCTCTATAGCTGGCCATCAAGCTGCCACTATCATTACCATCATTATCCATATCCAGATGATGACCATTGCCATTGCCATTTGCCTTGGGCAACAGTGCATCCGATAGACAGCCCATTTGCTGGGGCCTCGTCGCCTCCTCCTCGAGCGACGACAACAGCACATGGAAAAGCTCATGGGCGTCGTGCTCCTCCTGGGGTATCACCCAGCCCAATGTGTTGAGGGCCCGCAGCACGGCGCCGGGTGAATGGGGATCGCCACGCAGCGTCGCATGGGTGCCGTTGACCACCTCCAAGGTGCTCAGCATTGAGCTGATTAAACTCTTGCGATCCGGCGTCGCGCCATTATACAATTGCAGCCAGGCTATAAACTGCGGACATGCGGCCAGCGCCTGCAGCAGAGTATTGAGGAAACATGTACGTCCAAAATTATGCAGTCCAGCAATTTGGCCGCGACGCTGACGTAAACGGGAGCCTGCAATGTTATTTAATGTAAACACATACTCGATACTGCTCAAAAATTACTCGATACATTACCTGATGGACCCCAGAAGACAAAGGCACCGACCACTGCAGCAACCGTTACACCGGCGGCCATCAATATCTTTTCACTTTCCATTCTCACAGAAATTGGTCAGCCTTAAACGGGGTGGGGGCGGGGGGGAGTGTTGCACACACACTCACTCACACATACACGGAGTATTGCAACTACAACATCGGTTGGCATTAACAACGTAACATACCCGTACCACTAGGCGGTGCGTTTATTATTTTGATAATCTTTTTATAGTTTTTTGTTTGTTGTGTGTGCTTGTTTTTCTTGCGCACAGCTGTTGTTTTACAAAAATTAAGCCCGAAAAAATTAAATTCTTCTCTACTATTTGTGTCTGTCTGGTGTCTGATGTTTAGTTGCTGGCGTTGCCACATGGTCTTACAATGCACTCTACTACGACCAGACTGTTACTTTTATTTAACAGTCTGGCAGCGCCTGTGTCCAAGCAAATTGCTTCACATAACTTTAATAAGAAACAAAAAAGTTGTAAACCGAACATTTTTACTGAACTAGCGCTCATATTGTATGCAACTATTTATTTGCACACATTTATTTGCAATTCTTATAATAAAACTTAATTTTACTTGGCTAGCAGCTGTAACTTTTAGTGAACAATCTGGCAGCGCTTGTGTCGCAAGCACAGTATGCTGTAACAAGCAAAAGACAATTGCTTCAACTAACTTAAATTAGAAGCAAATAAGTTTCATATTAATAATATATTATTAATAATATTTTCACTTGAATTGTGCGCAAATTTATTAATAACTCAACTATACATTTATTTTTGTGTGTCATCAAATGTAATTTTGCCTGGCCACAGCTGTTTGTGCGGTCAGCTGCGTACTCATCTTATTCTCGAATGTTGTGGAAGGAAAGCGAACAGCAACACAACAACAAAAAAAAAGCAACACAACAAAGGTGGCCTGCGTTTGAAATTGAATTTGTACATTCATTACATTATTACTCACAATACAATTTGGACGTTGTTAGCGCGAGAAGCTTTCGGGCTGAAATAGTGCTTTAAAAATTACAGAAAACGTATACAGAATAAACTAAAAAAAAAAGAAAGAAACGGAATGAAATTTTACGTGCAAGTGCTTTTCGATCAAAATTAAAATTTCAAAGTAAAGAACTTTGACAAATTATAGTTCCTATAGGTGGTAAGTAAAAGTGAATGTTCATATTTAAAATATAATCCAATGTGAATACAATTTAAATTGTTGTCATAATTGTGGCATCCCCCAACCACCCAACCGCGCCGTCCTTGTGTTCATTTCACCATACATGTGCACATACGTACATATGTTTACACACACTTGCACACCACGCAGAGCTGCGCTGCTGCGCAATATACAAAATTTTCATCGTTTCTGTTTTCATAGGCTGCTTTATTATCGCTTCTTTGTTTATGTTCCCATTCGCATGTACGGGGCAATCAGCTCGTTGTGCAATCTCTCTGCTTTGCTCTAATTTTCCGCGTTAATTTTGGAAACTGTGTCAGCGCCACAAATTCAAATTGCAAAACTTTTTCAATTTGCCTACATTTTTTTTTTTTGTTTTTTAGAATTTACTCGTTATCTTTCACCTTCCCCACCACTTTGCCAGCTAGTATCTGGCTGGGTGTGTGTGTGTGTGTGTAAGGTGGCAGTTTCTTTGTTGTCTCATTCATACTTAACGACGCATTTCATTGGCCTTAGACAAAGCTGACCCTGAGCTGAGTCGAGCTTTGTAAAAGCTTCACCTCCCCCTCCCCACCCGTGCGAACAGTGCTGCAATTTCCTTGAGTGCAGGCGGAAATGCAACGCAATTGAAACCAATAAGGAAAAACACGTTTAAATCCATATTTGCAGAAAACCAGTTGCACGTCCAAAACAAAGACAAAGACAAACAAATTCAAGCCAAACAAAGCAAAGGAACAAACACACAAATTTCCAGTGAAGATCGAAGAATCGAAGCTTAAAACAAACATGGATGCCAAGCAGAACAGCAATGAGGAGCAACAGCAACAGGAGAAGAACAACGATGCTAATTTGCGTACGGACAGCGAAAGCTCAACGGACAGCATGACGCGCTTTTTGCTGCCCAGCGTTGATGGCAGTCCACCCAAGGTGGTCACCATGGATGAGGTTGCGAGCATGTTTAAGAATCTCAAGAATATGGAATTAGCACATGAGATAGCACTCAATCCCGAGTTTAAGCTGCAGCCCTATGAGCCGCCAATGGATAGGTGAGTGCACTATTGTATATTGTACATACATACATACACACATATACAACTTTCTCACTCTCGCTTTTGCTAGGCTTCTAGCAATACAAAGTTTATACGGCAGCTTAACCTGATTTAAACCAAAAACATTATTTCTAGGTGTTTATACAATACACATATCTATATAAATTATTTGTTGTATTACAATTTTGAGTCTTAAGAAGAGATTGTTTATTTTTAGAATAATGCAGAATTTACATAAGAAAATTGTAAAAAATGTAGTCAATTTCCTTTTCATTATAAATTGCATATGGGTATTTCCAGGATCGCGAACGCAACATTTATACGTCTTTAAATTTAATAAAAAATGGCAAAAGTTGACATTTTCAAAAATATTTTCTCACGTATCTAATGCATTTTACCAAAACTATTTTTATTATAAACGACAAGCTTTGAAGACTTGTCGTTTTCGAATTATTTTTAGAAAACAGTGCATCGCGAACGCGACGAAAAATGGAAAATGTAAAAGTTTGCAAAATGTGGCGCGTAATTTGGAAGAAAATATTCTTAAAACATAATAAAATAATGTAGTTTTCCATTTCAGAAATAATTTTGATATGTTATCATTTTATTTATTTTAAAAGTTGTATTAGTAATTTTTAATGCGACATCGCGAACGTGACAAGATTTTCCCCTAGTTTGTTCCAAGAATTTGTTCATCAAATTTTATTCGATATATCCAAAAGAGCTTGTAAAACTTGTTTTAAATTAAACATTCATTATATGTCTATGTATTGAAATGGTTCACGCTACAATCTTACTATCTGACTTAGTGTCATCGTTAAAGTACAAACGGTCGATTTTGGAAGTCAATTTTCAAGAAAATTGGCAAAAAAAAAATAGGAAAAGTTAGTTTATTTCAATGTGTAATCCTATTGAATTTCTTATAGCTTGCTTTATAAATAACTTGCTTGAATAAATAACATGAATACGTTTTCGGAAGAAAATTTCACAAGATGTGAGTTTTTGATCAGATGAACCTTTTTCTGTAAATGCCCATATGTACATAAATTGTTAAAAGTAAAATTTATATATTTATGGAAGATAAGCCGCCGTGTAAACTTGCTGTAAGTAAGCTTTTAAATGCTAACATTCTCTCTGTCTCTATTTGTCGTGCTGTCGCTTTTTCGTGCAGTTTGGAGGGTCGTATTAAAACAATGGTGCACAAGGCATTTTGGGATTTGCTGCGTCAACAACTGGAACGTCAGCCGCCATCATATGACCAGGCCATCAGGCTGCTGGGCGAGATCAAGGAGGACTTTCCACAACTGCTGTCGGCGAAGAACGCCAGTTTATTGGGACGCATCAATGCCGCTTTGGATGAGACGCTCATCAGGCAGCAGGCGGAACGTGGCGTTCTCGATTTCCGTTCCTATGCCAATTTCGTTATCAATTTGTTGGCCAGCATGTGCTCACCGGCAAGGGACGAGACCGTTGCCAAATTGCGTGAAATTGAGGATGTGGTCGACACATTCCGTGGCATACTCGAGATGATGTCCCTGATGAAACTGGACATGGCCAACTTTTTGCTGGCCATCGCGCGCAGCGATATTGCGGCCAATTCTGTCGAATATGAGAAGCAAAAGTTCAGCACATATTTGAGGGAATTCCATGGCAATGGTGAGTGAAATTTCAATCCAAAGAGTATTATTACTCTTATTACATATTCAATTACAATTCTTTCTTATTTATTTAATCGTAATCGAAACCGTAACAGTTAACCGGTATTAACCGATTGAAATTGGTAGCCGTAACTGAAACCTTAATCGGAACAACACTTTTTTTAAAATACCAAAACCGAAATAACCGTTAAGAAACCGATTCATGCTTTTCACTTTTATATTTAATTTGAATATAAATACCATTGAATAGAAAAATCATTTTTGAAATCAAAGAGTTATGGTTTAAAATTTAAATGTATGTACATTAACATATTCTTGTAAAAACGAAACAAAAAATTTTTTTGTGAACCAATATATCAGTATTTTGGAACCGAAACAAATAAATTACCGGTTTCGACCGTTTCGAAACCGATAACCGAAAACCAAAATTCGAACTGAACCCAAACCGTAACTGATACCGATGTTCGTTTCGGTTCTCATACTTTACTTTTGTGGATAAGAATACGAGTTTTAATGCAAATATTTAAAATTATTTTAAAAAAATATATTTTCTAAATTAAATTGATTTCTGCTTGATTTTCAGCTGGTTTTCCTGCCACTGAGGATTGGCTGAATCGTCATCGCGCTGGCTGCAACAGCACGGATGACATCATCTATAAGGCGTATATGCAGCTGTTGGATTATCCGGCGGATAAGCAATTCCCCGAGCTCTTGAGCATTGATAAGGAACGCTTTGAGGGTCTCAGCTGGCGTGGACATCGCTTGATACTCTGTGCATCTCTCATCTCCATAGCCCAGGGTGTTCCAGTCATTTCACAACGTCGCGAGAATCGCGTCAAGCTCGCCCGCCAACTGGACATTCTCATACAGCATGTGAAGCAACAGGAGTAAGTGCATCACAATACCCTCTACCGTTGCTTATCTCTTTCTAAACGGTGTCCATTTTGCAGTCAAATTGATGCTGCCATTGCCAGTTGTAATGAGCAAATACGTGCATTTATCAATGAATGTTTGGAGAGTGAGCAGGCGCCTCCAATGAGCGATTCCCAGCAGGCACAGCTCCAGAATCAGATCCAACAACTGGCCAACAAGACGTCGCCAGTGCGTGCCTTGATGGGTAAGTACTGTTCTATAATAGTGTTGCCATTTTAGCTTTTTTATAGATAGACTTGGATATTTCTTTTTTTAAAAAATGATAGAGAATTTAAAGAAAATCTTATTACCAGATATTTGTATATATTTAAAAAAAAAGACGAATATGTTTTTAAATTTTTATTATAAAAATTAAGCATAAAATATGTTTTTTTTTATTGTTAAATCCAAATTTAAAATTTAAGCAATTGATGAGTAAAATATATTTTTCAATTTGTATTTAATATTTTAAAACTTCTGATCGTAAGAGTCAAAAGCTTATCAAGTATATCATATTTTTGCATCTGAATAAAACTCAAAAATATGTAATTGATATAGAATTTTAATTTAAAATCAGAGGATACCTTTTATTTTATTTATTTAATGTACATGCGGAAAGTACAAAAAGAAAAGAAAAACTTGTATTTTCGCATATTTGGCATATTTATACTATATATGGTTTAAATTTTATAAAATGTTTTACATCAAAATTAAAATTATTATTTCATAATCTTTTTAAGCAGATTCAATAGTTAGAATTATTTTTTAATTTGTTCAAAGATCTGCAAATAATGTTTATTTTAAAATAAATATTTCAAAAGTTGCAATCGCTTCAGTCAGTTTCAGCTGTTTTTTTTATAACATATTAGCTACTTTAGTTTTTTCTGGCAACACTGTGATGAAGTAATACCCTACAACAATTTGTACTGCTATTGATAATCTTTCTATTTCAATTTCCATGTGCAGCTAACCGCTTGGATGGCTTTGTGCGCGTCGCTCTGCGTTCCAATGGCAACATCCCACCACCGCCCTCTGGATTCGCTGACTTCGAGGAGGAGCTGGTTGCATTTATCGCCTCGTTCCGTCGACTTGTCTCCTATAATCATGCCGTCTTCAAGGAATACTTTATACAACTGCTGGACAAGCAGCGTCCAGGTGTTGAGCCCGTGGCAGATGCAGCTGGCAGCAGTGGAGGATTGGCCTCGGGCTTGACACAGACGGCCAAACCTTAGACACACTGAGCATAGCAAAACTTTGAAAAATAACGAATATATTTAAGATATACATTCATATATCTGTCGGCTGGATGTATGCGTTGGAAGCGCAAAAAGCAACTATGGAAACGAGTGTCGAATCCCCACCAGAAACCAAACTGGAGATATGTTCGAAATGGAACCATTTATTTGTTATAATTTTAAAATGCCAAGCTCTGGAGGATAATTCCCAAATCCTGCAGATATTTTTTAAACTGTGCTGGGCTCCTGTGATAAACAAATAAACAACAATAATAATAATAACAAATACACAAATACATAAAATGTTATGCAATGCAAATGGGGAAAACAATAAACACGCCCAGGCCACGCCCACAACCCATAAAAACAAGAACAGGAAAATCAACAAATGGCAGCTGCAGTGTTTGATTTGAAGTAATTTAACATATACTTAAAACAATATATTATTTAATCGGACACAAAACTGTATTAACATTAAATTTAAGACCACGTGTATACCCTATAATACCATATAGCTAAGTATGAAATATCCCTAACTAAAGTGCTAAGACACGGATGCTATAACGCATAGTTTGTATTTATTTAAATTTTAAAATAACCTATAGTTCAATGCAATTTTATTATTATCATTATACAAATTGCGTTCGATTTAAAGGCGCTTTCAATAAATTTTAATCAAATCAAAAAAATTGCAAATATATAATTTAGATCATTTTATTTTCATCGATTGGAGCTACTTAGCGACGAATTTCTCAACACTAAAAAAAGCTACATTTTCCAACTAATAAATGCTGGAAAAAGTTGTTTTTTTTTCAGACATGTGCTAAAACGTCAAAAAATTGGTTAAACGATATAATAAATTTTAAAATTTATTAAGTTAAATGAAACTTATTTGAAAATTGAATAAAAATGCATAAATACATATTAAATGAATTTCGTTTCTAGTAATAATATATGGGCATTTCCAGGATTGAGAACGCGACATTCGTACCTCTTTAAATGAACAAAATGCATTCTATAAACACTATTTTTTTATTTTAAAAGACAAGCTTTCAGGACTTGTCGTTTTCGAATTATTTTTAGAAAACAATGCAGCGCAAACGCGACAAAAATTAAAAGTCGTATTTAACTTTATCTTGAAAAATGCGAAAGTCAGTGAATTGAGTAATTTATAAGAAAATACTCCTAAACCATAATAAAATAATGTAAATTTGAATTTATGAGAATAATTTTGATATATTACTATTTTATATAACAAGTTTTGTTAGTGATTTGTAAAGCAAAAAAAAAATTGTAAAATCATAACTTTCGCTTTTCGCTGTTTTTGATTACACCCACGGTTGCCATAATTGGCGTTTTTGCGCCAAAACTGGCTCTTTTTTTAGCGAATTTGGCTCATTTTTTATTTGTTTTTGGCTCAATCAGATATTTTTAAGTGGCAGCCGTGTTTATTACCCGCAATTAAAAAAAGCTATATTGGCAACACTGCTGCTAAGTAGAAAGCCAACTAAGAGAGTGTCAAAGAGAGAGAGAGAACTGTTGATAAGGCATCGTGCTTAGCTTGCACTTGAACCAGAACAGAATCGAAACAGAACAAAGCGTGCGGGTTGTTGTCTCTGCTAAATTGCGTGATTGTTTCTGTTTCTGTCTCTTTTGTACGGTTTCGGTTCCTTATCGCGTTTGACAGTTGACGCAGCTGCCGAGTGCAACAATTACAAAACCAAAAACCAGATCAGCAATACACAAACACACACAATACATACAAACATACACATATCCATACATATGTGCAAATATAATAATACATAATAAAATGAGAAGAAGCAGAATAATAATCACGCCACTTTCTGTACTTTGACACTTGGCGAGAGAGAATTGTCGTTGTCGTCGTTGATTGCTGTGCCACGCCTCCTTCCGTTGCGCTTTACGCCCACATTTCAAGAACGTTCATCTCGCCCGTTTCGACGCTCTCTATTTCCCTCTCCCTCTCTCTCTTTTACAGCCTCATCCTGATTCCGTCTTATCGCTGTCGCTGCATTCTCGTTCTCCCCCTCGCACACACTCACTCACTTTCACTCTCCCTCTCTCGCTTCTGACCATTCCATTGTATTCATCTTTATATGAGCATTTTCTTTTTTTTTTAGTTGTAGTTGGGAACTTTTATTATTATGGAAATTGTGATAAGAAATCTGCGCGTCGCGTCGTTGCCAACTGAAGCGTCTCTCAAGTCTCGCTGACGTCGCCATAAGGAGGGTAAGGGGGCAGGGGCAAGAAGGGCATACAACTCGAGTCTGATCAAAGTTCAATTCTTCTCGCCCCATATATAATATATGTATGAATGTATGTATGTATGTTAATTCTCCTCTGTGCGTAAACAACACACAATTTTCAACTCATCATCTTCACATCATTATGATCTTTAATGAAATTAACGTGCCACAGAAGATCGTAGACTGTAGACTGTAGTCTGGAGACAGCAGACCGAAGACAGTGCAGACTGTAGACTGTAGACTTTGGAAACCCGCTTTACCAGTACGACAGTAGTCAAGGTCGTCGACAGGGGGCAAAGAGTACCATGGCCACCCCCCTAACATTCACAAATTTACATTATTTAGTTTCCGAATTTAAATCCAGAGTAGTTTATGTAAAATTAAAAAAAATATTTTGGGTCCCCCCTTGTTAAAAACCTGCCGACGCCCCTGACAGTAGTCAAGACATGCGTCTCGCAAAATATCAACAAATAAATTAAATCAAATCAAACTCTGATCGGAGCCAAAAGATACCCTCTAAACGCTTCAGCTTACGCTAGTGACTGTAGCTGCTTTGTTCTTCAAGCGATGCAGCTGAAATTTAAATAATGGCTATAGCTTCTATGCTTACCAAGCGATTCTGTTGAAATTGGTAGAATATGAAGAACACTTTTAAATATTTGCCCAAAATGCCAAAAATCAGAATTTTAAGTTTATAAATATGTATAAAAAAGATTCACTTCAGAATAAAGCAGAGAATCTTGGGATGGAAAAGTGTATTTATTGTTAATAGCTTTTGTCTTGCAGCACCAGCATACCCCATATTTTCCACGCCTTACAGGATATAAGACAAAACTCTACAAAAAAAAATGAGAAAAGTAAAAGAATGCGCCATGTATATGTAGGAATCTGAACCGTTTTTGGGCCGAACCCAAGACGAGACTCTACTCATGTATAAATATTTAACTAACCAAAGGTATTTAGCGTCTGCAGCCAAAAAAAAAAAAAATGTATCTCAACTATGTGAAAGCTCAGGCTCCAGGACAATACATTTAGATTGAAACTGAAACGCAGTCGGGCATACGAAATGAGCCACAAAGAGGGAAAAATTGACCAAAGGGGAAACTGAAATTGCTTGAAACTGATTTTTGCTGCCTTTTTCGCAGTCATTAACGCCTCATCATCATCATTATCGATCATCGAGCAACGTCAGCATCAGAGATCGAATACCTATAAAAAAAAAAAAAAAAACTTTGTACACATCAAAATTCCTTAGATTGTGTTGCCTTTTTTTTTTGTGTGTGCTGGCCATGTTATCTAAGGCCCCGCTCTATAAATAGGCCCTAAGCGGCAACACTGTTGTTGAACTCCAAATAAATTGGCACTCCAGGCAGCCCGGCTGAGTGCCGTGATAAGAAAACCAAGCCATACCATACCTCTTACCTTACCATACCTTACCATAACATTTCATATTGTAACCGTGCAATTTAATCACGAGCAAAAAACCATATTAACACTTAATGTCGCACTTATTGCCTGTCATGTCCATAAACAATCGGATATTGTACGGGCTACGAGTAATCAGTATACAAAGTACATCTCTGAGTATCAGAGTTGATTCATATACACGCTAGTGACGAAATTGGCAACACAATAATCTGTTTCACTTGAAAAATAAATTTAGAAACAAATTATATATTTATTTTTTAAATAAATAATTTTTAGATATTTTTAGTTCCCTTAATCGGTTTTGAAAATTATAACTCAGAAAATAAAATAACGCTAGTGAACTTCGTTCAAAGCATTTTTAAAGGCAAATATTCTAAGACAACTTTCGAAATGCAATTATTTAATTAAAGGCCTTTAATAGTTTTATGGTATACTGCTCACGCTAGTGATTAATATAACTAAAAAACAATTCTCTTTGTAGCTTCTAACAAAATCAAATGCTGATAAATTAAATTAAAGCTCATAGTACAACTCAATTCAACGATTTAGACCGCTTACACTAGTGACTAAAATAACTATACACCCATTTAAATACATTTCCAAAGAGTATCTCTTAAAAATGATGTTTAAAATACAACCTACTAATTAAGAAACCCATAAAACAACCAAATTATGCGATTTGCAACTCACGCTAGTGCCTAAACGGACTATGCAACCTGTTGACTAAAGCAGATACTCAAAGTCTATCTCTAAAGAAAGTTGTCAAAGGGCAGCAGAATTAATCAAAGTGCAGTCGAAAGCCTGTCAAAAAAAATTCTTTTTATCGCTAGTGACGTACGTAGAAAACAAATTTAATACACATAGTGTATATGTATGTTGATTTATGGACATTAAACACAAAGGTTCTTTTTTAAAAGATAATAAAAAGTTTATAATAGCACTTATTCATGTGATAACGACGAGATTTCCAGAACACGCTAGTGCCGCAAGTGAGCAATAAAGATAGTTTCTTTACTTTAAGCGAATTTAAACAGATAATTAGATCATATAGACTGCGGTTTTCTTATGTTATCATTTTATCGACTGTCATGTATTTCCTAGGTAAATCCAGAGTACGCTAGTGCCGCAAGTGAGCAGTTAACATATTCTTTTTCTACTTTAAGTATATAAATTTAGATAATCGGGTCTTGGGGACTTTGGAATAACAGAGTTATCTTCTCTTTATAGCGACTGTCGTGTATTTTAATCAATTATCAGATGGGTTTCTGGATACTTCAGCCATAATACGAAGAAAGAACTGCTGAAATGCTATAGTTTTTCAAAGAAAGTCAATCGGCCTAGAGAAGTAGTGTCCAAAACTCACAATATGAAACATCAGCGACTGACATTAAAAAAAGGATCAGCCTATCAGATGCAGCAGAATGCGCTATTTATAGAACACACGAATTCTCTCTCTCTCTCTGTACGTGTGACGGTTGCGATGCCGGCAGAATTATGAGCTCCTTTTGCAGTTTGGTCTAGACTCTAGACTCTAGAGATAACTTTTTATAATATCTAGCAACGATTTCGGTTGCATACCATGCAAATATCTGTATAATAAAGTATATATACTAATTTATGGATGAACATTTCTTATCGCCATTTTAGCTATGTAGGGGGAACTTTGGAATAGGAAGTTGATTCAGCGTAAAAATTGAGCACAATATAAGTATATACAGTAATATATTTTAATATATATTATTATATCTTTATATAGTCTGGTTTTTTTTTGTATCTCTCGAGTGTTTGTCTATCAGAAAGTGTCATAATAAAAATAAATTTAATGCCTTTTGCGTTGTGTCTGATGATTTTTTAAGCCTTGGCCTGGACGTTATCTAATAATGATAATAATAATTATAGGCTGACAACTTGTTTGGTTTCTTATTATGAATTTTTCTTTGTTTATTATTACTTTTCCATTTGTATTTAGTTGTGTGTGTGTTTATTTTATAATTAATATAATATATATAAATGTATATTTTTCATATAAAGCATAATTCATCAACATTATCATTAGCATAAGCATTAGGGTTAATTAAACATAAGTAAAACATCAGCATTATTATCATAATAATAATCATTTAACATAATGAGGATCAGCCATGCTTAAATCGTTGATCACTCTCCTCTATCTCTCTCTTTCTCACATATACATAGGAGTATGTATATGTATTTTAGTATTTTTTTTTTAATATTTAATTTTTTTTTTTTTAGTATTACTCCATTTGAAATTGCATGTTGTGGCACATGGCCGCCAGTTGGCGCTATTTAGAACTTTTTTGACTTTACGGTTATGGTTTAGCATGGCCGCCAGGTGGCGCTACTAGTAATTTTAGCACAGCTAAAAAAAAACTATAGAAAAATGTTTAAAAACCTTTCAAATTGGAAGGCAAACTACAACTACAACTTATATCAAATATATATATAGGTGTGTGTGTATGCATGTGTATGTGTTTGTATATGTGGATTACTTCAAATAAATATTTACAAAGCAAAAAAAGGATGTGTGTGTGTGTTTGTGTTTGTATGAGGGGTTGGTGGTGGGGGAGTAGGGTGGAGCAGGGGGTTGGGGGTGTAATGCGTTTTTACGCAAAAAAAAAACAAAAAAAAAAAAAAATGAAATAAAATAATCAGAAATTGTGCAGCAACGTTTTTTTTTTGTTTTTTCTATAGCTTGAAGTTGGCAGCTGAAACAACAACACATTTACTGTGCAGTCGCTGCCGCTGCCGACGTCGACGTTGGCGCTGCTGCAGAGGTCGACGCTGTTGTTGTTGTTGTTGGTTTGCTTTTGACATTGTTGGAATTGGCTGATGGAATCCTGGATGTTGTTGTTGTTGCTGTTGTTGCTGCTGGTGCATGGTTCGAGTTACAGTTATTGGCACCAAACGGTGTACAGTTGTCACTGCCTAACGTCGACTGCTCAACATTAGTGCCCATCGATGAATTGATGAAATTGATATACTGATGCAACTTCAAGGCGGCAATCAATGAGCTCAAATAATCGTTGATGTTACCCTGTTGGACCTGCTTGATCTGTCGGGAGACATTTCGATAGACGCGACGCGAGATCTTGTTGGATAAACGGCCGACCGTCTGGACTGTGTGTAGTACTGGGTCCTCGCTGGCGGGAACTGGCACTATAAACGACAACCAAGCAAATGGTAAAGAAAAAATATTAACAAAATTCGCATATTTATTTGATTGAAATTGAATCAAGATCAATCTAGAAAACATTGTTATAACCAGGGGTTAAAACCGTAACCGTTAACCTTCTAATGTCTAACCCTGCCTTTAAGCGGGGTAGAGAAAAATTTTAGTTAAAACTTTAAAAATTCACATAATTATGCTATTTAATATAACTAAATATTTCATCAGCCAGTTTTTTTTTTACCGCTCTATAATAAGATTTACTCAGTATTTTCTATGCCTGAAAATTACTGATTGCTCAAATTTCTGTTTTTACGTGGGCATTAGACGGTTAATCGATACTAACCGATTGAAATTATTAACCGTAACCGACACCGTAACCGAATTAAGACTTTTTTTATTATAACAATACCGTTAAACCGCATTTATTCCAATCGAAATTACCGTTAAGAAACCGACTCATGCATAACGGTGTAATTATCGTAAAACTCAAAATTTGTTCTTTATTTCTAATTTGGAAAATTATCACAATAAAATTGTTAATTTTTAAAATATTTCAATATCTGTTTTTAAATTTACTTATTTTTAACATTTTAAAACCGATAACCGATAATCGAAAATACATATAAACGAAACCGTTACTGCAACCGATATTCGAATCGGTTTGATACTCTGGTTATAACAAATGACTTTCTCTTATTTTAAATTGACTATAATAACATTGTTATGCAAACAATTTTGTTTAGTTTAGTTAAGCATTCTTATAACAAATATCAACAAATATGCTCGAAATATATATATTTTGTTATTTTTTGTTTATTTTATTTGTTTTTAATGATCTCTTGCCTCACAAAATAGTGCTTACCATCAATTTGTTGATTTCCCTATCGATAATGCCTACAATTTCCGGATTTCTTCTAACGTATTCAACAATTTCGGTTATGATTTTCAATGACATGGATAGAAATACTGTAGAGGCGGCTACTAAGAATCTAGTGTCAATCTCATGATCATAGTCGGGCTCCCCAATAATAACAACTACAAGAGACAGAGAGAAGAGAGAGAGAGAGAGAAGAGAGCGGCATAGAAAGAGAAGAATTAGTCAACACTTTAGACAATTGAAGGGAGTATAAAAAAACAAAAACAAGAAGACTTTAGAAGTAGAGGGAGGGAGGGGAAAGCACCGACTTAATAGGGAAACCCGCTTTAACTAAACACTTATTAAACTGTATTTTGTAATGATTTATGGTTAGTTTTAATGGATTAGTTACAACTCATGCTTGGTTAGAGAACACGCCTAAAACGTGTCGAAAGAGAGAGCGTAGGAGAATAGGAAAACAAGCAAAAAAAAAAACAAGACCAAAACTTACTGTCATTTTCAGAATTTTTGCCATTTCGCACGACAGCATTTTGTTTATTATCTGAGAATTAGAATTGAAGTTCAAGTTGAGAAATGCTAAATGGATTCATGAAAACAGAAATGAAAACCCCAAAAACAAAAAACAACCAAAAGAGACCGTATAATTAATTGCAGATTGAACTTTTAAACACAACAAATTTAAAATAAGTAAAATTTAAATTTTAAAATTTTAAAATAAATAAAATTTATAATTTATTTTTTTTTTAATTTTGGTTAATTTTTTAAAATGTGCATTTAAGTACTTCGTGAAAATTAGTAGAACCAAAACAGGGATCTTAGCGATTATGATTTTAAAAATGAAAAATATTACAAAATAAGATTTTTAATTAGGTTTTCTTTCAAATAAAAAATTAATAAAGATTGTCTCAGTTTTAAAACCCAAAAAAAAAAAAAAAACCCAAAAGAGACCGTACAATTAATTGCACATTGAACTTTTAAACCTCATCAAATTTAAAATAAATAAAATTTCCATAATTTTTTTTTTTTTTTTAATTGTGGTCAATTTTTTTTTTTAAATGTGCATTTAAGTGCTTCGTGAAAATTAGTAGAACCAAAACAGGGATCGTAGCGATTATGATTTTAAAAATATAAAATATTACAAAATAAGATTTTTAATTAGGTTTTCGTTTAAATAAAAAATTAACCCCGTACAAAAAAAAGGTGTCTCAGTTTTAATATTTCACATTTTAATGGGTTTGATTTATCTGCCTGAAATCAAACTGTACCCACGATAGTAATTCAAAGTTATAGCCAACTCACCATTATCCTCCTCCACATCGGACTCGCACTTGGGGAAATAGTATTCCAGGAGGCGCTCGGCCAGAGCTGTTGTGGTGTCGACACCATTGACCGCCAGGCTGCCGTATTGAGTGGCCAGCACCTCGTTGGCCTTCTGCCAGGCCAGATCCTTCAGGGAGGCGGCCTTCAGTTGGCCAGCTGCCTTGAATTTGACGACACGCTCTAAATGCGGTTGCACCACATCGATCACCTTGTTCTTGGCCTGCGTATAAATCTCCTGGGGCGTGTCCTTAATGATCGGCGCCTTCACTTCCAGCTGCTCGATGCCCTTGACCAGTGTCTGATCCACGTAGGCAATGGGGCGATCCAACCGATTGACAATCGGAGCTGCTGTCGTCACGGCACGTGCAACGCAGTCCTCGGCTGCGTTCAATGCCCAATTGAAGACGCGATTTTTGCCTATCAAGAGAGAGAGAGGGAGACGTATTAATCGATTTATATCGATAGCATTTCGTTTCTTAATTTTTAACTTAATAAGTCAACACACAAGTTAAAATTATACCAATTTATATCGACTTTGACAATCGAGTAAAAAACAACGTACAAGCTGAAATTATGAGTTATCTAAAACAATCGAAATAATCGATGTTTTTAAAAATCGATTATTGTTGAATCATCAAATTTATACCTTTGTTAGCGACAGCAATATAAATTTAACATAAGTTCAAAAGAACTTTAAATTTATTTTTAATTGCACTCACAATTTTTACTCAACGATAAATTTAATATTTATCATTTTTAAAAATAATCGTTGTACGCAAAAGTTTTTCTCAACTCGACAAAAAATATACATATTTATAAAATAGCAAAATTGAGTGCTGAAGTGATAAGCACAAAAATTCCCCACCCATCAGCCCCGCCCCCTGTCTCGTACGCCCCTGTTATCGCTTGATTGATAAGCAACTGCGCAGTTGCCTGGACTGCGCTGCCAGCAATTACTGATTCGTTGTCGGTGTTGTTGTTGTTGCTGCTGTTTTTTTTTAGCTGTAGACTTGGATAGTTCATTTAGTCATCATCAAGCAACACCATCATCTTATTAACATTTGAGGTGGCACCACAACAACAACAAATAATACACAAACAAGTCGAAAGTCCAATTACACAGATACATACAAATACCGTTCGTTGATTCACATTCATACATACACAATCACATACAGTGACAGGCAACAATTTGCTGGTGGCGCCCCCTATTGGATACGCCACTGATTGCTTTTATTGAGTTATTCATATATGCTCAAAACACACACACACATGCACTCATGTGCAGCTTTTTACCTGTATGCGTAGCCACATTATTCATATGTTCGGCAAGAAATAATAAAAAGAGAGAGAAAAAAATAAGTACGGTCTACGTGTTTGGCTGGCAAAAATAATATTTAAAGTTATGTAAATACATATTTTTTTTTATTTTTGCACTTTGTACTAGTGGGCGGCGGGGGGTGTGGCAGTATAAGAATTTCTTTTGTGTCAACTTGACGTGCAGGTCATGGTTGTTGTTGTTGTAATTGTCGATGCGCAGAGCTTTTTCTTTCCCTACAATTTTTTTTTTTTTATATTGATTGTTGCGTCAATTGAGTTTAATTGGCATCAATTTGGCAATGGGCAGACAATTGCAATTGCCGGTCGGTCAATTAAAAGTTTCAAGAGTTAAGTTGAAGTTGAGTGTTTTATGCGGCGAATTCGTCATTAGCAATTTGCACTCAAAATGGCGAACTTTGCACTCAAGCCAAACCGAAAGCCGCAACGACTCAACGAAACAACGTGTGCGCTAAAAGCAACGGTTATGGTTTTGCATTTTGCTTTGCTTTTGGTTTTTAGTTTCTTTCTGTTACGTTTTCAGTTTTTTTTTTGGTTTCCGATTTCGAGTTGCAATTTTATTTGCCGTTAGATGAACCACCGGCAGGCGGCTCGAGAGAGTTCATTGCACTCAAAATCTGTCCGCATGACCTCTAGTAATGAGCACACTTCTTGCAGTCCAGATACACACAGTTGGTCAAATAACTGTTATGACAAATTTAAAAAGTTTGCACGTTTTCTTTTTGTAAATTGTATATTTTTAAAAATGAAAAGAAAAGACGTTTTTTTGTCAAAATAATTACATGACATGCTGTTGATCAACTTACCCTTCACTTTGCCGTAGACATCTTGTGATTTATCCCATGCGGCATTTACAACTGGCAACTTGATGATCCTCTCCAACGATTCCAGATGTGGCAACAGATCCTTTGCATCCTTTGGCGGCTCCGTTGGTTCTGTTAACGCACTGTTGTTGTGCTGCTTTGCGCTGCCATTGGCTGTTGCGTTTTTTTGATCTGCACTTGCCATGTTTCTTTTCTGTTTCTGTTTCTTGCTTAGTTTTCACTTTTTCTATTTTATGCTTTTGCTTTGCACGGCACTTTTTTTAGGCACCAAAGAAAAATATGTATTTGTGTGTGTATGTGTCTGTGCGTATGGCTACCACGAGCTAAAGAACTTAAAAGGGGGCTCCGTTTGTGTGTGTGGGGGGATACAGAAGAAGAAGATGAATATACAATCTCTTTGGACACTGGCTGTACGTCTGCTCGCTGTCGCACTCAACGCGTCTCTGACTGATTTGCAGGCTGCGCGGCTGGTTTATTATAAGGGCCTCTCCTCCAGAAGTCATTGTCGTCGTGGAGGCAAGCACGAGGTGAGCGTAACGCCAAAAAGCCAAACCACAACGAGCGAAATTGTGAGCATGTGAGCGAGCGGTAGAGAGAGAACACGACAAACATACATATGTATGCATATGTGTGAGTGCAATCGACGCTCTCTTTGAGTTTTGGACTTTGCTGGCGGCGCACTGCCGCTGCTGCTGCAGTGCGCTGCAATTAATCAACAGTGCGCAACAAAAATGAGCGACTGTTGCTAGGCACAAAATAAGCGTTCGTCCATATGTTAAGCTGGCGGCAAATCAATGCCGAGTTATTAAATTAAATTAATTTTTAATAAATGTAAAAATATTATTGAACTTCAAATGTTTATCAAGATGGAATACTTAATAATAATTGCATATATGTAATTTGACATTGATATTCTAAGCTTTATTCTAAACGAAAGTTGACTTAACGAAGAGCTGTTTTGATTGCCTCGCACATACTGCTGTTGGGCAGTGTTATCAGAGTCTCATGCAATCGGTGTTGGTAAGTGTCTCATTGTTACTTTGGACTTGAATTGAGTTTCAACATGTGAATATGACGTTTCGAAATGGGTGTAATCAAATTAAGTGTTTATTTGCATACTCAATGGGCGTCAGTCAGAAAAAGGGGGGGGGTGATGCCTGGAGCCTGCAATTGGCATTTGCATAATTGGAAACACAGCACAACCAAAACGGGAAACGGGAATGTGCAAATTTGAATCAGAGAGGCATGCGGTCGGCTGATCAAAGAGCGACTGATCTAAGAGAGCGAGAGCGAGAGAGTCACGCTATGCTTGACAACTAGATTAACACGCAGCCTAAGTTAAGCCCCCCCACACCCACTTACCATGTCATACACCCTCCCATAGTATTTTACGAATCGAATTTATTATCAATTGTTTTGTTTGTATGCGTGTGAAACCTTTGACCCGATCATGCTCTCTCTCTAACGATAAGGCGTATATACTTTGAGTAGTATCATGTCATCAGAGTTCTCGATGGCGCCATGCCCACAATGTCGACATTTTACATAGTAATTATATACATATGTACATACGTAATATTTGATCAGAACGATGTAATATCAACGCTATTCCAAAGTCCACTAACGGGTTCTCTCACTCGACAGCAATCGGTAGAGGAAGATGACAAACAAAAGAGGAGTGTGATCGACTGTTGGACCCCGGTACCCAGACCCTTAGATACCCTAATACGAATTAGCACACACTTACAAAAACAAAGACATAAGCAATAATATAATAACAATAAAGATACAAAAAAAAAAAAAAAAGATAAGGTCACTTTTTTATATTTTTGTTCATATTCTTAATAAATTGACTTCTCAGGTGAAAATCTTGTCACGTTCGCGATGTCCCGAATAAAACTTGTAAAATAAATAAATTATTTCCTGTAAATAGCAAATTACATTATTTAATTAGGGTTTGAGTATTTTCTTAAAAATTACTCGTCACATTTCGCTAACTTACATATAATAAAAATAGTGTTAAAAATTGCATTAAAAACGTAAGAAAGCCTTTTTGAACATTTTTTTTTCACTTAAAGACGTACGAATCACGCTTTCTCGATTCTGTAAATACCCATATACTGAGCCATTTTTGGTTTTCCCATTAAATATTTTTCGTTTTCAACGCCAAGCTTAAAAAATCCATATTTTTATTATATGAGGATTATATTCGGAGCTATAATTTTGCTAGTCTCTGAGATCTGAATTTCTAAACAAAAATATATATGACTGTTATATACACTGACTGTTATATACATTGCCACAAACTTATTAGCCCCTTGAATGTTTTGAGTACCGGGCTAATGTTTAAGTATGTACTTAATTTGTATACAGTAACATTTTGAGGGCCGTCTGGTACCGACGATAAGCCCGTTCCAGACACTACCCAATAATCATCCGTCTAATACGTGGCCAAGTTCGTCGACATATGAATATCAAAGTTTAATCCAAAGTTCAAGAATTCGTCATATGCACAATTTACTGCATACTATGTTGTAACCATTATCATCGATTAGTTGATTGGTTTGCCCCATATCGATATCGTATAGAGTTTGAGTACTTTGTCATTTTACTACCCAGTTTTTAACTTTGAGACTGTAATCTCAGTTACAAACTACGTTTCAAATGTAATCAGAGTGTTTAATAATGCCTATAAACATCATAAACTGTGCAAATAAACAATAATAGCTATATACAAGCAACTGTATTTTTAAAAAGCTCCAATTGCATAAAAGAATTGTAAATCCAGGCAAAGCCCAGAGATTATGGATGGAGTGTACATTTCAAACAAACTTTTGTTTTTAATTTTGTAACAACTGTAATGAAATTTTATAGTTGTGTAATGAAATTTTATAGTTTCCTTAAAGACTTCAGACTAAACAATGCAATTCTAGTCATATTGTCTTCGAATTTACGAATATGTATGAAATTTAAGTGAATTTCAAGCGAAAGCGATTTCTGTGGCACCCTTGATAATCTCCGAAAGGCCCCCATATCCCAATATGCTAGAAATAAACATCGCGTTGTCGGTTATTGACACTCATGGTTCTTATCGTGTCTTATATTATATTATATTTTAAATCTATGTTTGTATACATTGACCTAGTGTAAAGTTTGAACTCTGAAATGCATCATGGGCCAAATCTATTGAAGAATTCTAGTTAAGAACCCGATTTGTAATCATGAATCTAAAATTGAATAGATGATATATGTTATTTGGACTTTGTACATGAAAATACGAAATTGAATTTCATGCCTAATTTTAGTGACTTCGTCATGACTTTTTGTTTTTCCTTTCTTTTCTTCTTTATTTATTTTTTATTGTATACTGTACCCAGTGCATGAGTTCTTTAGATTTTCAATTGTTGTTCTGATAAGCAAGTTAAATATGTAATCATCATTTTTTTCCCCCATTTGTTGTGCTAAAAGCTTTCTATGAGACCCACAATTATCGTGGTGTGTTGAATGAGCATTTAAGTCGTCTGTTTAACTCACAACTCTTATCGCACATCAGCACATATTGTTGTTGATCTTAATAAGAATCGCTTGTCGAGCACTTGAGCCAGGCATGGGATATATTTTCAGTATATTCTCTGGCTAGAAGTATCCAGTTTCCAGAGTCTGTTCACCCGTCTAATGAAAAACATACATCATAAATGTAGTTTATACAAACTGCTTGCTCAACACTTGAGCTACCAAACTTGGACATAAATTACAAAAATAAATTATACGCAGAACCGAATTCAAGTTTTGAGAGATCTATGTGCTTCAGAATATTTTATAGGTTTAGAAAGTGGAAATACGAGTATCTTCATTTAAAACCATTTTTACTTTGCAGAGATTTAAATTTCTAAGGTAAAAATTTGGTAGAACTCTATTTACGATAGATAATTGTCGATCTACATCAATATCTTTTTATTAAATATAGTATTTCAGGATGACTTAATCAAATTATCTTCCTAGGACTTATTTAAGCTTTGCAGGTATATGAATTTCTAGGGTATACGTGAATAACAACTCGAGTTACGGGAGGCTGCTGACGATCTATAGCAGAATCATTTGTGAAATAGAGTTTTATAGGATCCAAATATTAGAATATCTTCAAAAAATGTCAATATCTTCATAAAAATCACTTGATCTTTGCAGTAGTATAAATTTCTAGGGTATACACTACGGGCAACTCGAGTTCCAAAAATCTGTTCTCGATTTATATCAGAATCTTATTATCAAAACGTTTTTTATGATAAAAAAAAAATAAAATATTACTTTTGTTTTGCAGGAATATAAATTTCTAGGGTGTAAATAGAGTTTCATAGGTTCCAAATATTAGAATATCTTCAAAAAATTTAAGTTCTTAATAAAAATCAGTTTAGCTTTGCAGGGAAATTAATTTCTAAGGTATAAATTTCGTAGAATTCGAGTTTCGAGAGAATTTTGTCGATCTACATCAGCAACTTTTTATTGAGTTGAGTTTTTTTAGGATAAGAAAAATAGAATATCATAGGAGTTAACATAGCAGGGATATAAAATTCCAGGGTATACGTGAATAACAATTCGAATTACTGGAGAGTGCTGCCGATCTATATCAGAGTCATTTTTTTAATAGAGTTTTTTAGGTTTCAAATATTAAATTATCTTTACAAGAATAAAGTGGACTAAAGTCGAGTTTGCAGAGACTATTGTCGATCTACATAGTATATTAGAATCATTTGTTAGAATTTAAAAGGTTCTTAAAATTTTCATGTCATTATATGAAACAGTTGAGCTTTGCAGGGCATATATTCATTTCTAGGCAATAATCACTGTAGAACGTAAACTACTTGCACCTGTGTGCTTAGAATCCACACAGGGACTTTGCTTAGCAATTGAAATCCACCTGTTGCAACTTGACAATCCTTAATCGTTTTACAAGTTCTTTACGTTTTACATACACCTCTCTCTCTCTCTCTCTCTCACACGCTCGCTTTGTCATTCTGTGAGTGTGTGCGCGCCGTTTAAAAGTTAAACGGAATTCGTCATAAAGCAGACCACAAGAGTAACAACCAGCAACAGCAACAACTAGAACAGCAAAAAAAAAAAAAAAAAGCCAGACACTTGGACTTTGAACGCTCTACGTGTCGCCGCCGGCGTCGACGACGTCTGCGTGGCTAATGACGACGACGCAACTGCGGCCGCGACGTCAGCGTCAGACATTGTTGTTGTTGTTATTGCTGCGGCAAGGCATTGAGAAAATTCGATGAGCGAGCAACGCAAGTTTAATTTTGGTGGGCAGCAAAAACAAAAAGACACAAAGAACAAACACAAAATTGAAACTCTTTTGTGCTTTGACTAAATTTAGACAAGTTGTTTAAAGGCGGCCAAAGACCAACTCTTGGCATACGTCATCACAGTGGCTCACAACTAATTTGCTCCACTACATTCATATGTTTCGTCTTTACTGCTTCTTTTATATAAAATCTATGAAAAATAAAATGAAAATAAAAGTAAGAAATGCGTTTAAATTTTATTTGCAACCATGGCTGCCATTTAAAAATATTTGATTGAGCCAAATTGACTACAAAAGAGCCAAAACTTTTTTTGCAGCTCATGTTATTTTTGCATTTAAAGGCCTGTCTCCAGCACCGCGGAATTTTTATGTCAGGAATTTGGTAGTTATTTCGTGTGTGTGGAACATAAACAAAACTCCTTTCCATTAAAATATAAATTTATTTTAAATTTGTAAACTGTCAGAGTATTGGGTTAAGTTTGCCAAGAGCCACTGTATGTATGGGGGTACAGTTTGACATGCCGCACGCATAGATGTCGCTCTTAAATCTCATCTAAAGCAGCCAATGGCAGATAAGCTTGAGTGCAAATGTACTTGCAGACACACACACCACACACACAGGCAGATGAGGAGGCGAATTGCTTATTGGATTTCATTGTTGTCTGAAGCGAGCTTCTTTTTTTTTTTGTTCGCTTTAATGACAAACTGTAAACTAAGCTGGCGTTTAAACTTTAAACTCTAAAGTATGCATGCTAAGGGTAATGCTGCGGTGTACCGCAGCGGACTAGGCGGACATGTAGTGCAACAACTCGTTACAAAAATTGCACTGCTGGTGTTCTAGGCATCCGTAGCACTCATCACCAGTTGCTTAGTCAATTCCCTAGGCTTGCGCCAGTCACCACGACCAAGGGCGTCGGAAGACGGGGGCAGGGGCCGTTTCCCCCCTAAAACATTCTTAATTTTACACTATTTAGCTTCTGAAATCCACCCAGAGTAGTTATTTAAGCTTGAAACAAATATTTTGGCCCCCCTCATTGAAATTCTGCCGACGCCCTTGACCACGACCTAACGGTGCTTCGATTCCCTTGGAGCTATGTAGGTCAGGGTTAGCTAAGGGTAGTGCTAAGGCGTACCGCTCGGTACATTAACCATTAGAGTGAAAATTCGTTAGAAAAATAAATGGGCAGGTGATCTAAGTGAGACTAGTCCTTATTACCAGTTGCTTAGTCAATTCCCTGGGCTGACGCTAGCCACCCGAACCACAGGGATTAACCTATTACTATTTATACAAACGAAATATACATACATACAAATGTTTATACATATGCAAAAAATTTTTAGCACTCTTATCAGTGTTGCCAAGATTTGTTTGAAAAAAAGCTGTTTTTGACGGAAGGAACGATGCAAAATATATGAAAAATGAATAAAGAAAAAACCACAAAAAAAGCTTGTTTTCCAATTTATTAATTCCTGTATTTATTCCCCAGAGGAGAAAAGTGAATAAGTTGTTCAAAAAAAACAGAATAATTTGAGCAGCATTCGTTAGATGTGAATAATTTCATCAATTTCGTCCTCATTCTAAGGATTTTCATTTTAAGTAGTAGACAATTGAACCAATTGCCTTTATAAAGTACACTATTAAGTATCAATGGCAACCTTAGTCAGGTTGCCCCCAGAATCCTTATAGGAATTGATCCAAAATTTTGTAGTGCTGTCATTATTTTGCCAATTCACTAAGTGAATTTTTTATATTGGCTTTAAATTTACCCTATATTTACAAAAGGCATTTACAAAAAAGCATTTCAACAAAAAAAAAAAAAAAAACAGAATTCCCGCAGTTTGCAAATTTTCCTAGCAAATAGGCTTTGAAAAACTCTTGATTCTTATAGGATTGCACTAATAAATAAGCAAAAATGCGATACGTTAAAGAAAAAAACCTTAGCACGCAGCTGAAAGAGGAATCAAGTGTCAAAATTGTTGATAATAATGCTATCAAATGTCATAATCACAGCTGCCCTTAGGGTGACCATAACTGTCATGTGGAATGAATTTATGGGGAAGTTCCATTTGTACTGCCTGGAAATTACTGTAAGTTGAAAAGATGGAATTATGTGTCAAAACTGTTGAAAATGATTTGATAAAATGTCATAAGCACACCTGTTTTAGGGTGACCATAACTTTAATACTCAATGAATTTATGGTAAATTCCGCTTGTGCTTGCAAGAAATTTCCGAAATTCAAAAAGCTGTAAGCTATTATTTTTAATTAAAGATTTCCATTACGAACTTTTCTTTTTTTTTTAATAATATGTTAGTGTCTTATGGTAATATATTGAAAATTGCGAAATTAAAAGAACCAAGGTTATAAATAATTGAATTGAAGGCGAGCTGTAGATAGAATATCATAAATAATATGCTATTAGGCCAGGTCAGGACTGTGATTGGGTAAGGAAACACTGGGAATATAAGCAGCTGCTATTTGAGTACGGTGATGTGGCCTCGACTCGAATGTCCTCCGTATCGCATATCGAATTGAAAACTGTTAGTAAGACTCTAACAGTGGGACCATGAACATGTCTGTGCCTGCATCGGAGCCATTTTTGAGCCAAAAGAATTCTGTATTTTGTTGCTATTTATTTTGGAGCAGTGTCCTTATACTGAAGATGCTGTGCATGTCCTTGTTGACGGCACGCCAAAGGATGAAAACCAAAACCTATGCCAATCCGGAAGATCTGCGAATGGGACGCACGCCCGAGGTGCGTTTCAATGATGCTAACGTGGAACGCATGCGCCGGTAAGTGGATCCTATTCCCATTGATCTAGTTTCGAATTTGAAATTCGGAGAGCCGTTCAACTCAAACTTTCTGACTCTCTCACGCTGTCTCTCTCTTTCTCGCTTGCATGTGTAGCACAGTGATGCCAAATATTGTCCGAAAAAAAGACAAAACGGCCAAAGAAAACAGGGGAAAAAAGCTGAAGAACTAAAAAAAGGACCGAAAAAACGGCCAAACTTTTTTCCTATTTTTTTTTTTAAGTTTAAGTTTTAAAGCATCTTCAATAATTTTTTTAGGCATCTTATTTGTTATTGAACTTCACCTATGGTGCCTATTATCTTTAGGTATTTGCCAGGCCATTTTTTTGTAAAGGGTGATTTTTTAAGAGCTCTAGGAAAGTTTTTCAAAAAAAAACACAAAAAATTCAGAAGAATGCGTGAAATCTTTATTTGAATCGATAGTACGGTCCATATAATTTAATGTTTGAAGATTATTTCATGGAAATGTTGACCGCGACTGCGCTTAGTCCAATTTTGGCATACTCTTTCCACAGTCCCACACACCTAAATCCTTCCGCACCTAAATTTTCCTCGTTGTTGAGTAACAGAGGCCCAATTGCTGCGAACGGCGACGAATCGATAATTGATGGTCATCATTAATACTGGCCGATACAGCTGCGATATTTTCTTCAGTTCGCACTCTACGTAAGCGTGTTGGTGGTTTAATGTCCAATAATGTAAATTTGGTGCGAAATTTAGTCACAATAGCCCGAATAGCCGCTTCAGTGGGTCGATTAAACTGAACTGACTTAACAGAGCACGCATTTTGATAATAAAATTCAATAATTTGCAAGCGTTGTTCGTTTGTAAGACGGTTCATGGTTAAATTATAGACCAAACTAGAGATGGGCACGGGCCTCCTTCTCAAGGCCCCGAAATAAATCTTTCAGACCCGGTTCAGGCCCGGCCCGGTCAAATTTTCAAGAGGGCCGGCCCGGCCAGAGCCCGGCCCAATATTAATATAAAAAAATTTTATTTTTAATTATTATTTTATTATTTTTCGTTAGTTACAAATTTTATTTTTGACCCTTCTTTTGCAATCAGAGCTTAAACTTTTTCTGTTCTTTTTTTTTTCTGCGTACCATAAGAAATGTTGTTATCAAGTGATTTGAACAGTATGTGTTAAATCGTGACTTTTTGGGCCTACCGGGCTTTGGGCTTTATACTTAGGTCCGGACCCGCACGAAAAATAGCCCGTTTCCGATTTTCATGCACAAAGTTCGGTGATTTTTTGAACAGACTTTCGCGGGACATCTATCCGAAAAAAGCCAACTTGGCATCACTGCTTAATACACAACTTGTTTAGACTGCTCTCTCTCATTGTTTGACTCTCTCTATCTCTCGTTTTGTTTTCAGTGCTCATCGCAATGATCTGGAGAACGTGCTGCCCTTTTTACTCATGTCCCTGGCATATGTGGCTTGTGGCCCCAACCCCTTGACCGCCAAGCTGCTCATACGCATCGGAGCCTGTGCGCGAGTGACCCACACGATTGTTTATGCTTGTGTCCCGTTGCCGCAGCCGGCGAGAATATTGAGCTTTTTCATAACCTTTAACATTGTGGGCTTTGAGGCGGTTTATGTCATCATTCGTTTTATCAAATACATCTAAATGAGCAGCGGAGGTAGTGGGAGTGAGAGAAGGAGGTGGAAGATTTAATGAGTGCCCAGTTACCTATGTATGTAGTCGCCTAGCCATTTGTGAAACCTGTTTGGTCAGTCATCGTTAGATGTTGTTTTTTATTGAGCTTTGCTCTCTTGTTTTGTTTTGGAACAACGTCAATCAGTCGCCACACTTTGCACGAAACACACACAAAGCAAAACCCAAAAAAGAGAAAAAAACGCGCTGTCAACATGTCGAATAATACAAATATCACCAAGGATCTGCTCACATTGGAAAATCCAGTATTTTGTTGTTATCTATTTTGGACCACAGTGTTGGTGGTCAAAATGCTGCTCATGTCTTTGCTAACGGCATTGCAGCGTTTCCGTTACAAGGTAAGTGCTTTCAAATTCCAAAAATCCAATCGGAAATGTTTCAGCATCCATATAAACACATTCCATACAGCTGGTGGGCCTCATTCCATTGGGTTTGCGGCGCAAGGTAAAAAACCGATTCAGCAACATTATTGAACTTTGCACACATGAAGGTCTGCTATAATTGTTTGATGTTTTGTTAAACTTCTTTTTACAGGTATTTCCCAATGAGGAGGATCTATTTTTTAAGAATATTGAAGTGAAGTTTGATGATCCTCATGTGGAACGCGTGCGCAGGTACATAGTCCACGGACTGGTTCACACTGCGTCACAGTGTAGAATTGTGTCAATGCTCTTTGACACAGTGTGAACTAGGCATAACTCACTATGACTGAAATGAGTTATGCCTTGTTCACACTAAGTCACAGAGTGTCACAGTGTAGAATTGTGACAGTCTGTGACGCATTGTGAATCCAGCATTATGTATATGCTTTGGCTCTCTCTCTCTCACACTCTTTCTCTCTGTTTTAGATCGCATCGCAATGACATGGAAAACATTTTGCCATACTTCATCATGTCCCTAATTTATGTGTGCACAAATCCAAATCCCTTGATCGCCTGCAATTTGTTCCGCGTCGCCGCCGTCGCTCGCATTGTCCATACGCTCGTCTATGCTGTGTATCCATTGCCACAGCCGTCGCGGATTTTAGCATTTGTCACAATGCTCATCATTACGTACTACATGGCTGGTGTGGTGGCCGTGCGTACGATTAGTTTCATCTAAAATATTTTGTATGACACCCTGACGTCACAGTTACACTTGCTTTGGGGCTGCACAATTGCATTGCTGACGTCACAGTTTCACTTGCTTCATGGCTGCACAAGCGATTGTACCCTAAAAACAAGTAACAACTTAATTCAATGGATATCTTAAATGTAAAATTTAAATATAAATAAATAGAAAACTGTCTCAAAAAAAAAAAAACAATACTTAAGCGCATTATTGATTACAGATTTGCCTACTGCGGTCGCCACCTTGTAATTTCACATACCATGACTAGTATGCTGTTCACAGTTGTAAGCAAAAGCAAAGGCAATTTTTGTTTAACAATTTTAGTTTATGTTTTCAATTAAATTAACTATAATTAGCTTGAGATATAACAACCGAACAAGGAATACAAAAAAAAATAGTATAGAGATATTAATTGGGCTGATTGGGCATATTCTAAGTACTCCGCCGCCCTCATAAGAAGCGCTGCACAGATTCCTAGATTTTGAAGCCAGCATCTCGCATACACTGCTTATGCGCCTCGATGAGCTTTGTGCACTTCTCCTCGCCGTTCTCCACAATGCTGCAAATGGTGCCAGAAATATGTTAATGTTGCGTCACTGTTGATTGCATTGCACTTACCATTGGTCACGTGCACGCTTTGTTTCGGGACAGGCGCAGCAGGCTTTGCATGCTTTCGGTTTGTCACCGGCGGCCGCTGCATCCGTCATTTGGGGCGCGGGGGCTGCGGCGGTTTCCACGACTCCGACTGCTTTGGATGAATTGCTGCCCATTGCTTGCGTGTGTATTTAATCAGTAACTGGTACGTAAAATAAACACTGCTGCACTTTTGCTTTTGACTGGCACTTGTTTATGTAATAAAACTTACCAATTTCAAAATATGTGGAGAATATTTCACCACAATTGTATTTATCGGCACACGGATAAAGAATTCAAGCTCACACACACACACACAGGCGTACTCAAAACAGCTGTTGGGCCGATAGACGAGCTATCGATGGTCAGTGTTGCATCGCACGTGTTCAATCAAATTATCGAAATTTATATGGGAATGCAAAAGAAAATATTTTATTTGCTGTGTTTGTATATTTATACTCAGTTTATGTCTACTTTATGCAAAATAACTTTTTTCGAAATCTTGGAGCAGTTGTGCATTACTAGCAAATATCGATAGTTTAAAATAGATTTTTATGCCGTTTCCATTTGATTTTCGCTCGTCGTTGCCTCAGTTTCAGTTGTTGTGATTGTCGCTTGTTTTAGCCGTTGCAGCATGTTGTATGAGACCAAATCCAGCTTTAAATGTTGCACACTCAATGCGCTGCCATCCCAATCAAAGAGCATCTTGAATTTGGCCGCATCGCAGAGATTTAACATTTCTGTTTGAGAAAATACATTTTTATGTTTGTTATTTATGTATATGCAAGGTATATTTTTAAAAATTACTAGTATCGATATATCAATATTTTCAAAAATATTTGACAAAATATTGATATCGATCTTTCGACTGGAATATTTATAAATCTCACCCATGCCACCACTTTGATACTCGTTGCGCTCCCTTTCCAATGTTATTTTGATAACATCCTGTCGTGCTGCATGCTGATTGGCCCGATGTTTGCCTATCGATTGCTTGAGTGCAATTTGTTCGAGTTCCTCATCGAAACGCTGCAGATAGAGTGCAATCAACTCCTCAAATTCCTGCGGACTTAGCGGCGTTGTCCGTCCCTCATCGATATGCCCGAGAAACCAGCTTAATTTCTCGCCCATCATATTACTTTTGATGGCATGTCCCATGCGCACTTTGTGTTTGTTGTTTTGTCGACGGGCCTTTTTGCCCAGCGCTTTTGTTTTGCGACTGTTGGGATGCTTGCATTTCTCTAGTTCCTTCCGCAAGTTTGTCTGTCAATTTTAAATGCATACATATTAATTTAATAAGAAAATTAAATGAAATAAATAGACTTGCCATTTTGACGACCACGTTGTTTTTGTTTTGTATGTTGATTAGCTGTTGTCAATTATCGATATTGCTGCGGCTTATCGATATAGCATTTGCCACGTTGTCCTTTGCCTTTACAACAGATGGCGCCAAACTGCTGTTATCGATGTTGCATTTGATATGTTTTTTGTTTGCTTTGACAAGAGATGGCGCCAAAACGATCACAAACAGCTGGCGAATGCAAAACAAACTGAAGTTGCTTAGAACGCGGCCACAATTACACTTGATAAGGTCGATCGTTTTGGAGGCCGTTGAGTGTTGAGTTTTAAACGCATTTAAGCAGCATTTTTAAAGGTAAATTACAATAAATTGAACCTGTGCTTGGCGCTGTTTATGTTAATACAAAACTGCGCGCTTTGCAGGGTCAACACAGAAAGCAACAACTATGGCAATGGCAACACATTTACTACGAAACGGCAGCACATTTTGGCTGCGTCGCTCACGGCCAAGCGCTGTAAGTAATTGTTTGAATAACAACATAATTTAGCAGTAAGAAAAAGTTACAACAAAACCGCAAACGTATGAAGTTTACTCGTTTGTGATTGTGATGATTGTTATGTAATCAAGAGTTCGCACAACAAGTGTGTGCAAGAATTCTGTGTGTGTGCGAGTGAGCGCGCTACACAGCATGCAACAGGTGGGACAGAGCAAGGGCGAACGAGTGCTGTTGACGCAAGAGGGCGCATGTTTTTTTGACTTACATTTAGCAAGTTTATACGGCAGTTAAAATGGATTTAACACAAAATTATGTTTAAATAATTAAATTTTGTTTAAGATGTTCATTTTGTTAAATATCTCATTAATGAACACGATTTCATTTAAACCAATTTAAGCAGTCGTGTAAACTTGGTAAATGAAATATGGGCATTTCCAGAAAAAGGTTCACATCGCCCAATAACGTAAAATTGATCAAAAGCTGACATCTTGTGAAATTTTCTTCCAAAAATGTGTTCAAGTTATTTATTTAAGCAATATACGCTAGAAGAAAGTCAATAGGATGAACATATAGATCCTATATTGGAATAAATTCACTTTTTCTATATTTTTGCCCATTTCCTTAAAAATGTATTTCCAAAATGGACCGTTTGTATTCTAACGATCAAATAAAGTAGGACATACAAATTGTAGCATGAACTATTTTAATTCATAGAAATACAGTCGAACTTCCCTAACTCGAACTTCCCTAACTCGAATTTTCTCTAACTCGAACAAAATCGAGTGGCAATAGCGTTTACTAAGGAAATTTCATACAATTCTGCTTCCCTAACTCGAACTTCCCTAACTCGAATTTCTCCTTAACTCGAACAAAAATATTGACACGTGTTCAGAATTTAATTTCAATGAATATGTAGTTTCATTTAAAAAACTAAAAAAAAAAATTCTCTAACTCGAAGTCTCCCTAACTCGAACATTTTTCTTGGATAATGGTGATTCGAGTTAGGGAAGTTCGACTGTATATTGAAAGTTGAATTTAAAAAAAAGTTTTTCGATATATAGAATAAAATTGGATAAAAAAACTTGGTTTAAATATTGTCACGTTCGCGATGTCGCGTTAGAAATTACTTATAAAATTTGAAAAATAAATAAAATGATAATAACATACAAAAATTATTTCCAAAATGGAAAACTACATTATTTTATTATGGATTAAGAGTATTTTCTTCCAAATTACTCGCCACATTTCGCAGACTTTCGCATTTGTCAAGTTGACGTCAAACATGACTTCCATTTTTCGTAGCGTTCGCGATGCGTTATTTTCTATAAATAATTCGAAAACGACAAATCTTCAAAGCTTGTCCTTTATAATAAAAATAGTGTTTATAAAATTCATTAAACACGTGACAAAACATTTTTAAAAATGTCAACTTTTGCCATTTTTTTTTATTTAAAGACGTACAAATGTCGCGTTCTCGATCCTGGAAATACCCATATAAAAATGCAAAATTTATATTAAATACTAAGTTATTTTGGTTTTTTAGCTTGCGCGTTGTTTGCATTTAACGGCCTGCCTGGACAAGAAGGTGGCCTTCAATCTGAGCGACATTGGCGAGGGCATACGCGAGGTAACGGTCAAGGAATGGTTCGTCAAAGTCGGCGACACCGTCGAACAATTCGATAACCTGTGCGAAGTACAATCGGACAAGGCATCGGTGACGATCACCAGTCGCTATGATGGCAAAATCACTCGCATCTTTCATAGCATTGATGAGTTGGCGTTGGTTGGCAAACCGTTGCTTGAATTTGAAGTTGCCGATGAGGAAGGCGATGAGGAAACGTCCTCCTCCTCCTCCTCGTCTTCCAGTGACAGCGATGCCGAGTCCGTGAAGACTGCGGCAACAATTGATGCTGCCACTGGTGGGCGTCTCATCACTCCGGCCACGCCCGCTGTGCGCCGTTTGGCCAAGGAGCATAAATTGGATTTGGCTCAGGTACCGCCAACGGGCAAAAATGGTCGTGTCCTCAAGGGCGACATTCTGGAGTATTTGGGTCAAGTGCCAGCGGGCACAAATGTGCCACATCCCAGCACGCAGGCGGGCAAGCAGGCAACACCAGCGGCTGCTTCTCCAGCTGCTCCTCTAGCTGCTCCGCCAATCCCCAAGCCAGCTGATCGCGTCGAGGTGCTCAAGGGTGTGAGAAAATCAATGCTCAAGTCAATGTCCGAGTCGCTGGTAAGTTTTATTTCATTTATTTATAAATTACAAATTAATGTTTGCAAAATATTATAATTATACTGGTGTGCCCCAGAAATCTCTTCCAGTTTTCAACCAAATTTATGTCAAATTCAAGCAAAAACGATTTCTGTTAGTTTTTATACTCTGTAAAATTTACAATGAGTCTATTAGGTTTGTCAAAGTGGGAACCATAAATTATATTCCAGCTAAGGTCATAAAATGGTTATACAAACAAAAATTTAATATGGGCTTAACCGAACATTTTAATGAAATAATAGGATACATATTCTAGCTTCAAAATATAAAACCAACATTGTGCTACAGTGGGTATGGGTATTTTCCCTGGTCAAAAAAGTGGTCAAAACAATCGTTTGAGTGCCTAGAGCTTATCAAATCTTAAACGTTGTTTCATTTTCTTTTATTTAAGACAAAAACCATATGGGAAAGATATTTAATATATTGGACATTAAAAATTTTTAATAACAATGGATACACTGGATAACTTCCGCAACAGAATATACGGTTTTTTAAATTTTCGAGAATACATTTTATTAATTTTTTCCTCCAAACTAGACATTTACGCCGCCGCGCCACGCCGCCGACGCCGCCTATTTTTTGGGTTTCTGACGCGCCGCCGCCGAACCACGAAAATATCGGCGCGGCGGCGGCGGCGGCGGCAGCGGCGGCGTACGGCGTCCTTACATTTAATACAACTTAAAAAACAAAAAAAAAAATTTTTTTTCATATTTCGAATGAAGTGGCAATATTGTTGATGAAAAATTACTGTTATTTTTTTTTAAATCATTGCTTTATCTAATAATTTAAGGAAGAAGAAATGAAAACACTTACAATTGATTTATAAGTACAAAAAAATGTCTATGAAAGATGACTGTATGCAAAGTTATTAAGTCTTTTCCGCAATGTTAGTTGCTGTGTAAGATCTCAATGGTATTGCACACAGGCCAATCCCTAAGTAAAACACTCTCGAGTTTTAATTATGAACTGATCTCGTTTATTAAGTTGTATGCGTTTTTAAAGGTTTTCTTATGTACTAATAGACAGAGTTAGATATAGTATTCATATGTTTCTGACTTCTTCCTACTTATTGTATTGTCTTATGTGATTATTAGATAGAGTCGACAGTTGTCTTACATTATGTTTGGTTCTCTTTTACTCATTGTTTAGTCTGATCTTATCTTATGTATTAGTTATTTGACCCCCCCCCTGTGATCCACATTCTAATCTGCTCTACATTTCTTTACTCCTTGTGCTCTATGTTCTTATCTGCTCCCACATATGTATATGCAGGCTCGCTTATGTTTATATGATCTTTTTATTGCTGAGAACTAGCATTTCAATCCGTGAGGTAATTTTATGCCGTCGTGACCCTTTTGTGTCGCTTGAGCGTTGCACATGTCGTGGCGCATTCCGAGGGGTGATCAAAAAGTATGTTCATTTATGAACAATGACTGTATTGATTTCAAATCTTTTTTTTTTATTAAATACTTAGACAAAATTTAAAGAGCTATTTTTTTTTAATTTAGAAAGAAAAATTTTGTTTTTTTAACTCCATACGCCGCCGCCGCCGACAAATTCGACGGCTTAGCCGCCGCCGCCGCCGCCGGCTCTCCCTGCCGGCTGAGCCGGCGCCGCCGGGTATTTTTGGCCTCTACGCCGCCGCCGAAGCTAACACAATCGGCGTAAAACTCTACTCCAAACTAGCTTAATAAACAGAGTTTTTAATGCACTTTAATTTGATTAAAAAAAATAATACCCTAATTAGTTTTTTTTTAATATTAATGACAAAGTGTGTTACGTTCGCAACGACATGCAAATTTTCAAAAATTTGTGTTTCTAGTGGATTGTCGCCTGTTGAATTCGAATCTGGACTTTAAATTGCGAAAAACTTAACCTCACAGTACCAAAAA
Source organism: Drosophila quinaria (assembly GCA_035047525.1). Taxonomy (NCBI): domain Eukaryota; kingdom Metazoa; phylum Arthropoda; class Insecta; order Diptera; family Drosophilidae; genus Drosophila; species Drosophila quinaria. The sequence goes on from JAWNPO010000455.1 coordinate 34,245,179, forward strand.
GTGTGTTTAAATTACATGCGATTACCGGGGACCGTAACTGCTATAAGTTTTAAAATAAAAATTGCAAATTAACAATTATTTTCAAATTTATATTTTAATGTGACGAAATAACAATTATCTTGAATTTGTATTTAAAAAATCACAATTAATCATTAATAATCATTCCCACTTGTTTTCATTTGTATACTATTATATATTTTCAGAAAATCCCTCACTTTGCGTACAGCGATGAGATCGACATGTCCAATCTGATGAAGTTCCGTGCCCAATTGCAACCAGCTGCCCAGGAACAGGGCGTGCCCAAGCTCACCTTTATGCCCTTCTGCATTAAGGCCGCTAGCATAGCCCTGGCCAAGTATCCGATTGTCAACAGCTCGTTGGACTTGGTCAGCGAGTCGCTGATCTACAAGGGAGCGCACAACATCAGTGTGGCGATCGATACACCGCAGGGTCTCGTCGTGCCCAACATTAAGAATTGCCAGGCCAAGAATATCATTCAAATAGCCAAGGACTTGAATGGGCTCGTGGAACGTGGACGCACTGGCTCCTTGACGCCTTCGGATTTCGCCGATGGCACTTTCTCACTCTCCAACATTGGCGTGGTAAGTTGATTATGAAAAAACCAAACCGATAACTTTGCTTTAACTTGGTACTTTTACTCGATCACTTGGTTGACCATCAATCTGGATAATGAAATTGATTTTCACGAAAAATCAACAACTCTTTAATTAGTTCATCGTGGTTTATTTGCAGAATTCAGTTCAGTTAATTATGATTTGCTTATTTGTTAAAAGCTAAGATTTTACATTATGAATTTGTCATAGAAGTTATTCATCCTTTGCTTAAACGACGATATCTTATGAATTTAGATGCCAAATTTGGGTCGAAATGTTAAGTTATAAAAGTTTGAATTCCATCTTATTTTATTATAATATACTTCAGATATGTGCCAATCCGAAAATTTGTTAACCAAGGCCGAAGACTTGAAGTTGTCAAAAAACTCCATGTTTTTTAATAATATATGTTTTTTTGTTATAATAGAATGCATTTTAAGTCTTTAGATTACAAAATCAAAAAGGTCTTACGGTGGTTTGATTGTTCATTGCAGAGCCTAATCAATTATTTCCTCTTTTTGCCTCTTAATTTCAATAATTCTTGTAAAAAAAATGCTATTTTCAATGGCCAAAAAGTGTGTGTGTAAAAAGAGACAAAAATTAAAATTTTTATTTAACGAGACGTCTTATTATTATTTATTATGCTGGATTGACATGGTCATTACACTTAATTATTTTGTATTTGAATATTTTTTGTTTATAATGCAAAATTTTTGCTAAAATATGTGCAAATGCAGGTTAGCTTCAAATGGACTTTCATTCTTTGTAACGTCCGCAACGGAACTTTCAGCAAGTCTAATTTTGTTTCGAAAATAGTAAGGCTTTTATCTTAAATAAGGTTTAAAAGAACTCTCAATGAAATGCATTTTCCAGCAAATTTCATTAAACTTCACCAATCTGAAAGCGAGCTGTAACGATCGCAAGTCATGATTAGCCCATATTAATTATTATCGTCCATCTCTTTCTATTCCAGGTGGGCGGCACGTACACGCATCCGTGCATTATGGCGCCCCAGGTAGCCATTGGGGCCATGGGAAGAACGAAGCCCGTGCCGCGATTCAATGATAAGGACGAGGTGATCAAGGCGTATATCATGAGTGTCAGTTGGTCAGCTGATCATCGGGTGATCGATGGTGTTACCATGGCCAGTTTCTCGAATGTGTGGAAACAACATTTGGAGCAACCGGCGCTTTTCCTGCTCCATTGAGGCTAAATGATCAGTACACGGTTAACGGTTAAGGCTGTTTCACTTGCATTTATTTACAACAAGGAATTCTCCACTTCCCTTTGGTCCGCCATGTGACGCACTTTTCCTAATAAAAACTCTACCAGAATGTGCATTTATAGCAGGTGCAGCTAAAGCTGTCGCCTTCTTAGCTTTAAGCTCAGCGCATATGGTTGGCCAATTAACCTCCTCCTTCTCCAGAAATCTGTTGGCATTTTTATTGCATTTATCAATTTGAAATTTTAAATCGACTCTTTTTTTTTTGTGTGTAGTTTTTAATGCTACTTACAGTTAAACTGTATTTTGTAATATATTTTACATTTTATGTAATCTTGTTGTAAACGGCTGTCCAATAAACATCTAATGGTTAAAACAAAAGCTCCAAAACGTAATTAATAATTAAAGCTCATCGGAAGCTAAATCTGAATAAATTAAGCAAAGCTTTTAGTTTAATTGAACGAAATAGAAAGAGAGACAAAAAGAGAGAGACAGAGAGAGCGCTGTAACTTAGCTTACAACTCTGACTCAAAGTTGATTAATTAAAATGGACTTTTAGAAACATTATTAGCTGTTCCAAATTATTTAATGTTTATTTAATTTGCTTTTAGTTAAATTGACTACTTGAAAGGCGGCTGATTTGATTGATAGTGTGCAAAGCTTTCAAGAGCTTTAACTTAGCGTAAGGCTCTGATTGAAATCTAATGATTCAAACGGATTTTCAACAGTAAAACTGCTAGTAAAGTTAACTGATTAAAATAGATTTTAAGATACTTTCCCATTAGGTCTACTTCTTAGATTGTTTAGCCTATAATTAGCTTATAATTAAGTTAGTTTTGCTCCAAAACCAGCACAGTTCCTTAATAGAGAGAAAGAGCTTTATATTTAGTTGATTTGAACAAATCAAACAAATTTTAAAGACCAATATATCATGTTTTATATTTAACATTTTTATAATTTTTCATAGCATACTTTTTAGAGTTCCTGTCATACAGATAAATATTTCACTGTGCTCAACGATTAAGTTGCGCTTTCAGCCTGCAAAGCTTTTCGATGCTCTGAAAGCGAGCTTAAGCTAACGACAAATTATTGGAACTTTTTTATTAAAATTCCGTTACACACATTTTGATATAAATAGACATAAATTAATTTAGCTTTAGCTTTATTTCAACTTTGGCTTTTTAACTCAATTTCAACGGCAAAAATAACCAAAAACAACAACAACAACAAAAAAGCAGCCGCAATAGCCGTAAGCACACATTCATACATACACAACCAAGTGTATATTCACATGTATACGCATACATAGAGGCATTGGAACGCACGTGGCTGGCAGCTGACATGCGCCGTACTAAACAGCAGAATCCAACAAGTGCGGCATGGAAATGGTATTCCAATGGAATGGCGCGTACGGCATTTTATTTCCAGTCTGGCAACGAACGGCCATTGCACGCGCGTATAGGAATTTCAATACACCACAAAATTCTCACCACCAACCAACCAACACAAACATATTCACCAAAATGCCAGCAGAGCAGCAGAGCCCGCGTCCTGGATGTTTATTAGTCAGTCACAGTAAACAGTTACACCACGGACAGCGCGCAGCAAAGACGTTTGTTTTTGACAACTAAAACTAACGCCAGGTGGAGCCATAGCTGCATTTTAAGCAAACCGCTGACCGTGGAGAAAAATTGAAACTTTTTGAACTAAAGCGAAAAACAAGGAAACAATAAATAAACAGCAATAAATCAAGAGTAATTTACGAGTGTAACAAATTTTATTTTATTTTTTTTGTATCATATCGTGTAATTTTTATATGTGTGGTGCGTGTGCCGCGTGTTTTAATAATTTACAATGCAACGCAACAATTGTAATACAAAATGTTGACGCATTGAACAACAACAACAACAACAAGGAGAGCAACTATAACTAAGCGACAAGAGCGAACGCGTAAGTAATACATTTAACTATGTGTGTGTGTATATACAATCGAATGATGCACACATACACACACACCCACACACAAGCAGGCCTGCGTATCGCTTTGCCTTTGTGTACTGTGTGTGTGTGTGTGTATACTACGATAAACAACAACAACAAGAGCAGCTTTAGTATCGACACTTACAGTATATCAAATAATTGTTTGGACAAAGTTAAATACATAAATATTTGTTTTTTAATTTTTAAAATTGTTATAATAATATAAGGCATACTGGTTACTGCTACTAGACTATTACCTAGTTTAATAATATTTTATAATATTTTATTTTTTTTATTTTTGTAAAAGAAGAAAATACCAAGCCAGCAAATTAAAGTCTGTATTTTTTTTTTCTTTGTCCAAACAATTGCTTGACATACTGTACATTGCTCTTGTTGTTGTTGTTGTTGTTATTGTCTTTGCTGCTGCTGCTTAACGATTTTTCCAGTGACCTTGTTGCGTACGCGGTTGCCCGCTGCGTATACGAGCATGTGTGTGAGTGAGTGAGTGTATGTTTCATTGTTACTGTAGCTGCTGCTTAGCCTTGCCAAAGTCACCTCAGCTTAATCTCACCTTCCGCCTCCCACCTCACCTGCCTTGTCTTCACGTATGTATGAAGTTTTGGATAGCTTTGGAAGTCGCAGTTGTCGCCGCAGCGGCATACAATGAACATTTTTTGTTTCTTTTTCGTAGCACACTTTTTGAGCGTATTTAAAGACTGTGTGTCTGTGTGTCTGCGTGTATGTGTTTTTGTATTTGCTTTTGTGTTTGACTCTGCGTTTGCTTTTGTTGTTGCGCGTGTTTTTCTTTTTTATTGCTTTGCTGTTGTTATACAAAATTCCAATGAATTTTGAATGCAGCATATTATGTTTGGCATGCCACGCTCTTGGGCATTAATTGAATTTGCTCATCACATTTCACGCTGCTTTTGCTTCTTCCATGTTTGTGTCTGTCTGGGTGTATGTGTGTTTTGATAAGCGTCGACTGCGCTGCTGCTAAACTTTTGTGGCCTTGATGATGTGAATGCTTCATTTCCCATTTGGTTCTTTTTTGTTTTGCTCTTTTAATTCACTTTTTTCTTAGCTCGTTTCTGGTTTTTGCTTTTGACCATTATCCATACAAAAACGTAACGCAATGCAATTGCCGAGCCTTTTATCGATTTTATGCCAACAACTGGGCACGTGCGAACCAACAACAACAACAACAAAAACAAGTCATTCACACCACTCTGAGACTCTCGGGACTCGACATGCCTGGAGACACATAGAAGACATGTATACAACATATGTAAATACGTATGTACATTTGTACATGTCAGTGCTGCAGATTTCTTAAGGCTACAAATTGGTAGCTAGAAGTAGCTAAAAGTTTATTAAAACTGCTAAAAGAAAACACGACTGATTTTTATACCCGATACTTAAAAATTATGCAAAAGGGTATATTGTATTCGTTGAAATGTATGTAACAGGGAGAAGGAAGCATCTCCGACCCTATAAAGCGTATGTATTCTTGATCAGAGAAAATGAGAGCTAGGGCAACTAAATTTGACACATAGACTTCTATAAACCCCATGCATATCAAGTTTGTTTTCAATATTTGGCACGCCCATTTCCAAACCTTTTAAGAAATTCTATTTTTTTAACTAATTGATTAAAGTCTTTTAGCAATAAAAGTGCCTAAAAGTATGCAATAAAAATGTGTTATGTATATTTAAATAGGTAATGGGTATCTTATAGTCGGCAGCTCGAATTTATCCTTTTCCGCTTGTTTAATATTGAAATGAAATAGGAAGGAAATGTTTGAATAAAATGTTTTTCGAGTGAAGTTTAAGCTAGTATCAATCATTCCTAAAAAGTTGGTACAGTAGCAAGGGCGTCGGCAGACTATATTCAAGTTATCTGAGACAGCTCAGAGAATTTTGTTTTGCATTAACAAAATTACCAATGGTTAGGGCTATAAAATAGCTAAATAGCCAAGACCGTATGTACATATGTATGTAGATATATAAAACGAGTCACACAACGTCAAATTAATTGAAAAACTCAACGCCCCAGAGACATTGCTCGGAACACTCGAGTTGATAAATAAGTGGCCCAGGCGGAGCATGAAGCAGTCCTTTTTCCACTTCCACTTCCACATCACAGACACGTCTTTAAGCAGCTTGAGGTTGCGGTTGATTTAACGTTGCATACTTTTGTGCTGCACTTAAGCCGCCAACCGACAGAGACAGAGAGACATAGAGACAAAGGAATTCTAGGAGACTTGGAAAACGGCACTTGATAAGACCAAGAAAAGAATGCGTACATTGTTCAATTGAAGCATAGAGCTTATTTTAAAGCTTCTTATTTGTGAGTAGAATGTCATTTTTAATATTTTACTTTACTTAACGGAATGCTTTCAAATGTGTATATAGATTTTGATTGCGTTACTTTTGCTGCATATTAGTTTGCATTATTTTTGTTTCTAAAAATAGAGAAGTTTTCTTTATTATTTCGAATTTTTAGTTCTAGTATTGCTTGATTCAAACTATAACTTTACTATCCTTAATAGCTTAAAAGTCATCTAGCATTATTTTGCATCAATAAATGGTCCTCCCTATTGTGTCTTATTTATTTTAAAGTAACCAGTTACATTTTTTAATGCCCTTTTTATTTTGTATCCAAAATATCAATATTTTTGCTTGGTTTAAATACATATTTTCAGTAAAGCTTTAATTAATTTTTTTATAAATTCATTTTAAGGTGACCGTATTTTTTGCATTCAGTATGATAACCTTTACTTTTCAAGTTCATAAAGCTTCAAATCTATCGAAAATATTGACATACCTAAGTTTATTTAGGGTAATATGCAGTCGTTTCAAACTGCAGTCACGCTCTGTTTCTTCGTTTCCTTGTCGCAATTGTCGCATTCCTTTGGCTCGTCTTCTTTATGCGCAGTTGCTGCCTTGCATTTAAGTTTTATTATTATGCTTATTGTGACATATTTCCCTTTTTACTCACAGTTTCCCCTTCATTCTGTCTCTTGTAAAATACGTTTTTGTCTGACTGTTGTTATGGTTGCAATTGCTCTGCTTTTATTCTGCTTCTACTTATTCTTCGTCTACTTCCTGTTGTTCTTGTTCTGTTCTGTGTGTCATCATTCATTGATTCTTAAGTATGACAACTTATGCAACAAGCAAAATATCTTCAAGAACTTTGTCAAGTGGAAATAATTTCTTTGAAACGGATTTGATTGAGTATCGGAATATTTGCAGCATTGAAATGAGATGCTGCCCAAATATTTCTTTTAAAGTTCACATTTTCCGTATGATATTAAGAATTTTTCTTTTATTTTTTCTGCTGCTTTTCAAGTTACAGGATTCTAAGAAATGAGATTTTCTAGCTATTGAACTGCTCCGAAATAGTTGGACTTTTTAGCTTGAAAACTAATTATATTGTCTTTTTAGCGCTTTTACATCTTTCAGCTTTCTTTTACAAATGGTATATTTTTGCATAATTTTCGGTATTTTTAGTTTTTCTTAAAATCTTGTCTTTGTTTTGATGTTGAACTATACGTTTTTCGTTAGAAAGTAATAAAGTTCGAATGATTAAGAATATCCAAAAGGAAATTATTTATAATAAAATATTTTCTATAAAAATCTAAGAGTCCCAATATTTTTTATGTGCTTAAAACTCTATGTCCTGTCTGACTGACTGACGAAGAATCAATGTGTAGGCCAAATGGTTAAGGCTAGAAAGCTGAAATTTTCACACAACATGAGTGAGACAATAATAAAAAATTACATACATACACATATACATATTATTATTTTGATTATAATCTTCTTTATTGTCATTTAAATGATCATTATGTGGAGTACTTGAATCCTTTACTCTTTTTATGTACTACGAACTTTGTACTAAAGCCATATCAATCAATAAGCTTGAGTTTATTGCATCATCTGATGCTGGAAACGCTTTGTTCTGTTCTGTCACAGACACATTTTAATTGCGTGGGGTTTTCTGTATTGAATTTCAGTGGCCTGCGGATGATTTCATAAGGAAAACGTGCGTAGCATTTTCTGTTTTCGGTTAATGACAGTTTCCTTTGGCTTGTTTGCTATTTTTAACATTCCACAAAGACAGGGGGCGAGATGAGCAGTGTGAAGTGGAACAGACAATTGCTGGCTGCTGTCTCTGATGTCATAATGCCAAAGCACTTCAACTGCGTTGGCGTCCATGTCATATAAAAAGTCCGAAAGCCAGAGAAATGGAAATGGAGACGGAGATGAGGAGCCATTAAATGAAATGAATGACGGGTAGACAAATATCTTTCCCCAACTCTCTTTTTTTTGCTCGATTCCCTAGCGTTCGCTAATGCAGCGGCAAACGTTGCATTAGGGGGTGACAGAGGGTTGGGGGGAGGCAAAGGGGGAGGACAAGGAATGTGCAGCCTTGACACGATTAGCCATGACATGTGCCACACATTCTGCGGTTGCAACTGGACCACAGAGCATACTTACTTTAGCCTTGTGCCACAACATTAAAAAAAAAAAAAAGCTGAAAAACTTTTAGCAGTAATGAAAATTGTCGACGTTGAAGGTTAAAACGCAGTTGCCACTCCCCTCACAGCCCCTTAATCCCCCTACAACTAGCACCCTACATTCTGTAAATATGCATAGTCGTTGAAAAATGTTGTTTTGACTTTAGCTTTCAACATCTGCTATAAGTTGTCCTTGAGACTGTCATAAGCTTGTCAAGTGTTATCAAGGACTCATCTGGCTTCCTCTAACTGCCTCTCTCTCTCTCTCTCTCTCTTTTTCTCCCTCTCTCGCTCACTTTATCTGCAAATCGAGCAAAATGAACTAACTGTCATGCCATCAACAAAGTCACGCTCTCGGTCACATTTCTGAGCTTCTCAGTTGCGGCATTTGCATTCCATTTTCATTTGACAGTCTTTATTTTAATTTCCTTTTATAATTTTAGCCCAGTATCCCAAGGGTAACAAGGGCTTATGGGCTCGTGATAATTAACAACTACATATCAGCGACTATATGAGCGGTATTAACCGATTGAAATTGGTAACTGCAACTGACACCAAAACCGATAGCAAACTCTTTTATTATACCGATACCAAAAAAACAGAATTTATTCCAACCAAAATAACCGTTAAAAACCCGATTCTTGCATAGTGGTTCATTTCAATTCGGTCCAGCATTAAATGCAATTATGTTTTTAAAATGTTATCCTGGCTTTCAAAAGTATATTCGATTTTTATTTCTAAATTTTATATTGATCTCCATAAACAGATATGAATTTTAAAAATTTTTGAATGCGTGTTTTTAAATTGACATGTCTTTAACATTTTAAATATTTTCGAAACCGAATCATACAAAAAACCGGTAACCGTTACGTAACCGATATACAACAATTTTTATGTTTTATCCTAGCTTATATTATTAAAATTCATATTTTTAATTTTTCTAATATAAATGTAAACTTTGCAATTTGGTAGAGTTCAGTTTTTACCCTTTTTAATGTTTTGTTGTGCTTATATTTTTTATTTTTTTATATCAATTATAGTGAGTCGGTTGACTGCAAAGATTCGGATACTGGGCATCTAAATGTCGCTCAACTCGATTGTAAAGTTTTTAAGATTTTTCCGTTTTCATTTTAGTTTGATTTCTCACCTCCCACGCTTTACACTCGTTCGCGAATCGGGCGCGTGACGTCAATGTGATTGGCAATTTGCAATTTGCGCCTTTTAAAGCGCTTTACCATCGACAATTTGTGCTTTAACATTTTATTTTGCATGCGTCGTCCTCCTATTTGCTCGACACAGTGTCACGGGCATCCAGCTAGGAATCATGTGCCTGTCATGTGCCTGTCATGTGTCCTGGGCTCTCCTGTGCTGGGCAAGGTCATTAGCAGGCCACTGACTTGATTTGACTGTTCCTTAGAGACTGATTGGCTTTGCAGGTCGTTGATTTATTGCCTTTTACTCGATTGAACTCACTTTAAAATCAGCTAAAAAACAAAAATAAAAACAATTTTCAATGCATTTTTATGACCTCGCGGTTTTAAAAGTGAACGACAAGAGCAGGAGCACCGATGACCTTTCCATTAAATTGAAACCGTCCATCAAAGCCAATTTATTAGCTGCTTAATGCATTCTACAGTAGACTACATCAATTTAAAGGCAAGGACTGGCGAGATTTAAGCCATTAGTTGTATGCTCAAATAGATTCAGTCTAAGTAGAAGTTAATGAGCATAAATATGAACATTTTTTAAATTCTTAAAATCTAAATCACTAATGTTTTGAAGAGACAAAGTCATAGATAGATATAAGGCAATATATTAACATTATTTTTATGATAAGAACGAAAATATTTTGGCTTGTCCCTAAATATTCTTTCCTTGTTCTAATTAACTCTAAAACAAAAAATAAATTTTAATGAAATTTTTTAATTTTAATTTATTTTGCAATTAAAATATATGTATATATTTTTTTAACTTCAATGTTATATTTTAAAATTAATTGTTGTGTCGGCTGCTTTTAGCCTGACAATAAATAAATAAATAAAGACTACTAAACTTTTTTAAATCATACTTTTAGGCACTTACATTGCTTAAAACCCTAAATCAGCCATTATCCATCCTTTTCATATGTCTGATCTTGTAACGATTTAGTAGGATGATAGCTGATAAAAGTGGTCAATGTTAACTAGCAAAAAACTCCTAATAACTTATAAAATTTTAAGTTGCCTTTTCAATTAGTTGAAGGCCCTTAAAGAGAATTTCAGATTGCAATCTTTAAGAAAACTTGCCACATATTTAATTTCCTAGTTAAAGCCGCTTAACTGAAAGTATTAGAGATTTCTTAAGAATAACTTGACTTGACTTGCTTTTATTCAACATATCGATTACTCAGGTACATAGAACCAACTGTTTCCGGAACTTGCGATTCTGCGGAATTTCCAAGGGAAAAGTTTAAGGATTACGTGATTGCAGTACGTACAGTTGACTATTAAATACGAGCATTGAGGTGACTAAAGTTTTAAATTCAAGTGTAGAGAGAAGTGAGTTCTCGACACTTTGTGCGTTGTGGCTTCCTTTGGCTTAGGTAAAGATTGGGTTAGCAGTGCAAATAGGTTAACAGGAAAGAGAGGGGAGAAGAACGCAATTGCCCCAATCGAAAGGTAGAACAGAAGCCTGTGGGGGCTCCAATTGAATTTGAAGCCTGCTGAAAGCCTCTTTGTGTGTGTGTGTGTGTATGTGTGTGTGTGTGTATGTGTGTGTGTGTGTGTTGAGCATAACTCGATTATTCAAACAAGGCTAATGGCACAACAGAAATCCACACTCTAATCTCCCCCTATTTCTCTCCATCCCCTACACACACTCATACTCCGTCTCACTTGGTGTTTGTGTGCTTACAGCAAGGTCCTGTCCAAGGATACTAGTTGGAGAGCAGCATCGTTAGGATGTCGGACCAACAACGGGCCTCGCTATGCCCTCGACTGGTGGACTACATGGCCATTGTGGGGGCACATACGACCCCACCGATGCCCAAGGGAATGCAGGGCAACAAGGCGCCTCCCGTCCAGGTGAGTTGTAATTTAATTCAGTTAAATCCAATTCCAAAATAATGCAACAATGTAACATTGTTAGTAACAATGCTGCCCAAAATGTTTTGATTGCAATACATGAAATGCCATCATTAAAATACATTCCAAAAACTCATCAATTGTCCATTCAAAAGATTAAACTGATTCTCTTTTAATTTATTTATTTGTCTGCAAACTATTTTTATATAATAAAGCACAACCAACATATTAAAGAAAAAAATAAACAATAGTTTGCTGGAATTTTTTAATTGCAATGCTTTGCTATTCATAAATTTAATATTAAGAAAAGAAATTCTCGTTTAGTTTTTTTCTCGACATTGTTTTTATCATTAAAGTATGTTACGGTGATACAAAATATTTTTAATTTAATATTTCTTAAGAGGGGCTGCTGGAAAAAGTTCTTTAAATTTTATCAAATACCATTTTATAAATGCTAAAAATGTTGCTTAATCTGAATTTAGCCAACAAAATGTAAATTGTGAAAATTTATATCGATTTTTTTTAATAAGTTGCACATTTAATAATAATAAAATAAAATTAAATTTAAACATAAATCATGATTAAATACCAATCTTAACTTGGATTCTTAAAAAAAAATTAAATTTTGTCTGTTCAGAAAATCAAGAAAATTGAAAAATAGCTAAGAAAGTAAAATTATTTTTAATAATCTAATGACTGATGAAACGGAAGTCAAGATAATGTAATCAGGACTGATTTATATACTTAAAATAAAAATTGAAATCTATATTTATGAAATTCTTTGTCCTGACCGAGATACCAACGTGTAGGCCAAACGGTTAAGCCTAGAAAGCTGAAATTTTCACACAACATAGCTAAGATTAATTTTATTGTGCAATAATAGTTTCATATTAATTAATAAATATAAAACGACATATAATTGCAACGAGATGGATATTTTCGTGGAAAGTTATTCGATTTACAACATAATATTGCTTCTTTACAGTAAACAATGATTTTTTTCTTTCTTTTTAAAGGTGCCCGACTTGTTGCGTCGTTATCCACCATCGGATCATGCGGATTTTCCGCTGCCCCTGGACATGGTGTACTTTTGCCAGCCCGAGGGTTGCACCAGCGTGGGACCACGACGCACTGGCTCCGCCATCAGGGACATGACATCCTTTGTTTTTGCGCTGACCGACAAGGATTCGGGCAAGACACGCTACGGGATTTGTGTTAACTTTTACAGACCCATCGAGCGGCCCAGTTCAGCGACTGGCGGCGGTGCAGCGGGCACGGAACGTGGTGGCTTAACGGGGAATGGACACGGACACGGCACTGGCGGTGGTTCAGGTGGTGCAAGGGGACGACGTTCGTCGGCATTTCGGCGGGAATCGTGGCGCAAGAGCATGGAGCGTAGTTCAGATTCCGCATTTAGCAGGCAAGTTTTGTTTTGTGCCGCAAATGCAAAGAAACATCAACAAATACATTATATTACAAAAGAGTTTTCTTTATAAGAAACTCTTCGCTTTTGGCTTTATTTGTCTAACCGAACCACTTTCCATAATAGTTACGGCCTCTTAACTACTTCTAGCGACTACAGAAGTAACGTCGCGCCCAGTGATTCGGATCGTGAACTGACATCGCGTCGCGACTCAGATCAACAGCGTCTCCATTCGCACCATCATCATCAGCAGCCCGGTCAGCCCGGTCAGCCGGTGACATCGGTGCCCAAATTGGGCTTAATGGCACCCTCCGCTGACTCGGAGTCGGGCGGAAGTCATTCGCCGTCACCGCGCGCCTCCAGGAAACGCACCAAATTGCGTAATCAATCATTGACCTCGTTGTGCATCATATCGCATCATCCGTTCTTTACCACATTCCGGGAGTGTCTGTTCATTCTGAAGAAACTCATCGATGCCTGCAACGAGTCGTCGTCGCCGAAACGTGTGGGAGCATCGCAGAAAATCAATCGGGATAACGTTTGGACGGTGCTGGCGGGACATGCCAGTGAGGCGACGCCCTCCATTGTGCTGCACGATGTGCGCGAGATCGAGACGTGGATACTGCGTCTCCTCTCCACGCCGGTGCCCGTGCCGGGCTCCACGCGGGTCGAGGTCAGTTTCAACTATGCAACAGTATCGATATTTTGTTTATTTGCATTTTTTTGGTGTATGATTGAAGAATTTTAAATTAAATTAGATTAAAATTAAATTACATTAAATAAATTAATTAGTTAAGGAACTCGAAAATCGTTTCGAGAAAATCGAGTTGCCGACTTATCATGAAATTATCGAGTTAAAGTGCTTCGGAATCGCTTCGGCAATATCGAGCTGTAAATTTTTTGTTGAATTTTTAAACCACTATTATATATACTTTTATATATAAGTAGCGATTTAAAAATTCATTGAAAAATCGTACACTCAATATTGCCGAAGCGATTTCGGAGTACTTTAACTAGATAAATTTTCGACTATCAATAGAGTTATTTTAATCGGTTTTCATGAAAAGTCGACAGCTCACTTTTTATCGTAGTCGGTTTATCGTAGTTAATTTTCAGAATTATATTTAGTTAATTATAGCAGGAGTTAATTAAATGTTAAACTTCGATAGTACAAATTTTGAATTTTCTAAAATTTTCAGAGTAGGAATCGTTAATTAGCGTAAGATCGATATTTTGAGGAAAAAAAAATTTGTTAACGAAATGAATAAAATTTTAACATAATGAATAAAGCGGACAAACCATAATCAAAATTTTGTTCTGCTTGGAAATCGGATCAATTTAAAAGATTTATCGATAGTTTTCCTTTTCATCTAACGTTTTAACAGCTTTATTAGGTTGAAAAAACTTGTCCTCAGTTCCCTTTTTATGAAATACTTTTCAAAAAGGAGTTTCGTAGATATTCCCAACAGAAAAGTAAGTTTTTAATGGTCAAATTTCAAGTTTGTTTTTCAATTTAAGCGAAACTTTTTGTAGGAATAGCAACGTTTTCTAAAATGCTGAGTTTTCTGTAGCGAGTTGGATACAACACGATTCCGAATAATTTCCATTTTTCAATCCCTTTTAGCTTTTTTAAGAAAAGGAAAAGAACTTACAAAAAATATTTAAAAGGGATTGACAAAGAGAAAACAGTTATTTCCCACTATCACTTCAATTTTGAAGCATATTCCAGAGTTGAGACAACAATTAAAAACGCAAAGCTATTTTATGAATTTCCCTTATTTTTTCCATCCATCTACAGGTGGAGGTGTTGTCGCCAACTGTGCATGAACCTTTGCTATTCGCATTGCCGGATCATACGAGATTCTCGTTGGTTGATTTCCCACTGCATTTGCCGTTGGAGCTGCTTGGCGTTGAGACATGTCTGAAGGTCTGGACATTGATAATACTGGAGAATAAGGTGCTTTTCCAGTCGCGTGACTACAATGCCTTGTCCATGTCGGTAATGGCGTTTGTCACAATGCTCTATCCGTTGGAGTATATGTTCCCAGTGATACCCTTGCTACCCACATGCCTCAGCTGTGCCGAGCAACTGCTTTTGGCACCCACGCCCTTTGTCATCGGTGTGCCCGCCTCTTTTCTCATCTACAAAAAGAATTTTAGGTAAGATGGAATCCCTTTTTTTTTTTTTTAACAATTTGAAACAGCTTCATAATTATTACATCTTTGCAGGTTGCCCGATGATATTTGGGTTGTGGATTTGGATTCGACAAAACTGACACCGCCAACAGGTGGTTACGATGAGATTCCACCATTACCTGAACCGGAGGGTACCATACTAAAGAATCATCTGAAACAGGTAAGTTTATGCCTTCCCAGCTGGAAATGGGTTTGGGTTCTTCTAAAAGAAATCTTCATGCACTTTGAATTGGAGACATTGGAGAAAATCCTTATCCATATGCTTGGTTTGGTGTTTTTAAAGGTCTGTTTTCCTCATAGCGTCTGTTTGAGAGGCTCTCTTTACCACACGATTTTGTATCCCGAATTTGTAAATGATGTCTGCAATTCTTTTGTTATTTTTGTCAATTCTGGCATACAAATTCTTGAATTCTTTGTTTTTTATTGATATCTTTTGATCTTTTTTGATGGGTTTTCTGGGGTTAACAAAAAAGGAAAAACCGGTAAAAGATTATAAAAATTTCTAATAACAATACGTATCTACAATAATAAAATGCAAACTGACAGTGGAATCAACGACATTTAAGTCGAAGGCTATGATGGAAAAAAACCCTTCCAAATATATTCTAAAATATATCTAACTAAACTTTAACCAATCAAATGGATAAGCATATTTTCTACTTGTATCAAAATTTAGCAGTCTAATAAATATATATGTACTTATATGTATCCAAGCTTAAACTGCAACGATTTCATTTCATACAGCAACTTGATATACAAAATTCTGTATTCGTGTTTGATTCATATATATTAATATAATATCATATGTATGTATATGTCATATCAATATATATATATATATATATATATATATATATATATACTATATGTAAGTGTATATCTTAATATGGTAAACGCTTTTTTCAACTCAACGTCGTCGTCTAAATATCTCAAGAAATGTGACATTTTTAATTGATATCGTTTATCAAAAAATAACTTGAACTAATTGATTACAATAAATTAAAGCTGTCACATATCATTGAATATAATTTTTTGTGTGATTGTGCTCTTTATAATGCTAAGATTAACACTTGCCCTTCAAAAAAAAAAAAAAAAACACCCAATCTATGTACTATTCATATATGATTTGAATTTGTCATTACTCTGTTCATTTCCTGTCTCCAATTTCTTGAAATATCTACCTAACTGTCAATCTATCTATCTATCTATCGAACTGCCTATCTTTATCTTTATCTATCTCTCTCTGCCTTTGCCTCTTTTACTTTTCTAATACTCTACTACTCTACTTTTAACATTCATGCATTATCTCTATTTAAAAACGAATTTATTAATACTCGATCACAACAACAACAATAACAACAACTACTACTACTACAACAACAACAACAACAACAACAATCTACAACAACTGCAGGCTATGCTACTTATGGATGAAGCTGGACTTGGTGTAAATATCATTCATTAAATGTTTCAAATACAATTTTTTCGTTTATCGTTTCTATTGTGTTTTTTAGTTGAAGCGTTTTGTACATACTAGAATTAAAGCTAAATACTAAATACTAATACTAGCGTGGAGTGCAGAAAAATACCCGAAACATTTAAATATCTAACTATATAAAACGCATGATTACAGTCATACCTTCTAAATATATATACATGTATATGCAAACACAACATCTAATCGATAAATGTGATGATATGGATATGTCTAGCTATAGCTGAGGCTGTCCCCAATATATATTAAGTCCTCTTTCCCCCCCCCCCTCTCTCTCTCTCTCTTCTGATCAAATAATCTATTTATCTCCCCATCTCTATCAATTTATCTATCTGCCTCTCTCTTTTTGAAGTGATCTTTTAATTTCTCCCGCTCTCTATTAATTGATCTAACTGCCTCTCGGCCTATCCAGTGATCTAAATATTTCTTCCCCAATTGATATATCTGCCTTTCTCTCCATATAAAGTGATCTATTCTTTTCTTCCTCTCTATTAAGCAGGGATTGAAACCCTAACCGAAACCGTAAATTTTAACCGGGATAAACCGATTGCAATTTAAAACTGTAACTTACCTTTAAACCGAAATAACCGTTTCGTAATCGTTTCATTTATAAGGGTTAATTTCCGGTGTTTACACATTAGAAAAGCCATTTTTTTTTTTTAAATTTGATTTTTGATTTTAATTTTCTTATGCTTAATTTTGAACTTTGGTTGTTAAATTCAAGATCGAATTTTCATAGCACTGAATAAGCGAAAATAAAATAAATTTGTTGAATGAAATATTAAAATTGTTCAAATGTAACTAAACTACATTAAAACTGAAGAATAAGTGAAAATATTTTGCAGATGAATGATTAAGAAAGTAATGCCTTTTTAATTATTATTATATTTTTGCAAAAAAAATTGAGTTTTTTTGAAGCGAAACCATACCTGTATTTCAAAACCGAAACATACAAAAACCGGTTCAAAGTTACATAACCTTTATTCAAAGATTTTGCGTATCCGATAGCCGAAAACCTAAATGCGAACATAACCGATATTTGATCGATATCCGTTTCGGTTCTAATCCCTGCTTTAAAGTGATCTCTTTCTTCTCCCTCTTTCTCCATCATTAAGGAACTGTTTTTATCAAGTTCAACAGTTCTAAGCTTTCGCTGTTCTATCTCTTCATCTACTGATCTTCAGGTTGCATGCCTTGTCAGTGTTTTCCTCCTGTGTGTATATATATTTTAAACTTACTTAACTTTTCCCTTAGGTTTTCTGCCCTGTAACTAGTCAATCGACCCCACTGTTTCTCCCTTCCTCCCTCTCTGACTCTCTCTCTCTCTCTCTCTCTCTCTCTCTATGTCTGTCTCTATCTCATAGTTAGCCATGTTAAAGTTGCAGCTTAGTTGTGTTCTTCCGTCTGCCTCCTATTAAATCTCTCACTTTTAATTCCAATGCAGGCATTAACTTCCATGACGGCCTCCAATCAGGCCGTATCCTCGCAACAACTCTTGCCCTCGGTGCGGGACAGTCTCCAGGAGCCGCCCTTATTGGGGTAAGTCTATTAAATAAACCTGTTATAATTACGTCACGATAACTTGAGTCGATGTAGAGATTTTCAATCTATCATTATGATTTCTTTATACTTAGTTTCTAATCCAATTTCTTCTCCTTTTAAGTGTCTCCCAAGTCCGTCTGCCTTTGCAAACGCCTCCGCACTCGGCGCAGGCAAGTCAAAGGAACTCAGTGTCCGCCCAGGGTGCATTGATGTCCCGTCAGCCCAGTCCAATGAATTCGCCGGCTCTCAATCCCTTTGTGTACGGCACGGACGTTGACTCTGTGGATGTGGCCACTCGGGTGGCAATGGTGCGCTTCTTTAATGCCCAGAATACCTTGGCTAATTTTGCGGAGCATACCAGAACTTTGCGTCTTTATCCACGTCCTGTGGTCGCCTTTCAAATAAATAGTTTCCTGCGATCGCGACCCCGTGCCTCCTCGTTCCTCAATCAGTTTGCCCGGACGCAAGCGGTGGAGTTCCTTGCGGAATGGTCACTGACGCCCACAAATGTCGCCTTTCTGCGCGTTCAGACGGGCGTCATGGATCCGATGCAGGTGGGCGATAAGCCCAAATGGTTTGCCCACTCCCTCACTCCGATACGGTTTTCGGTGTGGGACGATGGCAGTTCTCTGAATGGCGCCTTGCGCTCCCTCAAGCAGCTCGAGTGCCAGCCGACGGATGAGAGTGGCTCGGATTCGGAGGGCGGCGATAGCAGCAGCTCTTCGTATAGTTCCCTCAGTGACTTTGTGTCGGAGATGGCTTCGTCGGATTTGTCGCCCAGTTTGCATGATGTTTTCGGCTCCTATAATCGACCACATGTGGTACCACAGACTTTGTCCTCCAATTTGGATCCAGCGCTGGTTTATCATCCGCCCAGTAAGCTGCAGTATCCAGAGGGCATCGGCGGTCCAATAACCCACAAAGAGGATGAGGAACGTGCGGATTCGCCGGTGTCTTCGTCATCGAGTCGCTCGGATCTCAGTTCGCCCAGCTTCAATCGTGACTCTGAATTTGATTTCCAGCCCAAGTCGGGCCCACAGTCGTCGCAGGCGGCCTTTGAGTTGGCCACGCCGTTGGCCATGCGCCTGGAGGCAACTATAAAGATGGCCAGCCTGGAGGCGGAATCGGACACAACTTCAACGGTGACTGCAAAGAACATAGCTGGCAACAAATTGCAGCGCAATACCAGCGATCTGGAGCGACCTGAGAAAAAGATACCGGTAAGTCGAAAATCTAGAGGTGGAGAACTATCGATTGCACTCGATAGTGCCCGAAGTACTTTCGATGGCTTGGATTTCACATCACCAAAAAAAAAAGGGAACCAAACGCAATTTCCCTTACTGAAAGTAATGTTTTTTAAATACATCCGTTGAGTCGGAGAGAGTATTTAGCAAACCAGTCTCAATGAAAAAAATTTTAATGTAGTTATACCCGTTACTTATAAAAATAAGTAAAAGGGGATATTGTATTCGTTGCAATGTATGTAACAGGGAGAAGGAAGCATCTCCGACCCTATAAAGTATATATATTCTTGATCAGCATCAACAGCCGAGTCGATATAGCTATGTCCGTCTGTCAGTCTGTCTGTCTGTCCGTCTGTCCGTCTGTCCGTCCGTGTGAGCGCCTAGATCTCAGAGACTATAAGAGCTAGAGCAACCAAATTTGGCACACAGACTTCTATAGACCCCACGCAGGTCAAGTTTGTTTCAAATTTTTGCCACGCCTTTTTCCGCCTCTGTAAATCGCAAAAAACCACCACACGCACAGTTTTCAAGATATTATAATTTTTTTACTAATTATCGTTAACTACTATTATAACCTATCATCCGACTAAATCGTAACAAGAGCGGACAAACAGAAAGGTGGTAATGGCTAATTAAAGTTTTTAAAAAATATAAGTGCCTAAAAGCATGCAATAAAAATATTAAAAAATTCATTAAAATAAGTAACGGGTATCCTAGAGTCGGTCGCTCGACTATAGCCTTTCCCACTTGTTTTCTTTTTGAATCAAAACTTTTGGATCAAAAATCATTAAAATATTATGGATTATTTTATTATGGATGTTTTTTCTTTAAAACTTCAACAAACTTAAAGTTTGAAATACAAGCAAATATGTATTTTTTGACTGGGACTATCGTCGACTATCGATAGCACTATCGTCGACTATCGACGACGCCGACTATTGATAGTTCTCCACCTCTACTAAAAGCCGTCTGATATTTACCTCCAAATAAAAACTATATTATTGTGTTTGTAGCCTCCACTTACGCCTCCCGTTAAGCAACCGAGTGTGACCAACATTTTGGCCCGCACCGGCAGCTCTGGCTCCAGCTCGAGCAGTCCCGGTCGCCAGAGTTCGCAGAGTTCACTCTTTGAGAATTTTGCCTCGCATGCCAAGGAGTTGGTGCGTGAAACGACACGACAAAGCAGTCAGGAGGGTTTGCTAGCCCACGTGGACAAGGTGAGTCCGGATTATGACTGGAATAATTAGAGTATTCTGTGCATCCATTGTCGGAATCGATGTATGTGTGCTGTTGTGCTACTCTGTTGTGCATACATGTATTGTATATTCTTGCAGAAGCAATTTTCCAAGAATTTACTCAAATATTGTCACATTCAAGATTTGTATCTATCTATATATATTTTTAAAAAATATAATTGTTGTCTTTAAAAAGTTTTGCTGTTGAAACATGATGTAGGCTTTTTTCAAGTGGCATATGTTGGGCGCCAAATTCGCATTAACCTATTTTTCTGTGACTATTTAACCAGATTTTGTATAATAACCATAGATATTTTCAATACAGTCAACATAGTCTTGTTGTATATATTTATTGCAATAACTGATTTTTTCATAACGTTAAAGTCGTTGAACACAATGTGAAATGCGAGCGACACACGTTGGGCGCCAATTATGAAAAAGTTAATGTCAACATCTTTCCTGAAAATCTTGGAAACTTAGACTTTTATAATACTTACCATACACAACTTTCTGCAAGCTTATACCATCTTCGAATATCCGAAGAGACTTGTTTTGATTTTTTATGTGAATTAAATAAATCAAATTGAAACGAAATACATTGAATTACAAAACGCACGTTGTATGTGTCTATATGTATAACTAAGTATAGCATGCACTGGACGAAGATCTAGATGACAAAATGCGTCACACCTTTGAAAAGGTTGGTACTCAGCCAGACACACTCACACTATTACCACATTCACAGAAACTCTCTCCACTCCCCTTCCATATGTACACCCCTCACTCACATCAAACATACATACAATGCAACGCGTACATTTGTCAGCTGCAGCTTCTCTGTCTTTATAAAGTTTTTATGGAGTTTTTTTTACTTATGCTTCAAGCATTACTTTATATGACAGCGGTGGGCACGAAATCTGAATTCGTTAACAGCCGCTGGCTCCCGGAGCCATTGCGTGCCCACCGCTGCCTTATGACAATGGAATTCTAGGATCTGCAAGATATCCAATTTTAATTTTTATATTGTTGTTTTTTTGTTAAGCCTTTATTCAAATCCAGATTTAATTAAGGTATTACACCCATAAAAAGCTTGTTAGCTTCTTCATTTAATTGTTTTAAGTAGTTTAGTAGATGCCCACATCCTGCATTCTGCGCTGTTGTCGAAAGTAGTGCTATCATAATACTGCATTTATTGATCAAGAATTGTGTCTAATCTATGGGATTTTCTTCACAGTTTACGCTGCATGCAAAGAAGGCAGCTGGTGAGGCCTCAAAGCAAGCTTTGGAGGTGTCCAAACAGGCGGCTGGAGTTAGTAAAAATACCTTTGAGGATCTCACATATGTGGGTAAATCGACACTAGGCGATTTGACAAAGACAGCCAAAGAGGCCGCTACGAAGAAGGGCATCATTAAGGTTGAGGAGCATGGTCCTGGTGGTGCTGTGAATAATCCCTCGGCCTCTGCACCCAATTCCCAACTGGCAACACAAAAGCAGGTGCAACAAAGCGGCGGTGGTGGCAACAACTTTTTCAGCACCATTGGCACCGATTTCAATGGCTTGGCCTCATCCACAACGACCATGTTCTCGGGCATGTTTGGTGGCAAAAGTAAGTCTTGATTTAGATGAAACTTATTTACATAGTAAAATACTTTATCCTTTCCACAGAAAACCAACAAAAACAGACAACGGCACAGCAAAGGTCCGGCAATATGGCTTCAGGAAAAAACAAATCTGGCATCAATTTCGATCCTTTTCCGAGTCGCAAAGGACTTGTGGAGCGCACACCTTTGATCAAGCATGCGGGACCACGACAAACCCAAGAGGATTTGACACGACAACAGAATCAGGAACGCTCCCACAGCAATGCCGAGAATCAGACCTTCCTCAAGGATGTCACCAATCAGGTGCTCGCTGGCGAAGGTGTCGGTTGGCTCAAACTCAATCGTTTCAAAAAACTGATGGAGGATGAATCCTATCGCACTCTAGTGTTAAGCAAACTAAACAAGACGCTGGACAAGAAAATAGCACCCGATGATCATATCGATGATGTGGTAAGGAATAACTTTTATTACACACCTGTCACAAAATGTGTAAAGTCTTTGTGGAGCCAAAACGGTAAGAGCTACAAGGCTGCAAATTTCACCCATCAAAGCTGAAAAATTGTAATAGACAGAAGTTACTTAATTTTACTTTTTTTCGGAAATAAATGTTTTTTCTTATGTATTTCTAAACCTATTCACTTTCTATTTTTTTTTCTATACGCATAGTGTGTGACCAAGCCTGTTTGGAAGGGCATGCTGAAGTGTGTGCAGGCCATTGCAGGCGGTTTGGATGTGACATTCAGTAATTTTGGACTGGGAGGCATGGCCTCGGTGTTTCAACTCATGGAGGTAGCACATACACACTATTGGACCAAGGAAATAAATGAAGGCAGCGACATTTCATCCAGTTTGTTGTCGAGTCATGCGGCCAGCCCGATGGGCAGTCGTGAGAATTTACGCTCGCCAAGCAGTCCAAATGGTTCGCATTCTGGGCTGGGCAGTGAATGGGCATCACCTCAAGAGTCCCGTAAAAGTTCAACGCACACAACGCTCCCAATATCGGCGTTGGCGTCGACGTCGCCAGCGACGCGTCGTCTGTCATCGGCGGACAGTCAGGATGGACAGTCGACAACGGAGATGTTCAAGGATATGTTATCGCAGAAGAGAAGTGCCTTGAAGAATATGCTCACCTCGTTCGATTCCGATGTAAGTTGAGAATTGTACCCGTCACAATATTACCCCGCCCAGCATACATAGTATAGTCGCATTATCATACATAGATATATACATATATACAGGGGTGACACAGAAATCGCAAGCGAAATAGAATTTCGCAGAAAGCCATTCCGCACGGAAAATTCCGAGGTGCCACAGAACTTCGAGAGATTTATTTTTTTTTAGCATTTTCATCAACCTTTTCGAACTAGGCTGTTAAGGGTTGACATCTTTTCAGATTAAATTACCCAAAGGTTTGATTAGCAACTTTTTCAAGTTTATCATTGCAGAGCATTAAACTTTTAATTTTTTCCTTGTTTAATTAATATAGTTTAATTTATTTATGTAATAATTGATTTTGTTTAGCTGAAAAAAATTTAAAAAGTAATTGGCGCGAAAAAATAAAAGTTACTCGACAGCTCTAGCAATTGTCTGCCATTAGTCTGGCAACTCTTCATGAAAAATGTTTTCACAAATTGCACAATAAGTTTAAGGTTTTTTTTAGATAAAACTTGATTTACCTCAAAAGAGCTATTTTTTTACTGCTTAATTTAAAGAAAACTGAAGTGGTTCCATATGTATTTTTTAAAAATCTTACTTCGAATTTTGACTAAAAAATGTGGCATCGCTGACCCTGACTTCGAAAATCTAAATCGGACTAGGTGGCAGCATCGGACGAAAACGGACTTAGCGCTAGTTCTTTCCGCACAAAATTATTCTGCGAATTGACCTGTGGCACCGCGAAATGAAATTGATGTGAAATTCAAGCGAAAGCGATTTCTGTGGCATCCCTGATAATCATAGCTGCCACGCCCATATGCCCACAAAGTACACAAACCATGTCCACGTCCATGTCCCATGCCTCATTAATTCATGTTAGCCAATTCCGTGACCAGAGCTTCTGAATACAGCAGTATAAATATAACAGTATCGTGCATTGCTATTGTTAATCGTTATCGCTAATCGTAATCGTAATCGTAATCGTTGTTTATTAATATATATAATATCGTGTATGTAGAATTCGCTTATTAGACATGCATATATATTTAGTCGCATAACGGGCGCATAATTCAATATATATTCGACTTAATCGTGTCGCAATATATCGATATATATATATGTGAATATGTATCGTATATCGTATTGTAATTCATAGGCTGCTGGCTCCACGGGCGCGCTCTCCGTGGTCAGTGATCTGCTTCCCGCTGGCAGTCTCAGTGTCCGCATGCCATCCAGCTGCCGTTCCACAGTCTCAGACACCGAATATGAAAATGTAAGTACATATCGATGATGTCGATCGATAATAACCCGCTACAAAATACCGTTAATCGTATAGTTATCGTTATCGCTAACTAGCGATTTAACACCCCCCTCTCAATCGTAGCTCGCAAAGAATATCAATTATCAATTTGTACTTAGTTTTTATTGTTGTTCAATTCTCTGATCAGCACCGATCACCGATACACTGCCCTAGGGTAACCCCCGACCTGATACACCCACTTTTGATTTGGAAAACAAACTAATTGTGCTTAAATTTCAGACCACGACATCGAAAGATTCGAAAAGAAGCTCCGGCAATCTTTGGTCCGGCAAATCAACTCTCAGTGCCGGATTTCGTTATACAGGCGGACATTTAATCAATACATCTTCTTCCCCATCGCCGGACAGTCCGAGGGTCTATCTGTTTGAGGGACTGCTGGGTAAGGATCGTCTCAATCTATGGAATCAAATGCAATTTTGGGAGGATGCCTTTCTGGATGCCGTCAGTCAGGAGCGTGATATGATCGGCATGGATCAGGTGAGCAAAATCTACTATTAAAATGGCTTGCAAAGACGGTCGTTATTTAAATGCCTTCATTCCTTTCGATAGGGTCCCATTGAGATGATGGAACGTTACAAATCGTTAAGCGAATCGGAGCGAAAGCGTCTGGAGCACGACGAGGATCGTCTGTTGAGTACGATGCTCTACAATCTGACCGCCATATTGGTAATGCTGAATGTGACCAAGGACGAAATTCGTCGTAAGATACGACGACTGCTCGGCAAAAGTCACATAGGACTTGTCTACTCGCAGGAGGTGCACAATGTGGTCGATCAGATCAACAATTTGGTAGGTGCAAGGCAACTTGGGACACACTTAAATAATTTAGATGGTAACCGTGGATATTTTCAACTTTATAGAATGGCAATGATATTGATTTGAAACCCTTGGGATCACGTCTGTTGCATCGCCAGAGCTTCACGGTGCATCAGGGCATCGATGTGAATGGCCCGTTGCGCTTCATGGAGGTGCGTGACGATGGTTTGGTTCTACGTTCCGTCGATGGCACCATTGTGGAGCGTTGGTGGTACGAGCGACTGGTCAATATGACGTACTCTCCAAAGACCAAGCTGCTCTGTCTCTGGCGTCGAAATGGCGGACAGACACAACTCCACAAATACTATACCAGAAAGGTGAGATACATTTGAGGTGTTTTTTTTTCTTTTTGTATTCATTAAAATGTATGTATCAGGGAGATAGAAGCATCTCCGACTCTATACTTTATAGATAAAGTCGAACTTCCCTAACTCACATCACCATTATCGAAAGAAAAGGTTCGAGTTCTGGAGATTTTCGACTTACAGAGTAATTTTTTTAAAGTTTATTAATTGTACAGTCAATATAGCCATGTTCGTCAGTCTGTCCTTGTGATCGCCTAGATCTCAGAGCTAGAACAACTAAATTTGGCATAAACATTTCTATAAATCAGATCAAGTTAGAATATTACATATTTTTTGGTATTTAAAGTTAACTACTATTATTAGTTATCTTCCTATTAAATCTTAACGAGATCGAACAAATAGAAAGGTGGTAACAGCTGATTTCAGTTGTTTTTGGCAATGCAAGTGCCTAAAAGTAGGCAATAAAAACTGTGTTATATATATTTAAATATGTAACGGGCAGCTTGTGGTCGGAAACTCGACTATAGCCTTTCCCGCTTGTTTTAATTTTAAAAAATTCAAATTTGTAATATACTTTTTGCAGTGCAAGGAGCTGTACAACTGTATTAAGGAGGCAATGGAGCGTGGTGGCACGCCCACAAATGTACCCGAATTGGGCGGTGAGTTTCCCGTACAGGATATGAATACGGGCGAGGGAGGTTTACTGCAGGTCTGTCTTGAGGGTGTCGGTTTGTTGTTCTCCAATAGCAAGGTAAGTGCGGTTCTCTCTCAATCTCTCTTGCTTGAGATCTATATACAATATATACATACATATACACACATAAATACACACAAACACACTCACACACTCACACACACACATACATACTCGCCGCTCTCTAAAAATACTCGTTTTGTGTGAAATAAAAAAAAAAGCAAAAAAACAAAAAATAAAACTCTCTGCATCTATAAAAAGCCATAAACATAAGCATCAGTCTTAAGAAAAATATATACAAATGTAACTCTGGCCCTCAAAATCAGTCCAGGCCTTTGACCCACCCAACCACAAATTACACCCCTTCCCCTATCTCTGTCTCTCTCTCTCTCTCTCGCTCCTTGTATCTCTCCTTCTCTCTTTATCAAAAAGATGAAGAAGACACTAAAATCCAATATTAATCAAGACAATGAAAAGTAAAGCTTTTAAATCATAAAAAGTCTCTCACATAACTACAGACATTTAATTGTATTATCCTAACTATGTATTGACATTTACATAGAGTTCGTCATTCTGCTGGCAAATTGGTGACCAACACCACGGCCAGGCTCAAAATTCCCCAAAAAGTCCTGTCATTAAAACTAACCCAAAAAGAAAAAAAAAAAAAAACAAAGAAAAAAAACTTAAAAACTTAAAGAAATGTGTTTCCAATGTGCGTCTAAAATTCAACTTAAATTCTTGTGTTTTCTTTTTGTTTTTTTTGTTTTTTGAGAACATACGACAAAAAGTACAGTACAAATTCAATATGAAGGAGTTATACATACTAAATACTTGTACTCACATTTTTGGGCGCATTCTAATTTATTTATTTTCTTATCTGAGTGTTCGTTTCCAAATTGGTTTACATTTTTTTTTCCTTTACAGTTTCCTTCATTATTTACGTTGCTTTTGCATTTCGTTATAGTCTCTTGGTTCGTTCAAGTTTTTGTCACTTTGTGTATTGTCGCAATCAAAGATTTCTAAGATGATATCTTACGTAATACAAGGACCTTCTCAATATTTTGATTATGATTTCAATGTGTAGTACCATCAGGAGTCCTTACGATCCACTCCAGCTCATAGATATATAAACATTTAACCCAGTTCCCATCTGACTTGATTTGTTTCTAATTCGAAAGTCGGCGATTATAGTCAAAATAACAAATTCAGTAGCTTCATAATGAACCTGGAAGTTTGTAGAACAAATCCCTGCGGTCGCCATTTTGAATAAGATCAATAATATTCCAAGGACCTCAACCGTTTTCCTTCCCACTTACAGGCTAAATATGTAAAATCGTATCTACTGCATATTTATAGAATTTTTTTTTTAATTTGATCACATAACCCCCACCCAAAGTAAACTTAACCTTAAAAAGTGACTGTTATTTGCTTCACCTAACCTCAAATTATCTTAAAATTTCGATATTCTCTCACGTTTTTTGTTATCTGGCTTTCGTTTTATGTTTAATTTTCACTCGCCCTCCTATATATAAGTACATATTTAAGACTTATAAAAAGCGCAATCGAAACAACCGAATCTTTTAATCGATTTAAAAAATAGAAAAGAAAAATAATAATATTACAATAAAAATCCATATATCACACCCATATATTGTGCTAGTGAATGTACTGAATGCTATATTCATTATACTCTCTATTTTATTTATTTAACTAACCAAATAAAAGAAATATATAAAAAAGAACACACATTTTTCTTATCATCTTATGATTATAATTACGATTACGATTCTTATTATTAACTGGGCATTTTGTTTTAATCTTCTCTTTAATTTCCATAATTTTTCGACTTGATCACTTTTTTAACTTAAAACTCGTTCGATCCAAGACAAACTTCATCATTGTCATTCTTTTTCTAATTTCTTTCGCTATTTTTGTAATGTGTCAATTTTTTAATTCAACAGCAAAACAAAAAACAAATAGAAAACTTATTATATACATGTTAAAAGTTAGGACTGCTTTTTCTTAGGCCCAAGCTCCTATCAATAAGAACGAATCACTAAGTATAGTTTCTGACTTTTTCCAAAAAAAAAAATTTGGTGTCATTTGCATATTAAGTTTTCGATTTATTTTTATACCCGTTACTTAAAGAATAAGTAAAAGGGTATATTGAATTCGTTGGAAGATAGAAGCATCTCCGACTCTATAAAGTATATACAGTGGAACTTCCCTAACTCACATCACCATTATCGAAAGAAAAGGTTCGAGTTCTGGAGATTTTCGACTTACAGAGTCATTTTTTTAAAGTTTTTTAATTGTACAGTCAATATAGCCATGTTCGTCAGTCTGTCCTTGTGATCGCCTAGATCTCAGAGCTAGAACAACTAAATTTGGCACATACATTTCTATAAATCAGATCAAGTTAGAATATTACATATTTTTTGGTATTTAAAGTTAACTACTATTATTAGCTATCATCCTACTAAATCGTAACAAGATCGGACAAATAGAAAGGTGGTAACAGCTGATTTATGTTTTTTTTTTTTTTTTGCAATGTTAGTGCCTAAAAGTAGGCAATAAAAATAGTTTATGGATATTTAATACTTAACGGGTATCTTGTGGTCGGAAACTCGACTATAGCCTTTCCTGCTTGTTTTTGTGACTTCACTCTCTCCTTTTTAATTTCTTTAACTGTATATACATGTTAAGAGTGCGTTATAACGGTTTTGACGATCTGAAGAGTCCTGTCGCTCAACTCTCTTTCGTATTCTGTCGAGGCTGTTGCAGAAGAGAGCGAGAGAGCGGTCTACGGGTCGATTAGTCGATTAGTTTTAACCTATTATCTGTTATCGTATATCGTTTACTTTGTATGTTTTCATTCCTTCGATGTGTACCTCATCTAGGCAATCCACAAAGGAATATATGAATAAATATCGACAAAAGAGAAAAGATAAGAAAGAGTAAAAAATAAAAGAAAATTGATTTTGTGCATAATTCTAAGCTGGTAACTTTTGAGATGGTCCTTGTGTATATTTGCAGATTTCGTTTAGCTCTTTTATTCTCTTTTTTTTTGTTTGTTTCCTTTCAATACTAACTCTCTCTTTGATTTTTCCTTACTTATTCGGTATATTTATATTCTCTATTCTTACTGTTAATCTCTCTCTCTCTCTCTCTCTCTCTCTGTCTATTTCCTCAACTCTTGTCTCTCGCTCTCTTCTTCTTTCACTTGACTCTTCTTCTATAAAGTTTATTCGCTTTTTTACAGTTCAAAATTTGAGTTTTATTTAGTATTTCTTTCTTCTTGTTCTTGAACTTTATCTCATTATGATTTTTGAACTTTTTTCTGTATTTAATAATAAACCACAACAAAAACAACAGCAAATACAAAAACAATAACAACAACAATAACTAAGATTTAGCTGTCCTTCCCATTGAAAAAGTTTCCACCGTTACCGTTATCAAACCCCCCCACCCCCTCTAAAAATGTCCCAAAAACACAAGAAAAAAAAGAATACGACTCTTAACACAACAACAACAACCACATTTCATATCGTTTCTATACAAAATTCGCTAGAAATTTTACTAAAATTATTGCAATTCAACAAAAATACAAAAAAAAAATACTAAAACTACTAAAACCAAAAAAAAAAAACAATATAAGCCAAAAAGAGTTTTTCAACTTTCTTTTTATCATTTTCTTTGTTGTTTGTTTAATGTTTTTGTCGTACGTGGAACGCTGCACCGTTGATCTCCCATTTGTGGACTCTGATAAAAAAAATACCAACAAAAAAACACGTTCCCTACGAATTTGAAACGAAACCTAACAAATAATTCCACTGATTGGTCTAAATCTCTGTCAAATTAAAAAATAAAAAAATACTAAATCGAAATGATTCACAATATGATCTGACAAAACAAAATCAAATAAAACCAAAAAAAAAATATCGTCTGACAAAATACGATAAAAGGATTTCGAGGTATTGAAATGAACAAATTTCTTGTTATATTTGAACTTAAATTTATAAGCAACTATTGTTCTTTAAGCCCTGTTTTCCCCAACATTTGCGTTTCTTTAATCCAAAATGCCATTTTACTTCACATTTTATGTTTCCAAACACTTGAATTTTATAAAAAAGAAAAAAAAAAACCAAAAAAAGAAAAACATTCAACAAAAACCAAATTAGTAGTTGATATTTAAATTTGAACAATTAAGACAGCAAATAATAATATATATATATATAACAAGTTATGAATATTATCTAAAAGCTTTTACGTTTTCAAGATTATTTTTGAAACTGTTGGTTGGATGGTTGGTTTGTTTGTTACATTTGAAACAGAGCCGTAAAACTTGTTGACGTTTTCTATTTAAAAAATTACTTCAAATCTTCTTTATCATTTTCAGTGTATCATTTTCATTTATCATTTATCTTTTGCCGTTTATCCATTAACGTTAACGTTATCGTTTTCATTCTCATTTATCGGTTCTTAGAGTTATTAATTCGAATTCATTTCGTTTCAATTCCAATACGAATACTGCATATACATAGCGGGCGTTTGGAACGTTTTGGAACTAGTACATAAATATATAGATATAATTATTTTATTTGTAAGCCACTACTCTTGTGTGTTGTTCAGTTTTCAGTTATCTCTCTCTCTCTCTCTCTCACACACACACACAACACACACTTTCTCTCTGTCTCTCTCTCTCTCTCTTTGTTTACCATTTTCTACATTAGAAGACATGAAATACTCAAATATACATACAAAGTTTTGGGGGGCTATTGAGCCAGTGTTTTTGGTTTGACTGTACTTGCATACATATCGATATCGATAACGATAGCAACAATAATGATTACTTCGATGGATTCACGCACCGTACCGCACGATATTATTAGGATCTACATTTGCATTTGTCGGTCTGAGGAGGAATGATGATATCGTCGCATGTTTACCAACTGGTTGCCAATGCACACACACACACACACACACACACACACACATAAACACTCACAAAAACATACATGAATAGTGAATAATTTATGAGTTTTGCTTTTGATTTGGCACAAGTTACAAGAGCAAGTTCTTTGAATGTTTAATACGCCCACAAAATACACACAGCTAATAAAAACAGCCTCAAAAAACCCATATACAGAACTGTTTACAATTTATATATTACAAAAAAAAACAAACAAAAACATATAGTTACTATATATAGTTTGTAGCCTGTAGAATGTAGCCTTAGCATTGTTCTGCCGCCCAAATTAGTTGGGTCGAGCATCGATTAAATTAGTTAAGCCAGGTTTAATATATGTAGCTAAAAATCAGTTCAGTAAACCGATTCAAATTCGGCTTGCCGGATTAATCCAATAATTATTTGCGCACATCAAGAATTTACAGGCGAAATTTATTTTGACTTTTCTAAAGAGCTTAAAAAATTCATCAAAATTGTGTAATATTTATAATAATTATAATAATTTTTGCTTGTGTAGATTTAATTTTGTATAGCAAAAAAATGTTCTGAAAACGCAAAATTGTAGTTGTAGTTCAAATGAGAAACTCCTGAGAGAGTCTGCAAAAAATTTCTTAACTAAAATAAATTGATAAACCAAAATAGTTATTAAAGTAATTTTAAGTGCTTAATCTATCTCTCTCTCTACCTTTGACTATCTCTATATTCTGTCTCTGTTTCTTTCTCAAACTCTTTAAGTCAGTTTTTTGCGTTAGACATTTCAATTTCGTTTCTAATCTGAACTCTTTAATTAGTTGTATCTTTTGGATAAAATAAAAAACGTATTCATTTAAATTTCTAAAAATTTGTTGATGCCAGTGCTTTAAATTCTCCCTCGCTCTCATTCTGAACCGCCCGCTCCAATAGAAAAATATTAAAAAAAAAATATATAGAACCTTTTGTGATAGTGAACGCATGCTGTTACTGTTACCAAACACCGTGTGTGTGCCGCCTGAAAAAAAAAAAACCAAAACAAAAACACTTTACACAGACACCAAACAAATGTTTTAGAACGAATATGAAATGAAAACTCGACTCGATTTCATATAACGCTGTTATCTGCTGCCTTAGCGCATTCCCTCTCACATATCATGCTGTCTCTCTTTCTCTCTCTTTATCTATCTCGCTCCATTGCTATATAGCACCAACAACCGCTAAGACATCCTATATCCAAACCTACAGCCAAGAACCATAATTACATACAACGAATTCTTTATTTCTATAAAATTAAGTTTATTCTTTACTACACACACACATCACTCACACACACACATCACACACACACACATACAGCCTTTGAGTACAATGCATAGTTGTTTTTGTATTAGTGCAAAATTGAATTCAGAGTTCTTTCAATTTGAATAGTTCTCCTCCCAAAAATAAAAAAAGAAACCAAAACGCCTTTTTGTATCCAATCCAAGCAAATTATTGAACGACCATCTCACAAGTGCTAATTAGAACAATTTAAAAAAACAAAAAAAAAAACTGAGCAATCGATATATATATTCGATATATATTGTTAACCCCAAAATAAAAAAAAATGTTCTTTATATACAAAAAAAAAAAAACTGTCAAACAAATTTTTTTTTAAAACAAAAAATAAGAGTTGATTATAATTTTGCTGCATTCTCCAAATGTTTCATTTTCCATATGTTTCTTTCAATTTTATTTAGTTGCTTATACCAAAAAAAAGGGTTAATAATTTTTAATTTTAGTTTTTCCTTTATTATTATTATACATTTTGTTTGTTTATCTCTTGCCCTTATATGACAATATTTCAACTTATTAGTGCTGACCACCTGCTAATTGTATATACTGTTGTTAGCTCTCTGCTACGGCACTCGAAGCTGACAGTTCAGTTCAGCTGAGAGCTGATCACCTTTTTGTCTTGCATGCCTGCTTTTGCCTGACTTTCGCCTGCCTTGCGCTTGCGTAGCATTTAGCTTTTTGTTTGTCTTGCTGCATTTGAGTTTACTGTTTCAATTCCGTTGTTTCGTTCGTGACGCTAGTTCCACCCCACACACATACACACACACACACACACAGTCTTACACATGCATACTAATACGCAAACACGTGTTTACACTGAAACAAAATGAAATGAAACAAAATGAAAAATTTAATTACAATCTCTATAATTTATCATGTTCATAAGTATATATATATATAATACAAATATATATATATTCATATTAAGTATTATCTTATCGTATTACGTACTATCCCAAAAATATTTCTGTGTACAGTTTTTCATAATTTTGGTTTGGTCTCTTTGGCGTTTTTCATTTGCATTTCCGTTACGTTCCTTTTGCCGTACCAAAAGTGACGGAATCCAATCAGTGATATATTCAACTGGAATCCAGCCCAGCTAATAATCATATTTATATCATTTTTTCTTTTTTGGATACCAATAATTTCAGTTCTTTGTGCGTTTGGATCACATACGCAAATGTTTTACACAAAAGGGCGGCATTTTCGTATTGGAGGAGTATAGTAAGTACAGTCAACAAGTGTTTCAATTCCAAGCGTTGCTCTCATTTGATTGCCTTACAGATCCCAAGACACGCAATCTTGTTCAGCGTAAATATCAGTCAAGCATGGTAAGTTTTTCAAAAACACACACAACCACACTCACAAGTACATATACAGCCGCCCTCTTCAGTCTCAATACTCGCACCACTGCACTTTTTTTTTGAATATTTGTCACATATTTTGAAATTAAAACTTGTTCAATTGAATATTGAAATCCCTTGCACTTATTCACTTTGTACATGTGCACATTATATATATTTATGTACATATGTCTCAGGGACCGTAGCTTTTATACTACAAGTTTTAAAATAACAATCTTTTAAATTGTTTTGAAAAATAATTCCCATGTTTATATTTTATGTTAAAGATACGGAAAAACACTATTTTGGTTTATATTTAATGTATCATATTTTATCTAACATATTGCTAATTTTTATATAACAATGACGGCACAAGTGTTATTCTGTGACTTTTAAATTAAATTTTTATGTTTAAATTTTTAAAATGAAACTAAAAATCCTTAATATAAAAAAAAAATATTTTTTTTTTTTGCGAATTTTGTTCAAATAAATAAAAGAAATAAATACTTTAATGTAATTAATGTCCACGCAAGTGACGAAACGTCACTTATTACATGCACATTGAATTTTCCCTATTGTTATTGAATTAAATTTGTATTCTACAGTTTTTATTTTCGGTCCCTGATATGTCTGTATATATAATTATTCTGGACATATGCATTTAGTTAGCACTATAAATCTCTGTATATACATAAAAATTATACAAAATATACATATATATTTATAAATACATAATAAATAGTAAACATATATCAATATGTTTGATTTGCTTTACCTTTTTCTATTCGTTTCGTTTCGTTCTTTGCTGCCACTTTCGTTTGTTACCTTGTCAACATTTTCTATGTATACGACAATAACAACAACAACTAACAACAACAACAACAACAACAACAACAACAACAATAACATGCCTGCCACAACAACCACCACAACAACAACATCCAATCATCATCAACACCAACATTATTAACAACAACAATCACAAATCACCACACCAATCATTGAATAAATCAAATCAATCCATCAAACACCTTGAATGTGAAATGTGAAATTTGAAACACAAGGCCGCTGAAATTGTGTTGAGTTTTCATCGAGTGACGTCCGTGCAATTTGCCTACATTTGTCATCTGAACGGCAAGCGGAAGCGGAACGCTGGCAATGAAACGACAATGGAACCCTTGACAATGGAACATGAAACAGCCATGACAACAAATGACACAAGCATTTCCACAGTTCCAACAATCGAAAATGTGCATTAAACAAATTTAAAAACAATCAAAAAAAAAAAACACAAAAAAAAAACTTTTTTTGCTGTAAATAAAAATGTCAACAAAATTTGATTTAGTTTTTCAAGTATGTGTGAGTGTATGAGTGTATACGTGTGTGTGTATGAAAAACTAGCACAACAATCACAACAACAACAACCACAAAATGTCACTCATTAATGTTGTAAAAAAAAGAAAAAAAGAAAAAAATTAAAATATAGTTTCAAATTGATGTCTATTTAATTTTTTGTGTTTCATTCCATTTGTTCCACTGCATGCAAATTGTTTTTAGTTTGTACGTATTGTGCGTTTGTTCAATTGTTTCTTTGATTATTAGTTTTGTTAATCGTTGTGATAAACACACACAAAAAAAAAAGAAAAAACCACTTCAATTCACAACCACAAAAGAAAACCAGAAACCACACAACATTATGCCCCCCCCAAGTCACAGTGTTCATCTAGTTATTGCCACACTAACCAAATTGCAATTTGGTGTGCAGTCGGATCAGATCTGTTATTCGGTGCTGTGCGTCTTCAGCTATGTCGCCGCTGGACAGGATCAGAAGAAGAATCCCGTGGTGATAACGCCACAAATTCAGGACATACATGCGCAACAGAAGCAAAAGCATCAGCAGAAATCAAGTGCAGCAGGAGCAACTACAACAGCAACAACAACTGCAACAGTTGCAGCTACACGTGGTGGCAAACAAGCAACAGCAGCAGCAGCAACATCATCCGCAGCAGCAGCAACTGGAGGTGGCACCATCACCATACGCCACACGGTGCCCATGCAAAAACCCACCATCACCATGTCGACAGTGCAACCACAGGCCAAGCTGCCGCCACCGTCGTCGACCGTTGCCAGCGTTGCACCACCCACAAGCAGCACAATCACATCCGTTCAGCTGCCACAGCTGCCACCGCGTGTCCCCTCACAACCATCCACGGAAAGTTTGTCCAGCATCAGTTCACCGCCGCCCAAGCAACGTGTGGCAAGCACAAATGCACCACCACTGGGTCCACCACCGGCGATACCGCCACGCACGGGGGCCATCGCACGCAGCGGTTCCGTTCAAGTCCAGCCGACGATGACGACGCGCTCGTTTGTGCGTCAAGCGTCGGCGAATTCAACGCCACCGCAATACATGCCACAAGCACCGCCGCCATTTGTAATACCCAAGCGTTTGGCGCGTGCCTCGACATTGACGGCAGCGCAACAACATCATCCACAACATCATCCACAACAACATCCACAACAACATCCACAACATCATCCACAACAACAATTGCATATGCAGCAGCGCGCCAGCTACGGCAGCGTCGCCGCCGCTGCGCTGCAATCGATGCCTGAGGGCAGCGTCGGCCCCGTTGCCAGCCCTGGTTCCGTTGCAGGCGCATCGCCTCAGGCAAATCGCAAACACTGACGAAGGAGTTCATTTTTCAAATTCAGTGGCGGTGGTGGCGGTGGCACTGACGGTGGTGCTGGTGGTGGTGGTGGTGGTGGCCCCACTGGCGAGGAACCGCATCCGCAGCCACACAGACGCGACGTGTGTCGCACCATTTGCATTCCCTGGCTCTGAGCACGGATTAATTAATCAGAGACCAGTTCACTAGCGACTTCGGCTCAACCGAAGCTATCATATCCTTGCAGCTTAGTTAGTGCATTAAAAGCTCTTGAAAAAGCTTACTTAAAAACTCATTGAAAGCTCTCACATTAGCAGCTTTCACATAAAGCTTTTGAAAAAATAAACTTTTGGTATAAAGCTCTTCATAAAGAAGCTTTGTAGACAAGTTAAGTGTTTTCGTTCCTTGTTTCCTAAATGAACTGTTTAGAAAAAGCTCTTGAACATGCAGTTTTTTACAGCTAATACTATTTAAGTCTTTATTGAAAGTAGACTCACATTCAAGTTAAATGTCACGTTAAAATGACATTCTTATGGAGCTTTTTAAGTAACTTCCGAAAGCTTTGCCAATGTTACAGGTTTAAATGCATGTGATCCAATCTAAGTTGAGTGAACGTAACAAGCCCAAGTTTTATTACAAAAAGAAACAATCGTCCGATAAAGTCTTAACAGAAACTTTAACGTTTTATTTTTTTACGACTGTTCCTAAAGCAGTTTAATGCATGATTATTAAGTACCAATAAGCTTTGATAAAAAGAGAGAGCTTTTTATTGGCACAGCTTAAAAATTGTGATGTGCACGATAGTTAAGCTTAGAAGCTCTGATTAACTTGCAGTGAACAAAAGCTTTTGTAGATATTGTCCGATATAATAAATGGCCCTCATTCAATCCAGATTAAAGCGTGTTCCTAAGGCAGTTTTTTTGGTTTTAAGTTGAGAAAAGCTTTTCAGCCCAATTTGCTTGTTCCTATGACAGCTGTTTACGATTAAGTCTGTCACTCTGTTAGTTACGATTTAAAACTATAATAATGAAAACATATGTATATGCTCTAGTAACTTATTGCCTATATAAAAAAGAAAACTCAATTGTTATACTGCAAGGATATACGAGAGTCGACTCTAAATATTGTAACAATTGATAGATTGCGATTCTCGTTATGTTGTTCATATGTTATCAATACCAAAAACTACTAAATGTACTTACTAAATACCAGCTATAGATAACGATATTTAGCCGCATCATATCATTAGTCAACCTTATTATGCTTATAGCTGGAAAAGGAGAAGGGGGTATGATAGATCGTATGATCGCAATGGGCACAAAATACCTAAAGGAAATTGAAGGCAATCTAGATAGGGAAATGTAACATACCAATAATAATAATAATAATAATAATAATAATAATACCACACAAAAATAAAACATTCACAAACTAATCAGCAAAACTTATTGTAAAGGAATTTAACTAGTTGCTAATAAATATATATATGTACTTACACGATCTATAATGATAACAATAATGAAATGAAAATACCAGTTTGGGATAGCTTAAGAAATTGTCAGGGAACACAACACAACATAAACACAACCAGCCAACAGTTTTGAAATCAGTTGGGAGAGCAATATATGTATGTATGTATGTTTGTAGCAGAGATCAGTCTAAGTAATCCATACATAACTCTAATCATATACGATTAATATACATATATATATATATATATATATATATATTTTTGTTGTTAAACCTAACACAGTTGTTGGCTTTAAATGTTAACTCAAGAGAACAATATTACGCTATCTACATTAAATATACATATATATTCATACACCATTATGATCTAATACATAACAAATTAAAATGTATATTCCATAGTTCAAAAATGCGTGAAATAAAACACATACTTATATAAATATTAACAATAATTTGTTTGTCATTCTGTTTGGGAATTCATCAGCTCTTTTCAGCTTGTTGTCATAATAACAATCGCCTGACAAGGTTAAGCTTCCAGCATTCTATTCCCAGCATTTGTTCCAATTTTAAAGTCTAAGTTTCCCATCATGATAATGATTATCAATATAAACATTGCCATTTAACTATACGGGGGTCTTTTATGACAGCCTCTAATGGAACTTATAAGGTTTAGAATTATATGTAGATTTCAAATTTGCAATCAAAATTTGTAAACACAAAATTTCACGTAAACAAGAAAGCAAAATAATCTTTGGGAGGCCGAAGGTTAAATACTCAAATTGCCAAATATGTGATGAAATTTTCTTTTGATTTATAAATCGAAAAGGTACTTCAAGGTTTCATATATTCATAATTGGGGAAAACCGAATCAATTTCTATGCGAAATTTCTGATTATCATTCTTTCAACTTTTAAATTTCATAACTTTTTTAGATGTGTTTTTTTCCCAAAACATTCTGAAAAATTTTGTTAAACTGAAAAAGTCTTCAAAGTCAAATGTGAACTATTAAGAAACAAAAAACAATTTTTATTTATTTTTAATTTAATAAATTTTTTTATTTATATTTGTATTTTTAAAATAAATATTCACGAATTCAATTTCTTGCTATTTTTTTTATTTCTTTATTTAATTTTATTTCATTATTTATTTATTTACTAATTAAAATTCCCGAACTTAACTTTTGGCTTAAAAATTTGTACAATTAACACTTTAAATTTAAACAATGAACTATGAAACAAAAAAGGTTGTTACGATTGTAATATTTACACTGAGTATCTTATCTATTTATGTGAGTCTATTTAATAATCTACCGGGAAGTTGAAAAACATAATGTTTAGTACTTTCGTAGCGAATAGCGGGCTCGCAATAAATGCATTTGTGGAATTGGCACGTATATATGTATAATATTTAACATTGACTGGAATTCTGATAATAAACATAGAGCAATTCTATGAGGAACAATATTGAAACTATTTGCCATGCGAGAAAGAGAAGAGGAAGCACATTGATCAAAGTACAGCTAGATTCCATTGTGTTCATTTGTTATGTAATTTCCTGAAGCTCAAAGTCCAGTAGAAACATGTGCAAGTCGTTTTTAAACACAATGGGATCTATATTTAAACCTGTCCAACTGTCCCGCTGAACTCAGCGATGGCAAGAGCTAGAGTCAGCAAATTGGGTATGTGACTTACTTGTTTACCCAAAGTCTGTAAGAAAGTTGACTGGAGCAAATTTAAGCTTAATTGCTTAGATCTAAGGTTATATCTTTCCAGATATTTAAATGATATGTGAAAATGTGAGAGCTAGAGCTACCAAATTTAGCATGTAGCTTCTCCAAACATAATAAAATGCTGATATTCCGAAAAAAAATTCAAATGTTGGCTAATCTCTCAATTTTTCAATTGTATTCGCAAATATTTTGATTATCAGGGCTCTAAAAGAATTTGTTCAGTTAAAACTAATGTTTCAGGGTATTTTTTTTTTACAATTTTAATTCCGAGTTTTTGCCGCAAAATGTTGTTAATTTAACAATAATATTCTAAATACGAAAGTCAATAATTTTAAGCTTAAATTTAATAATTATATTTTTCAGTGTTTTCTCTACTATCTATACACAAAACACATTACAGGGTATCCAGAGTTTGTTAAAATTTGTTTTATTTAGTTTTACTTAAGGTACAAAAATTACACATAAACAAAAAAATTGTTATATTTTAAAATTATAATAAGCTAGAAGTCAAGTGATGTATTTTAAAATATATATTTATGATTTGTCTGAAGATTCGAGAGGTAGGGGAGGTATGGATTAGCTGACTGTGGAGCGGGGTCGAATACAGACTTGGACTCCGTTGCCGCTCTTCATGACCAGCTCGGCGAGGGGATTGGGCTGATGACCCTCCACGGGCAGGAACTGATAATGCCGCAACAGCATGGACAGTGAACTCTTCAGCTCCAGCATGGCGAACTTTTGACCTACGAAAAATAAATAAAATTAATAATGGAGAGTTTTCAGTAGGGAAGTAAATGCTAAAGAAGTTTACTAATGCTTATGAAAATTTTTTTTAAATAATTAACGTTTTGTTTTTTTTTTTGACATTGAATAATTTTAATGAAATCTCAATTTAATTAGCAGCACAATTACATTCTTGAAAGTAGCAAATTTTCAAAATTTCTTATTTAAAAAAATGTAAAATTTAAGAGAAATGTGAAATATTAAAAAAAAAATTTTCAAACATATTCAAATTTTACAAAGAGTTAAAAGCTTTGAAACATGTTAAAAAAAATTTTTTTGAAAAATGTTACAATATTTTAAATGTAAAAATTTTAGAAAATGTTAAAAACTTATAAAAATTTAGAAAAAATGCTACAAAAAAAGTAGAATCCACTAAAATAAAAAGTAACTTGACCCGTCGGATATTTTTATACACACTCAGACCAACTCTTTTTTTACTTTAACAGCTAAATAAATTAAATCTTCACAAAAAAAAAATTTTTGGAAAGGTCGTTTAAATTCCGTTTGAATGATGCAAAAGTTTACTTAACCCAAAAAGAACGCATTGAAAATTTTGAATTTTACAAAAGTCGATACATCAATGTATCGAGTTGTTTTACATCACTAGTCTCAAATTTGCCTTCCATCCACTTACCTATGCAGTTGCGAGGTCCGGCGCTAAAGGCGGCAAAGGCAAATGGATGCAATTGCTGTTCATTGAGATAGAAACGATCGGGATCAAAGCGTTCGGGATCGGGAAAACTGTCGGGATCGCGATGCAGCATATAGATGAGACAACTAACGGCGGCACCTTTGGGCACTGTCAATTTGCCCACATTCAAATCCTCATCAACGCGACGGGAGAAGAATGGCACCGATGGATAGAGTCGAAGTGTTTCCTTGATAACCGCCTCCAAATAGGGCATCGAATCCTTTTCCCTGCCCTCCAGTTCGATGGCCTCCTCGTAGACACGTTGCTGCACCTCGGCGTGCTTTGAGAGCAAACTGATGGCAAAGGCAATTGCCGAGCTGGTTGTGTCGTGACCCTCGAACATGAATGTGTCCACCTCCTCGCGTATATCGACATCAGTCAGATCGGAGCCGCCCTCCATTTGGGACAGCAGCAACATGTCCAAAAAGGCCAAACGACGCTTGCCACCAACATTGTCATTATCATTGTTTAGCTGCTGCTCTGCCTCTGCCTCTGCCTCTGCCACTGCCACTGCCTCTGCCTGCGCCTGCTGCAACTTCTTGCGTCGCATGTTGATCACTCTATAGGTTTCCTCGTGCAACACACGCAACGCCGCGTTGCGCGCTCGACCCGCCGACGAGAGATTGAAGAGCAGATTGAAGCGTTGCCAGAACGAGAAACTCTGCTTGTGCAGAATGCGGCAAATTCTAACCATAGAAGCAAATAATAAAGTAAAGAAATTAAAGTCAAACAGACTAGAGAGACCCTGTGCTCAGTCTGGTAAAAGCTAAACAAAACTTAACAGCGAAATAAAAAAAAAACTAATCAAGAAGATCTTTTCAAATCACACATTATTTTAAATTATGAAATAAAATATACAAACACGTTGTGTTCTCTAATGTTGAGAATGTAGATTCTCGAAGCATTTTGTAAACGACTGTTCAAAAAAATTGTTGTTAGATAAATAAGAACTGTTGTTCGAAAATGCGTCAACACTAAAATTACAGTCTTTCAATTAAAATGTTTTCTCCAGTTAAAAAAACTAATTTCTAAAATCAATAATGTAAAATAAGAAATTTTTTTAAAATTTTTTTTTTTTGCTTGTGTCCAATTTTATTGGATCCAGGGATTAAAACCCTAACCGAAAACGTAACCTTTAACCGGGAAAAACCGATTGAAATTTAAAACCGTAAATAAAACCGTAACAGAAAAAAAAATTTTATTTGACCGAAACCTTTAATTCGAAATAACCGTTTGGTATTCATACATCAAAAAAAAAAAAAAAATTTAAAATTTTTAATTTTGATATTTGATTTTAATTTTCTTATGTTTAATTTTAAATTTTTAAAATAAGCGCAAATCAAATAAATTTGTTAATTGAAATATTAAAATTGTTAAAATGTTAAAACTGAAGAATAAGTGAAATAGATGTGTGAGTGAAACATTAGCAAAGTAATGCCTCTTAATTTATTATTATTATATTATTAATATAATTAAATTTTTGCAAACAAATTTATTTTTGTCAATTGATACCATTCCGGAATTTCAAAACCGAAACCTGCAAAAACCGGTTCACCGTTATGAAATCTTTACTCAAAACCTAAATGCGAAAATGACCGAAACCGTAACTGAAACCGATATTCGTTTCGGTTTTAATCCCTGATTAGATCTCATTTTGTTTTTTTGTCAGTGATGGATTTAAGTGTTGTCAAGATTTACATTTAAATCCAACTCAAAAAATGGCAACGCCCTTTAATAAACTTTCGCGTTAATTATCGGATCGCAATGCAATTTATGATACATCGAAATCGCGTCATCGTAACTCAAACATGTGTGCTAAAACTCCAGGCTCTAGCTCTTGTTCTTTGCGAAAGCGGAACAAGAAGTAACAATATTCAAAAATTATCTGAAATAGAATACTAGTCAAATTATTTTTAATCCTAAAAAAAACAAACTTTTAGAACATACACAGGAATCTGCATAGCAAATCTGGTATCTCTAGCTCTCATAGTCTCTGAAAATTATATATATATACTACTGTCACTTTCTGCCCATTTATCACATTTCTTTTTTGTGACAAATAAGATGCACTCTTTGTTTTTTCAAAGGTACAGGGTCTAGAGAGAGCTCAGTTGTTCAGTTGTTACTTACGTCTGCACGGCACGCACATACTCCGAGTCGCTCTGCATCTGCGCGTGTTTCTTGATGCCCATCGCCGTCTCACAAATGGCGTCCAGGGCGAATAGTGTGATATAGGGATAGATGTCAAAGGGTTTGCCATCCGCATGCTCCTTTAACCGACTAACCAAGATGCGACAATTCTCCTCCATCGGTTCCTTGAACTCACTCAGGATGCGAAAATGGAAACCGGGCGTCAAAAGTTTACGCCGCCGATGCCAGGACTCGCCGCCATTGGTAAGCAG
The DNA here is from genome assembly GCA_035047525.1 of Drosophila quinaria. Taxonomy (NCBI): domain Eukaryota; kingdom Metazoa; phylum Arthropoda; class Insecta; order Diptera; family Drosophilidae; genus Drosophila; species Drosophila quinaria. Next base: position 34,288,965 of record JAWNPO010000455.1, read on the forward strand.
ACCCTTGCCCAGCCAAGGACGCACCAGCTCATAATTTCTCGACTTGTGCAGCAATGAGTTATTGCCCAGCAGCTGTTTAATGTCCTCCGGTGTGGTGAAGAACACCATTAGATCCTTGCCGAACCAAATGCGAAAAACAGGACCATGGCGCAAACGCAGCTCCTTCAACCAGTTGAGAATTTCTGCAAAGAGATATGTTATCATTTAAGCTTTGACCTTCAAAATATATACCACAAAATGGTCGAAAACGATAAATTCATTCCAAAATTCAAGTTTAAAATTCTTTAGTATTTAGAATATTATTTTTAACACAATTTAGTGATCCATTCAGCAAAAAAAAAAAATAATAATAAAAAAAACATTTAATTTCATTTCACTGAACAAATTCTTATTTGGAATAATATACTTGATTTAAGTATTAAGTAAATTGTTTAATTATCTAACTTTTGATACCGTGTTACATTTTTTTTATTTTATTTAATATTATTTTATACCAAAAGTCAGTTTATTTTTCTGTGTGCGACTTACCCCCTTTTTTCACATTGGCAATTAATTCACCGACACTCGGTCCTGGCAATGTTTTGCTCCAACGTTGCAGTTGCATGAACCGCAGAATGTGGGGCAAGTAGCGTAAAAATATTGCCCACACGGCAAATGCCAGCAATGCCAATGTGTTCATCTTGTGTTTCAACTTGAATTCAATGAAACTATCAATGTCAGTGTGTGTGTGTCTCTGTGTGTGTGTGTGTGTGTATTTCTTTCTTTAGTTTCTAGTTTTTCTTGCACTATGCGAGTCAATCAACCGTACAGTTCTCGTCGTGAAGCTCGACTAAATCATTGCTAAACACTGCAAAATATAGTTGCGTCTTGGCGATGATCGTGCAATTTTCTGATCAGGCCTTACATATGACGACCCGTCATTGCCCTACAAACTAGAACTGTAAACACAATTTTATTGCAAATAAATATATACAGCTTATTTTTTGAACTCGTTAAAGAAGAATATAGCATCAGTTTTTAATTTAATAATATAATCAACTTAAGAAAACATTTTTTTTACAAATAAATATCTTAAGTTTACTTTTTTGAACTCATTATAGAAGAATGAAGCATCAGTTTTTAATTTAATAAATATCTTATATATATATATATTAATAAATGAAACTCTTTACATAGAGTTGAACTATAACTAATAATTTTATGAATACAATACAAAAGTATAATAATTCACAAAAAATATTTCTTGTTTATATAGATTAAGTTTTCATCATTAAAATTAATTTAAAAATATGTTTTCTTTTGCATTTTATACTGAATTTCGGCAAAGATCTTAAGTTTTCACATAAGAATAAAGTAGCATAAGCATAAAGTAGCAATATTATAGAGCCAGGAATATGTGAAACAAATAATTAAATAAAAAAAAAAATAAAAAAAAATATATATTTTAATTTTGACATCTAATTCATAATTCAGAAATCATTTGGGCAACTTAAATTAAAGCATTGGCTTATTACCTTTTATAAAAATCGTTATATAATTGGAGATTATCAATTACAAATATTTCTATAACCTCATAAGAGACAAAAAAAAATCAACAAGAGGAGATGTCCGTCTCTGTGAGCGCCTAGATCTCAGAGACTATAAGAGCTGGATCAAACAAATTTGGCACACAGATTTCTATAAGCCCCAACCAGGTCAAGTTTGTTTCAAATTTTTGCCACGCCTTTTTCCGCCTCCGTAAATCGCACAAAACCACCACACACAGTTTTCAAGATATTAGGAATTTTTTACTAATTATCGTTAACTACTATTATTAACTATCATCCTATTAATTCGTAACAAGATCGGACAAATAGAAAAGTGGTAATGGCTGATTAAAGTTTTTTAAGAATATAAGTGCCTAAAAGCATGCAATAAAAAAATGTTTCAAAATTCATTAAAACTAGTAACGGGTATCCTATAGTCCCACTTGTCTTTAATTATTTATTTATTGTCATTAAACATTAAAAAATTTTAAAAGAGAAAGTAAATGAGAGTTAATTAAAATGTATATTTAAATTTAAGAGAACTGTTTTAAAGGACAGAGGAAACTCGTAAGTTACAATATAATTCACTAATGCTCTAATCGTAATGTAGAGTACATGCCACTGACTACAATGGCAACCTGTCGAGAGCGTTTGCACTTTAACTATCTCAGTTCCGATCGAGGAGTTCTCTCTCTCTCTCGCTCAAATTGCGTATTATATAAAAAACAAAACAAAACAAGTTCCAAAACCAAGTCGGACCTGACCCACATGAAAAAATAAAGCGCAAACTGTCAACTGTTTGGAGGTTACATGCAATTTTAGGCCGACACCACATCGGATCATAAAACTATATAGTATATAGAACTCAACTGCATAGTTGTAATCGTGATCGTCTTATCTAATACTAAGATATATGCATACAACAACTACAACTACATTTATATGCAAGTAGTTCTGTCGTTCTTCGTTTATGAGCATGTTTTTTTTATTTTTTATTCAAATGCACGCCCAATTTGGCTTATTTGCAATATGCAATTCATTTTCATATTATAAATGCAGTCCAAAGTTCGACTTCTCGTGCTTATCGTACTGAGAATTTAGTCAGACTTGGACCACACTCTAAACAACATTAGAGCTTGAGGTACAGTTGAGTTCAAAAAGTTATCCATCTCTAAAGAGTTAAGAACTTGAGGTACAGTTGAATTCAAAGAATTATCTGTGTTCTTCTTTTGACAACAATAGTTTTAAAGCTTATCGGATTTTCGTATTAAATATTTCAGATTTTTTCCATTTTTTGCTGGAATAGACTTTCCTAACATGATTAACCGTAACCGTTAACCGGTATTAACCGTTTGAAATTGGAAACCGTAATTAAAACTGTAACCAAAAAAAAAAAACACTTTTACTATACCAAAACCTAAAAACCTAAATTATTCCAACCGAAATAACCGCTAAGAAACCGATTCATGCATAACGGTTAAATTCGGTTTTGTTAAGCATAAAATTTAGTTATGTTGTTAACGTGTAAACATCATTTGTTTTAAAATTAAATTTAATTTTTACTTCTGTTCCAGTTTATTGCATATATTGATCTCAATAAATGATCTTAAATTTTGAAATTTTTGAATATTTTAATTTACATACCTATCTTTATAATTTTGTAACATTTTTGTTTCCAAACCAAAGTCATTTAGGTATTTCAGAAAAGAAACATACAAAAAACCGGTAACCGTTACGTAACCGATACACACAAAATTTTCGTAACCGATAGATTTTTCCTTTTTTGCTGAAAGAGATTTTCCTAACTTTATTCAAATGAATGAATAATTATCAATTGATTTAAAGGTTATCTATAGATTTCTCCCCCTATCTGTTGCGATTTAAATTTCTCTTTCTCTCTCTGATTTTTTTTTGAATACATATTTTTCTTTATTGACTGAAATGGGTTGCTTTTACCCATTCCATTTAATTTAAACTCCAGTCTCCTTCCAACTCTTTGTCTTACTCTAGAATACTTCTGAATTCCTTAACCCATTTCAAGGTTATTGTCCAATCTCTCTAAAGCAGCTCATCTAAATTTCTTAATTTAGCTTCTGTCCCTTGAAGATAAAAATATCGCCAAAATATACATATTTGTATCAAAACAAAGTCGTGCGTCACAATCTATGAATATTTTATCAATTTAAAGCTATTTTTTGCAAAACCGGCTCAAGTTTATATTTTTGCAAGCGAAATCTAAAAATAAAGGAGTATAATGCTAAATTTAACTGTTTACACTACATTTGATTTAATAAGCTATATTAGCTTGTAGAGACCTGCATGAATGCATTCAAAAGGGCAAATGAATCATTCACTCTAAAAATGGGTACACTTTTTACTGAACAGCTTTGAAATTAATGTCAGTTAATGTTGTACACTATATACGTTGTACAGTAAAAAATGAGAACGGTATATTTGAGTACAGTACATTCACTGTACACTGAGTGTAACAAAATAAACAAATTTAAGAAAACACATATATATAATCAACGTCGAAGAAAGATACATTTGTTACTTATATTTTAAGATATACAAGATTTGTTAAGCTCTTCTATATTTGAATTTAAAATCATTATATTGTTAACCATGTCTTTACTGGAGGCCATTTTTCTGCGTTTTTCCGAAATTAAATTTTTTGCTATTGAAAAAGACTTCGGATGCAGCACTACTTGGTGGAACTGCTAAAACCTTACAGCTTACTTAAAAAATAAAAGGAAATTGGTCCTTATTATTGGTCCACCAGTTCAGGACCTTAAAATCTTCAGTATATTGGATATAATGGTAAAAATACTATTGTCTTAAGTTGCTTTACAATAATCTGCAAAAATATAATCGATTTGTGGCTTTGATCTATTAAGGTGCTCTATTTCGCGAGTTGGGGTTTTTAAATGAATAGCCATCATAATTTGCCACAATCTTTGATGGTTTGTTTCTTTTCAAGCTCTGTAAACTGTGACAAATTGTTCGTGTTATGAAAAAAAAAAAAATTACATTTTCTAGAGAATCCATGTCAACGTTTTGCAAGCTACTGAACCCACATTCTCTCCTTATACTCATTTGTACAGTTGTTTGGCAGGAAACTCAAGGTGTACTTATTATTTTGTTTGTTGTACAATGTTTAAAGAGAACAACTTTAGCTGTCACTCACTTCCAGTGAGTTATTAAATTTACTGTACAACAAAAATGAGTTCAGTAAATAATGAGTACAGTATACTACTGTACAGTACTGTGGAGATAGAAATGAATGCATTCATGCTTGTCATTAACTTGAAACAAAAATTATTCAAAATTGTTTTTACTGCTGTTCTTCAATAAACAAATACAAACTGGTTAATAAATCAAAACAAATACTACACGATAAGATACTATTAAAAGCTACTCACAAGCTCGAGTCTAAAAATAGAACTGCGAGCTCTACGAGATAACAGTCATTCATAAGTTTTTTTCACTAGGTTAGGCAATACTTTTATCAAAATTCGACTATTTTTTGCATTGGGCATGGTATACTTTTAGGCTCTTCTCTTTATTTAAAGCTTTCGTTTAGTTTTTTTCTCTTCAAAGCTTATTTACTTTACACAGCATTTCTATTTATTTCATAATAATAAAATTGTAAAAAAAAAGTACAGTTCTTTACTGTATAATTGCCAAGTGGTCATATTCAGTAACAACAAACAAATGTTAATTAACATTGTTTTATATTAGAAATATACTGAATTAATAAAATACACAAAATTAATATACATAAAAAACTTGATGAGTTTCTATAACAATCAAATTTAAATTAATTAGTTAGTAGGTAAAAAGTGATATACAAAATAAAAGGACTGTAACTATAGGAAAACTTGACTTATAAAGCTAAAACTTAGTATGCGGACAGTCGACATTAGGTTCTTAATAATGTTCAGCATTAAACCGGTCTAAGGTCAATTTGGGTTCATTTACAAGGTTTTTTAACAACGCTGATAAAGCGTGCTGTGCAAAAACTGCGTAAATTTGAGACCGGTTCAAATTCCAGAACAACATTCTATCAATACAAGAAATAGTTAGGTCAGGTCTATAAAAAAATTAGCTAAAAATGCAGATTAAACATAAATATGTGTAGTTTCTTTTAAATATTCAATATAATAATTATGAAAAAAATCATTATTTTGGTAAAAAGAAGTCTCACTTCCTACAGTCTGAAAAGAGTTATAGATTATAGAGAAATGGGTTTATTAATTCAAAAAAATCAAATATTTATTTTGCAGTCTACAAAGGGATATACATAGATTAAAGATAAATGGAAATATATTTTTTTTCAAAATAAGAAAATTTGTGAAAAAAGACTCTTATTTTGCTGTCTAAAAGAATTATAATGGAATTCTCTTTTTGAAAAATATTACAATTTACTTGTAATACTGTGGCATTCCCCGATTTGTCAAATGAACCATTGTTTGGGTCAAGGTCGTCCCACAACTTCGAGGTGCCTCATTTGGCACTCCACGTGTCTTCTGGGCTGTCAGCCAGCTGTCCATGCACATTGCTTGGGCGTCTTGTCAATGCTCGATGGTGGATTGTGGATTGGGCATATTGCCCAATGTCCAAAAATCCAATGCAAGCGACGGGCATTACGCACTTGAACGTGTTCGCTGGGACGTGTCGCCTTTTCCAGTTCAGAGTCGAACAAATTTTTGTTTTTATCTTTATTTTGGAATTAATGGTATCGTTTTCTGCACTTGACATGCGACCATTTATGGTCACTGGTCAAGTGAGCTCTATGCAAAACAACTTGACCAATAGCTACCCTGTAACTATTATCAATATCAAATTAAATACATCGACAAATTTTTTTTATTTATGAAGCGTCTGTTGCGAAATTTTCAGAATAGTTAGTTGAGATATTTACAGATAAAATTTTATCTGTAATTTACTTTTATATTTAAGCTATTTTTCTGATGTTTTTAAAATAGTTGATTGACATAAAAACACAAATAATGGCCAGATATTATGTCTCTATCTTTTGATTTCAGCTAAAAATGAGCTTTTTAAAATATTGAAGTACTTGGGAAGAAAACTAGAAAACTCTTTACTCATGTTATATTTAATTTATAATGCTAAATTTGTTATGTTAACCTTTTGGACGGCGATTATAAGAGCCAAGATCAAAGAGTTCACTTGGACAGTTCAGTTAGTCAGGTGCATTAGGTCGTGACTGGCACCTGTTACTTGATATTTGGACAGTTTATCATACACTTTCAAGCAATATTTATTATGTTTACGGTTCAATGGTTCAATGAGGCCCCTTAAAGAGAGCCCCCATTAAACCTCATAAATTGTAGCTTATGAATTTGCATAGTACAGCAGCATTTTTATTCTAGTTGTTTTTATTTAATTTAATTAAAAGTAGGTTAGTTTTGGAAAACATGTATTATTGTAGCGCTGAGACAGCAACACCCCGAAGTGACCCCCTTCCCCCCTCCGTTCTCTTCCCCCTAAGAAGTTCCAGCGAGAAATGGAAATTTCAATGTGAATGCATCACAACACAACACAATAAAACAACATCGCATTGCATCCGATCATGACCTTGGCATACCAAAAAACCGCTGAACAACGCACGCTCCACAAATGCAGCTGTATCCCCCTCCCCTCCCCTCCCCCTTTTCCCTTTACCTTATATGAGAAAAGATGAAGGGTATCTTATGACTGTCAATATGATGACGATTGGGATTTCGAACTCGTTGACATAACGTTGACCCAGCCCAGAGCTCAAACCAATCGTGAACGATCAAAGACCGCCTACATCACGAAGAGGTCTTCAGTTTTTTAGACCCTGTCATTGAAAATTGACGAAGGGTATATTAAATTAAATATGATCATGTTCTTAGAGACAAGAAGAGCTAGAAATACTAAACTTGGTATGTAGGATCATTTGTATTTGAAGCAGACTAAGTATGTTTATGTTCTTATGATGATTTAATTATAAAAAGCTAGCACATCTATATATATTCCAGACTCACAATCGAATAATCACCCCAAAAAGATATTGAAAAAAACACTTAACGCAGCGGACGACCAGAAGAACCAATGTATATTTTAAGCTTTATTTTATCTTTCAATTTATTCAAACTTTTCGGTCAAAATAAAAAAATTCGGTTAAACTTTCAAATTGTTTATAAAATTTAATAATTAAATTGTTAATTTTATAATATAATTTTTGAATTTTTTTTGAAATTTTTAATTTATTTAAATTACTTGCAGTTTTATTGTGTTTTTCTGGGAAGCTACTTATTACTTATTAAAGTACAGGGTCTATCACAGTCTGTTGTCTGTAGCCTTTTCTACTAGTTTGATTTTCGGCTTAACCAGTTTTTCAATTTCCACAGCAGTTGCACAGTTTTTCGACAAATTGAATATGTAAATGCAAGTGATGCATTTTGAAGACTGCATCGCATTCGATTCGGATTATCTATTTAACGAGTATTGTCTTTATCAGACGAGGCTCGTCAAAATTAAGACCCATTGGCTACTTGTAAATGAGTATATATAGCCAGTATACTCAGTTGCCAGATCGACTTCAGTCAGTTTATTGAGTTATGGGAAGCTACACAACTAAATTGGCTTGAAAAAAATAGTTGGAATTGCCCTTTCGATGTTATCATACATACAAAAAGTGTACTACAGTGTGGCAAGTCTGGGAAATATACTTTCGAGTTTCAAATTATCATTATAATAGCAGCTAATCTACTGATAGCGTTAACCTATTGTATGTAAAAGATGAGCGCATATAAAGTCTAAATTGGCATTAAAACGAACAGACGTGTTGATTTCTAATAATCCCGCTGTCTAAGCTGAGAGACTAGGGTTTGAGAAATATATATTGAAATCTAAATTAAATGTGGAGAGATGATCAATAAAAATGCGTTTCAGTCTTCTTCTGGGAAAGTGTCTTGAAATGAGCTTTCTTGCAAGCGAGTTGTTATCTTTAAAGATATTCCGAATACCTGTTTTTCTAATGTGTTCCTGAAAATTAAGACTTGAAGTATCTAATTCGAAAAATTTTAAAATTCTTCTTCCGTTTTTTATTAACTTTTAACTTTTAACATGAAAATGCTAAATTATAAATTTATTTAGTTCAGTTCTTAAATCTTTATAGCTCTTACAATGGATTTGAAAGTGAAAGACAAAAAGTATCTTCCTTTTTCCCTGATTTGGATGTAAGCAATGTCATATATCAGATGATTTTCATACGATCTTTCCTGATGATAATAGTAATTTTCTGTTGATCCTAAAATTTCCATAAATATTCTCATTCTTGAAAACAGACTTTCTTTATCTTTCCCTACAGTTTTAATTTTTAAAGTATTAGATTCATTTATCTACACAAAATCTCTAAAGGAAAAAAGATTTTTCAAAAATATTTCAGTTCACTTTTGAACACAATCACGTTTTGAAAAATTTTCCAAAGTAACTCATTCTTGAAAGCATATTATTCCGAACTTTTTTCGGAACGTATAATAATTTATTTAGGCATCGATTCGAAGCTTTTCAAATAGGCTTAGTAAATATTTGAAGGCTTGGCTTGTTGGACAACGTGATGGACATCCATTAAACCCTCCCAAATATCAGTTAAGCTGAATCAATAGAGTGATCGTAAAGTTGAGTTCGGATGAGTTTGCAAAATTCAATTGCTGGCTGGGCGGGTTAATGTCAAGCTCCATTGCGATCACTTTATCCGCATCTCTTACAGGTGACTCAGTGTCGGCAATTCGTCTGGAAAAGTTTCAAGTCAAATTTGCTTAGAGTTCAAAATTCAATCTTTGGAATTTGTTTGGCTTGGACACGCCTCAGTGAGTTGCCCAGTTCCGGCAAATATTTAGTTAGAGAACATATGACATGCAAATATCTTGTGGGAATCGAAGGACGGAAAAGATTTGCCAAATCATCATCAGTTAAGATTGCTTTCGTTTTCTTTATTTGTCACATGATTTCACATGATCAAAGGGCGCAGTCCCTATAACACTTATCGAACAAAGTATTTTGGTATCGATCAGTCGACTGATGATCTTTCAATTTATGCAAATTATTGAAATAAACACGCGAATCCATCGCATTATGGCCAACACCAATTAATTTGTGGCTCATAAAAGCTTTCGGCAGTTGAACAACTTTCAAATAAAAAAAAAAAAACAATCAAACCAAAAAAAATCCTATCATCATTATGATTAATTAAGTGGTCCAGAAGTTGCTTCGATAGTTCAGAAATCTTGAAATTGTGGAACCTTAAGAGCTCAATGAACGGCTCAAAGGTTAGTTCCTTCTTTGCCGGATAGACTTTTATAAGCAAATGGCAAAACAAGTATCTCTAATGTGAGCAAAAGAAAACAAGCATTTATTACCTCATTAAGCGTGCCAGGTCAAATGATACCCTGTATTTGTTAAACAATTGATATTTTGAGAATATTTTGCATAGTTGTTTAAATAAACACATATCGTAAATCAAAGCTGATTAAGATTGGGATATAAATACAAAACTGTCTAAAGAAAAAAATTTAAAATTCACAATATACTTAAATTTTAGTTGAATTTTTTAAGCTATTCAAATAAAATTTTCAGAATAGTTAGTTAAGTTGTTTATTTAAGCACATGCCAAATATCACAAGTATAACTTTAAGATTGCGCTAGTAATTCATTTCAAAAGATTTATGGTTGTATAATAGAAATGTACAAAATAATTAATAAACTTCTATTATATTTTAATTATGAGCTCTAAGCTGTCTATACGCAAAATTTGACAGCTCTAACTTTTATAAATGCCGAGTTACGTTAGGTTGGTCAACCTTATTTTACCATTTTGCTGCTTACAGGGTAGATGAAGCTGCTTAAAACATAAGTATTTGGAATTTGTTGATAACTTTTTGCATATTATTGCTTTATTTTTTGCTTCGTTTTTCTTTATTTGTTCGCTTCTGCGAGTTGTAAACATAAATCTTTGTTTTAATTTTATGACAATGCCTTGAACTTGAGGGGGGAATTTAAAAGTGGACGCAAAAAAGATATGTTTAGTACAGCGTAGTACGGTCTCAAGTCTTGTGTTTTAGCAAATATAGATATGTACATATGTATACTGTATATAGTAAATACTTATAGTATATGAGGCGTGAAATACGCGCACATAAATCGCATTTATAGCATTCAAATTGTTGTTGAATTGTTGTTGTTATGGTTATTTGCATTTGTTATTGTTGTTGTGAAGATTCTACATAGTACTTTGTAGATTTATTGCCTGTAGATTTGTGTCGTGTTCAACGAGCAAAGTGAATTGGCTGCTGACTCGTTCAGCAGAGAACTCTCTTCCTTGTTCTTCAACTGTCTTCAATTATAGTCACAACAACAACTACAACAACAATTCTAACAACAACTGGGCATACTAAGTGTACAGTTGACATCAGCCAAAGGTGACGATGTTGCTGTTTATTGAACAGGTTTCACTTCTTTTAAAGCTCTTCCCAAATAAAAACTTGAATAAGAAGGAGCAAGAAGCAAGAAGCACGAACTGAAACGCGACTAAATTGTACCCTATAAATAAATAAGCATAATGTATAATATTTATTGTCAAACTAAAAGCAGCAAACACAACAATTTAATTTAAAAATTTTGCATTACAATTATAAAATTTTATTACAAAATAAATTAAAATTAAAAAACATATAAAAAAAATTATAAGTATGTATGTGTGAATTTCAATGCTTTAAATTAATAACTTTTAACATTAAATTTCTTTTTTATCCTTTCAGTTCAACTTTAAATTTTAATATGATTCGCATTAATTGTGTATCACATTAAATTAATTCATTATATTTTAAAAGTATTTGTGATTAATAAATAAATAAAAATTTTACAAAGTGTGTGAAAGTCCAAAAAAATTTTAGTAGGCATCAAAACTATACCCTGCAATTAGGAGACTCTAATAATACGGTATATCTGAAGCATGTTAATGAAAAATAAAGAATATTTAAAGATTCAGACACATTCATCTGTTTTTTTTTTTTGCTCTAACTTGAGTAATTTAAATACCCTGTACAAATTTGCATATATGTACATCAAATGTCATAATACCAAAGGAAACAAAATGAATGAATAAAGCGTTATAACTGATGCCCAAATACACTCTATGATCTATGAATGAGAATGACAAAAAATAAAGAAAAGATATACACCAAATTGGAGAAATTAATGGCAGAATTTGCAACCGATTCTTTATTTGGAGAATCAAAAATCCCAAAAATTAAAGACTTACATACACATGAGTGTTGTGTTGTGTTGGGTTTAAAACTGGGCGTTGTCTGCCAAGGCATTGACATAAAAAAGATTGTCAGATTGAGTGAATGACAAAGTGACAAAGTGACTCAGTGCTTGAACGATTTTCGTTGGCGTGACAGCATTCAAAAAAAAGATGATCAACTTTGTTGACTGACCATTCACTTAGCACAATTCCCTCTCTCTCTCTCTCTCTGTCGTTTATGCCTTTCTGTCATACACATTTATAGTACTTTAATATAAGACTGAACCACTGAACCTTAAATCTGCAAAGACTTTAAGTAATAGGTTCCGCTTATTAAGTTAACTTTAAATAGGATGTTTATTTTGCTTTAAAATTGCGCGTTCTTTAATTAAATTGTACATTAAATTTGACGAATCTCAACCAAAAAAGTAATCAAGCTATAAATACCCTTTATAATAGTTATTTTCTCAATCGATCAAATTATTTGGATTCGCTGAGAGATTGAAAATTTCCAAAATGTTTGAGAAGATTCTATTTGATTCTTAGTTTCAAACGTTTAGATATATATTTTTTTAAATATTTAATAAATTATTTAAAAATGGTTCTAGCTGTTCCAATAATATAGCCTCAAATAATAATATTTTATTTACTTCAACGCTTTAAAATCAAGCTAAAATAACATGTGTATAAACAATAATTTAACTATAGAATAAATAATTGAAATAATTTCTGACTGCAACCAATTGAATATGAATAAAAATAAAAAGGTTACAAATTTGGTGATAAAATGAAAATGCCCCAAAAGGAAAATAAACGAATGTTAAAAAAAAAATGGAGTCAAAGAATTAAAATGCTTGCACACTAATTCTGATATTTTAATTTAATTTGTTTGTTTTTCATCGTCTTTTTCTTCTTCACTTTTTTAAGGGTAATTGCGAGACGTAATTTAAATTTGAAGTGTTGCATTAGTCGCGACTTTGTATTGTGCTTTAAGTATAATAGTTAATTAGACAAAGAGCCAATTAAAAACAATGCCTAGCCTTACTTTAACATGAGCCTGAACCTCAACTGGCTGACTGAGTCGGAGTCGGAGTCAGAGTCTGGAGATCTTGATTGGATCAAAACGTCAGCATCAAAATGCCCTTCAAAGTGGCAAAGTTGCCTGACTTCCCCCTCCTCTTTCCCCATTAGTACCACTCCCCTCCCACAATGTAGTGTATTATCATTTGGTCAGAGCCCAAAACAAGACAAGCTAACACGACCCACCACCATTCATGACTTATTAAAATTCCAGATACGAATCGTTGCAGCGATTGTCGAATATGGGTTACAATTGCCAAGGTCGCTGCAAACGAAACCAAACGCAACGAAAGCGACCCAAAATGCAGTATAAAACCCAAAAAAAAAAAAATACAATATATCCAAATAACCGATTGCTGTCAATATCAATCGACGACGGCGACTTTCGTTTTCACGTGCCTAAAAGGAAAAAACAAACAAAAGACTTAGGCGAGCAACTTGATTGTAGCAAAAGACTTAAGCGAGCAACTTGATTGCCATCATTATGCAGCACATGGGTGGGCAATACCAACCCCAACCCCTCTTCTCTCCCCACTCTCCCCTCTGCCTGCTCCCCTCCCCCTTCTCCAAATGCCTTTTCCCACGACTTTATGGTGTTTTTTTTTTTTTGGGGCTCGACTTAATGGACGCTTTGTATGGAGGCGTTACGAAAGTTCTGTTCATCTCTCGACTGCAAGTTGAATGCACTTTAGTTGCTTTTGCTGTGGATCTTAGCCAAGGCTTCACTGCTTCAAAATTTGGTGCATTTTTCGTAAATTTTGGTTCAATTGTTTTTTTATTTTGACTACATTTTCTAATATCAAAAAGTGTTTTAAATAATTTTCTATGTTGATATAAAAATCATGTGTTTTTAGCCAATACAAAAAAATAATATATACTTACTTTTCGAAGGAAATTTTGCCATAATATAAGTATGACCTAAGAGCCGATAACAAGTTGCAGTTACTCAAGTTGCATGACGAATTTTGGCAACACGAGACGAGCACTAACAAATTTTAAGCACGCACGAACAAAAACTAAAAAAAAAAAACACTTTACATCGCTGCATAACATATGATCTTTTATCTCTTAATTAGCTTATCTAAAGCTCAAGTTGAGTTGAGAAATTTGGACAGCTAAGGGCTCAACTTATTGGATTTGATGGTTTCCAAAAGTTTTCCTACATGGCTTTTGTTTATTTTACACGCATTTAAGGTTTAATTTGTATCTTATTTTTCCGTAATATTATAGTAACCAATTTTATGGCTCGTTTTGTACATGTCGCTTGGCAATTTGTGTTCATATGTTTGTTGACTTTAGGCCTCGTACCATTTGAACCACACAGTGTTAGCTTCCCCCTGCCCCTCCCCTCCACACTCCTCTGTACTATTCCTTAACCCTTTTCAGCTCATTGAATGCGTTTAAAATTTGCATTTGCACTCGCTGCTTTTGTATTTGTTATGACTGTTGGCTGACAAAGAAAAGGGCTCTGCATTTGCATAGTTTTCAGTTAACTGGTTAAGTCTTTTGACCATAAAGCCGACGACAAAATTTAGCACAGTGGGACAAGTCATTGAACTTGTTAACAAAAATAATTTCGAAAGCAAAAACTGTTGAGATATATAAATTATTATTTATTTATAAAATTTTCATAATTTAAAAGTAATAAAATAACAAAAATAAAAATAACAATAATGTACAAAAATATTTAATGCATTAAAAAAAAGACTTAAATATTTTCTGTATTCGAAAAAGGCTATAATATTAATATTATTATTAATATTATTAATAAAAGTGTAAAATATTATTTAATATATAAAAAAAAAATAATTTATTTGGAGTATTGCAAAGATATTTAAAATATTAAAATTTAGTTTAAATTATATTTTTTTCTTAACAAATGTACAGGAGTCAAAATATTGTGATTTGTAGATAAAAACTTTCAGGTAATATAAGAGAAGGAGATTTTTTAAATTAAAAAAAATAATGTTATTTTCTTAATATAACTATATTTTTCAGATTATTTAATTAAATTATAAAATTAAGACCACTTTTGAAAGTGAGCAAAATTCAAGCCGAAAGTAACATTTTGATCCCATCAACTACATTTATTTGCCTTTTATTTACTTGTTATTTTTTGGTTACCTTTTTAGCAACACTTCGTCATGACCTGCCACAAATTGTCATATGTATTTTTCATTTATTGTTGCGTTTGTTGTTGCTGTGTAAACAAGAAATGATGATCAATGAAGCGCGGCCTTAAGGTGCGTTTAGAAAAATGACGAGTCTGAGTTGGCCAACTTCGAATTTCAGTCTTGAAAACAGAAAATTTCGCACGAAATGGCAACAAATGGCCGAAAGCAACATTTCAATTGCCAACCACGACAACACTTGCAACATCGTGTGCAACAACAACAGCAACAACCAGAACAACAATAACAACGAGAAGTGCAAGCAACTAAATCAAGTCGCCGTTTACTTATTGCATTCACTGTACGAGTTGCTTGCGCTTGCTGCTTGCCGCTTGCCACTTGAAAAGTGTGTGCAACAAGCCTGGCTGGCCAACAACAACAGCAACAAACAAACGCACCACACTTCACCGCTAAGCAACCACAACAACAGCCACGAACAACGCTGTTAATGAGACGCTGCTGCCGCTGGTTCCGCGGAACCAAACTCGTTCAAGTCTTTTGCTTTTGGCCACAACAGTCAACAGTCCGCAGTCCGTCCGCTCAAGCTGAGCTCCACATTGCCACATTCTTTGTGCACCGGTCGGCCTAATTGCCTGCCACCAAGGGTGTAGTCAGCTAGGGGCACAAGGGGGAGCAATTGATATCCCCCTCCAATGCAGTACCTAAAATAATATAAAATGTATGGCAAGCTTTCTAGTATTTAAATAATAAGCTTTAAGAATAATTCTCGTAAGCTCGAAAAATATTTAAATACATCTAATTTTCAATCAAGGAAATTATGTTTTCGCTTTTTTTACATAAAATATTTTAATTTTATTTAGGTGTGAACATTTTATTCTTGGCGTAATATTTAGACGATACAATTTAATTTCGTGAAAAAAATAATAAATTGAATAATATTCTTTTACAAAATGAGTCGAAAGCCTAGATTCCTAAAATAATAGAAGACTGATTAATGAATATATTCTAAGTTTAAAAAATAATTTTCTTGTTGGTGCATATTCCTGGTAAATGTTTTATAATTATACTATTTGCAACATAAACAGTGTTATTTTTGTTTAAATTTTTTTAAAGTGTTTTGGATGCAAGAAAGTTTTAAACTAAAATGCTCGCTTGATTTTTATTAAAATTAAAATGAATACAAGGGATTTTTTTAAGCAAACCCCTATATTCGCATATTTTTTATTTTGCATCAAATAAAACGTTATCTTGAATATTATATTTTTATGTCTTTTATTATTATATCGTTAAAAAATACACAAATATAATTTATTGAGTTTATGTAAAATAAAACCAAATACGTTTTCTTTTCAGTTTTAATCAAAACAATGACCTTTCATGCTGTATATTAAATCAGAGTGTACAAATAAAACATTCCGTCTTCTTCTCCTTCATATTCATCCTGTCTACGCTCTTGGTTGGCCAACAACCAACTGGACAACAAAAATGCAAGTGAGCCAAGTCTAGCCAAGTAGCCAAGTTGCTGCTATGACCAGAAAGAGAATGTTATCTATTGAATTGAAGTTGGTTCCGTTCCGTTCCGTTCGCAATTTACTTGTCGCAAGAATTGAGCTTGCAACTTACAGCCGGCTTCAGTGGCAAGATCCCCCCCACTGCCTCTCTACCCCCTAGCCTGTTTTGAGCCGCATTTACGGCCACGTTTTTATGGCCAGGCGAGCCGCAAATTGTAGGCAGGCGCTTGAGTAATTTGATATTGGCAACCAGGCTCACTTTCAATGCACTTGCGTCAGTTTTCGCTTTTTTTATTGAGCTTTAAGTGTTTTATTTATTTATTTATTTTTTTTTTTTGCACAAGCCATCTTGGCACCTTGCCACAAAGCTTCTTTTCATTAAGTACTTCAACTTCAACGACATGAACATTAACTCGGCCAGTGAACCCAATTTGTGCGTTCAATCCTCACTCATCCTCAGCTTCAGCTTCAGCCTCATCTGCAGCATCATCATGCCACAAAAAGTGGTCCTCAATGAGCGATTCTTGCAGCTTTTTTAGAGAATATACCCTTCCCTAGCCATCAATGGGGTATGCTCATTGCAAAGCTCTGATATTTATAATAAGCAATAACAAAAAAATTATCATAAAATAATTGGAATAGTGTAATAAAACAAGATGTTAAAAAAAAGAGTTCTTAAATTAAGATATTGATCTTAAATCAAAGAATTTTGGTCAACAAAATGCGCCAAGAACATTAAATTTTAAGAGAATAGTTCTTGATTTAAGGAACATTTAAGGGAATAATTAAAAAAGCTACACAAATGACTAAGATTCCATAATCCTAGCCATTTTTTTCTACAAATATTTGCACTTTTATATTCATTTATATTAACTTTTACATTCATTTATATTAACGTCAAAATCAATTGAAGAGCAAAGAAATTTTCCAAATTACTTATATTTTTGTATAGATAAAAAACACTTTTAATGTAGTTAGAATTTTTAGATTAGCGATAAAAATATGCAGACAATCTTCAAATGTTTATAAAAAAATAAAAACTAGCATTTCCGTATGTTGAATTTCAAATATTAATTTATTTTATTAAATGTTAACTAAGTTAAAATAAAATAAGTAAAAAATACACTCTTAAATTAATATCAATTATATTTGAATTAAAAGTGAAAGGATAAAAAATGAAACTTCAAATTAAAAATTATACTTACCTATTTAAACTCATAATTAAAGAAAGCAAAATTACTAAAATGTTGTAAGTAAATATTTAAATAACGTATATACATATGATGAACACTAAAATTGGTTTAGGGTCAATCACAATAAAATTCATTAACTCCGAGGGAAGTGATCTTCAATATTCGAAATCAATATTCCAGTGCTCGAAATTTCAATTAAAATTGTTTAAATAAGAACTATTTCGTCCCTTATGAATATTGTTTTTCCTACAGTTTCCACAACAGAACTTCAATTAAAGGGTATCAAAACTCTAACAGACTCCTTTGTCAGACCATTGCCATCGGTTCTATCTTGTTGTTGTTGTTGTTGTTGTTGTTTTTGTTCAGCTGTTGGCAACTCAGATTTTTCAGTGTTTTGTTGTTTTTATATTTTATAGGCGCTTGTCTCGCGAGAAAAGCATAAAAAAAAACATAACAAAAAACAAGTTGTTGTGTTGTGTGTGTTGGCCAATACCTTGGCTATAATTATTTGTAGACTTTTTGCTAGTTGATCGAGCCACGCTTTGGACAATTGCAAAATCGCTTATCAGGCATTGAGACTTCAAAATCGAACGCAACTAAACAGAAAACAGACAAGAACTCAACTATTTATAAATGCATACACATACTGCATACATACATACTATATAATTTTATGGGTTTTCTGACTTCATTAACGATCCGCAACCCAGTTAACTGTTCGATTTTTGAATATGTCATGATGTCGTCAGCTATAATACAAAATATCTTTCGCCGACCTACTTTTGAGTCCGTCCACCCATTGTATTATAATATTATGATCTTTCTTTCATTTTGATCGTTAAATAAACACGTATATCTAGAATCAAAACAACATTTTCCCATAATAATAGAAAAATGTGCAAATTGTTTATTATTTTTATTTTTAACTTCTATAGTATCAAGTGTGCTTTCAAATTTACTCACTCCACTTTATGAAAATGGACTTTGGAAGTTTCCTTGAAATTTTCTTGGAATTTACTCATTTAATTTTCAATTATAAAACTGACGAGAACACTTAAAATTAAATTACTCAAAAATTAGGATTATCATCGAATAAAATCGTAAAAAATTTAAAAATATTCATTATCATGTAATTTTTATAACATAACTAATAATGATTACTGTCTTATCTGTTTACTTTTCTATCATATATCTATCATATTTTTATGGTTTGATCAATGAATGAATCATATAATGAATAATATTTAAATACATATTTTTAACTTTCAATCTATCAATATTCATTTTCCCCTTTACATTTTTGACAAAAAAAAAATTCAAATTAAATAGTTTTTTAATATTTAGTTCTTTAGATATTTATGCAATATTAGGTTAAATATCTTAAAACATAAACTTTTTCATAAAATAGATTTTAAAAAAAAATATATTACATTGTTGTCTTTATAAGTAGACAAAAAATGATTACATGTTGTCTTGTTGTATTTTTGAGTGACTAATTGAAATGTTTTGAATACTGAAATTAAGCAAAATGGCTTGTGAAATTTAGTTAGTTTTCATAACAAACAAAAAAAGCTCCCATAATTGTTTAAGATAAATAGTTCTATAGCTCGATGGGAATAATAGTGGGTCAAGCAATTTAAATTAAATGGAAATTGAGATGGCGGATGGATCGATCGGAGATCGATTTAATGCAGTTGGTCAAGCTATTTTCTCTAAGCAAAACTGAGTGCGGTCATTTCGATTAATGTGATTCGATTTGAATTGATATAATTTAATTTAGCCTAATAGATCATATTAGAAAATGCCGTAATTGATTCGTATGCGAGACACGAAAGCGACACGAATTGCAATCGCCAAATTCAATTCTTGACTTGAGATATGCAGCTCTCAAAATTCGGTTTGCATTTGGTTTTGTAATACAAAATGTGGCTAAAAAGCTACAAGCACAATAAATACACATGTGACTGTGTGTGTGTGTGTGTGTGTGTATGTTAGCCGAGTTAGCGAACATGCGAAGCTACGAACCGTCGAAACCGTCGAAACCGTTGAAACCGTCGTAAAGCGGCGTCTAAGCGGTCTTCGTACGTTTGGCGGCACTTGGACAA
This sequence comes from Drosophila quinaria, assembly GCA_035047525.1. Lineage (NCBI taxonomy): Eukaryota > Metazoa > Arthropoda > Insecta > Diptera > Drosophilidae > Drosophila > Drosophila quinaria. The sequence continues at coordinate 34,308,812 of JAWNPO010000455.1, forward strand.
TCAGTTAACGTTGAATGTTTCGTGTTGGCGGTCGTGGAATTTTGAATTAGTCGCCGCTCAGTTACCGCCCCTCCACCTACCTCGCGATTCCCCGCGGAACCTCGCGCCACCCCCCGAAGAATCTTCAAGAAAAGCAATAAAATAAAGAATCACTAAAAAATAAAAGAACCAAATTATTATTGATAAATCAGCGACAAATCTTCGCGTTCTTTTTTTTTGTCCGCAAGAATCTTGAAGAAACGAAAAAAGTAGAATCAATAAATAAAAATAAAATAATTAATAAATCTACGCAATCTTTTTTTTTTCATTAAACACACGCTTTTTTTTTTTGGCAATCGTCTCGTGGTTGTGGCACCACAAAAACTGTGTGTTAGTTGCGCGTGTGATGAAAAAATAAATATAAAATTAAATCGCCAAGAAATTGAATTTGCATTGAAGGCAGCCACGGTCTCCCCATGTTGGGCTTGTGGACGGTGGTGACGGTGCTCCTGCTGTTGTCCTGCTCCGGCAGCAGCAGCGGCGCACTTGGTAATGCTCCAGGTGGTGGTGCTAATGGTGCTGATGGTGCTGCCAGCTCTGTAGTGAATCCCACATGCAGCTTGAAGGACAATTGCAATTTGGGTGACAATCTGTTGGCATTGCCATCGGCTGCGGATGCCAACGATGCAGTCGAAAGTCAAATAGCATCCATATTCGAGGATAAGGTCAACTACAGTTTAAAGCTGTTTGCCGATGATGCGGCAACGGGACAAACGACAACGACCACAACAACAACCACAACGGTGCTGGATGTGCTGCACGATGCCCTGTCGTCGGTGGGAAATCTGAGTGAATTGCACCACAGCAGCAGTGGCAACTTTACGCTGCGTCAACTGAGCGACAAGTTAATCAAAAGTGATCACGATCACGATCACGATCACGATGCTGATGATCAGATCGAGGATGATGAGCGGGGTAAGACAAAATACTATTCAAATGGATTTGGAGTCCTTAAAAAATATCTGAGCCAAAAAGTTTCAGTTAACACAAAAAAAATGATTTATGTACATATCTCAATTATTTTGTTTTTCTTACTTAATTTTCAAAGAATAAAAACATAAGATAATGATTCTTATATTTTTTTCATTGCTTAAAAAGTAATTAGTTTTAAAATAAAACGATCATCTTATAATATCAATTATATTCACATTTTCTTCATTTCATAAGCCTATAAAATTATTAAATTAAAACATTTCTACTAAACTTAACCCATTTAAGGCTAATGGATATTTAAATACCCAAAAAAGTGTTGACACTTTAAAAATTCTAGCACATGGCATGTGAGAGATATCGAGGTAAAATTTATTTCATAGTAAAGAGAAATAATAAAAATCAAAGTGTAAAAATTTAACAGTTTAGTTATCCTTGGTATACCTGTTTTTTTTTCAGGTGAATATCTAGATTTTTTTTTCTGCATAGAAAATGTTGACGGAAAAAAATAATTTGAAGATAACATTTTTTTTTGTTTCTTTCAACTCCTACGGTCTTCTAGGCACACATTTCAAAATCGTACCAGCCGATCAATAGGTAGTCTTTAATGGGTTAATATAATGAAAATTATGTACTTTTTCCACTGTTTTAAAATTTGCATTAATAAGATGATAGAATTTGTTCATTTATTTAATATCATTTAATTTCTGCATTTCACTTTTTTCTTGAATCTTAAAGCTTGGAAAATGGTTAAATTAGGCAATTTCTAGCTTTATATCATTATTTTACAGTTTCAAAATTAGACTAAAGTTGAATTGTGGATAGTAAAATATAGTTTAAAAAAAAAAATAATTCGACGGTTAGGCTCAAGAATCGGTTTGCAATCTGACTAAATTGAATGTTCACACGATTCCCAATTTCGTGATAAAAACAAAACATGAATTCGTCTTTCGGCTTTTGACTTTTGACTTTCTCACGCCACCCACGCAATGTTGCCTCAGGCAACTTGTCGTTGTTCAATTTCAATTTCAATTTCCACTTCAATAACAATTGTCATTTATAGCTGTTAATGTTATTAAACACACGCACACACACACACACACACACACACACACACACACACGCACACACACACACACACACGCACACACACCTCTCTTTCCACCTGCCCCTTCCCCACACTCCAATGGATAATGTGGATTTTACACAATTGTGCGGAATGTTGCATAAGCTGCGCGTGCGTCAAATAAAAACAAAATCAATTGCTCGATTATAAGTAGTGTCCGTCTGTCCGGCTTTCTGTCCATGATATCATGATGTATATCTCTGGGCTTTTTTACTTGTCTCTTTGATGCCAGAGTCACCACGTTCGCCAATCAAGTTTAATGGCCAAAAAGACCTCCGAAATACAAACCTCCAGCTTGGACATGGACGTGATCTGAACCTAAAACCCTTGGACCACATAATACCATAAAATATAGTTTTATAATATAAACGCTGTAATTTTCAACAAAATTAAAATTTCATTTTAATGATTTTTGAGTTTTTTTATAGGCACTTTCTTAATTGAACTTATCTCAATATGCTTAAATTATATAGTTAAGTCTACATACCAAATTTCATGGCTCAAGCTCAAGTAGTGCCTCAATTGCAGATAGAACAGCGATTTTGTTCTAGTGATTTTTTAATATTTATATAGGCACTTTCTTTTGTAAACTTATCTTAAAAAGTTTAATCCATATAGTAAAGTCCACATACCAAATTTCATGGCTCTAGCTCAAGTTGTTTCTGAGTTACAGATAGAACAGCAAATAATTTATCCTATACTTACTATATTCAACTGTAGCTATTTTGAATAAATTATAATAAAAAATTATTAAATTACACGCTATGGTTATAAACAAAGGAGGCTGCACAAACATAAAAATTCACATGTCAAGCAAATTATTTAAATAAAGTTCAAAGTTAGAGCTAAGAGTAGGCAGTTTAGTCTGAGTTCAGATCTAACTATTATTTCTTGTGTATTATTTGCATACATTTTTAAGATTTGTAGCTTTTTGTATGAGTATAAAATTAAAAATTCATATTTTGTAGAAGTGTTCACATTCTAAATTCCATAGCTTCAGCTCTTGTAGGTACTGAGTTACAGATAGAAAAGAATCTGATACATACGACATATAACCTTTTTACATCTTATTATAAGAAAATTTATTTCTTGACCATTTTTAGTATTTCTTTTAAAGATTTGTAGGTTTGAAAAGGCGTATAATCATAATACAATCATTATGAAATATGCAAAAATTATGGAAAAAGGCTGATACCAAATTGTATAGCTCTGGCTTTTAAGTTTGCTGAGTTACAATCGTTTTATCAAGAGCATTTATAGGCATTTGATTTTTTTTTTTTTTGTCAATAGGTGAAGAAAAAAACTGTAGGTTGTACGTAGGCCAAACTAATTGTTTAGGGTGTTTCCGGCTTGTTCGAAGCAGGTCATAAATATGTTCAACTAGCTGGTTTACCTCGCCCTACCTCCCTACGACCGTCTCAAAGTTAGGCTTTTTCCCTCCCCTCCCCTCCCCTCACTTACCCTTTTATTTTGCCCAATTTGAATGGTTGTCCACTAATTCTTGCTAAAAGGTTCGGCCTTGTTGCTAAGTCTTAGTCAAATATTTGCGGATTGAATGCGAGTTTAAGCACTGCACAACAATTGTGGAAAGATACTCCCGCATTGGGTATTGGTATTGCCTAAACTCTAGACTCTAGACGAATCTGTTAAATCATCTATTCAATCATTGCAATGTGCCAAATGTAATTTGCGAATTTTCACGCGAAATTTCACGGAAAATTGTTGACAAATTTTTACAAATAAAAACCATTGCACTTTAACAAGTTAAATTCTTTATCCAGTTGACTTTAGTATGACTTCAACTCTTGAGGAACATCATGACTTGGGCATTTAAAGCCAAAAAAAAAAAAAAAACTTGTTTTAAGTCATAAGATATAAATGATCATGATCATGATCATTGTTGACGACTCTGACTAAAATAATGATGATTATTATGATAACGATTATGGTAATGATGATTTGCGAAAAAGGCCACTCTCGGATAAGAGCTTGTTCATTAAATTAGACTTGAAGACAGAATTACCCAACATTTAGATTAACCAGAATTCAAATATGTGCAACAGCAGCCACGACTTGCAGTTACCCTGTAGACCGAATAACTCTTGAATTTAGCAACACAACATGATTAAATTTTGAAAATATATCAAATAAATATTTAAATGAAATGAGTTGGGGGAAATAATTTCTTAAGCTGAGTTTTTAGCAATGTGACACCAATTTTACAGGGTATGCAAAGGCAATAAGCAAAACGGCAAAATACAGCAAACAACTTCAGATTTAACTAACTGTAAATTTGTTGAGCAAATATTGAAATTCTACTTTGTCTGCGACTCCCGTCTAAGTAAATATAAATATGATACATACTTGATATTGCCTGCTTCAACACTAATTGTCAACAATAACAACACAACAACAGCAGTAAAATTAAATAAATAAATGTGTACGAATGTATATTCCAAAAATCGTATTTGAATAAAATCAAGCGCAATTCAAAAACGATTCCAGTTTTTAGTTTTTTTTTTTTTTAAATAGGTCAAAATCATCTCCAAATCAGCATCAGAGATCTGGTTTAATTTTTATTTTTTCTAAATGTCAATTTGCACTTAAATATATATTTTGTTCAGGCCAAATTTTTATTATTTAATTACACTTAGTCAACATTTCACTGGCAATTTCTTTATATTCGGCTTTAAGCAATTTATATGTTTTTTTATTTAATTTGCTTTAATTAAGTGTTCAAGATTCAAGTTCAAGTTCATAAATGTTGGCCTTTTTTTGTGGTCTGGTGATATTTATCTGATTAACCCAACGGTTCAAGTTCATTAATTTGGGAATTTTATTAAGACTTGCTTTTTGCTTTGATTTTGTTTTTTGTAATTAGATCATTTCTAAAAAACAAGATTAATGTTTTGAATAAATTGAAATTAGTGGAAACAAGTTTAAATATTATTAGATTTTTTAATGGTACAATAAAATGTCGTTTTTTGTAATTTCCAAATTTTTTCGTTTACAACAATTTTAATTTTAATTTTCTTTCTAGTTTTGGATTCCTAATTTGTATTTCAAAATTACATGGTTTCAAAATCCGTCTATCCTGTATTTCAATCTCAGGCATTGTTTAAGCTGTTTGTCGATAACTTTATTGGTCCTTGCTTCGACTATTTTTATTTTAATCGATGTATCCGTTCACTTTTGGATTACTTCTTTGAATTCCCGTAACGAAATTTATGTTCTTTTGTTATTTCCCGATCGTTGGAACGCATTTACCAATTCCATTCACATAATTAAAGATTTATAAGTGTTGAGCTTGTGATTTCGATTATAGAATTTTCAATTCTTCCTTGTCTACCGATTACGATTACGATTAAAGGTCTCGTTTTCGTAATTTTCCCATATGGCGGCAGATCGTATATTATAATATATTTTTTTTTTTTCTATTATATATAGAGACATATATGTATATAGAATGCATGACGACAGTCGTCGCTTTTGTCTGACGCATTTTAGAACTTTGGGACTGCCCAAGTACCGCCTACCCCGCCTGCCTCCTCCCCCGTGCCCATAAGCAATGGCATCGACAGCTCAAAGACGGATGCAGGCAATGAAGCGTAACGAGTTGACAGATTCGTCGGTCGTCGGTCCGTCGCTAAGTCGCCTCAACGCACGCACTCAGAATTTGTAATGAAAGATTTGCTTAGCATAGAAAAAAGACGGACGACAGGCGAACCATGATAATGATAATGTTAATAAGAACAATACAAAAAACAAACTTGACGTTGTCGTATTGCATGCTGATCATGGCACGAGTACGAGTTACCTACCAACTGTATTAATTAGACTTTGGCTTCGTTCGACACGCACATCATCCTACCAATCGATAAATGTTGAATCGATAACAAACAAAAATCTTTGGATGATTTGTGTGTGTGTGTGTTTTATGCTTGTGGCAACTAATTAAAAACCATTTCTATGCAATCTGCTCATGTTTCAATTTTTGGTGGTGGAATTGACTTCCTGTTTTTAGTGCGCTTGCACGTGCCCACATCAACTGATAACGATAATAATAATCGTTAATTACTAGTCAAATATTTAAGAGATCGTTGGCAACGCCAATTTGTCATATTTGCAACTGCAGTTGCGACAATTGCCGCCAGTTGGCGCCACTGTACAGCTGTGGCAAACACAAACAGAGCTAATTAACCCATTTATTTACTTAACTTGTTTACTTGTTATTTACAGTCTTGTTGTACAATATTGGCAAACGCTTTTTGGCCATCTCACAGCCCTTTGATGCGGCACGTAATCCAGATGCCTCGCCACTTTGCCGCGCACAGATGCGACGCTATTTGAATGCATTGAACAATTTCGATTTGTGGGCCTTGAAAAGTAAGTATCCGTTTAGATATCTACTATGTATGTGTGTGTGTGTATTGTGTGTGTGCATGTAGATTCTCAAGATTCTATTTACGAGGCTCCAAATTCGAGTCATTGCCAACTGGGCAAGAGGCAAGTCGAAGCCGCATTGTGACCGCCAGACGCGAGACGAGACGACATGAATTGTAAGAGTGCAAAGTCAAATGAATCAAATAATCAAGTTCTGAAATTGCAATCACACACACACACACACATATGTAGACACCAGTGCTGCCAACTTCTGGCAAGAAAAAAAGCAAATTGTAGCGGAAAGAAGGTCAAAAAAATGCTAAATTTGATTTTTCATTCCAACCTGTTCACAAAACTCAAAATACTTATTGAGCGTACTCATTAACTTATAAATTTATTGAATTAAGTTTAGTTCATTTTAAAATTGAATAGTTGAAATAAAATAGCTTTTTAATGAACTTTTTTTTTTACATAAAATATGCCAATAATTTTTTTTCATTTTTTTGGAATTTGAACCAACTAAGTCGAAGTGGAAGTCGAATTTTGTAAACATAAAAATGTAAAAATGTTTAAATAAGGAAGTCTCTAATATTATAGAAACAACAAAGATTTGTTCGCTTGCTTTTCAAAAGCAAATGTTATAATAATTTCCAGTTTGTTTTTAATTTTTAAATACTTTGCAAATTGATGTGCTAATTAAACATGTAAATAATTTGTTGTTAGAGTCAAAATTGGCGTAAAAAAAATCCAGGTACATTTAAAATCTTTTGTAAAAAAAGAAATCGAAATTTATCGAAAAAAAAAGCTGTTCTGACAACACTGTTAGTCGCATGCTCGTATATACTTGTATACATATGCAAGTATGTGTGTATGTATGTATGTATGGATGTGTGCATGCAGCTAAAGTGAAGGTCACGCGTCGAACTTTACCCACATTTGCAGCAGCGGCAGCAATGCCAAGCACAACAAGTGAATTTTTAGCCAACTGCAGCAAATTGCTGCCACAGCAATAATAACAACAGCGACAGCAACGGCAATATCTGTGCGAACTTGGCACAAAACTGCTGGCCAGCTGGCATCGAAGCCGAGAGCTCAGAATCAGAACGAACGAATCCGAAAACAAGTTGCGAGTTTAGAAGCTGACGACGCCCGCTGAAATCACAGTCAAGGTCATCATCATCCATTCATCCATTCAATTGGCATTCATTGTATTCGTATTCGTCGTTGTCTTGGGGGCATGCCACAACAAACACACACACAGCCGCGCTAGTGACGAAAGCAGCACGAAGGGTGCGAAAGGCAATACAGGAAGAATGGAAAATTTGCTATGACTGTCCGATCAGGTCGAGTTATATACCGATCGAAAGGTATCAATTTAACTAACAAATGTGCATACTAAGCCTTTTGGAAACTCACCTGGTTCGTGAGATAAACAGGTGTAAGTGGGAAGTGCAAAATTTAATAGATTGGAACAAATGGGGCCGTTGGAGCCTTTTGACATTTTTTTTTTATTAATGACTCCTCTATTATCAAAATCCGACCACTGGTTCAAAAGATAATTAATTTTGAAATTATTAATCGGTGTGTCCGTTTGTATCAAATCGCTTATACAGCTTAAAAGCTTAAATAAGGACTTTTGTTCTACGACTTTTTCGAAAATTAGCTAGTTTAGCGGGGAATCGTTAAAAACCGCTAAAATTTTTGTCACTCGGCCTTGCGCAAAAAAGTAATATTTATTAGGTAAGAAGAATTTAGCGCAATGTGCAAGTGACAAAATTAAAACTTAATATTATTCGTCACAAAATTGGATATCAGAAATTTGGGGGCACGCAAATGTTTTCGTCACTAGACTTTTACCTCGTAAAGAGGTTTTTTTTATAAGAAACATTTATTACAAGCTCAACCTTTTTCCCTTTGTTATTTTGCAGTGCACGATGCTAGCGGCAAATTGAACTCGGGCATTTTGAATGGCAATATTAATCAGCCGGGCGACTTTGATCAGTGCATGGGCATTCAGCAGTCCAGCGATGACGTCACAAACGATAATAGCGATCATATGCTGCGCGGCCAATATTGTTTGGCATATGCGCAGCCAGTGTTGCCACATAAATCGAAACGTTTGCAGGCGTTCTTCAAGCTGTTGCAATCTCACGGTCCCTTCAGAAGCGAATTTAATGATGTGAGTGCGAGAGAGAGAGAGAGAGAGAGAGAGAGAGAGAGAGATTATGTTTCAAGTTCGTTGTCCAAGTTACTGCTCTTAATGCAAGTTTAATGGCGCTCGCCGCACGTGACTGAGATTTGTAATGAGTTCACTCACACACACACAACATCTGCAGGCACTTACATACACACGTTTGCATGTAGTTGCGGCGAAAGCTCTCACGAAAGTTGTGAGCGCGGCGAAAACTCTCGCAGCATTTAGATGCGTAGCTAGACAAATTTCTGTTAGTAGGTGAGAGCGAGAGGCAGACAGATAGCAGCTGTTGCCAAAGTTGGAGGTTGTAAGAAGAGAGAATGAGAGAAACAAAGATCTGCGACATTGAACTTGACGAAAATTGTGAAGCAGCAGAAAAAAATGATACATTCAAATTAATTTGAAACGTGTGCTAATCAAAAGCAACCAAGTTCATTGAACTTCAAACCTATTGGAAAAGACAACTATGGATTGCAAGATTTTAATTATATGCGAAGATTTACAGCCAGTTCTCTTCTTGTTTTCTTTTGTTTTTGTATTTCGCCGAGAAGTTTCTACAAGTGACTTGGACAACAAACTTGTTTTAATTTTTTTTAAATGTATATTGAGCGCAGCCCTTTTAACTTGTTTTTGCTTGTTGTTTGTTGTTGTCTCTTCTCACTTTTTGTAGCCGGGTCATCGCGTGCCGCGCTACTCGCTGATCAACTGGGGCATCTGTGTGCCGTCGGGTTGCACGCACCGCGATGTCGAGTACAGTGTGGCCGAGTATCTGCGCAATCAAACCATTTCCACGGGCATCACCTTCAACGTGCGCGTGGAGTCGCAGATGTGCCAGGTGCGGGACCCGCAGCCCTGGGACCGCAACACCACATGGGCGGTGCGCTTCTTTGTCCTCGTCCTCTCCGTCGCCGTCCTCTCCACCGTCTACGATCGCTGCACGAAGTCACAGCAGCAGACGAAGCAGAGTAAGTGCAATCATCTTTCGTTTTTTCAATTTTATCTAGGCAACACAAATATACACTGGCGAACATAATTATTGGCGCAGCAAGCATTTTGAGATTTGGTCTCTTATTTGCTCCCTTATCGTTAACATATTGGCATCAATGGAAAATTCATTTGACTGCAAAAAAAAAATTTCAAAAATCTCTTCGCTAATACAGTCGAACTTCCCTAACTCGAATCACCATTATCCTAAGAAAAGGTTCGAGTTATAGAGATATTCGACTTATAGAGTGCTTTTTCTAAGGTTTATTAAATTTACTGCCACTCATTTAGTTCGAGTTAGAGTTAGAAGTTAGTTAGAAGTTCGAGTTATAGAAGTTCGAGTTATGGAAGTTCAACTGTATTTTGTATGATTTTTTGAAAATTGCTAAATACTACTATTTTAACCGTTTTTTCCTCCTTTTCATAGAAAAAAAGCAATTTTTAGCAATTTTCAAAAAATCATAAGATTTTTTGCAGTCACTGTTTGAATTATTTGAAGAATTTTTTTGCATCAAAATATTTTTTTTTACAAATCGAGGATTAAAGTTAAAAAAATAGACGTTCATCATTAAAACGGAATTTGAACGAAGGCTGTACGCATAGTTTTTCTGGCTAGTGTATACAGTTAGTTGAGTAATTCTTTTGACAAAATGAAAATGAAAAATATTTACATACAGGGCAAACCTTGACCACGAAATTGGTTGATTTAATGCCAATCTGTTAGAAATCCTACAAAATGTGAAGTATAGTTAATTTTGTTCAAACATGAATTAATAAAACAAAAGGGGTAAATTTTTTGCTAGAACTATTAGCAACTCTTTTAAACTAAGAAAAAAGTTTTTCTTTTTTTTTTTTTATAGTATGTATGTGAATATCTTATTTTAGTATGAAAAACTTAGTTGCTATCTCAATAAATTTTACAAAAGACGTTTTAAATACTGTCCTTTGCATTCTGGCGACATTTTGTTCAAATGGGAATACTATACGTAACAGGAACACTCAGCTAAAATTTGAATACAGCACTCTGTAAGGGAATCAAAACTTTGGCGTGCCAAAGATAACTTTTATTTTTGGTTTGTTAATGAGATTTCCTGCTATCCCAATTAGATGACTGGTGCACGGCTTTCTCGCTCGACAAGAATCTCCGCTGGCTGTTCAGCACGAGCAGTTCGCCCGGCGACATTGAGGCGGTCCATGGCATTCGATTCCTGAACGCCATCATGTTGATTTTCTCCCACAAGTCGATGGCCATGTTCTTCAATCCGTACAACAATCGCACGGCAATGTCGGAGAGTCTCGGTCAACCCTGGACGGTGATAGGACGCGCTGCGTCGCTTTATACGGATCCCTTCCTGCTCTTCAGTGGCATGCTGACTTCCTACTCACTGTTCGGCCGTCTCATGAAGCATCAGCCCATACGTCTGAAGAACGAGTACATCAGTCGTTTAATGCGGTAAGTTCTACGAGTTAATATACCCTGTAATAAGTTTGATATCAAGCAAGTGTCGTCAAAAACGATATAAAAGCTTGCATTAAATATTTCCAAAAACTAACAGCAATTTATTTCTCAAATAGCTAAAATTATAAGATATTTTTAGAGATGTGGTAAAAAAACTTTTAGCAGTCGATTACACCTAAGTTATTTATTTACCTAAATATCTTCAATAGTTTTCAATTAAAATCATCAAAATTATATTTAGAAATTTAAAATGCATTATATTACAGGGTATGCAAGAATCGAATACACTTATTTGTTCGATTTTGAAATATTTCGTTTTGTTTGTTCTTTCACCAAATCAAGAAAATTTGCAGAATAAAATGAGACACTGTCAATACATGTTATTACAGGGTATCTACAAGTTGACTACTATTATATATTTGATTTGCAAACCAATTTCCTTTCCTTTTTCACTCACAGCATTGTCCCTCCTCTGGCCGCTCTGATTCTCTTCTGTACTTACGTGCTGCCGCTTTGGGGCTCCGGGCCACAGTGGAACCTCGTTGTGGGCCACCATGCGGACATCTGTAAGCAGCATTGGTGGCGCAACCTGTTGTTCATTCACAACTATTTTGGATTCAGTGAAATGTGCTTGACGCACACACATCATCTGGGCATCGATACCGAATTGTTTGCAGTCGCTCCACTTTTCATACTCGGACTCTGGCGCTGGCCTCGACGTGGTCTCCTCACGCTCCTCCTGCTCTGCACAGTGGGCACCGCGGCCAGATACTATACGACCATTGTGAATCAACTGTCCAACTACATTTACTTTGGCACCAAGTGAGTAGAAATTTTAACAGAAATTTTAGTTTGAAATTGAACATTAAGAAACGCAAATAAAAACAGCAACATATCGATTAATCGGGTGAAAATAAGACGGAATGATCGATTTGAATTTAAAAAATTAAAAATAGATAATTTTGTTTGTTTTTGAATATTATTCATTGATATTTCATACATATATTAGAAAAAATAGAATATTGAACTCAATTTTTGAGTTAATTTAAAGATTTATTCATATAATATTTTTAGGTATTTTTTGTTGCTAATTGAAAATAATTTTTGACTCAGACAAGTGTAGAAAACAAAATTAAAATTAGCAAATTGCAAAGAGACAGGTTTTTTATGTTTATCGATTTATTTGACTTGATTTATTGTCAAATAAAAAAACCTGAATTGAAAGTATTAAGAAATGCAATCATAATATTGAGCACTTTTTAATGTTATCATTACTTATACTCAATTTAATCCTCGGCAGCATTCAGCGTCTGTTTCGCACCGCCGACTACATGTACTCCTTCCCGCCCCATCGCTCCACGGTCTACATAATGGGCATACTCCTCGGCTATGCCTTGCGTAAATTCCAGGGTATCCAGCTGAGTCGATTGCAGCTGCGTCTGGGCTGGCTGGTGGCCACTGTCTGTGTGCTGGCCTCCCTGTTGGGCCCGGCACCGATGGGTGACATCAACTACGTCTACAATTCGACTCATGCCGCCATCTATGCCGCATTCGCACCCATCGCCTGGTGTCTGTTCTTCTCCTGGATCGTCTTTGTCTCCCACAATGGCTACAAGAGTGAGTTTGATATAAATTAATCAACTGATTAATCTCTTTAATCTCTGTTTGTTCAATGCAATCTTCAGATAAATTGACGAAGCTGTTCGCCTGGCGCGGCTTTCAGGTGTCCACAAAGCTATCGTATGCCATTTATCTGACGCAGTTCCCCGTCTTTTTCTTCAATGTCGGACGAAGGCGTCACATACATCATTACTACAACTTTGTCTCGATAATTGTGAGTACACTTGTTGTATCTAACAGACAATAGATACTTCTTTTGTATCAAAATTTATAAATATTTTATAATTTACACTGTTTACTGATTTTAATTCCTGATTAAATTTCAGCTCGATACCAACGAATTTATCTCGATCTTTTTGGCATCTGTGGCCTTAACGGTGCTCTTCGATGCGCCCTTCCAGAACCTCAAGAAGCTGCTGATTAAGCGGCCAAAAGCAGCTACGGCGCCTTTAACTGTGCCTGCAACGACATCCAGCTTAATGCCAAACGGCACTGCCCCACAACCTGAGGAACTTCCTCATCCTCAATTGCAATCGCAAAGTCAACCTGAACTTCAACCTCAGCCTCATTTGCAAACGCATCCGCACGCCGATTAGCTGGGAGCCTATGTATTTGTATCTTGTAAATTGTATCTTAGCATTTAGTGGCAATGTATTTAATTCACCTGCCTTCCTTCCCCTGCACTCTATCCACAGTCCCGTCCTATTCCATTCCCAACTCAATCAGCCCTTAGTCATAGAGAAACGCTTTATACATTGTAAATTGTAAGTTTAGTCAACCGAACGAAAGAAATCAAAATGAAGAGGAGGATAGAAGAAGCGTTAACAATAATGTAATGCAATTCATAGTCATTAATAACCAACCACTGCTTGTTGTTTATACTACGATACGATATTATCTTGCTTGGCGAAAACGCTCTCGGGCTGTTACCAGCTCTTGTCTTGTTTTATTTTAATACATATTATATTACCACATACGAAACTTAGTTATTAAGCGAGGTCGATTGCTTTTTTTTTTGCCTAAATTAATAAAAACAAATAAAACACATGGAAGCACGCTCAAAATTATATTTATTGTTTTCAGCTCGATTTCTTTTATTTTAAAGCAGCGGTGGGCACGAAATATGAATTTGTTAGTAGCCGCTGGCTCCCGGAGCAATTGCGTGCCCACCGCTGTTTTAAAGTAACAATTCTCGTTGCATACTTTTAGGCGGCGGCTGCATCTAAAGATGATTAATCCAGTCCTGGATCAGGGCAACACAAGTAGCACGAGAACAGCAAGTTACTTTAATAACATTTTATGAAAAATCAAATCAATCAAATCAACAACTCACTATAGTTTGCTTATGAAATTCTGATTTTCGACCTAGCAGCATTACAAGTTAAAATGTGTTTATATTTTGTCATGATTTTTTACAAAAAAAATAAACGTCTAAGAATCAAATTTTAAATGCTGTTTTCGTGAAGTTTAATTTGGGCCAGTTTGTTGATATTTTAAAAATTTTTAAAATGAGAAACAACGGCCTTATCAACCTGGAAAAAGAACTATCAAATGCTGATTTCTTCAAATTGATTAAATTTTAAGATTTAGAATTTTTTTAAAAACAAACATTTTTTTTAATAATAAAATTTGTATGCAGAATAAATTTAGAGACCATGATTAGAATGACATTTCGCTTGGGAATCGAATCCATTTTGGCAAATTTATGAATCTTTGGAGTCTGATTTTCGACCTTTAACTTTACAACATAAAACTTTTAAGTCAACTTTATATATCGGTTATTTATGGTGATACGAAAATCGATTGAATGGTTGGATTTGAATCTAACATTGTTACCATTATAGGAATAAGACTAAAAAAGATAAGTATTCCGCTAAATATCTAAATTCCCATTGAGAATCTAATCTAAATTACCATTTTCAAAAAGAAGTTTTAATTTAATTTTAAAAACAGTCTAGTAACTATTATTATTGTAGTACATAAGCTAAACTTGTTAAAACAACAAAGGCCAATTCCTCTTTTTAGTTTTAGTCCTTTTGCCGTACCCAACAAGATTGATTTGTAACTGTGGTAAAATCCATTTAACAGATCTCTCAATAATTGAACTATTTAAGTTTTCTTGATTAACATATGATTGCTAAGGTAAAGATATAGGTACATAAAAGCCAAAATATATAAAAAAAAAAAACAAAAAGAGGTGATTAAGGAGTATGTGATTTCGATATGTAAAGTACGCTGACATATATCGGAATAATCCGTATTATAATCTGTATATGGGGTATTTTAGAAAGGCAAGAATGCTCGGCTGGAAGACACTCTGGTTCAACCCCTTAGGTTAGATACTTGTCATTTATCTGAAAGTTAAGTTGCTAGCTTTAAATTAGCTTTTGTAATTGGCTGAGCAGGGCATAAAAAAGGCACATGGCATTGCCTATAGATTGCTTGATCCTAACATGTTCCACATTTAAAAATCGGTAACTAAAGGGAATCATATTCCTTTGATGCTTTTAAGCTGTTAACAGTTTCAAAGTTTGCTTTGCTAATCTGCCCATTAGTGCAAGCGAGCAGGCAATACAATTCCCTCCTTATCCAATTCGCCGTGTATCTGTTGTTTTTGTTGGTTCCAGCATGAAAACGTACATGGCTCATGGTGGAATTATAAAGGTTGTATGTTGATTTCGTGTTGTCAGCTTTCTATGCCTGGGCTGCCTTGCCTCATGGTGGAATAACATGAGGAAGGTGTCGCAATAACAACTTTAGTAATGGCATTCACTTGAATAGTTGACACGCACATCGGCCATTTGCAATAGCAATTCACAATAAAAAAAATAATGAAATAAAATAAATTGTTGTGACACACAAATAATACCATCGAGAACACCGAAAAAAATACAGCACATTCACTTAATCAAAAAAAAGTTAATTTATTCACTTAATGCAATGCATCAAGTGCATAATGGATTTTCTCAATCATTTCATTTGTTGTTGGTAACTGCATATGCTGGAGATGTTGCTGAATTTGAATGCTGCTGCTGCTACTGCTGTTGCCCAATGATTTGTTTATTTGCCGGTCTGGGCCTTCTTGGGTTTGGCCTGTGTGCCCTCACGGAAACCGTTGCGGAAACGACGGCGCACCACCTTCAAGTGGCTCATGCGGCCGGTGCCAGTGGTCTTCCTCCTCTTGGCCTTGACGGACCAGTTGTCTGTGGAGTGCCAGAAAAGAGCTCCAATTAGTTACAGTTCACAATAGATGGCAGCACACAGTCTACTTACACGAACGCAACTTGGCCGCGGGGTAACCGCACTGGGCGCAAGTGGACTTCTGGATGTGGTAGGAGGAGCGTCCACAGCGACGGCACAAGGTGTGCGTCTTGTTGTGGCGTTTACCAAAGCTCGAGGTACCCTTCGTCTGTAAACAGTTAACAATGCTTGCATTAGTATATTGCACTTCATTCGAAAAAAAAACAACAAAAAAAAATCAACTCATAAAATCGCCAATTTGTTTATTTTGTTTATGTCGCTAATGCAAATCCAGTTTTCACGGCATTTGACTCTTTGGTTGCACAAAATTTTATAAATTTCACATTTAATTGCAAGCACACAATTTGATTTGTATATTTTCAGTTAAAAATATTCGCGGATGTTATTAGAAATTGGCGATTTTATTTTCAGTTGAACGTGGATAATTTTCTTAACGCACCATCTTGTATGGCGAACACTCGAAGAAGAAAGAGCGAAAGAGAGGCGCAGCAAGCAAACGTCAATTTGACAGCAGCAGTCAGAGTGTCGCGTGCTAGCAGGGTTGTATTTGGCTGCAGCGCCATCTGCTGCTCACGATACATATATCGATAGTTGCAGCACGCGGCCAACTTTAAGTTAGTAGCATTTTTGCGCGCAGCCAAGTTCAAGTGAGTATAATAGTGCGCGCAGCCAACTTTAAGTATGTGATGTAGTGTTGATCATGTTGTCAATAGATGGCGGTAATATCAATTGGCGCCAAATAGCAATTCAAATTTTGGATTTAAATACAATGCAAAGAAAAGTCGTTTATTTATTTGTTAAAATGATCATTGTTTTATTTATGAAATAAATTATTATTATTTACATTGGAAATAATGCACGAAATACAAATAATATTGCATACTCTGCGGCTTTTTTTGCATAAAATTTATACACTCAAAAACAAACGCTCTAAAATACATATTTATATGAAAAGTCACTATTTTATATGCGAAAGAAATATGAAATATGAAATGGTGCAGCGAGTAATGAAATATAGATGTATATTCATTAAACTAATATTATGTGTATTATGTAAATTCATATCTTTTTATTATTTTGACATTTTGTTCTAGTTTTTTTTTTTGTTTTCTGTTGCAACTGTTGCCGTTAATGGCACGCGTACTACAATATTATTTATAACTTTTTGCTGCTTTTGTGATCTATGGAATTTTGCTGGTAGGGTAAGGGTTGAGGGGGGAATTGCATAAAACATTTTACGTAACTAAGTTAATTATTGCGACTATGAACAAGTCGATTTGGCCTAAGTTTCGCCTCAAGCCAAACCAAGTTGCACATAATTTTTGCTGAGGGAATGACAGTGTGGAGGGGGGGGGGGGACAGGGGAAGTATTTGGTGGAGTGTGTATGTATTACATTATTTAATATTATTTATGTGAAGGCTGTGCTCTTGTATATACGTATTTCGACTAATAACTAACACAATAAACCGCCACGCTTCGCTTTTCGCCCTTTTCACACATACAGTTTCTTTTTCTTTTTGTTTTTTAGTTTTTTTTTTGCTTTTACAACTAATTCATAAAAAATGTTTCAACTAAAATCTTGAAGATGAAATGGAATTACGATATACGATATTGACTTGCAAAAGTTTTAAATATTGCCTTTCTCTTTTTGTTATTTTAACATTTTGCCTCTCTTTCTGCTTCACACTTCCATCTCCAATTTGTTATAATTATTATTATTTTTGTTTTCGCTATGAACAGAAAGTTGTTTAACTAAACTAAAAGCGCTGCCCATTAAATACAAATACAAAAAAAAAAATTATATATACCACACTTAAATTTAAACAAAAAAGTTTTTCGTTGTGCGTTTTCCAGGCTGCGACTGCGCTGCAACTGTGCTGCAACTGCGCTGCAAACTGCGCTGCGACTGTTTAAAATTTGCTGCTATTGCTCCACACTAATGGTTATGATCATGGTTGGTCAATAGTGTCCGCCACCGCCGGCACCACCGACACCACCGCCGCCATTCACCCCGCCGCCACCACTGTGCCTGTGGTGGTCACGTCGGCCAGCGGACTGATCCCGATCACGATAGTCGCCGTTGCGGGAGCTGCTCTTGTGGTGATGATGGTGATGCCGCTTCTTCTCCCCCTTCAGGCAAACGTCCGAGACAACCATCTCCGAGTTGTCGCGCATCCCATAGTTGTCGCGACCGCATCTGTTGTTTACAATTTATAGAGTATTATAGAGTATTAATATTTATCGAATATAAGAATTTCAAATATAAGAATCTACCTAGTAGAATTTTGAATTGTCATATCTCATATTAAAGTGTTCCGGTTTTCAATTTCGCTAATTTGTTTTTTTTAATCAAGTATTTATATACTATAAGCTTACAATAATTATTAATTCATATAAACTATTTTGCAAATAATAAAATAATACTTGTTCTTGGCTTTTTATTCTTATCTTAATTTATTATAGTTTAATTTAATTGGTTAAAAAAAAATTTAAAGCAAATATGTGATAATTTTTTGTTAACTAAAAATCGCTAAAGTACGTGTAAACTGAAACACTGCTAAAAATATCGATTCCAAATCAGGAAAATAATGTAAGAGACATTTTTTCAAATGTTTTTTTGAAGATTTGAAATTAACGAAAGCCATCAGTTAACTTACTTAAATTTGATACATAAAAAATAAATTATGCTGATTTTGTTAAATATCAAATTAACTTTTTTTTGGTTATATTGTAATGTCTTTCATTAATATTTGATTTTGATAATATCAAAGATAAAAGTTTAATATTATGAATTTTAAACAAAAATTTAAATGATATTATTATTATTATTATTTTTAATATTTTATATTATAATTTCTTTTAAATAGAATGTTTTTCCACTTGAGAAATTAGCTCAATGTCGCTTACATCGATAAAAAATATCTCCTGTCTCTCTCACTCACCTATCGAGATTCTCGCGAGAGCGTTGCATATTGTCTCTGAGATTGTCACGGGAGCGCGTCATGCTCGGAGGATCGAGAGTCTCCTTGCGTCTCAAGGCATTGTGAGAGCTGTTCTTAGAGGCAGAT
This sequence comes from Drosophila quinaria, assembly GCA_035047525.1. Classification (NCBI taxonomy): domain Eukaryota; kingdom Metazoa; phylum Arthropoda; class Insecta; order Diptera; family Drosophilidae; genus Drosophila; species Drosophila quinaria. Next base: position 34,327,877 of record JAWNPO010000455.1, read on the forward strand.
TCATGAAGATTCTCCCAAGCCTGGCGATAGTATCTGAAAAACAAAGCAAACAGCTTTTGTCAGACACCAGGCGAAGTGAAGGCAACACTTTAGTCGAGACACAAACCTGTTGAGGCCGTTGCGGGAACCGGAAGTGGAGCTGTCAAAGCTGGCGACAGTGTTGCAATCGGGCGAGGCGCGATGGCGATAATGTTGCGTTGTGCGGTTCCTAGAGAGAGCGAAAGAGAGATCGAGAGTATGTGTAAAAGAGAGGGGAAGAGAGAAAGAAATCGTGATTAGTTAAAATTCAACATATTTACTAAAAATTATATCTAAAATACAACTAATTGTGTTAGTTACAAAAGAGACAGCAAATAAACAGAGAGAGAGAGAGAGAGAGAGATAGAGAGCGAGTGCAGTTAGAGACATACAGCATACATCAATCAAAGTTTACAAGTCAAATGAGAGCGAAAAAGTATATAGAAGACAAAAAACAGGGCTGGACATAGAACAGAAAGGGACAGAGCATATACAATGTGTGTGTGTGAGTTGTGTGTGTGTGTGTGTGTGTGTGTGTGTGTAACCCGACAACAGCTTTAATTGTTTGTTTGTTTGTTGTTTGATTGATTGATTGATTGATGAAATGAAAACCAGCAAAAAGAGGCAGCCACGCCCACAGCACTCCATCCAAAAAGAATAACTCCATTTATTTTGTGTGTTCTTTGATCTGTGTGAGTGTAAAAGTTTATCTTTGTTTGTGTTGATTGATTGTTTGATTGAGCTGAGTGTGTTTTTGTTGTTTTGTGTATATATTTTGGTTTTTTTTTTTTTTTGGTAGTATTTTTTGGCTGCTTACATTTGTGTTTATGGCCTTGTCTGAAGTTTGCAGTAGTTTTATATTTTTATTTCGTTTTTTTTTGTTTGATTGATTGGGTAGAGTGTTTGATTGCTTGATTGTAGCTCATCTTTGGCACACGTTCACAATTAAATTCGCAGGTAGTTTTCGGTTTTGGTTTAACTTTTCGTTCGATTTCGTTTCGTTTCAGTTTTGTTTGTTTCTTGTTTCTAGTTCTTTTTTTTTTTTTTTTTTTGATTCTCTTTACTCTTTGGCTTGAGCTTGTTTTAAAGCTCGCTTTCGATTCTGTTTTTTATCCTTTATTGTTTTTCAATATTTATTTCATTTCGATATTATTTTGCATTTCTCATAATGTTAATATTTTTTTGTTGTTGGTCACTCTTTGGCTTGAGCTTGTTTCTATTGCTCGCTCTCATTCTCTTTCTCAGATTTCAGATTCATTCTGTTTTGCAATGTTTACCATTTTAAAAAATGGTTTTGTATTAATTTTTTTTTTTTTTTTTTTTTTTTTTTTAAATAGCAACCTTCCATGTTGCATAAGCTAATATCCTTTGGTTTCTTTAATTTTCTCTCTCTCTTTTCACATGTGCGTGCTGCTGAAGAGTCCCGCTCTCGCTCTGTAGCCTCTGCCGTAGGTGCTCAACTCTCTTCTGGCCAGTTTCTGGTCATCAAAGGGCAATGCGAGCACACTGTACCACAAGGAAGGCGCCGCCTCGCAGCGTGTACTCGATCCGATGCTGCCGTAACCATCGCCAAAGAGTCTTAAGTGATAACCACCCATGACACCACCAGCACCACCAGAAGCACCACCAGCAGCACCACCAGCAGCTCTTGTGCTGTTTTTGCCACTGCAGCGGGTCAATTGAGCGGTGGAGGCAAAACTGGTGGCACTTGTTGCCGTTGCGGTTGCATAGCTGGGCAATCGGGCTGTGGGTGGTGCAATTGGTGGTGCTCCTCGATGACGCTTCTCCTGATATCGTTGTTGTTGTTGCTGCTGTTGTCGCTGGCGTTGTTGCTGTTGTTGCTGTTGCTGTTGCTGGTGTTGATGATGATGATGATGATGGTAATTGGTAAAATGTTTAGCAAGGTGCCGCCGATTGCTGTTCGGGGTGCTGATTGATCACGATTGATTGATTGATTGCCCGAAGAGAGAGAAAGAGAACGAAAACGAGAACGAGAAACGAAAAAAGAGAGTTGTACAACAAGAAAAGAGAAAGCGTTTCATGTAAAACTCAAAGTGTCTCAAAGTGTACGTGTGTGAGAGAGAGTGGAAGGTTTTATTTTTTTTTTTTTTTTGGTTCTCTTATGAATATGAATTTGAGTTTAAGTGTATGTGTGTGGATGTGTGTGGGGGAGAGACTCTCTCTCTCTCTTTATCTCTCTTCTCTTTTAATATGTACAGTTGTCAGATGTATAAACAGTAAAGAGTTTAAAAGAAACTTTAAAGTGTACTAACAACAAAATAAATGTTTTACTAGAAAAACAATACAGAAGCACCCAAAAATGAGAAGGAACAACAAAAAACAGCACTAAAAATATTAGCAATAACAGTAAGAGCAGCGGAAAGAGGGGATAGAGAATATACAGAGAGCGAGAAATGGAGAAATGGAGAAGTTACAGTGTGTCAAATGCATTGGAATTTAATTTTATTACATTGCAAATAAGCAGCTCATATAGTATATCTAATTCAATCAATCAAATATGTAGTTAATGTTTCGAACCACTGTTTCAATTTTAATTTCAATTTCAATCAAAAATTATTTGTTTGATTGTTTCTATATTCAATCATTCAGTTGATTCATTCTTACACCCTAATTGTTTAAAGTATCCAATATCAATTTCAGATTGAATTGAAAACAAAAATACTAATGATAAACAAATTGATCCCAAATTGAAGAAAAGATTGAGCTTTAAATTGAATTTAGAAAATGTTACTTCACAACTATGAAACTCAACTTGAAATTGAAACTTAAATTCTTGTCTTTACTTTATAGAATTGTCTTGAAAACTATATGTTTAATATCTAAATATAAAACATGATAATTTTAATTTCACTAGTAATCAAAGTTGTATTTTTTTTTATTTTTTTTTTGCAAATTAATTTGAGTTTGATATTTAATTTTAACTAAAAGCTCTACTATAATTTTCTGTAACAATTTAAACATTAAGTTGAGGAAAATTGCAATCATTAATTGTTAGGGAAATTGAATCATAGTTTTTTCCTTAGTTTTTAAAGTCAATTAATTAATTTTAATTTCAAAAATAGTATTCATATTTTTTTTAAGTTCAACTTAAGAAACAATCTTATGATCAATTTAAAGTTCAGCTACTTTTAGTTCAATTTCATTTAAAAATGTTGTGATCATTTTAGTTTTAAATAAAACTATAGAATAAAATTTGTACTTTGTTTTACAAAAATATTTAAAATTCAGTTTTCAGTTCAGCTTTCGAATCATTTCAATCGATTTCAACTTCAATTGTAACTTGAATTAAATTCAATCAAGTAGATAAACTTGCATTTTTCTTTCAATTTTAGGGATTGAACGAAATCATTCAATCGAACAGTTGATGGGCATTCCATTATGTGTATTAAGTATGTATGTAGATGGAGAACTCACCTTCTGACCAGGATGACAATGGTGGTAATGACGGCGGCCAGGAAAACGAAGCCGCCAAAAGCGCCCAGAGCCACAATGGCGCCCAGATTGAGTTTGGCCTCCTTGGTCTCCTTGCGGTCGGGATTGTCGACGGCGAATGGAACATTGACATTGGGCGACTGATTCTGTCGAATGTTGACGCTGTCCGCGATCTCATTGTCCTGCGGATGCGAGTTGAGGATAATCTGCTGCGTGTTCTTCGTCGTCGTCTCCACGTGGGAAGTGGGACGAGTTCGAGGCGGAGTCGGCGCATAGGTCGAAACCGGACCAGGTCCAGCATATTGTGTGGTGCTGCTGGATGGGCTGCTGCTCGTGGCTGGAGTGCTTGACGGCTTCTTGGGGATGAGCACGGGACGCACTGTGCGACGGGGCGGGAACTCCTCGCGCACTGTTCCCGGCACTGGCACATTGATGATGTCCTCCTCGGAATCAGCTAAAAGCGGACAACAAAACGGAGTTATTATTTTAGTTGAATCATTATCAGAATATTTATCACTGAGCATTGGGTTTTCTTCAACAATTGATGTCAAAATCATAAAAATATCTTTGAAATGCCAAATATTTGATAAGCTGCCTAAAATGGCTCGAATTTAGTTTATATAATTTATCAAAATCATTTTATTTACTTGGATGAATAATTACAGTAAATAAAAAAATATTTGTGGCATAAGGACGTTATTGTGTACAGTTTCATAAAGAAGGTTTTTATATTTATTGATACTCGTAGAATGTAAAGTGAGTCAAGTTATTGTTTAGACAAAATAAAAACTTGCAAATAAAATTTTCCAAAAAAAAACTCCTTTCTTTTTTTTAATAAAATTAAAAAAAGCAAGTGGGAAAGGCTATACTCGAGCTTCCGACCATAGGATACCCGTTACTTATTTAAAAAAATTCAAAATATTTTTTTTGCATGCTTTTAGGCATTTACATTGCTTGAAACTTAAATCAGCCATTACCACTCAAATAAAAGAAATTTCGTTATTGTTAAAAAAAGCCATTACCACTTTTCTAATTGTCCGATATTGTTACGATTTAGTAGGATGATAGGTAATAATAGTTGTAAAAGTTAATTAATAAGAAAATCCTAATACCATGAAAACTATGCGGGATTTGGCGTGCCAAAAATTGAAAAATAAGTTGGTCTGTGTGGGCTTTATAGAAGTCTGTGTGTCAAATTTGGTTGCTATAGTCTCTGAGATTTAGACGCGATTTAGACACGGACGGATGGACGGACGGACATGGCTCAATCGATTCTTCTGTTGATGCTGATCAATAATATATTTACTTTACAGAGTCGGAGATGCTTCCTTCTCAATGTTACATACATTGCAACGAATACAATATACCCTTTTACTTATTTTTTAAATTGGCAATGAGATCTTATAAATTTTATAATTTATGTAAAATACTTAATAGGGTGTTTTAGGTTTTCTTTAATGTCTATTAAACTTTTATCAAGGACATAATTAGAAATTAAATTAATTGGGAATAACTACATATTTTAGATATAAAATCAAATACATATGTATGTACATGTACTATATATAAGGTGTAATTTTTGTCAAAATAATTATGGCCCCATAAATTACATGCTGTCTCTAATCTGAACAGTTTTATAATGATATGATATATGACAGATTTGAAGAACTCACCTTCGCCATTGATCTCGACTTGAGGTGTGTGGATGCTGGGATGCGGATGCGGATGTGGATGCGGATGCGGATAGCTGACTGAGGTGCTGGATGTGGTGCTGGTGGTGCTGCTGCTCGTCGACGGACGATAGGCGGGCGTGCGACTTGTGCTGGGCGTGACCTTGGGACGCGGTGCGGCCGCTGTCGACGGCGGTGCTGGTGGTGGCGGTGGTGCAGCTGAGGTGGCCAGCGTCGAAGGCTCCAGTTTGATGCAACGCGGCAAGGCGCTGCTCCACTGCCCGGTGGCCAGGCAGGTGAGGACACGAGGTCCCTCCATGCGGTAGCCGGGCGGACAGCTGATCTCCGCCTTGGAGCCGTAGTAGGTGCCATTGGGCGCACTGATGATGGTGTTGTAGTAATTGCCGGGCAGCGTGTCGCACTCAACAACTGATGAAATAAGAGAGTAATGTCATTTATTAATTTTATTTATTTCAATTATTTTAGTTTATTTATTTAGAGTTTTTTTTTTATTTATTTCATTTATTTTATTTATTTCGTTTGTTTTATTTATTTCATTTGTTTTATTTATTTTATTTATTTCATTTGTTTTATTTACTTCATTTGTTTTATTTATTTCAATTATTTTATTTATTTGTTTTGTTTTTATTTTATATTATTTATTTCAATTATTTTATTAATGTTATTTATGTATTGTTTTTAATTGATTTTATTGATGTTATTTATTTGATTTTTTTTTTCATTTCTAGGGTATTTTGTGGGTGGTATACTCACTCTCGCAGCGTGGTGGCGGTCCATTCCAGCGCTCGTCAAAGTCACAGGTCAGCAGGGCACGTCCAATCATCTCGTAGCCCTCGTCGCAGGCGTATTTCACCAGGCTGAGGTAGCCGACGGTGCCGTTGAGCAGCCCATAGGAGCCATGGGCAATGCTGGCCGGCAAACCACACTCGATATCTGGCAAAGGGAACAGGAAAAAAGGTAAAGATTGTTTAACACTCATCCAGCAATTTAAAGTTACTTTATCTCAATTATTTTGGTCTTTAACATTATTTTATTTTAAGTAGGCTATTTTGTATTCTTCTATTCTATTAGTTTTAAGAAAGGGAAAAAGAAATCGATTTTTTATACCCTATATTCAAAGTTAATTTATTGTGACTTTTGTTGACCGATTTTTACCTCTATCTTTAAAATATTATTTTGCCTTTATTTCTCTTTTACCTGTTTATTTCATTTTTTTTTAAATGTTCTATTGTTTCACCCAATCTATTTTTAATATCTACATAGTATATTCTTTATTTGCTTTTCATTTTTTTTATTTGTATAAATTTGAAAATGTTAAAGTTTTTTATATCCAGAGTATTCATTTTTCTGTTTAAATTAAGTCGTTAGTTATTTGACTCTACCTAACATTATTTAACATATTTTGTCTAGCATTTTATTTTCCTAATGTTTTTGTTGCTGTTTTTTTTTTCATAGTTGCAAATATTGATTTGTTTAACTTTATTTTATTTTATTTATTATTGCGAATCTGCCCCTTGTTATTTATTTATTTAAATTTTTATGCAAATTAATAAAATTCTTTGGCATGTTAATTTGTTGTTAATTTTAATTTTCATAATATTTAAAAATGATGCACTTACATTTGCAGACGGGCGGGAACTCGTTGTAGAATCCGGTCTCGAGGCAGGTGCGAGTGGCGGGTCCAACCAAAAGATGATTCGCGTCGCAGCTGTACTTGATCTGGGCGCCGACCTCGTAGCCGTTGAGGGCGACCATCGTCGAGTTGGGCGGCTGCTCGGGGCGGCCGCAGGTCTTGGGCTGGTGCTGGCAGATGAAGTTGAGCAGCGTGTTGCAGTTGGTGTCGCTCCACAGCCAGCCCTTGGAGCCGTCGAAGCGGGCGCAGTCCTCGTCGCCGCCCGGATGGTTCCAGAAGGACACGGTCAGCTCCTCGCCATTTACCCACTTCCAGCTGCTGCGATCGGCGCCGTCGCGAACCGCGCCCATCCAATACTGTGAGCTGACATCGCTGCGATGGCGACGCCACAGCTCCCAGCTGATGAATCCCTGCAGTGCGGGATTACTCTCACTGATCAGTGTCCCGCCACGCGACCGACAAAAACTCAAGGCATCCAGGAAATTCAAGGGCTGGCGATTGTAGAAAATATAACATTTGCCATTGTAGGAGGCCAAGGCGCCAGGAGGTTGATCCCGGAACGTGGGACAACGTTCGATGGGCAGCGCCTGATCCGTGTAGACGAATGCCTCGCAAATGGACAGCGGATTGGGCGTATTGTTCTCCAGATGCACGCTGACAAAGGCACCCGGCATCGGCGGATTGCAGGGCAGGAACAGCGGCTGCCCGGCCTCGAGCAGACCCGTGAAGCGATTGCAAATGGGATTTGTGCCCAAATCCGGACGATTGTTGCCCACACGCACCACAATTGTCGCCGGCTTGTTGCCTGTTCAAATGAGGGAAACAAATTAACATATTAAAATTAATATAAAAATGGATATATTATTAAAATTTAAATTATAATTACTATTCAATTTTAAGTAAACTTTGAAATAATTAAATTAAAAAACTTAAATAAATACAAAATAATAATGACACATTTTTGAAGGTCGCAAAATAAAGAAAAGAGAAATAAATTAAAAGTAAAATGAAAAATTTAACTTAAAATTAAAAAAAAAAAAAAAAATTAAAATAAATAGAAAATTATAATGGCACATTTTTGGAGGTGGCAAAATACAGAAAAGAGAAATAAATTAAAAATAAAATAAATTAAAAACTTAAACTAGATTCAAAAAAAAAAATTAAATACGAATTTAAAAAATTAAAGTAAATAGAAAATAATAATGACACATTTTCGGAGCACGCAAAATATAGAAAAAATAATTAAATTAAATTAAATCAAATAAATATTTAAATTAAAATTAAAATAAAAATAAAAAGTAAAAAAAATTTAAAAGATTAAAGTAAATAAAAAATAATAATGACATATTTTGAGAGCTAGCCAAATAATGAAAAAAGAAATAAATTAAAAGTAAAAAAAAATTTAAATAATAACTGAAATTAAAATAAAAGTAAAAATAAAAATAAAAAACATAAATAAAAAAAATTTAAATAAATAGAAAATAATAATGCCACATTTTTGGAGCTCCCAAATTTTGGTTCGAGCTTCTCATAGGTTTAAGTTTGTAAGTTTAAATAAGATTAATTTTTAACTTAGATAAAAAAAATTGGGGAAAAAATAAAAAAAAATGTGACTAAGAAAAACTGTTCCTCTTTACAAGTTCTTTTTAATGTTGAGAGATTGGTAAAGTGATATTCCAAGCTGTTACTGCTCAGACACTTTGATGTTTCGCTCAACATAAAACACATGACAAATAACCCAAAAAAATGCGCTGATTTAAATAGTTTTTTATTTTTTATTTGAAAATGTGCGTGTGTTGACTGTTGTGGACGACCTCTGCAATGTTGCATGTGGCATGTTGCATGTGGCATAGCCCAAGTTCAGCTGGCAGTGAAAGTAAACATGAAATTTTCCTAAGTTCATACGTTGATTTCAACCCAACCTCTCTTTCTCCCCTCTCCCCTCACCCCTTCCCTCACCACACTCTGTCCCCTGTGGTTCGCTGAGCCACTGAACCACTGAGTCACTACTGTTTGTGTTTTATGCTGCCCCACCGCATAAAAATCACATAACATTCGCTGGCAAGTGAAAGCATTTTATTTTATTTCATTTTATTTATTTCATTTTTTTTGAATCGGGGAAAAACTCATTGACTCACTGACTAACTAACTAACTCGTCTCGTCGTCTTTCTCTCACTCTTCTCCTTCTCTCCTCTCTCCACCCTCCACCCTCCTCCATTTCTTTCTTTTCCACTCCTGACAGTTGTTTACCTTAGATTGTCTCCAATTTGGCCTAAACCTGACATCGCGTCGTGCAAGTTTTGCCATTTGGCCTCCTCTTCAATTGCCGCTGTCAGCCGCAAGTTGCATTTAACTGTACCCTCAACACTTTGCCCCAATGCTGCCTCTTTTAATCTATTAACTTGGCTTTCAAATTAACTCCAACTTGGCTTATAAAGTTGTTTGATATAGAGCTTCCACCGTTTGAAGCTTCAAACAAAAATACTTTAATCTTGAATTTACTTTTGATAAATTGAAAACAAAATACATATTATGTATAGTGATATAAACTGAGCTTTGACTTAATCCAAGGTATAAAACATTTATTTTAATAATTTCTAGATCTGTTTTTGTTTACTCATATTTCATGTTCATATTTTAGTTTATTTAACAGCCTGAAAAGAATCATAAAAACCAAATCCGCTTTATTCGCTTAAAGCTCATTAAAGCTTTAAGCGCGTATCAATGCTTTTATATTTTTTTGTAGCTAGTGTTATTGTTTAACTATGATCTGAATTATATAGAAAGCTTAAAGCTTTCTTTCTTTTTCTAAATTTTTCTCTCTCTCACTTTCAGCTAATGTTATCATGAGCTAAAGCTTATTTAACTCACTTGCTTTTATTTCATTTGAAACTCGTCTAATTTTGTCAATTTAATGAATGATGGAATTCGTGACTTACCACAACAGGATTTACCAAAGTCCAGACGCACCAGCTGTACCATATAGGGCTCCAGCAGATTGACGTACCACCACGGAGAACGTTCCGGTTTCGTCAGCGAACACGTGTCCGGCGTGAAAAATGCGGAGGTTGAGCCATCGATGGCCTTCTGTGGAGCGCCAGCTCCGTCTGTGGAGATTTGCATTGGCGCCTTGCCAGCGGCCACATTGAGAACTACGGATTGAAAGAATCGAAAAGAGATTTAAGATTAAGAGACTGAATGATTTGTGAAGATCTGCTAAAGAATTCGCTTCACAGTTAAGTTAATTTTGCAAATTTTGTCTTTTGTTTTATTGTTGTTGGATTTTCCCAGCACCAAGACAAGGTCTGGCCAATTGGCCAGGGCTAAGACTGTTGGTCACATTAGTCTTCAGCCCTGACACGCTTCTTGGCGCTGGAGATACAATGCACAATCAAACAAATGATAGACTTAAAAATATGCTCTATAATCTAAGGAAAATTTAAATTCACTTAATATTGCCTACGGAAAATTAAAGATATAAAATTGCGCTTAAAGCTAAAAAACTTGACTTTAAAGCTTTTACAAGACCTGAGCTTAAAGTTCTTAAAAAAGTCTATTAAAAAATTTTATATCATTGCTGATGAAGTTCAGCATAGGTTAAAATCAATAAACTATTAAAGACATCAAGTTGAAGCAAAAACGAGCTATATAGCTTAAGGATTGAAGCTATTGCTTATATGAGCTTTAAGCTGCTTAAAAAGTTTAAAGAATGTGCTTTGAAGTTTATTTAAAAAGTTGAGCCCATATTTGGTATGTCTACTATTTATTGTGAGAAGCTTTAAGCTATATTGAAAGATTTAATATGATTCATGTAATTCAAATAATTTATTAAGTACAATACGAATATTTCTTGTGCTAACTATAACGTCGTGTAGTCGAGCATACCTCAATTCGATTTACAGGGTATACAAAAAGGTTCTCTTTGCCTGCAAAATTTGTCAAGTCAATGACTATGCTGCCGGACAGTCAGACAGACAGACAGACAGACTGCCTCACTGACTGACCTTCTGTCGCCAATTGCTTGTCTACGGGCCCATTGTTGACTGTGGCTGGCATTAGCCACCAATGGGTTAAAAAGTAATGAAGGGGGTTCACAAGAGCAAGAAGTGGGGGAGTTGGTCTCAGCCCAATAAGAATTCAACGACTGTCTGATGGGTTACAAGGCCTAAACAAATTGCTTGGCAGAGCCCAAAAAATAACAAAATAACAAAATAACAAAAAAAAAAAAAATAAAAAACAGTTAAAACAAAAGTGAAATTGGTGTAGTGTTATTTTTCGTTGATTTCAACTTTTTCTTTCAATTGTTGTTGTTGTTGTTGCTTGGGCTTAATTACATTGCTACGCATTTGTTTGTGTGTGTGTGGCAGAGAATTGAGATTCATTAATCAGATGCATCTGTCGGATAAAAAAAAGGCAACAGGCAGCGGCTCATGACGCTCTCAACTCACAGATCGCAGATCGTACAAATCTTTATTAACTTGACTCTTTCTACTGCTGCTGCTTCTTCGTCTTCGTCTTCGTCTTTTTATTTTTATTTTTTTTTTCAAAATCTGGTCTGACTTTCTACTGAGAGATGATGAGACAGGTGCCAGATATTCAGTCTTGCCTGCACTTTCGTTCTGTGTGACAAATGAATTTAATTGCCCTCTAATTCGATTTCAATTTCCATTGCCATTGCCATTTCCATTTCCTTCGACTCTAAAATACTACCATTCTTTAACTTTTTTTTCTCTTGCTGTTTTTTGCCGCCTGCTGCGTCATCTTTTTTTTGTTTATTGGAGACTCCTAAATCAGCGCCATTCATTGAATTTTGCGTTACGCGTTTATTTTTCAATTCTCTCCATCTCTCTTCACATTCAATTGTTCAATTAATCAATGGACTTGGCTGATTCGTACCGCCGGCTATGGGTTACCCCTCAGTTGAATTCAGTTCAGTTCAACTTGGTTCACTTCCATTGAAGTTGAGCTTGGAGTGGCAATTTGTCCGCTGGCAATTTTGAAACTTGCAGCTGGCTGACGCTGGGCCCTATTTACCCCGGGCCCAAATTAGTGACAGCCGTAAACCAACACACAAAAATCACGCTAACGGTTGTACAACACAGCTTAAATTGGAGGAACTTAACTCATTGTAGTCGATTACTAAATACCCTGCACAGATTAAAAATAATATTGCTTCTTCAGATTACAATTTTTAGGTTTTATTTTTACAAAAAAACATTAAATACCTAAAACATAAGTACTTAAAATCTTAAAAAGAGATAAAACATCTTGATGAGGCTAAGATTGTGTACACAAAAAAAAAAAAATGGTTTTGAGGGAATATTCCCGAATTCCTCTTAGGATCAGTTTTTGCTTCTTATTTTTAAAGGCTAATATACTCTTCTTATATTTAAATCTCACCGATCTTTTTTTCATACTTTAGTCTCTTATAGAATTGGATCTTTAATAAACTAAAATAAATACTAACTTAAAATTGTTTAAATTACTCTAAGAAATTTTAAGCTATCTAGTTAAAATTTGGAATGTGAACCGTTTATGCATATTTTAAAATAACGGACAGTTTTACATCATTTAAAGTCTGCAGTTCTGGCAGGAAGCTTGAAGCAGGAAAAGTAAAGTAAACGAACTCTTGTGGTTGAGTTTAGGTTTTTGTGTGTGGCAGCTGTTTGTGCATCTGCTGGGTCAAGGCTGTCATCAGACTGAGTCTGAGTCTAAGTCCGAGTCGGAGTCCGAGTCCGAGTCTGAGTCACTGAAGCAACTGCTTTTCAATTCAATTTGAATTCAATTTACGTGAGCCGTTTCTGTCAATCAATTTGATGTTTTGTTTGCATCACGCGACGGAAGTTGTTGTCAAGTCAATTTCAACTTCACTTAGAACATAAACAAATACAAATATACACTTTTTTTCTTCTATTTTTTCTTTCTATTTTCTTTTCGGTTTTTGTGTGTTGAATGAGGCGAACCACGAAGCGAGCCACTGTAAAAAATAAAAAAAAATGTGGGTCAATTCGTAACGTTAAATTCTCGACTCTCATTTTGTTTGGTTGTCGATCGATGTCTGTTTTGTGTTGTTGTGTGTTCCGCCTTTCATCGACAGCACACACACCTTACACACACACACACACACACACACACACACACACACACACACACACACACACACCGTTTAGCCCAATTTGTGTTGTGTGTTAATCATGTTTCACTTGGTAGCTCGACACGACACAACCGAAACTTTGCATTTAAAATTGAAATTGGATTCGAATTTGAGATAAATTTTGTTGAATATTTTGTAGCTCGAACACAAATTCGGAATTCGCAGGTTTCATTGAGAACGTTGGTGAAAGTTGAAAGACATGCGTTCGGTTTCAGTCAACAAGCTGCCAAGTTGCCAAGTTGCCAACTTGAAGGTGCTAATTGCTGGCTCAAACATCTCGCAATTGGCCAAAAACGAAACTGGGCGACAAGTTCGTGCCTTCAGTCTTTTGTTTGAGCGTGCTTAAATGCAGCTATACCCTGTAAAACGGCAGTAAGAGTTCATTTTGTAGGCTAATCAGCATTTACTATTTGGTTGATCTACTGAGAATTTATTACATATTTTTTTGTAATTTCAAAATTGTTCAGAATTAAATTAAATTAAGAAATGTATTAATCTTAATCTTGGTAGCTTAAATTATTAGTTTCTCATTCCAAATCTTTTATGAAAGTTTCTGTACAATTTTAAAGTCTATTAAAAATTTTTTAAAATATATCACTTATATTTTATGCATTATTTTAAAAATTCCTCTTACATTGTCCATCTTGAGTATGTGTGTGGTTCATAAAGATAGACTCTGTTTATTTTGTTAACTTGTATCTAAATATAGTTTATATAAATAAAAAAAAAAATGAGATTACGGCGATTTTTTTTAATTAATGAAATGAGAGTTAAAATGCCAATTCAAGAGTTATTTATTAGACATAATCATATCTGCACAAATTATGCACATATTTTGAATAAGTATTTCACTTGAATATGCTAATGAATACAAAAGGTTAAGTGATTGAAAACTTGACTTAATCAAAAGCGACTTGTTAGCCGCATTCCATGTCGTTTGATGGTAAATAACATACGAGTGTGCCATTTACGAATATTACTTACCGCAGAATGGTATGCCCTCCGGTACCCATTGCCCCTTGTCGCAGACCCGTCGGGCCGGTCCGAGCAGCTCGAAGCCCCGCTCACAGCTGTAGGAGGCGACGGTGCCCTGCGTCAGATTCGCACTGGAGAAGACGACGCTGCTGTGCGCCGGCGAGCCCGGAAAGCTGCAAGCTCCATCTGAGCATCCAGGAACACCACACGGCGAAAGGGAGAGAGCAAGATAGAGAGAACAACAAATTAGCTAAGCATTCAAATATTTTTTGGAGAAATTACATAAAATTACACATTCATTTATGCGTCTCTCAACGCGTTGTGGCATATTTTAAAAATTAATCAATTAAAAGGGGGAAACAAAATAAAACATAGAACACGAAAAAAGAAACGTTCTCAAGTTTAACTTGAGGGCCGCCTTTGATTAATAAAACCGTTTTTTGTGCTGACCAAGTTAATAAAATGCTACGTTGATTGATTTCTTAATTTAATGTTTAAGCTGTAGCTTTAATCATCAATGATTTCATTCTTCTTAAATTTCTTGATTAATTTAAAGATCAAGCTGACAACATTTGTATATGAAATGACATTAGTTTTAAAAATTTTTTTTTTTAATTTTAAGAGAAGGAAAGATTGATGCAATGTAGGAATTTTAATAACTAAAATTTAATATAATACATATTTAATGTTACCTTATTTAAACATTTAATTTGAAACAACTTAAGCTAAATCTCAATTAACTTGTATGGTTTTAAACTATTTTACTTGCTTTTAAGCAGCTGAAAGCTTCAAATTATTTTTAAATTCTTTCGAAGCATAAAAGTAAGCAAGCTAATTGGTCTAAATTATCCTATCCCATATTTAATATTTAAAAAATTTAACAAATATATATAGCACATACATAAGTACGCTTTTAGATTAATTAAGTAATTATTGAGCTTAACATTTTTAAAAGAAAATTTAATGCAAATAAATTTTCAGAATAATTAGACAGTTTTTGGAGTATAATTGTAAGAGCTTTAAAAGCCTTTGAAATCTACGGTTACATAAGCTTTGATCTCGACACTTAAATGGATTTTGCTATTATTAATTCAGTATGCTAAGCTTTTGGATTGTTTTTAATGCCTCCCATTATTTTTTTAATTAATTCTAAGGCTCAACTTGGTTTTGTTTAGGGTTTAGTTTAGTTTAGTGGCTTACTTCAAGTGCAATTGTTGCAGAAAGAGATCCTGGGTTACGGCATCGCCTATGTCGACATTTGTCGGCCAAAAGCAACCTGTCAAATTCCCAAGCTGAGCTAACTTGGCTAACTGGCTAACTTGGCTAACTGGCCAGTGGCTTTTGGCAGAGAGTTGAGTTAAGTTGAGTTGAGACTCCATGGACTGGTAATTAAGCAAGTTCCGTTCCAGTTTGCATCGTTAGCTGGACTTGGGCTGGTTGTTGTTGTTGTTGTTGTTGCTGTTGTTGTTGTTGTTGTTGTTGTTAGTGTTGTTGTTGTTGTTGCTTACTTGTTGGCGTCAACAAAACGCCTCAAAAATGCCAACAATTCAAGTATTCAACATTGCAAAATGTTCTCAGCTTGTTGTTGCTCCTCACGTTGCTGTTGTTGTTGTTGTTGTTGTTTTCAATGCAAAGCGTGAGAAAATAGCTACAACAACAGCAACACCACGTTGGCGGTGGCAACTGTCAAGCACAACAACAACAACAACAACAACAACAACAACAACAACAACAACAACAACAACAACAACAACAACAACAACAACAACAACAACAACAGTAAAGAGACCATCAATTTAACTGGCATTTTTTCATGCTCTGTCCAAGCTGAGTCCATGCAAATTTATGATGCAATTCGCTAAATATATTATCTAATGCTATAAAGCGTACAATACAAATAATAGAAAAAGAAACAGAAGAATGATCTCTTTCTAACTATATTTGAAAATCATTTGAAAAGCAGCTGAGCAATCGACAAACACAACATTGGCCCAGGTTAATTAACATATTTTTGCATGTCTTGTAAATTTAATTTTTTAACTTTGCTCATAAGCTAAATAAACGATTATTGTGGATAACAAAGAAATTAAACTGATAACAGCTTTTAATAAAGTTGTATTTGTATTGAATATAGTTTCTTTTTAAACTTGTAGTTTTTAGCTGATAGATCATAAAAGTTATTAAAAAAAAAGAATTCATATTTTGGCTTTGTGATTTTTGTAATAGTCGTAACTAAGCTTTGGAAATTCCAAAAATTATGCAAGAAAAAAAGGAACAAGTTGCTAATAAGATGCGAGTTTCTTTTCATTAATTGAATATTATAAAGAATTTATCTTCTATAATAAAATCTACAATTCATTGGCGATGTTGATAAACGATATAAAGTGATAGAATATTTTCTAAAAATGTCAGTTTCATACTGTAGCTAAAAGAAGTGTTTTAATTATGGTTTCTAAATAGTTTATAATGTAATATTTATTTGACCAAACTATGTTTGAGTTTTTGCAATAATTGTACTATAAAAAAACCTATCTGTTTGTAAATTTTTAGAGAGTGTATTTTTTTGATCTGAAAATTTAATTTTTTTTGTGAATAATTTATAGTATATAGTTTTGCTATTAGATTCCTAGTTGTTATACAATTTAAAGCAATATATTGTATATTTAAAAAGATGGTAACTCATTTTCTCAATATATTCTCAAGGTATCTCTTCCTTTTTTCAGACTCTTATTAACCGTTTATTCTCAAAGATCCCAGCGCATTGCATAATCTTCAATTGGTTGCCAAGAATTTCCCAAAGATTTTATGATGAGGGCATTAAAAGGTCGTTAGATTCAAAAGTGGCAATTACTATTTGCCATTGTGTCGTGATGAATGACACATGTGGCATGTTGTCTATGTGTGTGAGTTTGTATCTTAATACGAGTATCTTTGCATCTGCAAGATACACAAGATTTACTATGCAAAAATCAAATGTCTGTGTTGCTGTTGTTGTTGCTGTTGCTGCGATTACATTTTCAATTTAGTTAGTTTCCCAGGCGCATTTGCATGAGAGGAGAGAAGACACGAGATTGGAATCGGAATTGGGAATGGAATTGAAACTGCAACTGCATCAAATCGAATGATGATGAGATTTGAATACATAGTTAATCACTGACCATTGGCCACTGGGCATTAGATACTAGACACTACATACTAGACTCTCGTCTAACAACTCTCCACAGCAGCCACATGTTGCACGTTGCTCTCGTTGTTGCTGTTGCTGCTGCTCCAAATCTGTTGCCAAGTTGCCTTTGCTGCGAAATTCTAAGCTAAACATTCTCATTCCTCAGTGAGTTGAAGTGCGAGTTTGAGTTGAAGTTGCAGTTGCAGTTCTGATATCTTCAAATACGCTTTCGAAAGGCATTTTAATACTCTCATGTAATGTGAGTTTGTCAAAAATGAGTTTACATATTGAATACATATATACGTTTCCAACTAGCAGTGACAGAATAGTCATAAGTTCATTTTTTTTATTTTAAATTTTCATAAATTTTTTTTTAAAAATGTAATTTTTAATTATTACAAACTTTTTATTAAAACATAGACTGAGAAAATCTCCAAAATTTTGTTTTTATTTTCAATATGTTACTAAAATAATAGGAAAATGAATTGAATTCTTAAAAATGCTTGTCATCTTTTTAGTTTAAATCATTTTAAAAACTTAAGAAAGTGCACATATCTTTTCTTGCTTTTTTAGGCTTAATGGATTTTTATTTTTCCTTATTTTTTAGGCTGGGAATTTGAAAACATATTTTCGTAGCTTTATCAAGCTTAAGGAATTTGTTAAAATAAATTTATAGGCTTAAAAATAAACGATTGAAAATTTCAAAAATGTTTTTCATTCTTTCTTGAGCTCTTGAAATTATTTAATAAAAAATTCCTTATTTTATGAAAAGTCTAATTTAAAATAAAAAAGTTATATAAAGACTATAAAGAAAAACAGTAAAGTTTTTATTAATTTATGCTTGTGAAATTATTTAATAAACGATTCCTAACATTTTGTGACAGTTTTTTGTGTAGTTTAATTTAATTTGATTAAAAACTATACAGTATTTTATGATTTTGTTAAGTGTATACAAAGTTCGTTTTGCCACAAATAGTGTTTCATTCTAGTTGCTTTTTTGCTATGTGTGGCAGTTGTTGTTGTTGTTGTTGTTGTCTGTCATTTCATGGTGCACACACAGCTGGCAGATCATTAGGCATCGCTTTGCTGTGCTTCACTGTACTGTGCTTTGTTTTATAGACTGCGGCCAAAGTCAAGTCAGCTGCAAAGTCAGTCATGCCATAAATGCAACATCATTTGACCAATGCAACTTTCCAAGCAGCTGCAGCAACAACAGCAAGCACAGCCATAACTGAGGCAACTGCAACACGAGCAACAGTTGCTGTTAACTTAACGTGTTTTGTGTGTTGTCCAAGATTCGCAGCTTATACAATCGAATGTCGGGCTGCAATTTCATCATAACGGTGCGCCACGTTGTTGCATGCCCCATGTTGCACAGCGTCACAAATCAAATTAGTTCAGTCAAATTTAAATTCATCAACAATAAAACAAAGCAACAAAAATAAAGGGGCACAAAATTAAGAAATCAAGTTCATGTAAAAATTTCAATTTCAATTTCAGTTCAAGCAGGAAGCAAGTGGCAAAATTGTACAGGGGAAAAGGGGGCAGGGGCAGGGGGGGGGGAAGAGCTGTAGCTCCCACGCTGTGCGCTGAAACGAGCCCGAAAGAGAAGCGCCGAGAGAGGCTGCAACATTGAGCTCCGAGTTCGAAGCGACACCGAAAATAAATAAGAAATAATAAAAAAAAAAAAAAATAAAGGTTGCCCCAAAAGGCGGCCGAGCATGGAAATTGTCTGCGGGTTGTTGTTGTATATATCTATATATATGGCAAAGGTAGTAGGTAGCCCACTGTGTGTGTGTGTGTGTTGCATGTGTTGTTGTTGTTGTTGCTTCCACTTGGTTTGGGGCGTGCAACGTTTTGTTTGCTTTGCTTTCATTTGCTTTCTACGTGCGCAAACTTAGTGAAAGTGATACCCCACACACACACACACACACACACACACACACACACACACACACACAGCACACATACAGCACACACACACACACATATGGCCAGTGACAACAACAGCAATTTGTACGAACAAGAAAGAAAACAACTTGAAAACAACACAAAAAAATCAAGTGAACAACTTTATGAGTTTGAAATATGCATTGTGTGTGTGTGTGTGTGTGTGTGTGTGCGTTAAAAATCGTATAATAATAATAATAAATTATAATAATAACAGTTGTACATTTTCAACTTGGACATGCACAATTGTTGCCGTTGTTGTTGTTGTTGTTGCCATTGTTGTGTGATTTGTTGTAACAAATTGCCCATCAACGCCTTGGCCAACAATATCGAAATTGTTTGCACAAAGCATAGACATGCAGAGCATAAAGTGAGACAGAGATAGTGCTAGTAAGAGATGGATGGAGAGTAGGAAAAAACAAAACAACAACAAAATACAACATCAACATCAACAGCAACAGCAACAAAAAAGCGAAAGCTTTTCTGCGAGGGTCAACAAGGCCAAAACAATGTTTGAGCCTCAGACTTCAGTTAGAGCCAAAAAAGAAGAGGCAAAAGCAGTTGAAAAGGGTTAGAAAGAGAGGCAGCACAAAGGCTCTTGTTGCTGTTGCTGTTGTTGCTGTTGTTATTTCTATTTGGCGAAATGCGAACGCAGGTGAAATGTTAATTGCATGTGAATTGAATGGGGCGCGTTAATCACTCAATTAGTGTCTCACTTTCGGAACTGGTTCAATGAACTGTGAACCGTTGTGTGTTGCAGGTCACAATTGTTGCACCCAAAAACGGAACCAGTTGAAACTTCTTCTTCTACATGTAGTACAACAAATGTCTCTTTTCGTTTTTTTTTTTTTTATAAAAACTAATTACTTGTCACCAACTGAAGTTGAAAGCTCTTGAGCTCTTTTTGATAAATTGATAAAGGCCTTTTCAATTCAGCTATAGAAAGTTTTGCATTGCAATAGGAAGTCTTAAAATTATGTTGATAACAGATAAAGATAAAGATAAAGATAAATAAATAGTTCAGTTTTGACAACAAGAAGCATAAATTTAAGTGGAATCTCAGTTAATAACTGAAATAAGTAAGCTGCCTCTTTGGGTTGAACTTTAATAAGCAGGTGTTTGGTTTAACCATCAACCTCTTGAGCCATTGCTGCTGTTGTTGCAACCTGCAACTGGTTGCAAATGGCAACTGGCAACTGGCAACTGTTGTTGGCCCCTTCATAACTAGCTGATTGCCTGTTATGTTGCACTGCACTTTCTACTTGCCCCACCCAAAAACCCAAACACACACAGACACACACACACACACACGAAGCCAAACCCATTTCGAAGTCAAGTCAAATGGGCAATTCGCATTCCACGGCGACAACAATTTGCGTATGGCGGTTAATTTCATTTTAAATGCACAACAGCAACATTTCTCCCATTGTTGTTGTTGTTGGTGAAATGCACTCTAATTGCCTGAGAGAGGGGGCAGCGGAAGGGGATTTTCAGTAACTGCAAATGGGCTTACATTTTTTAAAAACTGTTTAAAACAAATTTAAAGGGTTGTTTAAGTTTAAGAGAAGAAGAAGAATATCAATAAATAAAAACATACATTAAGTAAAATTTTGGAAAAATTAAAATTATCTTCTGGTATTTTCTTTATGTCAATTTTTAAATTTTATTAAATTTTTGGTACTCCTGTTATACTTATTTAAATTTTTTTTTTTTAGTAAAATGAATACTTAACTGTTTTTATATTAAAAGATATAGAACATATCTTATTCAAAATAATAATTCAAAAATATTTAATTTAAATACTTTTTACTTACTTAAAAAAAAAAGAAATAAAAATTTTATTGTTATGATACAAATCAGCAACATTTTTGCATTTTATCATATGTATCTATCAATAATCTTTGAGGTTCCTGTTTCTTATACAATAAGTACAGGGTTGCTCACAGTCGAGTTCTCTCTACTTTTGATATCTGTAGCAGTTTTATTTGATTGTTTTGACCAAATGTTCGTGTGAATTTGTCAACTCGCTTTTGTCCGCTGCCTGCAGCTAATTGTAAGTAGATGGAGAGGCAGATATAAGACTGAAATTTCAGTTGATACCTGTAATCTTGCAACAATTGGAAGGAGGCAAGTGGCATGAGGCAAGTAGCAAGTGGCAAGTAGCAAGTAGCAAGTAGCAAGTAGCAAGTGAAGTTGGCGTCATGCGCTGATTGCTCAACGCCCACGCTTCGGCAACTGTTGCTGCTGCTGCTGCTGTGGTATTTAGATCTATCTATAGATCTTCCTACTCTGCCTACTCTTTGATCTCAATCTCCAATTTTCAACTGTCTCTCGCATTCCCTTTCCGCTGTCTTCAATTACGAAATTGAAAAGTGCAAGTGCGGCAAAAGAAGCCAAAGAAACAAACATTTGCCTTTGCCTTTGCCTGATGACCCAATTGTGATAGTTCGAGGCGAGTGAAAAGCGCAGCGTGTCCAAAAGAAGCGCCCATTAAAGAGAAAAAAGGTTTTCCCTTTTCTTTCTTTCTTTCCTTTTCCAAGTTGAACATGGAATTGAGGGGGAAATGTGGAGCTTGATAGGAGAGTTGGTTTTGTTGGTCTGGTCTAAGCCGCAGTGATTCATGGGTCAACTAATTTTTAAGTTTCGTGCTGAGCAAACGACTAAATAGGCCGTGTGAATGTCACTGAATGACTTGTACATACCCTGTTAGTTAGGTGAGGGGAGTCTTGTCTGGGGATTATTAATTTATTGAATAATCTTGTACATTTAATCTGATTAACTTGAATTATAGAGAGTGACTCTGAGTAACATATTTAGTTTATGTTTGAATTACAATCAAAAAGGTAAGATATTTAGACTTGTGGTAATCAAGTATCTGACTCTTATATTTCCAGAGTTACAGACGGTACACAACTCTTAATTCGGACATTGCCTTTTAGTTGATATAGAGATTATTGTCAAATGCTAAGCATAGAGTGTTCTGATGCTCATGCAAGCTTATACAAAATTTCATAATTCTACGTAAATTATTTTATGACATTGTGATATAACTTTTTAGTTTATATTGGGATTATAATGAAATCTTCAAGATTTTGAGTTGACATATTTAGACACAAGTATACCAAATTTCAACACTCTAGCTGCTTTAGTTGCTGAGTTACAGATAGATAGCCAGTGTACGAAAGTCACTTTTCATAGTGCTAATTTTATCACGCTATAAACTTCTAAAGTGTCCAAATATACATTACTACATTTTCCATGATTTTAAGCTACACTTTTGCTGAAGCAATTGAGTTACAGGGTATTGAAAAACAATTTCTAAAGCTGCCGCTGTCTTTGTTCTCGCTCGCCTCTTCAACAACTCTCTTCGCATCTCCCGCTGTTTGTCAAATAAGAAACGGTTCAAACCGTTAGCCTATCAGCGCTCATAATGCTCATAATGATGACGATGCTGACGTTATTGTTGCTGTTGTTGTTGTTGTTGCCGTTTGAGGCTGATTGGTTTTGGATTTACATAAATTGGCGCGTTGCTTCACTTGGCCGGTTTTTGAGAATTTCATTTAAGCCAACGCAGCTGAGGCAGCGACGGAGGCAGAGGCAGAGGCAGCGGCAGCGGCAGAGGCAGCTTCTTGAGGCAGACGCTGCCTGACCCAGTTAGCAGCTGCCACGTTGCAGTTGCCAGTTGCCAGTTGCCAGTTGTTGTTGCTGGTGGGCAAAAATTAGTGGCAGCTCGTTAAAAGTGATTTCGCAAGTGGTTTGCAATGGATGCGCCTTGTTGCAGTTTGCAGCAAGTTCGTTGCCTAAGTCTTTTGATGTGTACTTCCGCTCAAGTTCATTGTTGTTGTTGTAGTTGTAGTTGTTGTTGCTGTAGAATTGAGACATCAGCAACATGTTGCTGGCTGCTTATTCAGTTGCTCAGTTGTCGATGTCCAGCTAAAAGCTGTTAAGCGTATTAAATCAACATGCGCTGACTTGTCTTGACTTCTCTTTTAACTTGGCTTTGATGTAACGGTAAGCACAGCAACAACAGCAACAGCCGCAACAACAACAACAGCAACGCAGACAATAATAAATTTTCTAGCTTTAAACAGTTACATAAAACGATGACAAGCTGCTTCAGCCAGACATAGAATCAACAGCAGCAACAATAGGAGCGACAACGACAACAACAGCAACAACAGCAACAACAGCAACAACATGTAGCCACAGCAGCAACATCTTTCAACCAGTGGCTGACAAGGTCTCCGCCAATAGAGAATCCATTAGATAGGCGAGAATTGGCGAGAGAATCGACGGCATATTTATAACAGGTTCGATAAGATTTTTGCGGCACTTTATTTATTTTTTTTTTTGCTTGTTCTTTTCTGCTTTATGCGGCAAAAGGAAATGTTTGAGTTGCCCGCTAAACCAAAGCAAGGCCAAGCAACGGCAATTCACGCCAGCAACAACAACAGCAGCAGCAATCGGCCATCGTCAGGTAACGACATTGACCAAGCGACGATGCTGCTGTTGTTGCTGCTGCGTTGTTGCTGTTGCTGTTCGCCAGTTGACCGCATTCCAAGACAAGACAACAAATCAATGTGCAAGCGTAGAAAGAAAGGTGTTGCCACCAGCAGCATCAGCAGCAACAGCAACAGCAACAGTTGCTGTCGTCGTCGTTGGTCCTGCATAGACATAAACTGGGTCAAGACGAGCCCAAATATGTGTGTGTGCGAAAACAACTACAACTACAACAACAACAACAACAACAACAACAGCAGCTGCGAAACACCTGCAACAACTCGTACAGCTACAACAGCAATATATTGTGGCAGCAGCAGCAACTTCATGGCTGGTGATGTGTGTGAGTGTGTGTATCTGTGTGTTGTTGTTGTATAAATTAAGAGAAGCATTCTGGTTGCAGTTGCTAATTTTGTGTGTGCGGCATTGTTGTTGTTGTTGTTGTTGCTGCTGCTGCTGCCTTGCAATTTTCTATTCGCTTTTGTTGTTGCTGCGACATTTTTTGTTTTTTATGCAATTATTTTTTTGTTTTTTTTTTGTGTTTTTTTTTTTTGGTTTGTGCCTAATTTGTTGCACACGCTGCCAAGAATTTTTCTAGATTTTTTTCAATGCTCTTTGCTGTATTTTTGTTCTCGTTGTTGTTGTTCACAGCGCTGATTTTTTGTATTTGTTGTTGTTGTTGCTGCTTTTTATGGCATTTTTGTGGTCTGCGTTGAAATTTATTTGTTAGTGCCGGCAAGCAGAAAAATAAAATTATGTTTCGGCAAATTTTTTTTTATCTTTTTTAAGGGGAGGAAATTAAAATATTTTAATTAGGCAAGAATTTGTATAAAATTTTAATAAATAAGTCCAGCATAAATAGCTTTAAAATAATAATTAAAAAATAAATTATTAGTTTTATCTGAACATTTTTAAGTCTCTAAGAACCAAGTATAAATTCGTACAATTTATTTGAGAAAAAAAGTAAATTTTAAAATATAAAAATGTGTTTTTTTTTTTGTCAAATTAATGAAATTCCATATTTTTACTTTGCACATGAAAACTATTTTGGATATAAAAATCACCAAAAATGTTAAGAAAAAATTCTTTTTATTTATTTTTTCCTTTTATTGTAAGTGGTTGTTGTTGTTGCTGATGGTGGTTGTTGGCCTTTCTCCTCAGCCAGAGTTCATGAAATTGTTGTCAACGCGTCGCAGCAAGCTATGCAAATGAACAGCAGCAGCAACAACAACGACAATCACAGATGCGAACAACAAAAACAACAACCACCGACTAGAGAGAGAGAAAATTAGAAGCAGTTTAGCAGTCAGTGGGCAGCTCGTCTTTTATTATGGAAAATTTCACTTTACTAAATTTTTTTTAGTAGTTTTGTTCATTGTTTGTTGTTATTATTGTTGTTGCTGATGTTGTTCTCGTGCTGCTGTTGTTGCTATTGTTGCTGGCGTGCCTTGATTATAAAATATGTTTCTTTCTTCTGTTGTTGTTGTTGTTGTTGCTTTAGTTTTGTACCTTGTTTGTTGCTGGCATTCCAATTGCTCGATATTTACCGCTAGACAGTTGCCGCTGGCAACAACAGCAACAACGGCAGCAGCAGCAGCAGCAACATTATGAAATCAACTTGAAATACAGCTTGTTGTTGTTGTTGCTGTTGCTGTTGCTGTTGCAGTTGGACAAGTGGCAACGGTGCAAGATATAAACGCCCCATTGCCAGCAACAATTGGCCATGTGTGGCAAGTGTTGCTGCTGCTGGTGCTGCTGCTGTGTATATTGATTGAAAGCGCAGCGTCATCGGCAATACTTCCGATAGTTTGGGATAAGCCGCAAAGTCAGCTAACGGCCAATGAACTTGGGCCATAAAGATAATGATGATCATTATGATGTTGACGGCGCCATCGCCGTTGCGGAACAACAGCAACACCAACAGCAACAACAACATCAACAGCAGCAGCAGCAACAACAACAACAGTAACAATTTCCATGCACATTGCAACCGTCTAAAAGTCCAAGTGCAAGTCCATGTCCATGTCCGCAATTAGCCAGGCCCAAAGACAAGACTCATCCACATGGTTTGTGTTTGTGTTTGTGCTTGTGTTTAGGCCATAAAAAGGCTGGCAACAACCAACAATAAGGCATAAGGCAAATCTCCTAGGCAACCAGGCGCCATAATCTGTGGCAATTGTTATTGTTATTGCAATCGTTGTGCTTTATGCGACAGCAACCTGCACAGTGGTGCAAAAACACTCGATAAATGCACCATACAATTATGTGCATATGCCACTTCTCTATTGTATACTCTGCCAGAGGGTATTCTAATTTTGTCAGGTATTTAATTTCAATTAATTGAAAATAATAGAATAATCATTAAATTAACTTTGGATGGTTGTTGATTAGAAAACCAAAATAATGAATAATAAAATGTTTAGCAATAGCGTTGACTAATTATAATAATAATTTAATTTCACTTGCATTGATATTAAATTTACATTTTATAAACAAGTAAATTATAAATAAATGTATAGATTGTGTACATAAATTTAAATATTAATACAACTAAAATAGCAAATAAACTGCAACATTTGTGAATTTTATTGAAATTTAACAAAAAACAAAGGATCTTTTTTGTTCTATGGAAATTTATTTTTGAGTTGTCGATTTGATATTTACAAATAAAAAACATCTTAAATACAAATTGTTTCAATCGTAGTCTGTTTAATTCACAATGTTATGCAAGGGTATGAAATCTTCGACATTTGATTATTTTTTATTTCGATTTGTGAGTGCGCTTTTTTATAGACACAACAAATGGGCTTGGCTTTCACCCACATGAGTTGAGTTACCCCAACATTCTTCAAGTACCTGTGTGTGTGTGTGTGTGTGTGTGTGTGTGTGTGTGTGTGTGGGCGTTTTGCCAAAAGCGTTTCTTCTATTTCTATTGCTCTACACTTGGCAGAATCTCAGAGTCTCGATCGTCTCTCGTTTGTTATTTGTTACCTGTCGCCGTGAAAGTTGCTTCTTGAGTTCAGTCCAAACTTGACTCAAGAGATCTCGTTTTATATAACGCACTCGTAATATGATATGATATGCCAGTAAGGTTATTGGTTACAACTACTATTATGTGTAATTCTACAAACTTCAAAGAGTGCTAAGATCATCAACTGAATATGGAGCACATGTTAAACTTGGATGTCATTGTTCTCTATTCTCAATTCTTTAGTGATAATTTGAAGAAATTTGCGTCTTCACTTTTTGTATAATGTTCTTAGACCTTTTATAGTTGACAAAGATACAACAAACTAATTTTCATTTGTCATTTTTTAGAGAAAAAAGGCATAATTTTACTAATTATTTGTGAAGATACTTAGTTGTTTTTATTTTAAGAATTAAAAATTAAGCATTTTTTATTTTGTATAAATTAATTATTTTAAAAACATTTAATAAAAATTTGTAAAGATTAAAAATTTTTTTTTTATAAAAACAACAAATTTAAGAATGGCTAAGAATTATTGTTAGAATGAGAAAAATTTAGTATTTTAAAATAGTAAGTAAATATTTTAAGTATAGTGGTAAAAAGTTAACAAACCTTTGGTTTGTTGTTCTCTGAAGAGCGAGAATAATATTGAAAATCGAATTATGAATTAACTTTTTTTTAAATGATTTTATTAAAGGAAACAATGTGATTTTGTGATTCAAGTTTCTAGACATTTTCTGTAGCCAGATAGATAATCCTTAGTTTAGAGATATAGCATAAACAATCAGTGTGACTAATGTTGTTTACTTATGTGAAAAACTGTCATTTCCTAAAGGTATTATATCAAAATGGAGTACTAAAAAGATCGTCAAGTTGTCACTGAGTCAAAGTAGATTGATATTTATGTCAATAGCATATAAACATAAACATCCAATGAGTTGAGGTCTTTAAATAACAATATTTCATTTAAAAGCATGCAGGGGAGATACAACAAATAGAGCTATATTATATATTTGAAGTGGAACTCAATTTACGGCGCATTTGGCAGTCAATTTTTTGTAAGGCAATTGCAACAGAAAAAGCAACAGTCGGCAACAGCATTTGTGGGCCAGTGACGAAACAAACACACACACACACACACACACAATTAAAGCACGCACACACAACAATTTAAAGTTATTAACAAAGGCAATTATTTATAACAATTTCGATGAAGTTTTGTGCTCTGTGGCATTGATGGCTGCAAAACGAGTCGTGAATCAGGTGGCTGCCAATTGTTGCCAGCAACAATTTCAAAATGGCAACAGCAATTACAACAACAACAACACCAGGTGGCAACAACAAATGAACAACACGTCGCACATTCATTATAATTAATTAAATTAAAAAGCGCATAAATTCTGTCGTACACCTTTTTTTTTATTTTTTTTCCCCATTTCAGCTTTCAAGTTGTTTTTGTTGTTGTTGTCATTTAAATGCGCTACTAATAGCAAACAATTTCATTTATTTATTAGACTTTAGTTTCACTTTCCGATCATTTCACTGTGCGACGACACACATTACAACAAATTTCACACAGATGGCAACGCCAAACGAATGACTTAGGCAACAAACGCGAAAGTTACCTGCCACATACGTGTCTCTGGCCAACTCACCCTTATAGCCAATATACCCAACTGCAGCTGTTTGACAATGCCAACAATGAGAATCCCATACACATGAGCTGCACCCAGTAAACAGAAAAGAATAAACGAATTTTAAAATCAGATAATAATTATAGAAATTGTTGATTTCATTACATCGATAAATATTCTCTGTCTGAAAGTGAGTAATACTCATAATATTCACTATAGGTCTTATTTGCCAACTTTTTCAAAACTTTAAATGTGAGTTGGTCCCTTTTGGGCTCTGACTAATACTCGTTGGAATCATATCAAATATTGCATCATCTTTTCAAATGAAAGTATGTAATTTGTGGATATGGAAAGGTCTTTCTCACTCTCTCCTGGAATTTTTATAAGAACTTTCATATCACATTTGGTATCATCTTTAAATTGAAGTAAAAGTATAAAAGTTAAAAGTTATCATTAGACATTAAAGTACAAATTTTATTCTTATAAGTGACTCAACATAATCTTTAATTAAGGAAATTGGATATGAATTTTCATTGATTTACTATTTGATTTAAAATATTCCATTAAATACTATCTTCAACATTTTCCTACGGATATCACTACACTTTACAGATCTCACTACTATTTAAACTTGCTTAAATACTTTGTAAACGGTCTATAAATCGTATGTTATGAGATCATTATTATTTTCTCTAATTGTGTTTTTAAATAAATTCTATTTAATTACAGTTGCATATGAATATCAGAAACTTGCTATCATAGATGAAATCATCTTTGACTCAACTATAACATTAACTAAACTTTCCCTGTAATATACGCTTTTGAATGCATAGTTACAATTTGTGTCAATATTTAATATTTTTCCTTATTTATTATTTACTATTAAACAAATTATTGTAAATGTTGGCAAACATTAATCACATCTACAATCAGCTTGCATTATATTTAATTATATTCTATTACATAATATATATTTTTATTTTATATTATATTCTATTTAATTAATTTATTTTTAATTGCTGTAGGAAAACCTATCTAAAATAAATTCCTAGCATTTTAATTAGGTTTACTCTATGTCAGAAATCAAATTACTCATCTCCATTAAAACACTCTTGTCTCCCCAAGTTAATAGCGAGTTCTACTCAGAGTCTGTATCTAATTCTAATTCAGAGTCTCCGTTTTATTTTCTTTTCTTGGTTTATGTTTAATTTATGACTGTGGTCTTATCGTTGCACCGTTGTGCTGTGCCACAAAAGCATTAAGATGCGTAAGAAAACAACTTGTGTGTCTTAATCTCGATCTCAGCCTCCTCCTCTCAGTCTTTCCTTGACTCAATTTCTATCAATCATCGACAGTTGCCTGCCCAATTACTTTGGTTAACTTTCTGTGAGTAACTGACAAGGTTATTTGACATTGCTTGCGCAAAGTTGTTCAGTTGTTCAGTGGCTCATTTCCATTTTAAACACTAAACATTCCACAATTTACACACCTCCACTCCCTCATATTCCACATTGGAA
The DNA here is from genome assembly GCA_035047525.1 of Drosophila quinaria. Taxonomy (NCBI): domain Eukaryota; kingdom Metazoa; phylum Arthropoda; class Insecta; order Diptera; family Drosophilidae; genus Drosophila; species Drosophila quinaria. The sequence goes on from JAWNPO010000455.1 coordinate 34,357,537, forward strand.
CTCCTACGTGCCAAGGCGGCCGCACTTGATGAAGATTGCACCTCAAAAATAATAAAAAAACAACAACACAAACTTGAAATTGCGTAAAAGTGTGAGGCCAAACATATTGAAGGCGCATTCGAGTGTTGACAATTGCGCAAAACTTTTAGCTGCCACTGTGACTTTTGCCCTCCCTCCCAAAAAAACAAAAAAAGTCACACTCTGCTTTAAAAGATCATTATCAAACCAATCAAATTCATTAAATGCTGCGTTTGATGCAATAATCTCAAGTGTCGACGTCACGAGCATGAAAATTATTTTAATTTTCCTCTATTTTCGTAGCCCAACTTGAACTTTGGCCTATGTTTATCAAAATATTTGATTTAAGTATTTTAAAAATTTCATGGTAATTTTTTGACATTTATGGGTTTTATTGAAAGCCTTTTTGTTGAAATAGTTATGAGCATTGCCTTTTGAATTGTATGATATGTTAAAGTCAATGTTGAATACGCTTCCACATTAAGCCTTAACAGCAGCAGAAAGATTAGTTTCCAATGAAGTCAGCTGAGATAAAAGCTTGCGCTATGAAATTTGGTATGTGATCAAAAAATTATATTTCCAGTTGAATTGTAAACATGTGTTGTAACAGAATTTGTATAGTCAAGTCCAATTTGCAGATAGAATCGTGATATAGGGTTTAATTGCAGTTGGAGTAATCAGACAAATATTCAGCAAATTCCTTGAGAAATAGTAATCAACTGGGAGCTAGAGTAATGAAATTTCAAAAGCTTGTAGTAAACAATATTTTCAAATAAGTATATTAATATTAATTTGAATGTAATATTGTAAAAATTTTTAATGAAATTGAAATTAAAGTGAATAGCCAACTATTCTGCGAGTTTTCGAATAATTGCTTTTGCAAAAATAGTGAAATAAAGACGAGCACATTTACTAGTGTTTTTTAAGTGTTGTCTCAACCAAAAGTCAACTTTTCTTATCACAGTGTTTGTTGTTGTCGTTGTTGTGTCTAGTGAAGTGCGTGATTTTCCCGCCCACAGTCAAAACATTCAAAATAGTTAGTTGGTGACTTCCTTAATGTGGACTTCCTTGTTGTGGCCTGAGTTGAGTTGAGTTGAGTGTTTGTTTTCTATTATGTAAGGGCAGCCACCGCCTCGTCTCGTTTCGGGATTTGCCCAATGCAAACCACAAACAGATAAAACATAAAAAAAATACAAGAGAAAAATAAGAAAAATACAGAAAAAATGTTTGCACGCATGCGCGCACAGTGTGCCACGCCTCTATGTCAAGGGGAAAGGGGGCGGCAAAGGGGAGGGAGGGGATTGTGTGTGGAGACTATCGTTGGTTGTGACTCTCAGGCATTGTGTGTGGTTTACTGTGGTTGCAGCAGCAACAGCAGCAGCAGCAGCAGCAAATGAGCCAAGGCAAAATGCAAAAAAAAATAAAGAGAAAAAAAATAGCAAAGGCAACGACATGAGCATCATAATAACAGCAGCAGCAAAAACTGCAACAACAACAACTACAACAGCTGAAAAAAGCCAAAGATACAACTCGAAAGTTATGTATCTCATAGATACGAGGCATCTTGCGAATAGTTATGCTTGATTTTTTTTATTCGCATTGCAATTAAACGCTGAGCTTCCGCAATGCCAGCGTGCATTAGCCCAATGATGATGAACATTATAATGATAATGCTGATGATCATGATCAATGATCATGAGACTGCTAATGATCTAGCAAAAATATTATCACTATTAAAGTGATTGATAATAAATATGTGTAGACTTGTAAATATAATGATGATATTACTAATAAATTAGATGATGAAAATTTCTTATGATGCAACAATTTTCAGGTTACAGAAATATTTGAGAAGATAACCTGATGAAATCTATGATGCAAATACCAATGATTCTATGTGAACTATGTATTATCATAGCTTATCTCAACTGTCATTATACGAAAATGATTTTAATACTCGTCGTCAAGTTAATGAAAATACTAATGATCTATTAAAATCGCATGAGGGTTTATATGACTTTTTATATTAATATATTTGATGATCCACTACATTTTTATTTAATTAATGATAGTGCTGATGAAATCTATGATGCAAACACCAATGGTTTAACTATATTATCATAGCTTTTCACAGTTGTCATGGTACGAAAAGGTTTTAATGGTGCTTTAACACATCATCAAATATTTGCACAATGATAATGCTGAATAAAATCATAATAATGATAATGATAAAGAAAATACTACACATATAATTGCTCGTCATCTAAAAAGAGTCGTTGGCTATAAATTACTCTGAGCTGCGAGTACGTAATGTTAGTTTCTCATTATGAGGAAGTGTTGTTGCTGCCCCACAATTTGCCAGCATTGTCACCATTTCTCCAGTTGCTCATCGTTGTTGTTTTCGTTGTCGTTGTTATTGTTGTTTGCATTGCACTTTTACTTTTCTTATTGTCAACAATATGAAATACAATTGTGAAAAAATATATATTAAAAACTTTCCCATTTGTCCGAAAGGCAAAAACTCAACTGAACAAAGTTTTTTTTTGTTGTTGTTCGTTGTGAAATTTTGTTGTTTGTTTTTTTTATTTTATTTTAGATGGTCGTAAATTTAATTTTAATTCCTTAGACAATTTTTGTGTTAGTTTTTCCTTCTTTCTGTTGTTTTCTTGTTTCTTGTTTCTTTTCTTTTGATTTGTTATTTAAATTAATCTTTTTCTTTTCGCCTTGGAATTCCCACAATTCTTTTCTTGAAACTCGCCCAAAATGCGTTCGTCTAACGGTTTTTGAGACAAGATAAAATTGAAGAATTGCTGCAAGTTGCATTTAGTTATTGAACTTTCCGAATTGAGTCGTCGAAACTTAACAGTAAAAGTGACTTAAACAAGAGTCAACACTCAGAAATCTCCCCTCCGCTTGTTCTTCTTTTGTGCTCAAGTTCAAGGCGTTGTTGTGCCCCATCTTCTTCTTGGCTGCTTTTTCTTCTTCTGTGCCTTGAACCTGCTTTGTTGTAACTGTAACCCAATCTTGCTGCACGTGGCAGCAACTTGGTTGGGTTTGGTAATTGGAGACAAGAACGGCACAACAGGTTGCTCTGGTTACTCTCTTGACAGGTGACGTTGCCACGTGCATCAGCAACAGCAACAACAGCAACAACAGCAACAGCACCAGCAAGTTTGTTGCCTAAGTCTTTTGTTTTGAGTCTGTTTGTGTGTGTGTGTGTGTGACACATTTGGCGCTTACTTTGCTGTTGCTATTTTTTTTGCTTGCTGACCCAAACAAACATCCGTTTCCTGCGGTCAACACCAGCTGACACGCCCACCAGCTGACCAGCCCATATGTTAACATTAAGTACAGTGTGCACTGGCTAGCGTGAACAAGTCGATAAGGGTGTTGTAATTAATTGTCTTTGATTTTTGTGTTTGGCGGTTGAAAAAGCAAAAATTTAGAATCAAAGTATAATACAGTGGAGCTTCCCTAATGCGTATTATCCAATTTATTATGGCTTAAAAGTTTTAAATGAAGATGTTCTTAGGAAAACTAAACTAGAAAAATTACCAAATGTTGTTTAAAATTCGAATTCATAATTCGAAATTGAATTGGAAACATTAATGACTGGCAAAAGTTCAAGATCTTCCTAATTTGAAAAAGTTAAATAAATCTTTCGATGATATCAAAAAATAGTTTGAAAATGATTTAGTGAAAATATTTAAAAAATTAGAGAATTAACAGATAATTCTCAATGCTGATAATTTTCATAAAGTGTAAGAAAATTCATGCAAAATGATATGATACAATATGTAATGTGAATTATTTGCAATTATAGAAAAGTTTTTCTTAAAAAAACTGAAATTTAGCAAAATGTTTACTGAAAGCGTTTTAAATCCTTTTTTAAATAGTACTTTGTGTATATTTTTAGCATTGTTTGCTATATGTCGAGTGTGCACGCTATCGAGTGTCTACTGCACTTGCACATATTCATATGGGAATTCTCATTGGTGTTTCGTTCACATTTCATGGCCTGTTTTTAATCGTTTCTTCGCCCCGTTCCTTCGTTCAGTTGTCGCGCGTATCCCACGAAACAATTAACGAGCACAAAAGCTGACCGATATAAAATACGAGTGAGCAACAACAACAACAACAACAGCAGCAGTAGCAAGTTGACCAGTTGCTAGCACTTGACTTGAAGCTGGACTTTTGTTGTTGTAGTTGTTGTTGCTGTTGTCACTGCTTGCGTTTATGAACGTGGGAAAAAGCGCATAAATCGCGCGTTGCTTTTGTTTTAAAGAGAACCGGAAATCAAAAAACGAAATGTAAAAAAAGCCAACGACAAAAATTGTGTGCAAAAATTTTAAAGCTGCGCCCCGAAAAATCAACAACAACAGCAACAGCAAGAAGCGTAAAAAAATGGGTGATGAATAAAGCAAAGTAAACAGTCACAGCAGCAGAGGCAGCGACTGCGACTGCGACAGCGCACAATGGGCCGAAATCCAATATTTCGAATATCTATTAATAACTTTGAAAATAAGCTAGATTTTCGAATGCGGATTTTTTTATTTATGTTAGGTCCACCCTCAGAAATATTTTTGGAAAAGTGGGCGTGCCACCTCCTCCGCCACAATTTTTTGTTATCGGTTACAAGTAAGCTCATGATTTTTATTCCAAATAAAAAGCTTTGACCTTGTATATTGTTAGCAATAGAAATAAAAAGTACTTGTTAGACAAACAAAGTTCTTTGCCCTTATAGATAACTGTGAGCATAAAATTAAAAAAAAAAAACAAAACTAGGGGCGGAGATTTTGACATGCCCAGATTTAGAAAAAACCTCTAAGGTAGTTTTCGAATTATTAATAAAAACCTCAAAAACTGGTCAAATACCTCATACGAAATCAGCATTGGAAAATGGTGCGGTTACGTCCAAAAAATTAATTTGCGCAGATTTTTGTAGATTATTACAATGAATGGATTTACGACATACAGTTGGACGTACATAAAGCCTCGATAAGAAACTTTGCTAAATTCTTCCACAAAGTTGATATTTCTTTCCCAGAAATTGCCTTTCAAAGCATTATCTAATTTTACAAAATATTAATAGAACACGCACAAATACGGAATACTAGTACAACCACATTTTAAATTTTTTAAAAATTTTATAAAAAAAATAATTAGCCTTTGAGAAATACCAATTTAAAAATTGGCTGCAAATATATTGCAATCTTAAAGCACGTGCCTTTTGACAGCAACAGCAGACTTTAACAGCTGTTAGGCTTAACATTGGTTTGTTATATGAAATATTTGGTACCGAACTTTACAGTTGAAGTTTTCTTAAGATGTTAACACAAAAAAAAAAGAAATAGTAAAATAAATACTTTGATAAAATGACTAAATATTCGATTTTTCGGATTTCTCCCCATAGTGAAGCGCAGCAGCAAAAAATGAGAGAAAATTTGTTTGCTTTGCTGTTGTTGTTGTTTTTTTGTTTTATTTTTTGTTTTTGTCTTTCGCTTGACACACTCACCTATATTCTGCGCCTGCGTCTGTTGTGCTTGCGCTGACGCCAGCAGCAGCAGCAGCAGCATTGGAGACAGCAGCAGCGTCAGCCGCGTCGACAGCGGCGACTGCGTGCGTTGCATTTTGTCGCTCACTGTAACGTCCTCTGTATAAATTTGTCGCTGATGCTTTCAGCTGCTTCTTTTTTTTTATTGTAATTTCCTTTTTTGTTCGTTGTTTGTTTTGTTTTTTTTTTTTTTTTTATTGTTAGAATTTGCAATTTCTTTTCACACTTCCTTCTTATAATTTTTTACTTGTTGTTTACACGACTTTTTAATGAGCAAAAAGTTATGAATGTTTGTGGCCAGATTTCAACATGCCCACAAAAAACTGTGAAACAAAAACAACAAAAATCAGTACAAAATATTTGGAATTTTTTGAATTGCTGCTGCAACAGGTGCGGCCAACAACAACAACAACATTAAATTGAAAATAAATAAAATGTGTGTCAGTTGGGCCAAATTGTTTGATCAGGATCAAAAACTACGCACAACAACAAAAATATAAAAAAAAAGATATTTAAAAAAAAAAAAAGAGTTAACGTTTTAAACTTTTGCACAATAAATCGAGCACTGTGCGCGTACCGTTAGAAATTATATGGAAAACAACGAGAAAAGTGTGTGTATGTGTGTGGATGAGTGTGTTAAACATCAACGCGCCGCGATGCGCACAACTCCGTTCGCTTGACGTTCTGCACGGCAACTGATTTCGAATTCGTTTCCCAAGTCGAGCTTAAGGCGACGACGCTCTCTCGAAGACACACGTCGGCACGAAAGCACGACGACGACCCGACGACCACACGAAGCACGACGACGCTACGCACGCGCACTTAACGAACCTCAAGAAGTTTCTTTCACTTTTCACGTATGTATAGAGAGCGCACGCCTGCTCTCTTTCGTTTGCTCTCTCTCGATTTCTTTCGCTGTGCAGCTGTTGTTGTTTATTTTTTTTGGCTACGAACCGTCGTCTTGTGCAGCTTGAAAGCAACTGAAAGTTTGCGCCGTCGCGTTGTGCGTCTTGTAAGCTAAGACGACAGCGACGACGACAGCGACGTTGGCAGCGACGTTGGCAGCGACTGCATGCGTGACGTCGCGTCGCTGCCAGGCACTTGCTGCGCTTTTGGCAAGTGACAAAGCTGCGCTTAAGCTGCGAGCTTAGGGCTTTCAATGCGTTGTCTATCGATCAATGGCAAATTGTTGTTGCTGTTGTTGTAAGAAAGTTGGGCTTTGTGGATGCTGCAAAACGGTAATAACAACTAATACAGGTTATGCAACTGTGGCATGCCACACAGTCACAGTCACAGCCATTGCACCAAATTGCAGCCGTAGCACAAATAATTCTTCTTTGCTCGCTCTTGGCAATCTTGGACATTCATTGCCACAATGCAACAAGTAGAGAGAGTCCAGAGGGAAGTGTGCATGACTGCGAGAGACCCGGTAACAGGCCCTTGGATAATGGGGGGCCAAAAATATATTGACAATCATTTATTTCTGATATTTAACAATTAAAACAATTGTGTAAATTTCCTATTTTAAATATTAATGTGTATTATGTACATTAGAGTGGTTCAATTTTTTCGATTTCAAGCGGTTGTTAAAATCATAAGCTACGACGAATTTTAAGACTATTTCATACGATTTTCCATATTTTACGATAAAAATTGAAAGCTTGATTTTGACTTTAGACCCATGGTTTCTTGGGCAAATCCTCTTAGAATTATGATTTTGAAAACCGCTAGAAATCGAATATTAGGCAATTAAAAAAATTGAATCAATTTATTTTTAAATATTCATTAATTTTTAAATATGGTTTTTTTAAAGGGGTTCAGTCAATCAAAATTAATTCACAAATTTCTTACGATTTTATAGTTCTGCATATTAAATTTATTTTGGATTGATTTTGAATATATGCAAAAAAAGTTATCAATACAAATTAATTTCTGGACTTTAAAAATTGTGAAAATTAAAAAAAGCAAGAAAAGTAAATAAAATAATTCTTATTAAAAATGTATTTTTTTTTATTTCAAATTTAGATTAAATATTTATTTTTAATCTAATTTAACTTGAAGACTTTTATAGTTTATTCAAATATTTGGCAGATATAATCAATTAAAATCATTTTTAGTACATGATTTAAAATTTTATAATTTTTTGTTTTTTTAAATATATAAATTTTTTGTAATATCTAATTATAATCAAATCAAACCTAATAATTTAAAACTGTACAACGCATGGAGTTGTAGGCCTAATTATTTGCCAGTAGTTCCTAAAATCTGTTTTGCCCCTTTCAAATTTAATATTTCATATTTTATTTAATTAAACAAAAAGAAAAGTAGATAATTTTGATAACATACATTGCCACAAACTTATAAGCCTCTTTATAGCGTTCGAGTACTAGGCTCACAACGATGCCGTTGCACACAGGCATTTGCATGCCACAACACGACGGCAACAACTGCAACAACGGCAACAACGGCAACAACTGAGGCAGCAACCAAAGTAAGCCAAATGGTCAGCAAATTGGAGCAGACAAAGTCGATGCAGCAGCCGCCGCAGTTGCCACAAATGCCTCTTTAGCTTGAATTGCAGCCTCCCCAACCCCCTCCCCCTGCCCCGTTTTGGCCAACGCACAATTTGTGTGACACATGTGGGCCAAATGCAAAGGAAAAGCAAAGGCCCCCAAAAGAATATGCTAACAACATTTGTGACATCTGTGATTCCGATTTCAAGTTCCGACTGGACCATGCAACATGCAACATGGCCAAACAAGTTCAACAACAACTACTTTGTGTGTTGCACGGCAAGCTCAATTTTTTTATTTTTGTCTATGCGTACTTCTTCTTCTTCTTTTTCTGTTTTTTTTTTTTAAATTTTTTTTCGTTCTATTTTGTTGTAGATCCTTTTAAGGCTACAATTGGCAAAAATGCGCAGTTCTTTGATAACAAATTCTGCACAAAAACAGCTTGGGAATTTTAAGTTTATCCTAAATATTTTAGAAATCATTTTCAATGTAATAAAAATAGCTTTCTTTTAGTTATTTAGTTAAAAAGTAAAGCTTGGTAAAAATAATTTAAAATGAAAGTAACTAAATATTAAATTGATTGAATGATTACTAAAAACTCTTTGAATATAATTTGCAATCTAAAATCAAATTTGGAAATATGATTTAATTTAACAATAAAAATAAGTTATATTAAAATGAAATGAATTAATAGAAATTAAATAGGTGAATGATTAAATGATTACTTAAACATCTTGGAAAATGGTGCGACGTTATCTTGTTTTCAATTAAATAAAATGCGTGGATTTTTTTTTTTTAATTATGCGCTATTTGAAGAATCAGCAACTGTCCTGCGAAAAATTTGTCATAAAGTTAGTTTTTTTTTTTTACAAAAAATAGAATAGTTTAGCGAGAAAGATTACAAAAATTTCTGAAATTTTACCAAAAAATATATATGTACAAATAAATACATTGTTTTTGAAAAATTTTGAATTTCTGAGCCATACATTAAGTGTTCAAAATTCTATAAATCTAAAATATATTTTAGGTTACCTAAATTAACTGAATATCGGAAATGTAATCCATTTCAAAATTCATATAAGGTTGTCAGAATTATGACAATGAAGTCTAAGAAGAGCTAGAAAGAACATACAATTTTTATAATCCGGGCTAATATGGATTTTAAAGTCAGTATTAAAGATCTAATATTATTATAAATATAACTATAAATAATCTAAGAGCCCTCTTGAGTTGAAATGCAATTCAGCAATTTTTTTATTTAAAGACCGCCTTAAAAATGAGGTATTGTAAATGGGAACTGTTCTATAAACAGCAATGATCAAGAACAAGATCATTTGGTTACAGCTCTGAGTCTGTTGAGCGCTGTCTATCTTTGTAGTTGTTGTTGTTGTTGTTGTTTGCTCTTATTGTGGTTGTTGTTGTTGTTGTTGGATGTGCTTTACTTGGTTCTGTCTTGGGGGAATCGCTTTTGCGACTTGTCGTCACATTTTTGCGTGTTGTTTGTGCTTTTAACCCAGTTTAAAAATGCTGCAGCAACGACAAAAAAAAAGAAATTCAAAAAAAATAGTAAAATAGACAAAAACAATGACAACGTTGCCGCAAGTGATGACAAAGTCAGAGCAACAACGACTACAATGATTGCAACATTTTGTTAGCCAGCAGACAGACAGTCATCAAGTTGTCCCCACTGTCAATAGAATTGGGCGAAGTCTCAGCATCAACAGTTTGCTCCACTTTGATCCCAACCATTTGTAGCCTTCTTCTTCTTCTCTATCTTCTTCTTGCTATAAATGGGCATGTGGCGCCACCTGGCGAGCACTGCGCTGAACTGTTCGAGCTTAGGTTCATTGCGGCAAACACACAAATCATTAGAAGCCGCTTTCTGGACTCAATTAAAATTACATTTCAATTCCGATCGTTCCTAACCGCATTTCGCTTGTTTAGCCATTATAAATTTGACTCGTTATTTGTATATTCTATATATTCTTAAATGAAACATCAGAGTGTTTAAAATAACTATAATTCGATATCAATTATTTCCTAAGATTATATATAAATTGCCATAAATAAATATAATAGTCTTTTTTTATGATCAGTTCAATTCACATTGTTTCTTAAATAACGTTTCTTTCAAATCATTCGATATCTATTGTAGAAGTTAAGCTCAATTACATTTCAATCATATTTATTTTATATGCATTTCAATTTCAATTGTTTTCAATCAAGAAATCAAAAATATTTTAGTTTAACAGTTTAGTCAATGAAAAACCCTTTCAATAAATTCGAATTTAATTTCTTCTATAAATTGTATAGTGCGACACTTATCGACAAGTATTTCAAACTTGACTCCACTTCAATTTATTTCTATTTGGACAAATGCAAATTAATTAATTTTTTTTATAGTTTTATTTCGAAGATATAGGAACCCCCTTCTGTTTTCCTTTGACTACTTTAATTTTTTTTCTATAAATTGAGCATCAATAAATTTTGCAAATCGATAAATCAGTCTAATTTTCCCGGCTTATCGACAACATAATGTTTTTATCAGCAATGTTTGGAATACAATTTTAGGGGGAATTTTAACTTCAATTGCCTCTAAGCCCAATTCTTGGTAGCTGCTAGTGGCGCCACCTGCTGTACGTGTTTACGTATTTTAGATTGAGGTTAGGCTAAGTGCTGAGACCCATGATTAACAGTTAACAGTTAACTAATCAAATTGTGCCTATGACTGCAGAAACATTTAATTAGACAACGAGGAAATGGCTTTTGGCACAAACCGAGGGCTCTAAGGGGGAGGGCGGCTGCCACGCCCACCGCTGCCCATTGCCCATTGCCAATGGATATGGACGGTGGGCGGTGGGTCAGTGAGGGGGCGTGGTCGACGCCCAATTGTTACGCTTTGTGGATGTTGTGGTTGTTGATGTGGATGTGGATGTTGCATCGCCACGTGCGCCTTTGTGGCAAGCCGTGTGGCGGCAACAAGGAAATTCAAGTGGCAGTGCCACAGACACAAACACAGCACACGCAACAACTTCAGCTAAGAATGCCCCTGCACTGAGAAAAACGCTAAGTGCTTTCGGACTTAGCATTGGAAAGGTGTCAAAAGTCAAATAATCGTGATATTAAATTTTGAATTCGAATAAGTCAAGTACGTTTCCGGATTATTTTAAAAACTTTTGTATTAGACTAAATTTAAAATAAAGATTAGTTTCTCTATTAAGAACTTATATGCTCAATACAAGATCCAAACCAAATTTAAAAATTTTTTATATAGTATTTGTATTTTCCATAATTATTATGCAAGTGATGACTGTCTACACTAATTATTCTATTAAACATAGTCTTTATTTTGAAATGCAGACAAGCAGGAACCACTTGAGAATTCTAAGCAAGCGAACGCTAAAAATATATAAAAATAGAAGATCTTTATTAAAGAACTTACGAACTTGTTCGAACTAGAGTTCCATAATTTTTTATGAATTATTTTTTATCAGATTAAGCTTGTTTAAATTTAAAGACGAAACAGTCTTAACTGAATACATATTTTTGTGGATTTCATCATTTCGCTTTTAATTTAAATGATAAACGGTCGTTTATTTGTTAATTCTTTTTATTTTTAACAAATTCTACAACGAATCGAAACGAATTTAAGGAATTTGTTTGTAGAGCGAATCATTGTGCGTTTTTCTGAGTGTACCCCCCTTCCCACTGCCCCCTCCTGCTTTTCTGGGCAACGTGCCGCAGCCGACGAAGCACAACGAATTGCTGCATTTGCGTTCACGATGCTCAATTAAGAGTGTGCCTCGTGCCTCTTTCCCCTCTCTCTCTCTCTCTCTCTGCCTCTCTCTCTTATCTCTCCACCCTTTTTCATTTCTATTACCACCAGTTCCAGTTCCCAGTTGGCAGCGTGCTTCATTTTCCATTTAGTGCTTTATTATTTTTCATTTCCAGCAAAGTCTCAAGATTAATGTTCTGAGTCGCTGCCTATTCCCCCTTTCACCCTCCCCTTCTCTTTCTCCTTGCCTCTGGCAGCTGCCCTGCAGCTTCCCCTCTCCTCCACGCCCCTCCCCTCCCCACTCCGCTGCTTAATTGCCACGAGCCAAAACCAAAGCTTAAACCATAGCCTCAAAATGGGTTTACAATGTGTCTGCTCCACTTGAGAATGGGGAGAATTGAGGAGCTCACTCTTTGCATCCAAGTCAAGTCAAATGCTATTCAGCTCCAACTCTCTTTTCGTTTTCTTTAGTTCTCATTCCACAGATTCTAAAGAACTTTGCAACTGCATTTCTATTGAAGAATACAAATGATATGTTTAGTTTATTTCTTTGTGGTACAAAAATAATAAGAATGCATGATATACAGTCGAACTTCCCTAACTCGAATCGCCATTATCCAAATCGAAGTTTAGAATTATGGAGATATTGGACTTATAGGGTTATTTTTCTTCAGTTTTTTAATTTTACTGTCATTCATTTGGCTCGAGTTAGAGAGAAATTCGTGTTATAGAAGTTCGAGTTATGGAAGTTCAACTGTAACTCTATGAAAACTTTGAATATTTTATTAAAAAAAAACTTTATCTAAAACATAATTTTAAAACAATCTTAATTTTATGACAAGAATAAACTTTATAAAGAATTTTTCTATAGAAGAAAATAATAATAATAAATATAGATGAGATATTGCTTGAAAAAAGAAACAAGAAGAAAGAAGAATTAAAACACAATATATGATTTTTAAAAATCGATATCTTCAGAACAAACAAAATTTAAGCGAATTGAGTTAAATTTGAATGCATAATAAATTTATTTGTATCATCAAAATGTCATGTTGCTTGGAAATCAAATCAGTTTTGGCAAAATAATGAAAATTTGAATTCGATTTGGTTTTCGATCTAGAAAATTACAAGTGAAAATGTTGTATTTTTTGTACGTACATATTTTGTATTCCTTTAAATTTTTTTTTATAAATGAGTTCGATATTTCGGTAAACTCGACTAATTTTCTGTCGATTTTCAGATTTTGATATTAAACTCGATTCTGAATTTGGATGTTGTACTTTTTATAAAAGTTCAAACTTTTGGCTTGTAGCCAATTAATTCTGAAAACCTAAATTTTCAGTTTTCAGAAGAGAATAATAATGAATATTATTGTTATTAAAAGCATTGTTGATGTTACATCATTGCACTGCAATGCGTGAAAGTGAAACAGTGTTGCAAAACGAACTGAAGATGTTGAAGAAGTGTCTTCAGAAGTAGATATGTACTTACGAGTAGGTGAATGTGATGAATGTGTTGCACGTCAAGTGCGTGAATTGTTTTGGCACCACTGTGCGCCCACAAAGTGTTGCAAGAGTGTTCGCCCAATCCTCCCCTCGCCTCCCCCCCTCTCCCCACACTGACTGTGGTTGAATTGCCAAATTGAATTTGAAATTCAGCTTCCCAGTGGGCACTCGTAAGTGGGGCTAACTCAATGTGGTTATTACTTATACAATATATGGAAAAACGCTGAAAAAGCGGAAAAACTGAAAACCAAAAAAAACACCTTAAAAAAAGGTGACTGCACTTAAACAAAAAAAAAACAACGCAATTGTGGCGAGAGGGGGGGGGGGGGCAAAGTATGTGTCTGGACTTGTTACTGGGCTGCTGATTACCACCCTGAGCGCAGTTATGCTGGCACCACAACAACACCACCGCCAACCACCGCCAACCACCTCGAAGTACAGTGCAAAAATATGTAAAGTGAAATGTGCGGCGCTTACATGAAACGAAAGTAAAAATTTTGTTTGTTTGTTGCTTGTTGTTTTGGAAGCTGTGTTGTTGGCCCTTAACAACCGAAACAACCACTGAGTGCAGCTGCCCCACTTGAGAGCTGGCGTTTGATACTGAGGAGTATTTGCAATCATTTCATTTTTGGACACTAATGACGATGACTGCAACAATCGCAAGTGAAATGCCTGCCCAGCGAAGAATTCAACATTTGTTACATAAAACTGACACAACAACAACCACTAACAACTCCAAAAACACACAGCAACAATTGTGTGACAGCGACAACAATAAACATTGCAAAAAACAAAAAAAATACAGCAAAAAATGAAATCAAATAAAATACGCGAAATACAAAAACAATGCAGGGCAGTCAAGTGGTGCCCAGAGAGAGAGAGAGAGAGAGAGAGAGAGAGACCCACCACAGCACCACCGCCAACAGCAGGTAAGCAGCACCACCAACTGTTGCAGACCGGCCGGCTGGACAAATCTTTGGTCCGTTTCTCAGTTGCTTCAGTTGCGTTGGAGTCTGACAGATTGACTTGAATTTTTTGCAGTTGTTGTGGTTGTTGTTGTTGCTATTGTTGCTGTTGTTGCTGGTTGTTGTGTCATACTTAATAATGGGGCAAGCAACTGTAACAGCAACTCATTTTAAACAGAAAGATGACATTTTTTGTTGCGTTCGGTTTGCTTTTGTCTTTTTGTTGCGTCCAAAGCAAATCGAATTAAACTCGATAACAACAAGTGGAGAATGTCTTTAGAATAGAGTGTGCACGCTCAGGAGATACCCTACCTTTGATTGACATTCTAACTGATTTTGCAGCTTAAAGTGGTGAAATAAAAGCAACTTCATGTTATCGATAATATCGATAACACTTAAGACAATCGAAATGTTTTAAAATTAATCAGCTTTATTGCATTTTTAAACACAGAATTTTTATTTATTTCGATTACGATTTTCGACTACATTTTCGATAGTATTTTTGATTACGATTTCGATAGCTTACAAGTTAATAACTTTTGTTGGATATGCTGAATAAATAGCACTAACGATATTGATTTGTCTTCTGTATACTATGGTCACTCGATTACAATTATGAATTTTTGTTAAGCAGGGTATCCTCTGTCGAATTTTTCTGTCGAACGTGTTCGTCGAACACATTGTTTCTGAATTTATCCAATAAATTTTTAATCAGAAGATTACAATAAGTACTTTTCTTTGAACTTGTTCCACTAACAAATCGATACTTTTATCGACAATTCTAAATTTTAATTTGTGTAATAGATTAACCTTTGACATTTTTGGTGAAAATTACTTTATTTTTGGTCAATAAAAACGTTCGATAAGCTTATCGATAACCTCTTTTGTGCGTATATTTAACCCGAGCATTTCCCTAACAAGTGTAATGGAGGCAACTGAAGTTGTCTACCACAATCTACGAGGTTTGTGTGTGTGTCTTTTAAATCTTTCGACTTGGCCCTAATCATCGATAACTCAGGCTGCGACTCAGGTGCGATTCCAGGAAGCAAACAAATTAAGGTTCTTTATGCAAGTTGGTTGCCTAAGTCTTTTCTTTTGCTTTTTGCACTGTGAGTAAGTTTGTCGCTTGAGTCTTTTCAGACATGCAAGTTCGTTGCCTGAGTCTTTTTGCCAAGCAAGTTCGTTGCCAGAGTCTTTTGTATGGGCATTTGACTTCGTCGCACTTGCCGCACCCAGCGGCAGGCAATGAAGGCAGAAGGCAGCAAATTGTTGGCTTTTGATTTTGTTGCTTTTGCTGATGCGAAGCACGTGCGTCACGCCCCAAAAACTGCCTTAACCCTTCTATGCCTCGTTTTGCCAATTTGACAATTTTATTGATGTTGCCTACGTGCCGATTGACCGCTTGAAGCTCCTCCGAAACCAACGAACCACCGAACCACCATATCCCCCCCTCCCCTTTTGCCATTAGAGTTTGCAACTTTCATTTTGATAATTGAATGTGTTGGAAAATATTTTCATTTAGAAATTGTTCACTGGCAATTTTTGTGAGCACTTTCGATGCCCAATTGAATGTCAGTTGTTTTTTGTAGATGCTGTTGTTGTTGGTATCTTTATTGTTATTGTTGCTGTTGTTGCAGTTGTTGCTGTTATTGTGCCTAGTTTAGAATTTATGGTTCGTTAGGTTTCTAATCGTTTGGCCCTCAGGCAAAATTATTGGTCTGCCAACACCTGATGACCGCTCAGACCTAAGCCTAACTGTTTGTTTCTCTTATACCCTGCACGAATGCTTGAAGTGGGCATATTAACAGTTGTCTTCTAAGAATAAACAGAGCACAATTTTTGTTTTAGAAAACGAACTTTTTTATACCATAAAATTAAAGAACAAGGTGTTATTATGAAATGAAATTGAAATTTCGTTTTAGAAAACAATAAGCATACAAATCATAAATCTTTTGAAAAGTGTACTCGTATGTCTTTTATAAACTATTCATAAATTCTAGACTTTTAAATAAAATTTTCTCAATAATCTTCTTTTTAACATCAGTACTTTAGAAATTTTCTTCCTTTATTTTTAAATAAATTTAAAATTTGTTTTGTATTCCCCTGTAAAAGTCACAATAATGCAGATATAGTTTCCATATTTGGCATACTTGCTACATAATATTTTTGTGAACTTTTCTTAAATTTTCATAATGATTGTCTGATAAATACCCTAGTTACGTGAGGTTGGCTTGCAATATTGGTAGGACAAATTGCATTGCAGCTGCTTCCCATGTTACAAGTGTATTTTTATTTATACACTAATTATAAGGTAATTATAGTAGTCAATTTGTCGCAATTTACAGGGTATCTGCACGTCTTGCATACCCCACATACCCTGCCATAGGTAGATCTTGGCTGCTCGGGCAATTAACGCATTCCACGCATTGCCCAGTGACCCGTGTGCCCATGCTGACCATACCCCTTGCTCATTTCTCCATTCCCCCGCCTCCCCTGTTCCTCTCCTGCCTCGATTACCTCTTCTCCCCTTTTTCCCCACACAAAGCGCTCAGTGTAAAAATATGCAAATAAAATTGTTGTTGATATTTGCTGTGTTGCCCGTCTTAAAGTTGCTTCCTACTTCGGATTTAGACCCTACGAATATGGCCGGGCCAAAAACAAAAACAAAAGTAAAATAAATACATATAAATAAAACCAACAAACGAGCAAAAGAGTTTCTAAAAGTTGTTGTTTGTATTTTAATTTTTTTATTATTTGGTTTTGGTTTTGGATTTCTGAATTTTTGGGGCTGCTGCGGGTCAATAGACGCACGTTAAGCGACAGCAACAACAACAACAAACAGCGACAACAATTTGTGTGTCAATAATTTATTTTAGGAATCGGAATTGGAATCACTGCGAACTAAACGAGGTCGGGAGAAAGTCACTGCACAGCAGCAACAACAACAACAACAACAACAACAACAACGAGAAGAAGAACAGCAGCAACACTTGTCGCTAAATTGGCTGAAATTATGATTAGCTTATGTTGTTGTTGATGTTGTTGCTGCTGTTGTTGTTGTAGTTGTTGTTGCTGTGAGGATTGCGCGTTGTCAGCGAATCGAGACGTGTGACGAATGGCCTGGAAATGCAGCCAACAACTGCAGCAGCAGCAGCAGCAGCGCCACTTGCAACTGCAGCAACAACAACAACAACAACAACTTGCCACATTTCCGCATCACATCGCCTGGCGTGAAAGCTGCAACTGCAACTGCAACCTGCAACCTGCAAACAGCAACCAGCAACTGTTGCTGCTGTGGCAGGGTCGCAAGGTCACAGCCCAAAAACAAAAAGCAAAATACGTGCCACATCTTTTCCATTTTTAGGAGTCACATTTTAATTGACTATACAGTATACATATAATTCACCGTCCGTTGGCATCTCAGTTGCATTGCGCATACGCCCCGTTGTGCCTCCAAAATGTGGCTATGGGAAACAACAGCAACAACAATGCCACAAACAGCGGCAACAGCAGCAATTGCACTAAGTGGCAACAACGCTTATCACTGAAATATCAATAAAAAAAATTAAGGTACTACACTTGCGTGTAGCTTAAGGGTAAGCACGACGAGCAGTTACCCTTTTAAAGTGGCAGCAAAATAAATTGAAATGTATAAATTTAAATTCAATTTTTTTAAATATCAAGTAATGTCTGGTCTTTATATTGCCTTCAAAATATATATTTAATTTTAACAACTTAAAAGTATAAATTTTTTAATTTATTGCTGATTTGCTGGTTTAAGCACATAAAAAATAAAGGTTGCATTTCAAATATGCCAAAATCTAATCGAACTCTTTACACCCTTCAAGTCTTTTTAGTTTGACAAAGTTGACTTGCAAATTTTCAACCATTTTTTTAAGACTTTAACTTAATTTAAATTAACATTTATTGAGCTCAAAGAGCATATCAAAGTCATTGAAAGATAACTTGCTCAATTATTCAAAACATTAATAGTATCTTTTCACGTACAGCTTGCAATTTATTTCAGCAGCTACTTCAATGTAGCTACCCCATTTACAGGGTATGGGCATAAGCAAGACAAAAGCGAATGCCACAAAATACACATGTGAAAAATTGAAAATGAGCGCGAAAAATGAAAATGAAAACATTGTATAAGTGACAATTGTCAAGAGAGTGTGTGCGTGTGTGTGTGTGTGTGTGTGTGTGTGTGTGTGTGTGTGTGTGTGTGTGTGTGTGTGTGTGTGTGTGTGTGTGTGTGTGTGTGTTTGTGAGTCTGTGTGTTTTCGAAATGCAGCAAAGATAATTTATGATATGACCAAATGTCGCCTTGATGACCCGCTCATTAAAACTGAGACAAAAACTCGCAAACTGAAAACTGAAAGGAGAAAAATCATCATGACAAATGCGTGAGAAAAATAACAACAAACTTACACAGTAAACAACAACAACAGCAACAGCAAACAACAATTTCTTTGCGAAAGTGTTGGCAGAGCAATCAAATGCGAGAACAATTGGACATAAATTATTATTATTAAATTAATGTACTTATTTTCGAATTTGAGTTTAAAATAAATTTCTTAAGCATAAAATATAAACATAATATCAACAAGTTGAATAAATCTTAAATTTATATTTATGAAAGACTCAAAATAAAGTTTGACAGTTTAGGCTATCTTTACTTTTGATATTCTAAGTATTAATTTTAATTTTAAATGGCATTTAATTCTAGGCAGCAATGTTTGCTTCTTAAATGAATAAAAAAAATTATTATAAATTTAAAAAGTGAGAAATTAAAAATTATAATTAAAAGATCTGTCTTCAGCACTGCAGTAAATTTATGTCAAGAATTTGATAGTTACGTGTATTTCGAAAGGCAGGTTTCAAAATGATAATCTGGCGCCACGATTGAAAGCCTGTCAATTGAAAGCCCAGCAGACTCTTAGGCTGAAGCCTTCCGTGGTTGTGTACTGGATTACACCAACTATATTGGTGAGCGCCAACAATAAAGAACTAAGTCATTAATTTTAGTTTTATTGATTTGATTAATTTGATTAAATCATGACCAAATTTGATTGAAATCGGATTACTATATCATATAGCTGCAATAGGAACGATCAGTCGAACATCTTAGTATGAACAACTTTTTTGTTGTTTAAGATATCCAAAAAATTCTTCAAACAATTCTAAGAATGACTGCAAAAAACAAAATTTCAAAAATATTTTTGCAAGTATTTTTTAAGATTTTTCGAAAATTGCAAAAAGCCACGTTTTGTGTGTTTTGTGGATTTTTAAAAAAATTATGAAAAATACTAACAAAAATATTTTTGAAAGTTTTGAAACAAAAAATAACAAAAATTTCAAATAAATTGAAATATGTAAATTAATTTTGTCAATATTATAGATTACAAGGTAATAACAAAGGTTGAACTTTAGTTCAGCTAAAAGAAACTTTTACGAGATTGACGAGTTCAGATTGCGACTTGATGGGATTTTCTAGCTATATATGCTCTATAAATTACAACTGACTGGGGCAATATTGAAGGGAAAAAGCTAAAAAAGCAGAAACAGAAATTTCAACTTTAACTTTCGCTTAGAATCAAGTCAAACCAAAATGCAGATCGAAGAGTTAAGATTGGTTGATGATGATGATTAATATAATGATGATGTTGTTGTTGTTGTTGGATGGTGAATTGAAGATGATATGCAGTGCAAGATGAGATGAAAGTGCTGGAAAACGAGAGTAGACTCGTCATGCCAATGAACAAACTACAGCGACAAAAGAACGCAGAGAGAGAGAGAGATCTAGAAAGAGAAGGAGACACTGATAGAGACAGAGAGAGGAAGTTTCTGTGTGTAAGCGAGAGCAACAGAAATTTATTGTGCTCTGAAATTGACTCAATTTATGCTGTGATTTTTATCAACAACAACATACGCGCATTTAATGTTTCCACTCTTTCTCTCTCCCTCTCTCCGTCTCTCTCTCTCTCTCTCTGTCTCTTTGCCTTAACTTCTACCCTATGCTCTGCACTGATTGGGTTTTTTTCTTTGGCATTTTTTAGTGTGCCAAATGTGCAGTCATGAAATTTACGTTCTTGCCACTTTTTTACACTATCAAGACACATGCATCGCAGACACACACACACACACACACACCCTCCAACACACACCTCTTCTTACCCCTTTCCCCTTATTCTTCACACTTGTGCGCTGAAGCATTTGAGCTGCTTTTTTTTTTTGTATTTAATGTGGCCGCCGTTTAATTGTTTCATTTGCCATTTACCATTTGCCAATTGCCGTAAAGCTTTTTCCTCATCAGCTCAATTGTTGTGATCGTTAATGCTGCTGTTGTTGTTGTTACTGTTGTTGTCGTTGTTACTGTTATTGTTGTTGTTACTGTTATTGTTGTTATCATTGATGTGGCAGCAGCATTCCGCATCCGTATCTCAATACAAGTATGTATATATTTTTCTCTGCAATTGACAAGTTGCCGTTTCTTTAACGTCTCTTCAAAAATTACTTAATAAAAGTGAAACTAACTGTCGGAAAGAAGAAGAAGAAGAAGCAGAAAAGTAAAAAAAAAAGAAGCAACAAGAAACTAGTTTTTGACTCAAGTCTCTTTCTTTTTGAAATTTCCAGAGCTATTTGAGGTTTTCTAAACAGAAAACGAGAGTGAAATTTCAGATTATGTCTATTTAGTATTATGCTTTAATTAAACTAACTAAACCAACAACAACAATAACAAACAGACAATGTGTGTAATTACACCTAAAATAACAACAAATTTCAAAGAGTTGCGGGCATCTGGGATATACCCTGTAAACAAGTTCTTTAGTAAATTCATTGTAGAAATGGAATGCTATAACAAGATAAAATTAAAAAATGAAAAATTTTCTAAATCTATTTGAATATTTTGTAAAAAAGATAATGATTGAATAAAACATATCCTAGAAACAAGTTAAAGAATATAAAATTCAATAAAAAATATTAATATACTATTAGCCATAATTTAAAAAGCAGTTAAACGTATTAAATTTTGTGTAAATGTGTTTTAAGTGATAAAGTGATCGACTAAAGCATACCCTGCATCAGAATGTACTTACTGTGATGGAGAAGGCAATTGAATACGCCGAACTAACTGTAACTGTCTGATAAGTATAATTGAACTACTCACTTGATGATACTAAGACTTTCGTCTGCTAAGATAAACTTAGAAATCTTAAAAACGCAAACGACATTTAATTCGTAGATTAGACGACTGGATATATCCTATAAAAAAATACATAGCATGCTTTACTTGGAGACGTGGAAATTTAAAAGTACCCTCTCATAAAATTATTCTTACTAATGATAAAGGAACAGAAATCTGCAGTTGAGTGTCGAAGTCAAGAATATGACGGACTAAAACAAACCCCGTAACAAGATTTTATATAAAATCAATACATATATAAAATAAGCAAATAAATCAATTTCATCAGCAAGTTTGTGTTCTAAGTCTTTTGTTTGGCAAGTGCAACAAACTGAATGAAAGTGATGAGTCAAAAGAGAGGGTTAAAATGTTTTAGGGGGGGGGGGGGAGAGTCGGTTTGCTACACGTATGACCAGGGCCCAGAAAAGCTATCGGCGCCTTGTTCCCATCGTTTTTGGCAACGTTGTTCGTTGCCGGGGGAACTTTCACTTTACTGTACAAAAATGTGAACAACGTCGCGAGACATGGAAATGAAAATTTATTAGCAAATTATGATTTCTGTGCACAGGCCAAAGACAGGCCCAATACCTTAACTTGACCACTTGACTACTTGACCACCAGACATGGCAACCACAACAACAACAACAACACAACCACAACGATAAAAGTAACTGCGGCGAATGAACTCGGGACAATTCAGGGCAATTCAGTCAAGGAACGTGACTGTCGCCAGAATTGAGCCCACGGATGAAAGAAAGTTAAGTTTGTTTTTTGTTTTCGCATCCATTGAAAGGCAGCCAAAAATGTTGTTGTTATACCCTGTGGCCAGCACTCCATTGAGTGGGGTATGTCTAGTTTGTGTAAAGGTTTATCGTATATTTTTTAAGTTTTATATGCAATAACTCATTTGAAATTCAAGTTCATTGTCCATTAAATTGTAGATGGAAGTTAGCATTTGCACTACAGGGTATGATCTTTGTTTTAGGTTTCTAATCCATGCCAATCTCCATTTCTTACACTTCATTACTGTACATTTTTATTTAGCAATATTTTCTTATAAATGGTGTACAGGGTATTTGCTAGTCCAGCGCATTCAACTTGTTTAATGCTTGATTAAAATTCTAAAATATTATTTTTAGAACTTGGCATACAAATTGCCAAAAGAATACTATAAGAAGTCTACAGGGTATGTGCTAGTCAAAAACTTTATAATTTTAACACTCAAGAGTTGTATTTTTTTTCCTGAATTTTAATTTATAATATAAGGCTCAATAAATTTATTTTTGTCTCAAAATCTTCAATATTTCTAAATATTAATTTGTTTGACTATTTGCGAATATCTTACACTTTTTTTTACATATAGGGTATGTGTTAGTCATGCACATTAGAAAAGTTCTCATATGTTTAATATATTTTTTATTTGAGACTATACTTTTTGAGCATTTTTATTTGTTAAAATAATGGATTTTTGCTATACAGGGTATTTGGCTAGTTGTGCTGCTGCGCTGAGCAGTTTATTTGGTTGATTTCTTAGCCTGGCCTTTGAGTCATGCGCTGGCAATGCAAGCTCGAGCCAAAATGAAAACGAAAACGACAACAACATTGCCCAGCAACAACAACAACAACAACAACCACAACAACAACTGTGCAAATAACAACACACACACACACACACAGAGAGCCCAAAAGCAGCCCAACAAAAATTTTTCTCAATTTCACGACAGGTTTTTTTTTGTCGTCTTATTTGTTGTTGTTGTTGTTGCTGCTGTTGTTGTAATTTCCTTTCCTTTCTTTGAGTTTTCGACCAGCAAAATATTTGCTCAACAATTTCTACTGTAACAAAACAGTTAAAAATACATATATCGCTTTACTTGCAACATTTTTCCATATTTTCTATGTTTTCCTCTTTATTTTAACTTTTCATTTTGTTGTTGTTGTGGTTGTTGTTGATGTTTTTCTGTTTTTTAGGCCACGGCGACAATAATGCACATTAATTGTGATGAGCGATGAGCTCTGGTCGAAAGTGGGACGAGGGGCGAGTGGAAAGGGGAAGAGGGGAAACTGACAGCTGGCGAAATGACGAAAGAGGTTGCAACAAAGCTGTGGCATTGTCTTAAACTGGAAGATGTTGCAATCGTCACCCACATAAATCAAACTGAGTAAGAAGAAGACGCCGAAGAAGAAGAAGCAGTAAACACACTCGTTATTCGGCATTGAGATGAGGATGAGTCAAAAGAAAGTGAAACGAGAGGCGTGGCAAGTTGTTGCCCATGAAAAGAAATTGAACAGCGTCAACAAGTTTAGGAAGAAATGAAATGAAATGAAAGTGAAATGCGATGCGATGCGATGATTCAATCAGCTTCAGAGTCAAGCGTCAAGCTTAACGTTGCCACGCCCCCTTCCGCCCAGTGCGCCCTGTCATCCAGTTGCGGATCGGATCGGATCGGGGTTATCGGCAACTCCAAAGCTTAGTCATAAACATTTATTGAACAACGCGAAAGTTTCTTATCACATACCACAACATTTATCGCATTTCAGCCATAAAAATAGTGCCACAAAAAATAACAAAAAAATTAACTAAACGCTTCGAAAAATCCAAAACATTTTGAAACGCATTTTTCACACGTTTCTTTTATTTGAATATTTTTTTTTTAATTTATATTACGATTATTGAGGTGTGTATAATAAATTGCATAAGCTCGAGGGTGAGAGCGAAATAAAAGATCAATGTGATAAGATATCTTATCAGATGATATCATTGATTGGTGAGTAAAAAACCATAGAAGATGGGAGAGAGTAGAAAAGTTTATAAAAGTCTTACTTTGTTTGATATATGTATGATATTTATAATATTTATAAATTGAATTATGTAACATATTTAGTTTCAGAGAGTTAATCAAAAAGAGTTAATTGAAGATGGAATTTCGATAAGATAAGACTGAATTGTAAATAAGTTAAAGAAATACATATCATTATCTTAAAAAGGTTTGATTTGGGGAATGAGAAAAGAGTATAGGAGAAAGTTATAGAATAAGAGATTTAAAGATAGAATTAATAGAGACTTTTAGATAAAAATAAGGCAATTGGAAGAAAGATAAACACTTTACATTTGTGTCCTATTGTGTTTTATTCTGTTACATACAAGTTCTGGTATTTATTTAAAGAACGTTTTTATTTAATATTTATGGTGTGTTTCATAAATTTTTTTGAGATTTTCGCTTTTGCTTTTAAAAACCAACTAACGAAATATCCGTGAAATGTAAGAGATTAAATATTTCGGATATATATTTTCTAAAGTTACAAAATCAGATGACATAAACTTATTGCAAATTTTACGAAATATTTCCTTTAACAAAATAATTGATTATTTGAAATAATTTTTTTATTATTATAAATAAATTAATTAATAACTATTTTATGGTTATTAATATAAAAATTTCCAAATTTAAATAAATTTTATTTAATTGAATAGGCAAAAAAAAACATTGCAAAAATCAAAAAATTTATTATTAATTAAAATCTATTTTTTTTTATTCCATAAATTGGAATAAATTTAAATGAGTTTCAATAAATGAGTATCAGAAGTTTTGTTAGTTGAATACGCAAGTTTTCGTCACTAGATAAATATCTCGAGAGGTTTTCTGAATGATTTTTTTAAAGCTTAAATCTAAAAGTGTGTCAACCTCTAATTATTCACTGTCTTTATCAACTTATCTCAAATTTTATCAATATTTTTACTTAATTTTAGCAACTTCCCAAATCTCCTCCGATCACATTAATGTTTATTTGAAGATCCATTTGGAGAATCATTTGACCCAGTTGGACTGGGTAAGAGGATGATTGAGCAACTGTGTTAATGCCACAAACAAAAACGGATATTCGTGGTGCTTTGGGCCATAAAGTCATGGGATCAGGAAACGCTTCGGTTGATCGCTTCGCACCGAGAGAGAGAGAGAGAGAGACTTGGCTTTGTGTCATGGCATAAACAAATGCTGATGGATGAGCCTTGACAACGAGACTCCGGCAACGACTTTGGCTTTAACTGTGGTTCTTATCGATCGACCAACGACTGCGACTGCAGGCCATGTTTACCGTTTCGATTTCAATTGGCAATTGGCAATTGGAAATTGGCAAATGGGTATTGGTAAAATGGAGAATCAAGAGAATGGCTGAATTTGGCCAAAAACGGACTCTTCGACTTTGACTCGACACATTTTGTTTTGGCCATGCGAGGCACGCGCACTGCCAGGAAAATCATCGTCATCGTCATCGGTTTGGGTTTGGGTTTGGGTTTGGGAAAATCGTTGCACATAAATCGACGCCAGTTGAAGTTGTCAACTCGTCGTCAGGCTTTGCATGCCACAGAGTCGAGGAAAGAGTCGGGGAATCAGGGAGGACAGAGGGAGGAGGGAGGGACAGTCGGACAGTGGAGATTCAGCTTGAAGCTGGCGCTTGGCCAAGTTGTGCGTCAAGTGATCAGCTCAAATTAAAATGATCCGTTACAAAGTCGATGTCGAAGTCGAAGTTAATTCTTCACAGTGGGCAATTTACATGATTTTTAACTAATAAAAATAGCGATAAAGTCTTATTCAAGTTGATAATTTTTGAAGAAGCAAGTTAAATACTATATTGTATTATAAATAAATTTCAACAAAACCAATTTTAATTTATTTTAATATTTGAAAAAAAGATGTAACAAAAAATTAATAATTAAAAATTAATATTTTCAATTAAATAAAAAAAAATATATTTTTTATTTATTTTAATATTTAAAAAAAAAATTGTAACAATAATATGCTTAATTAATTTATTTCCTTTTTTGCTAACTGAAAACTGCCACAGATTAAAAGCAAGTTCATTTTATCAGTAATAAAACTCTAACTTGTAAGTTATATTCCACGATAGACAGTTGTCGGTAAGTTATATAATTTATATAAGAAGCTTTATCTATTATTGCAAATCCGAGTATAACACATATTTTTTTTTAAAGAACCTAAATTTCAAACTGATAATTAATAGAAATATTTTTTAAATTTTAATTGACAATATGTAAGTAATAGTAAAATTTTTGTTTTGTAGACATGTTAATGTAAAGTTATTTTAAGCATTTGGCCCACTGTGCGCTGATTGAAACCACCTTTCGCGGTGGTTCATTTGAACGTTTGGCCAGCGGCTTTAACTGTTCAATGATCAGTGATCACTGATCAGTGGTCAGTGGCGATTGGCGATTGACTGATTGACACCACATTAAACAGCCTCAGCAAAAGTCGCAACATCAGTAGATTGCAAATTCCCCAAGTCAACGTGTTTTTAGCTTCTTCTTTTTTGGCCAAATTTTTGGCAAAATCTTCGCATTAGACATTATCCTATTAACTGTCTTCACACTCGTCCTTGATGTTTCAATTTTAATGTTTCAATCTTATTTTTTACATATTTAATTTGTCTTAGTTACTTTCTTAGCTTTCGACTTACTCTGTAATTTTTGTCAGTTATGAAATGATTTTATATTCAAGTATTTATAACTTTTATATTTTTATTAATTTTTCAAAATAATAATAAGATGTAAATTCCGTCATTGTTATATTAAAATCAAAGACAAGCTTTATTTCGTTAATTTTATTTTAAAAATCATTAAAACCCAAAATTCAAATCAAAAAAAATTAGAGTAATTGTTTACTTGGATTTTTATTAAAGGATTTGTAAATAAAAATTGATTATTATTTTTACTAGCCTCCTTTACACTCTCTAGTTTCAGGTGTTATCCCTCTGTTTTTTTTTTTACCCTCCCTGTCCCACTTTTCCTTGTCTTTTTGATATTCTTTGTCTGCATTTCTCGCACATTGATTGGAATTCACAATTGAAACTCTTTTTTTTTTTGGCTTCGCTTGTTAACGGCAGATCCAAAGATCCAAAGATATAAAGATTTGCCCATTAAGCGCCATAAAGTGCGTTTCGGCCTCGACTCTGTTTCACTTTTTTTACTGTTTGGCTGCGGCTACAGAAAGCGTTCCGCCAAAAAAAGAATTACAATACTTAAAACATTAAAATAATAAAAAATTAAAAAAGCTGAAAAAAATATCAAATGATATGAAATGAATCAAATGGAAACGCTTTGAGGTCATTTGGCATTTTGTGTAATGCGGCAAGTATTTCAATAATAAAAGCCAAAAACTCAATTAAGCCCGCAACCTGTCCATATGTGTGTGAATGTGTGTGTGTGCGTGTGTGTGCGTGTGTGTGATGCGTTGGTGGTGCAAATATGTTGCCAACAAAGATACACAGAAAATAAAAAAGAATTAAAGTCAAACTTCCCTAACTCGAATAACCATTATCCAAAGAAAAATTTCGAATTAGGCAAACTTCGACTTATGGAGTTATTTTTGTTAAGTTTATTAGGTTATTAAGATTTAGTTTGATTCTTGATTTTAGTATTAGAATATTATTGTTCATTTAAAATATGCAGATAACTCAGAATTTAAATAGTATAATTTATAGTTCAGGTATCACACTGGACTATTGAAATAATTAAAATAATAAACTAAAATTAAAATAAATCTTGAATTAATTATATTAAGTTTTTACTATTTTTATTCTAATTAATTATGAATTCTTTAATCTTAAAATTATTTAAAATTTGATGTTTTTATTACTGTATCAATAAAGAAAATAAAATAAAAATAAAGAAAATAAATAAATAAGTAAATAAGTAAAAAAAAAACAAAACATTTAATTTTACTGAAAAAAAGTGGTTGAAATATTTGCGGAGAAGAAATTTATAAGTCGTACTTGAATCAAGTTATTGGTTTAAGAAAATCCGGAATTTTTGAACTTCGATAAGCGCGTTGAATTAATTTTATTGCGTAATCCCTGATTGTTTTTTTCAGTGTACTATACATATGCCAAATAACAAAATGTGAGCGATTTGTCTAACAGTTTGGAGTCCATAGTGCAGTCGACATGCAGCTGGGGGGAGGGGCATAGGTAGGGGAGGTGGGTGGTGGAAAGGGGAGGGGGAGTGGTGAATACTGAGATGGACAGGGCTTAAAAATGGAGACGTTGCCAGCGGCGAACGACACTTTGCAGTTGTTTTTGTTGTTGTTGTTGTTGTTGTTTGAGTTGGGAGTGTCGCCTGAGGCGGCTGCTTCAAATTCCACAGCGTAGACGACAGCAACAACAACAACAACAACAATTGGTAACAACAACAGTTGGTAATAGCAACAACAACAGTTGGTAACATTGTGGAATGAAGAGAAGATTCCAAAATAATGTTTTTACATAATCAATGGCGAATTATTTATGGGAATTAATGTGCGCACTGCATTATTAGAAAAAGAGAAAGAGAGGGAGAGAGGGAGAGGGAGAGAGAGAGAGAGTTATAACAGATAGAAGACAGAGACAATGAATGGGTTACATTGTTAACATGACAGTTTAGGACAGATTTATTAGTTAAATGAATGTTGAATGAAGGCAATGTGAAACTTTAAATGGGAAAAGAGTGAAACAGCGAGTGAGAGACAGAATATGATAGGTAGGAAGAGTGAGAGAGAATAAACGATCTTGAAACTTGGAATTTTGTCCATACCGTGATCAAAATGACATTCCGCTTCAAAATCTGATTTATTTTGGTAAAGTTATGTTCGTTTAAAGTTGTTAACTTTTGACTTAGTCACTCGTTATGTTAACATTACAAGATACAATTTTTGTTAATTTTGTCTTCTCTTTCTCCCAAAAATTAAACGTCTCAGAATCAAGAATCTCATAAAATATATAACATAAGAACTTGATTAAAAGTTAAAACTTAATATTTTAAAATTTTAAATTTCGAAAGACACAAAGAACTCTTTACTTAAAAATCGATACCTAAAAGCAAATAATTAGTTAAACGAAACTAATAAAATTTCAATGCAGTTGTGGCAAAGTTATCCAAATTTGAAGTTGGTCTGATATTTCGTTATTTTTTAGCTCCTTTTTTTAGCTTTGTAGAATTCGATATTAAACTCGATTCCCTCTATGAATTTACATCACTTGTTAATTTACAAAAAAAAACTTAACTGGTTGTTGACTGGGCTTAAGTGCAGACACAAACCAGGGCAAGCTTTCGTTTAAGCTTCCCTGTGAGTTTTTCACCACGAACTCTACCAACCAGTCAGTACAGCAACCATCGAAATTGTAGACTGGAAAAATACGACTCTAGACAAAGTCTCAAAAAATAAAAGTAAACAAAACTCTAGCTTAATTATATGAAAAACATTTTAATTAATTGTTTAACAAATTTAGTGCATTAAATTAACTTGAGAAATTTATTGAAACTCGCTGTCAAATGTAAGTCAAGTCAACGGTCTGGCAACGCTGAGCATAGTCAAGACACAAACCCAAGGGCAAATGCGCAGCTGTCGCGGAGTCAGCTGTTAAATGAATCCAACACAACGGAAAGACGACGCGAGTCCTTTTAGCCAAAGGATGCAACGATATGTGCGCAGTTTGCGTGCGGTTTTCGGAGCGAAAGGACGCAACAGCGGCAACAGCAACAGCAACAGCGGCAACTACAACGACAACGACAACGGCAACATTTAACCGACGGATTCCAATCAGCCGTGAGACAACACTCCCTGTCCCTCTCTCCCTCCCTCTTCCACACCTCTCCACACAACCTTTCCTCTTACAAACAACTATTTAAAGCGACACATTAAATTAAAATAAAATTAAAATACATATTTATTTGAAATCGCAAAACAAAATTGTAATTTTTCATTATTTTAATTAAAATTTCTTAATCCCACAACAATTTTAATATTTATTTAAATGTAAAATAATAATAATTTTATTTATTTTGCGCGCGTTTTTTTTTGGGTCTCTATTGTGTTGTTGTTGTTGTCACCGCATTAACAGCAAACATTTAAGCCCTCTCCGCAGGGGGCGGCCTGCAAGGGGGGCGTGGCTCGTCAGTTGCCGGGCGTGTCGCGTGTTGTGCTTTTGTTTTTGTTTTTGTGTTGTCCGTGGTCCAAAAACAAACGTTGCCCAAACCATAAAAAGTTCTCTATTGTTTTTTTTTTGTAGTGCAAATAACTGAAAACAATTGTGAACAGAGCAAAGTGTTTATTGTGATTTTTAGCCACGTGAGAATTTTAACGGCTCTGCAAGGACCCTTGGATTACCTTGCGGGCCAACAAAACGACCAACAACAAACAACAAAAAGAAAACCAAATACACACATATAATAAAAAAATAAAAGGCGGCCAAGTGGAAAGCGAGTCACAACAATTGGTAAGAGTATGATATATACATATATTCGTATATACTTATATACAATCCCCCCATTATTATCAAGGCTGCAAGCAAGTTGTGAATTAAATTTCAACAGTATTTATTTATTTTAAAAATATGTATATTTATATGAAAAAAGTTTGTAAAACGAAATTTGATCAATATTTAAGTTTAAAGCTATTGTAAATGGTGAAAAAAAATAAAGTAAATCGAAATATGTCATAGCTTATGATTTTTAACTATCAATTATTGATTTGGAAACTGTAGAAAATTAATTGTTTATTTATTATTATTTTTATTTAAAGCAAACATTGCTGCCTGTAGTTAATACATCAATACAAAATAAATATACAATATACAATAAATATTACAATAATAAAAGAATTTAAAGAGAAAAGAAAACCTAAATGAATTTACAAGTTCAGTCTAATTTCACATTAAAATATTTTATACGCTTTTCGAGCCATTTTAAAGGTCTGCAGCCTTGATTATAATAAAAAGAATAATAAATAATTATTAATGTGATTATTAGTCAATTGATTTGTGGCTGCTGTTGTTGTTATTACTGCTTTGAAGTTGATTTTGCGGTGGTTCAACTGCTGTGGTTGTTGTAGATTAGGGAACTGTTAACGATTACTGATAGCCAAAACACACTGTTGGCCCGGCCAATGGCAACCGCAACCATTAGCTTGTGGTTACAGATTCTCTATGCATCTCTCTGTGTGTGTGTGTGTGTGTGAGTGTGTGTGTGTGTTTGAGAAAGGGGAAGGGGGTGGGGGTGGGGGAAAGACCTTTATGTATTTGAGCATTGATGGGTTTCCTGCTCAAAGTTCAAATCGAATCATTTGTAGGCTTTATATTTAATTTGCATGGTATTTTCAGGGGTTATACAATCGAGACAAAGCAACAAACACGAACCCAAAACAATTCTCAACCCTCTTTCATTCTGCATCTTTTATCCTCCTCCTCCATGTTCCCTTTTTTAACCCAGAAAAAACACAAAAGCAATAAACCCCCGTAACGAGCCATTTTAACAATTTCGACAAGTTTTCTTTGTAATTCTCACTGGGTGTTTACAGTTCCTCTTCTTTGAGTTTTCATTTCCAAAGTTCGTAAACATTTCAGTTTTCAGTATATTACTTTATTTTCTATTTTTTTGTTTTGGCTTATTTTTTACAAATTGCAAAAGATTTCAAATGAAAATTTAATTCGATTTTGAAATTATGCTATGAAAAGTTTCTCAAATAAGATATTTATACAGCAGCTACTAAAAGTATGCAACGCTCTTGTTAATCAATTGTCGTTGGAAAAAAAGATTTAAAAAAATTTCCAATTAATTTTTATTTTAAGTTATTTCAAGAACTATAATTAAATAAAAAAAACATTTTCAAAAATAAAATAAACACCTGCAAAAAATCGGTGAATTTTGTTTAATTACTTTACTAACTGCAAAAACAATTAAAATTGCAAAAACAATTAAAATTGCAAAAACAATTTAAATGCAAATAGAAGAAAATGATATAAATTTTGCTGCTATTTAAGTTGAAATATTTGTAAAATTTGCAATTGTAATTTGATATATGAAAAACTGTTCCATAATCGATTTTACTCGGAAAATTAATTGCATCAAATTGCAATCGTTTAAATTAAAAACGTTAAATACATACAAATTTAAACATTTAAAATGATTGTATGGCTGTTAATGCTCTTACTGTAATTCTTTGTCTAGACAATTCAATTATTTACGAGACAATTTTGTAGGTGTCACAGAAATCTTAAGAAGTTCTCTAAGCTGTGGGATGGAATTTCTGAGTAGAAAAGAAACAAAAATGTTGTTAAGTTTTAAAAAGGTACTTTATTTATTTTTAAATTTTGTAAATTGACTTTTTTAAAATAAGATATACTAGAAGTTGTACTTTCAGAATGCCAAAGTAACAAATTTCAATTCAAACACTTAAGATAATAAAAAGTTGGCAGCATCTCATTGACAATTAAGCCGATATAAACGCATAAATTTCTGATTAATGCTGTGTAATAAAAAAGTTTCATAAAAATGTAACATAAAAAATTTATATTAAATATTCAATAAATTATAAACGCTTTTAGGTTTTGTAGTAGTTTTAATGATACTTTTTAGGTTTAATAAAAGTCAAATCATTAAGTTTTATTGATCACTAAATTGAATTGAATTCTGTCAATAGTAAGAAGATTTTTATGATATTAGCATTTCAGTGAAAACTGTAGAAATTGCTGGATGTTGGATATGTGGATATTGTATTGCGGAACAGTCAAAGAATGTGTTAGAAATATATACATTTTTAGAATTTCTTAAATCTCTTTCACGAATAAGTTAAACTTCTGCTAAAATTTGTTAAGAATTCTGAGCAATATTAATGGAAAGTTTCAGAAAAAGTTTCTAGTAATATTAATGGAAAGTTTTTGAAATCAGCATCTCAGAGCGCAAATGCGGGAAAAATTGTGTTATGAAAGAATCAAAGCCTAAATATCCCTTTATTTATATTTACAACCAGGGATTAAAAACGATACGAATATCGGTTTCAGTTACGGTTTTAAATTTCAATAGGTTTTTACAGGTTAAAGGTTGCGGTTTCTGTTAGGGTTTTAATCCCGATTTACGACAAATTTAAAGAAATTCTGTTAATTTTGATTTGTTAAACAGTGTGGGGAATTCTGAAGAGCATCTATTTAAATATTTGTCTCAAATTTTACGGCGATTTGCTGGCGAAAAACCTATCCACTATTGTCTAACAATATTTATGGAAAGTTTCATTTAGAGCTGCTCATTTCAAGCATACAAATAACAAAATCAGCA
This sequence comes from Drosophila quinaria, assembly GCA_035047525.1. Taxonomy (NCBI): domain Eukaryota; kingdom Metazoa; phylum Arthropoda; class Insecta; order Diptera; family Drosophilidae; genus Drosophila; species Drosophila quinaria. The sequence continues at coordinate 34,391,150 of JAWNPO010000455.1, forward strand.
TTTCATTTAAGTTACGCTCAACTTTATTTGAGCAACTTGACGTAATGCTAGCGAAATTGTTTTGTGGAACTGTATTTTAGGGGGCGGATTTGCAAGCATTATTTTTGGTCGTTATTTTAACTTGATTCTCTTTGTGCTGCTGTTGGTTTCTTTTCTTCTACTTCTTTGCTTTTGATTTGTTTCATAGCATACTTTTGCGCGTCGTTGCATTACTTTTTATTGCATTGCAAGCAACAGCGGCAACAACAACTGCAGCTGCAGTTGCAGCAGCAACACAACAACCACAGCCACAACAGCAACTTTGCTGTTGTTTTGCAGCATATTTCGTTATTTTAAATTTTATTTCCACTCAAGCAGAACTCATTGGAGAGCAAAGAAAAAGGGCGCAAATAAAAAAAAAATATAAAAATATAAAGAACGAAGGCAGATGAAGAAGAAGCGTTAAGTGCTTAAAGCAGCAGCAACAGCAGCAGATTTTTTCTTATTTTCATTTCTGTTTACACACATATACATATATATAATATATATATATATTTTATTTGTATCTGCGAATTTGTGTGACAGCAAAAAAGCCCGCCGGCAACTGGCAACGGCAGCAGCAGCAACAACAGCAACTGCAGTCGCAAAAAATGGCCGCAGTGGCATTGGCAACAGTAATAACGACAACAACAACAGCAGCAGCAGCAGCAGCAACACAAGCAGCGTATTGACAAACTGATTGAATGAATGAGAGCAGCGACAGCTGCGACGGCTGCGCGGATTGCTGAAGATGTTGATGAAGATGAAGGCGAAGAAAATGCCGAGCAGCCTGAAATGCGACACGACAATGCCAAGTGCCAACAACAGCAACAACAAAAGGGGAAATTAAGTGCCAAAGGCAACGACAACAGCAACCACAACCACAACAACAATTTTGTCAACGCCAAGCGAAGTAAAATCAAAACTAAATTTACATAACAAAACAACAAGTTGAAAGCAAAAGGAAGTGAACACAAAGCATAATCAAAATATACAGAAATAACAACAGCAACATTAGCAGCAACAACAACAGCAACAGTAGCAGCAGCAACAACAACAACAACAGTAGCAGCAGCAACTCGAGGAGCAGCAACCGCAACATGGCAGTTGCTGCACTGGGCAGCAGTGGGCGTGGCCAAGGCAGCTGGTGGCTAATATTGCTGCTGTTGCTGGCCCACAGCAATGGACGTGCACAAGCAGCGCCCACAAAGACAGCAACTGTTGCTGGCACAACAACAGCAGCACAACAGTTGCAGATAGGCGTTGAGGGTGACACGCCCACTTTGATGGCAACTGGCAGACAGCAATATGTGAGCAGAGTAACCACAGCAGCAGCAGCAGCAGCAACAGCAACAGCAGCAGCAGCAGCAACAGCTGCAGCACCAGCAACAGCTGCAGCACCAGCACCAAAAGAACAACCAGTAGCAGCAACAACAGTTGCACCATTAGCAACGACAGTTGCACCACCAGCAACAACAGTTGCCCCACTAGTAACAACAGTTGCACCATTAGCAACAACAGTTGCACCACCAGCAACAACAGTTGCACCACCAGCAACAGCTGTACCACCAGCAACAGCTGCACCACCAGCAACAGCTGCACCACCAGCAACAGTTGCACCACCAGCAACAGATGCACCACCAGCAACAGTTGCACCACCAACAATGACTGTTGCACCACCAGCAACAACGACAGCTGCACCACCAGCAACATCCACAGCTGCACCACCAGCAACAACGACAGCTGCACCACCAGCAACATCCACGGCTGCACCACCAGCAACAACAGTTGCACCACCCGCCACAACCACAACAACAGCAACAATTGCTGTCCTATTCAACAGCAGCACAGAGTTGCCAGCAGAAACCCCGAGCAGCAACCACCAGCAGTCAGTGGAGTCGGTGGTGCAGCTGCTTGACTTGGAGCATACAGCAGCATCACCCATAAATAACGGTCACGATGGCTTAAAGTTTACCAAAAAGAAGCAACTGCAGCAGCAACAATTTCACACAACAACAACAACAACAACAACAACAACCAGCCCAAGCACCACCACAATTGAAACCGAAGTGGAGCGCATACCGACAACAACAACCACCACCAGTCGCACCACCGTTGAGAGCAGTCAGCCAGCGGCGCTGATGCCGGTGCCCAATGGTTACTTGGGACCCATTTTTATGGGTGAAAAGATTTTCAGTGTGGTGCATGCGGCACAGAAGCCACAGGCAATGCACCACCAGCAACCACTCGATTCCATAGAGTCGCAAGTGCGCGAGGGTCGCCTTGTGGAGATACTTGCGCCGACAGCATTGCTTGAAACGAGCAGCACCACCGGTCGCACCACCACCACCACCACCACCACAACCACAACTAGCAAACCACAGTCGGTGCTCTCGACAACGGTGTTCCAAGTGGCAGAGCAACTGGGCGCCAGCACCACTCGATTGCCGATGGCCGCCGCGGAGATCAGTGTGGCTGCACCACCGCGCACCGAATCGAAGATCTCCGACATACAGATCGAGGTCTATGACTCCACGGTCGACTCGATTGTGGCCTCGACCAATTTCCGCGATAATCAGGGCTATTATCCGCTGCCCCTGGAGCCGGCATTGGGCACCACGAAGCCACCAAGCTCGCCGGTGGCTCAGGAGCGGTTCACCCAGTATGTGATCGATCGCGCCGATGTCTCCACCCAGCCGGCGGATCCGGGCGTGGGCAAACCGGAGCCGGCTGCCATTGAGATACACATTAATGTCTCCGAGGCGTTTGGCAATGAGAGCGAAGATCTGGAGTTTTCGTATCGCCAACCACCGGGTGGTGACAGCGGTAAGCCGAGCAAGATCAACGACGAGATCCTGGTGGTGGAGATCATCGACAGCAGCGCGGCGGACAATAGCACCGAGAACGTCTCCTCCAGCGTCAGTGCGGAGCGCCTGAGTCTCAGTCCCGTGCAATTCAATTATCCCTATCGATCGGATGATCGCATGATGGTTGGGGTGGAACCGCCGGCGGTGCGACCACCGCAGCCACAGGACGCGGACGAGCTGTTCATGGCGGACCGAAGTGGTGGCTCACTGCCACGGCCACCGCACCCGCCGCCACCGCCGCCAATGCCGCGAAAGCCGAGCATCGATCGCGACTCGGACACGATTTTCTACATTTCCAACACGGAGGTCAAGGTGGGTGAGTCGCTGCCCACCCCCGCGAGCGGTGTCAACGAGCAGCAGCGCAAGCAGCAGCTGGAGAATCAGTTCTTCCCGGCCAGCTATGTGCTGGACCAGCAGCGCAGCTCCTCGGCCACGCCCCGCTACGAGGAGGACATCATTCTGTCGCCGCTGCACAACACGGCGGATGCCTTGAAGATCCTCAGGAGTCCCAGCGGTGTCAGCGGTGCCAGCGGTGTCAGCGGTGGGGACGGTGCGCCGCCGTTGGACGTCACCTATGTGGGTGAATCGGTCATTGAGGTGGAACAGCAGTCGTTTCCTTCCACTTCGTCGCCCCTGAACTCGATAAGTTCCCCGCAACCGGATATTATCATACAGCCAGCGGTGTTGCCGGATCTGGCAATTGGAGTGCCAGTTATAGGGGAGCTTCCACCGCAGATCGAGCTCAAGGAGATCGACTATATGCCCGGCGAGCTGATTGGCCAGGGCCAGGGCATCTACGAGAACGACATTGAGAGCAACAGTCTGGGCATGGGCAACGATCCGGATGCCATCGAGAGCTCCATTCAGTACGGCGGCGATTTGATCGACGATGGCGCCGGCGGCGGCTTCGATGGCGTCGAGGGCTCCTATCCCTTCGACAGTCCAGCGCATCGGCTGCAGCAGCAGCAACAGCCGCTCGGACATCGGTTCAGTCACCTGCATCGGGAGCAGCAACCGGTTGCCGAGCTCCTCAATGCGACGTTGCAGCAACGCAATGAATCCGCCTCGGATGTGGGAGGAGCCTCTGCCATGGCGCCACTGCAACACGGTGGCAATCAGCTGCTGGAACTCAAGGCCATCTCTGTCTATCCCCCAAAGTCGGACAATCCATTGGCGGGTAAGTGGGCACTCCTCAAGTCCCCAATCTTTGCCCACCTCAGACTCGATCTCTCTTTGCAGACTATTTCAATCTGATTGCGGTCTCCGTTGGTCTCATCATTGTCGTTCTGGCCGCTGGACTACTGACCTCCATGTACTGTGCCGTGCGGTAAGTAAAGGGGTTGGGATACGTACAAGATTAAGGCGAGGAGAAATAGCTACAGTCAGATGCGACTCCTAACATTAAGTGAAACTGAGGAGGTCTCATTCTGTGCGAGACTCTTAAGACTAAGTGCGAATATGAAGCACCTTTAACTGTCCCCCTTTTCTGTTCCCCATACATCTTCCATGCAACCCAGGGGTGCCCATCGCCTATGCACACAATTATGGGAATTTAAACAGAATACACATAGGTTTGAAATTCATACACATTGAATTTTACACAAACAACTTGCAGAAAAACAAGAACAACTTTTTTAATTGAGCTTTCCATCCATTTTCGGTGCAGGCAAAACAAAAACAATTGCATTGCGACGGTTATCTTTTGCTAATCCGAATGTCATTTGTTGTTGTCTTATCGTTTTGTGTACACTGACAAACAAAAACTTGACTTTGCTTTCAAACGTGTGATGCGTGTGACTTTTTGAAGAAACATGTTTCTATTTTTTTTTCTGTGTACACATTGAAATAAAACAAGTGGGAAAGGCTATAGTCGAGCGCCCGACTCTAGGATACCCGTTACGTATTTTAATGAATTTTTTAATATTTTTTATTGCATGCTTTTAGGCACTTATATTTTTTAAAAACTTTAATTAGCCATTACCACCTTTCTGTTAGGTAATTAGGTAATTAGGTAATAATAGTAGTTAACGATAATTAGTAAAAAATTATAATATCTTGAAATCTGTGCGTGTGGTGGTTTTTTTGCGATTTACAGAGGCGGAAAAAGGCGTGGCAAAAATTTGAAACAAACTTGACCTGCGTGGGGTTCATAGAAGTCTTAGTGCCAAAATTGTTTGCTCTAGCTCTTATAGTCTTTATAGGGTCGGAGAAGCTTCCTTCTCCCTGTTACATACATTGCAACGAATACAATATCCCCTTTTACTTATTTTTATAAGTAACGGGTATAAAAAAAGTTCGTTACAAGTATGCGTGTAATTTCTTGTATCTGTATTAGTGCGTGCACATCCATAAGGCAGCTTTGGGCACCCCTGGTGTAACCCATTAAGGTTTCTTCCTCTCTTCGCTCTTTGCCCACTGTTTACTTCAGTTGCACGGCGTAAGGCTTTAGCTGCTGTGACATGTCCAGAAATCCCCTTCTTAGTGGATTAGTCTTCAAAGGGAAACTCTTGTTCTTTCTTGCCCCTTAACAACCCTTTAGTGAGTGTCGATGGGACTAAGCTGCGATGTCCTTCAATTCGAAATAATTGCAACGCATTGCAGTTGCTCTTCAATAAAATCGAAAAATGTTGGAATAAGGGGTTGCCCCAAGTCAATTTTATATTGGAAGAAAGTTGAGGTAAGGTAAGGTTTAAGGTGGAAAGAGGTTGAAAGAAAGATAAATTGGATGTAGGCAGGAAGAGGAAAAAGAGGTAGGAAGGCCAAGAGGATAGGGTCTTAGAGGATGTATGATGGAAGAAGACAACGGAGGAAGAAGTTTAAGATAGGGATTGAGGAAAGCAGCGCAAGAGAAGACAGAGGGAGAGACTAAAAGGGAAGATAAGGAGAAAAAGAGAAGGTCAGGAGATAAAGTAAGTTGGGGGAGAGGGTCGGTAGACCGAGAAAGAAGGTAGGGTGGAGGGTTGAGACTTGGAGATAATAAGGAAATTGATATAAACAGGGCTTTGAAGGGGTTAGAAGAAAGGGCGAGGGAAATAAATGTGTTGGCACGGTGTGTGCGGAAAGAGATGGCTATAGAAATAAAAAAGGGCAAGAACTAAGCAGGGAAAAAGACGTGATAGAGTGAAAGTCGCGGTTCGACAAAGGGCCAAGAGAGTAGCAGGTGCTTAGAAGAAAGAAGAAAGCGTGGAGAGCTTGCAATACAAAAAGAGGCCAAGGCAAAGAAAACAAGGGGGAGAGAAGTGAGTTGGGGAGAGAGTCGCGGTTGGATTAAGTGGTTAGGGCGGAAGCAGCAGCTGTTGTTGCCCTGCAGTCGACTTCAAAGTGCCAAAAGGGTTACCTGGCCACGCCCAACGCCCACAGCTACAAGCAAAAGAAGCAGAGAGTAACAGAAAGACAGACGGACTGACTGACTGACAGATATGCATAATATACGTGGAAGCTATGGGGGTTTGAGAGGCGTGGCAAATCGCATTTATCAGCTTCATTCTGGCATTTTATTTCTCGCAGCTGAAATCTGTGACTTGACAGATGTGGGAGAGCGGTGGGAGGCTGTGTAAGGGAAGGGGGTGTGACGCAATGTCAGCACGCACATCCCTTTAAGGCACCGGGAAGGGAAGGAAGGAGGGAAGGGGCCAGTAACGCCTTCATAAATCTCGAGCATGCCACGTAAATGGGAATTTGTTGCCGCCGTTGCTTTTATATGCGGCCACTAAATGCCAAACAAAATCAAGACGACTGAGGAGGGATAGTGAAGAAGGAAGCTAGGGAAAGAGGGAGAGAGAAAGAGAGGGTGAGAGAAAGAGACTGACTGAGGCTGAAGCCAAAATTGTAAAGGCGCCACAAATCAACGCAACGCGCGTCGACAGAAGTTGCCGGAAGCGGAAGTTGCCACAGCGACACACACACCCACACAGAAGCAATGAGACGGGAAAGCGGAAGCGAAAAAGGAGTAGAGAAGCGAGAAGATGATTTAGAGGCCAAAGGCAGAATGAAGCTAACAAGGCAAAGGCAACAGCAAAGAGGAAACGCATAAAACGTCAAATGGCAACCACAAAAAGCGTTGCCAGTTGCCACAGAGAAAAAAAAGAGAAAGAAAAGAAAAAATAAAATAAAATAAAGTAAAAGGTGCCACACACGGACACAAGATGAAAGTCGACAAATGCGCAACGGAAATAAATTTTACCTTCCCCATTTTGCGGTCACACACATGGGGTTGAAGAGGGTGAAAGGAAATTGCACAATAAACTGTCGAGACGAGAAATTAGTTGTTGTGCCCTCTGTTTGTGTGTGTGTTGTTTGGTAAGAGAAACGCATTAAAAGCGAAAGTACAATTTGAGGGCCTCTCAAGTCTGTGCAAACAGAGGGAAAGAGAGAGAGAGAGAGATAGCGGTGAGAAAGGGCAAGGAACTTAGTCTCTTCACAGTTTCATATGCAACACCTTTCGCAATATTGTTGGTTTTTCTATTCTCAAGCACTCTCAATTTTTTCACGCTAGCCAGAAAATTGAATTGCAATTCTGAATGCTCCTTGGCAACTCTGCAGCTCTCTCTCTCTCTCTTCCTTGCGTGTCTTTCTCTCTTCCTCTCCCTCTCCATTCAATAGTTTCCTTCGATTACTATTTCATCGTCTTCTTTTGAACGCTTCTCTGAGGGCTTAACTGCTTTTCAACGGATTGGCAACACTTCAGAGATTGTTAGCGGTTGTCTGGCAACTCTGTCGAGTAGCTGTGTAGCACAGATTAGGTCCCACTTCTTTCTAGTGTCGAGGTTTTCCTTTTTCACATTTTCTCTTATGTTTCTGAAAAGGTTTTAAGACCATTCCCAACACTCACAAAACTTTCAATTGAGGGCACTTCAACAATATGCATATATTAGGATAGAGCGCTGTGAGTAGCAGAACAATTTTATAAGTCTGGCAACTCTAAACGAGCAGTTAAGTAGGCAATAGCAGAGATAACTGTCGTATTTGGCATGCCGAAGATTTGATAACCCTGGTGGACGAAATTTGGAGAGAGAGAGGAAGATCTGCCTCTACTCTGTCTACTCTCTTTCTCAGTATATCACTCCCTCTCGCTTCCCTTCTCTATTGTCTGTAATTTATCAAGCAGATAAGCATCTTTGTCTTAAAAGCCCGTTCTCACGAGCACTTTTTCACCGACACTATTTGTCAAAAAAACTGTGGGCGTCGTCTGAACGTACAAAATTTTAAAGCGTCGGTGAAAATCGACGCTCACCGATGGAATAGAACGTGTTCTATTTTTGTGTCAGTGAAACCGTGCCATTAACAACAATACGTTAATAGTGAACTTTTTTGGTATTCTTTAGTGTTTTTTGGCAAAAATAAAGTGTGCACGAACTAAAATTGTATTGAGCTTCCGTGAAAAACAAAAAGCGATGGGATTTTGGTGTGAGCACCGATGCAAATTGTGGGCATTGGTAAATTCACCGACGGTGAAAAAGTGCTCGTGAGAGCGTGCTTTAAAGGGAAATCATTTAAGTTGATGCCAAAAAGTAGACAATAGAAGTACAACAAAGTCAAAAGTAGCTCGCTCTCTCTCTTTCCCTCTCTCTCTCTCTTTAAGCTTTAACTTTTAAGCAGATGCCACAAATGTAGTCAAGTTATTGTGAATTTTAAACGCATCTCGTCAACATTAGAATTGCATGGTATTTTACATACATAGTCTTACTCGCTCACTCATCTATTGTCTCTTTCTAAATGTTTTCCTGCTTTTCGCACACTTTCCATTCGCGTTTCTTTTGCAGCTATTTCTTGAACAAGAATGCGACTTCGAGTGCTGCTGGCGATGACAGTGAACAGGGACAGGGACAGGGACAGGGACAGGACTCCAAGAATGAGGTAAGTGCTCAGATAGTTGAAGAAGAACACAATGATGATGATAATGATAATGATGATGATGATAATGATGAAGAAGAAGAAGAAGTAGTGGTAGAAGGTACGCAACAAAAACTTCAATTGAAAATTAAACGCAAATGTCGTCAAGTGTCTGAAAGTTTTGTTGGCAAGCCGCGCCACAACACTTGCAACAACCACCGAACCACCGAATCTCCCTTCTTGGATGCACCACTCTCTCCACTCTCCACTCTCCACTCTCCATTCTCCCTGCATTGCCAATGTCCATGCAACAATGCTAAAAATGTTGCGTAGCATTTTCCCAATTTTCGAGCGTAATTTCATTGCATTCAAGTCGAGAAAAATGAATGTGTTTTCCTTCTCGACTACAGTTGTTGCTTTCTCTCTCGCTCTCTAAGTTTATGATGTGTGTGCGAGTGTGTGTGTTACAACCAAGGCTGCGAACTGGATTATGACCAGTACCTCTCAAAATATTTACCCCTTGAGTTCGTGCCGCAACCCTTTCTAAAAAAAAGGTTCAACTCGAAAAATAAAAATTTTATATGTTTCTTTGAAGACTGCAGTTTAAATATTATAAATGATTAAAATATACTATACTTTTATTGTTATACAAAAATTTGTGTTTACTTACAAGAATGCAGATAGCTCGTAGTCATAATTAAATTTTTTATTTACATGACGGGAAAGTATATTTGCATTTACTCCCAAAGACTTAAAAGCACATTGTTGTATAGTATACATATAGTATATAGTATACAATGTATACAAAACAATTTTAAACATTTTTCTTCAGTTAAAAAAAATAGATATATATTAAAAATCAATTGAGAATCTTATTATATTAAATTGAGCTACTTAATTTACATTTTTTGTACCATGAAATTGTGCAAAATTTATTTTATAATTTCCGCTCCGGAAATAAATGAGTAAATAAATAAAGCCTTGGATCATAGCTCAAATTGGGTAGACTCTTCAGCCCTGGTTGCAACATTAAAAAAGGTGTGACTCTATGCTTACAGTTGTCGTCCATTTGCTCCAACTCGATGGGAGCAGCATCACCCTCATCATCGCCTGCCTCGCAGCTGAGCAATCCCGAGGATCTGAATTCAAATCCCAATCAGAATCATAATCAAAATCCGAACCCGAACCCGAACCCGAATTCAAATCCAAATGCAGCTTTAATTCGTTCCATGTCCTTGGCCTTGGCGAGTGGCGTGCAACGCATTGAGTTTCAATTTGAGACACGTTCCGATATACAGAATACACCGAATGCCACAGCGAGTGGAACGACCACGCCCACATTCGCGGGGGCGTTTGCATTCAGCGGTTCCGTCACAAAGATGACGCTCAAAGATAATCATCTGATTGTTGTCACCGAAGAGCGACATGTAAGTCGAGAATAACAGCTCTGTTAACGTAACAGCTCTGTTAAGCTGCACTTTAAATACTTGCCTGTTCTCTGTCTGTTGTCAATCGTGTCGTCTCCCTTTCACGCACTGACTGCTGATTTTAATTTTTGATTAAACCCGTCGGAGGATCATAGGTGTTATGTCTGTTCACTGAACTAGTTCACGACAGAGACTTTAGGCTATGGGATACATAAGTAGTGAATAAATAAATAGAACTAGTTCCGAAAGTACAACAGTTACAAGATACTTTTGGCCACCGTTGTAGAACAATTTTTTATTATTTTTGTATATTTACGTTTCAACTAGTTCATGTGAACTAGTTTTCTTTGCCCTTAGATATACAGGGATGCCACAGAAATCGCTTTCGCTTGAATTTCACATCAATTTCATTTCGCGGTGCCACAGGTCAATTCGCAGAATAATTTTGTGCGGAAAGAACTAGCGCTAAGTCCGTTTGCGTCCGATGCTGCCACCAAGTCCGATTTCGATTTTCGAAGTCAGGGTCAGCGATGCCACATTTTTTAGTCAAAATTCGAAGTAAGATTTTTAAAAAATATATATGGAACCACTTCTGTTTTCTTTAAATTAAGCAGTAAAAAAATAGCTCTTTTGAGGTAAATCAAGTTTTATCGAAAAAAACCTTAAGCTTATTGTGCAATTTGTGAAAACATTTTTCACGAAGAGTTGCCAGACTAATGGCAGACAATTGCTAGAGCTGTCGAGTAACTTTTATTTTTTCGCGCCAATTACTTTTTACATTTTTTTCAGCTAAACAAAATCAATTATTACATAAATAAATTAAATTATATTAATTAATCAAAGAAAAAATTAAAAGTTTAGTTTTCTGCAATGATAAACTTGAAAAAGTTGCTAAACAAACCTTTGGGTTATTTAATCTGAAAAGATTTCAACCTATTTCGAAAAGGTTGGTGAAAATGATAAAAAAAATTAAATCTCTCGAAGTTCTGTGGCAGCTCGGAATTTTCCGTGCGGAATTTCTTTCTGCGAAATTCTATTTCGCTTGCGATTTCTGTGTCACCCCTGATAGTTACAAATAGATCTGGTTACTCAATTGAGTGAACTTGTTTACCAGCAAAATTAGCTAGTTTCGACTTACAAACTTTCCAAATTTATTTTAATACTAGGACTGAATTTGATTCATTTAAATGTTCATTTGAACAATTAAATTACCACAGTATAAAACAAAAACTCTAGCTCCCAATTGAAAACGGTTCTCTGAGCATTTGAACTAGTTCAGTCTTAACCAATGGATTTTTAATCATAGCACCTATTAGTTCCATCCATAAGGCTAATGTGTTTAGTGTTGTTAAACAGTAAGTTTTTCCTCTGTTGTCTTTTTCTCTTTCTCTTACTGGCTTGCTCGTTTTGTAATCGCATTTCCAACTGTCTCTTTTTCTCTTTCTTACACATGTATTTATATATTGTATGTCACTTTTTTTCTATCTACGTGATTTGTTATGATTGTTGTCGTAGTATTGGTTGATTGATTGATTGATTGATTGTTGTTTATACATTATCTGACTGCGTTTAAATGTATATAGAGACAGCTGACTCTTTCTATCTCTTTTCCTCAAAGAGCACTTGCTATGGTGCTCTCTTTCTCGCACTCTTTGATGGTTCCATCTTTTGGAATACTTCTCTTTGTACTATTTATCGAATAGAGACTTGATCAATAATATATGTATGGCTATCTCTGTTCGTTACATCTTGAGCTGAACTAGACCTTGATCCTTCTGTATATTTGTCCCTTTCGCTCGCATTTCATTGTATACGTATGCATATTTATAGTGTATATGGTTGTCTCATTTCTATTTTCTATTCTACTTTCGCTCAAACTTTGACTTCATCTTATATAGTTGTCTCTATTACTCAAATATCGAATTGTAAATTAACTTGACTAGTTGTCTCTTTCACTAGAGAAAAACAAGTAATAAAATTAATTTTTAATTATCTCCAATTTGGAAATTGCGATTCTTAAAGTCTGAAATTGAGTTTATAATTCAAGGGTCACTCTAGATTTACCCGAAATATTTACAAAAATAATATGTAATTCCGAAACGGTGTTTTAAACTCACTTTTGAGTTTGCAAATATTTAAATTTCACACTTAAATTATGACAATAAGAATAAGATCCTTCACATTACTGATTTGAATCTCATTGATTTTTCGCTCTGTGCAGCTGTCTCTTTCCCGCACGTTTGTCACCCTATTACAAGTACCCTTATCAAGTGCATTTTATGGAACAGGCAATGAAAGAATGCTTTTCTATATATAAATTTGTATATATGTACATTTTTATATGTGTACTCATCTGTCTTTGTCTGACCTTTCGCGAGTGTCAGCTATTTGTCAAGCATCCCCCCAGGGCAACCTGTCTCTCTCTCTCTCTCTCTCTCTCTTTCTCTTCTCTCCTCTCCCTCTGTCTCCCCTTACAGTGAGTGAGGTGTAAATGTGCCACTAGCAAAGCATATGCAAATGCAATTTTCAACACTTTCCGCATGGCAGACACTCGATTTGTCTCTCACTCGGCCACAGTTAGCAGTGAATTCCAGTTCAAGTTCCAGTTACAGTTCCTTTCACCTTGTGCCAACTTTCACTATCCAATGTTGTTGTTGTTGTCATGGTTGTTGTCGTTGTTGTTGTTGTTGTTGCCTGCTGCATCTGGTGTCTATGTTGTTAGTTGTAAGTAGTTTTCTTTTTTTGCCTGATTTGCCAACTTGCTTTTCTCTTTCTCCGTTCGTCATTTCTCACTCACTCACTCGCAGGACATTTCGAGAAATGCGAGGGAGACGAAAATGCACACGGACAAGGACGGCGTCTTTGTGGTGGAAGTGGCACGTGGCATTGACTCGAAGCAACCACCCGACAGTCCCGCCAACGGCGTCGACACCACCGAGCTGCCATTCGATACGATGCATGCAAAGCAGGCCGCTGTCGCTCTCGCTGTCGCTGTCGAGGATCGATCATTGCCGCCGAGTCACGAACAGGTGCAGATTCATGCACCACCTAGCGATTTCGCTAACCCCTTGATGGCCCAAGCAGCTGGAGGTGCTGTAGCTGTAACAACAACTGCAACTGCAACTGCAACTGGATTGCATCTCATTGAGGAGGAACCGTTGGCCGATGAGGATGTCCTGCCGGAGGAAGGACTGCCGCTGCGTGCACAGGCTGCCACGGGACTTTCCCAGTCGGATCTCAGCTCCACTTCCTCCAGTGACTCGAACAAACGCTACTCCTACGGCAACCAGGAGCTCTATGTCTTTGATCAGCCCGGCTATGTGACGAACGCACCCACGGTGCTCAGCATTCCGTTGATTGCCGGCGAGGAAGTCACCGAGCAGGAGCAGCAAGTGGAGAAGTTGTCGGAAAAGCAGCTGGAACAGTCGGAAACGCAGGCAGAAAGTCAGACGGAACAACAGCAAAAGCAGCAACAAATTCAGCAGGAGTCGGAAAAACAGTCGGAAGATCAGCAGTCAGAGATGCAGCTGCTGGTGAAGGAGACATCGGTGCCAGCGCCTGCTGAATTCGGCAATGTGGAGCAGAATCGTGACGAAGCTAAAGATGAGACTAACGAAGCGACTAACGAAATCACTAACGAAATCACTAACGACCAGAACAAGGAAGAAACCAAGGCCGAGTCTAAAGCAGAAGAAGGTCAACAGGAGTCCGAGTTAAAAGCAGCTGAGACTGACAAACCAGATGAGCAGGAGCAATGCCAAGATGAATCACTGGAGCAGGAGAAAGAGAAAGAGGACATGAAAGTGCCGCAACTCAGCGAAGAATCGCAGCTGAATGTGGAGCCAGAAAACGGGTATGACAGCCTGATGAGTCTGCCGGCGCCACCCTCCACCGAGGAGATCAAGGAGCTAAGCGACTTCACGCTAATGGAGTCAAATCAATTGGATTCGTTGCCACCACCGCCACCACCGATCACCGACAATGGCCACAACCACAGCGACGAAGATACCGAATTGAAAACAGCCAAGGAGGCAGAGAGGGAGGACAAAGCAGAGAACATACACAATGGCAATGGCAATGGCAATGGGAAGTTGGCAACAGCAGCTGGAGCTGTAGGAGCTGTTGGAGCTGTGGTTGGAGCAACTGAGGAGCCTTCGACACTGACGCCACCCGCATCTCCGCCAGCATCGCCAACATCGGGAGCTTCTCTCTGCGGCGGCAGTCTGAGCAACGGAATTCACGCAGTTGCAGTTCCCATGGCCGTCGATGTGAATGGCAGTTAAGAAGAAGAACACGAAGAAGACTCATGTCAAAATTAAGCAAATAGAAAATTGAAAGGTAAGCTGTTTAGCTATAATTCCAATATGATCGAGTACTCAACGCATGTTAGGCATACACTAAATTTTAAGCGAAGCGTTTAGAGGATTTTTTTTAAACAAAAAAAAAAGAATACAGAACGCATCCAAATTTGCACACCCGATTGGATGTCTGATATTTAGGCTAGGCTAAGTAATAGGTGGCAGGGGCAAACCTATAAAAAAATAAATGGATAAAACAATATTATATTATTAGTATTATATTATGAAAACCAAATTTCAATTTTTCCACTTAACCGTTTGTTGATTTTCAAATATTGATAAAATGAAAAAACAAAAAAAAAAAAAAAACCAAATAATACCAAAACTATTTAAGAACAATTCAAATTCCAATTAATATAAATAAATGATATTTAATTGTTTGTCTATTTGCGGCTGGCCTTCTCCCAAAATGTTGGCCAAAGTGCTATTTCAATGTCTATCTACAAAACTATGAACTCTACAAATAAGCCAAAATAAAAAATGAATAACAACCCTACCATGACATACACCCACCCCCACCTCCCAGACAAGAATGTGTTATAATCGTATTCCAAAAAAAGAAAAACTAAAACAAAAAACATAGCATACACTCACCATAAATACGAATAATAATATACAATACACATAATAATTACATTTGTCTGTAGCGAAACATTTCCAGCTTTTGATTTCCGCTTATTACAACACCAATTGACAAAGTGAAATCATCCATCACATGTTCCACAGCTCTTAAATTAGTAACTTAGTAAATGTAGCTAAAATCTAAAATCTTTTTAAATTCGATGCACTTTTAGCATAGCCACTAACTCAGTGAACTTGGTTAACTTACGTACGAAATCCGTTAAAATTGATGTAGAAGTAAAAGTTAGTATCTGTAACTGAGATCCAACTTCGTTTTTGAAATCGATACGGTTTTAGCTTTGCATTTGGCCAAAAGAACTCAGTTCACTCTCAATCTAAGTCTATCAAGTTTGGCATTCGAACTATACTGAGTATCGGCATCTCGAATCTCAAATTTATTGTAATGGCTTCCCTTTTAATAAAGAAATTGACGCAGTTAACCCGACTGCTATAAGTTTTAAAGCCGTTAAATTGCAACAAGTCTCAAAAGACAAGTTTTAAAATATTTTAAGACTCCAGGACACTTTTAGTCAACTTATCAAGTAAACTGAGCTAGGATTCGTTTTTAGCTCTTAAATTTGGTATCAAACCATAAATAGTAACTGTCGTTGAAATCCAATATCATTTTTAAAATCAACAACGTTTTGACTCACTAAACTCAGTTATTTTAAGTGCTTAAAATTTGAATTTTCGTGTATGAACTATCTTTATAATCTGCTGCTAAAATACAAAATCTTTTTGAAATCTGAATACTTTTAGTCAAGCAAATAAAGCAGTGAACTTTCGAAAATTTTCAAAAATTGAGAACAACATTTGGCATAGATAGACACGAAGAGTCAAGAGCGGGCATAGAGCATTTAAAAGTCGACTATATAACACCGATTTATACTTTGAACAATTTCTTTATCGTGACAAGTAATCAAATGTGCCGAAATTTACATAACACAAAACGTTATAAAAACGGATATTAAACAATAAAAGAACACATACAATTTACAATAACAAATTTATATAACATACTTATGAACTTTACTTATATGTACTACAACTGAGCAAACTTGTGTAATCTTTTAAGCAAAAAAAAAAAAAAAAAAAAAGAATTAGTGACTAGAAAATAGTTTCACACACTATAAACAAACAAACAAACAGAAAGAGGACTTCAAATTCAGAGCAAAGAAAACTAAGCATTAACTATTTATGAATGTACTACGTATGGCTAAGATAAACAATTAACAAAACAAAAACAAAAGGAAAGTAAATGGAAATGGAATACTTAGTGAAAAGCAAAATCAAATAATTGAACAACATAAATGAATATTTATAGAAATGGAATAAAATTGAACTCTTAAATAGACGTCAAATGGAATATTTATTAAATACAAGTCAAGATTTCAAAAGAAACAAAAATTATTAATAAAAGATAATTGATAAATAAAAGAATAATGCGTGAGCTGCAAGTGACGCGTATTTTATACAAGTAGGAAATTCTATGCGATACCCAAAGGATATAGCAAGTTATATATAGATCGGTTCAGATCGGTTGACCTTAAGTTTAATCTTTAAGTTTTCAATTTTCTCAATTGTTGATTCGATTGTTTCAATTGTTTTATTGACAATTTGTTTTTTTAAGATGAAGAAAAGATATGAATTATGAATTATTGATATATAATAATAAAAAATACTAAATGAAATACTTATATATAATCATAAATAGAACTAACTCTAGGCGAGTGCGGTTGATTTTTTTTTAAGAAAAGCAAATGAAAATGAAAATGAAAAAAGAAAACAGAATAAGTAAATGTGATTGTTATTTAACTTAAGTTACGATTAAATTGATAATTGATATGTGTGTGTATGTATGTAAGGTATGCCAAAATACATATTTATATATGGATATACATATATATATATATATATATATATATATATATATATATATATATATATATATATATATATATATATATATATATATAGCCAAGATGATAGCCAAACAACCAAAAACATGGATGATTCAAATGAGCCCAAGAATGGAACAGTAAAAGCTGAACAAATGAAAAATAAATGGTAACTACAATATGTAAGGCTACTATGCGAGCACGACATAAAGTCAACCTGCGATTGGAAAATAAAGAATTAAATGAAATTCAATATTAAGAATTATGGTGGAGTAATTTATTGAAGGGGTTACAGTGGAAGGTAAGTAATGGAAAAGTAAGTTAATATTTCTGTTACATGGAATATAAGCTATAAAGATTGGTTGACAAGTACTGAAGAAAAACTCGGAGTAAAAGACAAGATAAGAGCAGGGGATGGAAATCTCAACTAGAATGCAAGCAAATATGAAATCCTTGGATTTGTCAATTTGTTACAAATAAACATCGAAAATGTGCGATTACCTATTGTGTCTCTCCTGTGCGTATACTTAACATATTAGGGAGCAACTGTTGATATACTTTATGCGATAGAAGGTCATGATAGGGAATTAGCACTTTATTTAAACCGAGGCCGCATTTAAAGGTTGACCATCAAGTAAAAGTCGAACACACAATAAACATTATTTATAACAATTAAATAAAAGCAATTCGATGTTTTTAAAATCTCTCTGTTGCTGTCATGACTCAATCAAACAAATTTTTTGTTTTACCAAATAAATACGTTCGAGTGCTTTTTGTGTGGTTTAGTTTATGTTGAAAAGTCACTTTATTTCATTTTGATCGAAAATAAATATAAATTCTTTATTTGTTATTGAGCTGAATTCTTAACAGGTTTGTTTCTAATAAATGTTCAACTGCAGTTTATAAAAATACAACAAATAAAATTTGTTTACTATTAAATTTAAATGTCAAAGATACACTGAACACTTACGCATTCAGCTTATTTAAATTTTGTTTCTTTTTTATTTTCCTTTTTTAAGGTGAACAGGCGGCATGGAAAATAAGTGTTGACTATTTTTTGCAGCCTTGCTCAGTATTGAGAAACAACGGGACGTATGCGTAATATCACTAAATAAAACGAAGATGGAAATGTAAATGAAATGTGTAAAAGCGTTTGCGTAACTTCTATTTTTTTCTCTCTCTCTCTCTCTATAATTGCTGTCTCTGTTATTGCTTGATAAAGATGCTGAATATGCTAAAAGGACTATCACTTTGTGGTTATTAAAATTCCCTTTTTTGCCTTTTGGCTTAGATGCATGAGCAGTCGAAGAAAGTGCATGATAAACACAAAAGTCCGGCTAAGCTTGAGAGGCAGTGGGGCTTAGAGAAAAGCTCAGCCACAACATGTGTCAGGGATGTCAACGACGAGTGGATATGCACCACTTGCTCCACTTGCACAGCATTCGATCCGCGTGGGGTATCAATAAAATTAACAAGCCCTTAACAGTCCACTTTAGCGGCTTGGCTCGCAAGCTTAAAGGCCCATAAAGCTAGATAAAAGGGGAGAGCAGAGAGAGAAGCCAGAGAATATTGGCCATAAAAAGCAAGTGGCAAGTGAAACAGAATACAGAAACGGGAGCGAGAGCGAGAGCGACAGCAAGAGTAGAGAAAGATGGAGAAGCGAATCTATGTATGACTGCCACAGGAGCAGACACAACAGCTCTTGTCAGCTGGAAGTGTGACACAGTTGATGACTTGCGAGGGGTTGAATGAAGGAGAGGGAAACGGAAGAGAAGGGAGAGAAGAGAGTGAAGGGTTGGGGTCGTGGTGTCGGTTCGGTCATGTGGCCAGTGTTGAAAGTTGCCTGTAAAATGCTGCAGTTTAGCTGCATGTTTTAAGTTTCAACTGACAGGCGACACCCACAAAAACCCCACACACACACAGCACACACACACATAGCACACACACACACACACAGCACACACACACACACACTCACACACACACACACTGCAAATTGCCTTAGTTGGCTTTTTTACACCCTGCTACAGGGTATAACAATTTCGTAAACAAAGCTAATGTTATAAAACATCTTGTAAGTTTAAAACGTTCTAAAATAAAAAATTGCAAATTAACAATTATTTTTAAATTTTAATTTTAAAGCTACGAAAAAACAATTATTATTAATTTTTATTGAAAAAGTCAAAAATATTCGTTCAAATTTAATTTTTTAATAAAAGTTGTAAAATACTCTATTAGGTATTTCTGATTTTTTCGATAAAAATCAAAAATAAGTGTTATTTTTGATTTTTAATAAGTGTTATTTTTGTTTTTTAAAATAAAAGTTACAAATAAGAGTTATTCCGTAATTTTTATTAAAAAAGTCAAAAAATATAATATTTTTTGTTATTTGTATGATTTATTGTATATTTTTGGTATTTTTAGTATCAATTGGTATTTTATTAGCCAATAATTTCTTCGTACTATTAGGTATATTTATTTTTGGTATTTTTAGTATCAATGGGTATTTTATTTGCCAGTAATTACTTCATATTACTGCAACCGAATATAGAAGACAAAATTAAGTATACTCGAAATAGAAAAAATCGAGCCCCTAATATTCGTCCTTGAAAGACATGTGGTGCATCATGTTTACCATTTTACTGTAGCATATTTACTTCACATTGATTATTTTAGTTGAAATTAGCATTCATAACTCTTATTTGAAGTCCCTGCAATAATCATCATACTTATATTTTTAAATCACCAAATAAACTAACTCGAGTCATATTACTAATTAATATGTTAATATGTTATTATATGTAAACTTGTAAAAAATGTTTAGATTCAGCTGAGCACTTTATACGCCCTTCCGAGACTCCTTTAAAATAAAATAAATAATTGGATAAACTGTCATATGATATATGTAATAAATAACAAACATTACGTTAAGATCATTTCAAATTCAAGCAATCTGATTAAAATTTACCTCTTATGTTTCAGAAATCATTTTGCTTATCCAATTGAGAGCAATACACTATTTTTAGCAAATAAATAAATAAAAATATTTTGAACAGAAATAAAAATAAATTAATATAATTAAGTTCCGTTTCCTAAGCCACTTTTCATAATGAAAACCGCTAAAACTTCACGTTTAGATATTCAGATGTTTTTCGCTTATTTGAATGTCTTCTTTCGCTCAGTGTAAAAATAAGCATGTGCGCATTTTGGTCTTATCTGCAACTAAAGTATATTTTTTGCAAGTGTATTAAATGCGTTGACTTGCGTTGGTTTTGGTTTCTCTTTCTTGTTTTTAATTGCAGGGCAGCTCGTGTTGCTCCCATTTAGCCAAACCTCAGCTGGCTGGCCCAGTTCAATCCCCCTTAACCCCCTAACCCCTTCGACTCCCTTAACCCCCACAATGCCCCCTCTCAACTCAGCCTCCATTCGCTTTTCTGCCTGCAGTTGTGCTCATTGCTGGGCTTTAACTTTTTACTAATTTTAAATTGTTGTCGTTGGTTTCATTGTGTGTGTGTGTGTGTGTGTGTGCATGTGTGTGACGGGCTAACTGGGCGTGGCACTATGTATGTATGCTCCAGTTGAGTTTAACTTGAAATTTTAATGAAATGCGCTGAGAACAACGGCAGCCAACAACATTTTATTGTCACCCGTTTTGGGCGTCTGCATTTCAAATTATTTTTAATTGTCAATTTCTGTTAGGGCTGCCACACGTTGAGTCCCTGCAACATTTAGGCTGCCATAACATGGCTGCGGCCAGTGGCAATCAAAATATATATGCCATACTATATATGTATGTATATGTACATATAGTTATATTAATGCCACGGGCAGTTGATTAACCGCAAACAGCCGAAAAAGCGCAGCAAAAAAAACCGAGCGAGTGCGACAACAACAACAACAACAACGACACCGCCGCACTATGGGAAATTTCACGTGTTTGTGAGGCCAAAACTAATATCTAGTAAACAACACAAGATATTTTGATGCGGTTTTTTTTTGTCTAGTGTTATGTATCGTCTTAGAAGTATTTTGAAAAAGTGGGCGTGTCACCACCCCCACCCCCAATTTTTTTTATTTTTATAGGTATCAATTATTTTCATGATTTCTATTGCAAAAACCATGTTTTGATCCTATATACATATTATTAGAAATATAAAGACATAGAAAGAGGGCTTACCTCTTAGATGACTGTGAGCATAAAATAAATAATATAAAAATTTGGGCGGGGGTGGTGACACGCCCACTTTTACAAAATACTTCTAAGACGATACATAACACTAGGAAATAGCATAAAAATATCTTGAGTATTTTACTAGATATTAGTTTTGGCCTCACAAACTCGTGAAATTTCCCATACGGCAAGCAAACAAATTGGCATTTAAAGTTGTGAGGTTAATTGCTAAATAAATAAATATCACCGATTGTTTGTAAGTGTTGATTTCTTGACTACAATAATTTGAACAAGAAATAAATACGCTACAACACACAATACTAGTATGTTTCAAGGATGCACTCCGCTGCACTCACTTTAAATGCCTATTTAAAAATGAGACTTGATGAAACATATTCGTTTGCTAGGCTACATACATTTTTACATTAATATGGGAACTCCACGGTCGATTTCTAAATTTCACACTCACAAACACATAATACAAACCGCACTGATTCAAATTAATTTCAAATATTTAAATAGTTAATGTTGCGTGTTGTTTACTTATTACAAATACAACCCGGTGTTTAACAGATTAAGATTTCTGGTATGCAACATTGAAGAACCATCTTTTGTTAATGCGTTGCACTCCAAAAATATTTCAAATAGGGGACTTTCAGAAAATGGGTTTTGGCCTCAAAAACTCGTAAAATTGCACATAGTGCGCTGTGTCCATGTTACATAATTAAAATCAAATTAACTCACACAGATACAAGCTGTACACACACACACAGAGACATACACTTGTAAGCAAATAGAACAAATGAAGACCGCGAAACTATCGCGCAATATTGCGTTGACATTTTTGGAGGGCAATTTCGTGAAATTTCGTGCCGCGAAATGAAATTGACATTTGGTCACCGGCATCAGCCATTTGTGCATTCAATCAGGAATAAATAAACCCACACCTGCTCCATCCCTGCCCCACCTGAACGATTCCTCATTCTATTACCAATCAACATTCATAAATTCCAGGCCACAGTTACGAATTTGGCAGCTGCAGTTGCATTTGGCGGCCATTAATCAAAAACTGCATTAAATTACGACAACAACAATAACAACAACAACAATTGCAACAGCAACAATGTAAATGAGCACAACAATATATGAAACTTTGTGATTTCAGTCGTGATTCGCCTAACCCCATGAACAATAACATGGCCTAAAATGTCAGCCGAAAGAAAAAAAAATAAACTAAAAATCAAGCTCAGCATAAAATGAAATTTTCAATTGTTGTTATTTTTGCATGCTGATTGATTGATTGTTTGTTTGAGTGATTGATGGATTGATTGGTTTAGCGCTTTGGCAACCGTCGTTTTTACAATTTATGTGCAGCATGTCGAATCATTGATATCAATAATATAATGCACTTATCCAGTTCCAGTTCCAGTTCCAATTTCACTTGAAAATGTTTTAACACCGAAATGCATCTGGGTTAAAACGGCAACAGCCACAAAATAACTGCCTCGATATGTATCAATTATCGATTGCAAAGACCTATCAATCATACTTAACTGCAAAATGGTTTCTAGTACTTCAATTAGTTCAATTAATGCTTCGATTTGCAAATTATAGAGCGTCGGAAATGTACGATTACTTAATGGAGGGAATCAACTTTGCGTATACTTAATAAAGCACGAATGAAGCTATGTACTTGAAAGAAATGAACGTATAATTAATGTGGGAAAAATATATATAGATTTGAAACAAGTCAATCTTAACAATTGTTCGATTTCTCAAAAAAAAAAAAAAAAAAAGGAAATTGTACGTATACTTAATATATAATACAATTGATGTGGCCAAAGAGCTGGTCATCTATATAGGAAACACTATACGTATACTTAATAATGCAATAAAGAAATTCACAAATATTTAATATGTGCAAAATTATAAGTACTTTTATAAAATGTTGAAAAAGAATACATACTTATTAATTGTACGTATACTTAATATAGGCAAAAAGGGCTTTACTTTAAGCATATACATACTTATAAAGGAGACAGAAATTCTCTCGAGAGGAAAGATGCACACAGTTCGTAATTAATAAGTGGAAAAAGTGAACTTGATACTTTTCATATACTTATTATAAAATGGACTTTAAGGAGAAAGAGCTTTGCATAGTCTTTATTATTAATTACTACATATGCACATATACATTAACAGTGTGTGTATATAATTATTATGGAAAAGTCTTACGTGCATAACTCTTAAAATAATAACTGAGTTTTACGTTTACTTAATATAATTTATACTTACTGTATATAAACTTAATGAGGAGAAAGAATTTTACGAATACTTAAATTAAATTAAATTAAATAAAACGCTTTAAGTAAACTTATTATGGACTAAGGAGAGAAAGTGTGCTTAATATATTATGTAATACAGACTTTATATCTGTTCAACTGTTTTTTCACTTAAACGAAAAAAATATACGTTTACGTAATTGGTAGAAATATTATGACTGAAGATTTCAATGTGTCAACAATTTAAAAGAAAAACTGTACGTAAGTATATTTAAAATTTAAAATTAATGCATGATATACAGAAAACCTTTTAGATGTGAATGATAAAACTATTTGTGAATTTGAACAAGAACAAGAAGAAGAATAATCAGTCAGTAGTTCATCTTGTTCATCATAGTCATATGTAAGCAAAGTAAGTTCCACTAAGCACCAATGAAACTGCATATTAAATTTCACATTTTAAAAATTAAAAACTGTTTAGAGGGAGGCACAGAAAATGCAGCAGCAAAAAGGTAAACTAATCTTTTGATTAAATAAAATGAAATCCTATGTCGAGTTGAGTTGAGTTGAGCGGAGTTGATATCACTTGAGAGCGTATGGTTTTAATTGAGCAAATCAACAGAAGGCCAGACGAAAACGAAGAGCCCATCAACTTGAGATGGAGATGGAAATGTTCTCTGAAATGGAGCTTAAAATTGCGGCCTGTTTGCTGGCACCTAAAGGGCTTTCAGTCTGTCGGTCTGTCGGTCTGTCGAGTGGCCAATGACTTAAAGAAGATGCAGTGTCAGTATCAGACAGGCAGGCAAACAAGTTGAAGGTTGGTCTTAAGTCTCAGAGTCAGACTCAGAGTCGGAGTCGGAGTCGAAATCAGAGTCAGTGTGGCATGTTGCATATTGTACGAGTGTGTTGCATGTTGCAAGCGGTTGTAATATAGGATGCATGTTGCCACAATAAACTCCCATCTGTATGTGCTCGTGTTCAATTTGCAGCTACATGGAAAAGGCAAACCAAAACCGAAAACTCCTCTTCTGCCGTCTGCCTCCGCTTCTCCCTCCTCTGCCCAACAAACTTCTCTCTGGTCATCATGTCTGTTGTTTTTGGTCAAGAACGTAGAACTTGACGGAAATTTGTAGAACGAGGGCGAACGATAAAATTAGCAACACATCCTACGCCCCACGTTGGGCGCCACTTTGCATAATCACATCCTGTCAGGCAGAGGACGAACGGAACGGAACGGAATGGAATGGAGAACGGAAAACGGAAACGGGCACTGGGCCATTCGCGTGCAATTCAATTAAATCGTTCGACGCTTAAAAAACCAAATAAAAAGAGAAATAAAAATCAAAATCAAATTAAATTCATGCCGAGAGTTTTTATCGAAATGGACACGATGGATGCGGATGTGGATGCGGATGCGTTTGCGGATGTCAATCTGAATTCGAATACTAAATGCTAGCCCAATGGCTGGACAGATAGATGAATGGACAGTGGGACAATTGGACGGATAGATGGACGAATAGATAGACAGATAGATAGATAGATGGTGGCGTCCACCATTGGAATTTCAATTTGATTTGCTGGTCATTGGAGTTTTAATGTGCAAATCGTTTGAATTGTTTGAATCAATTAATTTTGCTACCATGCATGTGAATTGTGGGCGTTCCGGCATTTTCTTCATATTTTGATATGGTTTTAGCTTTGATTGGAACTATTCCAAAACGAGCTACATATTTGGTAACAATTGTGAGAAGCATGTTCAAAAGTTGAGAAAAGTTAAGCATATGTACATCAATTTAGGTCAAAAGGAAACAAGTGTGTGTTCATTGAACATTACGGATAGTTTCAATCAAAGTCTGAAGTTGCATTTAAGCCATACTTTTATTCAATAAATGGTAACTTCTTCTTGGAAAATGTAAGTGAACAATGAAGTACAGTGGCCTATTATAACTTTCTACTTATGAAGCAGCTCTAAGTTCTACTTAAAGAAAATAATCGCTATTCTTATTCAAATAATATACATGTCAGATAATGTCAAATAAAAATATACTTGATCAGGTTTTGGTTAGGTTTGATTTAATAAGTTGGCAAAAAAATTTAATCATTTTCAAATATTTTCCAAGGCACTTTTTATAACCGTTACTTATGAAAAACTAAGTAAATGGGTATATTGTATTCTCAGAGACTATAAGAGCTAGAGCAAACAATTTGGGCACACAGACTTCTATGAACCCCACGCAGGTCAAGTTTATTTCAAATTTTTGCCACGCCCCTTTCCGCCTCCGTAAATCATAAAAAACCACCACACGCACAGTTTTTAAGATATTAGGAATTTTTTACTAATTATCGTTAACTACTATTATTACCTATCATTCTACTAAATCGTAACAAGAGCGGACGAATAGAAAGGTGGTAATGGTTTATTAAAGTTTTTAAAAAATATAAGTGCCTTAAAGCATGTAATAACAAATATTTCAAAATTCATTAAAATAAGTAACGGATATCCTATAGTCAGGAGCTCGACTATAGCCTTTCCCACTTGATTAAATTTATATTTGTGAAAAATTTTAAATTTATAATTCTGTGTTTTTTTGTTTATGCTTATCTTTATCTGAAGTGCTCGTCCCAGTGTTCTTTACGTTATATTGCTGTAAGTGCCTCCAGAGAATCGCACCAGCAGAATGCTAGAAAAACAAAATGCCCGAAATCTCAGCTCGCACTGACGGCTACTTTTTTATGTGTAAAGTTTAATTTGAGCCAGTTTGTTGATATGTTTTAAATAATTTATTTTGAATTGATTGCTGATGATTTATTACACGCACATTTGTATAGTACGTCTTAAGATTTTAAGGGTTAATTCTTTTGTTGTAAAGGTTAATTGGCCGCCTCTGCTTAATATTAAGTATAATCCTCCCTTTCAAATATGCAATTGTATAAATAATTACTTAAGCCTTTGCCAACAAATTAATGAAAGTGCATGTCATGTTTGAAAATGAATCTGAGATAACATTCATGTGCACATTGAACAGCACTTATAAATATTATGCATTGATCAAATCTTTGTAAATATTTATTTCATGTTACAAACCGCAAGGAAATTGTTCATAATACCCAGCGACAAACCCAAAAAAAAGCAGAAAACTGTCGTGGCTGACAGCATTTGATGGGTAGAATCTGTGGATCCGGCTCTCGTTGTTGTTGCTGTTTTCAGTAACCGGTTCTGTTTCTGTTTCTGGTTCTGGTTCTGTTTCTGTTTTTGGTTCTTTTTCTGTTCTTGTTTCTGGTGCTCGTTCTGTTGTCCTCTTTGTCCGTGTTTGCGCATTGCGTATCCTTTTGCCCATTTATCATTTGTCATGTTGTGAATCTTTAACCGCCCTGAAAACAGCCACGCCCCCTTCCCCTCCCCCTGTCCGCTCCGCCCACCAGTGACCAACACATACACACACACGCACACACACGTCTCGGGGTCAACGTAACCAGTTGACAGTGTCAGTTCAGTGCACCAGCAGCAGCAGCAGCAGTAAGTTTACCAATTGCCACGCCCCCTCTCCGCATCCGTAAACGCCCCTATTTGCTGGCTTTATATAATCGAAACCTTCTGTCATTTTCTTGTCGGTTCTGTTTGTTGTTGTTGTTGGTATAGTCGTTGTTATACCCGTTACTTGAATGATTAGTGAAAGGGTATATCGTAATCCATAAAATTTATGTAACAGAGGGCAGAAAGCCCCTCCGACCATATAAAGTGTATATATTGTTGATCAGCATCAAGAGTCGAGTCGATTTAGTCATGTTCGTCCGTCCAGTCTGTCTGTCTGTAAGGTTTTTAAGATATAACTTTTTTTTAGTAATTAACGTCAACTACTATTATTAGCCATCATCTTACTAAAACTTAACAAGAACGATCAAATATATGTATGCAATAAAATATATTCTATATTTATTTAAATAAGTAAGGGGTATCCCATAGTCAGGTTATGCTGTTGTTTCCCTTTCTCTTCTTTTTTCATTTTTTTTTCTGTGTGTTGGTTTTAATGCATTTCGTAGCATTATTGCGATGCGTCCAACGTGGCGTATACGCAATGTGCACTGCAATTTTCATTTTATTTCTTTGCTCTTGTAATGTGTTTACTTGTTGTTGTTGTTGTTGTTGTTGGTGTCGTTGTTGTCTGCCCAAAACTGTCACAACGCTGAAGCTGAAGTGCAACTGACCTCGTTTATAGAGTCCTGTCTCTCATTGCCCCTCTCTGCCTCTTTATAATTTCCCTTTCCCCTATTTCCTTTTTTTTTTTATTTGTTATTATAATTTTAGTTTTTTTTTTTTTTTTTGGCTTTCGTTTTGCAGCTCAACGCCTGCCTAAGTGGGCGTGGCCCTTCATGCTGCTTTGGCATTTAATTGCAAATTTTACGCTTGTTCTAAATTTGCTTCACACACACACACACACACACACACTAACACACACACACAGACTCACCCACACATTTTAAGAGACACTTTTGTGTGTGTGCATTTCATAATTGCCAAATGCACTGAGTGCTGCACGGGCCATAAACTGCCACGCCCACACCCAGCTTTCAACCTCTAATCTCTCATTCGTCTCCACTCTCCCCTCTCTTTCTCTTTCCTCTCCCTTCTCTCTCTCTCTCTCTCTCTCTCTCTGAGAGTGTATCATGTTCATTAGCCTGGAATTCTGTTTGGCTCTTTTGAACATTTTTCAGCAGCCACAATAAAATGCCAAGCGATTTTGATGCTCTTGCTGTGTGTTGCACGTTGCTGTGGCACGTTACTGTTACTGTTACTGTTGCATGTTGCTGCCTTGGCTGCCAGTGCAATGATATTTACGATTTCCAAAAAGCGACAACTGAAGTCCAGAAATGCAAATGCAAAACTCGAACCGAAAATCCCTCAAAAGATGCAACCAAAACATAGACAAAACTCGTAGTCGGCATTGACGACGGCACCAAGAGCCTGCATCATGTGGCAAGTGGCTGTTGCAAGCATTGTTGCACTTGTTGTTGTTGTTGTTGTTGCCATTCATCATTTGACAGCTTGTATGTACACTGATCAAAAAAATTAATGCGTACTTTGGTAATAATATAGTTTCTATCAATTTAATTAAATATATTCAATTCTATTTCTATTATTTATTGTACACTTTGATTCTACTAAAAACACATAATTAAAACATATTTCTTTTAAAATTTTAACAAATTAATTAAACTCATTTCTATCATATAAGTCTTGAAAACCTATTGAAATATTTGGTATAAGAATTCAAGTCAAATATTTAGTATATTTAATTTAAAATTGTCAATTCGTTTTTTTTATATAATTTAAAATTCCCAACTGGTTTTCACCTGTCCACAAAGAAGAGTACTTTCATGTCTGAATATGGTATTTATGTTTAATTGAAAAGTGTCATCTTTAAATATGAAACGTGTTAAAACTAAATATATAATTTTTAATAGCTTTAACAAATATATTACTTAATTTAAAAAAAAAGTTATATGTAAAAAAATATAAATAAAAGTGCAAAGAGTGAGACATACTTTGTTTTTCTGTCTGTGTAAAAAAGGGAACAGCAAAAAACAGAAACAACAGCAACATCAGCAACTGTTGCAACTTTAGTGGCAATCAGTTTTGGCCAAAAAGGAAAGCGGCATCTGCATTTCTCAAAGTGTGCCACATGCAGGCGCTTATATGATGGACTGTGGGCGTGGAATGTGGTTACAGCGCGTCTACGGCTACAGGCTGAGGGGCGGGGGACGGGGGGCGTGGCAGGGGCGACAGCGCAACCAAATTGCTACTCAAAATCTTGACAAGCGCAAAAAATGCTGCACAAAATGTTGTACTTAAGGGAAGATGGTATAGACTGAAGGCTACCCTGTAAATATGTTAAAAAGTGGCCAGACTTTGAATCGATATTTAAATGTGTATAATAAAATTTAAATTACATAATATTTATTGAATTTTTTATGTTTTAAAACCGATGTATTTCCAAATTTTATTTAAAACTTTAATTAATTTTTGGTTAATCTTAAACACAGTCTACTCAGACATAGTTCAAGTCAATAAAATTAAATTAAGTCATTCAATTTAAGTCAATGTGACTTAAGTCCTTGGCAGTTGCTAAAAATAATCTAAGAAACAAATTAATCTTATTATAGGGTATCTGTCTACATATACGCACATTTTGGCAGATTGTAGGTTGAGTAATCTATCATCTGTTTTTTACTACTTATATTTCATCTAAAATAAAGTAGCTTCGTTCTGAATTTCTTACCTCATGTAAATTATAGTCAACGCGTATTTGTCAAAGTTACGAAAAACCGTCAACATCTTTCGGCTTTTCTATTCTAGTTTTCTAGTATTTCTACTCGATATTCGTTTCGTCAATTTTATCTTCTCTCCACTTTCTGCTCTTGATTCTCTACTTTTGATTCTCTACACTCTGGTTTCTAATTATATTAGTTGTCTACTATTCACTGTCTGAGTTCTCCAAGGTCTATCCTATTCTTTCAACTCATATTCTCCATATTTTTTTTTTTGCAGAATAATTCTTTCATTAATATTGTTTGTCACAAAAATGAATATCAGAAATTGTTGTGCACAGAAATTCGTTTATCTTTAGACTTTTACATAAATAGTTTTTTTTTACCATTTTTATATTCTTTTCTATTCTTCACACATACTCCCACCTCTCAGTTTTACTACAAACTTTGTCCACTCACATACTCTCAGTTTTATGCTTTGTACTCTCTGCAATGTATCCGTAACTATGCAATATTAATTGGCTGCTCTGAAAATATTATCTTCAGTTAATAAATTAAATTTACGGTTACTTTAGTTATGGCTTCACGTGCTGTGCCATGTGAAATATAGAGAATTTTTTTGTGGGTGTGTCACTTTTGTAATTCATACGTTCGTTAGACATTTTGGAATTCGAGATTTTGAGATTTGAAATTCACAAAGCGAGACAGATGCAAACCAGTTAGAATTCAAATGCCCGAGAAACTGTTTTAGGCTGTGTTGGGGGTAGACAAGGGCGGAAAGGCGGTGGGCAGGGGAGGCTTTAATGGTGATAAATTTATAGAACATTCGGATAATTGTCAAAAGGCAGAGGGGCAACAGATATGGCAAACGAGAAAAGCAATGACTGAAATGAGAATATAAATATTTTACAGCTGACAGCTATATTTACGTATATCTCTCTCTCTCTCACTGCCCCCTCTCTCACTCGGATTATATTTGTATATACATATATTGATATCTGTGAACATATAAATATAAAATGTATCTGTGCATGTTTCTATTTAAATTGAAGCATTGAAAATTATCTAAATATTTGCATTGCAACTAAATTGAAATGCTGCCAGGGCAGATTTCAAATTGCAATTCGAATTTGACACCCAACTCCCATTTCCCCTCACCCCCTGGTGGCATGCACCACAATAAAATCAACAAAAACAACAGATACAAATTGCAAGTTGTGTATTTATCCACATTATGAGCATTATAATTATCGTGTACGAATTTGCAGAAATTTCCATAATTATATTAAGCTCAAAACAATGTATTATAATCACAATCATATATCATAAGCATATCACATCACATCACAATCAAACATATATCGACTTAAAACCGCACTGATTTGTCACTAATTTAGAACAGTCACACAGTCAAATGAACTTCATTTAATGAGCTCCGATAAATTTAATGGAGAATAGTCTAGAGTTAAAGCGACAAAATAATAGCCATCGTTTATTTCATTCAATTAAAAACGTACATTAAATTGCTGAATTGTAATAATCGTTTAAATACTACTCCAAAATAATTCTTCACTAGCTGATAAATATTATTTATTTACGAAACTTGCTAATTTTCTAAATTATACCTTAATTAATTCACATGTGTTTAAAGTCGTCGAGTCGTTATAATAATTCGAAAACTGCGCTAAATTAATTCTACAGTCGTTGAACAAATTCAATACCGAATTTTGTCTACTTTTAGTTGGGTTCGGTTTTAGATCTGGAGAAGTTTTCTGATTTAAAAACTAAAATTTGGTATATAAACATATAGAACTAAGATAAATGTGAATCGGTTTGGAACAAGTACATTATGAAACCAACAAAATTGTTGGTGGTGTAGGTGCGTCTAAAAAATTTTTCAGTCGAGAGAGTTTCATTATAGCCGTTACTTAAAAAATAAGCAAAAGGGTATATTGTATTCGTTGCAATGTATGTAATTCTT
Source organism: Drosophila quinaria (assembly GCA_035047525.1). Taxonomy (NCBI): domain Eukaryota; kingdom Metazoa; phylum Arthropoda; class Insecta; order Diptera; family Drosophilidae; genus Drosophila; species Drosophila quinaria. The sequence goes on from JAWNPO010000455.1 coordinate 34,422,872, forward strand.
ATATAGATTTTTTTAGCTCAAGCAATTGAAATTCCGTATTCAATGCACAACTGGTTCAGTTCAGTTGGTAAATGTAAGCCAAGTATCTGAGCAATAATGCAAGAGATTGAGCTAGGAAGACGTTCGTTTGCCCAACAAAGGATAATCGAAGCAAGCCAAGGATAATATGCAAAACGAAATTATACAAAAAAGGGGAAAAAATTATGTGCATGCCCGGAAAGAGAGAGAGAGAAAGGGAAAGGGAAAGGGAAAGGGAGATAGAGAAAGATAGATTAAAATGAGAACAAACATTGGAGAATAGTTAAGTACTACATATATTATGTATGGGGGAAAAGTGTTGACACGCACTGTAGAGGTTGAAGCCCGGTCAAGTGCTTGGTGGCCCATTTATAATAAAAGAGAGGCGAATACTTCAGTTGGACAGTGTGTGTGTATAAGAGTTGCAGTCATTTTTTTTTTGTTCTTTGTGTGTAAAGTACCAAAAATTGTGCTCGATTGCATGACAAGGCAAAGTGAAAAGCCAGCAACAAAATCTGGCTAAAACATGCATTGATAAAGAGCTACACTGATAAAAAAAAGGATCTAAAATCAAGATTTTGGTCTCAGAACTAAGAACATTGGTCTAAAAAATGCGTCGAGAACATGAAAATCTTGAATTAAGAAAACACATCTTGATTCTAAGAACATTTCAATTAAGACCAAGTTCTTATTTATAAGATTATAAATTCTTATATTTTCAAGTCCACAAATCTTAGTATAAGAATAAAACTTATTATTTTTTTAAGATTATATGTTCTTTTTATAGATCAAAAAGTTTTGAATAAGAAGAATGAAGTAATTTTAGTTAACTTGAGGTCTGGTAATGTCAATATGACACAAAACAACAAACAACAACGCAAAAACACTTGCAAGGAGCATGGCTCGGTATACAGCTGTTTCAAGAGATACCAATCTCTATCATCAGTACCGTTGTGCTGACTAGACCAGCGATCCAAGCTTAATGTCATCTTTGAGACTCCAGAACCAGTTGTGAATTTTAGGTCTCAGAAAGTGGCAAAATTTTAAGATTTTTGTTCTTATTTTAAGAGAAAAAGGTCTAAGATATAAGATTTTTATTCTTATTTTAAGAACTTAAGATTTTGTAGAATAATATTCTTAGTTTTAGTAATTTGGTCTTAAAATGGTCTTATATTAAGAACAAAATATTTAAATTTGAGAATTTTATACTTATATTAAGAACTTACGATTTTTAAGATTAATATTCTTAGTTTTAGTAATTTGGTCTTAAAATATTCTTATTTCAAGAACAAAATATTTAAGATGAATGTTCTTGATTTTAGAAAGTGGTCTTTTTTTTCAGTGTAAGTGCAGAAAAGGGGATAGCGATAGAAAGGTGTGAGTGAGCAATAGATAGAGAAAGAGAGAGGGAGAGAGGGAGAGAGGCGGGGTGGCAAAGAGGCAGCTGGCACGATGCCTAACGATCTATTTACGTTCAGCGTCCATTGAAGCGTATTAATTCATTTTAATGCCAAAATAATAACGACGCCATTATGCCGAGCGGCAACAGCAGCAACTGTCTGCAATAACAACAACAACAGACAACAACAGACAACAAATAGCGAAAAGCAACAACAACAACAACAACAAAAACGTCGTCACTTTGGCGACCGCCCGTCGAGTTTCGTTTTTTTGGAGCGGGCGCCTAAAAGTCTGCTACGAAATGTTTTCCAATTGACCAAACAGCGCACAAATAAAACTCAGACAACACTTACTTACACGCACACACACACGCACACACTCACACACCATACGTGCTCACTTTTAGTAGATGTGTGTATAGTAAATGTGTGTGTGTGTGTCTCTCACTTATAAACATAAAAACTGATAACGAAATCAAAACGCCAAGCCAAACGATTTGGAAATACATCGACAGCAGCCAACAAAAACAACAAGCCAAAACAGAGTGAATAGTAAATGGAGTGAGAAAAGAAGACAAAGGAAAAAGGAGAGAAACACTGAGACAGAGACAGAGCGAGAAAGAGAGAGAGAGCGAGTACAGATGATGACCAATTAGCCGAAGTATAAATGCGCTGCCAAACAATTAATTCCTATTGAGTTCTGGAATCCGTAACTTTTTGTTTCAACTTATTTCCTTCTTTTCTAAACTAAAAAATAATTATATGATTAAAATCTTCAATATTTTAAAATATAACAAGATAACAATTTTTTTACCATACAATTTATAGAGACACTTTATACTTAACTTACTTATTTATTCTACCATATATATGAATTATTATATTAATCATCAAAAGTAGTCCCACTTTGATCAAACGTAATTAAGCAATGCATAAAAAGTGATCTTAGACTTATATCGCATGCACTTTATTAAGAAGATGAAAGTCCACAAAAACAAATTTAGTTTCAAAAAATGATTCTTACATAATAGAAGATATATTTTTTTTTAATTCAAAAAATATTCTTAAAATATTTAAAGTAATACATATTTTTCAAAAAAAATTTCAATTTAAGCACAAAAAGTATATAAATTGAGTAAACTGAAGTGAAGTGAATTATAGAAATTTGGAATTTAACTTTTAATTTGATTGACATTCTTTTTATTAAAATTAATTGAAATATACACGGTGAAAGTTACGTTTACAATAACTTTTTTATAGTACTTTTCTCTATGACAGCTATAAGAAATAACGGACCGATCTGTCCAGTTTAAACATATGTGGAAAATCAAATTAATATAACAAGGGTTTTCAAGTTTCTTTAACATAACTTAGATGGAAGCAGAGTTCATTTAGATGGTATGATATTGAAATTGAAAATAAAGTTACAGAATTGCTGATGTAATTTCTATGCTCTGTTGAAGGGTATGCGAAACAATGAGTAGACAAGACAAGAAAGCACTGTCCGGTAGTCGGGTTGTTTGGGTTGTTCTCCGTCTATCCGTCTGTCCATCCGTCCGATTGTTGGGTTGTCCGGCTGCGTTCGGCCGTAACGGGCAGAAAAGCAACATCCCATCAATGTAACGGCCATACGACATTATTATCATCGCAAATGGCAAGTTAGACAAACACATTGAGTGCCCATTTAATGGCCAAACCGACAAAGGCACAGGACTAAGAAGCCTGACAACCGCCTGCCAATGTCCAAAGGCAACACAAAGAGGGGGAAAGAGAAGGAGAGAAAGAGGAGGAGTGAAAGAGGAAGAGTGAACGAGGATGAGGGGGCAATGAGGAAGAGACAAGGGTGTCGGCAAATGAGAACGCTGGCCAGGCACATTATGACCAAGCTAAACAGCAAATGAACTTTTAAACGTATTGAATTGACGTGACGCTCGTTGGGTGTGTGGAGAGAGTAGAAAGCACAGAGGAGAAAGTAGGGACAACGATGAAGACACCGCGGCGAATGAGGTTATGCCGCAGGAGAAGCATTTTCTTGGGACCTGCAATACATACATAAGTACGAGTATATACCTTCTAATGGGTTGTCCGGGCAACCGGAACAACAGCAAAAATGTCCGCAAATATCGTTAAATGTGTAAGTAAAGCAGGCAGCAAAAGAGAATCACGAAACTTACGGATATAATGTTGCTCCATTATGTAAACTAACCAGTAAGAACGCTATAGCGTAAGATATGCGACTATAAAATACCCGTCACTCAATTTAATCATATATTTATAATAATTACGGCATACTTTTCGGGGCATGCTTTGTTTCTAACCTTGGATGATCAAATGATATTCCAATACAATTACGTAGGTAAATGTTCAACACTAAAAATATAATTTTATCTAAAAATTTATATGATATTCCACGCCAATTTTTCCAAATTAATGAATAGAGCTTCACATAGATTTGTTAAAATAGTTAAAAATGTAAAATCGTCTTAAAGTACTTGATTTTTATTTTTATTTTTATTTTATAATTAAGTGATGGTTTATTTTCAATAATTAAAATGTAATCTTGTACTGCAGTGAGAATAAAGTACTTGAAAATCGCTTTCCCGAAAACCGAGTTATCGTTATTTCGATGTATTTTTTAAATACTAAAACATTGCAACAAATGCAATATACCCACTTACTCTAAACGAGCAACTGGCATACAAATAATATTCAAATGCCTAAGAATTCACAATGAATCTGAAGCAAATTATCTATAAATAGACGTATTTAATTCATAAGGCAATGGAAGCGTCGAGTGTGTACTAAAAATGAATGAAGGTTTCTCAGAAAAACAAGCTTATAAGCTAAAAATAAAAATAAAGCTACGTCTTAATAGAGCAAAATGTGCGTTGTTTTGCAATTGAAAGACTTTCATGAATATGATACTCAGATACATTTATTGTATGTAGCTAAAAATAATGCAAATTATCTGCTTACATCTTAATCTAAACAAAGTCGAGTTAAATGGCAATTGTGCGCCATTTTGCAACACTGAAAGACCTCTCAAGGCTGTAAACTGAAAACTGAAAGCTCACAGCTCACATCTCGAAGCCCTTTTCAAATGCAAATTCGCCGAGATGCAATCGCATTTGCTCAGAATAGCACACACAATTATTGGCTTAAGTCCTGACAAAGTCAAAGTCGCATAAGCTTGCACTGAATAAGCTGAATGTCTCATTAAAAATGAATATTCTCAGTAATACGTGCATACAGTGGATAATAAAAATATGTGTACGTGTACATGTCATAGTTGCATTCTAATTAAGGCACCTGATACTGCAAATTTTGTATATTTTTATACCCTGTGCCCATTGCTTTGCTTTTTACCAGGTCAACGCACTTTTGCTTAGAGTTGACCATTTACACTAGAATTGACTAAGTTGCCATCAAAAATTTCAGCCTGCTGAGATGAAATTGACCACCTTGTCAACTAGTGTAAATGCACCTTTAAGACTTGCTTGAAGCTAATTTTGCTTATGGAATAAGCAAACGATTGTTCTGAAGTTTTAGAACATTGAAAACATGTATTTTGGTCAGATTAGACTATAGTTCTCTTCTTATTTTATGTAAACAAGTATAAAAATTGATTGAATTTCAAAATTAATTGTTTTATACTGCAAGGGATTAAACAGTCAATAAAAAACTCTTAGAATTAAAATTCTTTGAAATAAAATGTATGCTCGTTTGTATTAATTAATAACTTTAAGATAAATAATTGAAAGATACAAGTCAAATAAAAAATTATTTCTCAGCTAATTAATCAGCTAATAAATCATTTGAAAAACACGTATTAGTAAACTAATTTCTTAATTAAAATTTTAAGCTTAATTTTTCAGTTTTAGTTTATTAATGTATTATATTAAATTTTGTAACTGGCTGTAAATTTATTAACATACTTTTAACTTCTATAGAAGAAATGAGCTTTAGAAAATCTTGTACTTTACTTTAAGAGCAAGTTTTGTAGCAACCCTCGGAAAAAGCGTAACGACCCAACAATCTGTTGCCGAATCGAATTGTAGAGTTGATTATTCAATGGTTTAACAGTCCCAATATGATGGATAGATGTGCAAGTTGAAAATTGTGAATGGGTCACGATCGACAGACACATCGTTTATAGATGCGAGTGTGTGTGTGTGAGTGTGTGGTTTTAGTGTGTGGTTTTAGTGTGTGTTTGAGTGTGTGTTTGAGTGTGTGTGACACAACTATAGCGAGCACGTGGTGTTTCAAATTTAAAAGCCCTGTGACGTGACCAAAAATGAGACAAAACTCGGCTGGGAAAAATGATAGATATTGACATGGGCAGTTAATTTTGATGATGATGATGATGCTGATCATGATGATGACGATGATGATGATGATGATGATGCAGCGCCAGTTGAAATGCAGATGAGTTTTTCGTATTTTGTGATGCTGCGTTTTACGAGTTGACAAACTGCGACAATGACAACAGCAACAACTATAATAAAAAACCAAAAAAAAATTAATAAGAATAACAAAAGTAACAATCATGAAACTGGTAGCAACAAAATGAGAAGAAAGAAGCAAATGGCAAAGGCAAACAAGAAAGAAAGATTGACTTCGTCACGCCAAATATTAAATACGCTTCTTGCTTATTATTAAAACTTTTTAAACGAGTTTTATTAATATTGAATTGAAATTTTCATACAGTAGTAATAGAATACACAACTGTTAGAGTGATCATAAAATACTCTTTTTTTACAAGTAAAAAGTGAATTTAATTATAAAAATATATTCAGAGTTTAGAAGACACCGGTAAATCGAAAACTCAGTTTTCTGGAGGCGGTTTCATGTGCTAATAATTTTGTAGTTACTAGATTATAATATAAACCCAGCTTTACAAGTCAAAGTTTTCGCATATATTTTGTGCTTAAATTACGTTTTCATTCAAATGTTTTTTTTTGGGAATACTAGACATATCGTTAACGTTTGCAGCTATATCGATTTTTACATTTTGATAATATACTAGATTAATTCTTAAGATTAACATCACTTCACATTAAAAAGGAAATTTTGTTCGCGTAAGGTTTCAAAATAAAGATTCGATTTCCAAATTTTTGGATCACATTTAAAAATGTATCTTTTTCAGATCTGGTCGATTTGATCTGAAACTCAGTTCAGTTTTTGCGACTGTCCAAATATCCTATTTATATAATTTAATATTTATATAATACATGCAGTAATCAAAACAGAGACTGAAAAACCAAAATTAAATCATTTTGTTAGATTGACAAACTGAAATGTGAAATAGAAATACCCTGTGGTCAGGGTATATTTTATTATGCCGACTGCCAAGCGCAATTTAACAAGCTGACAAAGCAGCCAGCTGTGGGAGGCGTTTGCTGGAGGTGGGCGTGGCAATGTTAGCCCTGTTTTGTGCTCTGTTTACATTTCATCTTAAGTCGCCTGCCGCCTGCTGCCAATGTCACATATCAGTCACATGCGAGAGAGGAGAGAGAGAAAGAGAGAGAGAGGGGGAAAAGAGGAAAAGAGGAAAAGGACAACAATCGAGGAGTGGATATCACATGTGGTCTGTCTGTTGGGTCTCGACGAGTCGTGCAAATAAACTTAAGCTCCTCAAGTGACTTTGCTTCCTTTTCCTTTAGGCTGCTGCTCAACATGACCTTCAAGTCTCGCTGCCCCTTTGTCACCTCATATCTGCCCTCTCTCTCTCTCTCTCTCTCTATCTGTCTCTTTTAGAAGCTCTCCATCTGTGACTTTGTCAGTAGCGTACGAGTATTTGCATTTTGTATCACTTAAGAAGCAAATGTTCCTCCTCCTTGCGCCCTTTGTTGTTGTCACTAGCCGCAGGAGACATTTATTGGTACACCCACATACACAGAAAAAAAAAACATTCTAAAATCAAGTTTAAAATACTTAATTTAAGCATGCATTTCTTAAGTATGTATTCAGGATTAATCTGTATAATTATGCCTGTATCAGAAATAAAATGGGAAAATAAGCTCAAATTACTTGATTCAAACTAAGAAATTCTTAAAATGTTCCGTTGATCACCACATTTGCTGAGCGCGAGAGGAAAATTCTCTCTCGGCCTCTCTCATTTCAACTGGTCCGGTGGCTCAGTGGTTAGAGTCGCCGACCTGTCACATAATTAGAACTTGCAGTTTGAAAAAAAACTGGGTTCGATTCCCTTTGTCAAACATGTGTTTTTAAGTTCTTCGGAGTGAAAAAAAAGAAAATGTTAACCAAAAAAATTAATAAAAAAATGTTTAAAAAAAAGGAAAATTAAAAAAAAATTAAAAATAAATTTAAAAAACTTAAAACAAAAACTCAAAAAAATGGCTAAAAAAAAATTGTAATATAAAAAACATTTTATTTAATAAAGAATTTCAGGATTGAATTCGCGATTAAGGAATTTCGATATTATCCCACTTCTGACAACGTTTCGGATTGAATTCGGGCTAAATATCCCGGATTTTTTTTTCTGTGTACATACACACTTTGACATTTGTAAAACTTATCCTAGGCGCCTTTTGGCCTTAGTTTTGTCTCCTCTCTCTTCCTCTCTCTTTCTCTATCTCTCTGTTTCTATCTCCTGTCTCCGTCTTTGTCTCCACTCAAATGTTAAGTAACGGTATTATTTGTGGGCTCAAGTGCGTAGGTTTGAGTATATATGTATACAACCATCCCCCCGGCTCCTCCCCATTCATTTCACAATCAAATTTCGCTTGCCGGACGTAAACTTCTTTCTCTTTGTCTCCCTCTTGGTTGTCTCTGTCTCCCTCCCGCCCACACACTTCGATTGCCCAAACAAACAGCGTGTTAAGTACTCTGACACACACACACACACACACACACACACACACACACACACACACACACACACACACACACACACACACACACACACACACACACACACACACACACACACACACACACACACACACACACACACACACACACACACACACACACACGCACACACTTAGTCATATTGCAACTTGTGCTCTTCTTCTTCTGCTTCGTATTTGACTTTCAGCTTTTTTGACTTGGCCAAAACACACAATTCGCCTGAGCAGCTTTTAAGCCTCAACTTTAATTTTTCCCCCTCGCCCCCTCTAAAAATTACCGTCTTGATTGCAACCCATTTTATCTGATAATTGTCAGAAATTTCGGTTTGGACCCAAAAGTGTCAAAAAATTTTGACAAATTTTTCAAATTTTTATTTCCTTGGGTTGAAATTTTTACTTTACTGCTTTAATGACTTGAAGCTTTAGATTAAGTTTAATTCATCAAAATTGTAAATTTCTTAGCTCCTCAAACTAATTAGCCTGCTTACTAGTTAACAAGTTAACACGTTTAACAACCCGTCAAAATAGGTATTTTGTCGAGTTGTTGAACACTTAAAGCAATATTTGCATGTTTAACAACACTAAATACACTGTAGTACTCAATTGAATTGTGGCATAGATGCGTTTAAAGCAGCGGTGGGCACGCAATGGCTCCGGGAGCCAGCAGTTGCTAACGAATTCAGATTTCGTGCCCACCGCTGGTTTAAAGGGACGTGATATACATTTTTTTTAAATCTAACTTGCTATTTATGAACTCTGTTCTTCAAGGATCTGTACATAAAAATTTAAAAATATCTCTTAAATTTTTGTCATCTACAAAAAATATAATATAAATATAATTTCCATTTTTATTTTATATTAAAATCATTCATTGAAGTGAAATTGGTATATGGATCCAATTTTGAATAGTACTATGGTACTTGAAGAAAAAACTTATGCTGAAAATTTTACATAGTAAAAACTTGAAATAAGTGAAATAACATGATTTTGAAATATAAATTCAAATTAAATTTATATTTTCATATTTCGTTTTGAAAAGGAGGTCAAAGTTAAATTTATAATAAAATTTTAAAGCAACAGTTTCCTGGATATCAAATGCAGAAACAATATATCTCAGATACATAATTGATTTCAGATTTGAGTTTTTGAAACTCATATTGCTGATCTTATATCTGATCCCCTTTTACAGAATATGCTGATCTCACTCTAACCAAAGCAAATGCCCGTAAGATACCTATATCTAATCCACTCTATTATATTATAAGCATTGATTTTGTTCCGTTTTACGATTTAACATTTCAGATTGAGTGTAATCCCAGCTAGTTAACATTAAATTTCCCAGATTTTTTCAGATTTCCATTTGACATTTTTCTCTAATTTTCTCTGCTTCGTTTCATGCTTTTTTCTTGTTTCGGCCATAGTCAAATTATAAAAACGAACTCTGCTCTTGCTTTTAAAACTTTAATATTTCATCTTTTTTGGGTCTTTCGGTATTTTGTTGTTTTCTGTGTTTTTCGGTTTTCTTCAGCTCTTCTACAGTTTGGCAGCTTGTGCGTTGTCTTCGTTACATTTTCCCTTGCTTAATTTCCTTTAATTTCCCTCGCACACTTTCCGGCGCCAAAAAGAAAACCCACTATGACCCTTAACCCTCCACTCACCTCGTTTCTTTTCGTTTTAACCCCTTTTTTTGGCATATTTATTTTAATTTGCACGCCACGGGGCAAGAGCCAAAGTATTAAACTTGTCGCTATTGCCACGCCCACAGAGAGCAAAAGAGTAAGAGAGAGAGAGACAGAGAGAGAGAGACAGAGAGAGAGAGAGAGAGCGAATGAGAGTGGGTGAGAAAAAAGTGGAAAAGTTAACTTTTGCCTGTTTTTAATTGTGATTAATTGCAAATTTTCCCAGTGACATTTGTGTGGATGGCAACCCTGTGTATCGAGTGCCCGCAATTCAAACCCCCACCCCTTTGTCGGATGCGTTGACAACCCTACGCCTCTGCTTATCACCTTTTGTATTTAATTATGGAAATGTTAATTTGCTTAGCACTTCACGCGTTAGTCCCGCAAAGTTCAGTTACCTCCCTCGCACCCATCTGACCCATCGGTACTGCCTCCTCTCCTCTCATCTCCTCTCCCCCCTCTCCACTCCTCAATCCCCCTCCCACTTGTACACAGCACCTGACGTCCAGCGTCAGCGAAATTTCATATTTAGTTTTTGCCTTCGCGCCATTAATTTTCAATTAACACGACGCCAGCTGCAGACGTTGTTAGTGGACAGCACTGGGGGTGCTGCCTGTACCGTGGTGCTGCACAGTGGTGCCATTTCTTTTCATTTTATAAATTTTATATATTTTTTTTAGACACAAATTTTATCTTTTTTATTTTTATAATAACAATTTGTAAAATTCATCTTTAAATAACAAAAAAAAAAGTTTTAGAAAAGTGTAACAAGTTTGCTGTCTCCAGCTCTTATAGTTCAAGGTATTAATAATACTTTTTCTATATATGTGCTAATTTAAATATTGTCTCGAAAATAAAATTTTTAATTTTTTAAAACATTAGAATTTAACTCCCATTAACTCCCTTAAAATTGTACACTATTTTACTGTCCACATGTGAAGATTCTGGCGGATATGACAATCTTGATGCGACTGTTGTTGCTGATAACGAATAAATAAATCTATTATATAAGGTACGCACTTTTTTTCTTTTAATAAACTTATTAAGCCTTTTGTACATTTTTTTACTACAATTAATTTTAATATAAAGGCAATCAAATCAGTTAAAAGTCCATAGTTAGTAGTGAAAAAATTAAAAAAATAAATACCTGGCATTTAAAAGTATGGAATTGAATACTAAAAACCTTCTTTGCCCCACTGTGCATTGGATGGAATACCGTTATAGGCCACTGCTAGTGGTAACTGGAGTACTGAGCTCGTGGTTGTATGTGCAGTTGGAGTTGGACTTGGGGTTGGGGTTGGAGGCGTTGCCACGCCTTTCACTTGCCTGCCCGTCCGCCTCATTAGCGTTGTGTAAATGTAATGCATAAGCAAAATGGCGCACAATTAACGCCCCTATCAGCCCCCCACCAAAGCAACCCTACGCACCTCCCTGAGCAACCCTACAAATATGTCTGGCCTTCTTTGCTCTTAGGCTTAGTTTAATGCTGCCTCCATCTTTTGTTTATTATACGCAGAATGCTTTCATTTGCAGCCAATTTGGCGCGTCGCCATTCCGCAGCTCCCTTTTCCCGACTATCTGGCAACCCTTCGATCTGGCAGCCCCCCTTCTGGCAACCCCCTTGGCTGCAGTTCATTTCATTATTTGCCACCTGCCTCAAGTTCAATCCTTTTTCTCTTGCTGCTTCTGCTTTTCTTTGCTTCTTCCTTCTTCCTTTTGCCTTCTCTGTTTTCTCTGCTGTTTTCATGTGGTATCCCTGGTTTGTTTTTGAAGCTGTGCACCAGCTTTTGGGGTCATTTTGGGCTGGGGTCAGTTTCGAGCTGCCATTTGGAGCAGCTGCCTCCTTTTGGTCCTGTCTCAAGCACTCAACTTAAGCGCTTTTAATTGTATTAAAAGCGTGTCCTCTGATACTCCTAGACTCCTTCCACCCCAACCCCCTTCATTTATGTTGTGTGTGTGCGTGTGTGTGTGTGTGTGTGAGAGAGCTTTTCACATAGTTGACACTGTTGTCCCGTTACACACTCTCTCTCTGTCTCTGTCTCTTTGTCTCTCTCTTTGGGCCAATTCAGCTAAGTGATTTTCATTAGCCGTTATCTGCGCCTGGTGCCAGCCATTTTGGCCATCTTTGGCTTATGGCTTAATTAAGAACAACAACAACAACAATGTCTTGGAACGTCCAACGGGTTTCGTCCTTGAACTGAACAAAATGTTTGATTTCTCCATCAGCTGCAGGATTCTGTTTTTCTGTCCAATCTCGAGCAGCTTCAGAATTTGCTCCTTGGCTCTGAGCAGGAATTCGTATTAAAGCTGAATGCGTGACACGAAATTAAGGAGGAGAAGTAAGTAGAGAATTGAATTGACCCCATCAAATTTCAGAGAGACGCTCAGACTCTAATATAACCCCGCGTGTGATTTGAGTTCTAGAGAGGAGCTACACTGAAAAAAGGACCACTTTCTAAAATCAAGAACATTCATCTTAAATATTTTTTCTTGAAATAAGAATATTTTCAAACCAAATTACTAAGAATATTAATCTTAATAATCGTATAGTCCTTAAGATAAGAATAAAATTCTCAAATTTAACTATTTTGTTCTTAATATAAGAACATTTTAAGAAAAAATTAATCAAACTAAGAATATTGTTCTAAAATCTTAGATCTTAAATCTTTTTCTCTCAGCTATTTTGTCACTTTTTGGGACTTAGAATTAACAACTGGTTCTTTTGAGGTCTGGAAAATATAAGAATTTTAGATCTTAACAATAAGAACTTGGTCTTAATTGATATGTTCTTAGAATCAAGATTCTGACACCAAAATCTCGAATTTAGATCCTTTTTTTTATCAGTGTAGAGCATGTCCATAAACTTAAAATTAGCTCAGATTGGAGCAAATGAAAGAGCTTTAACTTTGGGTAAAAGATCTGCTTCAAATGGAGTTAAGGAACTAAAATTAACGGACTTCAGCTAATCTAAAAAAAGTCTTTTAATCGCCGCTTATAAAGAAAAACCTAAAGAACACTTTACCTAGCCTAGTCCATAAATTATTGGTAAGCAATCTAAGATCCGTAGAAGACTCAGTCTGAGAAAGGTCTCTCAGCGTCAGCTGACATTCTTACTGAAGATCAGAACGAATCAGCCTAAGGAACATAGCTCATTATGGAGTTTTAAATGTAGCTCTAACTCAAAAACAGTTGAGAAACACATTTACTTACTTGTTTATTAAAAACTACATAGAGTAGAGTTCAATACTTAAGCAAGATCTATATAGAATCATAGTTATATATTAATAAACCTTCCTTCTTTCCTTCCTTTCTTCTTTCCGATTTCCCATTTGCTTTATTTATGTCCCTAAGGATCCTATTAGGTATAAGATTTCAGTCAGGAAATCCAAAAAATTGAAGAACTTGTCAATCTGATGACCTTCTCTAAACCTTTATGTTTTTCCCTCTTTGCAAGCACAATCGATTGTTTAATGTCATAAATTCGAATCAGGAACTGGCATGTTTCTGAGAGTCCTTCTCCTAATTCTCTCTAATTCTCTAATTCTGAATGAATCGAGTAAGGTCCAAGTTTCCCCCTTTCCCACTCTATTAACCCTTTTTCTCCTCACACACTTTCAATTGGTTCATTCGCTTTTACACGCTTTCAACTCTAGGACATTCAACGAATGCCAGAATAAATTCTCCTTCCTCCTCCATTCGCACTGACATTTCATTCTATGTTTTTTTTTCATTATTTTATCATGGGAGAGAGAGGGGGGAAGAAACCGTCTGTTTTGGCTTTGCTTTTAGCCTTGATGGCTGCTGTTACATATTTTGCGGCTGTCGCTTTTCTTCACTTGGCCTTAATGTGCTTTGACGCCGTTCCCGTGACTCTTCCTGCTTCCTGCATCCTCTCGCCTCCCACCTCCCTCCTCCCTCCTTCCACTCAGCTGTCCCTAGCAACCAAGTCCCCCCTACTTTTCTCACCGTTGTAAAACGCACATCATTTGCAATTTTTGCGCGTCTTTTTGCGGCCTCTGTCGGCCTAAATGTGCTCCACAGGTAGAGGCGGCAACCCTGCCAGGAGGCTGCCATTTCAGTAATTTGCCACACCCCATTCTCTCCCCGTTTCCCTCACATTCCTGGGGCTTCTCGGCTCTCTCTCTCTCTCGCTCTCTCTCGCTCTCTGTCAACATAGAAGCCTGTCGCTAACTTTGTGAATGTTAATTAAGCATCATTTACGCATTGAGGCCGCCATAATTTGCAGAGACAACGACAACAACAACAACAACAACACTCTGACATCACTGACAACAACGCCACAATGTCGCGACAAATTCGACAAGTCCCTCGACAACCTCTGACAACGCTTTCTCCCCTGACATTCCCATCATCCTTTCCTTTCCCTTCTCATTCCCATTCCCATTCCCATTCCTGTCTTAAATGGCCACTAAAATTAACCATTTTGCATGCCGAGGGCAACCAAAGATTAACCCACAACATTCCTTATGACAGACGATGGTCGATGGAGTTCGTCTATTAAGCCTGGCTTACGTCTTTTTTAACGCTTCAGACTTTGAGTTAGTTGGCTACAAGCTTGGCTTGCTAAACTGAGATTAACTCATCTTTTCTTTTGCTCTTTAGGTCTTCTCTTTTCTCACACACTTTTCATCTGTCTTTTGTCGATTTTTAACTCAGTTCGTTTTTATTGTCTCTCTCTCTGTCCTTTTCACTCTTTTCTCCCCTCAAGTATATCCTTCTGTCTCACTCTAAGCGCAACTAGCTTCCTTTTCCTATCCTTGTCTTTCTCGATCTTTTTCTGTTTATTTCTTAGAGTTCTACCCATTCCATACCTCTCTTTCACTCTCTTACTCTCTCTCTCTCTCCATTCATCTTTCTATGCATTAAAGTATCTCCCTCTCTTACTCCTGCTCTGCTATCCAGTGCCTCTCTTTCTATCAATATCTTTCTTATTTACTCCCTCTTCCTTTAAGTCTGCCTCACGCTTATCTTCATTCTTTCTTTCTCCATTTGAAAGATAAAATTATATTATTTTATAATTAATTATTTATAAAATTAAGTTCCAATTCAAATCTTTGAAGTGGTCTTCAAATTTCTCTAAATTCATATTGACGGTCCCATAAAATACCTTTATACAAAAATTCAAATTCAAATTCAGAAAAAGTGTCTGGAAAAATAAAACGCTAGCGAGTAAAAATCAAATTGAGTACATTCGAAATTCAATCTTGTTAATAGCGGATAGACACTGTTGTCGTAGCAAGTAGCTTTTGACAATGATGACAGACTGCTTTAAATTGTGTAATAGCTTCGAGAACAGTTATTTAGAGGTATTTGCCAGGGCAAAGCAGCCAAAATGTGGCCACAAAGCGGCCGGAAAATGCGCCCAACAGCTGGCCAACAAATCCAACAACAGCAACAACAACAACAACAACAACATGGCCAATGGCCAGCAACAAATCGCCAACGGTAGACAACTGCAAATGGCCCAAATGGATAAATGGCCAAATGGCAAATGAAATGGCAAAGCAAAGATGAAAAGTCGGCAAAAGAAATAAAGCGCAATGGGCCAGGATATTGACAATGGCTAAAAATTGCTGGCAAATGCCCTGCACACCCTGTATTCACATCTACACATCCTGTCAGCATTAAATTAAGTTGTACAAAAGCTGTCTGCTATGGAAAAGAAGCAATCAAATGCTGATTGCTATACATAATAGACGAAGAGACGAGTTGGAAGCAGTTTGCACTGACAGAAGCTAATTGGTTTTAATATTCAAAGTTAACTACCTGGTAGCTTTGAGAATAAAAAAGTTAACTTAAGAAAAGCTGAATGCTATTTAACCTACAATTAGATTTAAAATTTAAAAGATATTCGCTTAAAAATTAAATATGATTAAATATATAATATAAAATATAAACTTTTATTAAGAATTACGTCTCTGAAAGAAAAGCTGATTGCTACGCAACTTGAAAAAAGGAAAACAATCATATGTAACAGTGAAAGATTAGTTTAAATAGTCAAGAGAAGATCAAACATATTTAAGAAATAAGCCTATAAAATCAAACCAGAAACATTTAAAAATCTGAAATAAATTTGTTGCCAGAAATAAAAAAATTAATTTGGCACGCAAGAATTGAAAATATATCTGTCAAAAGCTAATTGTTATAAACGATCAGCAACAACGAGATTTTATTTAGATGTTCCATTTTAAAAATATTTAAAAAAAAAGTATTAAAATGTTTATGTATCTTATTAAACAATTTAAAGACATTTATTAAACAATTTAAAGACATATTTATGCAATCTCTGAATTTTATAAGACTATCAAAAGCTGATTGCTACACATGCATTTATATCTATTGTAACATATACATATATATCTGTCCATATTTATAAAAATTGTTTACAACTTTGAGCCACAAGATTTCCAGAGTTATAATCAAAACTGAGCTCCAGCATGTGATTAAAGCTGCATAATGACAAAGACTGATTGCTACAGCACTCTGCATTAGAGTATGCAAATGAAATGCAGGGTAGATGGAAAATGAAGTCGCATTTTGTGACTCGAAACCAACTCGAAATGCAAATAAAACGACGACTTTGAATTAAAATGGAAGTTGAAGCTGACAAAGGAATAAGAACAGGAATAAGAATAGGAATGCGAATAGGAATTGCCAAATAAAATGGCAGCATGAAATTTGGTTGTTATGCCACTTTGGCGCTTCAATTTACCTCCCTTCGCCCCCTCCTCTTCCCCTGTCATCTCCTCACACTTTTCCCTTCATATTTCCACTTGCAATTTCTCCTGAATTTCTCCCTATTCATGACAGCGTGTCCTGGTGCCCGACTGCCTGAGTCGTAATTCTTTCACACGCACACAGATACACACACACATACACATACACATACAGATACACACATAGACATTGCTGCTTGTCGACATTTTGGTAATAAATTGAGTTTTATGGCAGTCATATTATTCTTTATTAGTGGCTAAGAATTGTTGCCTTTTGTGTTGGCTTTGTGCAAACGACGTCTCAACCAGGCGACTGCCTTTCCCCTCTCACTCTCTCTCTCTAGCTCTCTCTCTCTCTCCCTCTCTTGTTTCTGTCAGTCTTGGCACCTGCTTGGTTACATTCCCACAGTCACAGTCAAAATTACACATTCACATTCCCTTGCAAAACATTCCCAGCTTTGCTTCCAGAGTCTCTCTCTCTCTCTCTCTCTCTCTCTCTCTCTCTAATTAATTCGACCCACACAATGAACTTTGTCAATGCTCAACAGCCCAAGAAAAAGCAGTTAGAGCCAAAAGACCTTACCTTCATTCCTCCCAGAAGCCTTTGAGGCAAATCAATCAAAGTGACACCGAGACAAAGGACAAGGACATTTGAGAAAAAGGGCGAAAACCTCCTGAGCCTCTTGCCACTAAATCAAAACTTCTAATTGAACATTAAGTAAGCTGCGAAAAGTTAAAGCCAGCAGACTGAAAATGATCTATTGCCTCTTTCAAAGATGGTAAAAAAAAATACTTTAAATTCAAGTAGTTTATTTAAGGAGTTTCCCTAGGAAAGCTACTTGTTTTAAGTATGTATGTATGGATTTTTTTAAAATGATTCTTAAACTATTCGTTTGAATTCTATTTTTATGAGTCGTTTAAAAAAATGTTATTACACTTATCACCATTGCTACCTCCATAAAATTATTTTTGATGGGTCGTTCTAAGAAACTTTATTATATTAAGTGTTAATTTTAGGAATCTCGAGAGAAAGAAAAAATGTCTAAAATGTTTTAAAAAGAATGCTGCGTTTAAAAAAATTATCATTTTTTTCTGCCTTAAAAATGTCTGTAAATGATTTCATTAAAAAAAATTAATTAAAATCTGTTCAGAGTCACATCAATTGAATTATGCAGAAACATTTCATGAAATGTAAGCTTACTTTAATATATTCACCAAATATAAATATCTTAATGCCAAACGGAAACAAATGATCCCTGGAACTGGACATGTCGAAACCGCCAACAGTAAGTGGAAAACTTGCACATTTTCCACACTCACATATGACTTGAGTTTTCACCAGGCAAAGGGGAAAATGGAAATACAAAATGTTCCGCTTGTGTAATTTTTCATCTTCAAGTTCAGTGCGCGAAAATGTCCGACGGAGCAAGCGGAAGGGAGGAATGGGATGCAAATGGAGAGGAAACGCGGAAGATAGTTGAGTTTTCGCCATCGGGGAAAAGCTTTTAGGCAACGCCGCCAGGTGGCACTTTTAATGATTAATTGACAATTTGGAGCAAGAAATTTATAAAATTTTCAACAGCAACTACTACACTGAGAAAAATATGTCATCCTAAAATTAAGTGTGTCACTACTTGAATTAATATCGTTTTGTTCTTAGAATTACAAGATTGTTGGGTACTTTTATTCTTGAATTAAGACTGAAATAAAATTAGGAATTTGGAATTTTTTAAACTAGAAACAAGTTCATGTTGGGATAGATTCAGGATTCTTGTGCACTTAAACTAGTATGATTGGATTTTTGAAAGACTTAAGTTATTCCCAAAACCTACTTAAAGTATCGCAGAAAAATCTTTTTTTCAGATTTCGGAATTACGAAAAGCGAACTTGAAATAAGAATTTTGTTCTCAATTTTGGAAATTTCGATTTATTTCTGAGTGTACACTCTTTTCTCACTCTCCTCCCTTGCTCTCTTGTTTACTAGCTCTCTACTTCCACATCAAAGTTCTGAAACGGACTCAAGAATCGCCAAGTGGAATTCGTTTGGCGACAGAACAACGACAGCGATGACAACCTGACGCATCTCACCTGAGGGGGCAGCCAAAGGTGACGGGAAAGTCGAGGCCGAGGCGTTGACAGCAACATCGCCCAATTCATGCCCCAAGCACACGAATTTGCCATCTAATTGTCAAGCTCAAATCAGCCCCCTTCTTCCACCAGGCTAATTGAGCCCCAACTACAGCGAAAGCACTTGGAATATTTAATATTGACCTTGGGGGCACTTCTATTGTTTGTCCCAATTGTCTTTTCTCTGTCTCTTATCAATGAAATGAAACAAGTTGGCAGCTCGCTGGGCAAATACAACTGGAGACACCGATTGGAGCATTTAATATTGACATTGGGGGCAGCCTATTGTGTGTTCTATCACTAAATTGACACAAGTTGGCAGCACCACAAAATAAAGATATGTTCCGGAGGCGTTAATAATGGCAATTGGATTATAATTGGCCCTGTTTCTGTTCCTACGACAGCTAAAGTGTATCAAGTTGGCAGTCCCAAGAATATATTTAAATGATAAGATTGACGTCTTAAGGAATTTAAATTAACCTTGAGACAGTCCTTTTCCTAGAGCAATTAAATTACTTTCACTGTCTCTGTTGTAAATCAACTGAAGTAAGTTGGCAGCCCAAAATTGAAAACTACTAGCTCAAATATTGAGGTCAAGCCAAGTCACCGACATACGTAAAATGATTAAATGATTAGAGGTGGAGAACTATCGATAGTCGTCGCCATCGATGGTCAACGATATTATTTTTCAAACCATCGATAACTATCGATATCTTTTTCTTTTTTTCCCCAACTTACAGGATAGCTATTACGTATTTGCTCAAGCATGCTGTCGAGAATCGCATTACTAGGAACAAGGTGGATTTATTATAAAGGTGACATCCTCCAATACTGTCAAATATTTGCCCCCTCGAAAGAGAGCAGCTGTGGTGGCGACGTCACCTTTATAATAAATTCACCTTGGTGACGAGATTACCTCAATAGTAATATCAAAACAGTAACAGACTCTCTCAGGAGCGACTGTCAACTTGTTTCAAAAACACAAATTCATTGAAATCGCATACCAAATTTCCGAGAAAAATCAAGAAAAGAAAAGCTCGAGAAACATGGAGAGGGGACTGGCAGCTGCACTCACCACGGACGAGGCCATCCGCTCCTCGAATTCGACTCCGACTCGGACGAACGATCCGTGGCCAAAGGATGTGCAGCTGTTTCAGCCGCCAGAGGAGGATCAGATTCTGTTGCCGGAGCGAGCCAGTTGCCTGGCCGTCAAGACGTATTTGAGGATGTGCAATTTGCCGTTCAAGGAGCGCAGCTGTGTCAATGCCGAGTTCATGTCGACCGAGGGGCGTTTGAGTCGATTGCCCCTGTTGCGTCTGGGCAACAACAGCAACAACCACAAGCTGTTGACGGAGTTCGAGCCGATTGTCGGCCATGTGGAGCAGATGCTGGGCGGGAAGGGGCTAAGCAGCTGGCTGGCCGAGGAGGAGCGCGACGATATGCGCAGCATGGTCACCTTCACGGAGAACACCTGCACCCTCGCCGAGTTCCACACGTGCTTCCTCGAGGAGAAGGTCTACGACGATCACACCCGCCTCCGGAACGGAGCTGCCCATCCCTGGCCACTGAGCACGTGGCGTCGCCATGACAAGCGACAGGATGCACTGCGTCTCCTGCATGTCTATCAGTGGGACGAGCTCAGCACGGATCGAGCCCACCACAAGCTCCACGAATGTCTCCAGCTGCTCGAGGACATGTTGAGGGAGCAACAGGACAAGGAACAGGAACAGGACAAGTCACTAACTACTCGCTATATTTATGGCAAGCAGCTGTGCGAACTGGATGCCCTCATCTATGGACACTTGACGGCCATTCTGACCACGGTGCTGCCAAGTCCCTTGCTGGCCAATACAGTTCGTGAATTCCCCAAATTGGTGGCTCACTGTCGCCGCATCGACGAGCAGTTCTACGAGGGCAAGCAGCTGGCTGGAGAGGATTAGAGGGAGAAACAATCTACAGGCAGTACATATTCAAGTCTATTTCTTATTGTTTTGTCAGTCTTCTATTTTTTGTTACTTCCCTTCTCCTTTTATTTTTGACTTCTCGGCGGGGGTGGAGGGACGGAGGGAAGGAGGGAGGGATAATCAAAAATATGCAAAACATTTACAATAAAACACATTTCGGGGGCAGATCAGATAAGATGTGTATCCTGTCGCGTATTCCAAGGATTTGGGCTTTCAATTTAACTTTTGCGACTCGCAGGTTGAGTTCCTTCCCCTTTCACATAAAAAAGAAAAGAAAACGGAAAACAGACAAAAAAAAAATGAATGTCAGTTCAATTTTATGACTTGCCCAAAGGGCTTGCGACACAAACGTCGCTGCTCATCAACAATCCCTTATCTCTCCCTCCCTGTCTCTCTCTCTCTCACTCGCTCTCTCTCGCTTCTTCTATAAGTCAGTCTGGCAACCTCTAGCTTAAATCTCATTCCTTCCCCTAACATCGTCATCATCATCATTTTCCTGCTTGCGTCCAGCTGAACTTTTGGATTCTCCACTCTGCCTTTTGCTTTGCAATCAGAAACTCATCATGGCCTATTGATGTTTGTCTTCCTTTGGTTCTTTTCTTACACCCGTTACTTGTGGAATGTATGGGTATATTGTATTCGGCAGATGCAATAAATTATCTATACTCTTGATCAGGAATTAAAACCGAAACGAATGTCGGTTTCAGTTACGGTTTCGGTTATTTTTTCATTTAGGTTTTCGGTTACCGGTTACGCACAATCTTTGAATAAAGGTTTCGTAACGGTGAACCGGTTTTGAAATACCGGTATGGTTTTGGTTCACAAAAGAAATTTTTATAATAATAATATATAATTTATAATAATAATTAATTTCTCAATATTTCATTTACACAATTATTTCACATATTATTCAGTGTGATGTAGTTTAGTTACATTTCAACCCTTGTAATATTTCATTTAACAAATTTATTTTACTTGCGATTATTCAGCGCTATGAAAATTCACAAATAAAAATTCAAAATCAAACATAAGAAAAATAAAATTCAAAATCAAAATTAAAAATGAAAAATAATTTTTTTATTTGGATGTATGAAAAATCGAAATTAACCCTTATAAATGAAACGGTTACTAAACGGTTATTTCGGTTTACAGAGTTTCGGTTTTACGGTTTCGGTCAAATGAAAATTATTTATTACGGTTTCAGTTACGGTTTTAAATTTTAATCGGTTTTTAAGGGTTAAAAGTTACTGTTTCGGTTAGGGCTTTATTCCCTGCTCTGTCAGCTTGTCTTATCCATGTTGTGTGCAAGTTTGAGCCATCTAGCTCTTACCGTTTGAGCTCTTTGTTGATTCAGTCAGCCACTCAGAACAAACAGTTTCTTTTATGAAGTATCATCACAACTGAGCTAATTTTCTTATAGAATTTCTCTTTAATACAAATTCTGATATTAAATCAACATTTGCTGCTTATAGTTTTAAATGTTCCATTTTATTACTAGCAGTCATCCCGCTTAAGATCATAGTTATGACTGTTTTCAGTTTATATTTAAATTAAGTTAGGGGTATTTTATAGTCGTGTATTCCACTAAAACGTTGTGCCTCTTTTTTGTTGGTGTTTTTTATTTATTTTCCTCGCAGGGTTTGTGTTTTGTTTCGCTTGCTTTTGCTTTTGGCTCGGTTCCCTGTTCTGGTAATTTATTGGAATTTGCCAAAAGGATTAAGTACGCCAATAAGCGTTGCTCAACGTCAATAAGCGTGTCTGCCCTCTGCCCTCTACCCTCTACCCCTCACTTCTCCTTATCTCCTATATCTCCTATGCCCTTAACCTCTTTCCCTCTGCCCTGCCCCACAAATACGTGCTTCGCTTATCTGCTTCATTCGTTCCCGCTGCTATCACGCTGGCAGCCCTTTGGTCTATTTCCGTTTCCGTTTCCCACCCCCTCATCCCCCACTCGTCATTCCTCATCCCTCAGTCATCGCTGATAAATGCTGCGCGTGTCGAATGATTTTGGCTGCTGCTGCTGCTGCTGTGAGTTGCCTGATTTGTATGGCTTAATATTTCAATTTTGGGCGATGCTACCAATACACGATATAGAGTGTATGCAGTGTGTATACAAGCCACCCACATTAGGGGTATTCCCTCGACTCACCCTTCAGGTGTGAGCACATTAATCAAAAGTTCAGAAAACAAGAATTAAAATTCCATACTAATGGGTTTCAAATTAGCATTTTATATTTTCAAGTGATAGATCAATGGAGCTTTGTAACATCAATTCACTTCGGAATTGCGACAAAAGCTTAAATGCGCTTTGAAAGCTTTAATCATTATTAACTGTGATTTTGCTTACATGGAGAGATTAATATATAATATAGGCTGAGGTTTTAGCGTCAACTAATGCCTTTTTAATGCTCTTGTTGAAAATAAATATATTAGTGGTTGGAGTTTTTAAGCCAAAAAAAACTGAATGCTCTAAGTTATTAAACCATAGTACTTCAAATAAATACAGTAAAAAATAAACGTATTGTTTTTTAAAATTTTTAAAACATTAATTAAAATAGCTTCTAACTCTTAGGACAATGAGAAAAAAGCTTTTAGATAAGATCTCATCTTTATGTACGGTAAGACCTAGTTTTTTTTTTTAAATTTTTTCTTATTTTTCTATATTTTTAACAGCTAAGCTTGAATACCCCTAATATGATGGATGAATAGAATAGTGCACAATTTGTTTTCATTTCGTGCTCTTGCTTCTAGGAATACTCGCGTACTTTGTGGTTCTTGTTTCTGTTTTTGTTTTTATTTTGCTTTGTTTTGTTTTGTTGTTGTTGTTGTTGTTGCTGTTTTAGCGACTTTTCCCAACAGCCGCTGGCTTCAAGTTTTCAACGCTTTATCTCTCTGGCAATATCTGTTGCAAGGTTCGAGCTTCGCTTTTCACAAAATCCAGTTTCCGCTACAACTCTGACTATTAGCTCTCATTCTCTCTCTCTCTTTCTCTCTATCAGACGGGGACTAAACTTTGGCATATGCCACGCCCATACAGCCGTTGAGGCAACCAGAGATAGAGCACACACACACACACACTCACTTTCTCTTGGTCTCTGTAGAAAACTTTCTATAGCCTACAAATTTTCTTTTGGCCCCAAATTGACCAAATGGACGGGGCAAAACTTTTACTTGCGGCTACTTTCACCGCTCAGTTGCCACCTGCCCTCCTCCTTGCCCCCTTTGCCGCCTCCTTGGTTCAGCAGCTACTACACAGAAAATAATATCTAGGGCACTGGGCTAAAATCAATTCAAGTTGGGTAAACTCAAATTTTTTTTTTTAACCAAGTACGTTAAATAATAAGTTTATACTATAGGATACCAGATACTTATTAAAAAAAATATGAAAAATATTTTTATTGCATACTTTTAGGCACACACATTGCTTGAAACTTAAATCAACTATTACTACAAAGGTTAGGTTTTGCTTTTAATATTTTAATTGTGTTGGTTATGTTACAAATTTGAATGTACGGATTCCACACTTGACAAATAAATAAACTTTGTTATTGTTGTTAAAAAAGCAATTACAAACGTTCGGTAGGATGATAGCTTATAATAACAGGTAACGTTAATTGCCAAATAACATTCGTAATATTCTAAGAATTTTAAGCTTGAATTTGAAAATATATTTTTTCTCAGTGTACCGCGATGCCTGATCCGGACACGTACATGTTCTTGGTGAAAATTCCACGCCAGAAACTTCTTCTACTTCTTCTATTTCATCTCTCCCCGAGCAGTGATTAGGCAATATTTTTAAAGGAAGTCAGCCAGGAGAAAAGTAAGTAAGTAAGAAGAGGAAGGAAAGTGGGGAAACCAGAGTCACGACCACATGAATTTGGCCGTGTCATTGAACAACTCAATTCTTTCTTTTGGGCCAGGCCCTTTACTAATATGACAGCAGATAACAATTCACAATTCACGCACAATCCACTTTGCCAAGCAAACCACCCAAAAAAAAAAAAAAAAATAAAAAAAATTGAACACAATGGGAATTCTTTGCGATTGTTAAGCAAATCATGAAAATTTCACTAAACGAATTACATTCAAATTATCCAAGAAAAAAATAGAAAGGAAAATCCGGAAAGAGAACCAAACCCGAAATCTTTTGTGCTCTTTGAGTTGTATTTTTAAAGCAAAGGGAAAATGTGTGGAAAATGTAATCTAGAGTAGAAGGAAAAAGAAGGAGTGTGATGATAAATAAAAAAGTAGAGCTTTAAATAAATCTTAACGCGTCTTTTGTGGCACACACACTGCGATGGGTTCTTAAGCTGCCCCTTTAAATTCGTCCCACCCAATTCGCACCACTCCGCACCACTCTGAACCACTCCGCAACACACACACACACACACACTCCGCCCCATCAACCTCATCAACATCATCACCTGGTAGACTTTGTATGGGCTTAAGTCAAAATTGCATTGTTGTAATTTATATGAAAAGTTTCTTGAGTTGAGTTTCATAAATTTCGAAATCATCTCAATGGGATACAGTCAAAATCCCCAAAAAGAACCTTATTAAGCTTAACGTTCCACATGGAATATGGAGTGTGAACCGAATCTGGGAAATTAGTCAGCTGCTTAAAAAATACATTTGCAATCGAACACCTTGCTAAAGAATGGGCCATCGTAAGTAGAAAAAGTGGTTTAAGTAATCAGACTCAGATAGTGTATGTATTCATATATTATCTGAAAATAAATATAAATATAATAAAAATTTAAAAATAACTTTTATTTTCCATTGCTTATATAAAAATTGAAAATAAAAGTTAAATTATAATTTTTTTTTAAAAATTAAAATTCAATTATTATTTTATAATTTTTTTTATTTAGATCAAAAAAAAGAGTATATCACTCATCACTCGATTGCAGAATTTCAGAATATTCCACATTTTTTGAGGCTGGACGATGAAAGCTACTCATCAATTACTCAATTTATTTCATATCAACTAACTATAAAAGTCATGTTATATACTGAAAATGTAGCAATGATTAAATATATTTGTGGCTTAAAATTTTAAATCGCATCATAATTTCAAAGCCCAAGAGGAAAAGTTTATTATTTCGAAACGAAAATATTAACTCTCATTTCATGGGTTTTTAATGTTTATTATCTGCGATTTTATTTTAGCTTGATTTTGAAATAGTGTAAAAATATAAAAAAAAAAACATTAGCTTAAGCCAAATTCTTTTATTTGAAAATATGTGTGTATAAATGGAAAACAACTATACATTAAAAAAAAAAAACTGCCATATTTAATTGAGGGAAGAGCTGACGAGCAAAAGTAAGTTACAAATAGAGTGATAGACTTATAAATTCAAAATCCAAGTCAGTTGATAACTAATACTGAACTGGGAAAAAGCCCATCTGGAACATTTAAAAATGAAGTCAATTAGAGTTGAACGGGATCCCATCGAAGTGGAGTCATCGCTCACAGTTAAAGCTGAAAGTTTTGGCAAACTCGGAGCTCGCAACACGAAGCGGAGCAACAACAGCAACATCAGCAACACTAACATCTGCAACAGCAATATCAGCAACATGTCAGATGGCAGGAGGTAGCACTAAATCAAAACAATGACAGCTTAACTCAACTATGCCGCATGCCTCATCCCACCTGACAACTGCCAGTTGCAAGTTGCAAGTTGCCAGTTGCAACAACAGAGTGGCCTGAAACCAAAAGCAAATCACACTGACAGCATTCAACATTCCACGTGCAACGTGGCCTAATCCAAGTTGTATTTGTTGTCGTTGTTGTTGTTGTTGTTGTTGCCGCCACAGGCAGAGATAAGCTGCAACGGCAACTGCAACTGTTGTGCACTCAAAACTAACGCTAAGAGGGGAGAGAAGAGAAGGTTACGGGGGTTAGCCGGTTAGGTCTATGGCCCAAACTGATGAGTCCGACGGCGTTGACAATGTGGCTGCCTGACCCAGTTTAGGGTCCAGAGTTATGGCCATAAGCATACACGGACAAATAAAGTCTGGTATTCGGATATAGAACTATTTCTAACATTTTACAATGGCATTTTATACAGGTTACTTAAAAAATAAGTATTCGATGCAATGCATGCAACAGGGAGAAAGAAGCATCGACAACCCTATAAAAAATATATATTCTTGATCAGCATTCTAAATCTCAACCAGATTGGACAAACTGAACGTTAGTAATGGCTTTTTTTAGTTTTAAAGCAATAAGACTGCCTAAAAGTATGCAATAAAAATTATGTTATATTTATTAAAATAAGTAACGGATATCCCACTGTCGGGAGTTCGACTATAGCCTTACCAGTTTGTTTTTTTCAGTGTTGTGTTTGTCTGACCATTCGACCATGAGAAACACACACACACACACACACTCACACATTTCCGCCTGTCACATGACGTTCAACTCGAGCTGAGCAGGGGTATTCCCCTGCCCACTCCAACTCGCTCTCTGATCGATGTTTATCGATGTTTATCTGCTGCTACTAAATTTCGATAACAATAAAATATGATTTCTTTTTTGGCAGCAACAACAACAACTACAACGACAACAAACAAGCAAACAAAACACACACGAAAAGAAATTAAGGAACTGCTAGAAACCATCGACTCTTCGCTACCCCCGCTCTTCATCTCCCTCTCCCTCTCCCTACCCCTTTCCCTTCCCCTTTCGTTTCCTCTCTTACCAACCAGTCCGTACCCTTGGCCAGAACAGGGGCCAAAAACCCTAAC
This sequence comes from Drosophila quinaria, assembly GCA_035047525.1. Taxonomy (NCBI): domain Eukaryota; kingdom Metazoa; phylum Arthropoda; class Insecta; order Diptera; family Drosophilidae; genus Drosophila; species Drosophila quinaria. The sequence goes on from JAWNPO010000455.1 coordinate 34,450,419, forward strand.
GGCAAAAACAAACAACGGCGCAAAAATCCAACAAAGCGCTGAGTAAATATTACAAAAATGTATTTCTATACACACACACAAACACACACACACATACCCAAGGCAAGGCAACAAAAAATATATAAATAAATGGCAGACGTGACAAAAATGCTTAAGTGAAAAGTTACGAGCGATAGAGAGGCAAGAAAAACATACACAAAGGCCCAGAAGGAGAGCGAGAATAACGTAAGAAAAAGCAAGACTAGAGCGAGCGAAAGAGAGGGAGAGAGGGAGAGAGAGAGAGAGAGAGAGGGAGACTAGCGAGCCGCTACGGAAATCGCTTTTGCACCCACCCAAAAATCAAAAAATAAAAGAAAAAATACCAAAAGTTCTGTTGCAAATTCAGCTGAAGTCAAGATACCCTTAAATAGTAAAATTCTTATAGATAATGCATATAGTGAGCTGATTATTAGTCTAAAATCTAATAAAACCTTTTAGATTTGTACCTTATTGAAATATTTGAAGACAGATATTACATAGGATGAATTTATTCAATTCAAACCCATTCAATTTTTTAGCCTCAAACTCAGTTTGGGCATTCATAGTCAATCATTGAATCTGTCACTCAATCAGTCAGTCAATCCATCAGTCAATCAATCAGCCATTCAGTCAATCAATCACTTACTAAATTAATCAGGCACGTTGTCAGTCGATCAGTCAGTCAATCACTCAGTTACTCATGCAGTCAATCAATCCGATAGTTCACCAATCACTTAATCAATAGCTTAAACAGTCGGTCAATCAATCAGTCAATCACTCTGTTAATCTCATTCATTCAATAAACCAGTCAATCAGCAGATCAATCACATGCTTAATCAAGAAATCAATCCGACAATCAATCACTTACTAATTAATCAGCCACGTTGTTAGTGGACTAGTCAGTCAATCACTCAGTTTATCGGTGATTGATTGACTATCAATCTAATAGTTGATGAATCACTTAATCAATCACTCAAACAGTCAGTCAATCTGCCATTCATTCAATCAATCAATCAGCTAATCATTCAATCAATCAGTCAATCAATACAATCGTGACAAAGCTTCCATTCAAATTATAATACCCTTAGCCAAAACTTACAAAAAGACAGCCCAAAAAATGTGGCAGAAAAAAGAAAAGAAAAGAAAGTTTTCTTCGCGTGCCGTCTTTATGTTCTCTTCATACCGCCAACATCCACTTGCCACTTGCCACTTCCTCTTGCCCCTGATTCGTTCACACTTGCTTTCTTTTCTTGTGCCTTTGCTTCGGTTTCGTTTCATTTTTGGTTGTGTTATTTACTTTGTTTCATTTTGTTTTTTTTTTGTTTTGTTTTGCTTTCGTCTCTTGCAGCGCTGCTTAATATTTTCTTGTTTACGCTTTTGTATCGCACAGTTGTTGTTTATCATCCACAGTCGGAGTCGCAGTCGCAGGCTCGGAGTCAGCCTCTTTCCCCCTGTCCCCCTCTGGACACCCTCTGGACCCTTTTGCCTTCCCCCTTGCATCCTTCTGGCCTTGAGCTTGCTCCTTGTTCCTGGCTGTCAAACTTTTCACGCACGCTCGGCAAACCGGCAAGCGATTTCCCGGCACGGGTTGAGCCGCGCACCAAATCGATTTCCGCTTCATTACCTTACTTTTCTTCCCCTCTCATCTCTCACCTCTCTCCTCTCACTCCCTTGTTTCCCTCTTAGGCCTATCAGCCCATTTGTCTCGGCTCTTTCAGCTTGCCAACCAAGCCGTATCAATCATCTTTTCAGGCAGCACAACTAAGATGTATGCTCCAGTTCCTTTGTCCCTGACCCTACCACCCCCACCCCCTTCCTCCCCCTTCATGTCTTTACCCCATCTCCCCCTCAACCACCCTGTCGGTCTTTTTGGAAACTCCACTCATATGTCAGGGACAAGGGACTACGCAAATTGTTTGTTTCGTCTGTTTTGTTTCGTTTCGTTTCGTTTCATTTTGTTTACTTTGCCTTTGCCCTTTGCACCACTTGAAATATTTCCACACCCCCTCTCACCACCCCCCCCCCCCCCTCCGTTTGTTGTATTCGTGTCATTTCTCAAGTTTACACAACATATTTCAAGTGTTTGATGTCTTTCGCACAGAACGCGCATCAATTTCTTGACTCACTGTTATATTTTCATTTCTTTCCTTTTTTCATCTTTTTTCTTATTCTCTGTCTCTCTCTCTCGCTCGCTCATTGTTGTTGTTGTTGTTTCTCATCATCGTTGGCGGCAACTCAATTAAAATGTAAGCCAAACCGCAAAGCGAAAACGTAAAAAAAAAATATATATATATATATATGAATATTGCGCATACGCCCCGTAAATCCATAATTGCATTTGTTTGACATCGCTTGAGCCGTGAACTGCACACCACCAACCAACAGCACCACCATCAGCACAACAACATCCAAAAAAAGCACATCACGTCATATATTTTATATACATCATTTATATATTTATGTGGCGCACATGCGTCTCTCAAATTTCTTTCGTGGCCATTTCGCCAACAATTTTCAATTCAGCGACAACTTTTTTATTTGATTTGTGAGCTTTAATAGACATTCAATGGTCTATAGAAATGTCTCTTAGATAACACGTCTGCTCTCCATTAAGCAGGCAAAATTAATTATAAAATAAAAAAATGTTGCCTACTTTTTGGCGTTTTTTTTTATTTATCTCGGTCAAAATTCAATCAATTCAAATAAGTTGCATTTTTTTTGTTATTTTTAGTGCTGAGTCTGATCAAATAAATATATGTAGATATATATTCTGTACTTTAATACCTCTGCCTAGGGCATTGGATTCGATTTGATAGTGAGTAAACTGTCTGGAACATCATCGTTGAGTACTTTGTAATTTCAATATGTAATTTTTATTCGAGACATTAGGCCTCAGGCATTCGTATAATTTAATTTAATTTCAACATTGCAAAACACTCTGAAACTAAAAACAAATAATTGTGTTTGCTTTGTAAATAAAAAAGAATTTAGACACATTAGACATGTTTATATCATATAAATATAAAAAAAATAAATAAAATAAATGTATTGAGCTAATACTAAAATGACAAAAATTGTGTTTTCACTTAAGCAATGTTTCATATAAAATGTATTTTTTGTAATTTTTATTATACTTGTTTAATTTTTTTCAAATAAGAGAACTTTAATATCTGCAGCCACAAAAATTAGTCTTATATGATCAAAATATATTTTTTCAACATAGAAAACTTATTCCATAAGCAAAATTAGCTTCAAAAGTCTCCGGAAAAAAAAGAAAGAAAAAAATTAAATAGGAGGCAAGCCAAAAGATAGGAATTGGCATTTATACCTAGCCAATTGATAAAGGTGTCCAATGATAAAAATCGAATGGTGCCCCTTCTCTGGATGCAAGACATTCGTTGTAGCTATTATCGTCCAGTCTCCAAAAATGTCGAATATTCTGAAATTCTGCAATCGAGTGATTCGAGTTACGAAGACTACATATCAAACATACAATATACTCATATACTTACTCCTACCCGCAAAGAAATAAGAAATTAACCCAGCAAGCAGCTTATCTTCAAATAGGGAATACATTCATCTGACAAATTCACCCGTGGAACAACAATGGCCTTATTAACCCACAAACTGAATATTATCAAAAGCCTTCAACAAACTGGCCCAAATTTAATTTTACAACCTGGAACAAAATGGTTTTTCTTGAAGAAAAGGAATCAAATTAAGTACAACAATTTTATGCTTGTATTTTCAATACTGAATACTTTTTGTGAAATAGTTCCCTCTCAACTAGAAAACTGATTAAAACTGACTTGGTTGCTTGGTAAAAAGTATTATGTTGACAAAAAATCAAAAGTGTTTGAATAATTTGTACAAAAATACTAAAAACAACAAAAATGTTGGCAAGCAGATTTTTTTGGCACTGAAAAAAAGGTTAGTATTATTTTACTTAAGAAGTGTTTCATATAAAATTTACTTTCAATATTATAGAATATTAAAATAAAATAATTGTACAATACTTGGTTTAACTTGCATTTCGTCAAGGTTTTCGCAGTGGCGAATTCCGGGCGAAAACGATATTGAAGCAATCAAATCTTTTGAGAGAGATTTCATATGCAGTCGCGTCTCTTGGCATTTCTCTTTTTTCTTTTTTGGTGTGTGAATTTTGGTTGCAGCATTTGCACTTCAATTTGAACGTGCAATGTATTTTTAAGCACTCCAGCGGGCCAAAGGGCGTGACCAGAGTGGGCGAAACGCAATGTTCTAGTTACTTTTGTTGTTGCTACGACAACAATTGCTAGTTGCAGCTGGAGCAACAGCAACAGCAGCAACAGTAGCAACAGCAGCAACAGCAATAACGATGATCACCAGCAGATGGAGATTGCCACTTGAGCGCAAAGAGAGAGAGAGTGTGTGTGTGCGTGTGTGTCTGTTTTGCATGTGTGTGTGTGTGTGTGTGAGAGTGGTCAATTATTTGTTGCTAGTTTATAAACTGCGCCTTGTTGTCCGTTAGAGAGAACAAGCAGTGAAAGTTTTCCACAGCAATAATAACAGCAGTGCATAAATTGACCAGAAAGCAAAGGGCACCCCCGCCCCCGCCCAGCCCACTCAATGTGTACATGTGCATTGTGGGCGTGGCAGATTGAACTTTGTTAAGGGCTGGCCAACAGCTGCTACTGCTGCTATCTTGTGGTCAGACCCGATTACCCTGCCGGAGAATATTCAAAAAGAGGTAGGTAGGTACTCTACAATTTGAAACAAATCCCGACAGTCTGGCAACTCTATTACCATCATTGGAGAAAGACTATAATACTAGAGCTACTCAAAACCTGATCTAAGCAATATTAATGATATGCAAATGTGCTACAGAAACCTCTTCAATTTCTCTCTAAATTTCATACAAATTTATGTCAAATTCAAGCGAAAACGATTTCTGTGGCACCCCTTTCGACCATTTTCAATGGGAAGAGTGATTAATTTCATAGTCAGTTTTGATCTCTGTCTGTATATGCTAGCCTCCCTTAGGGTACTTTCTATTCGAGCATACCCAATTAAAAGCCAATCGGCTTGTTTTTGAGCTTTTATTATTGCTTGTATCAGAACTTTCGAAATCGCAACCAAATTGGATGCATTACATAGCATCCATACAGTTCAGAAAATGCATTTATGCAAGGGAAATTTGAAATTGGAACTGAAGATGATGATATAGAGTTTAAATTGTAGTGGGATGATTGTAATTGGAAACTGGTGTACAGATTGAAAATTGGTATAAATAGATGATTGCCGATAGTTAACTCTGACTGAGCAATTTACTCTTTGCAGTGTAATGTTTGACATCTTAATGAAGAAACCCAGGAATCAAATTATGATTTTTTGGTTGTGGTATATTCCTAAAAAGTTTGTAAGCAGAGAAAAAAATAGATAAAGGAATATTAGAAATGGACCTGGACTTTTGAGATCAAAAATGCGACAAATATGAGTAGAACTAGAACTCAGTCTTTTTTATAGCATGGAAATGATTTCGTCACTATATATATATAGAATAGATCTTTTCGAGTTCTGTCTTGAACCCAACTCGGATCCTCATCTTCGGAAAAAATTGATTACAAAAATCTATTCTATAACCTCTACTTTATTTCAACTTCCCTTTAGAATGTTGGGAAAATTATAATATAATTATTTTCCTAAGAAAGATTTTTAAAAAGCTAAAATTTGTTTAATTTAAATATTTGAAAGGCTTAAACCATTATGGAAATATGACACTTAATTAAGAAATCAAAAGAGTTTTATTAAATATAAATTTTAACTTTGAATATAATAAGTAAAAAGACTAAACTGGAATTAAGACTAGAAGATCAGTTCACCAAAGCTAGATTTGTTTCAATTGCACTTCCAGTGACTTAAACTAAATTCTCCTATAATTATAGAACTTAAGTCTATGGCCTAAGATAAAACTCTTAAAGCCTGCAATGAGTTATGTGTTAACTGGGGCTAAAAGCAATTTGGCCATCAATTGTAGGCACTTGCCAAATTGAAGCACTCGACAGAGCGTGCGAGGGAGAGAGGGGTTAGAGAGAGAGAGAGAGAGAGAGAGAGGGAAGAGGAAGCCCTTGGGCCAATTTGAGGCAGGCACAAATCATAGGCATTAGGTGCTTGTCATATACGTGGCTGAGGCATCAACACCTTTGGGTAGCATAAATTGTGTGTGTGGTAGCCAAGTACGATGCGGAGCACACAGTTAAGTGGCTAAAACAAAAGCCGGCAATAGATCAAACCGCTGGAGTTTATTAAACCAACAGCAATAGCAACAGAAACAGAAAGCGGCATGTGGCCAAATGAGAGGCTTTTGGTATTTTCTATTAACTGGCTGGCGTTTAATTTACAGCCACGATGGGAAAGAGCAATTGAAGGGAAAGGGCCAACAATAAATTACACTGGGGCGACAAGACCGGAAATGAGTGCCAAGTCTGCCAGTTGTCAGAGTTGTTGGTCGGATGTGGCTGCCTTAAGCCTCAAAAGGGGGGGAGAGGGCGTTATAGGCAGCACTCACTGTACTGTATTCTGTCTGCCTGCTGCTGCCGCTGACATGTCAAACGATGCGCATTCTAATTAAAATTTAATTGTTTACACTTTTCGACAACCAAACGGAAATGGGCTAAGGAAATGGCCCAAAATAAACATTGAAAACACTGAGTGTGTGTGGGGAGAATAAATTTTACTTTGCTGATTTCTTGGCCAAGTTAAGGGCTGTCCAGTTTAGAGGTCTTGGCCCTGTTCCTGTTTCTGTTCCGATTTCATTTGCAGTTTCATTAACAATTTTAGTTCCATTAGACAAAACATTGTTGTCGTGACCGGCGCGTTTAATTGTCTCTCTGGCCTGATTTACATGGGCCCAATCACCAAAAAACTTTACAACACAAACAAACAGTTTCCACCTCTCTTCTCTCTCTCTCTCTCTCTCTCTCTCTCTCTCTCTCTCTTTCTCTCTATGTCACACTCTGTCTCTTTTACTCTGTTCGTCTGGTCAAACGTGACTCGCATGCCAATTGTATGCTTATCAAAGTGTACAAAATTCATAGAAATTATGACACGGCCGCGAAGACGTTCGACATTTGAGACAATAGTCTCGCTTTCCTCTTTCATCCACTCTCTCCCTCTCTCTATCTCTCTCTCTCTCTCTCTCTCTCTCTCTCTAAGCCCGGTCACTGGCACTGTGTGCTTTAGCATTTTATTGTCTTTAAGCTTCATTAAGTCAAATGGTGCAAACGTTTAAGTCAACGCCCAACGCCATCGACAACGCGGCGTATGAGCAACGTCACGCATTAAGTATTCGCATTAAGTATACGCATTAAGTATACGCAGCGCTGACAGCGGACAGAAGCGACAAGCATACTCCGCAAATCTATGGACATTGATGACACTATCTCCCCTGTTTATTTTCTCACTCACTGTCTCTCCTTCCGTTTCTGTTTTCATTCTGTTTAGTGATACATAAAGTCATTATTAAATATGATTGAAATTAGAAATAAGATATTTTCTATATTACATAGAAGCTCATTTAATAACATGCTCTTTACACGGCCTTAAACATTTACAAAAACTCTACTTAAAATAAAAGAGAAAAACAACTAATATTAAAAATTTATGATATTGCATTAATGTGCATCCAATTTTTGGTTTAATACAATTTATATTTTAATTTTCAAAGTAAAAATTTTTGTAGTTAAAGCTTTTTTAAATAAATATGGAAGCTTGTGCGTTCTATTTTGATTTGCAATAAATCTGATATTTAATATTTAAAGTAAAGATTTTAAATAAATTTGTGGAGTTAAAATTTTTGTAATTACATATTAATTATTATAAGTATTATTTTGCTTTATTTAGAGCAATATCAAGAGTTTAAATTTATTTTAATAAATAAAAGAAAATCCAAATTTAATTTCAACTTATTTCACAAATATCAGAGATATCCCCATTAATCCAGATTATTTCATTCAGCTTTAATTTTCTCAATACTTTTACTTTAAATTTTTGTCTCAAGGAACAGACGACAATTTTTATTTATGCTTAAACTGACTGTAGGGTATTTAATAATCCATCAGTTTCGATTTAGAATTAGCTTATTAGCTAGAGACTTTAATTAGGATTACGCGTCTACTTAATGAACTCGGTTTAAAATTATGGTTACCAAGACAGATAACCCATATAAAGGAGAGAGGAAAGTGGGACAGAGAGGGAGAGAGTGAAAGAGAGAGAGAGGGAGGGAGGGCCACAACGTGCACCACATGTGCACCAACCACCTAGCAATTAAAAATTTGTGGCAGGCGCTAAACGGGAAATCATGGAACAAAATCGAGTTAAAATTCTAGAGCAAATTAAATTAAACACAAAACGTGGGCACTTCCAGAAGTGAAGAATGTCGAGGGTGAAAGACGATAACGGAAATGGCAAAAAAGATGGTGGAGAGGAAAGTGCGACAATTGTGGTCGCTTATTTCGTTTATCAAGTTTTGGACGCGTCGCAGACGCAACTTTTGCCTGCGGGCACAAAAGTCAAACCTCCGTTTTAGTAAATTAGAAAACGGGCGTGGCTAGACAAGGGGGACAAGGGGGGCTTTAAATGTTCTCGTGTAATTAAAATTTAATTAATGTTGCCAGACAGTAAAAAAAAATATTAAAGATAAACTGTTATTTTAAAAAGGAATGGAATCTGTTAATAAAATAATTTGAAAGGCTTCAAAAATATAAAAAAAATTTAAAACGAGACGAAAAAACAAATAATTTCTTTGCAATTAATTGAAGCAGGATTCGAACCAAACCCTTGCATTAATGTTAAATAACTCTCATATTTGAGAGAAATAAACTATAAAGATGAGTATTTAATGTTTGACATACATATCAACAAAGTATTAAGAAAAGCGATAGCTTCACTAAGCTTCACACTACGAAACTGTAAATTTCAAGCTGCTCTCAGAAATATTTCATATCTTTATTAGACACTAATAAATGAGAACGAACTTAAACTAAGTAAGAGTACATGTTAATTTTGTCTAACATAAAGATTAAAATTTAAAAAATATAATTTTACGTCAAAAAATTTTGCAAACACCTTATTTAGAAATTGAAGAAACCGGTCATGGATTTAAAGCAGCTATTTATTAGACAAAAGTAAACTATAATTAAACATTTCACAATATCTATAGAAATAAAGCTGACAAATGGATGCAACTTGGCTTCAGACTTGAATTTATAGTTGAACTCAGAGTTGAGTTGAATTAAAAGTTGAATTGAGAGTTTATGGGTCGATTTAGTTATTTGTTTCGAACTGAGATGCAGACACCGAGACAGGAGAATAGCCAAAGGATTACAGAAGCCATTGACCGTAACGTCGTGACACGAGATGATAAAGAAGACAATGATGATGATGACGAAGATGAAGATGAGGGTGAGAGTGAGGGCTGATAAAAAAAGATTTTCCTTGCTGCTTGTGTTGTATTTTGTTGTGTTGTATTTTGTTGTGTTGTGTTCATGCTCGTGTCATTTGTGGTTGCTGCTGGTTTGCTTCATTGGTTTTTGATTGTGTTTGGCTGCTTTATTTATTTATAGCTGCGAAATCGAAGCTGGGAAATGGCAAATGGCAAAACTGGCTTGCTTTCATAAAATATTATATCTTGTTTTACGCAAAACCCCTCAATCTTCTCTCTCTCTCTCTTTCTGTCTGACGCACTTACATATGAGTACGACAAGTTGAACTCATGTAGAGCTGAAGACGCTAGCAAAGTTAAATTGCAAGCAACAACAACATTGGTTATAACAGCAAGGAGCAAGGAGAAAGGAGCAAAGAAGTCCTGTGGCAGCAGTTCGCTGGCTTTTTGTATAACTTTTGATTAATAGAGCAAGTGAGCTATGGCTGAGAAGTACACGGAATGGGAAAGAGGGAAAGGGGAAAGTCAGTCAGTGGTAACAGGAATCGAGTCAAGTTGAGTCGAGAGTCGAGTTAAGTTTGAATCCTGGCATAATTGCGCCACATGCTCGAAAAACAAAGAGCCAAAAACAGAGGCCATAGCCATGGCCAACAACAAACCAAAGCCGAACAAAACCCCAAAAACCCCAAAAGGCAACTTCAAGTCCAAAAAGTTCCCAGGTTCTTCAGTCCTTCAGTCCTTAGCTTTTTCGCTCCTTGAGCTGATGCTCCTGCTGCTCCTGCTGCTCCAACTCCGACTTCATCTGCGACTTCGACTGTTCCTGCACATGACAAGCGAACTGCCGCTGCGAGTGAGCAAAAAATAATAATATTAGATGGACGAAATCTTTAGTAGAGTTCACGACTATGCAATACCCGTTATAATCATTAAGATTCTTTCATTCCCAGCGCTCTAAGTATCGAGCTCACTTATAATTAAAATTTGCATATGTTTTATATACTAGAATAACTCAAAGATATTTCTTATCAAACTTTTCAATATGTTAGACTCCACATATTAGATAGATTTTTGTATACAGCACCGCATTTTTTAAAAACATTTTAACTAAAAAAATTAAATAAATCGTTTATTATTTCTGAATTAATAAATGTAATTTCTGAGCCTAAGCTAGAAAAAAAAAATATAATGACCAAAAAAATAATAAATTTTTCGTTTCGTGGGTAAGAAAAAATTTTGATGTTCAATTATGAAGCTCAATTGTGGACTTGTAAAAAAATGAATGGTAGAAAAATTAATTAAAATTCAGATGTTCCTACAGATGGATGATGGACTTGATTGTCGATAAATATACTGATCTATTTTTTTTTTACTTAAATTGCAACTCTGTATACCCTTGTATGTATATCGAGAATTGGGTATAAAAACTTCTTACGCTAAATTGATTTCGTTGAAAACAAGTGCTTGATAGTGCTGCACAGAGGGTAGCAGCAGCAGCGAAGGGGGCCAAATGCAAAGGGAGGGCGTGGAGAAGGGGAAGAAGGCGGAAAGGGGGAGGGGTGGTGAGAGAAATTGGCGTCCTGCTTCGCGATGTTGTTGGCATTGGCGTAAAACAAACAGACAAATGCACTTATGCAACAGCTTTGCATTATTTCATGTCACTTCATGAAAAAGCCCACAAAAAGAACAAAGAAAAGAGCCAACGACCAACAGATACCCTGTAGACAACTGGGAAATACACAAAAAAAATTATTTAGTTTATGAAAATATTTATTTATATATAATTTATAAGTTTTAATGTTACAAATCATTATAAAATGAATTTCCCGCTTAGGAATTTGCTTAGAATTGATATAGAGTCAAACGTTACATAGTTTGCAATTCAAACATAATACTCGCACTCCAACTTGAAGAGTATCTTTTTTTTTGGCTCCCGAAACTGTTTGTTCAACAACGGTTTGCCATATGACAAATCCAGCAATAGCACCAGCAAATAAAACAAAAAACATGAAATTTGACTCAATACTTTGAAAAAAACTGCAACTCAACATCTCCCCAAAACATTTTTGCCGACAACCCGAAAACAAATTCAAAGCTGCGGGCAGACAGCCAAAAATACTTTGGTATAAATTAACTTCTCGCCGATTGTGGAATGCATTAAAAAAGTTGATTTCGATATCTGAAAAAGAGTTGAGCGATATTTGTGGAGAATTTGCTGTCACAGCGACTACTGAGACTGTTTTAAAAATACTCAATATACAATTTTACATATATAAAATACAATCTTTCCCATTTATATGATTTGATATTTTAGACATAAAAAAAATTAAATCATAATCTTATGGCAAATAAAGTTTGTAGTTTAAATTTATCTGATAAAATATAGTCCTAGATGAAAATTCAGTTTACAAATATTTAATTTCAAAATTTGTTAGTCAGATTAAAATTTAAAATTGTTTTTAGTTTTTTTTTTTTAAATCATGAAACTATTTTTATTTTTTAATTTATATTTAACCACACAGGACAAATCACTTAATGTTTTTACCAAACAAATATGTCTATTTACATTAAGCTTTAACTAATCTATAAATTATTGGAATTAAATGGTTTATTGAAAACAGTTGACGTTACTTGTCCAATGAAAGCATAATTATTATCAAATTTACTTTGTAAATGAAATTGAAAACATGGCCTTTTGTTTGCTGCTTTGATTGGCGGACTAACGGACTGACTATAAAATATCATTTACAATGCCTGAAGCATCAATGAAGTTACGAGTTTCCGATTTACAGCCAGGCAGATACTCATCGGATTTCACTGCTGAATAGGCTGCACTAATTGGGAATTGGGAATGGGTTGCCAAGCTCAGAGACAGTCAGATATTTGGCACAAGTCGAGGTCAAATTTAAAGCAGTGCACTAATTAATTATACCTAGTGCGATTGCGAGTAGTTATACGTGTGTGTATGTAGATGGAAATATACATAAACTCGTATCCGTCATCTACTTACATATACACGTGTGTATGTATGTACATATGTAACTGGAGTACACACATTCCGTAATGCATGCACACTTAAGCCCTCAAGAGTGCCCAGCCAAATGGCATGACAGAGATGAATACACCCAGATACACAGATACCTGCTAACGTATGTACATACCTGTAACAGCTTTTCCAACCCCTTCACTCCCTCCCTTCCCCCGCGCTATTCTGTAAAGGGCGTGGATGCCAAGGCAAGTGCAAGACACGAGAACGAGAAGCTTTGCAAAATACTTTCATAATAATCTTTATGCCACGATGTTTCGGCGGCGGAGGCTAAAAAAAAAACAAAATAAGATACGCAGACTCTTTTACCCTTTCACCAAACAAAAAAAAAAAAAGAAACAAGTACCGTCCGCATTAGTTGTAGAGGTGGACATACAAATACCCTATAGCTTTTATATTATAACAACTTGTATACATATTTACTTATCTATATAAATAAGTCTCTTTGTCAGACTGACTGACTGACTGAGAATCAACGTGTAGGCCAAACGGTTAAGGCTAGAAAGTTTAAATTTTCACAAAATATAGCAGACACAATTTTGTAAGTGCAAAAAGACGGCGATTTGTCCTGTAAGTGGGTCAAATTCAGGATCAAAGTTCAGGGTTTAGCATGAAAAACTTGTCTGTTTCTTAAGATATCTCAACCAAACTCACAGATTGTATATATGGGGCTGCCTGTTACATCCTGACTAAGTGGGCATAAAAATGTACGGTATTCAGTAAAGCTATGGGTTTCTTAAATAATAAATTGTTGTAGCACAAGAAATTTTTTATAGGAATTTTGGGTTTTCAAATCATTTTTATGAAAAATTGTTAAGCTTTGAATTCCGCACCAATCTAAAAGTTCTTTAAAAGTTAAAGAAAAAATAGATATTTTTAACACTATGCTATTTAGCAAACCCATTTGCTTCTATATTTATGTATACAGGGTATCTGAACGGAAGAACTGAAAACACGAAAAGAAACAGCTAAACGAGCATAAACTCAAGGGTTCAGTTCAGTTCAGGCAGCTGGGACGTTTCCCGTCTGGGGCTGTGAAAGGGGCTGAAGAGGGAGTAAGGGGTAAATGGAGTAAAGGCGCAAGGGGGCGTGGCGCCCACTGGTTGGCGTATTTGAGAACACTGTGATTTGTTGTTGTTGTTTTTGTGGTTGTTGTTGCTTAAGTTGTTGCATGCTGCCTCTTTTCTTTTCTTCTCTTTTTATTAAGTTAATGTCGGCCCACAGTTTTTGTTTTTCCAGGAATATGCCCGAAAACAGCTTCTGGCTCAGGTCGAAAGCCGGTGAACAATGATAGAGCATTAGGGATTAGAGATTTGAGCTTATAGATATTACTTAGAGCCAAACAAACAAGACTCAACTTATGCTTGTGGCAAAGGCCTCGTCAAATCTTTGTCTTCTGGTTTCGATCCAAAAAAATAAGCGAATTTTTAATAAAAATATTCACTTAATATTTATATATCCTTATTTTCTCAATCTGATACTTGTTAATAGGATATTTAAAAAATTACTATGAAAAAAATAAGAAAAAAAAGAAAGTCAATTTTATTGCTGTTCTTAAAAGTATGCTATAATAATTTCGTTAAAATTCATGTAATAATAATATTGTTAATATTGTAAAAGAATATGATTTTCTTTAAGCTTTCTTAAAGATATGTATGTGTGTGAAAAATGTTACTTTATTTATTCTTAAAGTATAGTTTATTTAGAGATATTAATGTAAATTTGAAATTTAGGATCAGGCAAATTAATTTATTTCAAATTTTATACGTAGTGTCTGTACTTTTTTAAAATATATTCAGAGCTCATGCATTCATGCATTTTTGATTTTAAGATACTGCTTAATATTCAAATAGGGTTTCTTCAACACATATGTACACATGTATGTTATGTGTCTCTCAAGAAACTTCTTAAAGAATTCAGTAAGGATTAATGTGAAATGTATCTTATACTTTAAAATGTAACTCTTGAATTACTTTACTTATTATAAAGTCATTTTAAAGTAACTGTTTTGAAGGAACAACGCTATGTCCTTTTTTTTCGTATTTTAGAGTTAAAACACGACCGAATTTCATTTTTCTGCTTTTTACAGATCATATGTGTGCCAAATGAGTATAAATGACCTTAATATTTAACATTCATAGTGCATTACTAACAATTTTGTTGCATACGCACAGTTTAGTTAGAAATTATGACAAAATAGCAATTAATAACAGAGGCAAGGTACATACAAAATTACTAGATACAATTTCAGAAAAGTTATAAGTTCTGCTCCGAACAGTTAAGAGTCTTTAGCTGTAGAAATATTAAAACACACTTTCGATACAGCCCTCAACTAAAAGTGTTGAATGAAAAAGTTTTAAAGACATTTCGATAGACAGTTTACATTAAATTCAAATTCAACTCAAATCACTTTAACAAAATATCTTGAAAAAAAATCATTTTTCCATTACATTGCAAGGAATTATTTCAGTCTACTCATAAAATTGCCATTCATCTCAGTTGAGTTCAGTTCACCTCACTAGAGTCTCTTTAAGAAACCTTCCACTTTCAAAAAATACTCGAGCTTTAAAGAATAATTCAGCTGGAGAATGAACTGAAACACATTTCCATGTATGTATGCACATACAAATGTATCTCAAAAAGTCATCTTTCATTCTTTGAGAGTTTTCATTGTTCAATAACGTTCATTCCATTTTCATTTCGCTTATCTTGAGATATTTTCATATCTATCTTCGATATGCCTTTGGTCAGCATGAACTGGGTATGACTTGGGTCATGTTTTTGTTGTTGTTTGTCTTGTAGTTGTTTTTTGTTTTTCTTGTTGTTGTTGACGTTGGTCGAAAACTCTTTTGGCTGCTCGCAGGCATTTTTCCAGCTCCTCTTTCTCAATTTCCTCCTTATTTTTTTTTTTTTTTGCTACATTTTTTACTACGTTTTTCGGGTGGAGAATGCTAAAAGCAATGTTGGATTATTGGTATATGGACCCATGTGTGTGTTGGTGTATGTGTGTGTGTATACAAAGATAATACAAATCTTTAGCAGGCAATGTGGAGTCAGTGATGTCATTTTTTTCTCAGCATAAAAAGCAGGATCAACGAAAAAAAAAGCTAAAAAAAGCGCAATCCCAGGGAAAAAAGTCAAGAAAAAATCTGCTTTTTATAACATAATTTGTTGTTTGTTTTTCATTAATAAAGACTTATTTTCATATATAACAAAAACAGAAATTCAATTAAAATATTCAAATTTTAACATTAATCGAAAATTAGAGTTTGCATAATATATTTTCAATATTTTGTTCATCATCGTCTGGATAAAAAGTCTCGCTGTACTATTTTGGTTAGGCAGCTGGGGGGTAATTGGTAATTAATTTTGTGCGGTGGAGTTTGATTCTCGACGCAATGTTGCTGTCATCACACTTTTTTTTGACAAAGATCACTTAAATGATTGACAGGGGCGATTGCACTATGCTGAGCAAGAAAAAGGCAAAGCGCCGCCTCCTGCTCAATTGTTTTAGTGGGCAATTGAACAAAATTTTATTTTATTTTTTTGCACAAAGCCCTCCATTGAGCTGGTATGCTCTTTTGTAGCACTATGTGCTAGCAAATCACTTAATTTTGTAGTTATGCTGCATTTACAGTAGCTGCAAAACACCCGTGTTAAATCTGTGAGATCCCTTCTCGCCCACTCCTTAAACTCCTTGCTCTGCAGCCGGACATCTCGAACTTTTTGCTTGTACACTTCTTTTGACATTGTCAATTAATTTTGTTCTGTTTCGCAAACGGATTTCACAATGTTAGCGATGGAAGACGCGCCAAAAGGGAAACTATTCAATAAAACTTTGCCGATAGAAATAGATTTTTAACATTTCAACCGTCAAACTCAATTAAAACCGTTCTCAAAATTGATTAAAAGCGAAAATTAAAAAAAGCTGTTTAAATTTGCTAAAAAATCTAGAATTCCCGCTGCCCGCTGTTTTCAAATTTTTCCCGCAAACATACTTCAAAAAAATCCAAATCTGACGGGAAAAAAGCGGAAATGACATCACTGAATGGAGTGCGTATAGCTGTGGGCGTGGCACTCACAAGCACACACACACACACATACGGAAGGCGCCCTAAAGTTTATTGCTCCCCCTTTGTCCAAACAACATTTACAGCCTCCGCTTCGGTTACCCTTTCTCGCTCACTAGCCAGGTGAGTTTTATATGCAATAATTTTTCTTTCTATACCCTGTACTTATTAAAAGTTACAGAACGGAAATGACAGACCCAGCAAGAGTTTGATTTATATAAAGCGTTAAGCTTTCAATGTAGAATATACATATTTATACCCTGTACTTCATATAAGGAGAGGCTTACAGAAGTCTCTTTCAATACAATGCTCTGCATAAGTACATTACTGGTCAATATAATAAGAACACGCTCATGAGATATATGACAATAGTTACATAACAACAAAATATACCCCTGTATTTACAAAATTTAAAAGAATTAGAAGTTAAATTAAATTGTGCTGAAATTTTTCAGACACCTGCTTCAATATTTATTCGGGTTAGTCGATAAAGTAAGTAAACACAGAAAAAGGTTTTAAAATTTTAAAGCGCAAATGCTGTGACAAGTGATAGATATGAGAAATGCGATTTATTAACGAAATTCAAGTAATCTACAATAATAAAATAAAAACAGTATATTTAATTACATTGAATAAATTGAAAAACTCGACAGAGTATTAACAATGCAGGGTATCTCGGGTTAAGTAATACAGCAACTATACAAGAGATAGGAAAAATGCAACTTGGTATGATAAATATACATTGCCCATAAATGTTCAAGATAAATAACTGAACCAAATACGATAAATTCGTGTTTCGTTCAAATTACAGGGTATTTAATTAATGACTAGTGGGTATGACTAATAAAGATAACTATGAAATTCTATAAAAGATAGATCAGATTATGGAATGTTTATATATCAGATACATTTACAGAGTAGTTGTCACTGAAAAAACATTTTAGAAATGCTTTATTAGTTAAAAAATATATGAAAAACAATGAAAATCCATTAAGAAAGCTAAAAAATATGTCAATATGCAATTTAACCAAAATTCGAATCAAAGTCTGGGGATCAGAAATAACAATAATATTTGCAGTCCAGCTTGAAAATGCTAAAACTATGCAAGCACAATTTATAGGGTATCTCATGTGGTAGTGCCAGCTTATCGCATCGTTTTCAGCATTTTGGGAAAGTTTTTTGGGGCTAGGACTGTGCTGGATTTAATAAATTCTAATGTTTGCTTACCGTGGCCAAAAGGCTTTCAACTTAAAGCCGCACACACATGCCTATGATGGGAGTCAGTGTGTGTGTCGGGTGTGGGAGGGGGGGTGAAGAGGGGAAAGGGGATACGATGCATATATCAGGTTTCAGCTGCCGCAGGAGCTGTGTTAGCTCTGCAGCTGCAGCAGATTTACTTTTATTGCAAATTGCAGCACCGTAAGGCAGACAGGATGCAAGCCAGGTCCTTGCCACATGTAGACAGATAGAGAGAGAGAGAGAGAGAGAGAGAGGGAGTAAGAAAGGAAAGGAGCAGCTGGCAGATGATGTAGACATTTAAATGAATGAATAGAGAGCGAGAAGAGAGAGCGAAGAGAGAGAGAGGAGAGACAACTTTGTAAGCCAACTTCAGAATTCAGCATTCTAACCAAAAAACTGGCCGCGGGGCAAGTTTTATGTGAGGCATGCAACACAACGTTTCTCCAAAGTGCAGCACAAATATTGTGCTACCTTTTTCTTTACTCACATATTGTTAACTCCAATTTAGCAAAAGATGGAAGTGCAACTGCAAGTGGATGCGGCGAGACGCCGTCTGTTTAATTAGTAAAACGATTTATCCATGGGGCAAGAGTCAAATGGGGCATGCACCACATGCACATGCCACATGATACCAAATGATGCTGCCTGCAATTTTGAGTTGTTCAGGGCGGGAAAAGTGTTTGTTTGCTCCTGTGCTGGAAATTGGTTTTCAAATTTGATTTGATTTGATTTGATTGTGAGGCCTTAACGCAGCCAAGTCCACGGCTTAATCCAGCTCCTTGTTGACTGTCGTCGCACCTTGTTGTTGTTGACTGTTGCAGTTGCTGCAGTTGTCGACGTTGGCAACGCGATGGGTTGTGGCGCCACCTGTGGCGGCACCACCGGCAGCAGCTGTGGATTCTGTCGCTTCTCCCGCTCGGCCAGCTCATCGACATAGGTCTGGGTGGCGAGTCCGACGCATTGGCCGTACTCCTCCATCGCGGGGAAGCACATGTAGGACTCCTGGTGATGCTGCCGCAGACAGCGCAGCAGCTTGTCCGCCACCTTGGTGCACGGCATGTGCGGCGCCTCCCCCTCCTTCAGATGCCGCTCCGTGTGCTCCACCATCCGATCGAACTCCTGCACAATGGCATCCGGTGACCTGGTCAACAAAATAGACAAAATATTGTACAACACTTTTAGTCTTTTAAAGAATCCATCTTTTTTTATTTTTTAGGTGTACATGGAACTATTTACTTGATTACTTGATATATGTGTACATATATTTATTTTATATTTCTTCAATAAAGTACATGCAATATATATAATTTATATTAAAATAATGCAAATTTAAATATAAACTTAAATTTTTATTTTAAGTGATCAATATTATTCCGTATGTGTTGAACGAGACACAAATAAAAAAGAAGATATTAAGCTATATATATTGAATATCTTAAATTTTGTTAGACTTCACATAAATTACAATTTGAATTTATCAAATAAAAATAACGAATTTGCAAGTTTTATATAATAATCAGGGCAAAGTGTTTTATTACAGTCGAACTTGCATAAATGTTACTTTTGCAATTTAATTAACAATAAAAATCAAGAATTAAGTGATCTACAATGCCAAATTAAGAAGTTAATTTTTTTAGTACATTAGTTAATTTTTTAATACAAGTATATAGTTCAAACAAAAATATTCTTCACAATGATTTTTTGTTAAAATTTCATATAATAATTGTTATTTGTTTAACAAACGTGTTACAAGCATATGTTGTTTAAATCAAACATTTTGCTTATTAGTTTATTTTTCACCGATATTAAGTCTAAGAAGTCTTCGCGATTTAATTTTTGAGCAACCTACAACCAAATGCTTAAAAAACAGAATAACAAAACTAAAGGACATGGAAAATATCGATGGAAAAGCCACAGAAGGAGCATTAGAAAATGCGTTGATACACAAGTGCATTATGTCTAATATAATATAAAGTGATTTAAAATTTTTTTTTCTTATTTTGTTTGAAACAATAATAACCTTGTACTCACATGCGTTGAATGTCCTCGACGGCACTTAAAACGCTGCCCTTTTTCAGCTTCGCTGGCATTTCATGCGTCTGGCTCTTAGCTGAGGATTGGGATTGAGATTGCGACTTCATCTTGGGCCATCAACCGAGCCAACCCTTTACGTTAGTGCTTTCTCTATTTATTTATATTTTTTTAAATTTGATTTAAAAGTACCCGTAGTTATTTTTTTTAATATGGCCAGAAAACAATTTAAAAATTTTTTTATTTCCTTGTGTTTGATTTTCTAAGAATTGTGTCTAACGAGGGCTATTTAAATTCAAGAACTTTATGCTGTCCTTCGAGTTAGCAGTCAACATTTGATTCAACAGACTTACAACAGAATCAGAGGCAACCCAGACCCAAAGTTCGGCATACAGTGCTTGCGAAAAGCATAGAGACGAGCAATATTTTTCTTTGAAGTAGTCTCGACTCATAAAAGAGAAACGAAACTTGATACCTGCATTTCAATTTGCAAACATAAAAAAAAAACGAAAACTCTAAAAATGTTCTACACTTTTTAAATATTTCCAATCGTTAACATGTTTCCATTAATGGAAAGGTCATTAAAATTCCGTTTGAATGATACAAAACACTTCTTAAGCCATTAGGTATTCATTGAAAAATTCGAATTTATGTAAAAGTCTACATATAAAACTTTTTTCCTCGATTTTAAAAAATTCTTTGAAGCAAAAAAATTCTTCAAACAATTTAAGGAGTGACTGCAAAAAAAGTTTTTAAAAATCTTCTCGCTAATATTTTTTGTGATTTTTTGAAAACTGCAAAAAATCACTTTTTTGTATAAAAAAGATGAAAAAGGGGTTAAAATAGTAATTTTTATCAATTTTCAAAAAATCACAAAAAATATTAGCGAAGCGAGTTTTGAAATTTTTTTTTACAGTCACTCCTAGAGTTGTTAAGTTGAAAGCTTTTCAAGACTTCTTGAAATGTTCAATAAAAATTATTCCAATCTCTGAATATTTGTGTCAGCGTTTGGAAATTGCAGAGCCTCCGACATCTAAAATATAAACAGGCTTTTGAAAGTTTTGCTGTTGTCCTTTGCTGGCCGTCCTAGAGCAAATATACATATATTAATTTTATATATTTTTGTTTTCTTTGAAATGACGAAAGTTTTTTGTGGAGGGTGGGAAAAACAATAAAAATATGCATTAGCTGCATATGATGTTTCATCCACGTTTCTCTCAAGGCAGCAGCTGTTGATTCCGCTTTCTCCACCAATCCTCCTGGTTTTCTCCTGGTTTTAGTTCAAGTCTAGGACCTGCCTCAGTGCCTTGGCACTGTCAAAGTTTTGAATTTAAAATTTGTGGTTTAATTGCGCGTTTAGATGCAAAGTTTTGCGCAAATGAAGCACAAAAGTTGAGCCGCAATTGGAGCCGCTGTCAATTGCAGGCTGCACTTCATCAAAAGCTGTTGGCCAAAAGGCGCTGGCTCTTAATACCTGGCCTCGACTCGACTCGACTCGTCTCGGCCTCGGGGCCAACAACTTTTCGATTGCCGAGCATAAAAAATAAAACAAGAGGAGTTGAGAACAAAATGTGCGAAAGAAAATAAGTTTTTTGTTTTCATCTCATTGTTGTTGGAATTTCGTTATTGGAATATTCATTGGCCACAAAAATACTTTTTCGATTAAACTTTAACAGCGCGTGAAATGCCCCGGAAAATGTGGCAACAATGGCTGGACAGGCACCTCTCCCTATCTCCCTCTCCCATCTCCCACCACCCACCACCCACTCCACACCTTGCTCTTGTGGATGGCAAATCAGAAAATGATTAATTACAAAATTGGGCACGGAATTCCGAACTTGACCTCGTCCTTTGGCTCAAATGCCAAATGCCAATTAGCACAAATATTTCAACCCCGCATCGTTAATGGATATAAATTTGTATCGTTTCACAAAACACAAAACCAAACAACAAAGTCTGTGGAATGTGCAACATCAAAGGGGAATGCCCCAAAAAAATCTACACTTTATCCATGCCACACTCTTGGGACAAGTTGTAAAACCAACGCGCTTTAAAATAGGAAAAAAAAAATTATAGAATTGGTCACTTTGCCTCATTCTCATTTCAAATGTTCCGACGGTGTGGCAACTGCATGTGGCAGCTTCAGCTTGCCCCAAGAGAGCACCCAAAACAAGGAAAATAGAAAATAGAGTTTAAGTTAACATGACCTCAAAAACAGAACAAATGCCGCAAATGAGTTACGAGAAATTTAAATCTCTGAGGTCAAGATTTTCCTCATGTGCCTCTCAATAGTTAACATGCACTCTAACTGGTAGTTAAAATTGTTAGTTTCTGGGTCATTTGGCGCAAGTGTCGTCAGTGTTGCCACCTGTTCTGCAGGTGTTTCATGCGCGTTCAAACTTTTAGCATACACTTTAATACATATGTAGTTTCAGTTGACTGTTATAACTTCCCAGTGTTGCCACCTGATTAAAATTATCATCTTATGCGTCTTCTACTATTCAAACTGATTTTAAAAAAATGGATAGATATAAAAATGATAGATTGGATGGAATAAATTGGATAGGATTACCATAGGCTGTACATGGGTTAAATGAAAAAGAAAAGGATTAAAATAAATGAAAGTAAGCAAGTTTTTTTAATCGTGTTTAGTACAATATGAAAGGTTAAAGTTATTTGGATTTAGTTTAAATGTATTACAGTTGGTTTCGGGTTATGGGAAAAATAAACAGATTACAATTGATGATACGTTAATTCGAATTAAGTGTTAGTTATTGAAAAATGGTTGCTTGATTGAATGATTGTGTCTATTGATTGATTGTGTCTATTCTGCTTACGATCAGAGCATTCCTTGCCACTTGTGAATGATTGAATGATTGATTGATTGAATGGTTGATTGATTCATCTAAAATTCGGGGGATATTGGTACTTTTCGACTCTACTGATTGATTGATGCAATTAATTTTCAGAGTCTCTGACTAAGTACATGCAGTTGCCTCCCCTTGATTAAATGAATAACTTACAGATCGATTGATTGATTCAATGATTATAAATTCTTCGGTGGTGTGATAATTTCGGGAAGCGTCGACAGATCTCGTGCCGACAACTGTGCATATACGGATTCAGCTGATGGCGATTGCACCAATGCAGATTCGGAGCAGCACGCAACACCCTCTGAAAGTCCATGAACTGCTCGAGAGTGATGAAGTTGCGCCTCGGACAATGGGCATCGTGGTGATATTTGCACTGCGGATCGTAAATCCAGATGCGGCGATTGCAATATCGAATATTATTGTTCAGCGAGGGCGCACGCTTCAAGAACATGTCGAACTCTGGACGGAAAAGCAGCTGAGTCAGCGGACTGAGTGGACAATGATCGCGGAACTGAAGCAGAGCCTCGAAAGGAATGCTATCGAAGCGCACACAGTCGAGCAATGCCATGGTGTGCAAATGACGGGATCGATAGTCGTGGAAGAGCCACAAAATGGTGGCAATCAGCACCTCCATCTCCGAGTTCACACAAATGTTTGTCGAGCTCAACAATTTGACCAACGTAGTTGGCCACAAATGCAAATACTCTGCGGTTCCGACCATGGTTAGAAAATACCGATTCACGGATAGAATCTTGCGAGTTGGCACATAGAGATTCATGGCATGAAGGCCACAAAACATATAGAAACCGATCTCTTCACGCGCCGTACGCGGATCACGAAACTTTTCATGGAATTGCTCCAACAGTACCTTAATATTCAAATAGATCGCAGCCCGATAGACGCCCATCAGGAGTTTCGGGGGCACCACTTGACTCGGCTTCGCCATCCACTTGTAGATGATGACGAAGGAATCCAGGCCGACGTGACAGGCGGGCAATCCGTATACCATCCCTGGCTTGCCCCTCGCAAAGAACTTCGTGGCGCGCTGCAACAAATCCAGATCGCATGGCAACTCTGTCGCCCCAATCACAATGGTCACCACGTTCTTGGGCCGCGGACTCACGTGGCGAGCCGTTGCCAGGGCCTTTTGCTGGTCCGCCAGACGCTTGCGACGCTGCTCCAAGGTTGTCGGCTGCACGTCAATATACGCACGAAATACCTGCATATTTCCATTTTGTTTTTTTTTAATATTTTCATTTTAAGTAAAGCTTGAAAATGTTTATATAAAAACAAATACGCAACTGACCCGACCATTTTCATTTCCACTTGCCATTTGGAGTGCACACGATATTTTTATTTTAACTTCAATTCAAATACAGATTTAAAGCGAAAAAGAAAATAACTTTCGTCAGCTGCCAGAGCACAACAGAAAAGAGTGAGAATAAAGCTCTGTGCCAGGGCTACTCTACACTTGTCTCAAAGTGCTGCCAATGCACTGAAATATATCGACATTATATCGATAGAGTTGCCACTCCAATTGCACAGCAAGCTAAATACTAAAAACGTTCAATATCAAATATCTTAGATTGAGAAAAATGTTTTATTACTTTATCAATACAAATCGTTCTCTTAATGCAACTGTATGAATAAAAAAGCTTATATTATTTGGAAAGTGAAAATCTCAAAAATTCCACACAAATGACATTTGAAATTTACAAAAATAAGCCTCTTCAATTATTTTCTTAATCTAAAAAAGTGTATTAAGTATTAAAATCAGCTTTGACTCTCTCGATTATTGATACTAAATTAAACCTTTTATTCGAATAACCGCTTAGTTATAAATTTTTGAATGAATTATAAATAAGCGTGTTTGCTCTACGTTTAACAATATTAATACTTGGTTTTTAATCTTAATATGTCAATATCTTAATGCCTATCAGATCTAAACAATTTTCCTATATATTAGTCCTGCTTGAGTATAAATAATTTCTTGGAAACATTTCACATTTTTATAGCGTAAATTACGAGCATCTCCAACACTGAGCGCAAGCACTTTGCAGCCCCTTCGATCAATGTTAAATGCGATATATAAAGATTATAATCAACATGAAAATGAAGCGGTTAAACTTCTGCCTGTCCTTCCGTCTCACTCCTCCGCCCTTGCACATGTGTAATCCCTGGCAGTTTTTCATCTGCAGCTGTGGCGTGTGGGTTGTGTTGGATGGAGCAGCTGGAAAAAGTCACAGCAGGAGCAGCGGCAAAAGCAGCGGCAAAGACACGTTCAACATTTCGAGTGGCACGCGAAAACCGCACAAAATGTTCAATGTTGAATGTTGTAACTCCCACAACGCCGCTGTCTGTCCGTCTGATCTGATTCCCAACTAGAGACTCCACTCAGTCTCTCTGTCTCTCTCCCACTCCCTCATTGTCTCTATGCCTTTCATTCTATTTCTATGCTCGACGACTTTTTCGCACATTCTTTTACACTTTTTAGTTTTTTTTTCATACTCTTTTTTTTCGTTGCAGCATATAAATTTTCGTTCAAGCTGAAAAGTTTCACATACTCCTGTCACGTAATGTACGACGTTGGAGGCGGTTACACCATGTCAGAGGGGGAGAGAGCGATAGACAGAGAGAGAGAGAGTCAGATATAGAGGGGGTGATAAGGTAAGGGATGGGATGAAGTTGCTTCGCGTGCAAGTTGCTAATTTATGGCTGACATTAGAATGCAATCATATTCACTTAAAAAACTGCATAACTTTTAGCTTTTTGCTGTCAGCGCTTCTTCTAATTCTACTTCTTCTGCCCCTCCTTTTTCTTTTTTGCTGTTTTGTTTTGATTTTTATTCTGCTTCCCTTTTTGCTGTTGTTTTGTTTGCAATGTTTTGTTGTTATGATTTGTGTTTAAGTGCTGGAAATAGCGATTTGTAAAGTTAATAGGTACACACTGGCTCAAAAGTCACCACAGCGTTGCCAGACTGCTGCGATTTATAGTATTTATTGAATACGCATGCGCGTGTAACTTCAAGATTTAATTTCATTTGAAAACTATTGAAAAGATGCTATGACGTAAAATGTATCAAAAATAATGTCAAATTTATATATTACAAAGGCGGACCTACTTTATAAATTAAATCAATTTCCTACAAGAGCCAAATGCAAAGACTCCAGTTCTAGCTTCAATTGGAACAATCGTGTGCACAGCGTTGCCAGACTGTTGCAGCCAATACTCAAGCGCATGCGACTTGAAACTGATCGCAAATTAAATCCAATTAAAATAGAAATAACACCTTATAGACAAGTAAATATTTGTATAATACTTTAACATATGTAAATGTGTTTCTGTGTGTGTTTTATGTAAATAAAATAGATTGTAGGCGGAGGAGGAGTCCAAAAAGGGGGCGGGTCAGTTGTGTAAGCCTCGTGTGGAAGGAAGCAACTGACCCGTGACATGTGTCTCGCCCGTATGAACATAAGCCGCAAAAGGATTTTCGACAGGCGCCGCTTCGTTTCGTTTCGTTTCGTCGTGTCCCCAGCAAAATTGTGAAACCCCAAAGAATTATTACCCTGGCCCTGACCCGCATGCCCAACAGACTGTGCACATTGTCAGCCTACATACATATGTATATACATATGTGTGTGTGTGTGTGTGTGTGTAATCCTCTCTCTCCCCTCTATGGCTATTCTCTCATTTTCGTTGCTCGCTGCTCATCGTCGCATAATCCCCAACCCAACCCAACCCAACGT
This sequence comes from Drosophila quinaria, assembly GCA_035047525.1. Lineage (NCBI taxonomy): Eukaryota > Metazoa > Arthropoda > Insecta > Diptera > Drosophilidae > Drosophila > Drosophila quinaria. Next base: position 34,476,860 of record JAWNPO010000455.1, read on the forward strand.
GACCCCAGCTGACAGTTTACAATTTGAACAGCTACCCCGTTACCCCACCCACCCACGCCTCTGCACCGGATGCTTGTCCCTCCGTCCTTCTCCCTCTCTTGGTCTCTCTCTCTCTCTCTGTAATACGGCGAGGTGTTTGGTTAAGCACATAATTAATACGAAATTTGATTGCCTCTGTCGCGTTGGGACAACGGTCCCTATATGCGTATGTGTTTTTCTCTCTCTCTCTCACTCACTCACTCACTCCCTCTCTCTCTCTATGTGTGTGTTTTTTGGTAAAAGTGAAAGTCAAATTAAAGCAAACTTGAATGTCGATGCTGCGGTTAGCCGCTTAAAGGCTTGCGGTTTAATTAATCGACTCATAGTCAATTCGAACGCATTGCCTCGCTTTGAATCCCTCATTCTCCATCTCTAACCTCCATCCTTTTTAGACCTTGTACTTTAAAAGTACAAAGGGTCAATTGAGTTAGTCAAAAATAAAAATTTTTAAAACAGAGTCTTGAAGATGGATGAAAAAGCAAAACTTTACAACATAAAAAAGTTTGAAAAATTGCTAATATTCTTATTGTTTTAAATTTATAAGCATTTTTGATTTAAAAAAAATCAAATCATTAAGTTGATTAATAAGTTATAAAATCTTTTTAAATGAACTAATTCATTTTTAAAAATATTTTCATTATTAAAAATGTTGTTTATTTTTGAAAAATCTGAGATCTGAAAACTAAGAACTAAAACACAGAAAGCTTTTTTCGCTTTTCTTCAATCTCCAATGTGATTTAATAAAAACCAATTTTACTTAACTTCAGTACAGGGTCTCTTACAATCGAGATCACTCGTCTGTTGTTTTTTCTTCTCTGTTGTTCGCATCTCACTTGCTGTCGTTGTGGTTTTTTCCAATTTTTTGTTGCTTTTTAATATCTGAAACTGGCGCCAATTTTGTGGAATCCGTTCATTGTTTGAGAAGATGATTCCAATCCGGACAAAAGATAAAAAAAAAAAAAAAAAAAACGGACAAACTTTAACTTTTGTTGTGGTAGCGTAGAGACTTCTTATGGTCCCGAAAATAAATCAAGCACCAAACTACTTTTGCTTCAAATGATTAATTAACTGCATTTTGTGCTCGACCACGTCCTGCAATGAGCCGATGAGGGGAAAGAGAGGGAAGGAGAAATAGAGAGAGGGCTGGTCAGAACGAGATCACATTCAGTTTGGGCTTTGGGCAATGGGCGTGGGCGCCATTTCAACGTCTCCGTTAAGATATTATTAATGTGCTTGTTAGCGTCGTCCTGTCCCGTCCTGGTCTGGTCTGCTTTGGTTTGAGAGCTGGGCTGACAGTTCTCCAATGCCAGAGAGTGAACCATGAATTATGTGCGTCTTTTTTTCGTGCTCGTGTTTTTCCCCTTTCTCGTTGAAACTCCACTCCAATTCATTCCCTTTACGCCCTCGGAATTAACATCAAGCGTTGAGGCGGTCGCTTTTCTAGCACGGCCAATTGAAAACTAATAGATCGTCTTGGTTTCAGATTTTTTTTTACAAGCATAGATGCAATATATTTAATAAAAAAGAAAATTTAATATAATTTGGGTAAATTATTAATTAAATAAACAAATTATTTTAGTAAAAAAAAACTAGAAATTTAAAAAAATTAAACATGGTTTAATAAATTCCATAATAATGAAGCCATAACTGGTAACCGTAACCGAAATTAATTTTTTTTATTATTTTAATAATTATGAAATGATATTAATAAACTATTAGTTTCCAAAAAAAAACTTTAATTAAGTAAAAACAAAAAATATGAAAAAATCAAAAGGTTAGATTCAATAATAGTAATCAATAATATAAAATCATTAAAATGTTGGTAGTGACCTTTTCGCAATTAATTAACTTCACTTACAACAAACCTCACATAGATTAAAAACGCCTTAAGGCAACAAAAATCTGCTTTGTTTCAAGGTGCAGAACTAAACTTCTTCAGCTGCTATTAAAGTCCATCAATGGAATCATTGTTACTTGGCTAAAGGAAGAAAGCAAATACGATTCTATGATTGGAATGTTGCAGCACATAAATAATATTAAATGCTTGCAAATCAATCAATTGAATAAATATGTACCGAAAAATGTAAATATAAAATTTACTATATGTTATTACTCACATATTAAATTTAATATTTATTCAATTCACATTTACTACTAGGATATTAATTATTTTGTAATTGAATATAATATGTAACCATTAATAAACATTTATGTATGTATGTGAAAACATATGGCAACGCTGTGCGCATTGTTTGCATTTGTAGTGATTTATAATTGGTGTAATTGGATTTATAATTTGTGAGAATGATTTCAATTAAATCGATTTTAGCTGCCGTAAAATCTTGGTCATTTTGATAAATATACATTTAAATATACCAAATGGTATTTTAATTTATCTTTCACTATTAATGCAATCTGGCAACACTGAGCTCACTATTTTATAATTGGATTAAAATTGGTAAATACAGTTCTAGCTTATAAATATTAATGCAGTGTGGCAACACTGGTCGCTTTGTTTTGATGGAATTTGAAAGAAACGCAAAAGAAATTGGAAAGAAAACTTAAATAACCGCGAAAGCTTCGTGTGAAGCACTTGAAATTTAAGATGCTTTAGGTTAAGATGAAGAATTGGAATCCGTCTTTCATCTTCAAAATCCAATTAACGTTGCCACAGACATATGCATGGGTGTGTGTGTGTGTGTGTGTGTGTGTGTGTGTGAGCTCCCAAAGGATAATAAGCAGCTTAGACTAAGAGTCCAGCAGCAAGTATAAAGAACTGTAAGAAAACTTGTTAGCGGCAAATCGAAGAAGCGTATGGCAAAAGCAAAAAGAAGAAGAGATTGGCAATAAGAAGGGGAAGGAGGAGGTGGAGGAGGAGATGGATAAACGAAGAGGGAATGCGGTCACGTGGTCGGTCATACGGATGAGCAGATTTCCCTCAGGTATCGGGATCAGAAACAGAAACAGACAAGAAGGCAAAGAGAGAGAGAGAGAGACCCAAAAAATGGCAACACTCTATGATAATGATACAATTTCGATAAAGCTTAACAGGGATTAGAAGGCCTCAATGGAAATGGTGAAAATACTGGCAACACTGACGTTTCAGGATGAACGATGATATCGGCTAATTGGCAATGCCGCCTCGACAGCCAAGAATAATGTTCAATAAGCAGCAGCAAACTGCAAACTTGGCTCATATGTGTGTGTATCTGTGTGTGTGTCGTCGCCAGTTGCAAGTGACAATTTATTAATAAACAGGAGCAACTGGGCTGAGAATGGAGAATGAACTCGACTTTGGACTGCCAATTACCGCTGAGCAATAAATTGCTTGTCACTGGGCGAACGTCGCGAATGCCCAGAAATCCAGAAGACCAGACCCAGACCAAAAAGCCTCTCTCTCTCTCTTTACTACCAATTTTCCAATCCCAATCAGAGCGCGACAAAGGCACAGTGAGACAGAGAGAGAGAGAGGGGAAAGAAAGTGGCAACCAATGTTGCGTTTAATGGACTCTATAAATTGTGGAGCCTGTCTAACGATGGCTGCTTTGACAGGGTCTCGCAATGTTTATTAGGCATTGGCCAAGTTACATGAGCAAAAAGAAAGATGAATTACTTGGTAGACTGACCTGCCTCCTGAAGCACTGACTTCTTCAGCCATGAATTCAGCATCACAACTCATATTCCATGTTGCCTGGAGAAACTTAAATCCGTATGGCTTTAAGAGTTTATTAAATGTTTATTAACCATTTCTGATTTTCGAATTATTAGACTGTCAATCAAACTCAAGCAAAGTATACAATGATTGTTCAAAATGTACTTTTCAAAGATACAACTTTGATGTTTCTTGAGTTTTCTTAATCAAATTCGCAAATGTATTTGACACTCTTCAACCGATTGGTTCAAATCGGTCCCAATAATAATATCATTTTCTTGTACTATTTTTTATCATTAATGTGGCTCGTAAGCTCACATAAATTCTTTCTTTAAAGATGATAATATAGGTAAGAGCTTACTATAGAGAAACTGACCGATAATGGGCCTATCAGTCTGTCAATCAATCTCAATCAGTTTGATTGACAAGTTTTTTACAATAATAAGCTTTTCACCTCATTAATAAACTATTTGAAGCTGTCCGGCAATAAGGCTGTCAGTCTGTCAATCAATCTCAATCAAACTGATTGACAGTTTTTTTTTTTTCAATTAAAAGCACTTTACTTCATATTGATTTCACAACAGATTGTTGATTATCACTTACTATGTGTAACTGTCCGTCAATCAATCTCAATCAATTTGATTGGCAACTTTTTTTTTGTATGAATTTCAAAAGTTTTTAATAAGAAGAGAGACAAGCGTCAAGTAAAGCGTTAAGTAAATAATTACTAAGTATTTGTGCTGTGAAATTGTCAGGTAGACAGTGTCACTATCAATCAAACGCAATTGAAATTATAATACGCTTTAATTTTCAGGTATTTTGAATGAAACTGGCAATTGATTGGCAGCAAGGCGACGCTACGTGTGACCAGAGTGTTATCAGACACACACACCCACACACACACCCACACCCACACACACACACACACACACACAGACAATCAAAGTCAAGCAGAAACGAAATCAAATTAACCAAAGTGCGCAAACAGAATGAAGGATTGGTTTGAGGTGAAAGAGCAAAATGTCTAAAAGAGATGGCACTATGTATGTGTGCGTGTGTGTGTGAATTGCATTGCAACGCAGCTGAGAGGCCGCAACCACAGCCGACAGATGGCGCACCAGTGCAGTGCAGTTGGAGTGCAGTGCGATCTCAACTGTTAAGTAGGCTAGATTACATGGCTTTGAATGATGTGGCAGCTAAAGATGCTGCCGGAAAATGCTGATGCTGTGACCAGGAGAGAGAGAGACAGAGAAGAGTCAGTCAGTCATTCAGTCCCTCTGTCTGTCCGTCTGACTGGAAAGCCAAGGAAAAGTCAACAGAGAGGAAACAGTCAAATAGGAAGCGCAGTCGAGTCAACCCGTACAACATAGACAAAAAAAACTAAAAAAAAATAGACAAAGAAGAACGCACAACTAACTGCAAGAAGGAGAAGAAGTAGAGAAAAAGCTAAAGAAAAGGCTAAAAGGCCGGATACGTTTCAATGACATCCTGCGGACCAAGACACAGCGAGACGAGAGGAGAGGAGAGCAGGCGAGCCAAACCAAACCAGCGACTGGGCCAGTTGAGTTCAGTAATTGGTAGAACTCTCTCCCCCCCCCCCACTCTCTCTATCTCTCTCTTTCTGTCTCTCTTCCACACTCTCTCTCGCTCCCTCAGCATTTCTGGCCTTTTGTTGTGAGGGACCTGCCCTAAAAAATGTGTCTTTGTCAGTGCGTCACTGGAGCGTGCCGTTTTCCACAGAACATTCAGAGGAACTAGTGGAACTTCTCCCTTCCCTGGTCCTGCTTCTGTCCCTGTCCTGTCCTGTCCTATTCGCCACCAAAGCAGCCAAGACGATGTTAACGCCAGGCAAATGACTTTTGCATATCAAAAGTGAAACTTTGACATATAATTTCTCGCATGGATTTTCACTTTGACGGCATAAACGATGACAATGACGCCCTTGAGTTTGAGTTTCCACTCCAGTCCCACTCCAGTCACAATCCTTATTCAAATGAAAATACACAAAGAGCGGCAATTGGAGAAAGAACAAGTCAAAATAATATATGTATGTATGTAGTATACATACATATAATCGAGTCTCCGACTTTGGGATACTTTTTATACAATTTAGTTTAACATTGATTTCGCATATATTATTAAAAAAAAAAAAAACACCATTTTAAAATAGGAATTATTTTGTTTCTTTTGTAACAAAAAAAAAATAAGTAACTTAATTTGTTCTATTATTTATTTTATTTTATCACAAATAGTTGCTGAAAGTCTTTCAACAAATTCAAAAAATAGATTTATTGGGTTAAAGGTATTTTTTTTTTTAAATTAAAAATCACAATCATAGGCTTTTTCTTCAACAGTTTCTCGTCTGCATGTAAAATTTGGTATGTCTAGCTCTTACAGTCTTTTCTCCCTGTTACAAACACTGCCACGAATTTAATATACCTTTATAATCCACAAGTGACGCATATAAACGGCACATTCCACATTATGTACGGATGTGTGGAAGTCAATAGTAAAATACCTGAATAGCTGCCTTTTTATCGTTCTTGGCAACTGGCAACATCAATTTCAACTCGCACTTCGTTTAAATTGATGGCACAACCAAGAAACATGGCTTCGATTCGCAGACACATATATGTACATACATTTGTATATAATTGACAGTTGTTTACTGTAAATTCACACTATGATGGACCTGAATTGAGAGCGAGGGAACGATAAGTTGACCTTTAAAACTGGACAGTTTTAATAATTGTTGTATAAAGAAATAAGCAGTTTTACACAGTTATTACAGGGTCTCTCACAGTCGAGCTTACTTTTCTACAGTCATTCTATTAGCTTCTTTTTATTAATTCTTTAAATTTATTTTTAAAATACTTTTCTTTGTTTTATTTTTAATTCAGTCTATAAAGGCAAATTATGGCAATCGTAGCTTATTGATTATATTTATTATTCTTTTAATCACAATAAAATAATTGTTAACATTTAAAAGGGGCCATGCATTCATTCGCTTCAATCCCATTCCTCCACACAATTGTACAGAAATACGTCTGTATATCGCAAGTACTTTCGGCTGTAATCTGCGCCTATAAACTTCGCGGGGGAGTCTGCCAAAATCATATCCTGCAGCGTCATATCCTCAGTGTGCCCCACCTAGCAACATGATGATGATGGAGATGGTGGTGAGGGCAGGATGGTTGCATGTCGCTTTTAAGTGCAACGCGACGTGGCACGTTGCCAACATTCTGCCACACTGGCTGTGATATCAAATGACTAACTGTTACGGCGCCAGTCGACTTTTAAGCTGCTCGATTTGCGCCGTATCAATCGTAGAAATTTGCAAAGAGCTGCCAACTCGTTACAATCTGTACACACACATGTGCAGCACCGCAGTGCTGCTCTTCTTAGCGATTAAGTAGCCAGATTAGATTGTGTAATGTAAATGGGGCAAAAGCTAGACATTTTCTATTAAATATATTATTAGCTATTTAAAATAAGGAACTGACTATTGTAATATTTTTAATTGTCACATAACTTAAATATTCTTAAGAAAGCAAGGAAATAAATTAATTGTTGCAAAGCGATTTTAAATTGTACACAACTATCACAATTTATATTATTTAAAACTCTTTTATCTTAAACTCTTGCAATTTTATAGCTATGGACCAAATATAAGTATAAATTAGTTCAAATTTCGAGAATTGTAAGTATTCGAGTAATTATATTGTTGATATCGACTAACGTTTTTGGTAAAATGTTTAAAAGTTTTGAATTTTATTTAGTAACCTTAAATCTAAATTTTTGTCGTAAAAGCTTTTTACTACTTTTATTAACTTGCTAGCTATTTCTAGCTATATATTTTTTTTTCACAAATTGGCTATTATAGTTATGAAACTCTGGCAACACTGATGCAATGCAAAATAAGAATAACCTTTTATGTTTTTGCTATTTTATTATATTGTCAAAAAAATGATTATCTGACAAACTGTGTGCATTTATTATGTGCATTTATTTACAAAGTCTTCGCATCGATCTCGGTTTCAGATGAACTGTCGGTCGTTGAGATATTAGCGGCCTCGCTCGCAGCTCTGTGGAGTCCATCGCGAAGCTCCTCGACGAGACAGTGAAAATTGGGATCGGTGGGACCGTTGAACAAGCTCCGGACAAAGAGACGTTTGTCCAGGGGACTTGAGAACTCCACAATAAATCTGCGAAACAAGGCGCCATTCTGCAAATTGAGATTGAATTGGAAATGATGCCTGCAGGTTAGTTGCTTTCTTTCAAGTGTAAATTTAAGTTCAGGTTTCTGTACTCACGTCTTCGGGCCGTGTTGAGATGTGACTTTCGGGTTCGACTTCCACATCGAAGACAACGCGATATCCTTCCAGTTCCTTATTTTCAGAGTTTGAACTCATTTTCTTTACTTCTTCTTTTGTATTTTGGTAATGCGAATTTATGACAGCTTGCAGTTTAATTTCATGCACAGTGTTGCATAACGTGCAAAAGCTCCATTTGATTTTTAGCACATGTTGAACAGCTCTTAATGTAAACAATCGATTTTTTTTGTTCGATTTGTTTAATTGTTTTTCACCTTGGCATGTGTTTTTCAGCATTTCCCGGTGTTTTTGCTTGTATAACAATATTATTGCAAAGAAAAACAACAGAAAGTTCCCCCTACCCCCTGTCTATGTGTGTGTGTGTGTGTGTGTAAATTTAGAAATTATGTTTTCTTGTCTTTTAATTAATAATCTCAAGGGTGTTGTGGCTTTTGCTGGAGTTGAAGGCAAACAGATACAATATGGATGTGTGTGTGTGTGTATGTGTGTGTGTGTCTCCAAGTGGGATAATGGGGCGTATACACTTGAACTTTCTCACAGACAATGCCTCGTTCTTGTGCCATGCACAGTCAAGGGCAAAAGTATTCGCCACTGTAGTTTTGTCGAATTAACATATTATTTCATTTATTATTAACTTGTAAATATTTAAAGTCATTTTAAATTAGAAAAAATTAATATATAAGGAAAAACACATTTTAAATTAAAAAAAAAAATGTTTATGTGAAAATTAGCGTGTTATGATTTATCTAAATTTATTTGTTTGTTTTGAAATCATTCAGCTGAAAACTTTAAATAATTAATAATGTGTTCAAAATCAAGTATAAAAACTAAATTTGTTAGCTTTCAATTGTACAAAAATACTTGTTCGTTATTACTCTTTTAATGTCTAAAAATAAATACAAGAATTTATTTTACATTTTGACCATTAACAAAGAAAGGAAAATTGCTGAAAATATATAAGTAAATGAATTCTTGAATTAAGCCTTCTATTTATCGACACTATAGAATTTTTCATAATCAATTTGTAGTATTAATCACAACAACAATAATAGGAATAGCCGTAGATATATAATTGATTATAAAAAATAATACGCATATATTGACTTTGCTAATAAGGAAAGAATTTTTTAAATTGCAAAGACTTTTGTCGCTGACTTTAAAGAAGGATTTCGTGTCATTGTGTCTACAAATTTAGCCACAAAACATGTGAAACCAATGCCAGATGCTGCTGCTCTTATTTCTAATACAGCTTCCATCTTCTGTCTCTTCTTTCTCATTCCTCTCTGTGCAGTGTCTCGTTTCTGTACAGAGTTGGGGAACTTTTATGGGCTGCTGTTGGTTGTGTGTGTGTGTGTGTGTGTGTGTGTGTGTGTGTGCGTGTGTGTGTGTGTTTGTGTAAGTTGACAATGTGATTTACATTTAATTAAAATCGTATTTACTCGTTAGATAAACAAACAGAGCAGACAACGCACAATTGGCAGTCAGGATGCCAGGATACCACGATGCCAGGAGGCTCTAAGCAAGCCAGAAAGGCTGCAACAGCACGCATCTTCCTGTGTTGCCTCATTTCACTTCAACATCAACATGAAGCCAGGCAACAACACAACACAGGCAGCAAGATGAAGACGAAGATGGAGAGCAGCAAGAGGATTAAGTTCTAAAATCGTAAAAAATGACGCACAACATCAGGTGTTATTCTACATCACAAAATGCTGTCACGCTGTCAAATATGGCAGCCTAATCGATCGCACGCCGCAGCCTCAAAATGAACCATCAGTTGGGTATGCGCGACTGGAGAATACCCTGTATAATTTGTGTACATATTATGCTTTACTACATTTACTTAGATTTTTAAAATTTTAGTTTACCAAGTAAAAGAGTTTGTTTTTGCATTTAGCGGCTCGACTTGCAGTTACCCTGTAGGTAAGTACACACCTATTTTGTTCATTCTCTAATCATCAACATAGATAGCATAGAATAATAAAGCTGAAACTGATTTTTTTTATAAATTACAGGGTATGTCATTAACAACAAATATAAATGCAAAGTGTTTACGAACACACTACAATCAATTGCAAATTTATTTGTATATTCACAAAGAATTCACAAACTTAGCTCCTGTCAAATCGAACAGCTAAGATTACAATTTTAAAGATTACAGGGTATCATAAAAATGTATAAAATGTTACTTAAGAGCACTAACTTTGCTTTTATCTGTACAATTTCGAGTCATAGTTACTTTGTGCCTAACCAGCATACCCCATTGTCTTTACAGGGTATACGCCAGGCCTGAGCAGTAAACGAAGGTCAAGACATACAAGATTTGCAACTTAGGGCAACATCGTTTGCCTATGTAATTATGCGTGTTTTTTTGCCGTCTGTCTCCGTCTCCGTCTCTCTATAAATACATACATAAATGAAATATCTGTTTTAAATTCATTCATGTTCAAATGCCTTTAAGCTGCTACGTAGAAATTGGGCTGCTCACTCAACCTCCATGTTCACTTTGCTGTTCGTGGTAAAGCCGTGTGTTCTTTGCATGTTTTTACATTCCCAGCCTGGCCTAGATAATAATAATAGAAATGCTTCATATGCTTTTGGTCTTTGATGTTCTGAGCAATTTTGACTTCGAACTCTCACCTCCATGTTAACTTATTGGCTGCCTTTTGGCAGCGGCTTCTTAAATATAGAAATTAACTGTAACTGCGTTTCAAAGTAGGTTTCGTTTTTTACACTTCAATAATCTTGAGTACAAATTGAACTTCCAACTGTATTCTTACCTCCATGTTCACTTTATACCTATTCTTTGAGCTTCTCTAAATAAAAGTTTGAGCGCTAAAAAATATTAAAATTTTTCTAATTGGGAATCATGTACTAAAAAAAATCTAGTCTTAGCTTAGTTTTCACCTCCATGTTCACATTATAACCGCTTTTTGACATAAGCTTACGAAGGGAATATTCACGGGTTTTAAAGTAAGTATTAAAGCTTTACTTTCACCTCCTTCTTCACTTTACTTAGAAATACATACTATTATGACATTAATTACATATTATGTACAGAAGGGTGGGTCCATTTTTTTCGACCCAATGCGGGTACCAAAATCGTAATCTCGAAAATGATTTTAGACCTATGGTTTCTTTGGCAAATCTTCTTAGAGTTCACTGTAGACCAGCGGTGGGCACGCAAGGGCTCTGGGAGCTAGCGGCTGCTCCGAACTTTATAACTGTCCATTCGGCGCCGTGAATTCGCGCAAAAGACTTGCGAGCAAAGTAGGTAGATTCTAATAGAGTTGTTGTAGTTTATTTGTAGTGCTCCCGAATTTAGATTTCGTGCCCACCGCTGCTGTAGATTACGATTTTGATACCCGCAAGGTGGGTTTTGTTTGGTCCATACAAATTGACCCACTCTAATGTAAGTTAAGGAGTTGACCGAACCGTCCAGAAAATAGATTTAACTTTTATTATCGATCCGAGATCCGAACCGTATTCATTTATTGCCAAAATTCAACTAACTCTAGAGAACAGATTGATTTATAATTACAACTAGCCCTATGCCCTAAAAGTGCAGAATCAGCGTTCCCACGGTGGCGCTCGTATTCCACTGAAGTTGCGGGCGTCGAACTGTTGACCGATGCCGAACTTGAGATGCTGACGTTAGACGAATTGTGAACTGCAGGTGATCTTGCACAATATCGGTCAACGACACTGCTGTTTCGCTTCCGCTTTGCAACTTAAGCAACAGTTTGGCAACTTGTGTTAACTTGTACATATATCTAAAGGAAGTCTGTCGAAATGTGTAAACTGACTCAACTGTCACCTCCATGTTCAGTTTACAAATGCTGTCTGAAAAAAGCTAGCAGCTATAAATAACCTGAATATGCTTCAAATTATTTACGAGTACGTCACAATCAATGACAATTACTTAGTTGGTAGCTGGTTGAAATGTAAGCACTCCATTGCTGCCATCGCCATCACCTCCATGTTCACTTTGCCATGGCGTGCAACCACATTTCCGGCGTTTATTCAATACCAAATTGGCATGCCAAATTGTGGGGATTATATTTCCAATTGAAACGGAAACGGATATGGCAAAAATGGGCATTGAATGCAACTCTGTGGCCACTGCACATTTTCTAAAAGTCAGTAAAAACTTGTAAATTTCGTGCGAATATTCACTTGTCTCTTGTCTCTTGTCTGTCTCTATCTCTATCTCTCTTTATTTTTATTTCTTTCTCTGTTTCAAGTGCCACATTTAAAGGCAAATCACTTATTCTTGTTATATATTCCCTCTTATCCAAAAGTGTGTTGTTCTTGTGGTTGTTGTTAATCGATACATTTTGTGCATTTAGCTGAAAGAGTTTCGTCCACTTCGATGTCTTTTCCCTCGTTCCCTCCCTTTGGAATTGTGGACTTCGTTTTGGGCTTGTAAAACAATGACAAGGACAAATTTGTGAGCAAGGCAAACAGACAAAGGGACAGAGGACAATGGAATTGCTTTGAATACCGATAGATTCTGGGTTACTCTGGGAAACTAAAAGGAGGACGGGGAGACAGTTAGGCAGTTGCTTTAAGTGTCAATACAAATATAAATCAATGCTGTTTTCTACAGACCCCAAAGGTAACAACAGTTGTTGCTTTCGTTGTTGTTGTTGTTGTTGTCGATTTTCCTGTTTCTGTCTTTAGTCCTGTAACCAAACAAGCGTGCAAGGGTATTATAAGTTTGTGACATGGTATGCAACAGTCTGAAAGAGGCATGTATTCTCCTTCTGTCAGTCCTACAACTCACAATTTCAATGTGCTAGAGACACCAAATTAAGTGACAACACTTGGACTTGAATACAGAGCATTCAACAGTCGAGCTCACTCGACTTTACAGTTTTTACTTATTTGCTTTGGCTGTCGTGTTGCCTTAGGCTGGTCCAAATTTGATCAGGTTTTTAGACAGGCAATCAATTTTAACAAACGTACAAGCTTCGTCTGTCTGTCTGTCTGTCTGGCAACGCTTCGTAGGCCATACCTTGAGGCACTGCATTTATCATATTAAACCAAAAACTTCTTATTTTATCTGCTAATTGCTTGCTCAATTATTCTGTTTCTTTGTAATTGCAATTTATGTTTATTGAAAATATTCATGGCACAGATTATTTTTGCAGTGTGGCAACGCTTTATGTTCGCGAACTATACATTTTGATTTGCCTGAAAATCTAAAAATTGATCATAGTACTTCTGTTTGCCATCCGGCAACGCTCTATCCTTTTATGACAAATTCTTGACTAAAAATTAAATTTTCATCTATTTTGAAATTTATAAAAACTTTCTTAAAGTTACACATGAAATTTCGGCTGTTTCTAGGGTATCTCTAGGTCTATCAAGCTTGTTTAATTTAGAACTAGCTTGCGTGGTTTTCATTTAATTATAAATATTTGGTAGAAATCACATTCGCTTACAAAACTCATATGAGTTTTGGCTATTTACAGGGTATCTCGTAGTCTATCAGGCATATTTTAAGTCTAATTTACGTGGTGTTCATTTAATTATAAACATTTAGTTGAAGTAATTAAAAAAACAACCTACTGAATTCTATACCTGTATGTTTGCAGGGTATCTGCAAGTCCGGCATGCTCATGTAACGCCATTCTGACGTGATGGCGTAGACAGATTTGCTATAAACAAGTGTTTCAGCTAGTTTCTCCTCGCTGTTTAACAACTTTTGTGGAATTTTTTCCCATTTAATTTCGAGTTCTGAACCTTGCGACAAAAGTCGTTTCCCTGCACCCCTTCAGTCCCCCTTCAGTCCCCCTTCAGTCCCCCTTCAGTCCCCCTTCAGACCCCTTTAGCCACCATCAGACCCCTGAAAGTGAACTTCAGTCTGACAGGCAACGTGTGTTACTCGTTGTAATTAGAGAGGAAATTGCAGGCCGCGCAAAAAGTTTGCAGACATTCTTCTGTTTTTTTTTTCTTCTTCTTATATTATATGTACTGCACTCGCTGCATTTACTTTTGTTTTTCCTTTTGTCGTTGTTGTTGTTCTTGGGTTTTCCTCTTTCCCAGAAGCAGAGAAAAGCAGCAGCAGCAGTTGTTCAATTTAATGCACATACACAGCTGCGGAGGAACATTAAAAAAAAAACACAAGAAATAACAAATATCTGCGGTTCGTCGCAGTTTAAATACTCTTTTAAATTTGTTATAAAAATCATAAATGGTATTAACTTAAAATATCTCTAAGAATACACTGAGTTTTATGTAAGAAAATTTGAATTTTTAAACCCTCCTTTCACTTGAATCTGCCTCAATCGGACGTATACTTACATGCATAACACCTTTCATTATTCTTATTATCTTCGCCAAGCTCTCAGTTGCTATAGGTAAAAACAGAGATTAAATTGTATGTACAATGTTTTTTATTCAAACAAATGTACAAAGTTAATAGTCTCATTTTATTGCAACACAAGTTTATTAATGAAATAATAATACGTTTCGTCATACTCTTCACTGTATAAAAGCAGAAAAAAGAAAAGAAGGAAAAAATTGCACATGAAAATAAAGCTCGCAAGTTTGCGGTTGCGTCGAGCGATGAATGCGATGAATTTGTTCAGGGAATGAGAAAATTAATGCTCTGGCCTTTAAGCGGCTCAGCGCAAACAGCTGCACGGAAAGGAAAGGAAAGTGGTGAAATATTTGAAACTTTTAAGGATTCGACATAAATTGCTAAACTCTATTACACTGCGTTCTCTGTATATAAACTCTGGCTAGAGAATATTGCGGCTTTGTGCCTCTAAAAGCGCATCCGTTTATCCTTACAAGAATGGAATGTATATTCAACAAACTTTAGTTTTTCTGTTAAAAAATTCTAAAAAATAGACGGACTGTCAAAGTCAGATTAAAATATTAACCAACTCTGATAAAGTATATTTTTATATGTTGACTTGTTTTAATTGTACTAGTTTTCCACGAGTTAAACTATCAATCAGTCATCGCATATAAGCGTTATTAATTTCGAAAAATAATGCTTGAAAAGAATGATCTTAGTGTATGGTAAAAACCCAGGATTTGGACCTAAACCATTTTGACTTTAAATTTTTTCAATTAAAAATATTATGCTTTGTTGAAAATATTATCAATGCATGCATGTATATCGATACACTATAACAGTGTGGCACATTAACATTAACAGCCACACACATTTAACATTGGCAATTACTAACATTGTGAAATAGTCGCGAATAAACATTGAATACAAACGGACGTGTTCTGTGTCTCTTAATTTCTTAGCGTACCAAGATCTTCCCTGTGAACAATTCCCTTCAACATTAAACAAAAATTGATTTGTTTTATCTTTTGAAATTTATTGTATGCCAAATATCGATTCAGATATCCCGGTTCGAAAATGTATATTTTTGTAAGTTTTATTCTGGAATACTATTTAATTTTTATATTAAAGTTTTTATTATAATAATATTTTTTTTTTTATTTTTACACTTTAATAATTTTTAATAATATAAATGAAAAACAATATAATGGTGACACTTTCTGCAATACTCGAATGTTTTATGCGCCATATCTATTGTATCTGAAGTTTCTGAAATGCAAGTAGGCTATAATGAGAGTTTTAAACATATACAAAGTAGCCCTGGGAGAGCAAGATCAAAACTGTTGAGTCTAACAAATTGTAAAGCTCATTTTTACAAAAATCCTCTGCTCGAAATAATACTAAAATATAAATTTTCTAACTTTGTATAGAATAAATATAAACGACAATAATGGATTATTTGGGCGATAATCGCTATCAATTGCTCTTCGTTGACGATGAGGCCAACGATCAGTGTCCAGTTGGCCAAGAGAAGCTGCAAGAAGCTGGAGTTCAGCAGAAGACCAAACCCAAGAAGACTCCCAGGGACAAGGCCAAAACCTTGGAGATGGCCAAGGCTCTCGAACTGACTCTGGCCAAGTCCAAGTCCAAGTCGGCCAATCTGAAGATGGAAATTTGCAATGTGAAGGAGCAGCAACTGAAGTTGCAGCAACAGTTGAGACAGCAGTTGCAGCAAGAGTTGCAGGAACAGCTGCAGCAACAGTTGCAGCTGGAGCAGAAGCAGCAGCAGCACCAGCAGCAACAGTTGCAGCAGCAGCAGCAACAGTTGCAGCAACAACAACAGCAACAGTTGCAGCCAAATCAGGCCAAAGAGCGCACCTATAGACAGCGTATTATTAACAATAGCAATCGTGGTTATTATGGTGGCTATGGAAATTATGCTGGCTATGGAGGCGGAGGCGGTTATGGAGCTGAAGGCGGAGGTTATGGCGGCTATAATGGAGGCTACGGCAGAGGGGGAGGCGGCGGAGGAAACGGAGGACGACCGATAAAAAGTAAGTTAGATCGTCATTCCAGCTCAGATAAAACGGGCATCAAGGCGATCGTCAAGCGAAATGGCGGCGGTGCCCACAATTGGGGCTCAGCTTTGAAAGATATTGAAGATCAAAACACGGCTACAATTTTAGATAACGACGACACTCAACAGCAACAGCAACAGCAACAGTTGCAACAACAGCAGGAGCAACAGCAGCAGCAGCAGCAGCACCAACAGCAGCAGCAACAACTGAATCCAAATAATATATCAATGGAGGAAGAGGATGACACCAAGTACATCACAGTGGAACAATGGCGTGCCATGAATGTGGAACGGGCCAAGCCCGTTTACAACATCCGCCAGCCCGGCGAGGGGGAACCCAACAAGCCCGATTGGCAGAAGATGACCGTGCTGCAGAAGAAGCAGAAGCAACCATCGAAATGGGAGGAGGACAACAACTGGGAATACGATGCCTCCACATATCCACAGCGTGTGGGGCGTTTGCAGCGCATCGTGGACATCGAGTTCAAGTTCAAGGATGATCGTCGTCGCAGCAATTGGTCCGGACGCTCCTTCAACAAATCCGAGTCCGAGGGCACTGCCGAGTCCATCAACATGGACGATGAGTTGGAGTTTCCCACTCTCGGCTGAGAGCTCCAGAAAAACATGACACAAGTCTACAGCATGTCCCATCAATTTACACTAAAAATCACATTTTTTTGGGCTAACTTTGGTACAAAAAATAAAATACAGTAACGTAGAAAAACAACACTACCTTAACACCAATAATATTATTAAGTTCATAATTGATATTATTAACTTAGTGTTATTGATTACAATTTCCATTACGATGTAAACGATTCAATCACTCTAAATAAACGTAAATGAAACACCTAACAGAATTTCACATCTGTAGAAACTTCATCAACTACAGTTTTAAGTACTAGAATCTATTTAAATATAATACTCGTACCTAGAACTTCTAGTTCATCTATTACCCAACAATTTGTTCTGTCAGTTGAAGTACTGTCGATAATAAATAGTTGTTTTTATTGAGCTGCATTCAATTCTCCATTGTCCAATCTCTAGTTGTAATGATAATGGGTATATCGATTTTTTTATTTATTTATTTAATTATTTATCATTCTAGTGCTACAGAAATATGTTATATCAGATTACTTTTTTTTATCAATGGAAGACGGAAACAATTTCATTAATTTTATTGGTAATAAATAATAATTAATTCCATTGATAATATAAAATTTTTAAATATATCGGTATTTTCAGGATCGATAAAGCGACATTCGAAAGTCTTTAAATTAAAAAAGAAAAATGGTAAAAATTAATGGAGTTTATCAACACTATTTTATTATAAAAGACAAGCTATGAGGAATTGTCGTTTTCGAATTATTCATAGAAAACAATGCATGGCGAACGCGATCAAAAATGGAAGCAATTTTTGACTTCATCTTGGAAAATACGAAAGGCAGCGAAATGTGACGAGTAATTTAGAACCATAATAAAATAATGTAGTTTACCATTTATAGGAAATATTTTGATATACTATAATACTTTTATTTTATTTATTTTACAAGTTTTATTAGTAATTTGTCCATCAAACGTGACAAAATTTCCATC
Organism: Drosophila quinaria; assembly: GCA_035047525.1. NCBI lineage: Eukaryota > Metazoa > Arthropoda > Insecta > Diptera > Drosophilidae > Drosophila > Drosophila quinaria. The sequence continues at coordinate 34,494,868 of JAWNPO010000455.1, forward strand.
TAGTTTGTAACACGAATTCATAAATCATAATCACGAAATCATAAATATTATTAATAAATATTCATGTTTGATTGCTTAATGGTAGGAAAATATTTATCCTTTCTATAAATATCCCTGGGAGGACATAACGAGTCGATAACATTCCATTTGTCATTCAAAAATATATACGATAAATTTCTAAAATTTCAGTATAACAATCATCGAATAGTTGTACGAGTATTTATCGTATGTAGAACCTAAGATTATCATTTAGTCATGGACCAGCTGTAAATTTTCATATTCTGCCATTTGTATAGAATTTGACAGGATATCACTCAGTCGATCACTTTTGTGGTGCTTAGGTTTCTTGTCTTGCAATGCATTCGAATCGATTAACTTACACATTTATTTATGCCGTGGTCAGTGGGAATTGTAGACGCCAGTTACCAGTTACCAGTTACCAGTTGCCAGTGTTGCCTGCTGTCTCATATTGGCCATAACTTAGTAACTTTACTAGGACTTTTCCCTATTTCCCCCCTTCCCCCCTGTTTCCCACCTGCCGTTGACCGCTTCTTCCGTTAGTCGTTGGTCGTTAACTTTAACTGCAACTTGTAGAAATTAGTTGCTGCTGCTGCTGCGTTTCGCATTTTTCATAATTAAAGTGCAAATAAAAACTAGCGGGCAAACAAAACAATCGCAATTAAATGTTGTTGCTGTTGCCTATTCTAGGTTTTCTAGGTTCTCCATACCCTGTAAAGTGAACGCATAGGCTATACCAAGTCTGTAACAAAATATTTTAGTTTATTAGCTTAATTATCTCCTTACGAAGGATGTATATATAGTAATACTTAAGCAGCATTTTATCATTTTTGAATCGATCAACTTTTAAATCTAGAGCTACAAAATTTAGTATAAGTGTATCAATGAATATAATTCGACTATTCTGTTTATTTCAGTTAATGCACTTTATAAACACAAAAGATATATACTCTAAACTAGGGAATTGTTGATGATATATCCGTGAAATTTTTAGAAACGTAGAAGTAAAATGTATAAAAACTCAGGATTACTATAGTTAGAAGAAAAATATTTGGTTTACATATACCTAAGCATAGAAAATATATATTTGAGTATTTGAGATTAAACGTATGTTAAACAGATAAGTTATATTATTATATTTGCTTTCTGCCTGTAGGAACTCGGGAACTGTTGGAACCAGAGTTTTAAAATTTCATATTTATACATTTGGACATGGACACTTTAAAATTCTAAAATTTCAAAGCAATCGGGAAGTTATAAAAACAAAGTAACAATTGAAGGTCTAAATTGGGGTCTATATTTATATAACCTACTCTTTTAGGGTCTGTATATTTAAATACCCTGCACATTTCAACTTAATTAAGCTATAAATTAAAGAGCTTTGCTTGTAAATACTTTGAGTCACAGCGACCAAGTGATTTTTTTTTAGTTGTACAGGGTATCTGCTAGTCATAATCACAACTGTCTAAGGCAAAATAGACTCTAGTTGCTCTTCTTTATTTATTTTTTTGTGCTGTAGTTGCTGCTGCTGCCCGCGGGCACATAATTCACTTTTTATTATCTCATATTTTATGGCAAGGCATGAAGCGCACTAGAAAGAGAAAAAGGGAATGGAATGGAAAGAAAGAGAATGGGATAGTGTGCAGTTGGCTTGTAAGCCTGTTGTCCCATCTTTCAACCAGAGAGAGACAGAGAGAGAGAGAGAGTTTTGTATCGTTTAATTCATTTAAATTTTGCTTTTAATGCTTTATTTGCTTAATTGTTGTGTGTGTGCCGATTATGCACTTATATATATATATACATAACACGCACACACACATGCATACATGACTGCACTTTGCAATTACTTCAACAGGCAAATAATAACAAGCGGATCAGTCGAGTGCACTCGACAGTAATATACCCTAGGCCTAGTCCCCGGCATGCCGAAGATTTGATGCCCATGCAATTCTCATACCTATCCTTAAATATCGTCCTATCGTTTTTGTGGCTAGCCAATTTTAAAAATAAAAAAAATAAAAATAATTAAAAATCATTTGCATCTAGATTCGAACCTGACAAATTCGATATACATTCTGGTAGAGTAAATGTGAAATTAATTAATTGACCATTAATTCTATTATATTTAGAGAATTGCCATTAAAATATCTTGGACAAAATTTTAAATATCTTTAATTTTAAACAAATAGTGTTGACACTTTAAGAATTCTAGCACGGGGCATGTGAGACATATCGATATTTATTCCATAGTAAAGAGAAATAACAAAAATATTAGTATACAAATTTAACAGTTTAGTTATCCTTGGTGTACTTGTAGTTTTTTACAGTTGATTATCTAGGTTTTTTCTGCATAGAAAATGTTGACAAAAAAAGCTGAAAATGTATGTACTAGTAAATCGGAAAAATAAAATTAGAAGATAGAAATTTTTTTTGTTTCTTTCAACTTCTATGCCTGGTCTTCTAGGCACACATTTCGAAATTTCCTTCTACCTGTTACATACTTACGAACAAACTTAATATACTCGCAGGGTATAACAACAACAAGAACAACGATAATAACCGTTGCAGAAATTAATCAAAATATGAACAATTCAAACAGCAGCATTTCAACTGCTGCTGCCACGCCTCGATTGGGCCGCCCACATAAGATGCATTTGACAGCATTTGCAGTTGACACACAAACAAACACGCAGTCACACACACACCCACACACACACACACTCACACACACACACATGCACACACACACGCGCTTACGTTTAACTAAATGTTAACATTTTAGCGGCAACAACAGCTGCTGCCTCTGTCGCCGTCGCACAGTGGGGCTGTAACCTATGAAATTAGCACTTAAAAAAAAGTGCCACGCCCCCGACATACCTAATGAGGGGCTATCAAAGTTGAAAATTGTGAAATTTGTGAAAAAAAATAAATTTTATGGCACCTAAAAATAAATATTTTTTAAAATTTTTGAATTTTTTTGTTTTATTTTAAGTGTTTTTATATTTAAAAATTACTTTCAAAAAGTTAAAAAAAAAAATTTTTTTTTAAGATTTTGTTGAAAAAATGATTTTGTATTTTTCGGTGTAAATTATCAGAATTGCATATATCGACCTAATTCGTATTGCATTTATATGATACACTAATCCGATTTCAACTAAATTGACATATTATGAATCTGGGGTAGTCTTATATATCCAGACCTAGTTTGGTTCAAATCGGACCACTATTTCTTATAGCTGCCATAGCAACAATCGGTCGAACTATGTAATTATGCCGCGTGTTTTCATTGTGAGGTTGAATTATTTTTTTATATTTTACGTAAAAGATTGGATCCAGCCGGGTATATAACCATATATATTTACTTAGAGAAATGAATACCGAAACGTTTTTAAGTTAGTGTTCTGCTATCCATTTCGATCCATGAGAGTTTTCGCCTACCAAAGTTCAAAAATAGTCAAAATCTAGTGTTTTGCAGGACCGCCGGCCGAACAACTTGACAAAAATATTTTTTTTTGGGTAAGCGTTCGGAAAAAGTAATATACGGATTCGATAGAGAATTCTTCAATGATTAAGAATCCAAACAGGATTTTTAGATCAAGTAAAAATTGTGGATAGTACAACCTTTTAAGGTTGACTCATTCAAATTTAAAGAACACTAGATTTTGACTATTTTTGAACTTTGGTAGACGAAAACTCTCATCAATTAAAATGCATTGGGTTCCCATAGCTAAAAAACGCTTTACAATTGATTTCTCTTTATAGCTATATATGGTTTCAGACCCGCCCGGACCCGCCTAAGAAGGTTAAATAAAAAAAAACTAATTCAACCTCACAATAAAAACACCCACGCAATTTCAAAGTTCGACCGATTGTTGCTATGGCAGCTATATAATATAGTGGTCCGATTTGAACCAAATTTGGTCTGAATGTAGAAGACTACCGCAGCTTCATAATAAGTCAGATTGGTTGAAATCGGACTACTATATCATATAGATGTCATAGGAATTAGGTCGACATATGAAATTCTGATAATTCACACCGAAAAACAAAAAAAAATTTTTTGAAAAAAAAAAATTGTTTTGAAATTTTTTGAAAATAATTTTTAAATATAAAAACCTTAAAAATAAAACAAAAAAAATCAAAAATTTTAAAAAATATTTATTTTTAGGTGCCATAAAATTTATTTTTTTCACAAATTTCACAAATTTCAACTTTGATAGCCCTTAATTAAGTATGTAGGGGGCGTGGCACCTTTTTTAAGTGCTAATTTTATAGGTTGAAAAGTTATCTATCATATGCCATTAAAATTATTCGATTATCTCATTTGGTTCAAAAGTTACGATTTTTGCAAAGTAAAATCAGCAAAGGCCCCACTGTGCGTCGTCGTCGTCGTCGTCGTCGCAGCGGGCGTCGCAGTCGCTGCTGGCTACATGAATTCATTAGAAGTAAAGCAAAACCAATGACACACACACACACACACTTACACACACGCTCCATTTATGTGAAATTATTTTCGATTACTTTGTGTGCCTTCCCCCTTCCACTTCTCTTTGCCCCCCTTCCCCGACCACGCAACAAGCCAGCCCAAAAAAATATGCAGTGATTTTTGGCACAAACACACACACATACATACACAGACTCGCACACATACACTTGCACATATCGATATATGTACGTCAGGCGATCATAAAATGTGTATAAAAATGACAGGCAGTGTGAGAGATTTATGCTAGGTGTTAAATTGCGAGGGCAGCTCGAGAAGTAAAAGCAAATAAATAAAATATGTATTAAATTAGAATTTAAGAATATATTTTTTAGTTTAATATATTGTTCACATCTTGGGAAATTGCTTCAAGAAATGTGTTCATATTATTAATATAAGTATAATACGCTAGAAGAAATTCAATAGGATGAACATATACATAGATACTACATTGAAATAAATTCACTTTTTCTATATTTTTGCCCCTTTTCTTAAGAATTGACTTCCAAAATGGACCGCTTGTATTTTATCGATTACACCAAGTAAGATATTAAGATTGTAGCAAAAACCATTTTAACTCATAGAAACAATATTGAAAGTTTAATTTAAAACAAGTTTTAAAAAAATAAAATAAACAATTTACAAAAAGAGGGACAGAAACAACATAAAGATTTTGTGAAACAAAATCAAATTAAAAAAACTACTTAATATTTTTAAATCAAACAAAACGCACTGTTTAAATAAATTAATGCATTATATTTAAAAATTAATTGCATCAAAATATACGTTCACGTTTTGCCGAAATCAGTGCTAGAGCTGATCGCCGAAAAAACTACTTCGACATAGGAGAATTATCCATATGTAAAAATAAATACTTTAATTTAGAATTTAGTCTTTTTTGGTATTTATAATTAGATTTTTAGTCGGGAAATGCGATCCACAGTGGTCCGTTTTTATTAACCCATTTTAGGCTAATGGGTATTTAAATACCCAAACAAGTGTTGACACTTAAAAAATTCTAGCACGGGGAATTTGAGAGATATCGGGGAAAAGTTTATTTCATAGTAAAGAGAAATAACAAATATATAAGTATAAAAATTGAACAGTTTAGTTATCCTCGGTATAGTAGTTTTTTACAGGTGAATATCTAGGTTTTTTTTCCATAGAAAATGTTGACGAAAAAAGCTGAAAAATGTATGGAAATCGGAAAAATAAAATTTGAAGATATAAAAATTTATTTTTGTTTCTTTCATCTTCTATGGTCCTAGGCACACGTTTTAAAATTTCGTCAAAATCGTGCCAGCCGATCTATGGGCAGCCTTTAATGGGTTAACAACGTTTCTCTGATGTAAAGTAAAATGACTCAGCAAATTTTTAAAGATTCTTAGCAATACTTCTCATTTCACGTATATAACTTATTTAAAATTTAAAATTTATTTAAATTTAAACTCTCTTTTTTACATGGCATACTTTCAAATCCACCCTTTAGTCGCACTTGCTCATCTTCTGCTTTTGGAGTTGGTATAAATGTTTCAGAACTCAATTTCAATTCAGTGAGACACGCGAGACGTTAAGGCAACAGTTTTAAAATACGATTTATGTTATAATTTACATAATACAAATGGAATTTACACCAATTGACTAAAGATTGAGTCGAAATTGACTATGACAGCGAAATGGAATTCTCAGTCGCTTGTACCCTGTAGAGATGGTGTCTGTTGTATTTTATATAATTAATACTTTTACTCTTAGACAGATAACTGCTCTGAGAAATCGAATTGACTCTGTAAATTATTTAATTTTGTCATTTTTATGTAATAAAATTTTTTTTATTAAGATATATATTTATAGATAAATTAAGCTTCCATTAACTGATTTTAACTAACTAATTATACAATATATACAGGAATATCGTTGCATATGGCGATTTTTAAAGAGGAAGCTCTATTTAAAATTTATCTGTATGATAGTTCTTTTGTAGTTTTTTTTCAGAGTTATACTCTTTATAAATAAGGTATATGTATGTATTCCTTTAAGTATGTACTTTCGTTTTGTTTAAAGACCATACGTCGCTGTCTCTGGTAAAAGTTTCGTTATGTGATTACTTATCGGTTATTCGTTTTCTTACTCGTTTTCTATTTGACTCACAAGCGTAATTGTTACAGCCCGGGTCATAAAAATAAAAACTTTTTTGGCTGCTGTTTCTTATTTTAATTTTTATTGACTTGTTGTTTTCTTTCGCCTCGTTTCGTTTCGTTTCGCTACGTTTCGTTTCATATTCTTTTCTTTGCCTTTCTATTCGGTATTGCTATTTGTGTCTTGTGCTTTTCTTTTATGGCTAACACGTATTCGATGTGTGTGTGCGTTGGTGTGTATGTTGGTGGGTGTGTGTGTGTGTGTCTCCGTCTTGTTGTTTGTCGACGGCGTCGTTATTTGATTTCATTTCTCGATTTGCCATTTTGAATTCACTTCATTGAATTGTTAATTTTATCGTCAGATACACACTCACACTCACAGACACACACACACACACACACACACACACATGGACATATATACATATAATATTGTTGCTATTGTTGTTGATTTCTGTTTTTTTTTTTGCTTCTTTATTGTCATTGGCAGTCTATGGCCCGAGTTTCATTTGAGGTTATTATAGACCATGGCTCCTCTTCACTTTGCCTGATCCTGCTACCTGCCCCGCCCCCTCCACGCCCTCTTCTTTGGCCTTAAAGCCTCGTCCATATGTTGGCTTGTTTATCATTTGGCCATATTACATTTTATTGCCCACTGTATTTGCCGCAATATGCATCCAATATGTTTGATTACGCGCCACTTACGATTTTCAGAGAGGTGTGCTCCAATAATTTCTCATTTTCAACGTCAATCAAATGATATCATCAAAAAACCCAAAATTTTTATAAATTGAATACAGTGATTACCTAAAATATACCATAAAAATACAACAGTTTTAAGCATTGTTTTCATTCTGAAGGTAAAACTTTAAGAGCCACCCTCGCGTACGCAACAGCAACTCAAAGGCCATTACAGTGGAGCTGCGCCATAACGAACTCAAAGTGTAATTGAATGGCAGGGAAAGGTACAAAATTCAATTTTAAATATTCATATTCATATTCCCTTTTATACATTCATATTTTTGCGGTTCAGTTATTGCAAATTTTCTTATGGACGCAGTCGTTATATGGCTGCTTGACTGTACTCGCTATGGTTAGTCATAAAAATGCATATATGAAAGTCTCTTTAATAGTGTTTTCCAAGTGGATCTGACCTCTAACTCATAAAGTATTTAAGCCCTCATACTGCAATCTTTTATGCAAAGAGTAAACACGCAGTTCAATATTTGACTGCGGCGTGGAACTGGTTGAGAATTTTAGATTTGAAGCGAAAATGAATTGAAAAAGTGACAGATAAATTTGAATTTAATAAAAATATAAGAGTGACATACAATTGTTTTAGAAGTACATAAGTACATACATAGAGAACTCATTTTTATACTGCTGAATATAATCTTTTATAATGATTAAAAGTAAACATTTCTACTCTACATTTCAAAAGTAATTCAATTAAGTTTTCAATACTGTTAGAAATACATTCAGTTTGATTTGATTTTTTAAAGTGAATCTCTTTACTTTTAATCCAATGAAAAAAAAAAGAAATCATTTGATAACCAATTTTAAGCATTTATAATACGATTTAAAATTGATTGTGGAGATAATATAAGTATAGTGATGTAAAAATATTTCGAATGTAGATTTATACATTTATTAGTAATATATTACACCACTAGTAATATATTCTATGTATGATCTTAAGATATTTTTTCTAGGCTAGCTCAAAATCAGATTAATATTAATTTATTTAAATGTAGTGTCGAATTGGGTTTAAAGAATTATTTGGAGCTTTCCTTGAATAGGTTTATTGTATGTATGCTTAGGGTGAATTGAAAAATTCGAAGAAATCACAGGGTAAACTTAATTTTAATATTAGCTAGTTGATTGTTAATGAAGATGCCGCTTGTTAGTCTAGTCTGGGACTAGAGGCTACTAAAAGTAACTTGTTCGGGCTTATCTACAACCAACCAAGCTTATCCCATGTATATCATCCTCTAACTGGGTCCTGTGAAATATAACAACAACAACAACAACAGCAAAGAACAACAAAAGCAAAGAACAACAACAACAGCAACAAGGACAAGGGCAAAGAACATTTGCATTTCTTGCAGTAATTTCAATATTTTACTTTATGATTTTGCCTGTCGCTTGCTTGCCAAGTAATGTGTGTGAGTATGTGTGTTATGTGTGTGGAATATGTCTCCTTTGAATACCCTAGTAGAGAGTATTATAATTTTGTTATGCATTAAATGCAGACTGACTTTACAAAATATATATATTCAAAAATACACCAAGCCTGTTACATTGAAAATTTCAAAATTCTCAGAACCAAAGGATTTCATTTTAAATTCAATGCAAAGTTATTATTTGAATTTCTCATTTGTTAGCCATTTTATATAGATTTTATAAGCTTTTAAAATTCCTTAAATAAAAACTGCAAGCTGCGTAAGGACTGTGTCTTTAGTTGAAACAAAAATTACAATTTTTGAATGGTCATAATTTTTTTAATTTAGTAAACTTTTGCTTTTATTTGCTAACTTTTTTAAATCAAATTATTAATAATATTTTTTTGATGAAAATTGGCACAGTTACAGAAAACAATTGTTTGAAAATGTTAATTATAAATTATATACTTTTTATTTATTTAATTTTTAAAGGGGTTTTATTATACCCATTGAAACAAAACTGTCACTGCTTGTAAAGAGTATTAGGTGTTCGGCATGTCGAAATTAAAATTTGTTGTCTTTTTATGGGCTGCCTTTGGAGTTTCGCCGGAGCATATCATGTGCACATTTGTGCCCTGGAATATCAGGCGCAGCCCGGCGCCGCCTCATAGTACAAACAGCGGCAACAGGAAGTGCTGGAGAAGGAGGAGCGGGAGGAGGAACAAGAGAAGGAACAGGAGGAGGAGGAGGAGAAACGCGACTGTCATTTGCCCGATAGACAAGACTGACTTCCTGAATGGCTGCCAGTGTCTGCCTGGTTGGCAAACTGGCTCCTCTCTGGTGACTGGCGAAAAACATAAACGAAATATCCTTTAGCCGAGTCGGCGCCACGTTCACTTCCTCCTCCTCCTCCTCCTCCTCCTCCTGCTCCTGCACCTCCTGGTCCTTGTCCTGATTTTGGTTCCTGCTTCTGGCTGACTTTGCTGTTGGTCCAACGTCTGCTTCTGTAGCTTCTGGTTGTTCGTGGGGCACAAGAAGCACAGTCGAAATGGCTTCAAGTGCTTTTGCTGATTTCGGAAATTGGTTTGCATTAGAAATCACTTAAGCGCATAAAGTGCTGTGAGTTATTGCCTCAGGATGTGACCAGGACGAAGCTCACTGCCAAAAAAACAAAAAAAAAACCAGCAGCATCAGCAATAGGTGTAGGTGCTGGAATTGTAGTTGTAGTTGTAGTTGGAGCATTCATTCCATCAAGCCACGTCACCCACAAATTAATTAGAAAATTAGAACGAATTTTTGCGGTTATTCGACTGTCAGTCAAGTCCTTTCTTCTTCTTTTTAGTCCCCAGCAACTGTCACCTGTGTCCTGCTGTTGTTTTTATTAGACCCTGTACCTATAAAGTACACAAAGTGAATAAAGTTTGTCATCTGAATGTTAACGCGAATATTTAGAACAATTGAACAGATGAACATCCAATTTTAATTTTGATTTTTTTACGTCGCCAGTGATTAATTATATAATTAATTAATTAATGAATTTATTAAATATTTAGTTTATTTATTTAAAAACAAAAAAAATTATTTTTTTTTGCATGCTTTTAGGCACTTACATTGCTTAAAAACTTAAATTAGCTATTACCACCTTTCTATTTGTCCGATCTTGTTACGATTTAGTAGAATGCTGGGTAATAATAGTAGTTAATGTTAATTAGTAAAAAAATAACAACAGAAAACAATACAAGAAATCTTATGAATTGCAAAAAGGCACATAATTCGTGACCATCGATTTCTTTATACAATATATTTCTTTATATTTTTAGTTATTATCGTTCTATTCTTTCAGAATAAGTACCGAGTCTCCCAGAGTCGAGCTCGCTCGCCTGTAAGCTGTAACCAGTTTTTTGTGGATGCTGTTGCATGCCACAGACAACTGGGCGTGGCAGGCCGCCCATCGTCTGTCCCAGCTCATTTCAGTAATTAAGACATTTTCGCCTCATGGACTTCAAAGGAAACCACACTGTTGGTTGTCCACGTTCCACGCTTCACTGTCTTTCAGCCGCCTTTGCTGCCGCTGCCTTTTAAGGCTCCTGCTAAATCCTACCGAGTCCAGAGTCCTGTTGAGGCTCCTGCAGTGCGACCACAGCTTAAATTCCCTTCCTGCCCATTTTTTGTGATCTCACAATGCAACCAGCTCAATTCGATGGAGCCGACTTTGACTTAATGATGAGCTTGATGATGATGAGGAGGTTGATGATGATGATGAGGTTGATGATGATCAGGAGGTTGATGTTGATGTTGATGTTGTTTCGTCGGCTGATAGCGCGATATCCTTGGCATCCTTCTTGGGCTCCTCTCTTCGTATCTCTCGCGGTTATTATAGATTTCTTGGTATCCACAGTGCACTCAGTCTCTATCCCAGTCTCCTTTTTAGTGTTTTTCTAGTCTCATTTCGCTTTACAGCGTTTTTAAAAATTTACATTTTTTTTCCTTTCAGTTTTAATCGGATTTCAATAATATATAAATTGTTAACTGTAGTAAATTAATTTAGCTGAATTTCAAATTTTAGTCCTTATTTTGTAGACTGCTTTTAGTGAAAAGAAACAAATTTATTTCAGTTACTTAATGATATTATTTGTGTGCTCAGAGTTATTATCGATCTTTTGGATTATCTACATTTTTTACAATTTCTCCATCTCATTGTCACACATTTCTTTAGAGAATGTGAGTTATTCTCTTATATCCATATTTCTCTCCGCTACTGTTTGAGTCTCATTATTCTGACTTGTTTTAGACTTTTTTATTCATGTCCATCTCTTAGTTTTATTAATATGTTATATATTTTATATCACCAACTTTTATTGGAAAAATGCATCACGACTAAAAAAAAAAACATTTTATTTTTCTAGAAACCGCTTATCAGTGCTTTCAACTTCTCCCTTAGGCTTCTCGCTATGAATTCAGTTTAAATTCTTCGTAGCCCCCTTTCCTGTCATTTTAGCTGCCTTCTCTCCGTCCGTCTCTTATCCCCCCTCTCGCCCCTTTCTTCCCCATATTCCGTATCTCTCGGGTCGATACTCGTATAACATTCTTGCACACATTCTCGCCGCTTTAGTTTCAATCTAAAAATCCAAGTATTTTGTATTAGCAGCAGCACCTTCCTCCTCTCTCCTCTAATGCTTCTCCGTCTCTGTCTCCGTCTCATGTGTCCACGTGCAGCGTTGCTAATTTTCTTCATTAAACAGCTGAAGGATTTAATAGCAACACAGCATAAAATTGTTGCTCGAGGTAACTCGACAACAACAGCAATAGATGCAACTAACAACAATTATGTAAGCCATGGCCGGATCCGGATCCGGGCTTCGGGTTCGGAGTCAGGCACGTGGATGACATTGCAAGCATCTAAAGCTGAAACTGAAATTGAGACTAAATTCCTTGCTTTCCTAAGAGCTTGTGGTGCGACTAATGAAATGGCCAATGACACCAGCTGAAAGTGACTTAAATAACGAGTTTACACAACTTTAAATTCACTTAAAGCTACGTGAAAACCGCGTGCTATTAACTGAATTAAAAACTTATACAGCTAATAAGCTTAAAACCCACTCGATTAATGCTTTCCAGTTTTCTTTGATTAGTGTTGTAAAGCTTTAAATTGTACACAACCTATAGAATTCATAAATTTAATTAATGTGCTTATAAAATGTAAAGCATTTCATTCGGAATCCAATTAATTGAACTTTCTGATTTTTTTGAGCTTCCAAATTGTTTCTATTCTTAAATTTAATTAATGTGCTTATAAAATGTAAAGCATTTTATTCGGAATCCAATTAATGAGCTTCCAAATTGTGTCTATTGCTTTGCTTGGAGCTTTAATGGGCTTTTTCATAACTAGATGACAGCTTTCCATATGTACTACGACAAGTAATACAAACATTTTTATATGAAGCTTTTAATATTCACAACGCTTTTAAAATTATCAATGATTTTCGACATAATGAGCCTACAAATTTCAAAGTTTTTAATTGCATCATAAAGATTTTCAATAGTTTAAAAACATTTACTACTGGCTTTAATGAACTTTAAATACGCAATAATTTGTCTATTCAAATAACTCTAGCTTAGAGCTATTTCACGTTTGCAAAGCTCTGACGTAAGTCAAAAAGCTTCTTTAAAAGCTTTCACGAATATATATTTTTTTAAATTGAATTTAAAATACTTTCTCAATCTTGTAGACTTCCGTAGTCTAATAGATTCTATAAAATGAAGATTAAGAGATTAAAGCTATATTTTAGGTAAAATGCTATAAAGTCCAAATCCAATAGAAATTCTTCCATTAATTAAAAGAAAACAGTTTAAAGTTTTTTAAAAACATACAGTCGACATCATAATGCGTCATTAACAATGCTTTTCCTCTTCCTCTTCCCCCTCCCCATATCTAGTTTTCATTATTATCCTTTAATCGACTTGAAAAAGTTTTTCAACAGCCTCCAACGAAAATTTTAATAATACAAGAGAGAGTTTTGCATATGAAATGTGAAGTGGGGGAAAACAATTAGAAAAAAATGTGTGTAGAGACAGTGACAGAGACAGAGAGAGAGAGAGAGAGAGAGAGAGAGCGAGGGAAATGGAGAAAATGGAAAATAGTATAGTTAAGGATGTATATTTCAATGATGTTTGCGCAAATTGTGTGCAAAACTCAAATCAGGACATCAAAATTGTTGAAAAGTTGTTGCAAAAACAGTTTTCAAATTGATGTAAACTCAGGGAGAGTGTGTGTGTTCGGTGTGTGTGTGTGTGTGTAAGAGTGTGTGTGGCTTTGGAGGTAGTCGAAAGTTTTCGAGTTGAGATCAGATTACGCATACGCCACGTTGTTGTCCGTCAGAGCAACAAAATTTAACGAGCAAGAAAATCACTCAAAAAAGTGAAAATGCGTGAGAGAGAGAGAGAGAGGATGGACCGAGAGAGAGACAGAGAGAAAAAGTTAGGTTGAGGCTGAGAATGGTTTGCAACTGCAACTCATTGCCAAAGCCGACAGACCGTCGACTTATAATTTAATTTGTGTTGACTAAAAGTTTAAAGGCAGCACCGCAGCTTAACAACTTGCCAGAGAGCTTGGCGAACAGAATGCCACACAGCAGAATGCAGCAGCTCCTTCCCGTCTCTTTCCTCCCCTTCTGCTCTCCTTCTCACTCACTGTTGTTGCTGGCAACAAGATTGCAACAACGGCATGAAACCCGAAATCCCGTCGACCAAGTCGGCAACTTTGTCCATTAAAACAAACTTTTCGGCAGGTGAGCGCATCGATGGCTTTTGGTTGCTTTACCTGACCCCTCCCCCTCCCCCTGCCCCTCCCACTGCCCCTTAGACTTTTGCCCCCTCACCGTCTCTTGAGGCGACGCCACACATTATTTAGCTCAAAAACTGATACGCCGAATGCAACCAAGCAATTTTGTAATGTGAATTTAATGTCAGTTTTGCGACAGGTGCGTTACCAACTCACCTCTGTGTGTGTGTGTGTGTGTTTGTGTGTGTGTGTGTGTGTGTGTGTGTGTTCTGCCTTTCCCAAATGCTTTCAGTGTACACTCAAAGAAACAAATTAATGATTTTCGTACTTAAACACGGAATATTTACTATATGTACAAACGATCCCAATAGCTGACAGAGTTCAAAGTTTCCAAAACTGACAACTAAAATCTTATTTGAAGTCTGCTTTTTTCGATCTTGGTTAACCAAAAAATAAAATATTTTTGGCTTACTTTAAGTACGTTTTAGTATTATTTTAAATCTGTAAAAGATCGAAACTTAAAAAAAAGGTAAAAAAAATTTGCGCATATTTATATTCATTTCTATCTTGAAGTTTGATAGATTAAGTAAACAGCATTCTTAATTTTTAAGACCAAATACTTATTATTAAAAAACACTCTGATGTTTCTAGAGGTATTTAAAGTTTTTAACTAAATTTGATTCAAATCTAACTATATATTATATCATATAGCTGTCATAGGAATGATCAATCGGAATTTTAAATTTAAGATTGTTACGTATTTAGTTCAAGAATAATAGTACACAACAATTTTATAATTTTAAAAACAAAACGTTATAATTTAAAAAAAAAAGCTGTCATAATTTTAAATCTAAACTCGATTCATGCTTAATTTAAGTTTAGTCTTACATACTATAGTCTTTTTTTTATACTGAACTTTTTCTGAGTGTATACTCTCTTTTCTATACACTGAATGTCTCTCTCTCTGACTCTCACTCTCTCGCTTTTATTCTGTTTGGCTTAATGCATTGCATTTGCAGTTATTGGCAAAGTTTTGCTGTGGCATTGGCCAAGGGGCAACGTTAAAGGGCGTGGCATTTGCCAGCCAAGTAGAGGGGGGGGGGGGGGGTGGAGTAGTGGGGCAGGAGTGAGGATATTGGTAGCACGACAGGCCCGACAACAGCATTAAGCAAATTGCGATACCTGAACCAAACTGAGTCACATGCAAAAAGGGTCAACCAAAGCAATTCTAAAGCTCAAACTCTCAACTTAAACCCGCAGTCTTCCCTCTCTCCTCCCCTTACGCCCCAGCTCACCTGAAAATGGGAGACAGGGGATGGGGCAAAGGCGGAGGTAATATCTAATTAATGAGCAAGTCACATAAACATTTTCGTAGCTCCTTCGGCAGTTGATTGCTGCTCCGGCTCCGGCTCCGGCTGCTGGGATTATGATTAATTGGCCAAATGCCGAGATAGTTAGGCAGTCAGATGCAAGACAAGTGTCTTCTATCGACAGAGAAGCACCGAAACAGAGAGAGAGAGAGATAATATGCATACCCTAGAAATAATATAAGTAGAGAGTTTGAAAGAAATCTGTGCCACAGTGTTTGCAAATGTCGCTCGACTCTTAAAGATCGTCTGTTCAATAAAATTTATTATCAGACACATAAAGCAAACCGAAAAAAAGTGTCCAGATTTTTTTTGCTGTCAAGATTTTTGTTCAATTTTTTCCCACATGTTTCTTTATGAAAATTTTGCCGGGATAAAAGTCTGGAGTGCATTATGATTTTTTTAATGGACATAATAGGTAAAATAAAAAGAGTTTTTTTGGTAGGGTATTTATGGCAGAAATAAAATATAAACATTTATCTTTTATAGTTATAACAAAAAAAAAGGTTAGAAAAATTCAGATGTTACTGAGGTAAAATTAAAATCTATTGATTCAATTGAATTTATATCCGTAAACTTATATTTTTTAAATTTTCAAAATTAATTTTATGGAATTTAAATATCTTTTAAAAAGCTTCAAGTAAATCGTGTATTGTTAAATGCTTTTAAATAAATTATTTTACACATTTAAGAAAATCCCGATCTTTAATCTAAAGACTTTGCATGTGAATATGTTGTATAATAATGTATGTATATGTGTAAGTGTGTATGTGTGTGTGTGTGTTAGAGCATGTGTATGTGTATAATATCTGACATCATTAGTTCTATTCTTTTCATTCTTTTTTGCATTGAATTTCGGCTGTTCTGTCGTGTTTCGGCCACAGATGTTTTCGACAAAAAATTGAGAATAAAGAAAAAATGTGAGAGAAATGGTGGAAAACAGCAGGGCAAGAAAGGGAAAGGGGGAGAGATAATTTTGGACAGATAATGTGAGGGAAATATAATGAAAATTAATGACTTGCACTTTGAGTGATTATTGTCAGAGTTCCAGCAGCTGGAATTGGAGTGGACGCAGCTGTCCCTTTTCCCATTCTCCCTCCCTCTCTCTGCATCTTTCCCGAATAATTCCACTAGTACCGTCTCCCAACTGTATCTGTATCTGATGCTGCTGTATCTGTATCTGTATCTGAGTTTGTCTTTGGCGTCGCTGCACTTTCATTGCGTTTAATATTGAAATTGGGTTAATGAGTTTTTGTTTATGGCCGCGTTGCGATACCTGCAGCCGCAGCACGACCATGCCCATACGCCCACAAACTACCTATCTCTCTCTCTCTCTGTTTCTCTTTCTCTGTCTCACTCTTGCAATTTACCTGGACATCTGACATCCGTATCCGCATCCGCTTTAGCATTCGCTTTGTGTACAGAACTCGATCCTTCAGTTCGTTAATGCAAATTTGCCAGAGAGGCTGTGAGGACAAGAGAAGAAAGGAGGGAAGGAAGAAATGAACAGGAGGAAGGGGGAGGAGGGAGAAGGGAGTCGCTGGAAATGCCGGGAATGCACTATGGGAAAAAAGTCCGATTTTTTGTTTAATATCTTGAACATTTCTGATTATCTAATCATACTGAATTCTATGATTCAGGCATTAAACATAACCGTTAGCCGGTATTAACCGGTAGCCGGCATTAACCAACTAAAAAAACCGTTTAGAAACCGATTCATCCATTACGGTTAATTTCGGTTCGGTCAAGCATAAAATTAAATGATGTTATTAAGGCGTAATCCTAGTTTTCAGAAGTAAATTTAATTTTTAGTACCGATATTTTGAAACCGAAACATACAAAAAACCCGCAACCGTTACGTAACGAATAAACAAATATTTTTTTAAACTGATAGCCGAAAACCATATCTAAAACCGTAACTGAAACCAATATTCGTTTTGGCTTGATTCCCGGCATTGAAGAGCACAAATAGCTTTTTTTTAGATTTTTTAAGTTTACCCTTAATATTTGAAGCTCGATCAAAGTCAGCCAAATGTTGACATTATAAATTTCAATGCCAATGCCAATGCCAAATTGTATTTTTTGAATAAGTTATGTGTTAAATTAAATATTGCTCGTTTTAAAATTGAATATTAAAAATGTTGGGGCATGGAAATGTTTTTTAAGATATTTAGTGTTGATGCTAAAATTTCAGGCTTTTTCTCCCATAGTGGGGTCGAGAAGGAGTTGATGATGGGCGTATGGGCGTAAGGGCGTATGGGCGTGGCATTAGCGAGAGTCGCATCATCGGCACTCAACGTTGCTCCTTTTCGCCATCCGCCCGCGTAATGAAAACAATTTTCAGCTTTTGACGTAGCTAAATGAAGGAACAAGTGCGGAAAAGAGGGGGGATTATGTTGAAAGACAGGTGCAGGGGGGGGGGGGGGCAACAAAGGGTTTAATGTTAATTAAGTGGCTAACAGAGTGTCAGTCTCCCTTCGCTTCCCTTCCCTTTCCTCTCCTTCTCATTCTTGTTCGCCTACTCCTTCTCCTGTTTTGTAATTCCACCTCATATCGATTTAAACGCTGCGAAAGCCCGTAAAAATAAATAATTTGTTATTTTGTTATTTTCATCTCAACTGTAAACTAAACATTAAATTATGGTCATTAAAATGAACAGCAACAACAACATCGTTGTGACGATTGGCCTTTTCAAATTCCATAATCCTAAATTGCCTAATGAAAATCTCAAAATTTCTAAAGCACACTCGTCACTTGACCACAAAATTTGCCTCAGGTTGTAAGTGAAATGCCGATTTGTGTAAGAGCATTTAATACCCTGTAGTAGATTTAATTAGCACAAGGGGTAGCTTCGACTACTAGTCTAAATAGAAAATGCAAATAACTTGAATTTATCAATTATTTTCAGTGTTTAAATGCTCAAGAAAATTAAGAGGTAGTCTTTGTAATTTTGATACACTATTAGTTAAATATATTAATTAACTATTTCATTTATTACGGTGTATTCTTGAAATACATTTTAGAAGATTTTCATGTGATTAGCTTTCATTTGGCATATACGGAAGTTAATTGCCTACAGGGTATTCGATAGTCTATGCACACTTTTAGTCACATAAATTATATTACAATTTGGCTTGTAAATACTTATAGATATGTAATCAGTTTACTTAGTTTCTGTTTAATGGGCATGACCATTCATTGGGTTCCGTTCGGACTTATTAGGGCGTTAAATTCAATTAATGACCGCACTGGGATTTAAAATGCCCTTACACATCCGACAGGGTTGCATGAATCAGTTAGGTGGTGAAGATACAGGATATATATAGATAAAGATATAGATATAAATGTAGATATAGATATAGATATACATATAGATATAGATATACATAGATATTGATATAGATAAAGACATAGATATAGATATAGATGTACATAGATATACATAGATATAGATATAGATATAGATATAGATATAGATATAGATATACATAGATATTGATATTGATATAGATAAAGACATAGATATAGATGTACATAAATATACATAGATATAGATATACATATACATATATATATACAGATATACAATGATATAGATATAGATAAAGAGTTATCATAAGTTAGTTCATAATAGTGCATAAAATGTTTGCGAATTCATACATAAAGGGAATTTTAAAATATTTAAGGGTATTCAAAAATCGTTGATCAGTTCAGTTTTTCTCTCATTTTTCTGCGTTTGCATTTTTTTCTTTCCATTTATGTATTTATAATTTTTTTTTTTTTGCTAATTGCGAAATTTGTTTGTTGCTTTTTTTCTTGCTGTTGGCAAACTTTCAAGAGCTCTCGATCCACGACAGCTAATAAATCATTTGCAAATTATTCAGATTGTTAATGGGCAGCTGTTGTTGTTGTTGTTGTTTTTGATGTTGCTGTTGATAATGTTGCTGTTGTTGTTACTGTTGTTGGCTGCCTGCAACAGTTACTGTCATAATTATGATTTAGTTGGCCATTTGTGCGTACAGCGTAAATGTAATTGCAGCTGCTATTATTACTACTTACTATTTTTATTATTTATAATTTTTGTAGTTGTTGTTCTGAGAGTACTTTTAGTAATTATTCACCACAGTGGCTAACAAACTACTTTAAGACATACATATTTTTTTAACGCGCTGCAAAATGTTCCTTTTTTTTGCCTTTTATCAAATGCCAAGCTGACTTTCTGGCTTAAACATTCTCAAATCCATTTCATCTTTTTTCATAGCATATTTATACAATCCCTTTGACATGGTTTAAGAGTTTAGGCGCTAAATCACATAAGCTAGCTTTGAATAAGTCATTTCATTCTGGAAACGACTTTAAAAATTTAATTTTTATTTTATTTTTATCAGAGATTATTTAAGTCTATACAATTTTTTAATATATAATAAAAAAATATATATAGATGCTGAAAGTATTAGCAGAAGTATGAAAATTCGAGGAATTCAAAACCTATTTGCATCTTTGGTATTAATAAATATAAAAATGCAATGTATAGAATTAATTTTTTTGTAAACATTTCAATATTTAATTATCACGTACCTACTTTTTAATTGTCTTTTTTATATTTTTAAAGTTTTTTTTTTTAAGTTTTTAATACTTTTTTGTTAATCAATAAATAAATTAATTAATTAATGAATAAAAAAATGAATAAATGAATAATTTAAAACATGTTCAAGGAGATCAATTGAGCAGAGGAAAGTTTGTTATAATGGAGTAAACTGAAAAACTGGAAAATATTTCTTGTAGAATTTCAAATATTCTCAAAAGCTCAAAAAGCAAGATTAAATGAATAAAGGAGAGAGGTTACATAGGGGGAAGAAAAAGTGAGGAATGGAGAGTATAAGAACATATTTTATTTATTGCGCTTTGGTATCGAATTGTTGCTGCAGTTGTTGTAGTTGCTGCAGTTGTTGTATTGTTGTTGTCGTCTTATATTTGGCACTTTTACTTGACGCATTGACCTAATTCAATTTCACGCTGCGCCAGACACAAACAAAACAACAAAAGAAAACTAAAAAAAGAAACTAGTGTAGAAAAGAAAGTATCTAAGAAGAAAAAAAAAAATGATGAAAAATCCAGAGAAAAAATGAAGAAAAGACTAGAGGAAAATCAACTTAACTCAAAATTGTGTGCGAAGCCAGAATGGGTTGTCAGGCAAGAAAGCGGAAGGAAGAGGCACAAAAGCCAAGCAAAGAGGGGCATGTGGCAGGAGGGGAACGGGTATAGAAGGAAGTGGAAGGGGCAAGAGGGGTATGAATGTGAATACTGTACAGCGACAAGCGAAATTATGAAATATACACGCTGCGAAAGGGACGAAAGGCAAAACAAAGGCAGAGAAAAGAGCAACAACTACACAGAAAAAAAAGATCTAAAATCAAGTTCAAAATACTTAATTTAAGCATGCATTTCTTAAGTATGTATTCAGGATTAATCTGTATAATTCTGCCTGTATCAGGAATAAAATGGGAAAATAAGCTCAAATTACTTGATTCAAGCTAAGAAATTCTTAAAATGTCCCGTTGATCACGACATTTGCTGAGCGCGAGAGGAAAATTCTCTCTCGGCCTCTCTCATTTCAACTGGTCCGGTGGCTCAGTGGTTAGAGTCGCCGACCTGTCACATGATTAGAACTTGCAGTTTGAAAATAACCTGGGTTTGATTCCCCCCGTAAATGGCGATCAAGCATGTGTTTTTAAGTTCTTCGGAATGAAACGCAAAAATATATAACTCCCGTTATCAAAAAAAAAAAACGTTTAAAAAAAAATTGAAACAAAAAAAATTAAAAAAAAAAAATAAAAAAAAACTCAAATAAAAAATGTTAAAAAAAATTTAAAAAAAGTTTGAAAGAAAATTGTTTAAAAAACAAATAAAAAAAAAATTGAATAAATAAAAAAATTTTAACCTGAATTACAGAATTTCAGGATTGAATTCGGGATTGGAAAAATTAAGTATTTAATTTTTGGTTTAAGAAAATCCGAGATAACCCCACTTTTGACAACGTTTAGGATTGAATTTGGGCTGCATATCCCGGATTTTTTTTCTGTGTAGAAGGAGACAGAGAAGGAGAACTAGTTTGAGATAGATGCACTTGGCGAGAGAGAGAGAGAGAGAGAGCAAGAGGGAGGGACAAGCTGGTTGCAAAACTTTCAAAGACTTTGCTTGCTGCAGATTTTTCTATTAACTGCCATGCAACAGCGACAACGACAACAACAACAACAACAACAAAGACAACAAAGACAACAACGAACTAATGTAATAATAAAAGAAGGTTGAACTGAAAGCAAGCTGCAAAGTGGTGCGAGTGGTGCGAGTGGTGCGAGTGGTGCTATTGGTGATTGTGGTGGTGGTTGCTTGGTGACCAGCATCATTGCTTACACAATGGCGACACAAAGCACTTGCTTTACCGTTTAAAACTTCTTTCTCGCTCTCTCTCTCTCCTTCTCCCTCTCCCTCTCTCTTCTTGCTACAGCTGTGGGGAACTAATTTGAATACCCTGTCCCCTTACGTAATAAAAAGAACTTGGCATTTGCATAACCAGCTAGTTAATTGACATTTCTTTTAAACTATTCCAGATTTTACAACGTTTTTAAAAATTATTATGTTAAAATCACATATTTTTTAAATAAGTTGTAAATATTTGATCATACTGCTTTGACTTCAAGTAGTACTATATCAATAAAATAATATTGATAAAAAATATGTTTTTAGACATTTTTTTGCTGTTACTTAAAATAGTTATTAGGTGATATAAACCAGAAATTAAGGTGATAGGGACTCAAGGAAAAAATTAATTAAAATTAATAAGTAAATTAATACATATATAAAAAATTTCTCTTAGTTTCTTTTAGTTAATACCCAAATGATATGGACCAGAAATAAAGGTGACAGGAACTCAAATCTTCATTCACCTTAAATGTTTGTTTCTTTTTTTTATTAAAACATATAATCACGAAATCAATTTGCTAAAAATATTTATCGTTTATTATTTTTTCTATGATTTTTATGTCTTCATACAGTAATAGAAAAAAAAATAGAATGTGATAAAATATATTTACACAAATCTGCCTTGATGCGAGTATTCTATTTACAGGGTATTAAGAAGACGTATTCTGAGAAATTACCTCCTTCTGAGTTGATTTTAATAAAAGAAGCGACGACAACGTCACACAGGACATGACTTGCAAGATAGTTCCACTTCCAGAGTTTTGTGCTCATTATCAGCTTTGACCCTGTGCTTTTTCCCCCTGACTTTCAGCCTCCCCCTTCGCCTTGGAGCATCCCCTAACAACGAGCTAACGTTTTACATCTTTCAATTAGGGTTGCCAGGATGGAAAAGGGAGATTGGAACTTCGTCGTCGTCGTCGTCGTCGTCATTCTCAGTGTGGACTTTGTGGCCTGCTCAGTCTGATAATTATGAAAATGTTGTTCAACAATTTGCTAGCCATAATTGAACCTATTTATGAGCAAATGGTAAATGCTAAAGGCAACAAAATCAGTTGCGAAAACTGAGGATACTAGTCGGGATTGTAGGGAATGTTTCCCTCTGTATATGCTTCCATTGAATGTTGCTTAGTTGCATTTTCTGGTAGATTGATTTAACACAAAGATATTTCAGTAAACAACATACATACTTAAGTGTGTGCAACTTCATAGAATGACAGCTGAAGAGCAACTATTGCTCTTTTTCTCCCCATTAATAATGTGTTATATTCTGCAAAGTGACAAAGACTGAGAAATGTCAGATAATGTTGAACTCAGAAAATCATAAAAAATTATATTTCATAATTGATAATGGTGGAATTTCTAAATCATCCATCACTTGCTCTATTTCTGTATTTTCCTTTGTCTACTTAAGACACAAAACCAATTTTTAATTCATTTAAAATTAGGATTTTTAAAAAAATGTTGTATCACGAATCTGTAAAAAAATACCGTTGATTAAATTATTATTTTTTTTCTAACTCGAATGCTTTAAAAGTAATACCAATTGTCTCAAGTTATTTGTAATCATCAAATATGCAAGTTCAGCTCTAAAAAGAGTTTATTAATATTTCACCTAAAAAAAGAAATAAAAAAATCTTTTCATCGAATATTTTTTCCTATATTGGTAAGAGATTGACCTAACTTAAGATCAATGAAATTAATAAAATAAATTTTAAAGATAACACCTTTGGCTTTTTCACAAAAAGAGTCTATTTTCGCAAAATAATATGTATTAATATAATTTTTATTATTTAAAAAAAAAATAAATAAAACTAACTTGACACTTTGCCATCCATTTATCCGAATCTTCCGCTTAAGTGCTCACTAATGTTATGAATGGGCAACTACATTAAGAAATTCAGCTGCCCCGCACTCAATTGCAAACTTCTACTTTCTTCTTATTTTTTAAGGGTATGATTTCCTTTAGATATTGGAAAGCTACCCCCGATTGGCTGTCAGTGGGCTGTTTGTTGGCAAAACTAATTCGAGTAGCTGCTTTTGTCAGCCTCTTTTCTGTCCCGTCAAGTGATTAATGCGCAATTGTTTGCAGGCTCTTTAAATCAATTCTCCAATTACTGTTCGATCGAGCAGGGGGAGAACTGAATTCAAACAGCCCTTAGCTAAAGTATATATATGTATGTATATATAGTATAATTGAAATCAAAATATGTGCGCATTTCTGATTTTGATTTTGATTTTCATTTCGGCTGAATGCACGCGCCAAAATGTAGGCAACACTTTTTGAGTGCCCGCAAAAAATCGAAAGCTGAGTAAACGAGAACTAGGCGTATACTTAATATTAGGTCAGGCTCGAAATGAATTTGTTGCCAAGTGCTTGACAGCACTTTGTTATTGCCTGTTGGTTTTCAATACCCTTTAAGAGGGTACGCAAGGCGTATCAGTTAATGTGTTACTCATTTATTGAAGATTATATTATGAAGAAAAAAAACTATACATAAACGAAAGATAATAAAAATTATAAATTCGTAAAGGTAAATGTATAGAATGTATAAATCTATCGTAAATAGTCTAAGAACTTTGATAATACTTATAAATGATATATATAAAGACCAGTTTGATATCATAGCATTAACTTACCATATTAATATCTGATCTATTGTATTTTTTCTATCAACGCTTAACATTGCAATAGATTAATGCATATGTCGAAATCAATTGAATTGGTTAGGATTATCCCTTCAATGTATGGCATAAAAAAGACACATATGAACTTATTATTTTATTGTATGGTATGTCTTATTTACAGATCTATAGAAACTCGACTCTTCGTCTAGATATCTTAATGAAATTGGAAAAAGTTGCTATCTCTGATTGGATTACTTTGTATAATTATTAATTAATCACTTATTAAATTGTAATTTTAACTTGTCATAAATTGCATTTTAATAAGCAGACTGTGTAGTGAAACTAACCTTGGCAACATTTTCTTTTCCAGGGTATTCGGTGTGGTGTGGTGTGCAAAACTCTCGGCTGGTTTGCTCTTTGTTGTTCATCAATTACTTTATGCCTCGCCAGGCAGCCTGAGATTGTCAGGCGTATTTCATTTGTTGTCCCGGCGACGATGTCCTGAATCTGGGCTACGACTCGAGCAGAGGGGGCCCGAAAGAGGAGAACTGAGAGAGGTGGGCAGCTGAGTGGCTCGATGGCCACTTTAGCGTGGAAAATTGAAATAAATGTGCTTTTAATTATACCCTGAGTGGCAGCTCCCCTTGTCCTGTCAATCAATTAGATGCGCTTGCCACACAGACCGCCAGACCAACTCTCTCTCTCTCACTCTCTCTCTCTCTCATCCATCTGCAACTACACTGCTCCTGTCCAGCTTCAGTTCCAAATTCGCCCGTCGGCAATTTTGTTGCAAAGTTTCTTGTTTCTTGTTGCAAATGGCCGCATAACTAAAAGTAAATTTACCCAGCAAACGAGCAAAATTGTTGCAAAAATATTTGAGCTGCATAAGCGACAGCCCTGAAATACAGCAGCTACTATCTTCTCTCATATTTGTGGACGCGACTGCATCGCAAGCTGGCAACTCTGGATGTGTGTGTGTGTGTGTTTGATTTTATGACTGTCAACTGATGACGCTTGTTTGGCATGGCAACAACAGACGCACAACTTGAAGCCGTCTGCCAAGTCAACGACTGACAGTTACCCTGGAAGTCACACAGACTCACTCTCACATCCCTAGACGGTGCTCAAATTTTTAAAATATTAAACTAACATCTTTATTATTGACTTAAACAAGTTTCAAAGCATTAGCTTTTAAATCGACGCTTTAATGGAGTTTTAAAAATTTTGCATTAGTGTGAAAAATACTGAAAATTTTAACTTTTTATCAATAGATTGTGCTAAAATTTGTAGAATATGAAACTAACATCTTTATTATTGACTTAAACAAGTTTCAAAGCATTAGCTTTTAAATCGTCGCTTTAGTGAAGCTTTAAAAATTTTCTTTAGTGTGGGAAAAACATTTTGCAATAAGAAATAATCGAAACAACGAAAAATTTACAGTTTGGAAAAGGAAATAATCAGAATGTTGAGTTAACATATTTAAAAAAAAAAAATCAAAAAAGTCTCAAGGCATTAGTTTTCAAATCAAGAAGTTGAAGCGTTAATTATTATTATTATTATATATATATATTATATAGTAAGAAATCTGGGCGTCCATATTTACATTAGTTTTGATTACAACTGCAAATTTTGAAAATTGTTTTAATTGCAAAAAATGATTTTTTTTAAATATTATTTATTTTAATTTATGTTTTTATAAGGCTTCGAAAAATGGTAAAAGTAAGAAAAGAAAATATATTGCCTAAATGTAAGAATAAATTTAAGACTATTAAGATTACATATTATAGCTGTTAAGTTGTAGTTTTGTCAACGGAAAATTTCCACTTAATATATATTATTTAAATTTCTTTTTATTAGTTAAGGTAGACTTTCAGCAAATGTTTATGTTCAAGTCGCTGCTACCTTGTCAGAATTAATATTATAGGGTATACAAATGTCCACTTTGAGCTGTGCTTGTTATTTGCCCGTCTGTCTGCCACTTCAATATATCAAAGCATCATAAATGCTGGCTGGCATAGTTGCAACAACAGCTACAACAGAGTACAACAATAGTTGGCTTCTTGTATGCGCCTTGTTAACAGTCCAACGAGTCCAACACGCACGTGCGTCCAGTTCTCTTCAGTCTCCATGCTTCGTCTTCGTCTTTGTCTCCTTATCCTTCTCCGTCTCCTGTTCCATATCCGTGAGGCATCTCTGACGCTTGTCTGCCTGCCCCCAAAACGTTGCGTACTCTTATGACGAATGAGTTTCATTTTTACGCTGGCCACGCATCACGCTACTTGTCAGCCAGGGCTTATCTGTCGGGAATTTTTAAGTGCTCCTCCTCCTTCCCTTTTTTCTCTGCCTCTCTTCCATTTTCTGCTGCTTCTTCCATTCCGTTCCGTTTCGTTCTCTGCCTGCCAGCTGCCTAAAGGACCCATGATATATGTCTCTGAGCTCTGGCCGCTTTAATATGTGTCTTCTCCAGCAGCCGCTGCAAAAGGAAATTAAAATGCACTACACAAAAGGTGCCCGACTAGCTGATTACCCTGCAGTGAGTTCAAAAGTCAAACCAATTTACAAAAGTTAATTTTAGCATAATTATTATGTTACTCATTTTACATATTTTCCATATTTATTGGGCATTTCATTTTTGTATTCAACAGCTGCATTCATTAGATAGTTTACGTTTAGCTAAAGCTGTAATAAATGTTCGCCTAAAATATTTACCGAGCCTCACAAAAACAATTTATTTATTCCTCTGCCTTTAACTACCGCACTCTTTTTTATTAATATGAATGATTACAGGGTATTTTTGCTTTAAGCTATGCGGTATTGAAATGTATTTATTTCTCTCACTTTTATTATGTTACGCATTTGACATGGTATTTTTACTTTAAGTTTTGAAAGCTGCAATCGATATTATATTTTTAAAAGTATAAATGGCTGAAATATAGTTTTTGTCTTCTGTTTATTTTTCTGTTTTCAGTGGGTACATATCTCGATCCTTTAATGTAATAGCAAGAGCTAAATGCACCAAATTTGCTATGTAGACTCCATTTATATAAAGGATCATCTCATATTTTGAATACCTCCTCCGTTCTAAATAAACAGAACCAAAATCAAATTAATCAATCAAAAAAGATTGGATGACTTCTCAAAATTTCATAGCGATTTGACAAAAAAATTACAAAAATATTTAGGAAACAATTTTACAAGGTAAAAGAAGAGTTTGCAAAGTAGGGAAGAGTGAGTGTATATTGAAGTCGACCATTCTTGACAACAACTTTCTTACTTGTTATAAATTTTAAGCGTCGAAAATAACTACACGATTCAATTAAACTAACATCTTTTTAATTGAATGATATAAATATTTCCAAACTGGGCATCTTTAAAGATTCTCAAAAGAGTGGGAAATTTTTTAA
Organism: Drosophila quinaria; assembly: GCA_035047525.1. Classification (NCBI taxonomy): domain Eukaryota; kingdom Metazoa; phylum Arthropoda; class Insecta; order Diptera; family Drosophilidae; genus Drosophila; species Drosophila quinaria. The sequence continues at coordinate 34,522,826 of JAWNPO010000455.1, forward strand.
ATTCTGTGTTCCAAACAATAGTTTATATTGCTTTAACACCCCGTCCTCATACCGTGTTCTACAAGGGAGCCTAGTAAATAAACATATATACATATGTATATCTTCTGTCTATAGCCATGTGCAATGTTATCGATGCGTTGTTTGATTTTGTCTATGCAAATACGAGAGAGAATTCTATGGCCAGTCACACGTGTGCTTGTAATTTGCAGTCAAATATTTGCATCAGCCCCAAATACGAATCCGAATACGAATCCGAATCCAATCCCACATCCAGACACCCGACACCCGACACCCGACACTCCACATTTCCTACACACATGGTATAACAATAACACAAAAACGCGAGGTGCTTTTTCGGCATGCGGGCTGTGCTACTTTCTGCATGCTACATGCTGCACGTTGCATGCTGCGGATGTGGATGTGGATGAGGATGTGGATGTGGATGAGGATGTGGATGTGGATTCAAGTGCGGGTGGCAATTAATTTGCACAAACCACTTAGTAATTAAAATGAAAAGTAAATTATATAACCAAGGCAACAACATGGCTAAAGAAAGGGGTCGGGTGGAGGGCGGGTATGGGGAAGGGGCGTGGCAGCCCCCACTGGAGAATTGCTGGCAGTTCCTGCTGCCAGTTTTTTTGGGGAAGAACGGTAGCACAAAATCCTCGCCAGTAGATGAAGCAACTGAAGCTGTCTGGCTTAGAATTAAACTGACACAGTTTTTATTATACTCTCTCGTTAGGGGTATTTTCTTTTTGTCATGCAATGTGAAAATTCATAGTAAATCTCTTTAAAGAGAGTTAGGACAAAAAATACTGGCTGCAAAAAAATACTATTGTTTATTAAATTATATCATAAATAATTTTAAATTATAGTGATTTTATGTTTTATTTTGCTTGTAATCATAAGATAAACCAAAATACCAAATTATGTTTTTGTTATTTTTCTTTAGAAGCACATAAAATTTGTCAATATTGTGATTACTATATCATTTAATGAAGTAAGTTTTAGCTATCTTGAGATCTAAAAAAAACTTACTTCTAAAAATTAGAAAGGTCATAAAAAGAAACATTTTATATCATTTCATTAGATAAATCTTCTTTTCTTTGACAAAGTAACTTTATTATAAAACTTTTATTTGTAAATCTTTTCTAATAATTTGACAATTAAACAAAGATCAAACCAAAAAAAAAAACAAAAAATAACAACAAGACGACACAGCAAATTTGCTGTTTCGAGTCGAGGCGCTGAACACAAATTATTTATGACAATTACAAAGATGTTTTTGTAGAACTCACTTGCCGAATTTGACTGTAAGCATATAAAATATTCGGCGTGCCGAGAGAAAACTTTTCTTGTACTTTTTCTTGGTGCGGGAAGCGAGTGTAGAGTGTAGATTGCGGTAGGGGCAGTGGTTGCCTCTTGCGGGGTGTGAGACTGAGGGACGGGATGACAGGGGGGAGTTGTTTTTAAAAGCATTTGGCGCTGCACAAATGTATCTCGAACTTCGCACACTTGACTGCCATTCAATTTGCATAGGAAATTAGTTTGTTCGCTTTGAATTGAAGTTGGCCCCACGGGTGCAAACAAGGCCAAAAGTGCTTCAAGAGACACACAGCAAGAGAGCAAAACAGAAAGCGAGAAAGAGAGAGAGAGAGTGTGTGTGTGAGTGAGAGAGAGAGAGAGAGAGAGAGAGAGAGGGAAATAGTGAGAGAGACGTGTGCATTGTGCGTTTTGTTGCTGGTTTGTGCAAGTGGCAAATCTACCGTGTTCACTTGCAACACTGAAAAACCCACACCCCACATGGGGCAGGCATCGGGGGCAAGTTGCAGTCAGCTTATGGACAGCAGCCAACTGTATATATTTAGATATATGTACATATACATACATATATACACAGAAAAAAAAGCGTCGGGGAATCCGCGATAAATTAAAATTAAAATTATGAGAAACTTGATAAACTTTTATTTTCAATTGGTCTTTTAAAATTATAGAATAAACTTTTTTTTATTATAAAAATAAAAAAAGTTCTTCAATTTATAAATAAAAATAACTTTTATTTACAATTGCTTAAATAAAAATTAAATATTAAAAATAAAGTTATTTTCAATTTTTAGACCACGTACTTTAAAAAAGTACAGTGGTCTATTAACTTTGTTATTATGCAAATTGAATATTAAAAATAAAAGTTATTTTTCAATTTTTATTATCTTAATTATTATTTTATATATATTTTTTTTAAATAGATCACAAATCACCAAATAAATTTTATATGATAATTTATATTTTCCTTTTTAGGTCAGAGTAGGATTTGTTAATTCCTCCTCTATAAATATTTCGTGTATCGGCGCTCAAAAATAATTTTTTCAGTGAATGTTATAGACTTTTAAATTTTAAAAAATACAAGAATTTTAAGCTTGCATTTTTTGAATTTTTTTTCTGTGTAGATATGGGTATACGTATTTATAGAGCTTCAGTGTAAATTTCTTGCTCACAGAAGAGTCGTGCCACATTTTGCATGTGCTATGTGTACATACATTCATACATACATATGCATATGCTGCACTGCGGGAAAAGGAGGGGTAAGTGGTGGTTTCAAGGGCGAGGAGGAGGGGAGGTGGTAAAGAAGAGGGTGTTGCATGTTACCTGCTATTTACCCCTTTAGCTGCCTATTCCTATTATGCCTGATTAACGAGTTGGAAAAGCCAAGCGCCCTAAATAGCTCGAGTTCAATTTAGATTACAACTTCTAGCCCACACTCCGAGAAACACTTGCAGCGATAACTTATCGAATTTAATCGATCGGTCTAGGTACATGCATACATATTGACAATAATCAAACTAAAGTGCGCAACTTTCATTAATGTCCGTTTAATGGCGTTCAAAAATCCAATGTAACCAGATTTTTAAATCATTTGCTTGCAACTATAGCTTTTTGAATGTAATCGAAAAAATATCGATAGACTTGTCGAAAACTTCAGTATATTGCTGAGTTTCAGCAGTAAAAATTCGTTTAAGATCTTGTTTGCAATATTCTAAAATCAAGTTTAAAATACTTAATTTAAGCATGCTTCAATTTTGTTAATATGTATTCAGGATTAAACCGTATAATTATGCCTGTATCAGGAAAATAAGCCCAAATTACTTGATTCAAGCTAAGAAATTCTTAAAATGTCCCGTTGATCACGACATTTGCTGAGCGCGAGAGGAGAATTCTCTCTCGGCCTCTCTCATTTCAACTGGTCCGGTGGCTCAGTGGTTAGAGTCGCCGACCTGTCACATGATTAGAACTTCCGGTTTGAAAAAAGCCTTGGTTTGGCTCTATTCCCCCGTCAATTGTATTCAAACATGTATTTTTAATTTCTTCGGAATGAAAAGAGAAAAATACATGTATAATTCCCATCACTAAAAAAAAAATGTTTAAAAACAAAAGTTAAGAAAAAAATATTTAAGTTTGAAAAGTTTGAAAAAAAAAAAATATTTTAATGAATAAAACTATAAATAAATATCCCGGATTTTTTTTCTGTGTAGTAATTGTTGTTATAGTTGTCATTGGTTTGGCGTCAGCTACTGTTTTAGTTAAACGACATGCTGCCAACATTATTTTGTGCGCAGTTTTTCTCTATTGAATGACCATTTTGATAATCAACAAACTCTCGTCCTCCATGGTCATTTGAATCGTGTTCACATGAATTCGCATTGCTGTCAAATGTGTTTGCATTTCCATTTCAGATTTACATCAATGGCAGACTTAATCATTCAACATTTTAATATTTATGATTATTTTGTTTATTTGTATTAATTTATTTATGTTTTTATGTATACTACAAGTGTTCTCAATTTATGTATAGTACAAGTGTTCTCAACATTTACTTTAATATTGACTAAATAGGTATTTATAATTTATGCTTTTTTTATCATTTCATCCGTTGCTTTTCCTTCACTTTATCAATATCATTTCGCAATCCGAATCTCCAAAGTCACATTGTTTGGTTAAATATTCGTGTCACGACCTGCGTGCCTTCCCCATTCCCTCCCATCACTTTGAACTTTTGTCTTACAAATGCAATCTTTAAGATACTCGTTGTCGCACCGTGAGATACTTTTGTATGCTGACAGAACAGAAAACTCGGATGCTCCACTTTCTGATCTACCAGAAGTGACTTAAACGAAAACTTGGCACTATAAGTATTTTATGTTTCGACAAAAGAGAGAGATAGCGAGAGCGAGAGTGAGAGTGCAAGAGACAGGGAATAGGGAAAAGGGTGTAAGTACTAAATACCAAACGAAATATATTTGTTTCAGGGGCTTTTAAGAGCGCTTAAAATTGTTGTTGTTTGTTCTTATGTTACAAGAAGTTGTTGTTGTTGCAATTATTGTTCATTTTATAAGTTGTTCGTGTTGTTGCAGGTGCACCTGCAGTGCTTGCAATAGCAACAACAACAACAACAACAACGTATCGCTAGACAAGAACTCAAAATATTTATGAAGATGCCGGGCAAAGTTTTTTGGTGGCAGCTACACGAAAACTTGTCGAAACAATCTGCAGGGCAATGTCAGGCAGTCACTTACCAAAACCCCACAAGCCCCCTCCCCACCCTTTATCCCCCTCCCCTACATACTTCCCCCTAATACTTTCAAACAGTATCATCATTTTGTTGAGGAAACTTTATACATGTGTATTAGTGAGGCTGTACCACATTGCGTATGATCAATGTGTGTGTGGCAGAGGCAAATTTGAAATTTATGCACAAGTTGCAGGTCAGCTGGCAAACAAGCACATAAATCAATTCATCGACTGCCAGACATTTCTCACACACACCTGCACACACACTCCATACACACACCCTCCACACACACACCTTTCAAATGTTTTGTCACAGCCTCAGGACGCAATTATGAAGTTTCATATCAACAGCAATATCAAAAGTAGAACTTAATATAACTTTTAACCACACACATGCATATTACCACATTTACATACATACATATACACATACGTATTTATATATTTATTTTGTATGTGACCAGACTTTATCATCTGTAGCCATATGTGGTCATATATGGTTAAAGTTCGGCCGTTGACTTTTATAAATTTAATTTTTATTGTGAACTACAGTAACAAGTTGAACCCTGAACTCCAGAATATTAAATGGCAATCATAGAAACTTTCTATAGTTATAAATATATTATTATTTTATTTAACATTAAATCAAAATATAATAAAGTGTCATTCCATCAGAATTCCAAAAAAAGAAGTACTTTAGAAGCATTTCAAAAGTTGCATTTAATTTAATAAATTAAGGGAATTAAATTTAGTAAATAATAATAATTTTAATTAGTATCTTTATCAGTTATACTTCACACTTTTAAAAATAACATCTAATGATCTCAATAATTCTCTATCTATAAAAATTATATAATATTTCAAGCTAAAATTATTAAGTATTGGATTTCATTTGTTATGTTTATAAATCAACAAAAACATTTAGCATAAAATTCAATTCTTAATAATTTAAACTTTAAATATATTAGGAAGGTAGATCACAACAATTTAAAAAATATTTCAAAATATTTCAAAAATTGTTAACCCGCAGACGAGAAAAGAGATTCAGATTAATTTTTGGCAAAAAAAAAGTATTGTGATTTTTTCTTATCGCATTCGAAATACATTTGAGAAATTATTTCAACAATCGAGTTGTATAAAAATGTAGAAAATATCTAACTTTCATTTTGTTGCTGTGCTTTAAAAACTACACATCTCTTCTTAAAAACCTCCAAAAGTTATGACTATTATAATATATATTGAGTAATAAATAGTCATTTGTGCTACAAAACTATCGTAGAGCTCAAACAATTGAACTGAGTAAATTTTAGAAAAATATAACTATTAATTTACACTCAATAAATCGCATCAGCTAAATATATGATTTAAATTTAACTTTAAATGAATCTCTGATTTAATCGAGTGTGATGTTCGCATGAATATAGGGTACAAGTCAAGTGCGTCATTGCAGAATAAATTTATTCGCTCATATGCTTCACTTGTTATTTATTTTTATCGCCCTTTGTTTACTGGGCTGCTTTCAAAGCGTATACTATATAAAGCAACGACAGAGCGAGAGCGAAAGAGGGACAGATAGTTTAAGTTAGAGTGAGAGAGATTATTCCATTATTTACACATGCTTTTGATTTATGTCATAAACTTGCGTAACATTTTATTAAAAATTTAATTGCCTGTTATGGGATTTACCCCCCGCATTTCTCTCTGGAAACAAAAAAAAAAAACGTTTTTTGCTATTCGATATTACAAAATATATGTGTGTGTGTGAAACAGAGAAAGAGAGGGAGAGTGTGTGCGAGTAAGAGAGCAAATGAATCCTTTAAAGTGGCAATTTCCAGGTTCGAGTCAAGTATACCACGTAGTGCGACTTTTCTGCACTTTTCCTTCTCCTCCTATTGGTTCTCCATCGCCTTCTTCGTCTCCTTTTGCTCCGTCCTTCCGCTCGACAGACTCATCCAGCTTGTTATCGAACTTATCGCCGAGCAATTGTTGAACAACTGCCTCCCATTTTTGGACCATCGCTGGATGTTGGCAAATGAATTCGCATTCGCGCTGCTTGTTGCACAGCACAAAGGACTTTGATTTGGCCACAAAACACACATCGGGCAGCATGAAGTTGCCACGCAGCAGCTGCTTGCGCCCCTTGCGCTCCGTGTAGATGAGGCAGGTGTTGAACGCAAACAATTTGCAGCTGTATCTGCGACGCAATCGTGCCTCGTGCAAAGGGAACTCACCCACCATGACGAAGCTCGCCTCGCTCAGTATGCTAAACTAAGAGACAGAGAGAGGAGGGGAGAAAGAGAGAGAGAAAAAAAAAAAGAGAGACAGAGAGAGAGAGTGAGTGTTTTTTATGCTGTAATCACTAACCTACATATAAACATTATTCAATATATTTCAGAACAACAATAATAATAATAATATTGGTTTAATTAAAAAAAAACTAAAAATGCAGAAAAATATTCCCATATTCAGACAGAACTTTTTATAGAAAGCGAATTTTTTAAACACAAATTTAAATACCAAAAAAAATGCTAATAATAATAAATGTCCTTAGTCCATCAGATTTGAAAATTGTAAATACATATTAAGCATTTTAAAAACATTTTTTTGGTGATTTCGTTAATTACCATTAAAATGTGGCTAAAAACAAAACAAAGAAATCGACTATTATTTATTGATATATTTTACCATTTAAGGTGCTTTGACTCTTTTTTTTGGCGAAAAAGTCCAAATTAAAATGATAAAGTAAGTAAAATTTTTTAGAAAGCTTTCCACAACTTTTTCGCATGTTCTGGATTCTGGAAGAAAATATTCAAACTAAAAGAAAAAATAGAAATTATAAACACTTCTAAAATCTATTTCTAAATTTTTAGACGAACTTTTTAATTTTTTTTAGAACTTTAAAAAAAACATTCAAAAAGTTTCAGCGATTTTCTGGACTGACTGAATTTGGAAAAGATAGTAAAAATTATGAAAAAATTATTAAGAAAATATTTGTAAATTTTAAAAATAACTTTCAGAAATTTTAGAATTTTAGAAAAACATTCATCTTAATTCTAATGTTGTTTTTAAGGTCTTACCGCATTAAAGTGTCTGATATCGTTGAGTTGATCCGACTGATTCGCTCGGTCCAGAAGGTCGCGAAGTCGCGTCTCCAGTCGGCAAGCCACCTCGAAGAGTCCCTTGGAGATCACCTGGCGATTATCGAAGAAAGTTGCGAGGAATTTGTGCAACAGCAGAGGATATTTGGAAATTCGTTGAACGGGCTTCAGGAGAAAGCTTCGGATGCCAAGCGGATCGCCGAGAGTTATTTGCAGGCGCTGTTGAGAGACAAGTTTGTAATTGGATTGAAAATCGAGCATGGTCGACTTAACCTATACCCTATGATGCCAGATAGAAATGAAACCTAGAAGAAATGGAACCAAGAATAAAGTGAAATTGGCAAGAACTTAAAGGAGCTCGACGTCAAGATACCCTGTACTCATTACTCATTATAAATTAGTTCGATTGTTTAATTCCTCGACTAATGAGAAAAAGTCTTGAAAACAGAAAGCTCATCAGAGATAATCACACTGCCAGATACCTTTTAAATTTAGCAAAGTGAAAAAATGCCATTGCAAAGATTAAAGCCCAAAAAAAAAAAAATTTATTATCCCTTGTTGCCCGTTCTACGATTGCAGTTATTTGACACGGGCTATTCCTTCCACTTCTTCGTTTGTTTTCTTTTTCTTCTTAGATAAAAAAGCCTGAGCCGTGACGTCAGAGTTATGGCTTATGTCTCTTAGTCTCTTTTTGACGTAAGATTGCCGTAACCCTTTTTCAATCACCAACCTTTAATTTATTAAAGAAGCCACAAAAAAAAAAACATCGAAATATAATAGTAGAATTGAAAAGAAAGTATTAATATAAAAATATATATAAAATGTGCAAATCTCTTTAAAAACTGAAATTTATTTTATTTGAATTGTTACAAAAATGAAATACTTAAAAAATAAAATACTTTTTTTCATAGATTTTGTGAAAGTAAGATAAAGTGCTGAATAATTTTATAAACGCAGAGAGTATTTTTTTAAACTCATATCCATTGGCTTGTTTTGCTTTATAAAAATCAATAAATTATTTAATTAACTTATTAACTTAATTATTATCAAGTTAAATTTTATAATTGATATTATAATATTTGGCTTAAAGAATTCGAGGGTAAAATAAAATGCAAAGAAAGGCACAAGTTTCCACTTGTTTAATTAAATTTTACAACCTCACTTAAATTAAGTAAACTACATTATTGACTTGGATAAAAAAAAACCTAAGTAACATTTAAAAGCAATGAAGAAAATAAAATAATACCTTTGTCCAAGTCAATAATGTATACAAAATTAAATGGTTCACATTTTGTGACAATACTAAATTACCCTATAGTTGAAAAGGGCATAAACTGAAGCGAATGGCGTATTTAATTAAATTTAAGTTGAAATTAAATTGGTTGCAGGCGATGCTTGTAGTATGTTTTGTGTTTTTGGGTGGTTGCATGGATTGGATACTTCGGATGGTGTTGGGATGACATGGACTCACCTTAAAGTAGAGCTCGTGAGAGTCATAGAGCCGGAGGCTGTCGCGCTGGCTGGCGGTGAAGAGGACGTAGCAGTTGAAGCATCCGCGCTCGATGAGCTCGTGCCAGCGCTCGAAGAGCAGCGCCAGCTGCTGTCGATGCTGCAGCATCAGGGGCAGCAGCTTGTGGCGGTGCAGAGCGGCAATCTGTGCCACATTGGCCAACAGAACATGCTGCTGCCCCACCAGGCCCTCGGGCAGCTCCGATTCCGGCTGAAAGATGCGTGTGTAACGATGGATGCCATTGGTCAGATCCTCCACATATTGTCGCTCCGTGGCCAGAAGTTCGTCCAACACAAAACGGCCACATTGCTCGGCCACATCGGTGCTCAATGGCCGTGAACACGAGTTCGAGCTTAAACTGCAACTGGAGGTCGAACTGCAACTGGAGGTGGAATGACAGCGACGCATTTTGTGTTGTCGTTGTTCTTGCGACAATGTGAGGCACATAACTGATTTATTTATTTTTTTTTTTTTTTGTTATTTCCACAACTCACTAAAGAAGCATTTGAGTCACAATAATTCACGCAGCTGTTTTTTTTCATCATCATGATTTGTAATGTAATGATGCATCATCATCATCAATGCGTTTGCTGAGTCAACCAAAAGAGAGGCTGGTGACAGCAACTTGCGGTTGCCCCCCTCTCACTCTCTCTCTCTCTCTCTCTCTCTCTCTCTCTCTCTCTCTCTCTCTCTCTCTCTCTCTGTCTCGTATCTCCATTGCAATAAGCAATTAAATTTTAATTACACTTTGAGCGGCAACATGCTAACAAGTTGGTCCATTGTTGGTTGCATTCTCGCCTTATTTGCTACTTGCCACTTGCCACTTGCTACTTGCCACTCGCTGCTCGTTCCATTGCCTCCCACTTTTAATGACAATTTATCGCCGGGAATCGCCAGGAAAGTCGGATGTCGGCGCTACCTGTGACTCTCCACTCGAAATTAGCCGCACGTCGCACAGTGGGCGGAAAACACACAAATTTTTTCTTATGTTTCTCAAACTAAGATAATATTTTGTATGACAAGTATACACTTCAATTAAAATCTATAAAATATTATTTAAAATATAATAATAATATAATCGTTTAATGGTAACAAGTTCTTTACATTATTTTGTTACTAATATTTTATAGGCTTTCAAAATAATTTAGAGCAATTAAAATAATTGAAAGAAATTCACAAATTTACCCTAAAAAATTGTCAAAATCGATTCGGTTCTTTTTTTATGTATTGTTAAATAATATGTATATTGTTTCAAATTACAAGTATACACTTCCAATAGTCTCCTTAAGTTTTATATAATTTTATTTGGTTTTTCGGTTCGATATTATTAGAATTAAATTTCAAAGCAACCCAAACATAATTTTCCCATTACTTTTTGACCTTTAATACTTTTTGATCCTAATATGAAACAAATACACAAAAAGTTGCATGCTCTTCTTATTAGTTTGTAAGTTGATTTGATCCACTGTGCGGTTGCTGCTGCTGTCGTTTTGTCTTGCTGCTGTTGCTGTTTGTTGCTTGTCCTGCACCTGCATGCGGAATACGGAGCGTATGCGCAATAAATAAATCAGCTGTAATTAAAAGCGTCCTGCAAAGTTACCGAAAAGGCTCTCTACCAAATTTTACCCCAACTTGGCTAGCTACTGGGCCCATCTAACCATCGCCTTAACTGTCATCCTGAATTTGCCTCTCCACCTCTCTCACTCTCTCTCTCTCTCTTTCTCTCTATCTGTCCAGCATTCTGCGTCTCCTTCCGTTGTTTCTGCTCCCTTTGTTCAGCCGTATCCTTGGCACACAACTCCCAGCTATAAATTACGTTATGTTCCAGGAATTTGCCAGAAACACAGAACGAAATAAAAAAAATTTACAAAAAAACAGAAGAGCAACTAAAAAATGAAATAAATTCATAATTCTGTTTGGCCTGGCAGGGAATCTAGGCATAGATAACGCTGCCAGAACCCAAAACCAAAAAAAAAAATTAAAAACGCAAAAACCAAACACAAAAAAATCTGAAATAAAAAAGCCGGCAAAAGGCCAAACGCGTTTCATAAATTGCGCTATGAAAGCGTCCCGAGGGGACAAGGGGACAAGGGGAAGACAAACTGATTGTATTCTACCAGACACGGGCACTGAGTGTTGAGAGAGTAGGAGCGAAGGCTTCCACAGAGAGAGAGAGAATCTGAGAAAAAAAATGTTAAAGAAGAGATAACGTGGGACAGAAATATGCAGCACTTTCTTTTATATGAGAAGTTCAATATCCTTACTATCAGTTTGAATAAAAACCTTAAGCTGATTGAAAGGCTAAGAAAATCGGCATCACATTTAAAATGAAGCTTTAAGCTCATTATTTTTTCTGTCAGATTAATGAACTTAACTTTTACTTATTGAAAAACTCTAAAGTATATTCACAACATTTGAAATAAATGTAAAACGCATTTTTTAATGTGTAACTTGAAGCTCATTAATAGAAAATTGTTTAAGAATTCCATGTGTTGGCTATGAGCTTTAATATATGCATATAAATGAAGATCAAAGCAGGTGACTAAAATGTATAATGTAGCTCCTTTAAATTTTTGGGCTCTCTATTATCTTACAGGCCGGCACAAAAGATCAAACTACTGTTTAGGTGATATGTCAATTATAAAATAAACTTTGACTTGAGTTATGTGACAAGTGTTTGTTTACAATTTACAATTACAATTTTATTGTATTTTCTCAATTGCTTTGAATTGTTTCTTGATTTTTTAAGCAAATAAATTAAAAAAATTAAAATATTTTTGAAATTTGAATATTATAAATTCAATCGAACTTTAGTTAAGTGAATCATTTTAAAAGCTCGCCATTTTATATATGATTTATTGCCATTACCTTCAAGATCTAATTGATGGTCGTGTTCGTTGAGGCTTTTCAGCTTTCAGCAGACAAACCAGATTTGGCCATTTCAACTACTGGCTGTTACACTATTTATGCTGGCTAAAAGCGTGACCACGCCCACCAAATAAAACGCAGTTGCTCATGTTGATGTTAATGTTGATGCTGTTGCTGCTGCTGCAAAGTGTGTTGCATACTTCTCGGCGGCGTTGGAAATGCCAACACTTTTGGGACCCAGACAGATGGAGAGAGAGAGAGAGAGACGGACGGACAGACGGGCGGACAGTTGGCTAAGTGGGCAAGTACTGTTATTTGCTCGCCTGCTAGAGAAGATTGCCTGTCAGCACACACACACACACACACACACACACACATACACAGATTCATAGATACCACTAGTGTTGAGACTTTAACTATTTTAGAGCTAGACTTAGTTGTTTTGAGAAATTTTTGGAAATGCTATTAGCTAAAGATCTAGAAATTTTAGAAAATTAATTCGACTAGTTCTTCCACTTGATTTAGATTAATAACATTGCAGAGTTCAATGCCAATTGTTGCTTTTTATTTTTTGTTTATAATTAGCCCTCAAACAGCATTTCCTTAGTATTAAATTAAAAATAAAAAAATATTTTAAAAAGAAGTGCTTTTAAAAAAAACATTCCAAATGTCTGTGTTTTTTAAATGTTGCATAACTTCAAACAATAATATTATTAATATTTGGTATATTTTCATAAAGTCAATCAAAAAGTATTTCAATCAATTTAATTAAATTTCCTTTACACTTTAGCTTTCATTCTACTAAAGACAACTAGACAAATAGAAAGGTGGTAATGGCTTTTTAACAATAACGAAATTTCTTTTATTTGGTAAGTGTGGAATCCGCACATACAAATTAGCAACATAACCAACACAGATTTGGTATAAATAGAATAAGGACCAAACCGGTAATGGCTGACTTGAGTTTTTGAACAATGTGAGTGCCCAAAAGTATGCAATACAAAATATTTTATATTCATTTAAGTAAGCAAACGTGTAACCTATAGTCGGCAGCTAGTCTATAACCTTTCCATAAGCTATTTTATTTCTTAAAATTCTGACAACACTGAGACACACACACACACGTACACAGAGTGTTGGGGCACGTCTTTGAGCTCAAGTTCAACTTGGAATGGAAGATGGCGAAAGATGGGAAAAGATGCTAGATGTTAGATGGAAGATGGAGAATGGAAAATGGAGAATGGAAGATGTTAGATGGACTACGGACGGTTGCTTCGTCACTTAGTTTGCCATTTCGCTGCCAGCTTAGTTTAATGTACTTGCCCCAAGTCCTTATCTGCTTTTCTCCTCCATCTGCTTCCCTTTCGCCCTCTCCAATTATGCCATCTTCATTTGGTCTGAAGTGGTTCGCTCTGCGCTTGATTGACATTGTGTGATGACAGCCAGTTTGTGGGAACTTGTCTCGATCGATAACAAAGTATTGTCTTGTCTTGGACCCTGTCGTTGACATCGGACTCTACCCAAATCTCAGACAATCGGACAAGTGGGCGCTGTGGGCGTGGCATGCCTTTGTTAATTGACTTTCGCGCTAGAGATCTGAAGGGCCACAGAAAGTAAAACCAGCTGAGAAATAAATTTTAAAGGGATCAACTTAAAAGTTGAGTGAATAGCCAAGAGTGCTCGACTAGGGCATACCCTGTGAGCAGTTGACATTACTTATGTACAAAATAATATTTATTTTCCTATTGGAAAATAGTATATAAACAGCCGAAAGTGCTCGACTAGAGGTCACCCTGTAGACCGCTGAAATTAGTTATGTTAAAAATATTACTATATATATTTTGCAATGTATATTTCTGCCAATTATAGTTAGATATTTCAAGATTCATAGATAGACCAAATTAAAAACGTGTACTTGTCTACTAGCTACAGGATATTTCCAAGTCGCGCTCTGTCAACTTTCGAGTAGTTCAAGTACTACAAAACTATTTTCCTATGTATTTTCCAAATTGTGACTTTTAAGCCCTAGGGCTGTTCCATTCCATTTCGTTTCATTTACAATTGAAGACGTTGCATTTAAAATATTCAGTATTAAGCTTTTTTGACAAACAGAAATGCAGGGCATTTCTTGTTCAAGAAAAGAATTAAACCCAACATTAATATCACATAATTTACACACATGTTAGAAAAAAAACCGGTCATCTGCAAATACAGGGTATCTGTCAGTGCTACTGACTTTCTACGGTTCTTAGATAAATCTAAATAATTGTGTACTAATAAAATAAAAAGTCTTACTTGTAGAATTTTTTGAATTAATTAAATAAATGAAATATAAATACATAATTAAAAGTAGCACAACGATCAATGACAACCTTAGGCTGACTAACAGGATATCTATCGGTCGTGCTGCATTTTAAGCCATGACTTATAGCTGTCAGTAAACTGATTGCAGCTAATGTAGATAATGTATCTGATGGATGCATTTACTCAGCAAAGTAGCTTCAAACAGTTTGCTTAGCTTGTAATTTCGATTAAAGGATTTGCAACTATAACTTCTTGTTGTTGGTATTGTTGTTGTTATTGCTGCTGCTGCTGCTGCTACTGGTGTTGTTGTTGTTGTTGATTAAACATAATTTATGTTTGGTCCAAGTGGCGACCATTAGCGCTCCGATTTTGCCCAGTCTGCCAACGCATCGCCAGCTGCATGATAAATGTGCCGCATTAGCGCGCCACAGTGCCGCACAATAAATTCCCCCATTGCAACCAGCTGAGTACACTGAGCGACAAAAATCAAGCAATATTCCAAGTGCTTAACACTACGTTTTTCAAATTTGGATTAGTAATAGGATTGAAATTATTAAATTTGAGAACCTCCACCTTTTTTTTTTTAGTAAAGATTTTTAACTCAAAAACCTAAAAGCGCTCTAATTTTGTGATGTAATATTTTTAAGACTGAAAAATTAGTTCAGAACTTAGTTGAAGTCAATTGTTTAATGTTGATACCAATACAAAACATTGAAATTGAATCAAGTTCCTTAAGCTCTGTAAGAAAAACAGCTTAAAACAAGTGGGAAAGGCTATAGTCGAGCGCCCGACTCTAGGATACCCGTTACTTAATTTAATGAATTTTTTAATATTTTTTATTGCATGCTTTTAGGCACTTATATTTTTAGACCACGTACTTTAAAAAAGTACAGTGGTCTATTAACTTTGTCACAAAGAAAATGTGCGTAACAGGCAGAAGGAGGCGTGGCCGACCCCATAAAGTATATATATTCTTGATCAGCATCAACAGCCGAGTCGATATAGACATGTCCGTCTGTCCGTCTGTCCGTCCGTCCGTCTGTCCGTCTGTCCGTCTGTATTGACGCCTAGATCTCAGAGACTATAAGAGCTAGAGATACCAAACTTGGTATGTAGGTTCGTCTTTATTGCACGCAGATCGAGTTTGTTTTAGATTTTGGCCACGCCCCCTTAAACGCCCACAAATTAGATATATCTTAATTATAGCGACAATTTTAAAGATAGACATTCCTTATAAGGCATAGACGAAGATAACATTATTATCCACATTTGCTGAAAATTTCATCGCGATCGGATAATAAACAGCCAAGATATCAAGCAACTAAATTCGCCTTTATTTGCCTTGCATTATCAGCAACAATAACAACAACAACAATCACAACTAGATGACAATTGCATCTGGCTTACACTCTAGTAAGAATGAAATCTATCGTAAGACCATCACTTATCAAGGCAGGCAGTGGCGCGATGTGCAGAGCGTCGGAACTCTAAGTTCGGGTCTCGGGTTCGAACTCTAGGACAGACAAATTTTTTTTTTTTTTAATATATTTTATATTCAATTAATTTGTTAGTATATGATCGGCATACGTTTTTTTAAATGCTATTCAATTTTAAAAGGGTGTTGGCAGAGTTCCTAACTGCGAAATATAAAGTCTCTGAAGTCTTAACATATTTGTACTTTGGCCACGTCTGCCCATGGGCTTTGGTGGCCTAAGGTGCTAAATTCCCGTCAATCGGGATCGTCATCATAAACAAATTTTTTAAAAATTATTTCTTATTAGCAGACTTTTTAGAACATTGGTCCGCGGCTCGAATCTCACGTTGGACAGATGTTTTTTTTTTTATTTATGATTAATGAAAATTTTAATTACATTTTTATAAATTTTGTATGTTTACATCAATTCGATATTTGTATTATTTTGTTTAATTTTTGGTTAAAATATATAAAATACTTGTAGCGACTTATATTATTTTTAGCAGGGTTTGCTTTTGCATAGTAAGTACGGGGTCTCCGACAGTCGAGTATGCTCGACTGTAGCACCGTCGACTAGTTTAAAAACTTTAATTAGCCATTGCCACCTTTCTGTTTGTCCGCTCTTGTTACGATTTAGTAGGATGATAGGTAATAATAGTAGTTAACGATAATTAGTAAAAAATTTATAATATCTTGAAAACTGTGAGTGTGGTGGTTTTTTGCAATTTACAGAGGCGGAAAAAGGCGTGGCAAAAATTTGAAACAAACTTGACCTGCGTGGGGTCTATATAAGTCTGTGTGCCAAATTTGGTTGCTCTAGCTCTTATAGTCTCTGAGATCGAGGCGCTCACACGGACGGACAGACAGACGGACAGACGGACGGACAGACGGACATGGCTATATCGACTCGGCTGTTGATGCTGATCAAGAATATATACACTTTATAGGGTCGGAGATGCTTCCTTCTCCCTGTTACATACATTGCAACGAATACAATATCCCCTTTTACTTATTTTTATAAGTAACGGGTATAATAATAAAAACAAGATGCTTGATCTATACATGGCAATAAATTTGTAGATCTAAAATTCCATACTGATATAAATTATGAATTTTAGGAATCGCAACTACTTAATTTGAAGTCATTTAGATTTCTTTGTAGTACAGCCTTTTTCTCTGTGTGTAGCTCGAGGAGAAGAGGTATGCGAGAGAGAGAGACAGAGAGAGAGAGAGAGAGAAGGGTATGCGGGTGAGACAATGGCGGAGACATTCACTTGGCAGTCCGAGTGGCCGAGTCGCTGATCGGACATTTTGGTTAATTTCGCTGCGGGAATTTTAAATCATCTTTAAATTAGGGTCATGCAAACTCAATAAACCAACTGCGGAAGTGTTGGACAGAGAGAGAGAGAAAGTCAGCTTGGGGAATGTGCCTGTCGAGTGTCTCTGTATGTGTGTGTGTGTGTGTGGCAGCAACAACTCAATTAGCGGCACACACACACTCTCACACACACACAAACAGACAGACACTGAGAATGCGCCACACACATTTGCCACAATTTGGCAAACAAATCACGTAGAAGCTGCCGTTGCCATCCAATGTTTCTCTGTCTCTCTCTCTCTCTCTGTCTGTCCCTCTCTCATTTTCCTGCTCATTCACCTCTGTCACTTTATATTGCTTCTCTCTTGCATTGACTCGCTGCTTGTTTTGCTTTTGTTATTTCATTTTAGCTGATTTTTATCGCCTTTCCCCCACAGTCACCAAAGGGAATAACTGAATTTGTTACGTTAGTTCTCTCTCCACCCTCTCTCTCTCTCTCTCTCTCTCTCTCTCTCTCTCTCTCTCTCTCTGTCTCTCTCTAGTGTATGTGACCCCATCAAAAAAAGAATACTCGTAATACCATAAATTAGTTAGATTCGTGTACAAGTTTGCAGCTTATACCTGCTGGCAATCTCGTTTGAGCAAATTACAAGCTCAAATCATTTCGCATTGACTAATGGAATGTTCCATTCCAGTTTGTTTCGCTTGTCTACTTTTTGATTCAATTGGAATGTTCCATTCCAGTTTATTTCGCTTGTCTATTTTTTGATTCAATTGTCACTATATTCAGCTAGTATATGACTTAAGTTAAAATAGCACTACATAATAGTGACAATAACAGTGTTCCATTCCATTTTGCTTGGCTTCTACATGAATTTCTTCGTTACTTTTCTATGGAATTGTCACCATGAATACTCTAAGTATTTAGGAGTAAATACTTTTTATCTTTTACCGACGGGATGTTCCATTCCAGTTTGTTCCGCCTTTGCACTAGCTTAGATGATTTATTTAGGAAAATATCTGAGCCAAGCTTTACGTTTGGGAACTCCTTTGAACTGCAGTTGATTAACACTGTTTCATTCCGTTTCGTTTCATTCAATTGCGCTTTGCTTTTAGCTGGAAAATTTCGGTCAGACTCTCGTTTCTACATTGTCTTCTATACATGTACATACCTATTCTGTTCCATTCCATTTCGTTCCACATTAAAATATTCTATTGTATCGAGTTCTTGCAGAGTACATTGTCTTCTATACATATACATACGTATGTTTCATACTGTTCCATTCTATTTCGTTCCACACTAAAATTTTCTATTGTATCGAGTTCTTGCAAAGCATTTCTTATGTATTTCGTAACTGTTGTTTTTTCCTTAACAAACTTATTTTTGCTTAATATCGCTTTGTTTTATCTCATTTTGTTCCCTTAGGTAGAATTACTTCATAATAAATTGTCAGTAATTCTATATACTTGATTATTTATTATACTACTTCCAATTGTAATTGCTGAAAACCATTTATAGTTACTAAATTTTGTCTTGTTCCATTTCGGTTTTGTTTCCCTTAACAACACTACAAATCGCATTCATTGATGACTTACAAACGATGCTATTTCTGTTACCTTGCTTAATACTCGCAATGCATTATTATGAAACTGTTCCATTCTATTTCATTTAAAGCTTTTGTATTCCTTTGCATTTCCTCCATCTATTGTTTTGCCTGACCACAAAATTTCCATTTGCTTAAATTGGCTGTGTTCCATTTCATTTCTGTTTTCACTATAAATCGAATTGATTGATCATTAACCAACTATACACAGAAAAAAAATGCGGCATAATTATTTGGGCTTATTTTCCCATTTTTATCCTGATACAGGCATAATTATACAGATTAATCCTGAATACATACTTAAAAAATGCATGCTTAAATCCATGCCTAATTAAGTATTTTAAACTTGAATTTGAAATGTCTTTTTTTTCTGTGTACGATTTCTCTAGTTTTTTTTAATACTCACATTGTCTCGTTTAAAAACTGTTCCATTCCATTTTGCTTCATGCTTAACTATGCTTTTTGCATTCCTTTGTACTTCCCCCATCGATTGTTATGGCTGACAACAGAATTTACATTTGCTTAATTTCGCTTTGGCACCGAAAAATGTGAAATGTAAATTTCCCGCTGGCTTTCGCTGCAATTTTAAATGCTCTGCTTATCGCATCGTTTCACTTGACTCTCTCTCTCTCTCTCTCGCGCTATTTATGTTGATGCCTGCTGACTGTTCTCATCTATAGTATACCCCTTCTTTTCTCTTCCCTTTGCCACTGTCCGCCTTCCTTTTGCTGTCTGCTCTAAGTTTATATCGTTTGCATAGTTTATGCATATGCATGAGTTTTTTGGGGAAAGGACAGGAGCATAGGAGGTAGTGGAAAAGCAGTTGAGGGGTTGAGGGGCTTGTGGTGGGCAGTGCCACGCCCAGCACTATGAAAGGCACGAAAAATTATCGACACTTAAAATGTTGCAAGCGTTTGCTTTCTCTCTCTCTCTCTCTCTGTGTGTGTCCTGCAAGGATTTCGAGCCTGACGCTTATGTAAGCTTAATGTTTATGCAGCTTATGCTTCATAAATTTGCCACCAAAGGGCAGAGGAAGAGAGAGAGAGAGGGAGAGGCAGAGGCAGTGAGAGCGAGAGGGGTGCAAGCGTAGCAGCTCTGATGTCTTTGACTTCCGGTGCGATGGCCGCCATTTTGTGCGCTTTTGCTTTAACTTCCGCTGTGCGCTGTGCCATTTGTTTATTGCCAGATTTTCATTGCTACAGCAGGAGGGGGGGCAACTGCTTGACTCCCCCTACCCCTGCCCCCGTCTGTGTGTGTATTTTTATTTCGCCAAACTGATGAAAATATTTTTACGACAAGTTTTTCGCACAAAGATTTTGCAACATTTGCAGAAAATGCTGAAAGTAGCAGCAACAAAAAGCGGAAGTTCTCCGAATCAGCGCAAAATGAGGGAGGGCACAGGGTGATGGTAGCTCAAATGAAACGCACATTTTGGCCATAAAACGCTTAACGCTGTCCCCCCCACCCCCCTCCACTACACCCTTTGCACTCCCCCTCCCTGGCTGCCTCCACACACGCGCTGGCAAGCCGTCGTAACAGCCGGAAGTTGTCATGTTTTATGTTTACATCAGCGCCAGAAGCAGCGGAAGCAGCATAGGCAAGCGGAAAGGGGCAAAGAGGGAGAGGGTGCAAATGTTAGGGATAAAATGTTGTGCAACAGCAGAATATAACTACACTCAGAAAAACGTGAGATCTAATTGTTAAGTAGGTTCGTAATTGAATTTATTTATTTTATTTATTATTTATTTATATAATTTTTTTTAATGTTTTTTTTATGTAATTGGACGATTGTTGTGCACTTTTATTATTGAATTAAGGTTTAGAATTCCGATTGATTTACGACATAATGGGCCGATTTTAAGCAAACTTGGTCAGATTCATAAAATCTGTTAGTTTGGCTGAAATATCTCCAGAAACAGAGTTTTCCTTTTATTATACCAAAAATTTGTTAGACAAAAATTAATTGACATTTTAAAGATTCAACTAGTAAGATTTGAATTTGTATTCCAGAAATATCTAATATTATTATTTCTGGAATTGCGATCAAATTTAATGTTCTCAGTTTTAAAAGTAAGCTTTTGAGATTGTTTGTACCTTAATATCAAATTTTTAAGTACGAAAAACTTGATATTTTCTGAGTGTATCTATCTCTCTCTCTCTCTCTCTCTCTCTGCCTAACTCTCTCGCATTCTGACATTGCAATCTCTTGCTCACTCATGAATTTTGCATGCGGCAGCAGAAATTGCAAAATTATAATTAGGCAACTGTAACTGAAACTGAAACTGAGCAACAGCAACAACGACAACATGTGAGCGGGTCAAAGGGCAATAAGTGTAATGTGTGTATGTGTGTGTGAGTGGGACGTTGCTTTCTTCCTTCTCTCTCTCACTCGCTCTCTCCCTATTTCTCATACGAAGTCCACGCACGTTCGCACATAAAGTTCATTTTATTAGCTGACGTTTCTCTTTCCTTGCTACTTCCCTCCCTCTCTGCCACCCTCTCTCTCTCTCTCTCTCTCTCTCTCTTTTTTTTCTTGCTCCTGCTCCACGTTCTACACTCCTCCGACTTCTCTTGATTCCTTTTTGCATTTAACTGCCATTTCTAATCTTCTGCTTGATGCGACCAGCTAAAAACACAGTGTGACCAGCTTGCATCTCAATACGAATAAGAATAATAAAGGAACATTTTCAAAAAATAGTTTTTAAAATAACAAACATTTTCTAAACATTTTTAAATATCATCATTAAAGGAGAAAATTACAAAAATCGTATTAAAAATGTTTTCTCTTATTTTTTAAAGCCCTCGAAGCACTTGTTTTATTAAAAGGCTTTAAAATTAACATTTTTCTCACAACACTAAGAAATCTCGTCCAAAAAATGCTTAGAGAAGATTTCAAAAAGCTTAAATGCAAAATAACATTTTGTGAAAATTGCATTTAATTTTACTTATTTTTATTTTTAATGTTAGGAAAATTATACATTTATACATTCCAATAAAATTTATTGGTTATTACGCCTGAAACAAAACAAATAAATTGTAAAAATTTTACATAATTAATCTTTGATTTGACAATTAAATGGAAAAGGATGCAAATACTAAAATATAAATCAAATTATTTCAAAAATAATAACATTGAATTTTTACACTAAAAATAAGATTTCTAATATTTTGGAAGATTTCAAATTTGAATTAATTTCAATTTAAAAACCTTGAACTTCTTTTATTTCGAATTATTGTATAAGAATGTAATTGGAAAAGAATGCAAATACTAAAATATAAATCAAATTATTTAAAAAATAATAACATTAAATTTTTACACTAAAAATAAAATTTCTAATATTTTGGAGGAACTCAAATTTGAATTAATTTCAATTTAAAAACCTTGAACTTCTTTTATTTCGAATTATTGTATAAGTTTGGTCATACTGTTTTAACTTAGCCTGATTAGCAAATGGCAAAAATTTGCTTTTCATTTTATTTTTGTTCTTTGTTTTTTCACAGCTGCCAAAGGTTTGGTAATAACTTTTAGTTGCGCTGCCATGTCTTGTATATTTTTTTCTTACTTTTTTTGGGCAGGCGCCAAATAAATATTCAATTCCAAATGGCAGTAAGAGTGTGAGAGAGTGAGAAAGGGAGTGGGCGATAGAGAGAGAGAGAGAGAGAGAGGGTTGAGGCAAGGGAGGCAAGGTAAGGAGCTGGTCGCGTGGCAAATGCCACCGCCAAATGGACGCTTTCAAATTGCAAATTGCGCTCGTTTACAAGCGAAATAAATGCGATAGCCCCCCACCCACACCCTCTTCCTTGCCGCACTCTCTACCCTCCCCCCCCTCGTCAAATGCGTCTAAACGAGCTGGTTAGAAAAATGAAGCGTCGTGCCGCAAAAGACAAGTTGCCTTTTTTCTACGCTGTGTGTTGCGTGCTTTTGGGCGCATAATTAGATAAGCAACGCAATGTCTAGTCAAGCCCCCGCTATAAAACGCCCCATCCACACCCATGGGCGTAGTCAGCTTCTTTGTGCGAGGGGATTTGTTCATAGTAAATATTATAATCTTCAATATTTTCTCGTTGTCATATTAAAAATGTCAAGGGAGAAGACGTTGTAAAAAGTGATGGACAAAACGTTGAATAAGTACTAAATATGTTACAATGAAACCTCGATTTTCTAGACACCTTGTACACCTAGTAAGAAATCTTAACTTTCTTTTCGGAGACTAGACGTAGCAAAATATTTCTAAGAAAAAATTTACTAAAAAAAATCAATTACCGATGTTTCTGAAACTAAATAATAAATTTATTTTGTAATTCTTTTTTTAAAGTTTTTAACACTGATTATACATTTTCGATGTTCTTCAATGTTGCGATGCAAGTTTGAATGGGTTATCGTACTCCGATTGAGGTAAAAATGTATTTCCGAGTGCTTAAGGGACTAGCGTATGCGTTTAAAAATAATGACTTTACAAAAATAAGGAACACCCTAATGAAAACCGATTTTTGTGTCCCCAAAAATTAAATTTTCTTTTCTACCACAAGCAAAAACTTTTCTTGGCTTTTGATGTGTTTCAAATACAAATAGTTAGGGGGGGGGCAACACCATTAACCTGGCCCCCGCTGCCTACGCCCCTGCGCACCACACAGCCAATGGCTGCCTTAAGCCTGGCCAGACATTGTCACAACAAGCTGCTGACAGATGACGCGTCATAAAAGCAGCGTCGTTGACGCTGACGGCGTCAGCGACGCAACAATGCGATGTCAAATGTCTGAGGTTAGGGAGGGAGGGACGGAGGCGCCACCTGAGCCTTAGAGCCTGAGAAGCAGGACAACAAAGACAGGATGGGAACGAGGACACAACATGCAATTATACGCAATCAACATAAATCATTCAAATTGCCACAAAAAGCGAAATGTACACTTTGAGTGTGGTCGAGCAAGAATCAGAAAGAGAAAGAGAGAGAAAGAGAGAGAGCGAGAGTGTGGAGGCAGATCAGGGATATGCAAAGGTGGGAGGCTAATTTGCAATTGAAATGCCTAAGCCAAGACAAATTTTGTGCGTACGCCGCATGGGTTGGCCTGCAAAAAAGGAAAAGGAAAACAACAGAAAACACTTTTTAATCAGCACTTCGAAGATTTGATACCCTTAAAACCACTTGAAAAAAAATGGTATTTATAAAAGCTTGCAAGAAATTAACTCGATTTATTTAATTTAAAATGTTTTTCTTGCAGAATTTAAATTTTCGAACGATACTTCCTTATTCGAATTTTATATTTAACGCGATTATATGATAATTTCATTCTTACATACGACTAGCATTCTTTGTCGAATTACGACAAATTTTTCGATTCAGCAATAATTTGATTAACTTCTTAAAAAAAATTTTATAAATATTGATTTTTGTATGTAAATTCTAAGGGCCATTAGTAAATGTATCAAATATTATATACATGTACATATATCATATATTTAACATTTATTTCATATGTACTCCTCCGACATTAGCCAAATTTGTCTTAGATGTGTAAAATCACAAAACTATTGAAATTTTTGTTACTTAAAATAAATTCTCGACCGATAATTTCAATATGATCTATGACACTGATCCCATGACGAAATTATAATACCCACCGCAAGGGTATGACAACAGAAAGGAAGGAAAAGGCAAAGGACAGGAAAGGACAGTAAACAGGCTAATTCACAGGCACTAGGATTTGGGGCTGGGTTCGCATTACGCATACGCCGCGTTGTCAACAATTTTCAGCTGTGCAATGTGTCTCTCTATGTACTTGTATGTGTGTGAGTGTGAGTGTGTGTGTGTGTGTATCTCGAGTCTGACAAATGCGACAATGACACGTGAGCCACAAGGCCAAGCCTGTCCAGGCAAATGTCAATGTCGCACAGCAACATTTTATTCAAGACTCAAGAATGAAGATAAAAAAAAGAGCACACAATGAAAGTTTGCTCTTTAACAATATGATAGACAAAGTAATCTATGTAGACACATGTATATTACATGTTTTCTAGTATATTTCTTGAAGCTATTACGAATGAGATGAGAATACTAAAGAATCGTGAAAATATTTAAAAGGTGAAACATAATAAAAGGATAATCAAAACCATTTAGCGTAACTAAACCAAACAAGTTTTTCTTTAAGCTGGCTTCACACGAACACTTTTTCACCGACATAAAAAATAAATGTATGTACTATATGTATATAAATCAGAGCTGGACAGTCCAGAAAGAAAGAAAGTCGTCCATATATCATCAAATTGAGTCTAAGAAAGACTTTAAAAGCTGACAGATACGTTATTTTTTTTGTTTAAAGTATTTTGTTATTTGGTTTCCAAAAATAACACAAAATATTTTAAATGTTGAATTTAACCATCATTAGTGGGTACTATGAAAGAGAAAGCAAAGTACAGTCAGTAATTAAATTCAGTCAATTGATATTAATGAAATACAGTCTGTTCAACTGAAATATCTATTTAATGCAACTGCGATCAATTCAAATGAAATGGCCATTCAATAAAAATACAATTTGATAACAACTTATGTAAAATATAAGAAAGAAACATTAAAAACTTCAATAAAATTGATGAAATACTTAAATTTTAAATACGTTGAAATGCAGTTAGTTCTGAATATGCACTTTAAAGGTTGAATTGGCAACCATTGTGAATGCAACTGAGGAGTGAGAACTGAGAACTGAATGGTGCTTAACCTTGGCTTCCACTTGTCGTCGTCAATGCAATAAATTGCCAGCTATCGTGCATTATGAAGTGTTCGTGCAAGGAGAGGAAGAGGGAGAGGGAGAAGAGTAGAAGCAAGAAGAAGATGAAGCGTTTGCATTGTGGCTGCCAATATCTTACGCATGGCTAACACCAGGCATCCAGTCACCAGTCACCAGGCACCTGGCTGAGAGTCAAGCGACAAGCGCTGGGCATACTGCCCGGAGAGGGAAGAAGCTGCAGGAAATGCAGCAGGACACGCAGCAGAAGAGGCAGCTTAAGGAGCTGCAGATGCTGGAAAAGTAGAAAAACACTGAGCGTACAAAATCATATAGTATTTAAGACCTAAAATTTTACATATCAAACTTTATTTCCCACTAAAATTTAGTAATTTAAAGTCGAGAAACAAATTTCATTTCAAGAACCAAATTTTTTTTCTTTCTTCAAATTTTAAAGTAATATGAAAATTTACTTGAAATAAACCGTTTATAGTGGGTAAAACATTCACTTCAATTCATAAAGTTTAGTAAACTCTGTTACTAAGTGCGAAATAATCGTAATACTAATTTATAAGTTAGACTTAACTAAGTATAAGTACTTTTCAATTTAGTCTCAATTTGTCATTAAGAAGTTTTCAGTTCCCATTGAATTACTCCTCATAACAGGTAAGCAATCACCAGTTGGGAATTCTAAGCAATCGTTTTAAATTCGAGAATTTTCTTACTCATAATCTTGAGTTTAAGAATCTTTTCTCTGATTTAAAAATTATTTGCACTTGGTTACATACATACATGTTACTTTTACATACATCAAATGTGAATTTTAAGGAATGGCAGGTACTCAATTCTCTCATTTTATTCTTTTTCTTTCAGTGTATATGAAGAATTGCAGCGGATGATGCAACGGATGTGCCGGATGTTGGCAGCTCAAGTCGACATGTAACCAAGGCAATGAGTGTCCCTACTCACTACTCCCTCTTCCCTCTTCTCCCCCTCCCTTTTTCTCTTTCCTTCAATCTGTCTCCCTCTCTCTCTCCCTCACCATCACTGCCGCTACTTCTGCCTCTGTGAATTCTGACTTGCAGCCTGTCAAATATTTCATGAAGATTTAACGCATTTGATGCTCCAACGAGGCGGCTCATTATAAGCTGAACGCTGCATGATTTCCAGGATCTCAACTCTCTCAAATCACATGCTGCTGCCTTTATCCCTTTCTCCTTTCCCAACAGCTCTGCAATTTTAATTATGCATGTCAAACGCTTCAGCTTCCAACTGGCAGCTTCCCATGCTTCCCAACATTTCTTAGTTCAATGAACAACAAGTGTATGTCGTATATGTTGTGTGTGTGTTTGTGTACGAGTGTGTGTATGTGTGTGTGTGTGTGTATTGTTGTTGTGGACCCAACAACTTCAATTGTCATCGCATCAGCAGGCCACAGAAAATGGCGCGTAACGATGTCTTAATTAAGCGCTCGTCAAAGGACAAGGAAAGGATCACGAGAATGACTGAAAATGAGCAGGAATGGGGAGCATGAAAAGGAGTAGAAAATTGGCACATGGCTTCCACATGAAGCATCATCGAATATTGAAAATAAAATGCTTACAATGACTCGACGGAATGCCAACAGAGAAAGAAAGAAACAGCAAATGGAAAAAAGGGAAACTTGGCAGTGGAAATGTTATGGAAAAATGCAGCATGAAATTCATTTGTATGCTAATATCAGATATGACAATTATTTCTATTTAGTTAACAAGAATTTTGATAAAATAACAATATTAAGCCAAATAAAAATTATGCCACTAAGATGGGTTTTTATTTTATTCACAACTTGGAAGAGGGGAAAATTTGGTGCAGGGAAGCTGTAGAAATTTTTTTAAACTTAAATATTTTCACTTTAGGGTCAATTCTCAATCCTAAAAGCTATGTGTCCTTTTAATAAAAAAAATAAAAAACAACGGTTCGGAAAGAAATATTTAAGTAAATTTCACGCTTTTTATATTTACATTGCGACATTATTCCTTTAATTATAATAAAAAAGTATTTTTATATTTAAAACAAGGGCAAATAAAAACACATTAAGAGCAGAGAAAACAATTTGAATTTAAATTTTTTTAAAATGATGAAATTTATTTAAAAAAATCAAAATTAAAACAAATTGTGAAAAGAAATGAATTGTTCTGTATTACATTAAAATCTTGTTTTATTTTCAAACCACATAAAAAAAACAATAAAATTTTAAGATTTAAATTTACTGCTTTAATTAATTAATCTCTCCAATTATAGCTTTATTTCGATTAATTATTTTTGCTTGCTTTCTGCTCTTTCAGTTTGTGTTCTTCACAATCCACATTCAACATTCGCTTTTGATATATTTACTATCTGATTAATATTATAATCCTCTTGGGCGCGTTCCAAAGTTGCCAGGGAAACCTATCCATGAATAGTCTTTTTCTTCCCTTCTCTCTCTCATAAAGCTATTTAACATGCGCCATTTTGAGAAGCGCCCTCTGGCGGAGTCTTTTGGGTTTCGGGTTTCGGGATTTTGCCTTTCACTTTTCACACATGCCGCAATTAATTTCCGTTTGATTGTTTGTCTCTGTCGTTGCATAAGCTGAACCGCCCCTCTCCCACTCTCTTCTTTTGCTCTTCTCTCTCCATTCTTTTCCCCTCTCCAAAGCCGCCCCTGACGCTGATTTACCCGCTCTTTATATACGCGCCACTGCAGTTTAATTGCTTTGGGGCCTGTGTTCAACTTCAAGCTGTGTGTGTCTCTACGCACTATGGCTCAATTAGCACAATTTGCTGGCAAAAATTTCATTTCTAGACCATAATGCTGAAATTTTTCAATACAAAATTGATTAAAGAACGTTATACTTTTGGAAACTATTAAATTTAAATTCAAGAGATTTGCAAAATAAAATCTAATAGAACTTTCTTCTTTCATAACTTTTACAAAACTAATCGGATTTTTAAATTTTAATTTCCGGAACGTCACTTTGATTATGATTTGGACTCTTAATTCATTCTGCATTAAAAATTCATTAGTTTCAATCAAGCAATGTATTCGTAAAAATTCGATTTTTTTTTTTGTATAAATCAACACTTTAATCAAAAATCTGCACTTTAAGTTCATTAATCTCAATGCAATCAATTTTTGCTTATTGTAAATTTCAAGTAATTAAAAAAAAAACAACATAAATTTAATTATTATATTATTGAAAAATCGATTTGGCGATTTTTCAATGTATTTTTACATCACTCTAATGCCACGCCTACTTTAATTTTATTTTCAAAAAAGCCTTAAGACATTTGTGTCCAAACTACACAATCAGATATTCCGCTTGTGTGCGTAGCGTCAAAGTCAACGAGACGTTTTACTACCTTACACTGGAAAAATAAAATAAAAGAAAATAGTTGGAGAAGTAAAGAGAGCAAAGCATTAGTTGCAGTGTATGAAAAAAGTCTTGCTCCATTTGGTCTCCCCAAACGCAGATCTGCGACTGACATCGCAAGAGAGCAATCCGCCAAACGTGCTATTTATAGAACACAAGAATTCTCTCTCTCTCTCTGTATATGTATCGACTGCGACGTCGGCAGAATTATGAGTTCCTTTACCATGCAGTTCTGTCAGTTTAGCAATTTAGTTGCTAGATCTGGCAACTTTTAAAATAATTTGCAACTTTTTTTTAAAAAATGCTATTAGCCACACATCTAGCAATTTTTAATTTTTTCTTTAGCAATTTTAGCAATTTTATTACAAAACTAGTAAATTTTTATTTTTCTTTAGCATTTTGATTTTTTAATAGCTCTTTTGGGATTTCCGTGGCATAGGCACTGATCACAATTTTTTGCCAGTAACTCCATCCAAATTAGCCATAGTGCTATGTGTGTGTGTGTGTGTGTGTATGTGATTTACGCGTTGCATTTGCCGCCATAAATAAAGCGCTAAACACAGCGCAGCAGGACGAAGGACAAAAAGCGCTAAAGAAACTTGATGGCAAAGGCATAGGGGGATGGGGCGGCAGGGGGTCTAAATAGTGGGCGTGGCCTGGCGCGATATTGCCATGTCGACAACTTGGTCCTGTGACTTTCATTTGCTCAGTTCATTTGTTGTCGCACACACACACACACACACACACACACATATGTAGTTATTGCTGCCGTTTAATTCTTCAACGACAACCCGCTTCTGGTTTTCCGACCATGTTTATTGCTGCTCTATTGTTGTCTTTGGCTAATTGCCGATGGCTCTGACAGCAGCAACAACAAGTATAGCGACAACAACAATAAAGAAACAATTGCTCCCAGGACATCGATTTTGATTTAATGCAGCAAATAAAATTGAACATTTTCAAGATGCAATTTGCGAGCAATGTCAACTGCATAACCACCAAGTGAGAATGAGAATGGAAATGGGAACAGAGAAGAGAGAGAAAAGCTGGAGAAGGGCGAGAAGGTCAAGGTAAAAAACTGACATAAAATGATTTAATAAGTTTGTTCTCTGACAGAAACAGACGGATAAAATAACATCAGTTCTGAGTTTGAACTCTATTAGAAACACTTTTTCGTAGAAAAATTGCGAATATTGAGACCCATCAATAGAATTCAACTAAAATGGTTTTTATAGACATAAATTAGATAATTATAATATTTTATCAAATATTTTTTCTTTAATATAGAGGGCGAATCCACGTAAAAAGTTCAAAAGCGATGTGCCGTCGCATATTTCTCCTATATTAACTTTAATTTAAATTTTTCATTAACTACTCTCTGCTCTTTTTATCCAAATCAGTTCTGCATGTTTATATTTAAAATAAACCGCTGTTGACTCATAGAGTTACCATTCAACTTTTTATTATTTATTCGTGTTGCATTTTCAACACTGTAATTTGAGCAGTGTTTACAATGCTAAAATATAAACATTTGTTAAAATTTGTCATAAATACTAGAGCTACAAAGAAGGCTTACATATGAGTTTTCAAAGTTGTCATTAAAAATAATTCTTGTAAAAAAAACTGTTTGAAACTTAAAAACTGCTATGAAGGCAGACTTTATAAACTACGAATTTCTATTTTTTTCCTAAAAATGGTAGTTTTTAAAACATTAGATATACAACAATGCATTAAAGTTTCGATGAGAATCGACATCGATGTTTTCACTCATATTTACATCACTAGAAAGAAATATGAAAAATTGTTTTTGTTTTGTGCTGCTGTCAAAAAGCAAAAATACATTTTGTTTTATTATTATTATGTGTATATTTTAATTATAGCTCGATTAAGGTAATTAAATAAATGAATAAATGCGACCGTGTTGGTGAGTGAATTCGTCAGCTGGTTATTATTGGACGATGGGCTGAGGTTTTTCGACCTGAGATAGTTGCCTTATAGGTTGCTGTCAGGCTGGGAAAAAATGAATTTGACTAGACATACAAATACTAAAATTAATATCTTAACATCTAAAAATAGATAATAGTAAATTTTCAACGAGATTGCAAGCGAATTGCCACCCGAGACGTCAGCAAGAGCACCACCCTCCGAGTGCATCCGAGTGGCAAGTGGCAAAAGCGGCAAAGTGGCAAAGTGGCAAGTGGCAAGTGGCAAATGACAAGTGGCAAGAGTAGATCAATCAAGAAATTTTTTACGGAAGATTTAAATAAAAATCCTGGAGCCGAAATATATCAAAGGTTGGAGAAAGCGAAATTAACGTCTTTATTTGAATATTAAATTCATAATATTCATTCAGATTTCATGAAGATGGTTATCAATCTGAATCCGACAACCTTGACCAATGCCAATGGCAACACAAGTCCAATGGCCATCATCAGCCATGCGGTGATCGATGACGTTGTCTATATGCATGTTGTGTGTCCCGGCGATGAGATCTCCAAGTGGGTCACCTTGGAGGAGGCTTTGGAGCTTTGTCCCGCCGCCGTTATTGCCTACACTCAGCTGACACTGACGCACATCTTTGGTCCGCCCCTGGAGGATCAAGAGCCCAGTCTGTTTGACTAATAAAACCAAACCAAAGAATATAGACTGAAGACTGCAGACTGCAGAAGACAACTTCCTCTTCTAGCTCGATCGTTCTGCGTTGTCCCGTTGAGTTTTCGAGCCTTTCATCATCTACCCAAACTCCAACCCTCACTCTGCCACACAACAAAACAAAAAACATCAAAAACAAAAAAAAAAAAAAATTTAAACAAACAAAAAAGCTAAAAGGGAAGTAATAGTTGAAAGAATGAAAGAAAGAAGATCAAAGTCCTTATTCCCAATCTATATCTATGCCTAAACCTTTTCCAAATTCCCTTTTCGCTTAACCGAAATAAATTCCGTTTATCCATTTTCTATTCCTCTCCCCCATTCCTTTTTCCTGTTCCCTTTCCTTTTCCCCCACCGTATCCTTAACCTGTACTCCCTTCTTTCTTTCCTTTCCTTTCCCACTTTGAACCATTTGTGTGCTGTAAATTTTTCAAATTCAAAGTTCAAGCTTTCAATTTGCGAACACTAAAACACGACACCGATAGTGATTGTTTCGATATTAAATTTCCAATGTACACATGTATTCAAATATATTGTACAATGCTGTTGAGCCAGTTGAGCAACTCTTTCTCTCTCTCACACTCACTTTCTCTCTCTCTCTCTCACTCTCTCTCTCTCTCTACCTCTCTCTCTCTATCTCTATCTCTCTCTGTCTCCAGTGGTCTTCCATTTTTACCATCTAATTACATTTAATATCTAAATCTATCTATATATATTAAATTAGCTACATTATTTCACAAAATGGCATTACAAAGTCGACTTCTGCATCGTCGACAAGGAATAAAACAACTCCGCGAGTTGATAAAATTGAATTGGCATATTGTAATTCCTTAAAAAACCACAATCTTTCGATTGCATTTTATCTTAGTTCATTTTATTCAGTGATGGAAAACAACCAAACTAGTATTGAATAACGCCTAAACAATAGTTGTGCAACACTAAAACAGTTAAATTGTTTTTCGAAAGTCTAACATATTTCGTTATGGGCTCCCAATTGTTATTTGAGGTGTTGCTGAGCACTTGTCAATGCCAAAACAGTGTTGAACAACACTTAAACAATGCATGTCGCACAAGAAGGGCAGTCAATTTAGCTGTACAGCTTTCATGTTGTACTATAGAAAGTTATTTGGTTACCGAGACGTGTCTGTTCCAAGTGCTACCCTTAAACCTACCCCCAACCCCCAAGCGCCAACCCTTAACCCTATCTCTGCCCCTATTTGCACACTCTGGTATGGCACCTAGTTTCGCGGTGTCTGCAAAGGTCAGCAAGAACAAGTTCAACGACTGACACAAATATTTGCCAGGTTCACCTCTCAGTTATTGCTGCTTGGGGTTACAATTGAAGGGCGTTGGGTGTGGGGTTGGTAGGGTTTTCTCTTTCTTTCCCTCTCTCTCTCTCTCTCTCTCTTTGGAAACAGACAAAACAAACCGAGGAGCGGGACATCATCAGCCCAACAGCAACATAAACAATTTATGCACAACAAGCTCTATCAATGGAAAACTCTCTCTTTTGGACGGCCAAGGGTTAATAGAGAGAGGGGTGCAGGGCAGAAGGGGTAGGGAGGTAGGGAGCTAGCTCAAATGGGGTTTGAGACTTGACTGCAGTTTGCCAACTTTTAGCTTTGCTTGTTAGTTTAGTGTAAACAAGCAGGCGTACGGACCGGGAAAAACAAACAAAGGAAACCAAAAAAAAAAAAAAAAAACATTTGGAAAGAAACGAAAACAAGTGTAAAATGCAAAAACTGCCGCGACTCGACTAAAAGACACTCTGTAGCGTTTACAAAGATCAAATAATAATTGCTGACAAAGAAAATTCTAACTAAACTATTTAAATAAAAGTGATAAAATATCATATCTGCGATAGTTTAGAAATAATCAAATAAATGTTTGAAGAATGAACTATCGTCAAACCATTTACAAAATATAGTGAAACTATCGGATAAAAAAAATTCGACGATAGTTTGATAGTTAAAATGTAGTTTAATATCCGTAAAATATAAATAGTTTTTTGAACTATCGGAAACTATCGTCAATTCAAGACTCAAAGTATCTTTGAACTATCGGAAACTATCGTCAATTCAAGACTCAAGTATTATAATTTGAAAACTAAGCTATTTTGGATATATTTTGGCGTTAGTTTTATACTTTTAAATTATTGTCAAGCTACAAAGACTTTTCACTATTTTTAAGCCAAATCAAATGAAAGTTAAATCTTGTTTAAAATTATTTTGAGGATGGTAAAAAAAATGATTTCAATCACAGTTTGGAATATTAAAACAATCATTAAACTCATTTTGCAAAGTGCTGTCAAGGTAACATCACATTATTGGCTTAAAACAATATACAAGTAAACCAGCTGGAATATTGAAATCTATCGATCCGATAGTTTGACAATAGCTTGAGTACACTTTGGCATAAAGTATGACTTCAATCTATTATCCAACTCGATTTTTAAATGAAACTATCTTCCAACAATTCTCAAACTAAAACCTTTAATAAAACCTATAGTAAAAATGCGATAGTTCAAATAAGGTTTGAGTCCCTAAATTATCTTCATATTCTTTTCAAGCTATCGTCAATCATATAATTGTGATTTGGCTTATTTTTATTGAACATTTTTATCGTCAAAACTCTTATCACTCTCTTAGCAAACTATCGTGAAACTATCGCCTAGATATTTCTTAACTTTACAGATGTTAAACATGCTTATGGGCCAACAGTTGGGTTACAGGGTATAGAAAAGAAACTGCGGGTCATTTGAATGCATGTTTGCTACGAGCTGGGTGGCAGCGAGGCAGGCAGTGTGAGCTGTACAGTGGGGCTGTGGTACACCAAAGAAAAAAGAAAAGGGAGAGGGTCGCAGCAGGGCATCAATGATAAGCAATGGACTCGTGAAGCCGCAGTCAACGCTGGACGGCGGTCAAAGAAGTCAACACGCAGGCAGAGGGAAAATGGTAGCCAAATGAAGGGGACGGGAAAGAAGTAGGAAGCAAATGTGGCAGGCAGGCAGAAGAGGAGCGAAAATGGGAAATGGGAAATGGCAGGACAAAAGGGGGAGACAAATGAGGCGCAGGCTGGGGCAGAACCAATGGTAAATATTTAGCTCTGGGCTGCACTTGAGATTAACTTCCCATACAGATGCACTCGAAATGTGTGTGTGTGTGTGTGTGTGTGTGTGAGTGTGTCTGTTGGTGTAAGCACAACACAAACACACTCAAAAGTGAAAATGGAAAAAGTTTTCAATGGTTTTATCATGTTTACTTTTATTTGTGTCACTCGAGTGGTTGTATAAGCCCCGGCACTACCCGAACCTCTCGGACCAGAAGCCAGAGAGTCCACACACACACATACAGCCACACACATACAACACACACACACATACACATACATACACTAAGCAAGTACGCTACAGTCGAGCGTACTCGACTTTGAAAGGCTCATTTCGCATTTGAAGCGTAAGTGACAGTAAAACACCCTGCATTATAGTCTTCAAAATATACATACAGTTGAACTTCCCTAACTCGAACTTCTCTAACTCGAATTTCTCTGTAACTCGAACTAAATGAGTGCCAGTAAAATTAATAAGCTTAGGAAAAAGAGCTATATAACTCGAATATCTCCCTAACTCGAACCTTTTCTTTGGATGATGGTGATTCGAGTTAGGGAAGTTCGACTGTATATAGTATTTTGTTAGAAAATAAAAAAATTTATATTTAAGCTTGTAACCAGGAATCGAAACTGATATGAGGAATAAGTAAAAAACGACTTTTACTTATTACTTAAAAACTTTTACCTTACAAATCATTTTTAAAAATTAATTAAATAAAAATTTAATTAATTTGTAATTAATTAAATAAAAATTATAAATAATTATTAAATAGTACATACATATAAATATCACAAGTGGAACTTTTTCTTTGGCAAATGATGATTCGATTTAGAGTAGTTCATCAGTATATTATTGAATAACTTATAAAATACAATCATAATTCTATTGAAATTTATCAAGATTCAGTAGATTTTATGGGACCTGCCACGTCCTATATACTATTATATATTTTAGAAAATTATTATATACCCTGCTACATAGAAAATAAATTTGTTACTCGTGCACTACAAGCAATAAAAATATTGTCGCCAAATCTGGTGTATCCAGCTCTTGTAGACAAAGACATGGCTATGAAGCAGCGGTGGGCACGCAATGGCTCTGGGAGCCCACCGCTGCTATAAAGTCTCTACAGTTGATGCTGATCAAGGAGATATAAGCTCTATAGTATCCGAGCTGTTTTCTTCTGTCTGTTACATGCAATTACACACTATTAATATACTCTAGTACACTTTTCGATATCGAGTTTAAATTGAGAGCAAGGAAGAAACACACACATATGGAGTGTATTTTCAACACACTCCAGGGAGATCACTGGCAGCCGTGAAGTGTTGCACCCAGCCCCCCCCCCCTTCACCCCTCTTATTTGGTCTCCCTTGTCCTTGTGCTTGTCTAACTCTCCAGAAGGGAACTCCCTCGAAACCCAAAGCGACAAGTGACAGCGTTGGATTTCGATAAGGACAAAGGACACACGGCCAAAGCAAAAGCAAAAGCAAGGACAATGAAATGTGCTACTCTGGCTCAAACTCTGCCTATCTCTCTCACACTCTCTCTCTCTCTTTCTCTCTCTTTCTGCTGCCTGGATTTCTGGTTGCTTCTTGCCTTTATCCACTTGCAACTTAGACAACCACTGAGCCCACTCTAATGTCACTTCACTTGCCTGCAAAATCCCATCGAATTGTGCCCCTTTTTATCTCCTACTCCTCCTGCTTCTTCTTCTTCTCCTCTCACCTGTTTCTCTCACCTGCAGTTTACCATTTAATAAGCTGCTAAGCTGCTGAACCAAACAGTCGACAGCCAGAAGACGTTCCGAATACACGCCAAGTATCCAAGTATCATGATTTCGCACAGTTTATGATCCTGGCCATCTCATGTCCTCTTGGCCAAGCTGTCCACCTGTCCACCTGTTCAACTGTCCAACTGTCCACCTGTTTAGTTATCTACCTGGCAACCTGCTTGCAAACTGTCTCTCTGTGTGCATAGATTCTTTTTTAGCCTTTTTATGAGACACGTCAGCTTGGCCCAAACTTCGTGTCCCAAATGAACTTTCAACCGAACCACAAAATGTGCAACGATACAAATAGAATGCAGAATTTTTCAAACTTAACAGACGCTAAACAGAAGTATGAAATCGAAAACAAATGGATTGGCATTGGAATTGAAAACAGAATTTCGTAGCCCAAATGGGATTTCCCAAAAAATTATATGGTGTGACAATATAAATATAATGGAGAATTTGTAAAATATATATATGGGTATTTCCAGGATCAAGAACGCGACATTTGTACGTCTTTAAATGAAAAAACAAATGACAAAAGTTGACATTTTCAAACATTTTTTCTCACGTGTTTAATGCATTTTATCAACACTATATTTATAGAAAACAATGCATCGCGAACGCGACGAAAAATGGAAGTCATGTTTAACTTTATCTTGACAAATGCAAAAGACTGCGAAAGGTTGCGAGTAAATTGGAAGAAAACACTCTTCAACCATAATAAAATAATGTAGATTTCCATTTTAAAAATAATTTTTGTATGTTATTATCATTTTATTTATTTTTCAAATTTTATAAGTAAATTGTAACGCGACAACAATTTGTTCATCAAATTCTATTGTTTATATCGAAAACCGGGTGTAAAACTCGTTTTAAATTAAACTTTCATTATATTTCTATGAATTAAAATGGTTCATGTTACAATTTTTCTGTCCTACTAAGTGTAATCCTTAGAATACAAACGGTCCATTTTGGAAATCAATTTTCAAGAAAATGGGCAAAAATATAGAAAAAGTGAATTTATTCCAATATAGGATCTATATGTTCAACCTATTGAGTTTCTTTTAGTGTATATTCCTTAAATAAATAACTTGAATACATTTTTGGAAGAAAATTTCACAAGATGTGAGCTTTTGATCAATTTTACGTTTTTGAGCGAGGTGGAACTTTTTTCTGGAAATGCCCATATACAAATAAAATTGTATAAATAAAACTAGTGATATAAATCGAATTATCAATCAAAATGTTAAAATCGTCAAAACAAACATCAATTTGTCGATACAAGGTCAATAATATTATCGTCTTGCCAAATTTTCTATGTATTTTCACATCACGAGATAAAACTCATAAACTGATAATTATTCCATCATATTTATTTATTACATAAACATAAAACTCAAGTGGTAATTTTAATTTTTTCATAGTAAATAAGGGCACAACTTTTGATATATTATTAGTCAGTAAGTCAACTTCTACATATAAAGCTAAAATAAAAAAGTATGAGAAAGTCGACATTACAACTTGATTTTTATCTCGAAGATAAAATCTGCGGAAAAAATAAAACTCAAAAAATACTTGAAATTTTGACTGTAATGTACTAATAATTTCAAATTAAGCATTATTTTGTGAGCGAATCAATTCTAAAAATTTGTATCCTGATGAAAATACAAAGATTTTCCCCAATATAAATAGTATTAATAATTACATTTAACTTTAACATTTGTTAATTATTTAAATAATAATAAATTCTATAAAATAAATATAACAGTTTAAATTCTTGTATACAGTATCCTGATGAAAATGCAAAGATTTTTCCAAATATAAATAATATTAGTAATTACATTTAACTTAAACTTTTGTTAATTATTTAAATAATAACTATATTTAAATTAAACAGTTTTAATTCTTGTATACAGTATCCTCATGAAATTTCAAAGATTTTTCCAAATATAAATAATATTAGTAATTACATTTAGCTTTGATATTTATTAATTATTTAAATAATACAAACTATATTCAAAATTTAACAGTTTTAATTCTTGTATACAATATTAAAGTTTTCCATTTAGAACTGAAAGAACACAATAAATAAAATATTGAAATTTTTAATAGTTTAGGAGTATTCAAATATTTTTCACTGCATTTCTGTAAATTTGCATTGACACTTGATCAATAGATGTTCTATTGTCTTGTTTGCATAGTTTGTAACGCCCGCATCGATGTTGTTACTAATTAATGAAAAATATACCCTGTTCACAAGCGTCACATACACACTAGTCACACTCACACCCTTCAAACACACACACACACACACTATAGTCACACACACACACACACACACACACACACACACACACACACACATTTGCCCTCATGTGTTGTGCAATTCGCTTTTCTGCGAATTTTTCGCATTGATTGGCTCTCGATTGTATTTTGTTTGTGGTTATTGCATTGAAGCAAAAAGGAGAAAAAAAGGAAAAGCCCGTCTATTGTTTTTCCCAGCCTTTTTGTTGGGGATTTTCCTCCCACTTGACCGCCCTTTTTCCTATTAGACCCCAGCTAGGGTGCCACAAGTGTGCGATCTGAGATAAACGCCAGTATTTTCCATTGTTGTCTTTGTTACAGTTGCTTTTTGCTTTTGGCTTTAGCTTTAGCTGCTTGCTGTTGTTTTGCCTCTTTTGTTCTCTTATTTCATTCCTTGTTTGGCCTTTTATCAAGTAATTAGTACGACATCACACTCTCTTATTCTTTTGCTGCTCACTCTTTCTCACACACAATTATTGGCAAAGGTCAGCTGCCAAGGCTAATTAAAATCGCAGAATTAATCTTATGCTTGATTTGAACGTAGACTGCAACTAAACTGAAAGTCTTTAAGCAAAACTGATTCAGGGAAATACTATAAATTAGTCTGGGAATTGGAGCAATTCTCAACATTAACTACTATTATTTCTATAGCTAACATTGTACTAAATCTCGACAAGATCGATCCAAAAGAAGACTAATTAAATTCTTAAAGCAATACAACTGCCTAAAAGTAGACAATACACATATTTAATGCATACTTTACTAAGTAACGGGTATACTATAGCCTTTCCCGCTTGTTTATATTTTTGTAATATATTTTTTATTTTTGTTTAAATTTAAAATTAATAGACAACATAGTATTTATTTTTTTGTAATATTTTGCAGATATTTTAATTGTCAATAAGGCAATATATTATATTGCTTGAGCAATGTCAGCAGAAAACAGATTTGAATGTACAATTTTATCCAGTTTATTCAATGTTTCTGTGATTGAGCATTAAATGTGATTAAATCCAAAATGTAATCCCACTTTCAGCTTTCAAGTGCTTGCAAAGCTTTAGCTATAAATATTTTAATAAGCTATATTTTAATTGCACAATACATTTAAATCCACTTTAAGTGCTTACAAATTATTAATTTAAAATGCTATTTAAAGGTTATCCTTATTTATGGACAGACGTGATTTAAACATATTTTCTGGTTCAATGGATGCTTTGCTTCAATTGAAGTTCAACTTTACAAAGCAGTTATTTATCAATGCTTTGACAACTCTGGCAAGCAATTAAACAGAATTTCTTTCAATATTTTTTTGTGTCGAGAAATATAATTTGTAACGCAGCTGCACAAAAAGCTCATTAAACAGACAAGACAGACAAGACAGACAGACAGACAAAACTTGAACTTTCGAGTGGTTTAATGCCGCTGTTTCAGTTTCCTTTTGCCTCTAGCTTTCTCCCACACTTTTCTATGCCCCTCTTACTCGCTCTCTCTTTCTGTCTCCTTCTCCGTCTCTCTTTTCACTCCTCTGACTGGGCCTTTCGCTTTTGGCACAACTTCTTTACAGTTTTCTTTTATCTGTACATTTCGTTTGGTGTGCTTACAATTTTTAAGCGGATTTTTCTTTTTTTTGTACCTATACCCTGTAGTCATAAGTTGTGATTGAAAGGGTAATTTAAAGTGTAACACTTTTTATTGTGTAACCGAGAAATGCATTTCGTTGGGAAAAACTAAATAATCATAAGTTTTTTTCCGTTTCAATGTCATTGCTTTAAGAGAAAGCTTACTTAATAATTTCGAAAGCAGATTGGAAATTATCCCTAATACGTTTAACATATATTATCCTGTCCGATTCATATTATATTCATAATTCAGAAATGATATAGGGATAGCTGAAAGCGTCAATGCAGAAGATATCAAATTTAAATTTAGTCTGTTTATACTTTTATTCCATTTCAATTGACGAAAGCTTTCCTAATGCTTTTAAAGTAAATTTTTCTTAATTTTAAATAATTTCGAAAATATAAGACATTAGCCTAACAGATTGTTCCAATACATTTTGTAAATGTATATTTATTTTTTGTATTTATTTGTTAATAACTTTTTACAATACGACTTAATTAAAGCTTTTAATATTATTCTTCGTGAATAATATTTTTATAATAAATATTTATTTATTCATCCAATAAATACATTTAATAAATACTTTCAAGCAGTCGTTAATCATTCGATTTGTAGTCAAATTTTATTTCAATCAGTGGAGTCTAACATAGGAGAAACTTCTGATAAGATATGCCTCTTAACGATTTAAAATAAAAATTCTTGTTGACATTTTTAAAGCAAATTTTCTCAAGTTAATGGAATTGTATAGAAAGGAAAGCCGCTTATTAAGGCCAAAACGAGGCGATGGCTCGGAAAAATATTCAAAGCTATAAATATTATATATACATCTTCATTAATATATATTTTTTATCTTTTCATAGGGCATTTCCAAATCGTGCAGACTTTCACCTACAGTTATTTTTGATACTTTTGTATTATTTTTTATTTTTGTGCCATTTGAACTTTTAATGTGCGTGCTGTGCCACTGTCCGAGTGCCTCTCTAAGCGGCTCTTTGTCCCCTCGCCCTTACCCTCGCCCTCCCCAAACCCACTCTTTGATGCTTGAGAACCGCCTTTTCCACCATTTGCCAACCTTTCAAGTTTAGCTTTAGTACCCACTTGCTTTCCACAGCTCTACAATTTATTGCACATATCGCGATTCATTGCATTAAAGTTTAAATGCCACGCGCTGGCGAAACATTTCAATCAACGCCAACTTCAGAGCACAGAGCTTGCAACATGCCACACCCGAATTGTGGTGGAGCGAGAGGGGGGCAGTAGGGTATCCAATTCGGAGATGGACAAACGAACGCATCGGCGGCGGCTTCAGACGAATGCGTGGCATCCACACGCATTCCCATGGCAGCGATGAGTCTTTCCACATGAACACTTGGAACTTTTGGTCAGTTGCACTTACAACAACATCTCTCTCCCACTCTCTTTCTCCCTCTCTCTCCTTCTATCCTCCTCTCCATCTCTTTCTGTGTTGTAACAACTCGAAATACACTTGATACCAAATAGAAGAAGACAAAAAAAACATAAGTCGATTCGTGATGCAATGATAAACTTTGCCATTGAGCAACTATTCCTATCAACAGTACTTCTTCCCATTTCCCTTCTCATTCTCCATTTCTTTCCCTCTCCCACTTGTCCATCTCTTGTATCCACACTTATCCCTGGCTGTTTCTCTAAATAATTGCAACCATTTCAATTTCTTGAATGTGCCTTAAACTTTGGTCACAAAAATTTAAGAAACAAGGAAGCAGAATAAAAAATTTGTTTCAAATTTATACAAAAAAATTCCTAAAGAAGTCATTCTGCGAAATTTCTTTTATTGTAAAGGCACAAACTTTTTCTAAGAACCTCACTTAAGACAATTAGTTAATTATAATGTTTTACTGTTTAAAAGTCAAGTTAAAATAAAATAATTATGGATTGTAAAATATATATAAAGGAATGCATGGATTCAACACACTTTCTGGTTAAGTTTTAAAAAAAAAAAAAAAAAATCCACCTTACTGCACAATAAAATGTCTTAGCCACGGTCTGTGAAAATTTTGACCTCATAGCTCTTTTGGCTTCACATTTTTCCGCACAGTAATTTCCCCAATAAACTATGGCCCGTTTTTTTAATGTCTCAAAAAGTTGTTTGATAACTATTGAAAAGGCAAGTTAACATAAAATATATAGAAATTAATGTGAAATTTGAAAACTTATGTGTATATTGAAAAACAGTCCTATATACATACATTTATATCTAATAAAATAATTATTTAGATTT
Source organism: Drosophila quinaria (assembly GCA_035047525.1). NCBI lineage: Eukaryota > Metazoa > Arthropoda > Insecta > Diptera > Drosophilidae > Drosophila > Drosophila quinaria. The sequence goes on from JAWNPO010000455.1 coordinate 34,565,396, forward strand.
TTTTTTAACTAGTTCTTCCCATTTTTTGTAGACTTCGGTTAGGATCAGTTAATTAAATACTATAAGTAGCTATCTAAAAATAAAAAATATTTTCCTATTTTGTCTTAGTCATATACAATTTTTTTTATTGTCTTAAAGATTTTACATTGGATCAGCTAAATGGTTATTTTATACTCAAGCGCATTTCAGTATTACTGTTACCTGTCTCTGTAACCTGCTTCCTTCCTGCTTACTCCTTTGCCATGTTATATTTATCACGATTTGCTTTTCAAGTTTTGCATCTTTTCTTTTTTGGATTGTTTGTTTTTGTGTGTTTGTTATTTTGGGCGAATTTTCGACAATTTTGCGAATTGAAATGAGCGCAAATTTAAATTGCCGCTGCATGCTTTTAGGCGCCATCGTTAGTGGCATTTTCCAGGCGCTTGAGCACGCCAACACACACTCACACACATACAGAAGGACAGCTAGACAGACAGTGCCAGAGCCTCATTTAGAGCATGGCAAATATTGCGCATACGTCATGTTGGCTTTGACGTTGGCGACAATTACCGTTAGCGGCTTGTGCAATTTATGCGTTGCATACTTCTCGGCACCAACGATTCCCACTGCAATGCCAGGCCTCATCCAAGTCCTCCTACATTCCTCCTCCACGCCTCTCCTTGATTCTCGGTCTAGACGGCTCGTGCACACAAATTAGCCAAGTAAAATTGGCTGCCACTTGACGTTTGTTGCCTTCAACGGCGCTTGTCGCCGTTTCTCATTTTGCCAACGCCCATCGCTTAATGCACTTTAATTTCCACTTCTCTCTATCTTCCACCCTTCCCTTGCCTTCGCCTCTTTTCTCCTGATTTTCGCATACACGCAAAAAAAAAAAAAGAAGAACTATAAATTAAAAAGGTTTACAACAAGCTCATGCGAAATGTTTGCGCTAAAAAGTTTTTCCGCCTGCGGTTAAAATTTTTTTTGTTTATTTTGCATACCCTGTAAGTAAATAGCAGTGACGGGGTATGCCCAAGTATTGTTGGCATTAACAGTTCAAAACTCTTACCGAAAAACTTAAGGGTAGAAAAAGCTTAGTTTCTTAAAAATCTATCAATTAAATTAATTAATTAAATTTGTATGTAAACTAAGTGAAATTCAAGCGAAAGCGATTTCTGTGGTACCCCTGTATATTTTAAGGCAAACGAATATTTTAACAAAATAAATAATATGTGAATGAATGAATTTAGAATAAAGTAAGTAAAGTGTGAATAAAGTAATGACTAAAGATGTCAAGGTGAAAATTGGTACAGAATTATTTCAAATACTTTGTAGTACAATTTCACAAGAATAAACAATAGATCTTTAGACAAACAATTATTTTAATAAAAAAACCATTATGTGACTAAATTGATTTTGAATTAAGTTCTACATAAAATGTTACAGGGGTAGCTAAAGTTCTAATAACTAAAGATATCCTGCTGAAATTTGGCACACAACTATTTTAAAAACATTTTAGTACAATTTTATTACAATAAAGAGGGTATCTGTCAGCCTAAACAGTCTAAAAACTCAAATAGTTTTCACTTACAAATTTGTTTATCAATTGTGTTGTGTCGTTCATGAAGGGACCGGGGGGCGTTGGGCGTGGCAGCATTGTTACATGTATATATATCATGATGCGAATATGCGGATGCGGATGCGAATGCGGATGTGGTGAGGCGCATTGGGGTGGGGGAGCTCATTAAATTAGCATTGATAATTATTTTAAATTAGTTCATTAAGTTGTGAAAAATTTTGCGTAACTTATTGTTGATGTTGTTGTTTACCCACAGCGATTTGTTGCTGTCCTCGTGTTTAGTTTGTACACATTTTATTTTTTACAATATTTTCCATGTTGTTGTTGTTGTTGTTGTTGTTGTTGTTGTTGTTGTTGTGTATAATCCGCTCATGTAACTAAAATTAATTTGATTGCTGATGTTGTCTCAGCTGCTTCATTAATCAAAGTACCACCAGCATCAAGGGACATCTTCAATCTCTCTCTCTCTCTCTCGCTATCTGTCTCTGCCATCTTTTGTCTTCTCTTTCACGCTCATGAATAATTAAATATAGAACATAGTTATCCCTGTTCGCCTGTTCGTCGAGGCGGCTCAAAACTTATCCATCAAATGACATTTGCGTTGATGCGGGTTTCCTGCTTTTTGCCTCTCACTCCCCCTCTCACTCTCTACATTTCTCACACCATCCTTAAACAAACCACACAAATGGGCACCACCACCAAAAAAAAAAAAAAAAAAAAAAAAAAAAAAAATTATACCATTTTTGAATCTGGCAGCTTGTGTTTTTTGGCCATTGGACTCTGGGCTCTTTTTGGGCTTGATGCCTTGGGGCTCTGTGGACTTTTGGCTTGTCCTCTGTCCTCTGTTGGTCTTTCGTCTCTGGCACAGCTGTGGCGCCTCCATTGCCTCCTTTTTTCCACTTTTCCCACTTGCCACTTGTTACAGTTTGGCATTCGACATTCATCAAAAATTGTGTCAAAATTTGTGCACAACAACAGCAACAACAACAACGAAAAGAGAAGTGAAGTGAAGTGAAGAAAAAGTGTCGCACTTTTTGGTGCTCAGACATGATGATTTCTGCTCCTGGTCATGGGCTTGAACATGAATGTGGACATAGTTGCAGACGTGGTTGTAGCTCCCTAAAGCGGACACACTTTTTTTCTCATGTTTGCCTGCTCTGGCTATGACTTCTGTGTATACTCTATCAAGCAAGTTTAGCCGGAAAGCTCTAAAAACCCGCTAAAATTAACACTACTTCAGTTTCCAAGCAACGAAGACATGCTTTAAATGTCGTTAGACAGGTATTTTTAAGAGCTCTTATGCTAACCAAACAAAAAAACGGATCAGTCCATCGCTGAAATACTTCCGACCAGAACAGAAGCGGTTCAGAATCAGCCCAGACCAGAAGCGCTTTTGACCGGTTGAATATGTAGATATAAAAGTTAGAAACGTGAATATTTAGTCACCAACAGGTATTGCAAATAAATCTTATGATTTTTAAAAATAATTAAATCTAAAAATAAGTAAATTGTATTAATGGAAAAATCTTAAATATACTTTTTCTGAATATACTTTTTTCAAATAGAGGATGATTAATTATTGTAGAAGAAAGATTTCAATTCCAAAGAGTGATTATATGCTACACTGAAAAAAGAACAATTTGCATGACAACCTAGTCTCATAATTGGATGGAATACTTATTAAACTTACCTCTCAAGATTAAACGATTTTTCGAGTTTAAAACCATAAATAAAAACACTGTAAATATAGTAAATAGCTGATAAGTTGAACGAGTTTCTTGAATTTCAAAATTGCTTAAATTTCCCTCACGTTTTATTTAACCTTGAACAAATCCTAAATATCCGGTAACGTTGTGACTCTATTAAAATGTACGTAGTATGCAAATGTAGATGTAGAGCATTCAAATTGTCGTCTTGTCAAATTGAGTTAGCATTCTGTGTAAGTTCGGACACGCCTCTACAGCTCTACAGATTTCATCTTATAACAATCTAACTACCCCTCCACAGCCATTTCCCTCCCTCTCCCCCCCCCCTTAGGAACATCCCCACTGTATATATGTGTTATCACCGCTGTCGCCGTTTTTCTCTGTATTTCCACAGGAGTTTTTCTGGCAAAGAAAAAAATGCGGAGATGGCAAAAAAAAATAATATGGAAAACTGTTTTACCAGTTGTGGCTACAACGAAAATTTTCAATGGGGGAAAATGGCATGGGAGGAAAAGCCTGCATAATATTTGGCCATGTGGCGTCTCTTCTTCCTCTTCTTTCACATATTTTTTGGCCCTCCGTTGTTGTTGTTGTTATTGTTTATTGTTTATTGTTGGTGTTGTGCAACATTCGTAACAGACAAAGAGACAAAAAAGAGATAGGGCAATGGGCAGGGGCAGGGAGGCGTGGCAGCGTAACGCACTGGCTTGTTATCCTTTAAGGATATACATAGCCGAGCAGCGAGTGCCACACGTGTGTGGCATGCATGCAAATACCGTAACTCCAGTCACCTTTTAAGCTTATTTGCCCATTTGCATACCCTGTAATTGTAAACAATTGCAACAATTTATAGTCCAAATCCTGTAAAAAGTTGACATTTCGATCTGAAACTTGAAGTGTTCAATCACAAAATGTATTAGAAATTGTTGACATAAATAATAAAAGCGTGGCAAAAGACAGACCGTAAATTAACGGTTAAACGCAAAAAAAAAAATATTTATAAGTTTTGAAAATCAAAGAAAAGGTTCGAGTTTTGGAGATATTCGACTTATAGAGTCCTTTTTCATAAGTTTATTAATTTATCATTTAGCTCGAGCTAGAGAGAAATTCAAGTTATAGAAGTTAGATTTATGTAAGTTCAACTGCACTAGCTTTAATTTCTAACAACGTTATAGGTATTTCAGAATATTTTTAAAATTACTTCATGTTTGATGAACTCCACATTCCCCCAAATATTGCTAAAAAATTTAAAGCTTTTTCAAAAACTATTAATGGTCAATCAAAATTATTGACCAACAACGCGAAAATTGATTTCTTCCACCAACTTTTTTTAAATGAATAAAAATAAAAAAAATAAAAAATAGAAATAATACACAGTTTCTAAAATCAAATCTTAAAAAATAGACGCTCAAAAACGCTTTTTTTTTAGTAAAACTAAATGAAAAACAAAAAAAATATATATACCTGCATATATGTATACACACGAATGATCTTAAAACTAATGTTTTTCTAACCAAACTAAATATTTTCGTCTACATAAAATTATTTTGTTTAAGTGTGTTTCTTGTTGTTTATTTTTTTCAGACATACCAAAAAAAAACCTAGAGTATTTCCGCGTCGTGACAACATTTTGTGCTGTCGCTGTACATACACATTCCTGACTGCCGAATGAGTTTCGTGTGGTCAGCCGCTTGGAAATTTACACCTCCAACCTCCTGCCACGCCCTTCCTTCCGTAACGCCCCCCACCCCATGACTCTTTCGTCATTTTGAATTTTATGCAAGCAAAAGGCAAAATGGAATTCGTTTTATGAATTTGTTAACTACAAACAAGAAATCAAGCTAAAAAATGCACAGTAACAACAACAAATTCATATGAAAGAGACAGTCGATGAGTGTGAAAATGAGACGAAATGATTTTAACTTTATGCTTTTAAGTTTAAACTAAAAAAAAAAACCTGAGGAAACCAAAATTGAAAGCTTAGATGTAGCGTAAGAGAAGAAATTATGACTTATCGTTTTCTTCGCAATACCCTGTCAACATAAAGTGTCTTGGAAGAGTAGCTTAAAACTGTAGACGTGTAGCACATTTTCACTTCAATTTTAACAAAGAGATATGTTCAAACTTGACCACAAAATATATTTTTAACTGTTATCAAATAGATCACATATAAAATAAACATTCAAACAATGGAAGTCTCCAATATTTATGAAGTTCATTATTAAGATAAATCGTACATATATCCGACTATTGCTTACAGAAATTAAAATCAGAATAATTGTACTATAAAATATTAAATTTTTGGTGCAGGAAAATAAATACATTAAGGAGAAAACATGTCTGCAAAACTTTGATTTTTTTTCATAATGAATTGCATAAAAATGTTTAAATCAAAAGGCAAAAATCAATAATTACACATAGAATTCTCCAATATTAATGGATATATTATAAAAAATAATTTTGATATTCCAAGCTCTACATACAAAATTTCCAAACAGTTCAATAAAATTATAATCAAACTTTATTACGAATACAACTTGATTACAAATATATTAATACAAATTGAGCATACTGTTATTCATATATATTCTTTCAATTCCGACAATCTTTCTTGATTCATAGCACATACAAAAACTATTTTCTACTTACTAAATTTAAATTTTATTTATTTTTACTTACTTTAATTTACTTTTGCGTTGGTTTGCTGCTTTTAGTGTTGTTTTTGTTGCTCTTAATCGTAATTTGAAGTCCATTCGCTGGGCTTTCCTCATGAAATTCATGAGTTTGTCTCCTGTTTCAGTTTCAGGCTTTCATTTCTGTCCAATGGCATTGTCACTGATTATGCCAAGTGACCTAAGGCAAATTCCACCTTTAGTTTTCATGCAGAGACTTAAGTTTTCTCATTGCTGTTGTTGTTGTTGTTGTTGTTGTTGTTGTTGTTAAGCAATCTGTATAATTGAGCAACAGACAGAAGGAGACTCTGAACTGGCTGTCCAACACAGGACTTGAACAGCCCAAAAGAAGCAATTGGTAAGCGAAAAGGTATTTTGTTTTTAAATTGACACACCACACAGCAGATACCCTTTATTCAAAATGTTTTATTAAAATATACATACTTTGGATATTTCTTAATATTTTGTTTAAATTTCGTCAGTCAGTTTTCGTCACTTTTTGTGCTCTTCTTACACATCTTGAGCATTAATTAAGCGTTTCTTAACATATACACAACTTATTTCAACATGAACTCTTGTGTCTAGCTAACGGAATGTGCTACCAAAAATGGTTGACAATGGCAACGAGCGGCCATTAAAGTCAATGCTCTGTGCTTTGCTCCTTCCTCCTCCTTCTCCTGGTTGCCATTTGGGTCCAAGGAAAGCTTGAATTCATTATGTGACAGGATTCGATTTCTTTACACACAAACGCATAATATACACACATATGTGTATGTGTGCGTGTGTGTGTATGTGTGTTTTCTTCTGCTTTGTATGACACTTGCAGATTATGAATTGGCGATTATGTTAATGAGCTTGGCGTCTAAGCAAAAGAACAGTTCCCCAGTTTCATAACTGAGTCATTCTTATGTACATAACAAATACATACACATATGTATGTGTATATACGAGTATATACACCCAAAGAAAAATTCCCCCAAATTTAAATATTTACACTTTGATTTAATTACTTTTTTCCCAATTTTTATGCGTCAAATATGGCATTCAAATATACATAAATATTGTTAAATTATTTAGATTTCATATTAAATATAAAATTGCAACCTACAGCGGTGGCCATAAGTATTTTGACACTACTTAAAGTTAATTCTACTCATAATTTTAACTCACTTCATGCAAAGTTTGGCATCAATTTAAAGAGTACCCATTGAAATTTTCAAATTGTTAAACGTCTACTTTTAATATAAAAAGTTTCTCGAACAATTTCAATATTGACTGCCAAAAATTCTTTCCAAAAATCTTTTCGCTATTATTTTTTATAATTTTTTTTAAAATGGCAAAAAAGTGAGTTTTTGTATGAAAATGAGGAATGTTAGAGACCGAGGAAAAAAGTGAAATTCGAAAATTTCAATGGGTACCTAATAGATTAAGGAAAGTTTTGTATCATTCATAAGGAATTCAAATGGTCTTTCTATTGATGCCAAACTTTGTATAAAGTCAGTTCAAATTATGAGTAGAATTAACTTTAAGTAGCATCCAAATACTTATGGTCACTGTTGTATTTAAATTAAGTAATATTTTTAATTTTATTTATTTTAATTATTCCATTAAAAAAAGTGTATACTTAAATTGCTAGTATAAAAAATGCTCGAAATAATCATTTAATCACACGAAAACTCTCGCTGTCTGAAATGATCCTTTCAAATAAAGTTTTGTTTTAGTGCCCATTGAAGCCAGAACCGATTGAGAATTTTAAATGAAATGTGAAGAATATTTGACTTTCTATTGTCTAGCTCTATTTGAACTCTTTTTACCGAACTTTCGATGCTAAGTTGAATAAAATCACATAATGTAATATAAAACACACATACTAAACTAAAATTTTTTTAAAAATTTGTGATTTAAATTTAAACTGAATATGACATTCACAAAAACTTAATACGCTTAAAACTAAATATGAGTGATTTTTTTTTGTTTTGCGTTGCGTTTTTGTCTCTGTGTGTTTGTGTTCATATAATATGCATTTTTAGGGACATTTTGAAAGGGTGGCAACGCCCGCTCTTTGACTTGACTTGATTACACTCTCAATGGAGCTTCTAATAAAAAATTGCGCTCAATTTTAATTAAATATTTGCTGCAGATTCTTCTTTTGTTTATCCATTTCTCTTTCGCTATTTTATGCTTCTTTGCTTTGGCTCGTGATTTGTTGCGTTCACATTTTCCACAACCAGAACAAAGGGAGGGAATGTAAGGAAAGAGAGAGCGAGAGTGAGAAAGAGAGATGGGAGTAAATAAAGCCGCATTCGCAAACCAAAGTTTTCAAGTATAAAAATAAATAAGCAACTTTTTTTGTCCATAAAACTTTGACCGGTCAAAAGATGCAAGTGAGAGAGTGAGAGACTATGGGAAGAAAGGGAAAGACTGAGGGAGAGATACGTCCCCAAAAACTATGCAAAAGTTGAGCAGTGATAACAATAACAACATCAAATAAGAATGTTGTAATCGAATTCCCGACTATAAGATATTCGGAACTGCATTTAAATATAAAATAATTTCATATACATATGAATTTAAAAATGCAACGGTAAGAAAACTACTGCATAATTTTGGGAGCTCGTACTATTGGATTTTTTGTGATTTTCGCATATGTACTCCAGTATTAGCTCCAGTATAAGTACCAAAAGTTTTTATAAAATAAAAAAAGTGTTGAAAAGGGGCATGGCCAAAATTTTAAATCAACTTGTTTTGTGTGGGTTTTAGTTAAAGTAAATACAAATTTTAGAGTCTCAATATCTTTGAGATTCTGGTGTTCAACTCGCTCTTATTTCTCCCTAACAAACATTGCAACAATGAGAATATACCCTTTAACTGGCCAAGTGACAGGCATTAAAGCCGTGGTCGAGTAGCTTAAGTTGGCTGAGTTTTCTGCTGATTCGCTGAATTTTCTGGTCTATCGCTGAGTGCTGAGAGCTCAATTGAACTTTTGAGGCTGGGCGTGCACAACAAAACAACTCCAGCCAAATTGCTTTCAATACTATGGAATAAAAAAGTTGCATTTATGTAACAAACAGCTCAAGCATCGAAATTAAATAGTCTGTAATACAAGTTGTAGTGTGTTGTTGGCAAAGCCCGTCCATATTGAGTACAGGTAAATGTCAAAAACAACATCAAGAAGTTGTTGCTTGTGTATTCTCTGTGATGTTATTTATTTTGCTGTTGCTGTCGTCTTAACTCTAATCGGATCAGCAAGTTAATTTACATGCAATTCAATCAATGCCGTATTGTTCTGCCCCATTCACAATGCATGCACCATTCTGGCAACAATCGGCAACAGCAACAGCAACAACAACAACAGCTCAACAAGCCAAATGCCATTGGCATCATCAATTGCCTAAAACCCATGACCTGCTCTTGACTCTCTCCCAACACTCGCGCAGTCGATAGTCTCTCCATTTCGACAGACAAGCGCACCTGCAGCTGTCGGGATAGACGTGTAGTTGTTCTTGTATTGATACCCGGCACTAGTAGAGCATCGGGGTATATTGCATTCCTTTTATTAAGTATGTATTACTTGATCAGTAGCGTCTGTCAGTCTGTAAAAGCACCTCAATCTCAAATTCTATAAGAGCTAGACCAACCAAATTTGACATACAGACTTCTCTTAGACCCACGTTGTTTGAGTTTATTTTAAATTTCTGTCATTACCTTTTTTGCCACCTAATCAGTCATCCCAAAATGTACTTACAGATCGATCAAATATAACGATAGTTATGGCTTTTTTTTTTTTTTTTTTTTTTTTTTTTAACAATAACGAAATTTCTTTTATTTGGTAAGTGTGGAATCCGTACATACAAATTAGCAACATAACCAACACAGATTTGGTATAAATAGAATAAGGACGAAACCTCTTGCGTAACGCAAAGGACTTGCAAAGAATATCAGATATTATGAGGGCGCCTGAGGGATTTGGCCAATTGTTTTGGCGAAGCCCAATCTTTTTAAACGCCTTAAAGGCCTGGCTGGGAGAAGTCGTCAGGCGAGTACACTTTGGTGTCTTATCAGTCGATCACTATATCTGCTGGTGTGCCTTCCGATCTGCTCCTCCACTATGTGAAGTTTGAGGGATAGTTATGGCTGTTTTAAGTTTTTCAACAATGCGAGTGCCTAAATGTATGCAGTAGTTTTTGATTTGTTCGAAATAAAATTGTACCTGGTATGTTATTTTTTGATTTTTTAATAAAAGTTGTATTTAAAAAATCAAAAATAACTCCTTTTTTATTTTTATCGAAAAAATCAGAAATAAGAGTTATTTTACAACTTTTATTTTATTTTTATTAAAAATGGAATTTAACGAATATTTTTGACTTTTTAAGCAAAAATTAAGAATTCTTGTTATTCTTTAAAATAAAAATTAGAAAATAATTGTGAATTTCATGTTTTTTGTGTTAATTTGCAGATTCGAGTTAGGGAAGCTCGACTGTTTTAACACAACTGTCATCATCCGCCGCCCCCTTTTGACTACGCCCGTGTTGCTGTTGTTGTTGCCATATCGACATCGATAAGCATGAATGAAATGCTTGAAAGGCGCTTAAAGTTAATGATTGCTATAATATCGATTGCAAAGTCGATTTCGATTTAATGTGGAAATGTTGACTGATAGCTGTGGCCAATGACAGCTGATGAGGGTGTTGCTGAGGGTGGGGCAGTGGCAAAAAAAAAAAAAAAATCATCAAACGTCATGGCAACATAAATGTTTATCAACAAGAATTTTCGGTTTGGTGCGTGATAAAATTATTTGATAGACTTCACTTAAAACTCAAAAACTTTAACATCCTTTTATATACGTATAGATAGATGCTTTTTTTTGGTTTCATTTGCGCCTGTTGTCGTTGTTGACGTTTCCATGCACAACAACATGTTCATTTGACTGTGATTCATCTTTTGTGTGTATGTGTGTATGTATGTATGTATGTATGCGCGTGTGTGTGCACGTGTGAATTACGAACAAAAATTGTATCGATATGAGTAACGGAAACTGCAGCCAGAAAGTTAGTATAAAGAACAGAGCACAGAAATGGACTCCATGTCACACACCAATGCACATACATACATATATACATACATATACATATGTATGTATACGCATGTACACTTCATTAAAAATTAATTAAAATTCAGCAAAGACGTCGAGAAGCGTAAATGTCGATGCCAACGGCCCTGCAATGTCGATGCGGTCAGTCGAATGCACACGCCCCCACCCCCCTCACCACATCACGCCCTCCTTCCACACGGCCAGGCCTCTTATACCAGTACAGGGCAGAGGGATATTTTTTCCATTAATTACAGATACTCGCATACACATGTACATATATAAATAGTTATACACAAACACTAACACTTTGTTTTTATTGCAATTTTAAACGTTTGTTATTTATCAGTTTGCTTGCACAACCGAAGATCATCGATAAACTGAACCAGACTTTAATGTCTATCGATAGCAATACATGCACATGGAAAATCTCAATATATCGATGATTCTAAATTAGTTCGTTGCATATCGATATTAAATACGCATATCGATGTTAAGCTAGCTATTTACGCTGCACAATCGATATCAATATTAGTGAATTGCCAAGATGGCGAAATGCTAATAAGAAAAACAGAAGTAACAACATCAACAACAACGTTTGAAGCAACGCATAAAAAAACGGACAGCCACATAACATGGCCATTTTATGCCCACCATTTTGGCTAATATTTGCACACAACACACACACTCTAACACATTCCGCATTGTTTTTGCATAATGCACTTGGTAAAGTAATCGCACCCATTGGGCTATAAACATACACACACAAACACTTACACTTGCACACATAAATACATACATACATACATATATAAACGCCTCTTGCGCTCGCCTACATGTGTGTGTGTGTGTGCGTGTATGCCGCAATGACTTTGGTTTGCATTTTTCATGAAGAACATATGAACAAAACAAAACTAAAAACTCGTAGGTTAGGCTGGCGTGGAGTGAGCTCGACTCTAGAAGACCTTGTACATATTGTGTAAAGGAAGCGAATAATGAATTAAAATAAAATAACAAATTAGTTAGGGTAATTTGCTAGAATCTACCCGCTTGTTAAAAAAAAATAAAAGGAAAAAAAGAGGGCGATTTTTGATGAATTTAGGTATACGAAATTTTTGGCGGTCTCCACTATTTTTTTTTTTTAAATGAGTTTTAAAGTTTCGATGCACAATGAAATTTTGCAAGACTGATTTGATTACTTTTTCGAGAATTTAGAACGTTTTCCAACACTTCTTTCTGTCTGGTATGTAAATTTTTGTCGTTTGCCAACACTACTTGTAACGGAATCCGTTAAAAAATATACAAATAAAATTAAATGAAAATAAAAATTCTTCTAGGCATAAAATTTGGTGGTCCTCAAAAGGACCGAGTTGGTTCCACCCTTTGGCCGAAAAAAGGAACATTACATTGGTTATTTGGTTATTTGGGGACAGGATTCATGCGCTTTTCAATGCAATTTTAAGGTCTTATGATCCCCACATCGAATCCGAAATAAACGAAAATGATATCCGTGAGGTAATTAATTTTAAGTTAAAGCGCTGCAGGCGAAATTTTTTTCAAAAATAAAATCGCTAGCGCGATAACATCAAGTTAACACCAACATAACAATAAAAATACAATTATAATAGTTTATACAAATGTCGAGCGCTGCACAATTCATCTTCATTGAACGCAGCTCAGCGACTGCCATCAGAAAGTATCAGCCGATCAGATACTTAGCGAGAGCACAAGCCGCAGAATGTGCTATTTATAGAACACACGTATTCTCTCTCTCTCTCTCTCTCTCTATCTCTCTCGCTCTGTACGTGTGTCGACTGCGACGCTGGCGAAATTATGAGTTCCTGTCCGATGGTATGGACTTTTGACATTTTGCACACCACTGATTTATGCACATATTTCTATTGGCAATTGGGCAGACCCTCTCCAATTTTAAAGTACAGGGTCAACAAAAAGCAAGCAAGCAGAACTTTTCAGGCTACATTTTCATTTGCGTTTCGTTTGGTTTCATTTGGATGCTTTTACTCTGTGCACTTTGGCGCTTGTTGGTTTTTATCATTATGCCAAATGCACAGACGCCACGACCACGCCCACCGCCCACGCAGCATAAAAAGCTGTCGGCAACTGGTGAAGAGGAAGAAAAAGAGGAAGCAAAGCAAAGGCTGAAGATTAGAGGCTGAATGGAGGCAAAGATGAAGAAGTGAAAGCAAAGCTGAAAGCTGAAACAAAGTAACGTTGATTGCCACAATGTGCCCTTGAAATAGCGCCCAAAACACACACCCACACACACAAATGGACACCTATACATACATATGCATGTAAGTAAGTGTTGGTAAACGCATATACATATACACATATACACTCAGCGCAACATTTATTCATACATCTTAAATAAATAAAAAATAAAAGAAATGATGTGTACAATTATATCAACATTTTTCTCGCACATGAAAAAAATCGCTTTAATTTTTGTTGCGCATTTTAATCCAAAATAACTGCTCTTATCATAGGTTTTAATTATTCTACAAAAACTTGACCTACAATAGCCGTGGAAATATAAAAACTAAGTGTACGATTTAATACTGGGCTGCCTGGATTTACACATAAAAAAAAAAAAACAAATTCGGTATTAAATCAATTTCAACACAAGCGGTCGAATTCCCGACTATGGGCTACCCGTTACTTATTCAAAAAAAATAAAGTATTTTTTATATTGCATACTTTTAGCTTTTAGCTCAAAAACTTAAAACAGCCATTATCATCGTTCTATTTGTCCGATCTTGTGGCGATATAGTCGAATGATAACTAATAATAGTAGTTGAAAATCGTAAAATATCACAAAAACTGTGAGTGTGGTATCGGTTCAATTTCAGTTTTTCGTTTCGCTCAAATATTGCAATTATCTAGGTTCTCTGCGAATTTTGTACTTAAATAAATAATATATTTATTTCACGTATTTTTTTGACAGTGGTATTTGATTTGTATAATTCTTAATACATAATTAAATAATTTAGTAATAGTAAATTCTTTTTTGTACCTATAACATGGATTTAACAAAACCATTAAACCCTTTTTTCTATTCTTAATAGGGTATAAAAAGTGCATAAGAACTGTGATGGCAAACATGTAATTGCAAAAAATTTGTTTAATGTTTGCCGGCCGCAACGTGCAGAACTACAAAATCTGTTTTACAGTGTGTATAATGAGGCTTAACACAAAATGGACGAAGAGTTGGGGGAAAATGGAGCGAGGGGCGGGGAGGGAGGCGGAAAAAGGGGGCTGGGCAATAGAAGGGCGCTTCATGTGTTCGCTCTGTAAGCTAAGCTAAATAATTAGATCCATACACACACACACAAACAAAGCGTAATGTATGTGTGTGTGTGTGTAAGTACGGGAATAAGTATTTATGTACGTGCCACGCCTATTTTTGACTTTGGCACAGTGCCTCAAAAAGAATAAAGTAGTATGCCTAACTTTAAATTTAAACAAATTTAATTAAAAGTGTATAAAAAAAACATTAGAGTTTTTATTTTCCAAGAAAAAATTAAATTTCACCGAGAACTGATTTAAAGCTCTATTCTGCAAACGTATTGTACTGTACTGCAGGGATGTCCAAAACTGCCTTATAGATGTGCACGCACTAATACAAATACAAGAAATCACACGCATACATGTAACGACCTTTTTTTTTTATTTCAATGTGTACACAGAAAAAAAATATAAACATGTTTCTTCAAAAAGTCAATTTGTTTATGTAATTTGCAATGTGCACCAGAAGCTTACCAATGTGTATTCTCACTTACTTTCCACATCCTATGTGCAGAAAAAAAAACTAATGTGCGTCGTGTGCATAGGCGATGGGCACCTCGGCTTTACAGATTAAAATCTTTATTTTAAAAATATTTTTAGCTAATGTTATGTATTGAAAATTTCTTGGCAACTTAATGAAGTTTTTCAATCAGTTTAATTGAAAGCCTTTGTGGACTACCGAAAGGAACTTAATAACAACTCAAATGTAGGGCTCTTACAAAAAAGCACATTAAATCTAGTTAAACTAATTTTAAAGAATTTTAAAGTTGCTCAAATACTTATTACCTTAAAGCTCAATTTGATTACTTCAGTCAGAAAACTCTCTTAAAGTTAGGTATAAAAGTGAATTCTAAGAATTAACATATTGGCATTTCCACAGAAATGTCAACCGAGGCCAAAAACGTAAAATTGATCAAATAATCACATCTTGTGAAATTCTCTTCCAGAAATATATTTAAGTTATTTATTCAAGCAATATACGCTAGAATAAATTCACTACGATGAGCATATCGATTCTACATGGTAATAAATTCACTTTTTCTATATTTTTGCCCAAAAATTAACTTTCAAAATGAACCATTTGTATTCCATTGATAACACTAAGTAAGGTAGTAAGATTGTAGCATAAACCATTTTGACATATAGAAATGTACTGAAAATTTTCTGTTTTCGATACATAATTTAAAAAAAGAGAGACAGAAATAACATAAATATATTGTGAAACAAAATATCGAGTGCGACAGTGATTCGAATTAATTAAAAAAAAGAACTACTTATTATTTTTAAATCAAACAAAAAACATAACATTTTAAAATTAATTGCATCAAAATATTCGTTCACGATTTGCTGAAATCAGTTTTTGAACTGGTCGTCGTAAAGGTGACTTCTTATTTTTTTTTTTTTTTAATTATCTTGAATACGAACAATTGCCCGTATTCAACCTTAGCACCAATAATAGTGCTAATCAAGACCTGTGAGTTTCCCCTTCGGGCACAACAAAATAATGTTTTGGCATATGTTTTATTTCACTTTAAATGCGTACAAATGTCACATTCTACGTTAGAGAATTACCCAATTGTAATCAGATTCCATTACATATTTTGCTTACAGCTGCAACTGCTGTTGCGTGTGGTTCACGCCCACTGTGCTGCCAATATTACCTCGACAAATACTAACACACATACGGTACACACACACACACACACAGAGGTACAATAAAAGCCGCAAGCGTGGAGAAGAAGCATCTCGAGCTTTTCAATGCCTCAACTCAACTAACTGAAATAGCAGGCAAGTGTGTAAGTTTGTGTGTGTGTATGTGTGTGTACCGCATGTGTGTGTGTGTGTTTGTTGCATGCCTCACTGCGCTTGGCTCTCTGCCGGCCGCCGGTTGCCTTTTATTTTCAACAGTCAACGCGGAAAAATAGCAAAAAGAAAATAAATGCAAAGCAAAAAAAAAAAAAAACATAGGAAACACGGCAAAAGAAAAAATCAAACAAACATTTTCCTAGACGGAAAAATCTTTGGCAGTGGCTGAAGCTGCGTTACGAGAACCAAATAGAAAAACTAGTAGAAAGGGCATCAGCTCGAGTCTGTTCGACTGTGAAAGACCGTGTATACGAAAATAAAATTAATTAATTAGCAAATTGTGAAAAAGAAAATTAAAAATAATACTACTGTTCTGTTAAGTCACGTTTCGTTACCTTATAAAATAGCAGACTCGGACTATAGTACATACATGATATAAAGCATACATGCTATACATATGCTTTAGCGTTCAAATTGATATAGCTACTAGATTTTAAACATTTAGATTTTTCAAATTCTGAAACTAACTGACTCTGCTTAGAATATATGTACTAGAGGCCTGCACGGCTGCATTCAAACTTAAATGTCTCTGAGTACATATCAAAGCCAAGTTTAATACCTCTAGCTCTTTTAGTCACTAAGATCTAAACTTATAAAAAAAAAATTGACATCACTGCTCATTTCATTAGACGAAATTCTTAATTTACTGAGAATAACATTCAATTTCAAGATCTTAATTTCACCAAGAGCCGAAATTCCTTAAATAATAGACAAGATAAAAAATTTATTAATAAAAAATCAAGACTTTATGGTATTTTTCTCAAAAAAAATTTGATCAATCAAAAAAGTTCTAAGAGAATCGAAATTTTATACAATAAATTCTTGATACTGCTCAAAAATATGATTTTTATTTCTTTTATGTATTTATTTTTTTTATATTTTTGACAAACTGAAGAGACTCTTTGTATTATTTGAAGTACAGGGTCAAAAAAAGTGGAACCTAGGAACGCCCAAAATCTCGGCGAGGCGTGGCAACGTCATCGCCGTCGTCTTGCAAAAGTGTTTTGCTATGCAATTTGAATAATTTAATGGATTTTTATGAGCAGTAAAACGCTTGAAGGATGCACTAGCCCACTGGCATCCTGTCAGGATGCATGCAACACACACACACGCACACATACATACATGTGTGTGTCTGTCAGTTTTTATTTTGTGCTGCTGTTGCTGACTGCAAAATCGCCGTAAATTTGTGTCGCCTCTGCCTCTGTCTAGAATTTGGGCATGAGTTTGGCATTGGAGTTTTCGGTGGGTTAACGGGGAATTTTATTTATTTATTTTTTTTTTTTTTGGGCTCACTGGTTTTAGGTTCTGGGTCTGGGAATTGGGATTGGGTTCTGTGAGAGTCTGTGGGGCTTATTCAATTTCGCAATCGCCGCTTGCCGGCGTCGTCCTCGAATCTCTGCAACTGGCTCCAATTGACTGCCGTGCCACTTCCGACAACGGCAACGACGACGACAACGACAACGACGCCAAAGCCAGTCAAGCGTTTGCCTGCTGAATGCACAGCAACAGCAACAACAACAACAACATTCATAACAACAACAACAACAACAACAACGTCGACGGCGACAGCAAATGCAATAAATTTTCAAGTCATTTCAACTTCCGGTGTGTGGCCCGATTACAGTTTAGTAGCTGTAAATATATAGCGCCACACACTAACGGATATACAGCACTGGCCATACAAATAGCACAAAAGCCAACAACAACAAATTATTTACCTTCTAAATTTATATAAATAATTGATTGGAAACTTGTATACAACTAAAATAAAATAAATTTTGTTGACTTTAAAAATTAACAAAATAGGTAAAAAAAAAAGTGTCATTTACATTTTTTATTTACATATATTGAATTAAAATATTTTTTTTTTTTTTAATTTTTATCGGGCTATTTTTATAAATTGTTTCCAAAATTAAATATAATTTATAATTTTGGATCGATGTTAATTGCATGTTCATTGCTGTATGTATGTGCATGCCCTCCCTCTCTCTCCCTCCCACACACCCTCGCTCTCTCCCTTTCTCTCCTTCTCGCTCTTACATTTCGCCATGGCACTATGGGGTAGTTTTAAAAAAAAATCGTCATTTATTCATTTTTCACAAGAATGCAAATGTTTGAATTTTTAATGCTAAGATATAACAAACTGTTATGTTACATGCCAGAAATGCCAGGGTTTGTTTAACACTATAAAAAAACCGCATCAAAATATCTTGCTTAGTTTACGAATTATTGATACATGACACTTTTTCGATAAAATGCCCCATAGTGCACGGCAATGTTTTTAAAGCGACGCATTGCAAAATTTGATGTTGCCTACTTTTAAGCGCGTCGTTCGCTCGCTTTTCCATTGCCTACTTTTAAGGGCCAACTAAGCCGCCCCAAAAATGCCATTGTAATTACAGTTTAATCCACTGGGGAGCAAAAGCGACACTCAAATTGCGGCCCATGTGAGGCAAAAATTATGAAAATCGCTTCAGTGGCAACAGCAACCAAAACGGAGGTGACGCGGGGGGAGTGAGAGGAAAAAGCTGAGACAGAGACGGAACGACGCAACGGTCTGTTCCCACAAAACTTTCTTAATGTTGACACATTATTTGCCTTGTCATTGTCATAGGCTGACGTTGACATTGATGTTATTGTTGTTGTTGTTGTTGTTATTATCGTCACTGGCGCCATTATTAGAAATATATTTCCATTGTTGTTCGTTAGCGTCGCCTAGCATCGCGCTCTTCTTCTTCTTCTTCTTCTTGCTGTAACTGTCACATTTGCCTGGCACTTCATCATCGTCAACGAACGTCATCATCATCATCAACATCGCAAGCTATCAATACAATGTGGCCACATTGTGCTGGTGAATGTGTGAGTTTGTGTGTGTGTGTGTACACTTTCGCAACTCCTCACTCCAATATTAAAGTGCTCAACTCCTTCCTGATGTTGAAGTGCAAGCAGTTTGCTCGCTCGCACTTACGTCTGGTGATTAGCGAACGCAGCAGCAGCGATAATGTCGAACGTCTCTCTTCGTGGTGTGGGTTTTTTTCTATTTTGTTGCTTTGTTGGCAGAGAGTGGGAGGGAAAAGGAACGGCTGCAAAAGCTGCAAGGCAAATGATTGCCACTTGAGGTGTAAACGAGCGTATTTTACAGCGACGTACTTCAAGAAGCTTAAAAAATAAAGTACGAGTAACAAAGTTTATCAGAACGCATAACGGAAATCACTCGCAACAAAGTACGCGTACATAGAGAGGCAGCAACAGAGAGAGAGAGAGCGAGAGAGAGTAGAAGGAGTAAACCATGATGGAATAACATAAGGTGGTCTCGTCGGCTGCAGAATCGTTCGGTTTTTCTCCCTTAATTCTTCAGTGCGGTGCAATTCGGTGCTCTCTATCCCTTTCCCTCGCATTGATTATCAGATAGTCAAGGGATAGCTTTTTGCCGACGAGACCACCTTATGTTATTCCATCATGGAGTAAACAAAATATTGCACAGATCAGCATTTTAGTGTTGTTAACTGCGATAAAAATATACCGATCGATGTATCGATAAATATTTTGGGTATTATGTTTTTAAACGATGCTAAGTATCGATATCAATTGCCGCCAATCTGTTTTCTTTTTTAAAACTTGGTGATAAAATCTATTTAAATCAAATAAATTATAGTTCAATAAAACATTCAAAGCCACTGCCACAACAACTATCGAGACCATGCTATCGATATGCAAAGAAGCTGGAAAAACGTGAAATTAATTTTATCTGAGAGTTAGCAAAAAATAGAGAAATAAAGATCCACTGATCAACACTTATTTTCAATCGATATGCACTTATCGATAAAAATTATCGATAGACCATTTGAATTAATCAACTGTTGGGCAAATGAAACTTTCCTTTGTGTAAAACTATATAACTATCAGTTTATGTGTTTATCTGTCTGTCTATCATCATGGCATATCAATTCCCTTTGCGCCTTGTCAAATGAAACATCATCATCGTGTTCGTCGTGTTCATCATTATCAAGAAGAGGCAGCTGGAAGTTAAGGACACTTGAAGTTGCAGTTGTGGCTGCATCTCGTATTACGCTCGATTATGGCCATTATTGAAATTGTCATTAGACAGCATCACATTATTATCCTTTTGCTGTCAGCACCCATACTTATATTTCTTACCACGTAAGTGCTGTGAAAAGGGAGCGTTTGTTTTTTTGTAGACTTGAGTCAGCGCGAAAGCCGTTGGGTTTTCGAATTTATAAATTCACCACTTTCCAGAAATTCGTGTTTCCAACATTCCAGTCTACACAACATTTAGTCAAGTTCCGCACCCAAAGGCAGCAAACAGCTGTTTGCGCGCTTTTCAGCTGTCTGGCAAGGCTAGCGTGCCAATTATAAAAATAGTCCATGCAGATAATTATTGTGATGTAGATATTAAAAAGGTAGATATCAGCCATTTTCAATAGAAAAACGTGTAATCTTAATTAAAATAAGCGCAGTGTGTTTGCACCTGACGCTCTGAAGCGAATTCTGAGAAATTGTCGGCAAAAATGTATAAATAAAAGTACAGCGGCCAGTACCTATAAATTCCATGGCAGCATTTTTAGTTTGAGTTGCGCGCCCACGTAAGTGTTGCCAGACAACGCGTAAAGCACGGTTGTCACTTAAAAATGTGTAATTGAGCCAAAATAAAAAAAAAACAGCCAAATTTACTAAAAAAAACCAAAAATTTTGTTTTGCTGTTTATGTTATTTTTGCATTTAATTAATAAAAAATATTTCGTACAAAAACTCTCAAAGTAATAACACATAGTTTCCAAAGTAAAGCACGGTTGCTACTTAAAAATGTGTAATTGAGCCAAAATAAAAAAAAAACAGCCAAATTTACTAAAAAAAAACCAAAAATTTTGTTTTGCTGTTTATGTTATTTTTGCATTTAATTAATAAAAAATATTTCGTACAAAAACTCTCAAAGTAATAACACATAGTTTCCAAAGTAAAGCACGGTTGCTACTTAAAAATGTGTAATTGAGCCAAAATAAAAAAAAAACAGCCAAATTTACTAAAAAAAAAACCAAAAATTTTGTTTTGCTGTTTATGTTATTTTTGCATTTAATTAATAAAAAATATTTCGTACAAAAACTCTCAAAGTAATAACACATAGTTTCCAAAGTAAAGCACGGTTGCTACTTAAAAATGTGTAATTGAGCCAAAATAAAAAAAAAATAGCCAAATTTACTAAAAAAAACCAAAAATTTTGTTTTGCTGTTTATGTTATTTTTGCATTTAATTAATAAAAAATATTTCGTACAAAAACTCTCAAAGTAATAACACACATTTTCCAAAGTAAAGCACGGTTGCTACTTAAAAATGTGTAATTGAGCCAAAATAAAAAAAAAAACAGCCAAATTTACTAAAAAAAAACCAAAAATTTTGTTTTGCTGTTTATGTTATTTTTGCATTTAATTAATACAAAATATTTCGTACATAAACTCTCAAAGTAATAACACATAGTTTCCAAAGTATTTCGCATTTTCATCTAAATGTAGTGATTATGTTATCAAATAAAACTAAGTACATACTTTCAACCTAAAAGTGTACAAAATAGCTGACTCTGAACTGATAAAAAAAGAGCCAGATCGAAAAACTAAGTGCCATTGCGCCAACAGGAAAAAAGAACCAGTTTTTGGCGCAAAAACGCCGATTGTGGCAAAAGCCAAAAACAGCTGTTTAAACCGCTTTCCAACAGTCCGGCCACGCTAGATCATGCAAATTTGTCATTTGTGTTGAAATTTATTATGAAAATAGTCAACGAAGATAACTACTGAGATGTAGATATTGAAAATAAGATATCAACTATTTTCGTTTGGCAAAACGTGTAATCTTAATTAAAAAATAAACTCAGTATATTATTTTTGGCACCTGACCTCTAAACCGGCCTCGCGCACAAACGAAGAGTGTGAATTTTTGTTTTGTTGCCGCTGATAACAAATTGTTTAAATAAAAGCGTAGCTGCAATTGCAATTGCACCCGTTAATGGTTTTTGTGTTTACATCGCAGTTCACTGTAAACTGTAAACAAGTAAAAGCCTAATCGCAACGATCTTTAAGCGATTTTGTATACTTGCATTTATTGCACACAAATCAATCATGTCCAGCAACGAGAATGGAAGTGGAAGTAGCAATGGAATTGAAACTGGAAGTGAACCGATCAGTTTGCCGCTTAAAGTGTCCAGTCAATATTCAGTGGAAAACGTGATTCCACCATCGCCGACATTGCAATCGCCGGCTATGCGACGCAACGTTAGTGATGGCAATCTCATGGCACAGGACGTGAAGGAGGCGCGGGTGCGTGTCATTTACACGGGCGGCACCATTGGAATGATGCGCAACGAGCGAAATGGTAAGTGGGGAAGGGCGTGGTGAGGTGGGCCGAGTAGGACGAGGGTGGGAGGTGAGAAAAAGAGTGTTGTGTTTAAATCAACTTGTCATTTATTTGTTTGATTTGTATTATTCATCAACCGATGGCTGCTTAAGTTTCATCAAAAAATACGCTCACAATGTTTAAATTTGGTAATGACTGATACGAGGGTAGGCTTAAATGTTATTAAACACAATTATACAATTTACACACATTTCAATTTGTCAACATTTGAAGGCTAATAACTTTGTACAAAAAAAAGCATATTTGTTTAAAACGAATTTGTTTTCGCCGGCAAATTATTTAGTGGGTCTGTTTTGCAGTATTTTTATCATTATTCTTCTTACCCAATTCAAGTATTTCAAGTTATACAAAGCACATATGTACATACATATGTACATACAATGTACATACAGTCACTCAAAAAAATTTTGCATGCACCCTAAATTTGTCAAATTTTTGTACAGTAAAAAAGATTTGATGCAGATTAATCTTCTATTCATTTAAATTCCGTTCAAATGATTAATGAATGAATAATTTTCTTAGCAATTTTCGAAAAATCATAAAAAAAATACCAGCGAAGAGATTTTTAAATATTTTTTTTTTAATCGAGGATAAAAGTTAAAAAAGTAGACTTCTACAAAAATTCAAACTTTTCCATGGGTACTTAATCGGTTAAAGAAATTTTGTGTATCTTTTAAACGGAATTTAAATAAATAGAAAATAATAGATAAATAAAAAATCAGAAAAAAAAAATCAGTAAAAAAATTTTTTTTTACAAAAATTTGACAAAGTTAGGGTGTATGAAAACATTAGTGGTTCACTGTAACCACATAATTAAATAAGCATCCAGAAAAAAAATTAAAAAGGAATAACACATCGAAGATTTGATACCCTGACGATTTTTAGTAAAATATTTTAATCAGGGATATTAGTAAATGGCTACTAAACTATAATGTTGTTAGAGAAAACTCAATTTATCGAAAAACCCGATTTATCGAAAAATCTATTTTTTTTTTGGACGATTATAATTTAAAACGCGATTCATTATTTAATTTGAATTATTATATTTATTATAATTGTTTATTTTTTAACAATTATCCAGCAAAATTGATTGTTTTGTCGATTTTTAAATTTCGATTCAAAACTCGATTCATAATTTAAATTTACGTTACTATATTTATCATAATTGTTTATTTTTTAAGAATTATTCAACGAAATTCAATTGAAATAATAATAGTATGAGTGTATTTTGGATTTTTAATTACGCTTTCTTTCAACAATTTTTATTATGATTTTGATATATCGGTATTTTTTTCCGATAAATCGACAAGTCGATTTTTGATTTGTCGATTTTGAAATTTTCATTTAAAACTCGATTCATAATTGTGGTTTCCACATTCATTTCTTTCAGTGCTGGCTCCCATTCCCAATGCCTTGGTGCGGCTCATCCGCAAATATCCGAATATCCACGACGAGGAGTACGCGGCGCGTCGCTTTGGCGCTGGTGCTTCGATGGCGCCACTGGTGCTGCCCTATGTGCACGGCGAGTCGCGGCGGGTGCTCTACCAGGTGACGGAGTACGCGCCGCTGCTCGACTCCAGCAACATGACGATGCTCGACTGGGCGCGCATTGCCAACGACATCTATGTAATGTAGTGATCCTCTCCAGAAACTAATTCAAATATTAATATTAATATATATTGACAGCAATCCTATGAGTTCTTTGATGGCTTCGTTGTGCTCCATGGCACGGATACACTGTCCTACACGGCCTCGGCGTTGTCATTCATGCTCGAGAATCTCGGCAAGACGGTGATCATCACGGGATCACAGTTGCCCATCTTTGAGACGCGCACCGATGGCAAGGATAACTTTACATCCTCTTTGATCATCGCCGGCAATTATGTGATACCGGAAGTGTGCATCTTCTTTGGGAATAAGTTGCTTCGTGGCAATCGCACCATCAAGTGCAGCTCCAATTCACTGGATGCCTTCAATTCGCCAAATGTTCCGCCCTTGGCACACATTGGCATCAATGTGAATGTCGACTATCGCCTGATCTTTCGACCCTGCACTGTGGAGCGTTTCCGTGTCCATTTGCAGCTGGACGAGAACGTTGGATTGTTGCGCATCTTTCCGAGCATTTCTTTGTCCACGTTTCGTGCGTTTCTAGCGCCGCCCATGCGGGGCGTGGTCCTGCAATCCTTTGGCTCCGGCAATGTGCCCTCGAATCGCAAGGATCTCATTGAGGAACTGAAATCCGCCTCGGAACGGGGCGTCATCATCATCAACTGCACGCAGTGTCCAAATGGCTCCGTTGCCGAAATCTACGACACGGGCAAGGTGCTCGACGATGTGGGCGTCATTCCCGGCTACGATATGACGCCCGAGGCGGCGCTCTCCAAGCTCGCCTACGTCATTGGCAAGGAGGAATGGCCCCTGGAGGTGAAGAAGCAGGTGAGTCGATACAAATTGCGACCAAAAATACTCGGAACCTGAAAATGTTGAGACAAAAATAACGAAAACAAACTGGGAAACATGTATTTTAGGAACACAAATAAGGAAGTCTAAATATGAAATTTTGTTATAAGGAAATTAAAATAAGGATACAGAAAATTGGGAAGCTAAAAATCCGAAATATTTTATTGAAAATTATAAAAACAATATTCGAATTTTTTAGCAAACATTAAGATACCAAAACTATGAAACAGGAATACAGATTAGATCCAAATTAAATATATTGTTATTAGGAAAAAGAAAAGTAAATTGAGAAGCTAAAAATGAAAAGAGCTAAAATCAGAAAAATGTTATTGAAAATATTTTAAATAATGCTGGGAATATAATAATTTCTTAAGAAAAATTAGAAAAACAAACTGGGAAACATGTAAGGAAGACTAAATAAAAAATTTTGTTATAAGAAAATTAAAGTAAGGATAAAGAAAATTGGGCAGCTAAAAATTAGAAGAGTTAAATTCAGAAATATATTATTGAAAATATTCTAAATTTGATAGTTTCCTAACAAAAATTAGAAAAACAAAACTAGGAATCATGTATTTTATGAATACAAATTAGGATATCCAAAATAGGACTATTGTTATTAGGAACATAAAATAATGATTAGAAAAATTTGGGAAGTGGGAACAATTAAAATGAGAAATATCTTATTGAAAATATAATACTCGGAATATGAAAGTTTTTGAATAATAATTAACTAACCAAAACTAGGAAGCATGTATGTTAGGAATACAAATTAAGAATTCCAATTAGAAATATTGTCAGAAAAAATTTAAATTAAGAAAATTAAATTTTCAAGCTAAAAATGAGGAAAAACTAAAATCATAAATTTGTGTGTAAATTGTACTTAAATAAAAATTGGTAAACTAAAATAATTTTAAAAGGAAGCTAAAATTTGGAAAAGAGAATTGGGAAGCCAAACATTAAAAAAAAAATCCTTTTTTACAACTGATAAACATTTTTATATAATTTTAGAAATAATAATATTATTTTTTTAGAGCTCCGTCTTTGTTATTTGTGGAATTTTCTAATTAATAATTCCTTTTTTAAGCTTTTTTTGGATTCCTTAAATTGATTACTAAGCAAATACAGTTCGCTAATCTGAAATCTCTGCTTGCAGATGATGCTGTCGAATCTGCGTGGCGAGCTCACCTCGACGGCAGCCCTCAAAATGGAGGACTATGATCTGGTTGATGCAGTGGCGCGTTCCCTGCACTTGTCCTCGCCTCAGGAGCTGGATCAACTGGGCGCCACACTGTTTCCGGCGATGATCAATGCGGCCGTTGTCGAGGGCGACATCAAGAAGATCAATAATCTCAAGGCATATGGCGCTGATCTTTCGGGCATGAATCATGATAATCGCACAGCTTTGCATCTGGCCTGTCAGATGGGCAACCTGAAGATTGTCCGACATCTGCTGCTCAATGGCGTCTCGGTGCACATCAGAGATCGCTATGATCGCACGCCGTTGCAGGAGGCCGTGTCCACGGATAGCCATGAGATCATTCAGTTGCTCATCAGTTGTGGCGCCCATTTGACCGGATCCTCGCGTGCTGTGGGCGAACATTTGTGTGCCGCCGCCGCTCGTGGTTCCCTGCGGCGTCTGCAATCTTATCAATTGGCTGGCACCGATTTGTCCCTTACAGATCCCTCTGGACGCACTGCTCTCCATGTGGCGGCCTTGCACGGCTTCGACGAATTGATTCATTACTTGTTGCCTTACTTGGAAAATGTCGATACGAAGGATATGCTGGGACTCACGGCTTATGACTATGCATTACGTAGGAATCACACTTCCATTACCGAATTACTTAATCCCGACCGGAGGAAGAATGCCTGAACTGTCCTCATCCTGTTTTATGCGCCAGCTTACTTAATTTACATACGCATCTGTCTATTTCTCTCCTGCGTTTGGAGTAGTCTAGTCCATATATTTTTTTTGTTCCTATATTTTACCATGTGCAATATACATACTTATGTAATAATTTTAAATTTTTGCATTTCATATATGTATCGATATTTTAAACGAAGAATTCTCAATTTTCGAATTCAATAATTGTTAAATAATATTAAAGCTTGCTACCTCATCAAAATAATTCAATTTTTATTTAATGTGTTAAAGAAAAAGGGAAATTTTATATTTTAAATTTCGATAATGGCGGTGAATTAGTGAAATTGTCGCACTGTCTGCAAATTTAGCAAATACTAATCGATATATCGATAAGCTAGTCGCAGCGCAGTAATGACAACGGGAGTTGAGCGATATGGCGTTTTTTGTTTGTGTCACAGCGACAACTCTGACTTTGACAAGAAAATATCAGTGACCGAATGAGAGCATGATGGAATAAATATAAGGTAATCTCGTCGGCAAAAAGTAAGGCTTTAACTATACTAATATTCAGACAGCAAGCACGCACTGAACGTTAAGGCCATAAAAAAGGAACGATTCGGCAGCCGAAGAGTCTACCTTATCCTTATTGCATCATCAATGAGAGTATTTGAATTTCGATTGGCTGAAAAAAATCGATAATAAAAATCATTAAAATTATCGAAAAGTGACACGGGGCGCTGTAGTAAAAAACAAGGGCAGTAGCAACGACTTTGAAGCCCTGGTGTTTAAGTTTTTTTGTTGTTAGCAATTGCTTAATTATAATTGGTAAATAATTGTTTAAAATTCAATATATAAGCAAATGAGTGTGCTGTGAAACAAGCTGGCTGTTGATTTCTAAGCAGCTGAAATACACAAATACTATATACAACTAACGTGCGTGCATATATCAAAACAAAAAATAGGAAAAATTTCATACATCCAATTTTTGTATGGAATGAGCGCACACAGACAAACACGCACGCTCACACACACAGGCACACACACAGAAACGGGCACACGTACGCAATACAAGGAAAGAAGTGCACACGTCAGTGCCACGAATTCTTTGCTGCTTTTATTAATAAGAAAAATATTCAATTTACTGTGTGAAATTATTGTGAATATATTTTTTTTTTGACAAACTGTTGTTTACTTTCTGATTACAGTCAATGTCGATAGTTAGCAGCAACACGAACTTTACGAAACACACGCGACGACATTGGATATATCCATTCCGGAGATAGCCAATTTTTTTAGTTTCTTTCTTTCTGTTTTGTTTCCCCTTCTTCCTTTCCATTTCTGTTGTTGTTGTTGTTTTTTTGAATAATTAGTTAGTTTCAAATTGTTTGTAAAAAAAAAAAAATGTCCGGGCAAATGGACTCGGCGTCGGATTTTAGTCAGCACAATGAGAACGAGGATGCGGATGATGGAAGCTCAACGGAATTGTCGCTCATACAGGTGAGCATATTTATTTGTATTTATTTACTGATTAACTTACCTTCTAGCGCTACAAGGATTTCCTTATTATGCCGGGTTCACACTGCCTCACAGACTGTCAAAAGCCATTGTCACAAATCAGTTTGAAGATTTATTGGCATTTATTGGATTCATAGTTGCCAGATGCAGCTTACAGGCGCTGTGACTCTGAGTTGTGACAGTCTGTGACGCAGTGTGAAGCCGGATTAATAACTTAATGCACTTGGTTTCAAATTGTTTTCTTGATATTTATTTATATATTTATAATTAGTTTTGTATTAGAGGTCTGCATTCAAACTTGAGCTTCCCTAAGTACTCGTGAGTTTAATTCAGTTCTCTGAGTGGAATAAATTCAAAGATCCGGTTCTCATCGATTGAATACTTATTTTTGACATTAATTTGAGTACTTAAATGAATGGCATCGAATGAGTTGAATGAAGCAAATGTTTTCAGAGTACTCGGTATACAACTTATTTTTTTTTTTTTTTTAATAATTTATGTGTTACAGTTAATATTGTTCGTCACAAAATTGGATAATATACATTTTTTCGTAACTAGATTTTTACTTTAAATTAAAAGAAACTGAAACTACGGCACTTATCCCCCACTCGTTTTTTCTGCCTATTATGAATGTGACGTTTTTGGTTTGAATTCATTCATTCCATTCATTGGAAAACGCAGCCGCACTCATTCAATTCAGTTGTGCATGAATGTCTCATTTGACGTTTTGTATTTTATTATTTTAGATAATTTTTAAATTTAATTTATTTCATATTTGTAATAAATGTATTTCATTTTAATTGACAGCACTCGTCCAGCAAGGGACGCCTGGACAGTCTGCGCGAGAATCTGTCCAAACAGCAGGTAAGTTTTCCCGCTTAAGATTCCCAGGCATTGGCAATAACTAAACCATAATCCTCTCCTGCTTCTAGGAACGCTTGATGGCGCTGCGTGAACGTGCGCTGCGCAAAACGGACGGACAAGGCCACAAGGTCAGCAGAAGCGATTCCATGGAATCGCTCAAATCGCTGGGACACAAACTGAGCATACTCAAGGCGCGCAATAATAATTTAATAATGCCCGATGTGGAATTGTTGCCACAACAAATGTCCACGCCGCTGGTGACGCCCAGCAAGGCGGAGTCGGTGTCGATGTCGATGTCGGCATCGGCATCGGAGACGGCATCGGAGCTGGAGATTAGCGGTAGTGAGAAGCTGCAAATGTTGAATCAACGCACGGAACAGAATCGTGCGCTGTTGGAGCAGCGTAAACGGGACATGGCCAAGTCACTGCAGTCCGTGAAATCGGGTCTAAGGCAGCAGCAACAGGAGCTGGGTTCATCCATGAATGATTTGCGTGCTGGCGGTGGTAGTGGTGGCCTGGTGCAGTTGGCGCCCGTCTCCCGACATCGTTCCGCGGCAGATCTGCTGCTCCAGCAACAACAACAGCAGCAGCAGCAGCAGCAAACGACGTCGGATGAGGGACGCCTGAAGCTGCTAAAGAACAAGATGAAACTGATTGAGCTGAAGCAAACGCGCAAGGAGCAGGAGCTGCAGCAGGAACTGAACGAGATGCGCACAGAGCTGGCACAGCGCAAGGAGCAGATTCAGCAGCTGGAGAGCGAGCAACTGATGCAGCTGCCGCCCGTGGAGCAGACGCGTCTGCAGGCGGAGCTGGAACAGTTGCGGGCACGCAACGCGGAGCTGGAGACCAGCAGCGAAATGCTGGAGACGACACGTCTGGAGCTGCACAATGCACGCGAGCAGTTGCTGGAGCAGCAGAGCAACAATTCCGCCAACTCCACGGATGCACAGGTGAATCAGGAGTTGGCCAAGCAGCTGCAGGAGCTGGAGAAGGAATTACAACAGCTGCGACTGCAACAACAAACAAACAAGCAGGAGGAGGAGCAGCAGCTGCCAAGTGAATCGGAGCGTTTAAGCCAATTGGAGGCCACCATTGAGACGCAGTGCAGCCAACTGGCCGTCCAGGCCGAACAGCTGGCGGAGAAGACCACCGAACTGAATGTGCTCAATGTGAATCTTCGCGTGCTCGAAGACAAGCTCGCCCAGAGTGTCAAGAGCAGGCCCATCTTTCTGGATGAGCAGGATTCCAGCGGCAGCGAACAGTGGCAGGAGCAACTGCAGCAGCTGAAACAGAAGCTGGACGAGAGCAACAAGAGCAACATTAAGCTGAAGCTCAAGTGCAAGCAGGCGGAGAAGCAGCTGCAGAAATTGCAATCCATGGATGCACAGCAGGAGCTGCAGCGTCTCGGCTTGGCCAATGAGCAGCTGCAGCAACGCATCACAGTGCTGGAGGATGAGAAGGGCCAATGGCAACTGGCCCATGTCGAGGAGGAGTCGCTGGAGTCGGAGGAGCAGGTGGCATCCACGCAAAATCAAACGGCCGCCATACGCCGCCTGGAAGAGCAAAAGGAGCAACTGCAGCAGGCACTGGAGGCACTGCAACAGGGCAAGGAATCCGCGCGCGTGGAATCCGAGCTGAGTGAACTGCAGCTGGAGGAGCAACTGTCGCAGCGCTGTCATCAACTGGAGACGGAGGCAAACGAGCAGCGTCAACAGCTCCAGACGCTGCAGGCGGAGAAGGAGGCGCTGGACAAGAAGCTGACGCACTACATCAACGAGAACATGGAGCTGCTGGACAAACTGGAGAAGCTCAGCTCGTCCAGTTCGGCCGAATCCATTGAGATTGTCGAGCGTCCCACGGAGCGACGTTTCAGTTCCGAGCGCGATGCTGGCGCGGATTCGGCGGAGGCGGCCAGTGCGTTGCCCAGCTTTGTTAGCGAACTGACGCAAACGGAGGATCTGGCGGCATCGGAACTGGAGGTCAGCGAGAGTCTCGCCCAGCTGCGCACGGAGAGCGATGAGCTGCTCCAGAAGATTGAGCTGTTTACGAACGAACGACGCGAGGTTTTGGCCAAAATGGAGCAGCTGCAAGCGGAGAATGTCCGGCTGAAGGAGCAGCTGGGGCTGCAGCAGGCGGAGAGTGATCGGCTCAAGGAGCAACTGCAGCAGGAGCAGGAGCAACTGCAGCAGGAGCAGGAGCAATTGCAGCGGGAGCAGGAGCAACTGCAGCAGGAGCAGGAGCAACATTCCCAGCTACAAATCTCGTCGGATCAGCTGAAGCACACCCAGGAGCAGCTGCAATCGGAGACGGCAGCACTCCAGGCCCAGCTGGAGGAACTGCAGCGGGACAAGCAACAGCTGTCCGTGCAGCTCGCCGAGAAATCGAATCTCTCGCAGGAGCTGAGCTCCATGCAACGCTCCTCAGAGGTGGTGGCCGCCCTGGACGCGGGCGAGGGAGGCGCCGCCTTGTTCGACAAGTGCGAGAGATCCCTGTCCCGGCTGAGCTCCGAGCTGGAGGCGTATCGCAAGGCCGATCGCAATGCCAAGCTGAATGTGTCCAAGAAACTGGCC
The DNA here is from genome assembly GCA_035047525.1 of Drosophila quinaria. Classification (NCBI taxonomy): domain Eukaryota; kingdom Metazoa; phylum Arthropoda; class Insecta; order Diptera; family Drosophilidae; genus Drosophila; species Drosophila quinaria. The sequence continues at coordinate 34,597,291 of JAWNPO010000455.1, forward strand.
AAGGAGGCAAAGAACGTCCATGTCCAGCTGACGGAGCTGCTGCACAAGGTGAAGGAGGCCAGCACGGCGGTGGAGACGGTGACCGTGGTGGAAACCGTTGTCGCTGTCACGGCGCCCAATGGCAAAGCTCTCGCGGAATACGAACAGCTGACGGCACAGAATGCCGAGCTGAAATCCGCTCTAGCCGCGCTCCAAGCGGAGCTGGAGGAGCTGCGCGACAGCTATGAGCCCGTCGAGCAACCCAAGCTGGCCATTGCCCAGCAGGAGCGGCAACAGGAACAGGAACTGGAGCGGCAACAGCTCGAAGCGCTGCGGGAGGAACTCCAGGGAACCATCAGGGAACTTCGGGCCGCTGAAGCGGAGCATCTGGAGCTGATTGGCAGCCAGAGTGCGGAGCTGGTGCAGCTGCAGCTGCAGGCGGAGCAGCACGATCACAAGCTCAATGCCAGCGAAATGGCGCACGAGAAGCACATGGAGCAGCAGCAGCGACTCCGACGCGAATTGCAGTCCAGGATCGAGACGCTGGAGGGGGAGATGGGCATACTCCAGGCTCTGGTCGCGGAGCAGAAGCAACAGCTGATCGAGAGCTACAGCGAGTATGAGCACGAGTCGAATCTGAAGCTGCTGGAGCTGCAGCAATGCCAGCAGGAGCTGGAGACGAGTGAATCCCGCAACAAGGAGCTGCGCGAGAAGCTCAAGAAATATGCACTCAATCTCAAGAAACGCACAACGGAGCAGACGGAACTGGAACAGCAGATGCAGCGCCTCCAGGCGGAGCTGCAGGCGTCCCAATCCCAGTTGGATGTGGAGCAGCTGCAACAAGATCTGCAGAAACTGCAGGAGAGCAACAGGGAGAAGGAGGAGCGTGTACAGCAATTGGAGCAGCTGAGTCGGGAGCTGCAGGAGGAACTGCAATCCAGCCAGGCGGACAACCAGGAGCTGCAGCAGCAGGTGGCCAAACACAGGTCCAAGGCGGCCGCCTTGCCCAAGTGGATGGAGGAGGTGGAACGCCTGAAGGTGGAGCTCCAGAATACGGTGCATGCCAACACCGCGTTGCGTCAGGAGAGCCACCAGCTGGAGCAGAAGCTGGCCGCCATGGACAACGTGGATGAGCTGCGACGCCAGCTGGAGCAAAAGTCCATCAAGTTTGACAAGTCGAAGGAGGTGATCAAGCATCGCAATGCCACCATACAGAGTCTGCAGCGGGAGCTGGCCGAGCTGAGGGTTCAGCTGCAGGCGCAGCCCGAGGAGGAAGCGCGCGAGGAGGAGGAGCAGCGGGAACAGCAGCAGCGGGAGGAGCAACTCCTGGCCAAGCTGCACGCACTCCAGGCGGAGAAGGTCAACTTTGAGCTGACCATCGGCCGGCTGGAGACGCTGCACGAGGGCATCCAGGCCAAGCTGCAGCAGGATCAGTCCTACATCGAGTCCCTGGAGACGCAAAACACGCAGCTGCTGTCGAAGAGCGCCGCTCTGGAGGATCAGGCCGCAGCGCTGAAGGCACAGCAGGGCGCGGATCAGGAGCGTCTGCAGCTGTTGGAGCAGCAGCTGCGGGAGACGAGCGTCCAGCAGGCGGAGCACGAGTCCCAGCTGCAGCAGCGACTCCAGCAGCTGACGCAGCACGACCAGCAACAGAGCCGGGAACTGAATTCACTGCGCCAGGAGGCGGATGTGGCCCAGGAGCGGCTGAAGGCATTGCAGACGGAACATGACAGCCATGTGGCGTCGAGCATGAAACAGACGCAGGAGGCGCAGCGGGCGCTGGAGGAGCTGAGGGAGCGGAGCGAACTGGAGCTGCAGGAGCTGCGGGAACAGCTGGAGTCGCGCAACCAGGAGCTGCAGCGTCAACGCAACGTCTACGATGCCAAGCTGGCCGCCAAGGCCACCGAACTGGATGAAATGGAGTGCGATCTGAGTGCGCACATGGAACGTGCGACGGCAGAGACGCGGGATCTGGCCCAACAGCTGGAGAGGATGCAGGAGCAGCTCCAGGCACGCGGCGAGGAGCTGAATCGCGTCAACGAGGAGCTCGTCGATACGGAGCGGGAACGAGCGGCCCTCAGTCGGGAGGCGACTCTGCTGCGGCTCCAGCACGACAGCGCGGAGCAGGATGTGCTCGAGCTGCAGGAACTGCGGATGCAGGCGATGCAGGACAAGACGGAAATGGACAACCTGAGGGCACAGATCGATTCGCTGTGCGCCAACCACAACCAGGAGCTGCAGGCCCTGCAGCAGGAGATCGCCGAGCTGGACACGCTGGGCCAGAACCAGACCGACGACCAGGTCTACATCGAGACGGAGAACAAGCGTCTCGCCGAGCAGCTGGCCGAAATGCAGGCCCGTCTCAACGAGCAGGCCGAGCAACTGGCCCGACACCAGCCAGCTCCAGTTGCAGCTCCTCTGCTCCCTTCCACGCAGTACCAGGCACCAGTGCAGGCCCAACCCAATGAGGATTGGATGTACCAAGCCGCCTGGATGCATCCCAACAGCGTGAATCCAGCGCAGCGACAGGCAGCTTCAGCTTACAGTGCGGAACAGGTAAGCAAATAAATATTTGAGGGTATTTCCTAAGGAGCATTGGATGCGGACTATGTGAAGGAAGAGTAGAGGGAAGGCATGTCAAATGGGGGCTAGGTAAGAAATCAATAAAAGGGTAGATCAAGTTAAATGGAAGGAAAGATATACTTATCAAGTGAGCGAATGAATGTCTTAGGGTAATTCTTAAGAAGGACTGGATGGGACTAAGAAAAGGAAAAGTAGAGAGTGGCAGAAGAAGAGAGAGGGACGAGAAGTACCAAAATCGGGGTAATTTAGGAGTAGTACAACAATAAGGTAAATAAACCTGTATAGGATATGAAAGAGATATGAAATATAGCTTTAAGAAAGAAAGGAAAGGGAAATAAACATCTACAACAAAAACCACCGTTCGAATCATGGGTTAATCCAAATATGCGAGCAATAAATATAAAAAAAAGTCGCCGTCAACAGCGAGCTTTGGAATGCTGCTTGTGTGTCTTGGCAGCGCCAAATATAAGGAAAAAAACCCTGGGAGCAGCAAGAGCAAGGGTGTGCCCACCGTTGCTCTAGAGAATCTAGAAAAAGAGGTAAGAAAGGAATGTGAAAAACTAGAAGTTGAAGATTCTGGTAAAGCCAAAACAGGAATTCAGGTGAAGATTAGGTAAAAGGTAAAACGATGGGAAATTAATTTTAAGGGACTCTGGAGTCTTCAGGATGAAGATTGATAAAGATGTAGTAAAAGAATTGCAGGTTTCAGTCGCACAATTCTCAAGGGAATATAGGATCTTCGACAGGTGGAATATACGAGTTGTAGGTGACTCTGGAGGCGCCAGAAGAGAGGTAGCTATAGAGGATAAGGCGTTTTCTTCGATTCCAAATAATGTCCTTTGCGTAGATGAATCAATTAAATAAATATGAACCTTCCTCATCCTTGTAGAACGTGCACATCCCAGCACCCGCCATGTTCTTCAGCAGCGACGCAGCGGCGGCGCCGTCTCCCTTCGATGAGATTGTCGCCCAGCCGCTGAGGATGAGCACCCAGGGATTGGCGCCAACTGCGGATGCAACGCATCCATTGGCTGTGGAGGCAACCATTGAGGATTTGCAGCGCAATGTCTCCGATCTGGAGAAGCATGCCAAGGAGCTGGAGACGAAGCTGTTGGCCCGGAATCAGGCACTGGCCGAGCACGAGGAGCGACGTCTGCAGCTGGAGCGACTGCTCCAAGAGCGGGAACAGGAGCTGGCCCAGCTGCAGGCCGCAGCCGAGGAGCGCGAAAGATTGGCGGCCATTGAGAAGATGATTCAAGCGGAGCCGCCAGTGGTTGTGACCAAGACGACGACGGCGCCGACGTTGGACATGTTCTTCGGCTCGGAGACGGTGACGGATGCAGTGAATCTGGACTTGGGAATGCCGCAAACGGAGCCCGTTGTGGAGGAGTTGATCACACCAAAGAAGGCGTATCTCTGTCAGCCGGAGCAGGTGGAGCAGGGGCAGCACGTGATCGACTGGGGCGTCGACGAGGATCCCTGGGCGAGTGCGGCAGCTGTCGGGGAGCAGCAGCATCAGCAGCAGCCAGGTGCGGAGGCAGCCTTGCAGGCGAGGATTGCGGAGCTGGAGCAGCAAAAAGCGGAGCTGCAAACCAAAACAGCGAAGCTAATGAAGCGTCTCAAGGAATACCGCAACAAGGAGCAGCAGCAGCAGCAGCAGCAATCCAAGTCGTCTTCGGTCAGCAATGATCTGGATGGCGCCATCATGGATGAGCTGCGACATCAGCTGGAGCTGCAGGAATCGCGTCAGGCCAAGACCGAGGAACTGTTGCAGCAGCATGCGCTGGAAAAGGAGAAGCTGGCGAAGCGCATCGATGTCCTAACCGCGGGCAATGAGCGCATGGCGGAGCTGAAGGAGCGCCAGGACATGGATGTCCAGATGTATCAGGCGCGCATCCGGGAGCTGCAGGAGAAGCTCCAGCAGCTGGAGAGCTGGGGCGAAGAAGCAGCCGGAACGGGAGCGGCCGTTGGAGCGGTAACTCCAGCCATGACACTGCAACCCGCATCCTCGCCAGCATCGACGTCCAACGATGCCGATGCCGAAGCCTTGGCCAAGATCGAGAATCTGCAAGCGGAGAACCAGGATTTGAATACGGAATGCCAGGAGCTGCAAGCCCAACTGCAGCGGGAGAAGCAACAGGCACTGGATGCACTGGCTCAGGCGCAGCGGGAACGGGAGCAACTGCAGGCGGACAAGCAGCGGGCACTGGAGGCACTTGGCGAGCAGGCGGAACAGGAGCGCAGGCAACTCCACGAGCAGCTGCAAGCGGATCAGCAACGTGTCCAGGCAGCGCAACAGGAGAGCGAACGCCTCCAACTGCAGCTGGAGGAGCTGAAGTCCAAACTGATGGAACTGCCCGCGACAGTGAGTGCACCGAGTGACGAGAGCATGGCGCTGCTCCAGGAGAAGGAATCGGAGATTGTGCATCTCAAGCAACGCATCGAGGAACTCATGCGTGAGGATCAGACGGAGAAGTTGGTGCTGGAGATTCTGACCAAGAACCAGGAGCTGCAATTGCTGCGCATGCAGATCAAGCAAATGGAGGAGGACAAGCTGGAGAAGCAGTCGGAGCAAACGGAGCAACTGGAACAACCGGAGCAAGCTGAACCCGTTAAACAACTGCAGCTGGAAATGGAGCAAGTGCGTCAGCAGTGCGTGCAGTTGCAGCAGGAGAAGTCGGACATGGAGGAGGAGCTGCGTGTGCTTAACAATCATGTGTTGTCCAGCCTGGAGCTGGAGGACAAGATGAAGCAATCTGTCCTGGAACTGGATACGAAAACCATCGAGATCAGCGAGCTGCGCAAATCGCTGGAGCTGCTGCAGCAGGCACAATCCCAACCCGATTTGAGCGCATTAAATAAACAGTGGGAGTCGCTGGTGGAGCAAAAGTGCAGCGAGGTGGCCACCATATGGCAGGAGCATCTGGCGCAACGTGAAGCCGCCTACCAGGCGCAGATCGAGCAGCTGACAGCCGCCAGGCAGGAGCAGCAGCAGGAGCAGGTGCAGGTGGAGAAGACGCCGACACAGTCGGAGGAGCAGCAGGATGTCAACGAGATGCTGCTCAAGATGCAAAAGGCGCTGGAAACGCAGGAAATGGAAATTGTGACGCTCAAGGAGCAGCTGGCCATCCGATCAGCGGAATATGCGCGTCTTGCCTCCCAGTACGATCCCTTCCGGCTGCAGAATACACTGGGCGGCGTATCCACTGGAGCAGCCGGCAATTCTGGCCAGGAAGCAGCGTCGTCGGATTATGTGCTAAAGGCAGATCTCGACTATGCCCTGATGATGTTGCATCAACGGGACATGCGCGTCGAGGAGATGATACTGGAGCTGGTGCAGCTGCTGGAGGAGCGCGATCATTTGCAACTGAAGCTCTCGGATACGCTGCGTCAACTGGAAGCCGAAAGAAGTGAGTCCACAAAGCAGCCAGAATGGGAATTGCTGTTTTACATAAATGTATTCCTTTCATTTTTGCAGCAGGCGTTCCAGCTGCAACTGCAGCTCAGCAAGTTCAGACCACCTCCTCCTCCGCCGCATCCTCCTCGGGGTCCAGCAGCGATCCCAATGGAAACAGCAGCAGTGACCTGAAACAGAAGTAAGTGGTGCTTAGATCAGGGATTAAAACCCTAACCGGTAAATTTAAAACCTTAACTGAAACCGTAACCGAAAAAAACTGTTTATTTGATCGAAACCTTAAAGCCGAAACCCTGTACACCGAAATAACCGTTTAGTAACCGTTTCATTTATAAGAGTTAATTTCGGTTTTTCATACAACAGAAAAAAAAATAAATAAAGCAAGATGCAAAAATAATCTGCATTTTATTGTCATATGGATTAAAAACTTTAAAATTGTTTGTACTTTTAATTTGAAAAAAACAAGTTAAAAATAATTGAAAATGAAAAATGTTGAACTGTTTTGATTTTTTACGATTCATAAGTCTTGTTTGTTAGCTCTGATATTTTGTTATTAGTTTTGTATTTTATTTTTCATATTTAGTTTTTAGTTTTGATTCCAATTTTGTTTCATTTTAAATTTTTATTTTTAATATTCATGACCCAATTTTCGGAAAACTGAAATGAAATGAAAATTTAAATTAAGAAAGTAATGCTTTTTTTAGTTATTATTATTATACAATTAATATAATAATTTTTTTCTAACAATTTTTTTTTTTTGTGAACCGAAACCATACCGGTATTTGAAAACCTAAACATACGAAAACCGATTGACCGTTACGAAACCTTTATTCAAGGATTTTGCGTAAACGATATCCGATAACCTAAATGCGAGCATAACCGAAACCGTAACTGAAACCGATATTCGTTTCGGTTTTAATCCCTGTTTGAAATTATACCACAAAAATGTTTTGTTAACTCATTGATATTCATAATTGCACAGATTGGCGGAGCTGCAGACGGTGAAGCATTCCAAGGACAAGGCAATTGTGGATGAGCGTGAACAGCGATTGCGGCAGATGATACAGCTTCAGAGGGACATGGCCAAGCCGGCTACAACAACGACGGCGGCAACAACAACAACGACGACGGCGGCCGGAGTGACGACCACAACAGCATTAGCAACAGCTCCTCCTCTTCCTGTCCAGCAACAGCTACAGGAGACGCAGCAGCTTGAAGTGGATCCATGTAAGTATTCCAAGCAGTGTTGATATTATGATATCTATATATCGATAGATATAGATATTGCTCTTGTCAGCAAGCATCAGTGTAGCCAACTCTTCGGGTCATAAAAAAGCTAAGCAAGCCATTGAAAAAACCTAGAATTAGCCAGAAAATTTTGTTGGTAGCTAAAAAAAACTCTGGAGCAGTAACACGATATTTTTATTAATTTAATCGATTGATTAATTATTTGAAAGCATCTTAAATTCGTCAAAACCGTCTTCGTCTTCTGCAGCTGAACTTATTTCTGATTTAAGCATACTGCTTTCACTTCATAATTATGACAGCATTTATAAAATACCTTATGTGTAAAATTGAGTTTAATGTTTGAACGGCCATTCTAAAGACTCACGTAGCTGGACTTTTCGGCCCAAAAGCTTGTGATACACTCTAAATTGGACCACTTAATAAGGCGGACGTTCGAGTATTGTAACAGAATCTCTTTAATGTTGGTTGATTCCATCTTGAAGTGCTTGAGGATGTGCACAATGGAAAATAGCTATAATTCCCGCTAATTTGCCAATTGCAACCCGCTTGATCTAGCGGGGAAATAGCTAAATTGTCAGCAAGCATGACAACTTCAAACTACCGATAATGTACCACGATACTGTCGCAATTGTTCCGTTATATTTAATCTTTATCTTGCCCAAGTTTATACTTAAATTTATCTTTAAATTTCATCTCGTTTTGCAGCTCAAACATCACTGCGATCACCCTCAATGGTACTCATGGACTGGATTTTAGGCAACAATAAGAACGAGGACGAAGTGCATCCAAATGCAGCAGCATCGAGCAGCAATTAATTAGGACAGCCCTCACGCTCTCTCACTCCTTCCTTCACCATCGATCATCACGCGTTCCAAGCAGCAGCTTCTTTCTCAGTGTAGTTGGACTTCCGAATTGAGTAGACAAAGCGGCTTATCAATAATTATTGATTTAAACTAGCATTAGAGTTCTATATTATGTACCTTAAATGAAATGAAGAGAAAAAAATGAAAAAACAGAAAAAAAGAAAGGAAAACCGAGAAAAATTACGAAAAGTGAAAAAAAACATCTATTCCCGAATTGTGTTGCCTGCATGGAACACGCCTACGTTTTATGTTGTAGATATGTAAAAATTGTAAAAACGAAACTTAAACAAATAATAACAACACACACAAAACAAAAAGTACGTAAACATTATTTTAAATTCGCAATTGATGTGTTTTTAATAAATTACAATTTGGCTGTTAATGGCGGCAACAGTGTGTACAAATTGTTTGAAATGTACTTAAATGTACTGCAAACGGTTGGCGCTTCGATAAATTGTCAAGCAGTGCGCGCATATTAGCCTCGCTGGAATTGCAATATTAACCAGTGATAAAAACTACTTGCCACAGAAACAGGATAAAAAGCCTTTTTTTAGTGCAACTAATTCTGCGCGTGCAACTATTGTGCAGAGATATAACCGAAAAAAACCAACACTAACCAACCAACCAATACAACACTGTTTGTAACGGTTTGTGCATCGATACCTTGTCAGTGTATGCACATTGTCTTAAAAGGAGTTAAATGCACTTGAAATTTTAACGGTTTGCGTTGCGTTTTTTATGAATTTCGATTACTTAAAATGTCTGAAGTGGGCTATAGAACGCGAAACATTCTGCGTTTGGTTGATATGCAACCCACCATGACCAGTTATTCAACAGTAGCGCTGATTATTGCCAAATCTGAGCCAAATATATTCCTGGACAAATTAAACAGTGAGAAACGCGGCGTCATCAATTTTACACTGCGCGATTCGAAGCGTCACATTGTCAATTGCAAGTGTTGGGGCATCCAGGCGTGTGTAGAGGAATACAATGCGATGCTGCAAATCGGAGATGTCATTGATGTGGTGGGTGCCAAGGTGATGGCCATAACAGCGCCAAATGCGTGTGGCGGCCTCAGTGAGCACCAGCGCTATCAGCCGCGGAGCACCCTCCCCTGTGCCCTTGTCGTGAACGAGGGCTACGGCTATGTGGTGAAGCACAATTGCGACGATGTGGCAACGCTGCAAGCACTGCGTCCGCTAATGCATCAACCACATAAGTCCATGAGCACTGTGCTCAAACTGTCCGATGTACGTTGTGCCGCCCCAGGTGCTGAACTGCGTCCGGCTGTATTTATTGATCTGCTCGTGGTGGTGGCTGCAGTGCGTCCGGTGCGTGAACTTAAACGCAAGGTGGCACGCAATGGCAATTACCAGATGCACTGCCTCGAACTGGTGGTCATCGATGCCAGTTGTCCGGATGGCATGATGTTGACGCTTTGGCATGCAGATTGGATACGCCGTGCTCAGTATTGGCAGCCCGGCAAGACAGTGCTGCATTTGATCGATGTCCGCATCTCGCACTCGCAGTATTATGCTTGTCCCGTGCTCAGCCACGCCAGCTGCACGCTCATCTATGAGAATCCGCTGCCACAGAGCCCGGATTGCCAGGCGCTGATCGCATTTGCCGCCACCGCGCCGCTTAAGACCTACGATCTGTTTGCCCAATCGGATCTGGACACTCTACCAGCGGGTGAGTATGGCGGGGTAATCAAGAGTAGCTACTAAAACCCCATTCTCTCACAGCGGATCAGATCCAGACGCAGATGACGGTGCAGCAGATTTATGCGCGTGCCGAGGGCGAATTGCAGGATGCAACCAGCGAGCACTTTACGGCCGTTCTCTATGCCATGGTCACCAAATTCGACATCGATGGCCTGACCAACTGCATCAACAAAAAGTGGCAAGTGACTTAGTTCGAATTCCAAATATTTTTTAGGAGTAACAACAACAATGAATACAACTTTAAGAAACCAAATTAAAGATTACAAAAATGGAACCATAAATTAGGAATTTCAACTAAGAAACATATTTAGAGAGGAAAAAAAAATATTTAGAAGACAAAAATTAGTAAAAGCCAAAATCAAAACTGTTTTACTAAAAATCCCAAAAACATTCAGTAAATTTAAATTTGTAAACTATAACGCAAAGGAGCAAAATCATTGATTAATTTAACGACACAGCGGAAAGAGGCCCGAACAGAATTAATCCAAATACGAAAATCGATAAAAGAAAAGATACGAATTTCATTGAATTTTAAACAATATTTTTAAATAGTTAGACCCTCAATGATTCTAGCTATCTTCAAATAAATGGTTCCACAAAATGATATTTCTCTTTTTGGTTAATTTTTTTTTATTTATTTTTGAAAAAAGTTCAAAAGGCAAAATAAAAAATTTGTGTAAGAAAATATTGACTATTAATAATTTTTGTCTTCCAAATTTTGTTTATAATTTTTATTTCCTTATAGCATTAATCATAATTTTAATTTCCATAAATGCTTTCTACTTTTGTTTTTCTAATATTTATTTCGAATTTTGGTAATATTTACTTTTCGATATTCGTATTTATAGGGAATCTTAAATTACAGTCCATTAATATGGTATTCCTTTTCTGCTTGCAGCAAATCCTGTCGCCGTCTCATTCCAAACAATCGCAACGATTGCGATAATGAGCAATGTGTGCTGCAGTTCTCCATGGATTTCAGTGGCGCACGTTTCGAGCACTTCTTCAACATCAATATCCAACTGTCCGATCAGACGGGCACCTTAGTAGAGGCACGTCTCAGTGGCGGCGTCGCCGATCATTTGTTGGGCCTCAATACGGATGCCTTTCAACGGTTGTTGGAGCGCAGGAAAACCGAACTCAAGTGGCGCTTCCTCTTAAAGTACTTTGAGGTCAAGCTGCTGGTGAAGAAACCAACTGCGATGCGCAAGAGTCTTACAGTCATTGTGGTGGACATGGAGCTGATACAGTTGGAGCAGCTCATACAGAAGATGACAACATTTTAAGTTTAGCAGCAGCAAGATTAGCCGACACTGAAGCTTAAGATTTAAACTGTTATAAGTTATTTGTATAAGCTGTAAAGGATTCAATCTAAGATAAGATCATAGATATTGTAAGATTTAAGATTTCTTAAAATATCCTTTAAGGCAGGAAAAGGCATTTATAAATTATAACGCATATTACCCAAGTTTAGGTTTAGATTTAAAGTTACTCCTTTTAACAAATAGTTAGTATTTTTAACATTTTAAAAAAGGCGAAAAGGCTACTTAAAATTAATTATAAGCTAATAAATTGTACAAGTTTGTTTTTTAGGTTGTTAAAGTTAATCTTGACTGAAACTACTATAACAATTATATAGCTATGTTTAATTCGAATAACTATAACGCTTATAAACTAAGCTAAAATGTAGATATGTATATAAAGTTACTATTGACAGATGGTGTTTAAATTTAAAAACATGCAGACGATAATTGATAATTGTAGAATATCAACTTACGATTAGTTTGAATTTCAAGTATCCCCCACAGCCGGAACAGCTTTTAATATTTTAAATATCCCACACTTTAATATTCCAAAAGTTATTTAACATAATAATCTAGTCTCTAGAATTAAACTGGCTTCCTCCATTAGTTGAATCTACTAAAAAATTCCCTAGACTACTAAGATAATTGTAAAAACTAAAATATTTTATATAAACAACAAAAATTTAAAATGTATTATAAAAAAAGTAACCCACAGCAATAATAGTATATTGTTAATACAAATGGAATAAAAACAAGAGGGATATCTACATAAATAGCATCTTTATTTCGCTTGGGTCTGTGTTTGTTTCTGCTTTTTTGTTAAATATTTGATTCACACATAAAACTTTGCAACTGCAATACAATACATAAATAGAATATACAATCCAATACAATACAATTTATTATCAGTGTCTTTTTTTTTTTTTGTTGTTTACAACTGTCGCCCCCCTCAGAAGCTGGGGAGAAACAGCAAAATAGGGGACAGTCCATGTAAGGGGGGAGGCATTATAGTGTCGATTGTTTGTGTGGGTGTGTGTATAATATACTATTTGGTTTATCTACTATTAACTACAGTTAGTCAAGCAAATGTTTTGACAAATTACAATTTTCGCACATTTGAATTTAATGCAATTTATTAATTTTAATTTAATATTTTAATTTAATAAAAAATATCTTTATCATTTTTTTAATTTAATGTATTTAAATTCAAAAATATACATGCTTGGTTGTCTTTTTTAATTTATTATAGTTTTTATGGTTCTTAGAAAATATTAAAATAAAAAAATTACAAGTTTCATTGAGTCCAACTATTTTTGAAAATAAAAAATATATGCGTTAACATTGTTTTAGTGTTGTCAAAACATTTACTTGACATACTGCATATATTGTACATAGAAGTATATTCTTATATACGAGTAGTTGAAAATCAATTACAATTGTTTTTTATTTATCGTTTTATTTTTTTTTTGGTGCAGTTTACTTGCTAAGATCACAATAAGTCGACTCCAGTTATTTTTAGTTTATTTCATTTTTGGGCATCGGCACCAACAATTTATATTAAAATATGTTTAATCGTGTATCTTTTGCTCGTTAGGGGGAGGGTGGTAGGTAGTAGGTAGTAGGGTGTGTGGAAATTCGTTGTGGTTTTGGGAATGTTTAACAATTTTGGTTTAACGCTTAATACTGCGACGAAAGCACAAATAATAATTCTATTAATAATAATTATAATAGTCATAATAACAATAAAACAATGAATTTGTCTAAACAACTACAAGAAGACGAAAAAACAAACAAACAACAAGTACAGGAATATAATGGGAGTTATGTCCAAGTCCTAGATATATAATCTCTCCAAGGTATTCCGACAAACAAATTTACTAAACATGCCAACGAGCGAGACAGTTAAACGACTTAAGAGTGAGTGTGAGTGAGACAGAGAGCATTGTTAAAACATTCAACTTAAAAATATTCTTTCTTTTATTGAGGCATCCTCTACTTGGAGCCCGTTGAGCCATGATGTTGTCCATGTCCCGCGCTTTGATGATAAGGCGATTGTTGCGGCGCCAGATGATAATGCTCCTTGGGGGCTGCTCCACTCGAGGACGTTGTCGTCGTCGTCATTGTTGATGTCGTGCCTCCTCCGGCATGTGATCCATGATTTGTTGTGCCATGACCATGACCATGACCACCGTGACCACCGTGATTGTGACTGTTGTTGTAGTTGAGCGGCAAGGCGGCAACCGCTGCCAACGCTGCGGCCGCGGAGGCAGCTGCCACGCCCGCTGATGCCGTGGTCAACTTGTTGTTGCCATTGGCGCCGCTGTTCACCTTCAGCTGACGAATTTCCGGAAAGAACTCAATCATCAGTATTTCCAGCAGTTCCTAGAAAAACAAGCAAACACACAATGTTGATTGTAATACTCTTAGGAATTCATTTCTAATCCTGACAATAACTTGAACTCCATAATTTTTTTGACAACTAGAATTTCGAAAAAACCCAAATCAATATTTGGAGCGAAAAAGGTATTTTAATCAGGTTATCAAAACTGAAACGAATATCGGTTTTAGTAACGGTTTCGCTTATTTTCACATTTAGGTTATCGGTTATCGGTCAAAATTGTTGTATATCGGTTACGTAACGGTTACCGGTTTTTCGTATGTTTCGCTTCACAAAAAAATATTTAAAAATGTTAAAGAAATTGGAAAAAAAAATTCTAAAATATTAAAAATTTAAATCTTTTTACTGAAATCAAAATACAAATTAAAAAAAAAAATCAAGTTTAATTTTGAAAAACGATGACTACACCGTAAAAGCATAATTGAATTTTATGCTTAACCGAAACGAAACTAGCAATTATGCATGAATCGGTTTTTAACGGTTATTTCGGTTGAAATAAATTCTGTTTTCGATATCGGTAATAATAATATTGTTTCGGTTACGGTTACCAATTTCAATCGGTTAATACTAGTTAACAGTTAAGCTTTCGGGTTTAATAACTGGTTTTTACAAATTTTATTTTCGTTTTTTATTGAAATTTTTTGTTTTGAAAACACTTGGTTTATGTATCTGTATTATTTGGAGATAAATCGGTTATTTCGGTTGAAATAAATTCGGGTTTTCGATATGGGTATAATAAAATAATATTGTTTCGGTTACGGTTTCAGTTGCGGTTACCAATTTCAATCGGTTAATACCGGTTACCACTACCGGTTTCGGTTCTAATCCCTGGCTTTGACAAAGTTAGGTTTTCGTTTTCTATAAGCGATTTAAAAAAAAACTCGATTTATTTATCTGTATTATTTGGAGATATATCGACAACTCGAATCAGTTTTTGTAGATTTTGTAAGCAATCAATACAAATAAATAAATCAGAGATAATAAATGTCTATATTTAATAGGCAATGATCAGTTATCACTCACATAAAATAGCTGCTTGTTGTATGTGGGATTCTGCAGGGCATCAAAGACCTTGAGGACGCCCCGTTTGGCCGCCTGGGCGCCAACGAGATTGCATAGAACCTCGGGTATATGATCAGTTAGAAGAGCCTTTGCTGCATTCGTCGTCATCTCCTTCATGTCATCGGAACGCACCGGATACGCGGAGGCAAGAACGCCGCCTGGCCAAAATGATTTCAATATGGCCGAGAAATAATTGTGCAGCATAGACTCCTCGAACAGATAGGCAATCGATTCACGTATTTGCCTATTAATCGTGCGTCCATATGTGATCTGGACAAAGGAGATGATGCTCTTCCTCAGCCATTTAAAGACACCGCCCATGTCAAAGATTTCGCCCATCAGGGCATACATTGGTTCCGCAATCGAATCCTTGCTATCCAAGTCCGCTAGGAATTTGGCATCGCTGCTCGACTCGCCATCCAGATACGTGGACATGTCATCGTCATCCCGCTGGAGACCCCAAAATGGATCAGTCGCCTTGTTGGTGTCATGCGCCTTCGCCGCATCGCTTTTGAATAATGTGGAAAGCGAGAACTTGGACTTTTTGGGCGATGGCAGCGTTTGCTTCAAATGATCCGAGCTGGGACTGAGAAACGTATAGATCGCCTCGCTGCCATTCAAATGATCATCCTCCAGTATAAACTGCAATATTGTAAACATTATTAAAATTAATTCAATTACATTTTGTGTCTATTTACATTGAGAAACTTTTGGATTTGTCCCTTTGCCTTCTCCTGCGCATGTCGATCCGTTTTCAGAAAAAAGAACTTGAAGTTTGTTGGCAAATCCAGCGATTTCAGATTGGAGCTCACATGACGCAGTTTACGTTGCAGTTCCTGGAACACGAGAATGCAAAATGAACAAATGAAATACATTTATGTGGACTCGACAGTGAGATAATCAGAACCAGTATTTATAAATTCTAAAGAAATTATACAATTAAAAAAAAATTGCAAGAAATCCAGATTTATATGTTATCTGCAGTTTTTTCAAAAAAGATTTTAGTATTAAGTACCTAACTTCAAAAAATTTTGTTCATTTTAGATTCAAAATAAAGCAACAAAATACCATAATAAATGGTTTTCGTTGGTTAGCGACCTTTCGATTTGTTTATAAATATATAGGTTTGTTTAGATACTTGCAGAATGGAAGGAGCAAGGCTCGTTATTAGTGTTGCCAGATTAGCTTATTTCAGGCTAAATCTAGCATATTTAAAAGTGGAATAGCTATAAATCTATTACATTTTAAAATTCATATACCATATTCTAGCAATAAATCCATTTTATTGACATTATAGAAATATTTTAAAATGTTTAAGGGCACAAATTATGAAAGCTTTTTCTTTATTACTGATTGAACTTTATTCATATGATTGTGAATTTGTTTTCTAATCGATGGTGTTTGGCTGGAATGCACCACTAGCAAATCTACAATAGTAAATCCAAAAAACAATTATCTTCAATGGGCTCAATAGCTCAAGCACAAAAATAGCTTATTTTAGCTTATTTTTATTTAAAATTTATTATACTGGCAACACTGCTCGGAATACACTTTTTTCATGAGTATCGCTGAGCTGACTTGACCAGCAGCATCTTAGAGATGCTAGAACCAGTTGAGAATTCTAAGTCACAGTATTGACAATATAGCCCTTTGCATGTTGTTGTTGTGTTAGTGTGTTGTAAAGTGTCATATCGACATATACTAGACCTCAAGCTAATTAAATTCATTTTATTTAATTAAAGTTTCTTGAAATTCGCACTACGCTTTTATGCAAAAATTCAATATTTGCTTGAGAACATATCGAAAGATCGGTTTTTGTTTAGAAGATTTTAACATTTCAATTAAGGACTCTATCCATGACTTGGATTTACTTTGGATCACTTACATGCACTTGGTTGAGGGAACGCATCACGACCCAGCCACTGGAAATGCCCGAGGGACGCCTGCGCTGGGCACGACTTGTGCCTGTTCCTGTTCCCGTTCCCGTGCTGCTGTCCCCGTTCTTGGGCGCTGCCTGTGGTGGCGCATTGATGTCCTCGTCCACGTGCACTAGGATCATGAACTGCAGCGATTCCTTCTCATCGGAAACCTGCAGGGCGAAGGAGAGAATCGACACATTTACAGCTGTTTCTTTAGGGGATTACAAATGCAAGTCGCACCTCGACACTTTGTATGGTCGCCTTCCACTTGCCCAGATGCTCCGTCCAGGCGTCCGTGCGTCTTAAATGCGCCTCCGTCTGTCGTTTCTCGCTCTTGAGCCATTCCATTTCCTTCTCGAGTATTTGCAGCACCTTGGATTCGGGTTTCACCGAGTATTTCAAGGCGTCCAGCGCTTGATTCTTCTTATCGATGCGCTCCTGTATCTGCTCCAGCTTTCGCCGGGCATACGAGGTGTGAGCAGCCACATCGATGGCAGCTGGAGCACCGCCAGCACCGTTGAGCCCATCGACAACGTTGGCCTGCTCATCGTCGGCCACATCGCCGAGGAGTGTGGGACACATTAGCAAGGTGGGATCGTTAAATTCGTTGGAGTCGAGCGCCTCCTTCAGCTGACGATATTGCTCGCTGAGCACAAACGGCGGATAGTATTTGTCCTCCAGTGTGCGCAATATATTCCGTTGGATGTCATAGAATATATCGGGACCCGCATCGCCCAGCACAAAGGTCTCGATTAGCTTCCGCTCGTGCTTATCAATTTGTATCTCTGGCTTCGGTGCTCGTATATAGGTGTAAAAGATCTCCGTTCCCAACTGATGTGTGGCGGTTTTGTGCGAATGCTTCATCTCATCCACGGCCAGGTAGAAGCCCACCAAGGCGCTCGCCTTCAGCGGCTCCAGGAACAGCGTAAAGTAGCGACGCCCCACAGCCGTATTCAGTATTTCCATCAGAGTTAGATCCTGAAAAACACACAGCAGAGAGAACTTTAGTACAATCAGCACAGCTACAAGCGGGTGTGCTCGACAGTACAATACTCTGTAGCCTACATAATAAAATAATTCTCAATAAAAATAAAATATTAAGTTAAATAATTAGAAATAGTTCATATTATGAATAATGAAAAACGAAGAAAAGTTTAATACAATCAGCAAAGCTACAAACGAGTGTGCTCGACAGTGAAATGCCTGGTAAAAATAGTAAGGTGAATAATAATAAAAAAAAAAAATGGTAAGTAAAAAAATTAAAAATAAATTGAAATAATTGCTTGCTATAAACAATAGATATTAAAAATCATTTGTAAACTATATCATATTTAAAATTAAAATTAAATTACAAAATAAACTTAAAAAAATACAGAGCAAAATAATAACATTTAAAATAAGTACATGGGACAAAAAAATTTGAGAAATAAAAAATTTAAAAAAAAATTATATTCAAAAATAATACACAGCATAAACAATAACGTTCATAAATTAATTTTAATAAAATATAAAGGTGAATTATTTAAATTAAATTGCACTAAGTAAGAATTTTTTAAAATTTTGTGATTCATGATTTGTGTATTCGCTGTGCGTTGTTTATTTGCTATTGTCGTAAATTAAATGACAGTTATGTCGTAAGACTACGACAATGTTATTCTCAAGTCGACGATAAAGAAGGCGACATTGTGGCGCCAATTTCGTGAGCAAATTGAGCCACAGCTTCACTATTGTAATACTTTAGCTTCACCTGGCCACAGATTATAAAGAGTTTTGCCTTGTTTTAGGCCCGCTCACTCACCGTATCGCTCGAATAGTTGCCATTCCAGCCAAACTTGGCCAGATTCTTTTCGCACTGACCCTTGGCCAGTGTCAGCTGTTGCACGTATCGCTTGAGCCGTACAGCGGCAGTCAGTTCCGATTTGGTAAGCGTATGATCCTCCGTATCGGGATCAAGTCCTTTGGCACGTTGCAAGTTCTGCATGGTTGTGGCATGCATCAGATCGTTAACGATGCTCTTGCGGATCAGTGACAACTCCTCCAAATTTCCCGAATTATTTATGATCTTCAGAAATTCCTCAAAACTTGCTGCATACTCATAACTCCGTTTACTTATTGCCGCCGCCGCCAGACGCGTCTCAATATTTTGCACCACTTTTTGATTAATGTAATCCGGTGCCGTCAGCATTTTGATCATGGGAAAAAAAACTATAAAGGAAAGTTTAGTTTCAAATCAAGAATACTTTTTTAATTCAACTATTATCATGTTTCAAGTTGTGTTTAGCATGCTAGAAGTTTTTATTTTAATTCTTTTCTACACTAAAATTCATAACTTGATCTAATTTATTTTTTAAGATAAAAATAGATATCATATTAAAGAAAATTATTAGAGAGATTTAGTTATAATTGCATCGTGTATTGAAGTACAATTAAGAGTCTTTTTTACGCTTATTTAATCAGATTTTAAGTGGTTTTAGAAAAGTTCAACATTTTTCTTAAATGATATAGTACACCAGAGGGATTCTCTAATATCTCTCCTAGTAGAAGGAACTTAATATCCAAATATCTCGCCTATCAGAGGTAACTTACTCTTAAAGGACAGTATCTCACTGAGCAGCACCTTGAGTGGGGGCAGTGAGTAGCCGCGTGGTAGCAGTAATATGACCATAATCTCGCACAGCTTGCGTAGAAACTCCATTTCCTTTTCCTCATCGACCAGGTACGAGTTGGTGCTAAAAACAGGAGCACTATTGGTTTCCGCACTATTAGAGGAATTAAAACAGAGTCAAGAGCCGTTTTCTTAGGATAATTCACTAAAATCACAAACTTACGCGCGTGACTCGGCAATGCGAATCTTTTCGAGATGAACGGTTACCCGATTGACCATGTCAACGGCTATAATCTTGGCTGGATCCATTTTGACCGCGCGCTCATGTATCTTCTGAATGGCATTCCAAAGATCCTCGCGTATGACATCGTTAATGAGCTTCGGTTTCGTCACAACATAGCTAAAAAATAAGAAAAGAGTTGAATGATGATTATTCAAATAATATTCAGAATTAGTAAAATTTAGAAAAAAAAGTTAGAAAACTAAATTAAGCAAAATATTATTTAAGAAAAATGTTATTGAGGACAAACCAACTGGAATATTAGAAAAATACGAAATCAAAAATGAAAAATAATAAAATAAATCAAATAAGAATTATTGTTTTCGGCTAAAAGAGTTTTATCAGTTTTGATAAGGTTTTAAAAATAACCTTAATGGATGACCAGCAAAAGATACTTACATTTTATCGTAAAATTTGTCTAAGTATAAATAGGTTTTAGTTTGTATTGTTTTCAATAATAAATATCAGGGATGCCACAGATATCGACATACAACAATACACAAAAACAGCACTACAGCTATTTTGTCACTTTTGCAACTTAGAATTCTCAACTGGTTCTAGCGCATCAAAAAAGACTTTAGGCTTGAATTTTCTATTTCCTATTTTCATATTTTTTGTATGTCTTTCTTAGTTAAATTTCTCAATTCATGTATATTTAATTCTTACAAAAATCTTTATGGAATACTTACCCCAGCCAGGGCACCATAAAGTCCCGAAGGACATATTCAATGATCTGCTGTAGCTGCAGATCGACTGTCTTGCCAAAGATTAAAGGTAAATTCGATGGATTCTTGATGGGATTTGGCAAATCAAAAATGTTGCTTCTGCAATTAAACAGAGAGGAAGAGATTAGTAACAGGAGATCAGGGAAGACAGGGAATAAGAGAGATGAAACTCACTTGGTGGCATTGTAGAGTAGCTTGGAGGGCAGTCGATTTGGCTTTGTGGGCTCATTGGTCGTAAATATGTAATGTATGTAGACGGTGCCAGCGACAGCTGTGACAAATATATAAATAAATATATAAAAAGAGATAAAATTTTAATTAACAATTCAATTTTTTATTGAAATGACAATTCATAAAAATTCATTAAAAATTGATAAGAATGTGAGTCACATATTGTGTATAAGATTACGATTTGGATTTGCTTATTGGAAATTTTTATCAGTTTTCGACTCGTATGATAATTGTATGTATGTATGTAAGTATGTAAATGTGTACAAGGTTCTTCAATGTCTCTTACCTGCAAAGACCAGCACCAGGGAATAGATGACAAATGCGAAGAATAAGAAGAACGTTGGATAATACCAAATAACGGCCAAAAGCGTCAATGTGATGCCGGAAATAATAATCTTCCAGTTTAATTGCAGTGCACGTAGCGAGCTAAAACCATTAACATGGTCAATAGGCGGAGGAGGAGGCGGTTGGAAAAAGGAAGCAGAAATAAATCTATTAATATAATAATGACAACACCCTTGTCCAAATCCAGAGTCCACAATCCACCCACAGACCACACACACTCCTCCCACATTCCACAAACATGACAATTCCAAATGTAACCCTGTACTTAAAACAGCACTAATGTTATGTTAAGTTTATGAAAGTGAAGTTTAAAATCTAAAGCAACCTTTTTCTAGAAATGCCCATACATAAATAAATAAAGTTTATTTAAGAATTTTGCCTTAAAGTAACAATAAAATTACGAAAAATTATTAAGTAGATCCATTTTTTTTTACATTTGTTTTGAAAATAAATTAGCGTACAGATAAAATTGTTATTTTTGAGTTTTTTACAGAAAAACTACAGGGTTTGTCAAAGTCGGGATCTCTTGATCTTCTGCACAATTGACCAATACACATGTTTATGTGCATAAGGGACTGCACACACCAGTGTTGCCAACGCCTTTACACAAAAAAGGCCGGTTCAACAAAAAAAAAGACAGAATACGGACAGATTTGTTTGAAAAGGACAAAAATCTGGACAAATATAATAATTCATTTAACAATAACATAACTTTAAAAATAGCTCCAACATTGAAAGTATTAGCTCTTTTTTCGACAATAAAATATTTTCCATAGGAAATAAATCATTTTTGATTTTAAATTTTAAGGTTATTCAACGATCCGAAAATTAATATATTAGATGACACACAGTTGAATTTGATATATTCTATGACCGACTTAGAACAATTAAAAAGGATGACTAAAGGATAAAGTGTAATAAAATAAGAAAAGTAATTTTTCCGGAAATCTTGGTTTCAAAACGGACATCTGTCCGCAAAAAGGACAAATTGGCAACACTGGCACAAACACACACGCACGCTGTGGGAAAGGGATAGTGATAGCGGGCGTGGAAGGAAAGGGGGAAAAAGTGCGTATTTAAAAGTTCTTTCACTTACCGCGTTGCCAGCAATGTGAGTCGCTGTGTGGGCGTTGTTGGCGGCTCGGCTTCAATGGGAAACAATGGGCGGCGTCGCTCCATGGCGGCCAGCTGTTCCCAACACACACACGCACTCTCTCTCTCACACTGTAATCGTATGTGTGTGTATGACTAGTGGCTTACAGTTACCACTGCTGCTGCTGTTTTTGTTGTTCTCGAAGTGAATATTTGATGCGTTTTGTACATTTTTTGACGTCTTCTGTTTAGTTATTGGTTAATTTGTTTTGTTGTCCCGTTGTGTCTTCTATTTTTTGCCTTTTTTTTATCCGTGTCGTTGCCACTAATATAAATAGTTCTCTATAACCACTTCCGCCACCCCCCAATGCCGCACACCCCGCGAACGTTCAACGCCCAACAAAAGCGCCCTTGTGACCCTCGTCGTCGTCGTTGAATTATATTTGAATTTCAAATATCGACACGATGTTTGACCAGAATCAGAAACAGAAGATGATCACACAGCATCAGCGGACTGACTGTGTCTCTATGGCAACAAGTTGATATTGATAACTCAGCAAGGATAAGGGGCGGCGCAACCGAATGTATGTAAGTGATAACAGCGGCGCAGCAACTGCTGCTTGCAGCGCTGCCTCCATAAAAATCGTTTACTGCTTCGTCTTCTTCTTCTTGATGTTGTTGTTGCTTCTGTTTGTTTTTGTTGCCTCTGCTGCGTAGATTACAAGTTGGAATTTGAGTTGGCGCGTTTCGTATATCTATGCTGGTCAAGCGGCAAAGCACTAATTAATCATCCACTCACAGCACTCACTTCCACTTTCAATCACAATCACAAACACAATAAATGAAAATGAATATATCAAAGTTACCTACTGTGTTTGGGATTTGTTGATATTAAATCGATAACGATACCAGCAGTATTTGCATGCTTATCGATTTTATTACATACCAATCGACTTACCGCCACATTATTCTATCGACCGGTAAGAGTATTGAGCGCCAAAGCAAAGACAAGACCAATCGATTTTTTAGTTTTTAAATTTCAATTTATTTATGTTCGCAAAACTAACAATACTTGCTGAATTTAAAACAAATTTAAAACATTCTCATTGGTATTGGTTGCGTTTTGTTCTTTGTTCTTTTGGTAAAGCATCTTCTTTCGAGTCGTTTGTTCATATCAATACCGAATTCCCCCCTGTCAAAACCAAACATAGACATTTGTACATTTGGAAATTATGATATATAGGTATAATGGGCATTACGAGTATATAGCATCTATTGCTCCTTTGCCAGGCGTCGCAGAGCACGCTTGCGTGTATCTGCGATAGACTTAAGAACCAAATTCCTGGCAAACTGTTCGCCGAACACAGCCTCTGTAAAATGGATGACCAGTTGAAGCAATGCGTGTGGCAAATATCCAGCTGTCTGTGTGGCAATGCCGAGTGTCGCCAATGCGGATTTTACATACGTTTCGGGCGTGGGCGCAAACACACTCGCCTTACGTATCTTGGACATGTTGGTTGCCACAAAACCAGGCTGCACACTTTGGATTATGATGCCCTTTGACTTGTATTCCGTCTGCAGATCATCGCTGAGCTTATTCACAAATGCCTGTAATACGTACAAATAAATAAATATATGAATTAAATCAATTAAGCACAGGGATTATAGCCGTAACCATTAACCGGTATTAACCGATTGAAATTGTTAACCGTAATTGAAACCGTAACCGAAGCAATATTTTCTAAACGAAAGAACCGAAATTATTTCAATCGAAATAACCGTTTAGTAACCGATTTACATAACGGTTAGTTTCGGTTCAATCAATCATTAAATTATGTTAATGTGTAGTCATAGTTTTTAAAAAAAAGATTTGGATTTCTAAATTTAATTTGAAACCTATTGAATAGGAAACCAATATCATACCCGTATTTTGAAACCGAAAGAAACAAATAACTGCTAACCGATACGAAACTGATAACCTAAAATAACCGAAGTTTCAAATTCCAACATAACCGAAACCGTAACTGATATTCCGATGTTCTATTTATTAATTATTATACCCTGGCTAGAAAAGTTATCAAATCAAAAATCTCACCTTTGTGGCACTGTAGACGCTCAGCAGAGGATTGGGAATAACGCCCGCTGTGGATGAGATGTTGATGATGACGCCCTTGCGCTTTTCCACCATGCCCGGCATGAAGAGCGCCGTCATGTGTGTCACGGAATGTATGTTGGTCGATACAATTTTACGCAGGAACGTGGGATCGGCCTTGCAGCAATCCAAAAAGTATTCCGGATGATCGTAGCTGATGCCCACGTTGTTCACCAGCACTCCAACATCAAGGCCGGCGGTCTGTTCACGTATCTTCTCATAGATCTCGGGGCCGCCAGTAAAATCCACATCAATTACACGCACCTCGACGCCAAACTCATCGCCTGTAAGTATGCCACGATGTTCTTGGATTATAAGCCTGGCCTAAAGCACTCAGTCATTTGCAATTTACCAATTTCCTTCGCCACAGTCTTCAGTTTATCCAGCGAGCGTGAAATCAGCACCAGCTTCAGTCCTTTGCGAGCCAACTGCAAGAAATTTGAACAATTAAACAAAAAATATAAGAGGAATTTTTAAGAGAAATTCTTAAAGTCTATTAAGCCAAGATGAGTTTCTAAAAGGGGAGTTCCGAATTATAAAAATGTGTTAATATCAGGGACTGTTAGCTTTTATAAGTTTTAAAATAAAAATTGCAAAACTAACAATTATTTTCAAATTTATATTTTAAATCTACGAAATAATAATTATTTTGAATTTTTTTTAAAAAGTCAAAAATAATCATTAAAATTAAATTTTTAATGAAAACTTGTGAAATAACAATTATTTCTGATTTTTTCAATAAAAATTGTAAATAAGAGAGTTTTTTTATTTGTATTTCAAAAGTTACAAAAATGAGTTATTCCGTAGCTTTTATTTTAAAAATCAATAATAAAAGTTAAAGTAAATATCTTTTGAACCAAGTGGTGTATTAAAAAAATGTCCTTTAATATTCGGATAAGAGCAAAGGATTCAAAATCCAATTGAAAGTCAGCAATAATTCCTGCTTAAGCTTTAAAAATATTAGATCTCAAAATTTAATTAAACTGGAAATCATAAGTAATACGGGTGCCAGCATAATAAATAATAATTAAAATATATTAAATCTTTATACACGTAGTATACTATTTGGAATTCATAAAAAACAATACCCTCTAAGGTAAAAACGTCATAAAAAAGGCTTAGATAATAACTAAAAGTTCTAAAGCTGCATTGAGAAACTAAACTGGAAATGGAACTACAGTTGAACTTCCATAACTTGAACTTCTTTAACTCGAATTTCTCTCTAACTCGAGCTAAAGGAGTGGCAGTAAAATTAATAAACTTAAGAAGTAATACCTCTAAAAGTCGACTATCTCCATAACTCGAACCTTTTCTTTGGATAATGGTGATTCGAGTTAGCAAAGTTCGACTGTACTTTAAAATAAATAATCAATTTTAATTGCTTATCCTAAATTATCTTAACTAATCAATCAAACTAAAACATTATGGTATGCTATAGTTTATGTTTATACGGAGACTCGAACCCTAAAATTTGCCATTAATTCTATAGTTTGCACTTTAGAATTTAGTGGCTACGCATGTTAAGTGTTTTAGATTTTTTAAATTTTCAATTTAGAAATCGTTGCTTGAAGCACATCGAATGCTAATTAACTTGAGGCATAATAAAAGAAAGTTCAAGCCAGAATAACCCTTTCGTTTAACCTGAACTTATTGTTACCATGTTGAATATCGCATGTAGTTTTGTTTTTGGTGTACAAAGTGCTTGTTAATGCAATTTGCGAAAGATAAACAATAAGGTGTACGAAATGAACCGATTTTGTAAATAAAACTAACACTTGCATAAGTTCGATGAATAAACCGATGACTATTATTGCTAGATCAACCGTTCTAGGGTTTATGTACATATCATATTTATTTACCTAACTGAAATGGGAAAAAATAAAATCATTGTTAACCTACTAAAAGTTTGGTTTTTTTTTAGTTTTCGTCAAGTTTGTCGCACTTTTGACTTAATGGATAATTAGCACTTGACAAATTGCAACAAAGTGCATTGAACGTTTGGAAATCTATGCATATAAAGAGGGAATTAATGAGTTGCGAGAGAAGCTGGAGAACTAATGGAATCCAATGTTCAAGTCATGCCCATAATGTTTAAAGCTCAACTCTGATGTTAATTTACATTTTTTTTCGTACATCTGTCCAATTGGTCATGTCATTATTTGACATTGATATAAAATCCGTTTAGATTGTCATTCTGGGATGTTAAAAAAACATTGATGTTTTTTTTGAACACACATCGCTATTAGACGTCTTTGTTGTCTTCAGGGTTTAAAACACTAACCAAAACTGTAAACTTTAACCGGTAAAAACCGATTGAAATTAACCGTAACCGAAAAAAAAATTGTAATTTGACCGAAACCCTTAAACCGAAATAACCGTTTAGTAACCGTTTTAACTTGGGGTTTTCATACATACAAATGAAAAATGGTAAAAATGTCACTAAACTATATCAAACAGAAGAATATGTGAATTAAATGTGTGAATTAAACATTAAACCGGTATTTCAAAACGGAAACATACAAAAACCGGTTCACCGTTACAAAACCTTTATTCAAAGATTAACCGGTAACCGATAACCGAAAACCTGAATGCGAACATAACCGAAACCGTAACTGAAACCGATATTCGTTTCGGTTTTAGTCCCTGGTTGTTTTCGATATTTACTGGTGCATCGATTGAAGGATAAAGTTTCGTTTTATCCATCGATTATTCCCCCCTCCCCTGAAGTACACATCCCTACTCTGCGGGTTGGCAACTCTTTCCAGTTGTCCGTTATAAACATACCTCCCTGGCGTAGGCCTTTCCAATGCCATCCGTCGATCCGGTGATAACTGCAGGAAATAAAAAACAAAAATTAGAAATAGTTTTATAATTATTATAAAATACATGAGTAATGTATGTAGAATTCCCTTATCAGTTACGTGAAACGCGTGATCGATAGAACGACACACAAAGTTCAAATGTTGTACTTTGTTGTTGTTGCTGTTGTACTTGCAACTCACCTGCCCAGTCGCCCATTTTGGCGAGATTCACCGAGGAGCCGCATAGCTGGGGACCCAACATATTCGAATAGATCCATGGAAAGACCTTGCGGCAGATCTGGAAACCAACAATGCTGATGGCAATGCCACCCAAAATGCTCAATACACGCGAGTTCTCATCCATTTCGTTAGATGTATTGTGTTTTTTTAAGAAAAACTTAAATTTCCAAAAACTCGCCGGTTGATTTGAGTAATGTTTTGTGTTGTGGTCTTGACTCTGCGGGCTCCGTTGACTGCCTGAAAAAAATATTCAATTGAACTGTCGTCGATTCTGTCGCTTTGCCTATGTATGTTGTCAACTGCGCTGCCGGCGTCGCTGCTTGTGTTTGTGTTTCCCTCTCTCCCTCAGAGAGCTCGTCAATTGAATTTGTTTAATGAGAATTTCAACGCTTAATATTCAAAGCAGATTTGTGTTGTGTGTGCGTTGACCAAATTTGCTGTTCTGCATATATAAAATCACGGAAAATTTCTCCTTCTCTGCGTTTTGTTTTATTAAATTGGCGAAAATGCTATGGAAATTGTATTGAATTTACAACTTGAAATGTCAAAGTGAGGCACGAAAAATGAAATGAACGGTTCTTTTTGCCGACAGAGCATTATTTATTTGTATTTATGTATGTATGTGTGTCGCGCCACTTATGTCATATGCATGTGTGTATGTGCGCGCACGCCTCGTCGTCTCATGATGGAATAACATAAGGTGGTCTCGTCGGCAAAAAGCTGTCCCTTGACTATCTGATAATCAATGCGAGGGAAAGGGATAGAGAGCACCGAATTGCACCGCACTGAAGAATTAAGGGAGAAAAACCGAACGATTCTGCAGCCGACGAGACCACCTTATGTTATTCCATCATGCGTCGTCTGACGATTCGTGCTCTCATGCTTTTCGCCCGATTTTGAGCGACCATATCGCACCGCACCACCACCAACAAGCGATAAGGGGCACATTACACATGCTTGCGCTCTCTTTCACTCTCTCACCCAAAAACTGCACATGCGCAGGAAACAATTCGGCAGCAGCTGCAGCAGTGAACAATTCGATGACGATAAGTTGGGCGAACCAAAGTGTGGTAAAATTTGAGAAGGCAAAAATTTAAAAATGGCTAGCACTAATATATTAAATATACTTTTAATAAATACATTTGTTTGAGTTAAAATTTCAAAGTAAGAAACTTTAAGCGTTTTCTGTTATCCTATGATGTGTTTTTGTTCTAAACAAAAGCACACCAGATGGCGCCACTTGATGCATAAAGGTTGCATACCTTTTGGCGGCCATTTAATTCAATTACTGAACTGACTTGTTATCCAATGCCGAACCGTTTACTACTCAAACACGAGATGGCGCCAAGGCGTGCAAAAAGTATTGCATACTCATATGGCAGTCGGTTTATTATTTAAAATTTATTGTAACGACTTCTAAAATTTTTAACTTTCTTTAGAAAACAACTCTGCAAATGGTTGCATAGCAACCCTAATAATAGATGGCAGCGAAACCTATGAATGGAATTAGTATAAGGTGGTCTCGTCGGCTGCCAAATCGTTCGGTATTTAGGACCTTAACGTTCAGTGCGTGCTTTGCTTGTTATGAATGTTTCGAAACGTTTAGAGAGGAGAACATTGTGAGAGCACACTCTGGGCTTTACTTTCAAGTTTAAAATTATTAAACAAAACATCAACTCTTTTTATTATAATAGGCAACTTTAAACCCTATGCCGCATCTAAAGGTTAATCAACGCACTCTATTTTCGTTTCACTCACATTCACTACGCTGAACCCTTTCACTCACACTTATTATTAGTATAGTTAAGATCCTATTTTATGTCGACGGGACAACCTTATAGTTATTCCGACATGACCAAACCTAACAGAACGAAAGAGAATGTGAGGTAGGGAGATGCAAAAGCAAATTGCAGGCACACACAATTGCAAATACGAAGTTGAATACGAATACCAATACGAATCTGCCATCTCCGGCAGTCTCGTGTCAAGTGCGTGCGAACCAACAACGTTATCGGGACCGGCAAATGCAACATGGTCACAGATATCACGACGTTAAAAGTGAGCAAATGTGTTGCTGCCATTTTGGAGCCAATTCTGGGTTAACACACACACACACACACATAAAATATGCAATTGCAATTGCATGAAATTAGCAAATATTGATAGCGAGGGAATTTATTTCATATTTTTAAAGTGCGTATTTCAAGTAAAAGACTGAATAATAAATAAAGTGGTAATTGTGCAATATTTAGCATGAAAAGTGTTCGTATCGAAAAGTAGCTTTTCGATTGTATTTTTTTTTTGGCATGCGCACATCGTATCCTGACCTACATTTCCAATTATTGGTCATCTAAGCAGCATCCAAGTAGTTGCAAGCAAGCAAAAAAAAAAGGAGAAAAGAAAATACAATAAAAAAATAATAGCTAAAGTCAGCTAATAAATGTAAACGTTTTTCCGTTTTTCTTTGTCTTTCGAAAATATCAGTGAAATGGCCAACAATCGATGAAATAGACTTGAACACACTTAATCGATGCATCTTCATAAAAAGTCACACACACACACATCGCAATATGTTGTGCAGCAAGCTATAAAACAGATTTCTGGATTTAATGTACCCAAAACTAGTGAGAGATAAGCTAAATAAAACCTAAAACTGCAGCACTTGAGATGTTGTTGATTAGCTAAAGTAATTGCAACCACAACAACAAAAGGAGAAGAAGGACTATCAAGAAGAAGAAGAAGAAGAACAACAACTGTATTGGATTCCAAGTAGAATTATTTTATGTGCATATGCGGCGGTGAGTTGTTCCTGATGTTTTTTTTAAATTTATTTATTTATTGCATTTTATGTATATTCAATGCGTTTTGAATATTATTTTGGTTTTCTCTATTGATTTTCTAATATCCTTTTTTTTTTTTTTATTTATTTATTGTATTTCCTAATTTTTCTTTGTTTTTTATTATTTTTTATTTATTGCATTCCAAGTACTTCGTGATGCATTTTTTCGTATTTACTTATTGCAATTCATGTATAATTATTTGTTCGTATGCTGCGTTAATGTTTTCCTTAAATTTTTAAATTTATTTTTTGGTATATATTTTTATTTATTTTTTCCATTCCAAACATACATACTTATTTTATATACAAAAGCTGCGCTTCCAGTTCTTCCAGTTTCTTATTTATTTATTTTTGTTTTCTTCTATTCTTCCCCCTTTTCACATCGCCAATCCACAAATGATGCATGGATATTGGACACTTTGTTGAATTGACATTTGATTGATTGCAGTGATGAAATCTAGATTATTTTGGATATTTGCAATAATATATTCATCGCTACATCACATAGGCTCTGGATCGACCTCGACGACATGTAAGTTGAATAATGGATTCACTTTATTTATCAAATTCAAAGAGAATTATTTATTATTGGGAGATTTTCAAGGAAATTAATTGAAGTATTAAGGTTATTTTTAATAAAAGTTTTTTATGAAGCTTAAAAGTTTATATAAAGGTGTGTAACAGGTAGAGTAAAGCATCTTTCCATCGATTTTTTTTTCTAATTAGCTATCATCCTACTAAATCGTAACAAAGTCGGCTAAGTACAACGGCAGTAAGGTTGGGCGCACACTGGGAGCGGAAAGCGGAGCGTACAGCGGAGCTTATCAACTTGAAAAAAACAAACACACTGCTTGTATGAAAGCGCGCACACTGAAAGCTGAGCTGATTTATCATTTTAGTTCTGAAATTATCAGCTCGTCTATAAGCTCCGCTGTACGCTCCGCTTTCCGCTCCCAGTGTGCGCCTAGCCTTAGTTCTGAAATTATCAGCTCGTCTGTAAGCTCCGCTGCACGCTCCGCTCTCCGCTCCCAGTGTGCTCGCAGCCTAATGGCTAATTTATGTTTTTATGCAATGTAAGTGCTCAAAAAGTATGCAATAAAAATATTTTATGCATACATGTTTAAATATGGGCATTTCCAGATTGGGCATTTACATCCAAAAATTCTGTCGATTACGCTAAGTAAGATAGTAAGATTCAAGGACGTCGGCAGCTTTTCAATGAGGGAGAGGGGGGGGGGGGGCAAAATATTTTTTTAAGTTTAAATAACAACTCTGGGTGGATTTCAGAAGCTAAGTAGTGTAAAATTATGAATGGGAGGCCGTTGACTTTGCATTTGTCAAGTTAAAGTCAAATTACATTTTTCGTAGCGTTCGCGATGCATGGTGTTCTATAAATAATTCGACGGATTTTTCTGTAATCACTTTCAGTGAAACGACCCCGAGCTGGCGATCCGTTTGATACATTTCCGAAAAACTTCTGGCAAGAGTTCTCGTCGCCGTTCACAGACACGCCGGAAGATGAGGAGCTCGAGGTCACCGAGACGACAACGCACGAGCCGTTTCCATTCTTTGCCGATCCGTATACGACAATCAATATAAGCACTCAATTGTCATCGAATGTCTATCTGCACTGTCGAGTGAACGACCTGCAGGGCAAGACGGTATCATGGATGCGGCGCAAGGGCGAAGATCTCACATTGATCACATTTGGTCAGCATACGTATAGCGGAGACTCGCGTTATTCACTGGAGTTTGAGGAGCCCAACGATTGGAAGCTATCGATCCAATATGCGAATGAACGTGACGAGGGTCCCTATGAATGTCAAGTCTCCTCACATCCACCATTGGTACTTTTAGTATACCTAACTATAATTGGTAATTACTTTCAACAATCTCAACTGAAATTTATAAATCTTTTTTAAAATTAAATCATATTTATTTTAGTTCCTCATGTGGAAATTCTCGATGAGCGAGGATCGGCCACACCGGAGAAATATTACAAGGCTGGTAGCACCATTGAGCTGCAGTGCGTCATCTCAAAGATTCCACATCCATCGTCATACATCACCTGGCGTCATGGCGTTCGTTTGCTCAATTACGACACCAGTCGAGGTGGCATTAGGTAAATCACATAGATCTATTTATATATGAGTATTATCATACAGTTGTTTAATTTACTTTACTTTTCAGTGTCAAGACGGACATGTTGCCAGGCAGGGCCTTGAGCCGTCTCTATATTGCCAATGCGAATCGACAGGACACGGGAAACTATACCTGTATGCTGGGAAATGAGATCACAGAAACTGTTGTAGTGCATGTGCTAAATGGTAAGTGAAGATCTTATTCTCTCTCTATTTCTCCCAAAATGTAGAGGAAAGATTTGGAGAAATGAAGAGAAAAGCAAGATATAGAGAGGAAAAAGATATTGAAATATTTAAAATAATTATATAGAGAGGGGAAAGAAAAACATATAAAAAGAAAACATACACAGACAGGAAAAATATGTAGAAGATGAAATTAATTTAAAAAGAAAATAAGTACATATAGAGGGGAATAATATAGTCATTATACAGAGGAAAAAAATATAAAGCGGAAAAATATAAGATTATTCTCTATATATAAAAGATTTGAAGAAAATTTTATTAAAAAATATATACACTTTTCTGCGTAAAATCAATTAAAGCTTCCTGTTAAAAAAAAAGAATTGCTTTAATTTGCACTTTTGAGTCAATTTTAAGTAAGAAAATTTACAGCATATTTTTGAAGCTATGGAATAGACACAATTAGAA
This sequence comes from Drosophila quinaria, assembly GCA_035047525.1. NCBI lineage: Eukaryota > Metazoa > Arthropoda > Insecta > Diptera > Drosophilidae > Drosophila > Drosophila quinaria. Next base: position 34,629,885 of record JAWNPO010000455.1, read on the forward strand.
CTGTCAGTTTGAAGGACTGAGGTGCGATTCTCACAAATGCCAAGCTAAAAAATCGTCAAATATTAAATAATTAACAATTATCCTTTAAAGTTAAAAGCTACACAATTCAGTTATTGTCCACAAGGACAGATTCTAAATATAATAAAGAGTGAAAAACAAAATCTAAAAAAAGTAAAGCAAGCTTTTAGCAAAAAAAAAACACATTTATTGATTCCAAAAGTATGCAACTTTCTCTGCAATCAACGGCAAGACGAATTAATTACAAATTAGTCTGTTTAAACCTTAACTTTTGGTAGGATTTCACTGAATAAATTTAATGAGAGCTTTTAGGAGTCGAATTACATAGTGCTATGATCCGAAAAGTATGCAATGTTTATGTTTCAAAAATCGCGACTGGGGCGATTCGCATCGATTTCACTGAAAGTTAGCGAATCACATTAAAGTGCTGTGAAATTAAAGCGAAATTGAAATTCGAAACCAAGCTAAATATGTTCTCTAATATGATATTATGGTTTATTCTAGGTGAAGAGCCAGCTGCAATGCAACATGCGAATGGGACACGATTCATATCGAGTCCCCTAACTATGGTTGTGTTTTTTATAGTATTTGCGATAGTGAAACCCTTTCAGCGATGACAACATTCTGAATGGCGCCAAAGCGGAATGGTACAACTATCAAAAACTTAAAAATATACTTAAAAAGTAAAAGAATGGGGAAAGTGGAAAAGTATGATGGGAAAATGCAAATGCCAAAAGATAAAAAAAAAAAAACAAAACAAAAAAAATCAAAAAGATCTTGTCCAGGATTGCATTTTCAACTTTTACTCTAATCATGGGTTGTTTAAAAATACATAGCATAAATGAATACTAAATGTAAGTTTAAGAAACAAAATATTTATTTAAAACAAAAAGTATAGAACATGAAGATTAAGAAGAAGAAGTCAGAAATGAACAAAAAATCGTATATAAGGGCGTACGCAAAAAAAAAACATAAAACAAAACATAAAGAATTGATTTTGCAATTGAAACGAATGTGAATACAACTAATCGTACTACCAAGGCCGTGTTTTTGTTGGCTGTAGTACAATCTCCTTTCTTCCCTCTCCCATGCAATCCATATGCTAGTTAATCTTTATTTAAAATTTACATTTCTTACCATTATATTACTATATGGTCATAATCTTTCATGTTAATGGTTGTAGCTTCTTGAAATCAAATGGCATATCAGTTGGGATCATTGGAACATGTTTCTTGTGTATAAGTTTTAAACATAATACAATAGATAACATTTGTTTTTTTTTTAAAACTCTTTCGAGCTCCTCGAGGAATTGAAATGAAATTAGACACGGAATAGAACCTTTTGGTTTTTTATTTATTTAAATGGTATCTAATAGTGTTTAGTTCTTGTTTCTCATCCACATCAAGTAGCTGGCACAGTCAAAGTCTTATAGATATACCATATTATATCATGCAAACTTAGACAATAGACGGACTGTAGTGCACAAAATCCTAAAAAATATTTACAAAAACAAAATAAAATAAAGAAAGAAAGAAAGAGAAAAAAAAATGCCATTTAAAATGGATACATATCCTTTAATTAGACAAATTGTTGTTAAATCAGTTAGGTTGCGGAACCAATGACCATTTGACCATCGTATCGTATCGTATCGTATGTACATACTTACGTAGTATCTCTTTCGAAATCGAGAGTAACCATGGACCAATGGGTAAAATACTTAAATACTTTGTCCCCTCCCTCATCCAAAATATCCTTAAAGAGTATTTGAAACCAGTTTTCGTTTTATTTTGTTTTTTGTTGATAAGGGCATGGTACATACATATTCAGTTCTGTTTCCCATTCCATTTCACAAACAAATTCACTAAAATTTGTATGTGAATTTGAAGCGAAAGTGATTTTGGGAACAGGCCGCAATATGTATTCTTTGGTATTCACATAGAATAGGTACCCTTTAAATACTTAACGCTTTATTCCCTTCGCTTGGATCATAATTAATCATCTCCTGTGAAATATCGGTCTATTAATATTTCCCTACTCGAAATTAAGCTCCCATATTTGGTATCATCTATAAATATACTACCTTAAAAAAATAATGAGAATGTTAAGAAAGCTCAGCTTAAAGTAATCACAATTAACTATTAAGATTTATAAACATTACTAATTTCGAATGGTCCATAGTAGTTATTGTAAATTATTCAATTGATATTTTATTATATAGACATCTTTTGAATTCAACTTTCGAATTGATTTCACTAAAATTTTGTATTCTTCAGAAATTTCAACGAAAATTTCACAACAGTGAAAGTGAAATTCGAAACAGGCCAGATTATTATTATTATTATTATTATTATTAAAGTTAATGTTATAATTAGTATAATTATAATTATTATTATGGAGTATGCCCTTAAATACAAACAAATGTTGGAGTGAGATAATGAAACAATACTTAGAGACTAAAGAAAGTGACAAAACTTTTAGAAGCATTTTGGTTACAGAAATATATAAGAATTATTACAAAATTGATATTAATAACAAAAAATATAAATATTTATGTATACGGCCGTCAAATGTCAATGCCGTTATTTCTATTATAATGACAAATTGTATAAATACATAACAAAACGAAACAAAACTAAAACACTCATCCATTACATTTACACACATTACTACACTCACACAATCACACCTACATACACATACATTTGTTTTTTCTATTAAAAAAAAAAAAACCGAAAATTTCAAATCGATTCATGTAGTTTTAATTTCGAAAAAAAAAAACAAAGCAGAACCAAATAAAGGATCAAATAAAATTTTTCGCAAAAATTTCTTATGTAATCGTTCTGAAAATGAGTTCGTAATCGTTGCCAACTTTTGTTTGGAAAAATAAAGCTGTTTTTGAATGGAGGAACGATGAAAACAAGCTGAATAATTTATTTTAAAAAAAAGCCATGAAAAAAGCTAGTGTTTCCATTAATTAATTCCTGTTTTTTCTCCCGAGAGGGCAAAAGTGAGCGAACAAAATTATTTGCTCAGAAAGAAACTGAACAATTTGAGCTGCAGCAGCTCTGTTATTCATTAGATATGAATAATTTCATCAAGGTTGTCCTCATTCTCCTGATTTTCATTATCATATAATAATCCAGTTCCTATCCTCCGGAGGAATTTATTGGGAGGCTTATATGTGTAGCAGCACTTGTCGATTCTGCGCAAGCCATATCTATAAATTTTGTAATTCATAATAAAATATATTATTATTTAATTTTAAGTAGCAAACTATTAAACAAATTACCTTTTAAGTATCAATGGCAACCTTAGGCAGCTTTGCAAAAGTATTATTGTTTGCCATTTCATGAAGTGAATTTATTTGGGCATATACAAAAAAGAACTGAAAAAAATGCATTTAAAAAAAAAACAGCCAGAGTTCCCGCTGCGTGCTGTTTGCTAATTTTTCTGGCAAATGTCCGTTGAAAACAGCCAGATCTGACGGGAAAAAAGCGAATCTAGCTCCACTGAGGGCAAGTGTCATAACACAGATTACAAAATGGCGACTTTAAGCTGTGTTCGCGCGCGCTTATCGATTACTTATCGATTAACTAATTAACGGCTGGTAAGTGGAATTAAGTTTAGTAACTGAACAAAACATTAAAGCAAATGTTGTTTAAATATATAAATTTCAGTCATATATATTTAAGAATATATATTTAGGTATGTTTGATTATACATATATATTTACATAAACATGAACAATGCTTTCGATTGTTTCAAAAGATTAAATATAAATATGCTTATAGATGTGCTACAATTAGTTTGTTGACTTGATAAGAAGTTAACCCACATAGCCCACATCTGCATCGGTGTACATTTTAATTGGTTGACTGCCCGTAGCATTATCTGTTTCCATCATTTCCTCATCACGGCAACTGGCCGCCTGGAGTTCTCTTCTGATGTCCGCTGTCATCTTTGGATGAGATTTCTTTCTGCAAAATGGAAATCATTTAATTTAATAGTTTCTTATGATGAAGATGTGTAAAGTGTTTACTTTAAAAGCTGCAGAAGTGCCTCCTTTTGCTCGGATGAGATGTCGTTCTTATAACGCTGTGCGAATGTCAACAGACTTTGATGCCATAGCACGGGCAGCTCGCGTTTATCGTTCTCAAATCTAAAAAGAATCATACAATAATTAACCAGGGAATGCAAATAAGAATTATGAACGCTAATTTTAAGTTTAAAAATCAATGCGAAGGAAATATGCTATAGTAAAATGGTATACATTAAAATTCCTATTTCATTCGGAATTATCGATATCAGCCAAAATCTTCTATTTTCAATTTATAAGATATAAATCAAATTTAATTCTTATTTTTAATTTTTAATTAAAAGTTCAAATATAATCGTTAAAATTCAATTTTATAATGTAAGTTGTGAATTAACACTTATTTCCAATTTTTTCAGTTTTTCAAAAGTTACAAATAAGAGTTATTTCGTAACTTTTATTAAAAAAATCAAAAAATTAAAGTTAAGGTGATCAAATTTTTTGTATTTTTATGATATATTTTATATGTTTTTGGTCTTTTTAATATCAATTGGTATTTTTTTTTGCCAATAATTACTTCATACATATATTACTGCAACAGAATATAGAAGATAAAATGAAATATAATAAAAAGAAGTCCTTAATTTCGGCTTTAAAGGACATGTGATGCATCACAAGAAAGGTCTCGAATCATAGATCAAGAATAAATTTGAATTCACCACTTGTTTCAAAAGATATTACCTTTACCTTTTATTTTTTGATTTTTACAATAAAAGTAAACGATAAATTAAAAATAACTCTTTTTTTATTGAAAAAATCAAAAACATATAAAAATTGAATATTCATTATGATTTTTTACTTAAAAAAATTAAAAGTAGTTTTTATTTCGTAACTTTAAAATAAAAATTTCAAAATAATTGTGAATTTGCAAGTTCCATTTTAAATCTTTTAAAACTTAACGGTCCCTGTAATTAACTGATATTTTCTGAATAAAACCAAACCATGTACTTGTACTTACCTTAAAAAGTGAAAGACGGCGGCATCAATGACACGATAGGGCAGCGCATAACGTTTGTCGAGGAAATAGCGTATGAATATGGAATTGGCACCCGAGTAGCTCATCTCACAGATCTTCAGCAGGCAGGCGGACGAGTGCAGCACGGGAATGGAGCTGCGCGCCACAACGCTGCCAAAGATGATTGCCTCACGCAGCGTGCAGTCGCCAGACTCCAGCAGTGGCAATATGATGCCCTTCATAAAGGCCGCCGGCTTGAACAGAGCACGTTTCAGGGCATTATACAGATGCATATTGAGCTTCTTGTATTCGCACAGATCATCGCGAATGCGTGGCAACAACACCAGATTGTAGAAACGCTGAGCCATCGCCTGGGACAGCACCGAGCAGAAGATGCGTGTGCCTTGGAACATGGCTGCTGCGCTCCAATTGTGCGGCTCCGTGATGAACAATATCTGCTCCCAGTTCCGCAGCTTGGGTATAATCTTAAAGGCCTTCGGGATCTTGCCACTTCGATAGCGTTTCAGCACATCCCTGACGCCCTCATACATTTCCTTCACCTTGGGATCGATCTCTTCGATTTTTAGGGATCCCTCATCGGAGATTTTAGTATGAATATCGGCCTCCTTCTCCTGGATCTTTTGCATTATCATCTGGGACAGATGTAGAGTACGCTTGCCCTCTTTAGTTGGTGGCTGCTGGAAGCGTTCGAAGGCCGCCACATCGTCATCATCCATGCCCAGATCGGCCATGAAGTCGGTTTCCGTAACATCTTCCTGTTCCGGTTCCACATTATCTTCTACAAGGAGAGCAAGGAATTAAAATAGCAATCTTAATTTCATAACGATCGAATAATAAAGTACAGGGTCTCTCGCAGCGAGTACGCTCTACTTACGCAAATTGAAATTAACACTTCGTCTGGGCACCAAACTTGGAAAATTCTCCTCGTCCATTTCCAGCTGCTGCTGTCTGGCGGCTGCCAAGATCTTCTGGCTGCTCTTTGTGTCTATATTCTATAATTAATTGTTTATATTAGTTAAATCTGCGAGCAATGGAATTGTCTTTGGAGTCCCTTCACTTACCGCCGACTCTTCGGCCCGCAATTTAACCTTGTCCTTGTTTTTGGCCTTAGACACTTTGCCCTCTGTGATTTGTTTCTCCAGAGTGGGATTTTTAATAATCGCCACATTTGCTTTCTTCGGTTTACCCATTTTTTATTGCTTTTTTATAAAAATGTTATTCTAATAATAAAAAAAATTGAAGCACAACACGTGTTGTAATCGTTGTTTATAGTGTTGGGTTGCTCATGAGTGAGTGAACAAAAAAGAGTTGCTCCCTGAAGTGAGCAAGTGAACATGTTCCTTCCAAATTGCTCTTTATTGCTTAATTGTTCTTTTTTGCTCACCTTCTTTTTATTTGCTACATTCTTTCTTTGAAAATTAGTGTTGGATTAGTGTCAAAGCTAAATACTCATTTTAAGAATTCAGGATGTCGCTTATCAAAAAGTGTAGCAAAATATGGAGCCATTTCGAAGATATTGGAAGCAAGCAAGCTAAATACAAGTATTGTAAATGTTCTTTGAGCTGTTGATCACAAATCAACCAGAGCAGCCATCAGATTTAAATTGAAATGTAATGTATGATATTTTCGATTAAGCAGGCCATCCACAGTCGAATTTGTTTGACGAACGTGTTCGATTCGACGAAATATTCGTCGTTGGTGGTAGTGTTTGTGTCCAACTTTCGTGTTGCTTGTTTTGTTCGAGAAAAATAGAAGTGATTCTATTTTTCGTGTGTTCGATTGAATAATTCGACAATGGATGGCAATGTTGGCGCAAACATCATTTGTCAAAAGTTGTCGTAGCGTAAACAAGGGCTTAAAATTTAAAATAAAATTTTACTGGAGTTTTTTTATTGCCTGCAAAATTAACCAGCACTGGGACATGCAAAAAGCGAGGCATATAAGAACAAAAATATGCGAAACAAGTCCTTTTTCCTCTAAATAGATATGTTTAGCCATCAAAGCAATGACTGCATCGTTATCCGATGACATGTTTATTCTCCGAAAAATTATCTACAAATGATGTTTGCTAGCAATATTTCAAATCGTTAGTGGGCAAATGTAATTCTTGTTCGACGAACAGTTCATCCAACAAATTCGACTGTGGATGGCCTGCTTTGGCCTGCTTTAGTTGGGTGAGGGGCTTAGTAAATAACTCAGTGAATAACTGAGCTAATGAGCAATATGAGTGGGCAAGTGAGCAGCTGAACGAGTGAGAAACTGAGCAAGTGAGCAATCTGTGAGCTGAGTCACCTAAAAAAATGAACAAGTGAACATGTTCACCTAAATGAGCAATGTTTACCCACACTTATGGTCACTCACTTTTTTGACAGGTCAGGCTTGTATTTCATTTATCGATGATTGCAGCGCATTAGAGTTGAATTTAACGATCGGTGGCAACATTTGTTTCTTGCAAAAAATGGGTTCATTCTTTTAAATGCTGATGGCTGTAAAAATAATTTTTGACGAATAAAATATTTTAGCATAACAGTAGTGTGCACTTTAGCCTGTTATTTAGTTTTAAGCAGTCAGTTAATTTTGAAATATTATCGATAAGTTGCGATTTCAAAATATCGATAGCGCTCAACATATCGATGGCGTCGACATCACTATTTCCTAGTGTTGGGTAAACACTGCTCATTTAAATGAACATGTTCACACACACACGCGCAATTATTAAATCAAAATGTCACATTTTCCACTGCCGTGCATTTTGTCCGGGGAAAGGATGTTCAAATTACGATCAAGGCACGACGAAATAGTAAACGTGAATGCGTGCACTGCGCAAAAAATATATATTTATAAACATTAATTAATTAATATTAACACACATTAATATTACCATAAGTACTTAGAATATAAATCTTATATAGTCGTCCCGTCAGCTTAATAAATTGGTCTATATTATTCTAACTGAATGAAGGATCTCTTCTTTGGGGGAAATTCATTCCTGGATGAGTGAGTGCTAAATGAGCAATTTGGAAGGAACATGTTCACTTGCTCACTTCAGGGAGCAACTCTTTTTTGTTCACTCACTCGTGAGCTACCCAACACTACTATTTCCTTTCCCTTACCTAGTCTGTTTTTGACAAGACCGATTCTTTTTTTTTCTGTGTTGATTGCAGCAAGACCAACATAATGAAGGTGTGCAAAAATTTTGTGAAAAATATTATAACAAACGTTGTGAACATTAATAAATAATGTCAAAAACAATTAGCAATGATGTTAAACTAAATCAAAAAATGAATGTTGCATGAAAAACTCAAGTGATTGTTGAGAAAATGCAAGATAACAAATTGCTGGCCATTTTTTTTTTTGTTTGTTATATACGACGAAACTAAACAAAAGTGTTGTGTTTATATATTTGCAGCTCAACGTTTCCTATCCCGCAACGGGATGCCAAAAGCTGTTCGAAGTTGTCGATGAGCACAAACTGCGTGTGTTCTACGAGAAGCGTATGGGCCAAATTGTGGAAGCCGACATTTTGGGCGATGAGTGGAAGGGGTATCAGCTGCGCATCTCTGGCGGCAACGACAAGCAGGGCTTCCCCATGAAGCAGGGCGTGCTCACCCACGGTAAGTACACACACACACACACACACATACAAATTCAAATTGAATTAAATACATAATCAACTCTTGTTGTTGTTTATTAGGTCGTGTGCGTCTGTTGTTGAAGAAGGGACACTCCTGCTATCGTCCACGTCGCACTGGCGAGCGCAAGCGTAAATCTGTGCGTGGTTGCATTGTCGATGCCAACATGTCTGTGCTGGCGCTCGTTGTCATCAAGAAGGGCGAGCAGGAAATTGCCGGTCTCACCGACAAGACAATTCCACGTCGTTTGGGTCCCAAGCGTGCCAGCAAAATCCGTAAGCTGTACAACTTGACCAAGGAGGATGATGTTCGTCGCTTTGTTGTGCGTCGCCCATTGCCCGCCAAGGATAACAAGAAGGCCACCTCAAAGGCACCCAAAATTCAGCGTCTCATCACCCCAGTGGTTTTGCAGCGCAAACACAGACGCATTGCCCTGAAGAAGAAGCGCCAGCAGGCATCCAAGGAGGCTGCCGCCGATTATGCCAAGCTGTTGGTCCAGCGCAAGAAGGAATCGAAGGCCAAGCGCGAGGAGGCCAAGCGTCGTCGCTCTGCCTCGATCCGTGAATCCAAGAGCTCCGTCTCAAGTGACAAGAAGTAAAATGTGAAATTTAAAAATAAACAACATCTTTTAACATCTGCCCACAACACTTCGTCTAAGAAACAAACTTGTAGCCATTTGTTAATAAATGTGAATGGTAAACAACAAAAAACATGAAATTTACAAATTGTATTTTTTTTCTTGTGAAAATGTGCCAAAAAGTGAATGAAATGGAAACCATGTGGATGCTGTTGACCAGCTGGGAACTGGGAACTGGAGTTGTAGCACCTGTAGTGAATTCCACAGTCTAGTTCAGCAGTTAACTTCAAAGCGTCTATTGCGGAAACTTTGAATGTATTAAATCTCAGACTCAACATGTTCCAAGTTTAATTCTGGATGGAATAGATATAAAGAGCATAAAATTTAGATCTTGGGCAAAAATAAAGTTGGGAGCTGCAGCTGGCTCCCGGGGCCCATGTGTGCCCACCGCTGATCTAAATTATTAAATCATTTACTTCAAAAACTCATAGTTCGTAAAAGCCAGGCTTAAAGCTTTTGATTTGGTAAAATTAGGAATTCGGTAGATTCTGACAAGAAGACTAGACAAGATATGAATATTTTTCAAACCATATAAGGAATATCTCTTAAATAAATCTTCTATTCACTTAAATTTCGTTTGAATGATACAAAAATTTCTTTAAACATTATTGTATCATTAAAAAGGAATTTAAGTGAATCTGAGATTAATTTAAGAAACCTGCATCAAAACTTTTTTGTTATAAACAAATTTCACAAGTTTAGGGTGCATACAAACTTTATTGAGTGACTGTAGATAGCTCCACGTTCAACTCAGTTTGAAAGCCTTGATTATAGATTTATAATTTTTTTAATAATGCATTCATTTAAATTTCGAATTTCTGTTACCAGACGACGGTTCAAAACCGTTATGAATTATTTAAAAATCAGAACAAATTAAATATATATTTTTTTTTTTATGTATACATATATTTGTATATCAACAACTCTCTTTAGTTTCGTGTGGAATTCTTCAAATACAAGTTTGTCTATATATATAAGGTTGTTTAATTTGAGACTTGGAACATCAATTGTTGAAACAATCAGATACATTTCTATATTATATATATTATATTATGTATGTGTGTATACACGTTAAAAAAACAAACAAGAATGTATATAATGTATAATTGGGGGCAGTTGGCGTTGAGTCGAGTCTTCCACACACACACACACAAATACACTCTACACACACACACACATAGACTAACATGTGTGTGTGAATCTTAATACAAATCATAATTAAATCGTTTCGCCTTGGAAGTTATCTATTATTGGCTGCTTCGCTAGCTTCATTTGTCATCTCAATCTGTGTCTGTGCCTGTATCTGTGTTTGTGGTTCATAGCGCGCCAATTTGGCCTCCTGATCCGCCAGCAATTCCAGCAAATCCTCCTGATCCTTTTGCGTTGCCATCAGGGATTCATTTGTCGCATCCGCGCGCTGTTTCTCCGCCGCCAGCTGTTGGCGCAGCGTCTCCAGCTCCTTGGTCAGGCGTATGTTCTCCGCAAAATACATGTTGGCCTGATAACGTGCCGCATTCAGTTCCTCAACGCCTGATCCTCCTGCTGCTCCATTCTCTGGTTGCTGCTGTGCCGTCAGTTGAGCTTTGAGCAACGTATTCTGATCGGCCAGCTGGGATTTGAGTGATGACTCCTGTGCCAGCTGTTGCTTGAGTTCGTTGGTCTGTTGCTCCAGTTCCTTTGAGGATTGCTGGAGTGTCTGAATCTGTGCATCCATGCCACGAATGATGCCCTTGTACTGTGCCACCAATGCCGATGCCTCCGAGCTGAGCGTCAGTTCGGTCAATTCAATGCCATCGACATCAAAGCCACTCACAAGCTTAGCTATCAACGCCTCCAATCCCTTGTAGAGCTTGCAGTACTCGTAGTCGAGCAACAATTCAGTGGCGCCCTTGGCACGGATCTGTGCCTGCTTGCAGGCCCGACTATATGCCTCGTGGCGCGACACCTCGTTCAGCTTGTTGCAGAACGTCTCCTGGCCAATGCGCTTGATGATCAGCTGGCTGATGTCCTCGCGCCGTTGACTGGCCAGCGAGTTGTCATTGAACTGGATGCACAGGCCCATGAGAAAGGCGCACATGCCCTGGACAAGATACTCCCGTTCGTCGTGCTCATTGGCGCACAGCTGGGCGGTCAGATAGGCCATGGTGCCCTGCGTCTCCAGCAGCGCCTTGACGGCACCGGGACAGTGGGCCAACCAAACGCTGAGCAACATCAGGAGACCCACTTTACTCTGCAGCCGATAGCGTTCCTGTTGCATCAGATTGGTGCACTGTTCCAGCAGCGTGATGGGACGCTGTCCACCCGGTGTGGCCAACAGCACACGCAGCAGCTCCTCCTTCTGGGCCACATTCTCGACCAGAGTGTGCATTATGGCCACCGCCGAGAACCAATTGGCCAGCGTATCCGTGGAGAAGAGACCCGTGCAGAGCAGCTGGCCCGTGGACAATGAGCTCACATCCTGGGCACTGGATGGGAGCAGTGTCTGGACGACAGCACGCTGTCCATCCGAGTTGCGATAGACGAAACACTCGAAGCAGTAGAGAACGGCACAGCGTAGGGCCAACAGTTGCTTCTCATTGATCATGGACATGAGCAGGACGACAATGGCGGGACGCGGTGGTTGACTGGGCGCCAGGACACGACTCAGTTCATCCTGATTCTCACGATCACCGCGCACCACCTCGGCCACGGCATTGATCGTCTCCGTGAGAATATCGGCGGGAACGCCGCTGCTCATGAGGATGTCGCACAGCGCCTGGAGCAGTTGGGACTGACGCATGACGCGTTGACAGGCGCTGACCACCTGCTGTTGATTGCTGGGCGTCACCAAAGCACGCACCACCTGCACCAAACAATGAAAATTGGATACCTTCTGTAGTGTCCAGGCGCTCTCATCGAGATCATTGGACTGGGACTGGGAAGAGTTGTTCAGTATGAACATGGGCGCCAAGCGTTGTATGTAGGAGCCCTCCTTGAAGAACTGCTGATTGCTCGAGTTGTTCTTGAGCAGATTGAGCAGCAGGATGAGGCAATCCTCGACGACAATGCCACCGTCGGAGCAGCCCTCCTCCCGGACAATATCGAACAAACGATCGAAGGCATTCTCAAATGCCACAATCTTTTGGATATTGGAATTGCCTTTGGTCAGTTCGATGAGCAGCAGCAGGACATCGTTGCGTATCACCTCGCGACTGTCTGTGAGCAGATCCATCAGCTTGGACACGCCCATGGGACTGACCAAGATCAGATCCTGCAATTCTCGCGTCTTGTTGGCAATTAAAGATGTAATTAATTGAATTGCCGCACGGCGTACACGAAAATCATACTCATCCAGATAGCCCATGACCAGAGTAACATGCTCCGGACTCTTGATGAACATCTCCGTAAACTGTTCGCCCACATTGACAGATACGGCCGGATTGTCGGCCTCCTCATCGAATTCCTCGCTCGTCACAATATTGCACAGTGTGTCCAGAGCATAACTGATGATTTCCGCATCCTGGCCATCGTTCTGGAGCACCTGGACCAGCGGCGGCATACCCTGGGCGCCCACCTCAATGCGATATTTGCGCGACAGCGCCTTCAGTGCCCGGCAAGCGTCGCGACGATCCTCCAACAATGTGGACGAGAATACGCGATCCACAAGCTTCTCAACCGTTTCGGCTGCACTCGGCTGCTGGCCCGGCTCAGTGCCGCCCAGCACGGTCTTGATGCCACTCTTCAGGAACTCCATCCACTCGCTGCTTTAGATAAACGACGTGTTCGATATGTTGTTGCTCTATATTTTCACTCTCGTTTATCTGACACGTCAATTTTTATAAAAACAATGTTACGACCAGTGTCTACACATCAATATTATACCTATAATTGCAATCAGTGCTGCAAGTTTAGCTCACGGTTGAAACAATTGGCGTTTTTGTGCCAAAACTGGCTCTTTATTTTCCTGTTGGCTCAATGGCACTTTTTTCGATTGTACTCATTTTTCAGCAGTTAAGAATCAGTTATTAGTTTTAGATTGAAATACATATTAATTTTTATTTAATGACAAATTCACTAGATTAAGATGAAAATGTGAAATACTTTGTTTGTGAACGAAATATTTTTTTATTTTATTAAATTTAATTTAATTTCACAAGAATATCAGTTTACTTCATACTTCATCATGTAGCAACTGTAAATTTTTTTAAATACTGAAAACTTCGATAACACATTTCATGTTTGTCATTTTTATGCACATTTCGCTTTGTTTATTTTAAAGACGTAGTGTGTACATATCAACTGGCAGAAATATTTCAAATTCCAATAATAAAAATTGGCATTATATTATTAATAAGCTGAGCGAATTTTTATAATAATTGTGCGCAAAATGTACAATATATAGCTTGATTAAGTTTTAAAGTGAAAATTTAAAATTGTAGTGTATCGATAAGTGCAATCGAAAATGCGATATTTTTTAGTGCTATTCTGTGGCGTTATAGAGCAATACTGGTTGAATTTTTTTTGTTGTAACTTTTGCTGTTTTTGTTTATTATGCATTTGTTTGCATATCGGTTGTTAATTAAATGGATGTCACAAATGCAACAACATAATTGAGCACCAAAAAATGAGTGCTGCACAATTGCTGTGGCTTTTCGGCCTGGGCCCGCTGCTCGTCCTGCTGTTCCAGTCGACGACCATTGTTGTTGTTGTTCAGGCAATGTGCCCCAAAAAATGTAGCTGCAAAAACATCTCGGAAAATATTCAAACATTGCGAGTAAGATGCGATGATCAGCATATTGTTAACTGGAAGGAACTGAACTTTGGCGATGATGTGCACATCATATCCATCATGTAAGTTGCCATTTATAAAAAAAAAAAAACTTTACTTATTAATTTTATTTTTTTTCGCTTACAGCAACGCCAGCAAAAATGCAATTGCACAAATAACAGAAGATGATTTTCAAAGCTTTACAGAACTAAAACGTTTGGATTTATCCTCAAATCTGCTTAGCGAACTGGACAAGGACACCTTTGGCAATAGTCTGCTAAATGTAGAGCGACTGAAACTTGCCAACAATTCCATAAGTCACATTTACGAAGGCACCTTTGAGCTGATGCCCAAATTGAGACAACTGTAAGCAGAGTTGCCCCCTCTTAATTTTGGACTCCACAGTCATCGGCATAAATATTTTGACAAAACTAAAGTGAAATCTACTCATAATTTGAACCTACTTCATGTACATTTTGGCATCAATGGTTAAATCCCGTTTGCATGATACAAAACTTTCCTGTACCCATTGAAAATTTTGAATTTATGTAAAATTCTACTGTTTTGACTTTTTTTCTCGGTCTCAAACAAAAAATGTTGTGATTCAAAAAGTTTCTCTAAACAATTCCAATAGTGACTGCAAAAAATTTTTGATGATTTGTTGTATGGGATTATCCCAGAAAAATTTTGTATGAAAAGGAAAAGGTGCCCAAAAAGGTACATTTTAGGAATTTTCAAAAATTCATAAAAAAATACTAGCAAAGCTATTTTTAAAAAAAAATTTTGCATTCACTGTTTGAATTGTTTAGAGGCACTTTTTGCATAAAACAATTGTTTTTTTTTTGAGACCGATGAAAAAAGTTTTAAAATTAGACTAAATTCTAAAGGGTTGAGAAAAGTCTTTCATTCAAACGGTGACCATTCCATTGATGCTAAAATTTAAATGAAGTATGTTCAATTTCTGAGTAGATTTAAATTTAAGTTTTGTCAAAATATTTATGCCGATGACTCTAATCTCAACTTATGTTTACTTCAATATTTGTTAGTGATTTGTCCAACAATCCGTTGGCCTGCGATTGTGGTCTCATTTGGTTGATTGCCTGGTCAAATGCCCGCGACATTCGTCTGCTGCCGGCGCCCAAATGTGATTCCCCCATCAATTTTCGTGGCATGCCGCTCAAGAAACTCAAAGTGGGCATCGATTTTCGGTGCGAATCGGCGCTGCAACCACTCCTGGAGCTAGTGCCCAAACAGAATCAGGTGAGTTATTCATTATTAAATCAAATTTTAGGGGTTGTTAAGAGTGGAAAAACCAGGGTTCAAAACCATAACCGTTAACCGGTATTAACCGATTGAAATTGGTAACCGTAACCGTACTGAAATCGCAACCGAAACAAAACTTTTTTGTAATCCCGAAAGCCAAAAACCGAATTTATTTCAACCGATGTAACCGTTAAGAAACCGATTCATGCATTAACGGATAAGGTCGGTTCGGTCTAGCATAAAATTTAATTATGTTGTTAAGGTGAAACTCGTTTTTGCAAACTAGATTTAATTGTTACTTCTGCCCCACATTCGTACGCATTCAAAGTGAAATAAAATATGTGTCAAAACATTATTTTGTTGTGACAAAAGAGGAAACTTATAGGTCTTGATTAGCACTATAATTGGTGCAAATGTTGAGTTTGGCCAATGATTTATATTCAAGAAAATTAAAAAAAACCAAGTCATTTAATTAAAATATTAAGTTGTTTATTTTTTAATTTAATTTGAATCACTCTCACACACGACATTTTGTTCCGCAATATACTTATGTTGTTTTTGTTTCTCTTTTTTTCAATTATGAATATCACAAACAAAAATTCAAAATTGAGGAAGAAAATTAAAATCAAAATTAAAAACTGAAAAAGACAATCAAAAATAAAAATAAAATACAAAACTAATATGTATCAGAGATAGCAAACAAGACTTTTGAGTCGGAAAAAAATCGAAATAGTTAATCATTTTTCTTTTTAAATTATTTTTAACTTGCCTTTAAATGCTTATTTTATTTTTTTTTTGGATGTATGAAAAACCGAAATTAACCCTTATAAATTAAACGGTTACTAAACGGTGATTTCGGTTTACAGAATTTTGTTTTTAAGGTTTCGGTCAAATGAAAATTATTATTTTTGGTTACGGTTTTAAATTTCAATCGGTTTTTAACGGGTAAAGGATGAAACTTAAAAAAAAAGAAAACATTACAAAAAATGCTTAGTTTAAAATATATACTCGTATTTATTAAGAAAAAAGTTCTGTAGCAGAAACATTTTGCAAGTGTTTTTTGTCTTTGGTCATAATTTGAAAAGGGTCGAACTTTGTTGGCTAGTGTAATTGATTGTAATTGCCTCTTTGTGATCCACAGATTGCCTTCGAGGGCGACGAGCTGCAGCTGAAGTGCTATGCGCCGCGCGTGGCCATCGGAGCGCCCCGGGACTCGGAGGATTTGCCGACGCGGGCCTATGTCTTCTGGGGCTGGTCGGACAAGATACGGCAACAGAACTCGACGGATGACATCATCTATCGCGATCCGACCAAGGTGTTTAACGACGTCAATCTGGAGACGGGTCAATCCACGGACTCGGGCATACTCAACTCGATACTGCGGATTGGGAGTCTGACACAGAATCACACCGGGATGTGGGATTGCACACTGCGCAGCCAGCAGGCGAATCTATCGCAATCGATAGTGCTGCATGTGGTGGCCAAGGGAACACTCTACTGCGATGCCATCGTGTCCAGGACGAACAAGGGCGTCTATCACTGGCCACGCACGATGCGCGGCGAGACGGTGCTCCAATCCTGTGTGGAGGAACCCAGTGACATGTCCTTGCAGCGTCGTGCCGCCCACGAGTGTGGCAACGATGGCCACTGGACGAATCTCAATACGGAGAACTGTGTGTATGTGAGCGAAACGACACGCATCCTGGAGCAGTTTGCCAAGGTGAATCTTACACTGACCAAGGGACAAAATGCTCTGGAGATTGCACGACGTTTGCACAATTTCACACAGATCCAGACGCAACTGCACAAGCTACGTGATCCCATGGACTTGGAGTATATAGCGCGAACGCTGTTCAAGTATCTGGAACAGCTGGAGGCGCATCAGCAGCAGGAGATTAGCTATCTGTTGATGGACATTGTGTCGCAGCTGTTGACGCTGCCCGCCAAATTGTTTGAGCTTGCTCAGCTGGAGCTGGGAACGGGACACAAATTGCTGCACATTGTGGAGTCATCGGCACTGAGATTATCCAGCTCGTCAGCAGCTGGAACAGTTGGACCAGTTGGAGCTGCGGACAATGAGTTGACTGTGTGGCGGCATCAGCGCAACATCTTTGTGGATGTCTTCCATATCCAGTTGGAGCAATTTCTGAGCATGTCGTGCGTTTGGCTCGAGGAGAGTCAACGGGGATTGCAATGCAACAGTGCCAATGATACGATACCCATGTATGAGCATGGCGATATCGATGCCGCCATCCAAGTGCCCTACCAGATGCTGCCCGCCAATAATACCAATCGAAATCTAAAACTAATGATTAGTCTGTATAGAAATGCCAAATTGTTGCCCAATCTGCAGTCGGCGCTGAATGAGACGCTCTCCACGGTGGTCATAGGAGCTAGCTTGTATACCAGCGAGGGGCAATTGGTAGACAATCAAGTGGAGGAGGAGGAGGCGGGCTCGGGTGAGACAATGTCGGCCCTGGATCAGGAGGATGTCTATCAGCAGCGGATAACAATAATGCTGCGTGCGCATCCGTATCATGATGAGCGCAGTGCGCCCATGCCCGCCTGGTGGGATGACCAGCTGAAGGCATGGAATCCTCGTGTTTGTCAGCAGCACTATCAACACCGCACGCTCCTCATGTTCAGCTGTCGTCGCATTGGTTACTTTGGATTGCTGCAGCGTTCCGAGTTCCTCAATGATTATCGGAGTGAATTGTCGGGCGCACGATTCCATCATCCGCCCATGGCCATCTATGTGGGCAGTGCGGTGTTGTTTGCCAGCGCCTGGTTCAATATTGTCACCTTTGTGGTCTTTGGCGGCGTCATACGCATCAATCGTGTCCAGCGTCATGCCTTGATCAACACCTGGCTGGCCCTGTCCACCCTGTGTCTGATCTTTGTGCTGGGCATCTATCAGACCACGAATCTGTTGCACTGCCGACTGTTGGGACTGATGCTGCACTACCTCAGCCTCTGTGTGCTGCTCTGGCTGTGCGTCAGCTTGAGCAGCATGTACAAGCGTCTAACCAAATCCAGTTTGCCACTGTCGGGTCAATCTCTGGCCGGTCAGCTGGAGCCGCATCAACGTAAACCCATACTGGGCATCTATCTGGTGGGCTGGGGCATTGCTCTATTGATTTGTGGCATCTCCAGTGCCGTCAATCTCTCGGAATACGCGGCCTACAATTATTGTTTCCTGAACAACACGACGACACTGAATGCTCTCATTGTGCCCGCTGGCATACTCTTGATCTTTAGTGGCATCCTGGCCATTTGCATCTATTATCAGCTCAGTCAACAGGCGGTGAATGTCCTCCAACAACATCCACACCAGCAACATGCACAGCAGCAGCATCAGCAACAGCGGGAACATCCTCGTCAATATTCGGATAACAATACACAGGCCACCGAGCACATTGATCTGGACTGGCTGGACGGGAATGGTCACAAACAGGAGGCCAGCAATTCTGCGCTCCAGCTGCAGGAGCAGTATAGTACCCTGAGCAATCCCTTGAGCAGCATTGTCGATGACTTTGAGCGCTCCAATATGTCGCATCTGCGTGGACACCTGATCTTTGTGGTGTTGTATGTGGCCGCCTGGCTATCGGCTGCTCTCTATGTGCACAGCGAGCAGCAGCTCTATGTGATCAGCTTTGTGGCCAGCTGTGTCATCTTGGCCTTGTTTCTGCTGCTCTTTTACAATCTGACCAGGAACGATGCACGTCAGGCCTGGACACAGCATCGTTTGGTCCCATCCAGTCACCTGGTGGCCTACAATAATGCAGGTGGGGGCGCAGGAGGAGCAACTACGACAGCAGGCGGAGCCAGTGCAGCGAACGCTGTCAAAGCTGGCGGCGCTGCCATGATAAGCAACTCCATAGTGGCCTATAAAGCCGGACCAGGCAGCTTATATGAGCCCAACAACTCGGCGGGCTCGCGCTCCAATAGCCAGTGCTCCAACAAGCAGCGCAGCAATAGCGCCCGGAGCATGCGCAGTCAGACGCGGAGCAATGGACACATGGACGGGACCACACAGCAGCTGTTGGGCGGAGGAGCAGGCGGTGGGGCAGGCATAACCATCATCAATAACAATGCCACGGCGGGAGGAGGAGGAGGCGGAGGCGGTGCATCTGGTGGCGGAGCAAGTGCGTCCAGTTTAAATGCCCTGCTGCATGTGGTGCCCGGACATGAGAACATACCCAGCGCTGACATCTTCTACAATCCCAATCAAATCAATGTGGCGCGCAAATTCTTCAAGAAACAAAAGCGTCTGGCCAAGCGCAACAATTTCGAGCTGCAGCGTCAGGCGCTGCCACAGCAGCTCCATCAGCTCCAGCAGCAGCAGCAGCAGCACAGTCTGAGCGACGCCAGCTCGGAGCAGCTGTATGCGAGGCATCACAATGCCATGACCTTGTTGGCCGGCGGCAGCAAAGTGAACAATACGAATCTTCATTACAAATCGCCGGGAAATAAGGATGCAGGAGGAGGACTGGGATTGGGAGTGGAGGGATTGCAGTACAAGAGATTTGTGCCGGCCAACAACAAGATAAATATATATACCAACATACCGGAGACACTGACGCCACAGCATGAGGTTATCAAGCTAAGGACGAGCACGGGCAGGACGAGGACACCATCGTTGCTGGACGAGACGCTGCACGAGCATGACGACGAGCTGTTGACACAGCAGGAGGATGACGATGCCAGTTCACTGGATGAGCATGCTCCCCTCTATGCCAACACATGCCAGCAAACGGAAATCTTTCTACCCAATTCTTGTAATCCTCCCATTATCGCCTCCACGCCCGTCAAGCCGCCCAGCTTGGAGGCCATGAATAGCCTGGGTTTGCCCGCCGAGGAGGATGCAGCGCCTCTGGCCCATGTCGAACAGCCGCTGCTGCAGAAGCATGAGATTTATGTGTCCAATTCGGTGCAGGTGACCAATAGCGTCCGTTTGGAGGATGATTTTCCCAGTGTGCTCATTCGCTTCACGCAGCAACAACAATCGAAATCCTTGAACAACATTAGCGACATGTTGGTCACGTCACAGACGACAACGGATACTCCCGCTGCAGTTGCTCTGGATCTGCTGGAGGGTAATCCTTTGGGTTCCTTGGCGGGCAGCAGCGCCAATTCGATGCTGACACAGATGTACTCCTGCTCCAGCAGCAACCTGACCCAGCTGCAGGCGAATCACAATGGAAATCCATCGGCACTGCCAGCACATTTCCAGCTGCCAAGTGGAACCAGATTACTCTCGGCCAGTCCAACGAATGAGAGTGATTTGAACTATCAGAATTCGGAGATTAGCATACGGAGTCATGGTTTATATGCTCCACAAGCGGACAATGATTTGAATCTCACCCTGACCGATGACTTTCGTTGCTATCAATCCTCGAATGCCAGCGATGCGGATGTGGATATTTTGAATGAATTCGACGATGAGTTTGTTGCCTATGGTAATGGTTCCTCCACAGCGGAGCCACTGTACCATCACCATCATGTGGTGCAGGGTGTTGGCGGTGCCGGGGAAGCCACCGCCGAGGAGCAGGCGGAGGAGGAGGAGGAGCAACAGGATCCTGATGAGGATGAACTGGCAATGAACAACTCCATTGATGAGCTCTATGAGGCCATCAAATGTCGCAGTCCCTTAAAGAGTTCCAAGCAACAACAACAACAACAGTTGCCAGCACCAACGGAGGAGGAGGAGGAGGAGGCGGCAAGCAGCTCGGAAAGATTACGCCCGTTGACAGAGACACAGAGTGGTAAACTGGAGACTTTGAATTTGAACCTGAATGAGACGGTCGAGGATGACAGCAGCCAGAGCAGCGTCATATCCTATATTGATCCTAGAGCCAACAACGAGCAGCACAACAGTTCCCATAACAATCCCAGTTAGCTGGGAGCTACACTATATCCAACAGATACTATATAGATATAGACCAAGTTAAGGATTCGACTTGTATCTAGATGGAATGTGGCATCCAAATGTGGGTACACATATAATTGGGTGTGGATATTGTATCTAGATATATATATTTTTATATAGATTTAAACATTCATATAGATGCATCTATATATACTTTACAGATCTGTTATATAAATCTAGATAAAACATTTCACTTAAAAAAATTAGAAGATATCTAAAGATCTACAGAAGTACATAGATATATCTGGATAAGCTTAAGAGATCTATAAAAATGTTTAAAAGAATATCGATATATCTAGATAAGTATTTTCTCGTACATCTACTAAAATATATAGATATATTATTATTATTAATATAATTAATAATTAATTTAAAATAATTATTTATATAATTATAATAATAATAATAATAATAATAATAATAATATATAGATATATCTTGATATAAAAAAAAGATAAAAGATCTATCAAATTATTCGACTATGTCTGGATAAGCGCAAAGATCTATCCTGATATACTATGAGGATTCCCAAATGAATAAAAATATATCTAGATAAGCATATTATCGTAGTAATCTCATCGATATATCTGTTTAATATATAGATCTACAAAGAACTAAAATATATCTATAAGCCTCTGTCTTAAAATAGAAGATCTTTCGCAATATATATATATATATCTATCTAGATACATTTGGAGCCCAATTCTAGATACACTTGAATCTCTAACTAGATATGTTTTAAATTATAGACATGGACCCTCAATAGACTCTAAGCTACTTTTATATAGTACTATACATTTAGATTTGTACTTTTTATATGCTTTATATATAGTATATACTATAAAAATGTATTTATATCTTAAGAATCGCGAATCGTTCATCTGCTTTAGCTATAACTATGAATTGTTCAAATACACCACGCCCATTCACTTGACATTAACCTAAATAGGATTCTTTTAGCTATATATATATATATATATATACTTGTACTGTATTTATTATGACCTACACACATAGTTTGTATTCGTCGTATTAACATAATGAGATTATTATCGATCGAAAGAACCACCCACAACGAAAATGAAAGAGATAGAGAGTGCCGAAAACTCCAAACTCAAAACTGAACAAAATGCAGTTTCTTTTTTTACAAAAAATAAAGTGTTAAATTTAGTAATTAATCTTTCTATATGTGTATTTTGTATATTTACAATCTTAAGTGCAAATATAAAATGTTTATAAACCGATTAATGTCGAACATTTCTTACTTTTTTAGCATTGGGTGAAAAGAACCTTACATACATTAAAAAAATAATATATTTTGAAATTAAATTAAATGTAAAAATATGAAAATAGTTTTTTAAATATGTGGTTGATTAAAAAACAGAAAGAAATTTTTTTTTGTAAAGAAATTACAAATGTTTTTAATTTATTATGATTATGATTATTTTGGGAATACAGTGAACACATTTAACAGCTACTTGTAAAGTATATATGCATATACATAGATTCGTAGGTCATTCGTTAGCTGGACTCTCGCTAAATTCGATAGTCCGTTTATACAAAATAACTATCATTATTGTTTTAATATTAAATATGTATATACAGTTTGTCAAGAATACTTTACACACTCCAAAAATTTAATAATTTGTCTACATAAGAATGTAATAAGTATCTTATTATATATTTTTAAATGATGCAATACTTTCCTTAAGCCATTAAGTACCCAATGAAAATTTGGAATTTTTGCGAAAGTTTACTTTTTCAATTTTTATCCTCGGTCTCACACAAAAAATATTTAGATGCAAAAAACCTCTTTAAAAATTTCTAAGAGTGAAATTTCAAAAATCTCTACGCTAGTATTTTTAATGATTTTTTGAAAATTGCTAAAATGCCACTTTTTGTATGAAAAGGAGGAAAAACGGGTTAAACAGTAGCAATTTAGCAATTTTCAGAAAAATCAAAAAAAAAAAACTAGCGAAAAGATTTTCCAAAAAAATTTTTTTTTGCAGTTACTCTTAGAATTGTTTGAAGAATTTTTTTGCTTTAAAATATTTTTTACAGTCACTCTTAGAATTGTTTGTAGACTTTTTTTTTTTTGCATCAATATATTTTTTTTCAAAATCGAGGAAAAAAATTGAAAAAGAAGACTTTTACAAAAATTCAAAATTTTGAATGGGTACTTAATGGGTTAAGAAAAGTTTTGCATCATTAATTTTCCAAAAATATATAATAAGATATTAAATTTTTATGTAAAGTCAAAATATTAAATTTTTTTGAGTGTGTGAAGTATTTCTTGACGTATGTATGAAGGCGTTAAAAAATGCCCAAATATGTGAAATGTATTTGAAGTTCATAGCACAAAAATTGAAAAGTTAGTTTGAATGCGTGCGAAGAGAGATGTGTATCTGTGTGTGTGTCAGTGTGTGGGTGTGTGTGTATAAATAATTTAACATTATCACTTAAAGTTTAACAAATAACGATATTAAATATGAATTATTCGACGATATTATTGCTGATGCCATGGCAAACGCGTGGATTTAACAATTTTGATGCCAGCGTTGTGCGTGTTTTTCTTCTTTTCTTTTAGATACAAAATAACATGCAGTTTGTGGCGTTTTCTCAGACTGAGAAAACAGACACTAGTTTTAGTTTTTTCTTTTTGAATTCAAATGCTTCTTATGGATTTCCAGCGTCGCAGCAAAAGACACGCCGATGTCAATCCACTGGAATATTGGCTAAATTCGCTAATGTTAATGTTACGTGTTGGAATGTCGATTTTCTCTTTTAAAGTCTGCAAAAGAAGTGGATAATTATAGTTATTATCAGTGGGGTAAAAAATCCATTTAATTGTAATCGCTTAATTTATATTATTTAAAGATATAAAACATATATTTTTTGACAACATTGAACAATTTAAAATCTGCAATAATATTAAAGCAATCACTCTATGATTTCAATCATTAATTAAATCTAAAATTTTTTCGATTATATAAAGATAATATAGAGATACTAAACTTAACTTTTAATGATTGTAATTTTAATTATGATTGCAAATATAAAAATATACAATACATTTGTTAAAAGCAAATGACTGCCATAACTCTATGATTTCAATCATTAATTAAATAAACAATTTTTTTTTTTAAATTTTTGCTGAGCTGATTAAAAATATACATATGTATATGTATATGGCTTATAAGTCCTTGAAAATTTTTTTTTGTATTGTAACTTAAAAATTTCAAGTCTTGACTTTTTTTTAAATCAATCATTGTTGATTTTAATTGTGGACATTTTTAAATGAAAATCAGTGCACGACTTTTATAGCAGACTTTTTGGAACAAAGGTGCATGAATGTTTATAATTTTTATAAATATTATTTTTATAAATATTCTAATTGCAGATTGTGAATTGTATAACTATAATAAATGCAATTATTTATGCTGTAAATCAGCGGTGGGCATGCAATGGCTCCGGGAGCTAGCGGCTGATAACGAATTCAGATTTCGCGCCCACCGATGATGTAAATGGTTAAGTGGATTTCAAACCTTATAAGCATCTGGAATTTCAGTAGGTGATCTATGAACAATGGTGCCATTGATGTAGAGCATATTGGCGGCACTCTCCTCGGGCAGCGTTAGCTTCTGATACGTGAAACTGGCCTCCCGCTCCATGCGCTTCACAATCTCCTGGCACGTGGCGCTCGTGCTGACGCAGAGCACATCTGGACCAGCCATGGTGACATAGTATTTCAAGCGCTTCGAGCCGTTCACCTGGCAATTGACAAAAATGTTTAACAAGTTAGATAAGGTTTAGTTGTAAAGATGAACTGGCAAACGGACCCTTATGGGTGTCACAGGATACTCGGGATATGCCATAGCCACGGCACGGGCGCCTTCCTCGTTCGTAAACGCCGAGATGCCAATGAAGAACTCGCGTCCTACAAAAGAGATTGTCATTAGTAACAATTGACAATGGAGCTAAAATATATTTATTTATTTATTTAGCATGGATTGGGAAGGGAGGATTTCAGGGGAAAAGGAAATCAGTGGTGCCAGATTCGCTTTTTACCGTCAATATCTGGCTTTTTTCAAATGCTATTTACTAGAAAAATTTGCAAAGCAGCGGGCAGCGTGAATTCTAGATTTTTTTGTTGAAAGCCTTTTTTCCGTTTTTTTTTTTGTAAAATCAGGAATCAGGAGAGGACAACATTGATGAAATTATTCACATCTAATCGCATCGCAGTTTAGTGCAAATAAATAAATAATAATATAAAAGAAATATATATTTAAAAAAAATAAAATAAAGCAAATTCCTCATTTATACAGAGCAATAGAATTATAAATAGCAGTAATAATAGCTATAAGAATTATAAAAATTTATTTTTTATTTACATTGTTATTTTCTTTTTCAAAAATTGAATTTAATCCTAAACTTAAATATGACTAGAGCCTTAATTTATAAGACTTGTCTTGTAGCGCTAGGAATCAAATAAATAAATAAATAATGAATAACAGAGCTGCTCAAATTGTTCAGTTTCTTTCTGAGCAAATGATTTTGTGCACTCACTCTTCCCCTCTCGGGAGAAAATACAGGAATTAATGAAACGAAAAACTAGCCTTTTTCATGGCTTTATTTTTACTATTTCTTCAGCCGTCAAAAACAGCATTTTTTTCAAACAAAAGTTGGCAGCACTGATTGGGAAGGGTGGATTTCAAGGGGAAGGGAATAGCATTGGTTTGTTTACCTGTGAACAAAACATCGCCACCATCCAATTGGGCATGCGGATCATCGATCTCAATAACTGGTATATCCAGCTCCTTTTTCAATATGATGGCCATGCTGTCCGCCTCGCGACGCCGCCTCGCGTTGTCGGAGCGCCCGATGAGCGCGACGCCGTTGCAGACGACGGCGCTGCTCTCCACGAAGACGCCCTCGGGCAGCTCATCATCCGGCGGCAGCTCGATGACATCCAGTCCGATTTCTCTTAATAACGCGCAATATTGTTCGTGCTGTTGTTTCGCCAATTGGACATCAAAGCTGCCCGTGTCTTGCAGTGCATTTGAAATTCTGTGCGAAATTCAATTAAATAATAAACAACAACAACAATAACAATTTCTTTGTATGAATGAATTAATTCACGCCTCGTTCAAGGGGTCAGCGTGTGTGTGCGTGGGTGTGTGTGTGTGGGTGTTGGCCCCACCCAAAACTGAGCCATCGCCTAGGCAACATGACCTAATTTCAATTTAATGCACATCCCATACACACCCCTCACCCCCCTCCCTTATCAACCCAGTTGCCCAGGTGGGTTGCGCACCTGGTTCGCTTTTTGGCGCTCGTTAGTTTTCGGCTGCTGCCCGCTGTAAACTCACCTGGCGACAATTGCGTGCGTGTATTTGGGTAACATTTTTGCACTGTTTAATTCACCGGGTTACGGTTTAATTCTGGTTAACCCAACCAAACAGGAGACACGACGGAATTCCAATGCGCGCACAGGCGTATTTTTTTTTGTTGTTTGTGTACACTCTAGATAGAGGTGGTAAATCGATGTCGTCGATGCTTGCAAAACATCGGGACCATCGGCGTTTGGTAGGCCACTATCGAATGTTTTTATATACAACAAAAATAAACAATCCTGATGATAAAGACCCCTATAAAATATTGGAAAGAAAGAATTTAAATATATAAGAAATTTGTTCAATAAAATACCTTGTACAGATGAGTTTACAGATTTAAAGACGTGTCCAAAATATATGTTTCAACAAACATCGAAGCATCGGGGACAACACGCAACACACACCTCTAATAAATAAACGCATTAATCAGCTGATTGCAAAAAAATAAAAAGGTGGCAGCCTTGGTAACGGTTACATATTTGACAATAATGGAATTATTACGAATTTATTAATTTCTTCACCACGCAACAATTGACATGCCCTAAACCAATTTTAAAATGAAATTTATTATTTCAAAATATGTATAATTTTTTTGGTTTTTTTAATTTGTAAGTACAAATTTTTGAAAATAATGGGACAAATTTTCAATACAATTTCGAATTTTTGATGAGGTACGCCATTCAAGCGCCGACACAATTGACATTCACACAGAAGTGTTACAGACTTCACTACAGTGCACTTAACACACTGCTCAATTTTTTATTTATTTATTACGACAGTCACAATTGAAAAGTAAAAATTGACACACTTATAAATCTCTATAAATTTATACAATCAACATATTTATATTTGGATTTATTAATCGCATCTGTTAATATAACAAAATAACGCCACTTACAACGAACTGCTCCACACATAACGAAACTGTTAACGAAAATCGTAGCAAGCGTTTAACGAAACCCAATTCTGACAGTTACAATTCAAAAGTAAATTTTGTGCAGCTTGCCACATTTGTACATCCTTATAAGTTTATACAATCAAAATACGTTGACAATTAAATATATATTTGGATTTATTGAATAGTAAACGAACAGTTAACATGTATCAGAATCAGGTGGTGCTGACGCGCGAACGTCGTCGCTTTGGGCGCCAATGCATGTTCGAGGATCGCAACGAGCTGATGGTCAGCGTTCATCCCAGCAGTCGTCTGCGCTTAAAGTACATAATGGGGAATCCCCAGACGCGCACCATGCAACTGAGCTCGGTGATGGCATTCAGTGAGGTGGAGACAGAGAACGCGACATTCGATGAGCATGGAATGTTTCATTACGAGGGCGGTTGGCCCAGAGAGGTGAATATGAACGATGAGGAGCAGACGCTGCGTCATCGCAAGAAAGTGGAACGTGACGATGCCTGGGGTGAGGAGGTGAAGACATTGATACGCACCACTATGAATACGGCACGCCAGAATAATGCCATCAATATCTATAGTCATTTCTTTGATGATATTCCACCGGAAACGGGACGCACCATTTGCATGCCCTTCAAATCGCGCACCATTAACATCATTCATGATATGTGGACGCCACAGCGTCATATGTCCATTATCAACTGGATGCCCAATAACAACAAACAGATAATGACCCAATATAGTAATCTGTATAGCTTAAACAATGACAATCGTCGCATGGTCACCGAGGATCCCACCAATGGCAGCACCAATGCCTTTTACGTCTGGGATGTTAAGAATCCGATTAAGCCCTTGTATTACTATGACAGCGTTGAGATTGTTGCCTGCGCCAAGATCTGTCCCAAGGAGGAGAACAACATGGCAGCTGGCACATATACGGGCAAGGTGTGCACCTGGGATACCTTTGAGGGTGGCATGCCCACCAACATTTGTCCCATGGAGGCGGCACACCGGGAGATGACCTCATCCCTTGTCTGGGTCTATTCCAAATTGAATACCGAATTCTATTCGGCCTCCTTGGATGGATCGATCAAGTTCTGGGATACACGGGATCTCAAGATGCCGGCCAATGAGATCTTCCTGGAGCCACGTCCACAGTATCGTCAGCAACGTCAGAATGCACATGGTTGCACTGTCCTCGAGTTTGAATATACGATTCCGGTGCGTTTCATTGCCGGCAGCGATATGGGCTGCATTTTTGTGGGCAATCGCAAGGGCATCAATCCCGTCGAGATGCTGGTGGGCAATTATCAGATCTGTGCCGGACCCATTCGCACCATCCATCGTAATCCCTTCTTTGTCAAGAACTTTTTAATTGTCGGCGATTGGCGGGCACGGATCTGGTGCGAGGAGGTCAAGAATCGTCCCAGTACCATGTATGTGAAGAAACGTTCCCAACTCATGTGCGGCGCCTGGAGCACTGGACGTGCTTCCCTCTTCGTCACCGGGGACATCGATGGGGTTGTCGATTTCTGGGATCTACTCTTGAATCATAACGAGCCCATCTATAGCATCAATTTCCGTTCGACCATCACGGGCGTCGTCTTTCAGCCGGGCGGTCAGCACTTGGCCATTTCTTTGGCCAGCGGCGATACGCACATCATGAATCTGGACGAGGCCATGAAGCGGACCACCAGCAAGGAGAAGGCTCTAATGGCAGCGGTAAGTTCACCAATGTTATCGATAGGTCGATTTATAGATAACTATTTTGATTAACGTATAGTTTGCTGAAAATTCTTTATTTTATGTTTATCGATGATATATCGATATATCCATAAATCGATTATTATTAACAAAAATATCAATTAATGATAATTGCTGGAAATCCTGTGGTCCTAGGGGTTTCGATAAAATATCGATAAGTCGAAAAAATGATCATTGTTTCGATGTCACCATTAAGTTGATAAAAATATCGACATGTCAATATATTGAGAAATATTTTTGATGAAGGTATAATTTTGCTGGAATTGCAGCTGTTACTGTTGTCGATAAAAATAACGAAATGTCTCGATAGCAACAGTAAGTTTGCAAAAAATTGATATGTCGACGTATCGAAAAATGATGTTGGTCATATGATATTTTTGATCAAATTTTTGTAAGGCTATCATTTTAATGATTTCTATAAGAAATCGATATATCGTGATATCGATAATTATTTCTTTCTGTCGCTAATCGATATTTTTCTCTAAGAAAATCTGGAACAAAATGATCGATTTTGATGTTTTGAAAAGAATCAGTATGCCTCAATCATTTCTTTGTGATTCCTTTCTAATCCCTGCATTTCTTCAGATGTTCGAGCGTGAAATTACGCGCAGCAAACTCCTCGAGGCCCGCGTGGAAGAGATCAAATTGAAGCGTCGCACTCTCTTGATGGAGCAGGAGGAGGAGGAGGAGCGCAGATCGAAGGTGGCTGCCGTTGAGGATGTTGTGCCCGATCTGGAACTCGATCCGGACAATCCCGATCAGTTCATCAAGATGATCGAGTCCGACGAACAGTTCCGTCTTGCCTTGGCCCATTTCCACGAGACTCTCGAGGCTGTCGATCGCAAACGTGCCGCCGAAAAGAAAGTCATGGAACGCACCGACTTTGAGCAATTCTATTTGGATAATCTGGCCGAGCAGGCCAAATTGGAGGAAGCGCGCAAAAAGCGCGCCGGTTCCATAACCTCCAAGGAGGCTCGAGAGATGCGCGCGGCCAAGAAGAAGGCGGCCAAGGCCAAGGGCAAGAAGTAGACCCAAATAAAGTACATGTGTTAGCCATTACAATAATAAAAACACTCGAGTGTTTCATCCCGCAATACTCAAAAAGTTTTAGTACACTCTGAGGTCTCATTCATGTCAGACGCCATCAAATGGGGTAATAACTAAACTTATTAGCTGAATAACCTCTAGGCCCAAATTGAAATTACAGTCGAACTTTCCTAACTCGAATTACCATTATCCAAAGAAGAGTTCGAGTTATGGAGATATTCGACTTATACAGGTGTGCTACAGATATCACAAGTGGAAGCGAATTCAGAGCAAAGCAATTCCGCTCCTAAAACTTCTCAGTGCCACAGAACTTTGAGTGATTTATTTTTCTTTAGCATGTTCACCAACCTTTTCGAACTCGGCTGCTAGAGTTGCGCCCTTCTCAGATTCAATTTCTCAAACGTTTGTTTAGCAACTTTTTTAAGTTTATCTTTGCAGAATAATGTTACTTTATGTTACTTTTTTTTAATAATAAAATTTTATTTTCTTATATATTAATTGATTAGGTATAGCTTAAAAAAATTGAAAAGATATTGGCGCTACAAACAGTAAAAGCTACTCGACAACTCTAAATTCTAAAATTCTGACAAATATGTGACGTTATTCTCATGGCATCGGACGCCAGTGGATGATGATGATGATTTCGTTTCCCTCAACTCAGCTGAGTTGACTGTGTCACAGAGAAATGAAATTGACGGGAAATTCAAGTGGAAGCGATATCTGTAGCACACCTGATAGAGTTATTATTTTAAGCTTATTAAATTTATTGCCACTCATTTAGCTCGAGCTTGAGAGAAAATCGAGTTAAAGAAGTTCGAGTTATGGAAGTTCAACTGTAATACAAAATGCCAAGATTTAAATTATTTTTGTAAACCGTAAATTTAATTATAGATCATATAGCCCGATTTTATATAGAATGTGATATTATTGAGCCAAACTGATCATGATGATTAGATTATTACCTCAAGTCAATTTTAGGTTGTTCTTAGTAATCTCTGAGTCCGATCTTATCTAACTTAAGTCAACTCTAAATTAAATAGGTACCTTATGCATCTTAAATTTCCTGAACTCAACTTACCAGATATAAGCAGATCTAAAGCAAATCTAAAAAGCTCTCAGGAAGATTTTATGTGATTTACGTGTATATTAACGAAATACTATTTATATCTCTACTAGATATATTTAGTTTCAAAAGCTGCAAATTACGATCAATAAAAATTGCAAAAAATGATATACATAAGAAATTTATAAAGCGATCTAAAGTGATCCAAAACTGGTCAATGTATAAAGTACCCATATATTTTCAGCATCTGAAAAACAACTAAATTTTAAGAAAAATCTGAAATACATAAAATATTTACAAAGTGATCTAAAACTGGTCGTAAGTGAACTCTATTTATAATAAACTCATATTTTTTCAGATACTGGCAAACAACTAAATTTTAGAAATAGATGTGATGTACATGAAATAATTATAAATGGATCTAAAACTGATCTAAAGTGATCTAAAACTGGTCTTAAGTGAACTCTGGTACGCATATTTTTTAAGATAAATTTTAAAAATAAATCTGATGTACATAAAATATTTACGAAGTGATCTAAAGTGATCTAAATCTGGTCTTAAGTGAACTTCATGTATAAAGTACTCATATATTGTTAGCATTTGAAAAACAACTAAGTTTTAAAAATAAATCTGAGCTAATCTAAATTGCTCCAAGTTGGTACAAATAATTTTAAGCTGATCTAAATTGTTCTTAATATACATATATGTTTAAAATGCTGTTAGACACAATCCAGAGTGATACCAATAGTGATAGTGCGAATTAACTACTGTTTTATATTTAGAATTATTTATTAAGTAACAACCTTTAAGCTTGCTAAATTCACATCTTGTATTTATGTACACACATATAAGTAGATAAAGATAAAAAAATACAAAAAAAAATGATCCTTATAAATAAATTTATAAAGTGTTTGAGACTTAAATCATTGGATCATAGTGGATCATTGGATCAAGTAACGTTGTTTTCCACATGTTCCACTTGTTTTCTTCTTTCTATATTATTTGCTGTTTCTTTTATACAATTTTTTTGGTTTGCTTTGCTTAATGTTTATCGGAATCGACGCCCGTGTCCAGGAAATCGTTGACCAATCGCATGGCCTTCCTTGGCATAAGGCGACCGATTTTCTCAACAGCCACAAAATGACGAGGCACCGCCGCCTCCTCCAGTCCCTGACGCTGTGCCTCAATGATCGAGGCAGCGGCCACCTTGGGGGAAATCAGCTTGAACAGATTGGGGAAGCGGAAGCGGGGATTCTTGCACAGACCCGTATCGATCATATACGGATA
Organism: Drosophila quinaria; assembly: GCA_035047525.1. NCBI lineage: Eukaryota > Metazoa > Arthropoda > Insecta > Diptera > Drosophilidae > Drosophila > Drosophila quinaria. Next base: position 34,662,644 of record JAWNPO010000455.1, read on the forward strand.
GATTGTCGTCAGTTTGACCTGGAAATGGAGATATTATTTTTAGAGAAAATCACAGACTAACAGATACTCAGTATTATAAATTTGTAGAATACGCTTTAGTCGTGTGTAAAGGATATTTTTAACACTCTAGTCGTGCATACCCTATTTACAATTTATACACAAAAAAAAGCCATTATAAAATCAAGCTTAAAATACTTAATTTAAGCATGGATTTTTTAAGTATGTATTCAGGATTGAATAATCTGTATAATTATGCCTGTATCAGGATTAAAATGGGAAAATAAGCTCAAATTACTTGATTCAATCTAAGAAATTCTTAAAATGTACCGTTGATAACGCAAAAATATATAATTCCCGTCATTAAAAAAAAATATTTAAAAAAAAGAATAAATAAGAAATGCTAAAAAAAATAAGAAAAATTAAAAAATTAAAAAAGTTTGAAAAAAAAATGTTTAAAAAAAAAGTTTAAAAAGAAAAACATTTTAATTAACAAAAATTTTTATCCTGAATTACACAATTTCAGGACTAAATTCGGGATTGAAAAAATCGAGTATTTCATACTTGGCTTAAGAAAATCCGAGATTATCCCACTTCTGACCATTTCTCGGATTGAATTCGGTGCATACCTAGCAAATTTTTTTTCAGCTTATACAGGGTATACCAGGTGCTTATTTTCTCATCACATTTTATGCCTGTTACATACTGACACAACAGTCGAGCATACCCTATTGTAGTTGTATGCAATTACAGGGTATACTTACATTGCACTGTGGATTCTTCTGACGCAGCTCCTCAGCCAGGGCAGCCATGTAACCACGCACCGCAAACTTGGTGCCGCAATAGGGCACCAGATTGGGCAGACCAAAGAGTCCGGCGCAGGAGGAAAGGGCAACCAGGCTGCCCTCATTGCGCTCCAACATTTCGGGCAGGAAGGCTTGGATCATCTGCAAAGAGTCGAAATATGGTTAGCTAAAGAGTATAAACAGAGGAGGATTGCAAAGAGAAAGATGTAAGGCTCTAAAATTTTGATTCAATGGATCGAGTCGTGAGGACAGATTTGTCAAATTTCCTTGAAAGTCCTTCAAAAGTCGTGAACTTAAAATTCTGCTTCAAGTCTTGCTCAATTTTATGCAAGAATACAGGGGTGCCACAGAAATCGCTTTCGCTTGAATTTCACTTAAATTTCATACAAGATTTTTTCAATGTATTTTTGAAACTCGAACCATACTTTTGAGGCAGTGCTGGCCAGCTTTTATTTCGAATTGGCGTCACAATGTCGCCTTTTTCATCGTCGAGCAGAATAAAAAGATCATATGAACTTACCCAGTAGTGAGCGAGCACATTGATGTCGTACATGAGGCGCGTCTCCTGTTCGGTGTGCTCCAGCAGAGGATGGCAGGGCATTATGCCGGCGTTGTTGACCACCACCTCGATAAAGCCGTGATCCTTGCGCATCTTGGCAGCGAGTTCCAGGATATCCTCCCGCTTGACCACATTGCATACGTAGCCAAAGGCGGATCCTCCGCCCTGTTTGATCTCCTTGACGGTTTGTGAATTCGTCTGCTCATTGACATCCCAGCAGATGACCTTTGCCCCCAGTTTAGCGTACTGCAGGGCCATCTCCTTGCCCATGCCATGTCCAGCACCTGTAATCAAGACAAATTTACCAGCCACATTCGTCTCCGGTCGTGTGGTGAATATCTTGATAATCTCCTCGACAATTGTTAGCCAGAATTTGATGAAGAGCATCACCAGGTCCACAATGAGCAGAACAATGTTGTAGATATCATTGTTGTTGCCACTTCCGGTGGCACCTCCACCTTGGCTGAAAACAAAAAAAAAACAAAAAAAATAAACAAATAGAAAATCAGAAAAAATCCGAAAAAATTAGGTAAATGTGGAAGTGCGTGTCGCGAGCTAATTACAATTTTACAATGATCTATTATGAGTAGCTCATGTTATTATTATGATGATTATCCGGTCTAGACCAAATGTGATCTCCCCATGATCTCCAAGTACAACATTCATATTCATTAATGTGGCCGGAACTCGGCTACACAAACTCATGGAAATGCTTTTATCTCCATCTCCAATCAGTTGACCGATTGACCGGTTGACCAGCTAACCTTTGGCCACATTTTATTATTAGCTCCAAAGGCGACAACACTGAGTTCTACATTTTTCACCACAGGCGTGCCTAAAGAGGGGTCCAAACGGGGAACACTTGGGAATTATTTAAAACCTTTGTCCAAAAACTTTTCTATTTGAATTTAAAAAACGAAAATGTGCTGAACAAATTTGAAAGCATTTTATAAATGTACAATTTTTATTAAAGTACAATTTAAAATCTATTATTATTTTATTATTTTAAATTTCAAAATGTTATTAAAATATAATTTAAAATTTTTGTATTCTTTTCAACATATTGTAATTTTTTTTATTTTTCTTTTCTCTTCAAAGTTTTATGAATCCTTATTCTAAAAATTAATTTGTATAGAATAATTTAAAAGATTTTTATAAATATAAAATTTTTATTAAAATACAATTTAAAATCTATGTATTTCTTTTAAAAAATTGTTATTTATTTTATTTTTATGATTCCAAAATTTTTATTAAAATGTAACTTAAAATTGTTGTACTTTTTTTAATATATTCTATTTTATTTTATTTTATTTTCATTTCGAAGTTTTTACGATCTTTATTCTATTCTATTCTATTTTTTAAAATTTAAAATTTTTGTATTCTTTTTAAAATACTCTAATTTATTTTATTTTTCTTTTCTTTTTAAAGTTTTATCGATCCTTATTCCAAAAACTAATTTGTATCGGAATTTTTTTTTTAAATTTGTATTTTAATTGAATTGAACATTTTTGTATTAATTTTAAAATTTTCTTATTTTTTTTTTAATTTTTATTCTAAAAACAAATTTGTGTAGAACTCTTTTTTAAGATTTGTTTAAAATTTTTAAATTGTTTTAAATATATAAGCTATTATAAAAATATTTTAAATTTAAAGTATTTCTTACTTTAGTGAATTGAAACTTTTCGCAATCTTCACATTTTTGTCAAAAAAAAAGCTGTTGCACATCTGACTTTATTTCGATATTTTCGCATGCGTAGAAGCACAAAATGTTTGGATGAAGTCATCAAACAAAAATGTAATCGGATAATTTCGCAGAAAATTTCAGTTTGCACTGCAAAATAGGTGCGAAATCAATAAAATGCACATCATAAATAGAACAAAAAAGAAAATAGTAAAAAGAAAAAAGCAAGAACAAAAATTGCAAAAATCTACTGTTGTTTTAGCTTTCATTACGAGTAAATAAAATATCAATTTATACTCGTGAGATTTAAGAAAAGGTGATCTGAATAAATAGACAAAATATTGTCTATGATTTTACATTTAATAATAAACTTTATAGTCTGATAGCTGAATTATTAATTAAATTCTTAATTATTTATTTATTTTACTTTAAATTTTAGAGCGCATTTCAGAACCGTGCCTTGACTAGTTTAAAGGGAAAGTTTAAGTTTTCCATAGCTTAACTTACAAAAAAAAATTAAGAAATGTATCAAAAAAAGTAAGGATTATATTAAAGAAAGACGAGAGACAAAGAGAGATCTAAGTTCTTTCCGCTTCCATCAGCAATTTTTGTCAGCTTTTTAGCTGCAGTTGTTGCTCTACTCTCTTCTCTCTTTCCCTGTCCCCCTCTCTCGCTGCCCTCTCATTTTCCCCCACTGCTAACTGACTTAACCTCAGTTATTGCATATAATAACTAGATTAAACATTACTTGAGCTCATGGCATGACCCTGACCATGGCTGACCCTCAACATCGACAACATCGACAACATCAACAATCAACAACTTCTCATGAACTGTGCTCACATTGCTGTCTTTCGATATTAGCCATGAATTTTGCAGCATTTGTAATGCAATTCATGCAGTAAAGACTGCACGTACCGTTAAACGCTTTGTTCTATATACAAAAACAAATATATATATATATATATATTGTAGATCTTAACTATCTGAACTCGACACTCGGTTGAGCTGGTCTAGTGAAATTTGGTACAGAGGTTGCTTTTTTAAGTCTTATAAGATATATGTCGAAATCAGTTGTATCACATTGCTGTCTTAGAAAAATAGCCTTTCAAAAATTGCTAACGTCGGAAGCTCTGGGAACCTCTAGGCCACAGTAGAAAATAACCAAAATAAAATAATAAAATAGACATATAATAAACCAAAGTTAATTTAAGCAAATTCGGTACTAACGGCTTGCAATTAATTTGAATGCACTTTCGTGTGCATGGATATACAGGCCTGTTCCGAATTTCAAACTTTTTCAAAAAGTAAAAACTAAAAGAAAGAAAACGAACGTTTTACTATTTGCTGTTCCCAATTCCGATCAAAATTTCCATTTTTTTACTTTTCAAACTCTGTTTCGAAAGCTTTTCAAAAAATCATTTTAAGTATTTCCGGACAAATATACTTAGCAGATAGAAGGTAAATTATGCTAAAACTTCGTTGCCCGAATTTTTTTATTCAATTGAAGCAACTCTTGAATCTTTCGATCGAAATTCAGAACAGTTTGGTTTTGTTTTTTATAAAATATTTTATAGATGCTTTCAAAAAAATTCTTTTTAAAAATACTTCAACTGATTAAACTTGAAGAAGAGATGCTAATCGATTCTAAAAATGTTCAACATTATTATAATTTTCAGTTTAAAGGTTTATGTACTTATTTTAATGGTTTTAATGGCATTTATTTTGAAATCGGATAATATAGTTTTTACTGAAAAAATCAGTTGAAAATTCCTATTTATTATTCCTTATTTTTTTGCCACAAATTAAAATTACAAAATAAAATTAATTCAAATGTTTCAAAAATTCATTTCATTCAATCAAAATTTCATTCAAAAAAATAGTTAATTGTTAGAGTATTGCAACTGTTACTGGCCAACATATAAATATTTGCATCATATTATAAACAATTTTATGGCATACAACTGGCAACATTAATGTAGTAAACAAACGATGAAATACCAATTGCAAATACTTGAACTTCAATGAACGTCAGAGGGCAATAAAATAAGATGAATAATTAGACAAAATGCAGATACCGTTTATGATGTATGTATAATTAAATAATAAACATTTTTGAGTCGGACAGTTGCATTGTTAATTATATTCTCAATTATTTTTCAGTCCAAAGTTTACTGGACTCAAAGCAAATTTCATAACTTTATATGGAATTGTTATTGAGTTCATTGGGTTTGTTATTGGGTCTAGACAGCTGTGTGACATGTGTTACATCTACAATAATTTTAATTGCCCCCATTTAAGGGGATTATGTAAATGTAATTAATTTAACAAATACTTAAATAGTTATTGAACTTTTTTTTAACATTATTTTCTTTCAATTTATGAATGATTTCCGAACCGGTTTGATTAGCTTCGGATGCTGTCTAAGGTGCATACTCACCGATATATAAGTTATAACTGTGTAATAAATTAATAATTTTTAATAGTGGAACCACCGGAATTTACATAGAATCTATTAGATACACGAGGCCAATTTTCAGCACATGTAGGGGATTAAATATTCATAGACCTGTTCAACTTGTTGAACATTTTCATTTAGGATGTTGGTTGGACAATGAGATTTTATATTAACTCCCCAATTCTCTAGCGAACTTTGCATTGCACACTTTTTCAAATATTTAATAAAAAAATTTTAATTTATGCGTGAACTTAAAATGCAACAGGAAATAAATAAATCTCCTGCTTGAGCCATTCCCAACTCTGAATGGGTTTCTTAATATTTCAAAAATCTTTAGAAAAATGTCATTTTCATTTAGTTGTGAAAAATAAATTGATAACCTATATGGCATATATTGAATTTTTGCCTAAGCTTGAGTCATCTATATTTCAACTCAGGAATAGTTTCTCGAAATATCTAGAAACATATGATATTCATTTATTCCTCAGGTAAATGTGGAGGAGACTAAAAAGTTCTAGGACAGTAATATTTTTTTTGCCTACACTTAATTTTAACCTTAAATAACCTTTATATTAAAATTTTGAATGAATTTTATGAATTTCTTTTTTTTAAATATTTATTTTAAATAAAGTTTATCGATTGTAGCATGATTTTAATTTAAAATAGATCTATACATATATAGAGTCCAGGTCTAGTCAGAAGGTACAGCTCTGGACATGGCTAATCAGACTAAAAATTTATTTATTTTTTTTATTCTGTGTTTTTTTTTTGAAGATAACAAAGTGAAATTCGTCTCTAGGGGTCATAGTTCTTTCAGACATTCAGACTTCTTATCTACACGGTATAATCATAATCACACACACACACACAGCACATATTGCACACACATGTTTTTTGGTAGTTCGACACAATTACGTATCAAAAATCAAATAAATAAAATTATTAAAAAAAAAATCAAATTGTTGTTTGAGTATACAGTTGATAAGATTAAAATTTTCAGTTGCACATCAGTTGCTAGCCAAACATGTTTTTAATATTTAAAAAAAAAATTTTTTTGAATTTTTAACACATTATTCACACACTTTTGTTACTAACCTTTGATTGGGCTTGGACATGTTTGTTTTTAATATTTATGGGGGAATGTTTTATGGTTAATTGGATCACAGGATCACAGGATCTGTATGTAGATCTTGGGGGGGACACTTCTAAACCGTTAGCGTCTGTTAACGAATTCGAACTGAATTCGCCACAATATGAAAGTAAACAGAACGTGAATGCGACATGCCGGTCGTATGAGTGATTCTTTTGAAATATACATACAACAACAACATTCATCGCAAAGCACTCACTCAAAAACACTCACTATACTCACATACACTCACTCTCCCAGCTGCTGATCTATATAGAACAAGCTCACAACCGCGTCTACTCAGCGTATGAGTGTTTGATTGGGTGTATGGGTGTATGGGTGTGTGAGTGTGAGTGTGTGTGAGTGCGATCGTGAATGTTTTTGTCGTGAGTGTTAATCAGCATTCGATCTTTACAGGCATATGTAATATTTATAAACAATGCAAGCCCATAATTTTTTTTTGGACTCGTCTAGTTTATTATTAGTCACAGACTCATATACACATTCATATATACTCAAACACACACACTCAACACACTCACTCATAAACAGTTGCGCTATTGCGCTGCAAAAAGAGTTTGAAATACAGAACAGAGCTGTTGTTGTTACTTTTCAATTTCGTTGTATTTGTGTTGCATTCGAATCATTAGAACGATAAGCGCATACACTTTACATACCCTGTAACCCACATACATATATTTATGCTTAGCTAGAGTTTAACTGACTGACTGAACTCAGAATCTAATAAAGCTAGAGATCTGAAATTTGAAAAATACATTCTAGTTTTGTGAAAATATTTAAATTTTTTCTTGAGCAAATGGCAATTCTGTAAAAGTCTATAAAAGATACATATTTTAAGATAAAATGCTACGATTTCTAAGGTTTATTTTTCAGCTTTTAAATTTTATATATTCATAATTTCATGGCTAGAGGGTGTATACAAGTCGAGTACGCCCTTAAATAAAAAAAAAATGTGTATAAAAACTGTTATCTAAATTTTAGATAACGTAGTTGACATGCTGATAATTGCATGTGTTGATAGTAGCAAAGAGTAATTACAGGGTATTGCCTAGCCTATATTTAACTCCTCCTTTTTTATATAATGTTATCTTTGGCCATTGAGAAATGTGTACAACAAGAAATCCAAAGCTAACCCCTGTTCAGAGATCTCTATTGGACCTAACATATTTACACATTTTACAACTTCCCGACTTTGAATTCCCCATGCAACGATGAAACGATGGAAATTCTATCAATAGATCATTCGTGCAATGGGGCGTTACGTTCTCGTAGTATCCACAACAAATCGATATGCGAAATGAAATGAAACGAGACATGTTTAGGCAACAAGGCAAACATGAGAATGACGACAACCAACCGATACGATTCCTACGGTTCGCCGATTGTATTCCTCTGGAAATATCGTATAGTGTGAAATATTTTGATATCTATGGAAAAATAAATATTTGAATCTTTGGCAGAGTAAGACAAATCTAAAAGCCATAATCGAATTCTCTTTCGAAAGAATTATCACTATAGCTTAAATGTTAGATATTAACAGAACTATCGCATAGAGACGCTATGTGAACTATCTACATAAATAAAATATTTCTATGAATAGATACAGATGAAAGTTTAAAATATCGAGACACATGTTTCGCTGACTGAATATGAAAAACTATCGATTAGAAATGCAGTAAGATTTGCATAAATAAATATCAACAAAACTATCGCAAAGAGATTTGAGATTAACTATAGCATAGAAATGCGATAATAACAAAGCAATGGCATAGAAAAGCTACCCTATCTAAAGAAATATCTATAGCGGGGACCGTAATCATTATGAGTTCTATTATAAAAATTGCACAGTAATGATTATTTGAAGATTTTTTGAGATTTTCTTCAATGATAATGACTTATTTTTTTCGCTTATATTTAATCATTATCATTTCTTTTTGTATACGTATTCTAGTCATTGATTTTTAAATGGGAACAAATTTCAATAATCATTATTTGCGGTCCCTCATCTATAGAACTGTCGCATAGATATGAGATATAATTTTTCTATACTTAATACTATTGCAAAGAGATGTGAGAATAACAGAAATATCGATCAATTTTCTATGATTATATTAAATTTTTTAAAAGAAAGCGAAAGAGTAAATAAAAAAAATCTCAGATAAGTAAAATTAATTTTCTTGCTAATTATATAGAGTTTAATTTGTTTTTTTTCTGTTGTGTTTAAGGAAATTAATTAAACACATCAAACAAATTGCTCAAATAAAAGTAAAAACTCGTTTCAATTATTATATAATGAAATGTTGGATGAAAATGAAAACTAAAACTAGAACTAGAAACTGGAAATTGGAAGTGGCAAGGTTAAATGATCTTGCAAGTACATAAATATATATACATATGTAGATAGAATTATGTGCATGTGTGTCATACTTGCTAGTATTATGTAAGTATAAGTACGTAAGCATATCATTAGATATCATTGTTTATATTAAGCTCATTCATTCATTCATTCATTCATTCATTCATTCACATTCCGGTTCATCTTCTGCGTGAGTTTTTTTGTGCAATTGCAATTGCAATGAAAATTGCAATTCAAGTGCAAGTGGAAAACTGGGTGCGAGATTCGTTTGTGGATTCGGATTCAGCTAATCGAATAATTTAGCTCAAGCAACAAATGATTGTAGGTCTCTGGGTTGACAAGTTGACCAGTTGACCAGTTGATCTATCTGACGTGTTGACAGACAGCGTTGCATTGTTTCTACTTGCCGCATGCAACATTTATTAGCACTCATCAAAAGTCACCCACACTTTAATATCGAATTAATAAAGCGCCTCTGCGAAATAAGACCCCCCCCCCCCAAAAAAAAGCGATATAAGGCCCCAAAAAAATTTATAGGAAACAACAACAACAATTTGTAATCAAATTACAACTGCCGTTATTACAGAAACCCTGTGGATAGTTCCATGCTAGTCTTTGTTTGATAAATAATACAATAAATTAAAGAAAATAGCAATAAATTAAAAAAACATCAAAAATTTGGGTGATGTTTCATTTTTCAAATTTAGGGCATTATTTCATTATTTTTTGGGGTCTTATTTAATCTTAGTGGGCCTTATTTAACATTTGAAATTGGGGCCTTATTTCCTGCAGCCGACAACTAAATAACTATATAGCTACAAAAAGAGCCATACTTATAGATATTTCTTAGAAAAAATTTTATCATAGAAAGATAAACATATGTGTAATTAAAGTTAAAAATATATATATATGTAGATAGGAAAAATTATAGACATTTAAAAAAAAATATTTAATAGCTAAAAAAATACGTAGCCACTAAGATATACATCTTTAAATTGATGAGATAAATATGCAGATACTTATAAAATGAAATGAAGATAAATTCGTTACGTAATCATATACATATGAAACTTGCATGGCAATAAGTATCAATTAAATACACACAAAGATTAGAAAATAAATTATTATTATTAGCAAATTTAGATGCATTGGTAAATATCTTAAAGCAATTAAAAATACACCTTAAAGATACAAATTTATATAGATTGAAAATATGTACAAACATAAGTTGGCACAAAAATATACATACATATGTACAGATAGAAAGATACGTAGAATAAAGTAAACTAACCTATATAAAATCATTCCCACATGCATACATAAATATGTTTATTTATAGATTTATAAATATAGATGTATAGAAGTAACACAGATTGAAATCTTAAGATAAATAAATGAACCCAAAGACACACAGATACAAATGAATTTGAAATGTGTGTCAATTTCTGGAATGCACAGTAGCACAACAGCATCTCTGATTAATGCAATCAAAAAAAAAAGATACATTCATTCAGTTCCAAAACCTACATATCTATAATTTTTAACTTATTTGAACTTTTTTTATCTACTCTACTAAAAATGTATCTTAATGCACAAAACGTTAAAAAATTTAATTTAAGATAATAATATTATTATATCTTTAGCTTAATGTATGCCATTTGTATCTTAAATGTATAAAGAATTAAAAAGATACAAATTATATGACATGCATTTAAACACATGCTAGTCGGAAAGTGAATAAATGTTTCCGTAAGTCGCCCGAGTCTCAGTCCCGTTGCGTGCTCTGTATCTGTATCTGTAGCTGCACTCGTATTTGTATCTTTGAGTGTTTATTTTTTATCTGGTTGCTCATTTGGGGGTCAGGAACACAACACAACGCAACGCAACGCACAGCTGGATGACCTTAGATACGGGCAACTTCTAATCGACAGATTACAATTGCCACATTTGCACTTAGCCAAGGATTGATATCTCAATCTAACGGTTGAGCGGCGATCTTCAATATTATTAACAGCGCTTGCCATTTATATAGGTCGTACAGTAAAAATAAAAAAAAACAAATGTTGAGATTATTGAGATGTTGTGATCTTATAACTATACTACTTACTATAAAGTAAATACACCTTGCTTATAACTATAGAAATAGAGAAAAGACTCAGCAACATCTGTTTGATTTTACAGGAAATGTAGATAATTAACTGTCGAGCACTGTACTTCATTGACTTTTATAACATGTGCTTATGGTAATCCATAAATACCTATCACAATCGCAATTTATGGCCCTCAATCGCCTTCGACTTCGACCAATGCTACTTAATCAGCATGACTCGGCATATTTTTAAATTTACTAACAACTAAATGCATTTTCTTGAATGAAAACTGTGGTATTTAACATTATTACATTAACATTAACATTAACATTAACATTAACATTAACATTAACATTAACATTAACATTAACATTAACATTAACATTAACATTAACATTAACATTAACATTAACATTAACATTAACATTAACATTAACATTAACATTAACATTAACATTAACATTAACATTAACATTAACATTAACATTAACATTAGCATTAACATTAACATTAACATTAACATGAAAATAATAATTTTTATATTTGACCCAAATAATCTCATGTAAACAACAAATTTCTATAACAATTGACTTTTAATGAATAATTATGAAATGTGCTAGAATTACAGGGTATTTTGCAATGCATCATCAGCTTGCTAGATTTGAAGCGTTGAGAAGAAGGAGACGACGGCGCTATCAGTGGGTAGACACTGACCAAAAGCCTCAATAAGCAAAGGTTCCGCCGCAACCGTGCCCATGAAGTCGTCCAAGGAGACCTAGAAATATGGGTAGACAATTGAGCCAATAAATACGAGTAAAGAAACTTAGAAGCGACAACTGACCTTGCCATCCTTATCGATGTCGAATTTCTTCAGAACAATCTCCACCAGATCCTTGACTCCCTCATCCGGATCCTCGTCCTGTGGTTGTTTAATGAGGCAATTGCGAAGCAGCGTGAACATTTCATCCTTGGTGATAAATCCATCCGTGTTCAAATCGTAAACGCGAAAACAAAATGCGGCACGTTCCGCGGGTGTGCCACGCAAAAAGGTTGACAAACCGATCAACCAACCCTCGAGACGCAACGGCAAACCCTCGTGCGCTTTGTCCCAGCTACAAAAGATGCGCTCCATCAAAATCTCCTCGGTGACAATGTCAAAGGTGCTGTGCAACAGCTCACGGAACACAATGCGATCGATGCCCTATCCACAAGTACACACAATTAGCAGCAGCATTGGATTAAGAAGGGTACATTAAGAGTAGAGTTACCTCAACTGCTGCATGCGGCTTGGCAATTGCCGCGCTCGAGGAGCTCGAGGCGAGCGTCTTGGCCGCATACTGGCAATTGGACACCAGCTTGCGATAGATGCGGCAAAGTGCGTCCAGCTCATCCCTGGGAAATCAAAGAAATGTGGAATAAAGTAATTATTTATTTGTATACTCGTTACTTAAACAATAAATAAAGGGTATTCGTTGACCCAATAAAATCGCAAGCGAAATGGAATTCCGCAGAAAGCATTTCCGAACGGAAATTTCCGAGTTGCCACAGAATTTCGAGAGATTTAATTTTTTTTTGCATTTACACCAACCTTTTCGAACTCGGCTGATAAGGGTTAACTCCTTTTCAGATTAAATTACCCAAGGGTGTGGCTAGCAAATTTTTCAAGTTTATCATTGCAGAACATTAAGCTTTTAATTTTTTTCTTATTTAATTAATATAATTTAATTTATTATTTATTATATATGATTTTGTTTAGATGAACAGAATTTAAAAGTAACTGGTGCGAGAAAATAAAACTTACTCGACAACTCTAGCAACTGTCTGCCATTAGTCTGGCAACTCTTCTTACAATTTGCACAATAAGTTTATTTACCTCAAAAGAGCTACATATTCTTTTAATGCTTAATTTAAAGAAAACTGAAGTGGTTGCATTATATTTTTCAAAAACCTTACTTCGTATTCTGACTAAATAATGTGGCATTGGTTCTGTGGCATCCCTGATAAGCTATCATTGTAATAAATTGTAACAGTATCGGCAAAGCAGAACAATATCACAAGATGTGAGTTTTTGACAAACTTTACGTTTTTGGGCGAAGTGGACATTTTTCTGAAAATATTTTTTTGGTATATATATCGATAATTTTTGGATTCATATCGGCAACTCGATTAAATTTTGATCGATCTGTACATTTTAATGTAAAACTCGATTCACTGTTTGGTTTTATAAATAAACACATTATTTCAAAATTGGTGCCAGAAATGTGTGAACAGCCCTCGCTAAAAAATAGTTGGGTGAAAATTTCTCGGCATGCAGTCCAGACTAAACTATATATATATGTATGTATATATAGAGGGTCAGTCGCGGGAGTTGAAAATGATAAGCGAGTCCTACGCCAGCAATAAAAAGTGAATATATTAATTCTTATCTCAAAATAGCTCAAAATCACAACGCAAAAAACTCAAAATTTTTTGAGAAATAAAAACCCAAAAATATGAGAATGTCACTCAAACGCAGCATCATTGAACATTTGTCTCACAAAAAGCGATTCTCATATCAGCTATATAACCAGATGCTTTTGAATAAAAAAATTCAGTCTTTCTCATACGGCGAGTGCTTGAACCCCACCAGTGGTAATTCTTGCATAGCTCTTAGGGTTCAATAAATTTAATTAATAGATGTGCTTAATACGGAATATATGTATACAATCTCTTTGAGCGGAACTGCAATATTACAATTGTTAAGGAACCGGATATTCAATCTCCTAGAACGGTATATGAGCAATTTCTAAGAGATTGAATATCCGCCGCCTAATACAATCAATTCACAATTGTCGGCCAGAAAGAGTTATAGATTAACTTAATAATAAATCGGATACTTAAGAACAAAACCATATTAAAGTTGCTTAAGAAGCGGTTATTTAACCTCCTAGAACGGAACACGAGCAATTTCTAAGAAGTTGAATATCCGCCGTCTAATACAATAAATACACAATTGTTCGACAGAAACATTTGATGGATTAACTTAATAATGAATCGGATACTCAATTTCTTAAAGAGCTATTTAATCTCTTGGACCATCAAATGAGCAATTTCTAAGAAATTTAATAATCAATGTCTTCTCAATGTTTTGAAACGAACTGAATCGGATGAAATTTTAATTGTGTTGTCTTCATTAAAAGAAGAAATGAAATTTGTGTTATGTATTTCTAGATTAGTCTTGTACTTTATTGGAATTATACAAATATTAAAATAAACTTTTTAAATTGGAAATTTATTAAATTCAATTCAGTGTTTAATAATAAAAAAAAAAATGTATACAAGCGCAGGAGAAAAATATTTAATTATTTACAGCAGCACTGGACACAAGAGTCAAATTGGCTTCATAAAGTCTCCTTCTTCATCGTTGACGAGAAAATAACAAAAAACTCGAGATCTTTCCTAACAGCTAATTTATTTTCAGCTTAATGTAATTTCAAAATTAATTTTTGAACATTTTAAAAAGAAGCATTTCTAATTAAAGAGTGGCAAGAAAATACATTGTGATTGTTTCTTTATTTTATGTTAATATTTCAGTTACTTTTTGAGGAAAATGATAAAAATTTAGAGCAAGCGGAATTTGAACAAACAAATTGAGTCCAGTACTCATGCGTTATCTCTATTTGGAATGTTTCTTGAATTTCTCTAAAAATTCTAGTTGCTCACTCGTTTAAAAAACAAATAACAAGTTGTTTTAAAATTGAATGTTAAGATGTGGAGCAACCAGAAAAGAAATGACAAAAAAGCGTTATCTAACAAATTTCGTAAGGAATCTCAATTGGGATAGTTTCTAGATATTTTAGTTACTCACTTGTTAGAAAATAGTAAATGTTTTTGAAACAAATATCAAGTAAAGATGTGAAAGAGGCGGAAATGGAATGACAAAGAACCATTATCTCGCAACTTTCGTAAGTAATCTTAACTAAGATATTTTTCCATTAAATTTTTCAGATACTTCAGTTTACTTTTAAATGTTTTTGAATGCTTCTAGATATTTCCGTTGCACACTTGCTAAAAATAGTTAATGTTTGTGAAGCACACAAAAATGTTCAATAAATTTGAATTTTAAGGTTAGAAACAAGCGGAATTGGGACGACAAAAACGCGTTGTCTTGAAACGTGCGTAAGTAATTACCATTACGCTAGTTTCTTGAATTCTTCTAGATATTTCAGTGGCGCACTTATTAAGGAATAGGTCTTTAACTTTGAAAACTAACAAAATAATGTGAATTAAATTTAATAAATTGAATAATAAAATGTGGAACAAGCGGAATCTCAACTGAAAATATTTCTGAAATAATTCAAGATATTCTTGTGTGGCACTCACTTGGTAAATCGGGTCTTTTTGCGTAGATTATCCAATAGCTTGGGATTGATTTTGCCGCTCAGCTCGTCCATTTTGCGCTGTCGCTGCTGTTGCCGTTTGTTCTGGAGAGCAGCCGCTGCGGCCTTCGACTGGTTGCTCGAGTTACGTTTGCCGCTGGCGAGGAATACCGAAACTGTTTTCAGTATCGTTTTGTTCGCATGTAACGTGGATCTGCCTCCACCTCCAGCTCCAGTTCCACCTCCAGTTCCACCTCCAGCTCCAGCTCCAGCTCCAGTTGTTGTTGGCGCCGTTGCAGTTGTTGGTTGCGCGTTATTTGTTGCCCCACCTCCACCAGTTCCTCCTCCTCCACCTCCAGCTCCTGCTCCATTCTCGCGCTTGGCTGTTGGTGTTGGGGAGCGACCCTTTGAGGTGCCCGCCTTGCCTGCCAAACAATGCGACAGCACATGTTATTATGCCCACTGTTCAGGGTGTTTATGTTGTGCACATACACACTCACACACACACACACACACACACACACCACTGTTGTCAATTTGACTATTTTATGGCTAGTTATGGCTATTTTAAAAAATTCATTGCTCCACAACTTTTAAAAATGCTTTTTGTCGTAAATCTCGCCATTCAATATTTATTTTTAGCTATGTTTTACTATTATTTATTTATTACACAAAGCTTGAATGAAAAACTATAATAATAATTCGATAACAATGACAAAGTTCTCAAAATACAGTTGAACTTCCATAACTCGAACTTCTATAACTCGAAATTCTCTCTAACTCGAACTAAATGAGTGGCGGCAAAATGAATAAACTTAGGAAAAAGAACTCTTTAAGTCGAATATCTCCGTAACTCGAATCTTTTCTTTGGATAATGGTGATTCGAGTTAGGGAAGTTCGACTGTAGATAAAAAAAAAACTTAAAAAAATTGTAGTCAAAAACGTTATCAGTTTTCTAGGCAATTTTTGATTGACATTTTAGCTATTTTTATTTTTTTGGATATTTTGTCATGGGAAACAGCCATTTTTTCGTCAAATCAAATTGGCATTTCAAATTCATACTTACACATACACATATATACATATATGTGCCCATTTTATGTGCATGTGTCGTGTGCTTCATGTGTCAAAGTCAAATCAATCCTCACCATCGACACGCTTTTCCCACTCACAAACCACTTGCACACACGACACCCTACGCTGCATTAAGAATCACTGTGAAAGGCAGGTGGGATAAAGTAGGGGATCGTGACACGAAAAGACCAATATGCAAATAAATTGCCACCAAAATGGATAATAAACTTCGGCTATCGCTCGTAAATTGTGTGCAATACAAATGCACTGAGAGAAATCGTTGTACGAAAAACAACCTGATATCGATTAAGTATTTTTTTAATAAACTTTATATACTAAAAGGCACTGTTATTGTGGAACATAGAACTAACCATGTAACTTTTATTTAAAACAATAAAACAACACTTATTTAAATATAAATAAGAATAGTAAATAAATAAAAATCTTAAATTCATTTATTTTAAAAAAAAAAATTTACTTGAAATTGTAAAAATATTTTATATTAGAAAAATATTTAATGTTAGGAAATAGTTTGAATGTTAATGACAGTGCTAAATGTAATGACTGACTCTAATGGCAATGCAAATACAGTCGAACTTCCCTAACTCGAATCACCATTATCCAAAAAAGATGTTTGTTATGGAGTTATGACGATATTCGACTTAAAGAGTTATTTTTCTTAAGTTTATTAATTTTACTGCCACTCATTTAGCTCGAGTTAGAGAGAAATTCGGGTTAAAGAAGTTCTACATATATATATTTTATAGGGTCGGTGATGCTTCCTTCTCCCTGTTACATACATTGCAACGAATGCAACATCCCCTTTTACTTATTTTTTAAGTAACGGGTATAAAAAAGGCTCGTTTTTTAGGGCAAGTCTATACCAAATATATCCCCCGTTTCGTTCGGTGTAATCATTAAGATACAATCCATTCCGAACAAACAACTTAAACTAAACTCATTACCAAAGTAATGTTTTGTTTGCTCATGCTAAACTCCTGTGCAAGTCGGCAATTGCACATCGAGAGACTTCAACCCTATTGGGAATAGGGGAGTAAGTCTTAATAAATGGTACTTGCGACTCCTCGAAACTGCGCTCCTTCCCACGGAGGGTACTTTGGTTTGTTTTTTGCTCACATTTATTGTCGGGATCCGTTTAGGTACTATTATTTTATTAGTACTTTGTACACCTGTCAGTGCTGCCAACTCTTGACAAACAAATAAAGAAAGAAAATCGAAACAATTTTGAGTTTTGAAGCAACAAAAAATTTTTGCTCTCAAATGTCAAAATATTTGTTAATCATTTCATTTTTAAATTGAATAAAATTACAACAAAATATATTTAAAGTTAATTAATCAATTAATATGCTCATAAATAATAACATTTTTAATTTAAAATATATCTTTATTTTTGTGACTCTAATAGAAAAAAGATTGCCTTGGTTTTGTCCACTCAAATGTGCAACGTAAAATGTTTTTTACTTTAAAATTTTTATTTAAAATTTCAGAATTCGTTAAGGTTTTGAATAGCGATAACTAACCGTTCTATAAAACCTGTGACATTTCAGAAATATCGAATATTTTTTCGCTTGCTTGTTGTGATAAAAAAAATTACCCATACATTATTTTTTTTAAAACTTATCTAAAAAAAAACGAATATGATTTATTTTCTCCCCCATCGATAAAGCAATTTAGCTAGAAAAAAGCCACATTTGTCGGAAAAAAGCTGTTTGTTCGCTTCAAAGTATGCAACAATGGGGCGTATTACCGTTATAATTTGTTGATTTACCGTTGCCCCAAACAACAACAATTAATGGGTGTTACCACTGTAAAGGCCTTGAGTCTAGACTTTGGGGACTCACACACACACACACATGCAAGCACTTTTTATCTGTTATATCATTGGGCAACCCTTTTCAGCAGGCAACTCTAGCTCCTCTTAGGTCTTATACCTAATAGACAGACATTAGTTGGCGACGTCCTGCAGCCAGCAGGGTCAGAGGTTACGGTCTTCTCAATACGAAATAGTTATGAATAAAAAATGTGATAAACTTGGTAACCCTAATTCAAGACATTTGACAATAACAAACTTTTCTTCATAAGGTTTTAAAGAGAAATGGAGTGTTTTTTGTATTTTCAACGGCTATAAAGTATTATAAAGTGGCAACCCTACTGCGCAAAATACTATGTGACATTAAATTCGAGTTACTTTTTTAATAAAAGAGAATAAATAAAAGAATGTTTTCTTATATTATGGAATTCAAAAATTAAATATAGATGATGAGCCTGGCAACTCTAGAAGTGTGTTCTAGATAAATGTACAGTGTCCGAAGTGTTTATTCTTAAAATAATATATTTTTTTATGAGTAAGATACATTTACTTACATGTTATGTAAATTACATAAAACACTTGACAATTCTATTCATCAAAAGCTAGATTCGCAAATTTTAAGTAGACTACATCTAAAAATAACACTTCAATCTTAATATATAGAATCCCAAGCCATACCTCTTATTTTTTATTCGACTCCATAGGACTTTCAAGTACTGTACCTTTGCAAAACTTGGCAACCCTGTTTATTATTTTCGTGTAATATAAAGTTTTCATTCGTTAGATATCAAATTATTTCAGTATATTTTTAGTTTGATTCAACTTGCATTGAATTTAAGTAGAAAAGGTGACAGCCCTGGCCATACATCATTCACCAAGTCTTAAAAGCACATCGACTAATTTCCAAATATGTTCTATGGCTGTTATGGGAATCTTTTCACGAATTTCCATATTTTCTTTGGATTTACTTGTTTCTTTTAAACTTTACACTGTCTCACTTTAATGAAAATCCATCACAAATAAAATTTATAAGATCTTTAAAATATATACCCATAATTTTTGGTCCTTTTGCTGCTGCGGCTGCTGCTGTTGATGATGTTGAGGTTGCTGTTGAGAAGAACTTGGCAAAAAACGAATCAAAATCCGAATTTCTTAGGGCACGACGAGGAATGCTAAGCAGGAAAAAAATAAAAAGGAAATGAAAACAAAAGGGAAACGATTTCTTAAGGCAAATCAACAAACTCAAGTTTCCAAGGCGAACCGATGAAATGTGTGTTGACAAATTTGTCCACAATGTCAGTTCTCGCATAGGTAGAGGCAATGTACTGGGGAATAGGGTAGGACGGAACTTCACGCGATGTAAGCGGTTTTATTGACAAAACAAGGACAAGTTAGTTGGAGACTCAACCAAACTGTGATTGAGGTTAAGGATTGAGGTTAGTTAGAGCAAATGTAACTGTAACAAACTGTGAAATGTTCAGATATTCCTTGTAGAATTATATTGTACAGATTGATCTTTGGTTTAAATTGCAAAACTTAGCAGCACTGTTAAAAAAAGCTAACCCAAAACTGTACGATTCCTAAAGATTGAGGTTAAATAAAAGCAAGCTAACCTCACTTTTAAACTGCATTCTGAAAGTGATTGACTCCATACATCTGTATATATAAAAATCATATTACTCTAGTTTTTCACTTAAATTAAAAACTGAAGTCCTAAAAATTGAGGTTAAGTAAAAGCAAGCTAACCTCACTTTAACAGCATTCTGAAAATTTTTGACTCCATACATACATATATATAAAATTCATATTACTCTGGTTTTTTTTTATTTTTACATAATCATTTTTCATAAACACTTTTTTCTTGTTAAACTTAAGCATAAAATATTATTAATGTTAGCACAATACATAATTATATTTATATATATGTATATAGTATGTTAAAAATTACGTTTTAGATTTATATTTATATATGTATTTTGTTTTACATTATTAATTTTTAATTATTTTCTTGTTTGATTTGCTTAAAAACCGTGTCAGGGTTATATTCTCACTGTACCGACAATTCGATCCCAAATGTGAACAGTGTATTCTACAAGTACACTTCGTATATGTATATGTTTGCATGTGAGTGTGTGTAGAGTTGTGCATTCTACAATAAAAGTGAACAAAAACTGTAGCTTAAGATGAAAGAGAAACAAATTGCAGCATAGAGAGAAAGTTGAAGAAAGAATGAATCAATTCATTAAGTATATGTATTTATATTTATTTACATAACATCGTAAATGTTTATTTTAAACTCGCTAAATGTAACTATATAGAATACACAACTCTACACAAATATAATTAGTTTAATTGCTGTTGTTTATTAATATTATTATTATTATTAATTGTTTGTTTGATTTTAATTCGTTAGACTTAATTAACTGAACTATTTCTGTTCGGTTCGGTTCGGTTCTGTTCCATAGCAGCGACTTTTAAAAACTTAAAAAAAAAACAGGGTATTTAAAAAGGCATAAAAAGGTGTGGGCATAAATATTAAGACATACAAATAAAATAAAACATAAACAAAAGGCATTGCATTTTACATTACATAGATAATTTTAAGTTGCCTATTCATTAAAAACATTATATAATTAACATGATAATAATAATATTAAGATAACAAGCAAATAAATCAAAAGACATTGAAATGGATATTGATATTGAAAATTGTGTCTGTTGTTGTTGTTGTTGTTCTCAACTAGTCAAGTGTAGTGGGTGGTGGGTGGTTGGAGGGGGTGGTGTTGGTGTTGTGTGTACTTTTTAGAACCATATTTTAATACATACATATTTTTAATTGCGTTAGATTTCAATGCTCTGTTTTTGTTTTCAAAAATTATTAATTCTTTTTATCAGCTACTAATTGCTATATTACTAAGAATTGTTTTGAAACTTTTTTTTTTCCTTTTTGCTTATGCTAATAAATAAATATATATACGCATATATATTTTTTTCTATATATATATATATATGAATATATATATCGTATTTATAAGTATCGAATCACGTTCTTTATATATGTATTATATATATTATTAATATTGTTGTTGTATTTCTTTATCATTTTTTTTTTATGTTTTGTTTTTCTTTTAATATTGAATTATTAGGCGATCTGATTGTTGTTTCTCTCTCCCTCTCTCTCTCTCTCTCTCTCTATCTATCTAGCTCTTTGTTTAACAGACAGCAATTGTTGTTGTTGTTGATGTTGTCACAGTAAATGTTGTTGTTGTTGTTGATGTTGTAAACCGATATTATAATTCCATATCTCTGGCCTCATCCTCACTGTAATCAGACATACTGGACTCACTGTCGCTGCTCTCACGCTCCTGCTGCGCCGCCCGCAGCGCATCCTCGGTCGCATACCGTTGCACATAGTCGGCGACCTTGCGATGATACTCCTCCGGCTCATGCAGGTACAGGGCGGCCGCATCGCGATTTAATGGATCCACCGGATTTGGATATGTGAGCAATTGCGGTAGAAATGATTCAAATATATTCGATAAATCATATAATGCCGTCCAGGCCTGATTGATCACATCGAGGCAAACGGTGCCCGATGATTCGTCAATATTCGGATGATAGATTTTATTCACAAATCCAATGCTCGGCGATTTAAATGGATAATTGTCGGGCAGATAGACGCGCACCTTCCAAACGCCGCCCTCGTAGGGCGTACCCTGGGGACCAAAGAATTTCACATGGAACTCGTTTAGGCCACCGAGAATGGTGACCTCGTGTTTTGATTCAATTAGCTTGATGACATCATTGTCCATGCGTCGTTTACCAGCACTGGGCGAGGACATGTTTTTAATATTATTGTTATTATTATTATTTTTATTAAATTTAAATTTAATTATTGATGGTTCTTGATTTTTAGCTGATAGTGTGTCGTCGTTATTTTATTTATTTATTTTGGTTTTTTTGGTCTTCTCGTTATCGTTGTATCCACTAAGGCTAAGGCTAAGGCGGTGATTGTTGTTGTTGTTGTTCTTGTATGTTGCTATTGCTAAATGTTTTGCTTGTTGTTATTGTTTTTGTTTTGTTTTGCGTTGTTTTTATTTATTGCTCCCCGCTCTCTTTTCCACTATGGCCGCACACACACATTGAAAAATTATTTGGAGGAGCAATTACAGCTGCTGCCGTCTGCCTGGAAAATAAACGAAAATTTCAATTATCAGAGTGTGTCAGTGTGTGTGTGTGTATTATCCTTATCAACGCTGCAGTCGAATCTCGTCTATTCACAATAGAAATTGAAATGTAGGTCAAATGAGCATGCTAGCTCGCTCACACTCACACTCGCACTATCCACCATCTCACACACACACGCATTTGCACACAGCCTAAATAACAGAAACTATGTCAGCGTAGCATCAATAACAACAACAAAGCGTGACGTCGATAAATAAAACGTGCGCTTATACTCTCTCTCTCTCTCTCTCTCTCTTGCTAACTTTGACTCTCCCTTTACATCCTTCACACCAAGGTGAATTTAGTAACAAGGTGACAGCTGCTCTTTTTTTTCGAGTGTCCTTCATATCTTGTAGTAATTTCACCATGCATCCAGGACAACCTAGCAAACATTTCTTGTTGCATACTTTCAGGCTGACTGTCAATCATAAATGAAATGCAAATGTCTCAATTCTATTTGCTGTTGATTCACTTTTGTTCACTTGATTCACTTTTTTTTTTTTGCTCATTATTTATTTTTTTTTTTGCGTTTGTTTCCAAACAAGCTCAGCTGTTTAATGTTATTGGCTGACTCGCCTGTTTGCTGAGTAACAGCAAGCGAGTGAGAGAGAGAGAGAGAGAGTGTGTGTGTCTGAGCGAAAAGTTAAAAGCAACCCCCTTGACAGTTGCAAGTTATCAACAAATATACAGTGCGCTCAACTAATGTTCAACACAACAAACTCAACAAGGTTGAATCATTTTGTTATTTTTTCCACCTACGTATATCTTCATCTTCAGTCCAACAACTGTCTGCTTTTGCAAAGCATTCGTTAATATGTATGTTTGCATGCATGCATATGTTTTCTCTAGCAGATGTCTGCCGATTGGACGCTTAACTGTCAACACACACTGTACAGCAAAGTGTATTTACTAATAAGGTGACGTCGTCCAATGTGGTGAGGGTACAATAACCCTTTTTCAGAGCTGGTTACTTTCAATCTGTTTCTTTTATCGTTGCCTTGGCTAACGAAGTAGAGAGTGTTTTTAGCCAAGTTATTTTGATTAAAACTAAACTGAGGAACCGTCTTGGAATAATTTAACAATTAGGAAAATATATATATTATACAATTTTTCAATTATAGGCATATGTAAATTTTATCTTCTGCAGATTCGGATTGCGTCGACACAAATCGTGTTGCCATTCGTACAACTTGCCTGAAAAATACCTTAAGTTTATAGAATGATATAATGAATATAATGAAGGCGAAAAAATCATTGAAGAGGCCTTAAAACTATTAAATTAAATAAACAAGTAATCAAAAAAATTTGGCCTTTTTCTGTCTTATTTTTTATTTTTTTAGCTTTTTCCCTTTTTTTTGTCGTTTTGTCTTTTTTTCCAGAAAATGTTTGGCATCACTGATTCCGACAAGCAATTTGGCCCCTTAACAGAGAGCAGCTGTAGTGAAGACGTCACCTATATGGTAAATACACCTTGCTGTACACGCTCTGGTCAAGCTATGCTCTCTCTTTTTGGGATGAGCTAATTCAACTATCTCCCTCGCTCTCGCGCGTTTCTTGTTGTTCATGTACAGACAAACCTACACATTGGGGCTTTTCAATTTCGAAATGAATTTGTGACTTGTTCTGTTTTTATTAAGCTTTGGCAAGTTTTACTGTACTCATACGCACACACAGCCAGACACTTGAAAGAGAGGAGCTTCCATGTGGTGATGTTGTTATATTTGCTTTGCCTTTGCTGTGTTTTGTTTGTGCTTGTTGTCTCTCAGCTGTGTGTTGGTCTCTCTGTATGTGTGTGCGTGTGGAGCCCACGCTCTCTCTATCTCTCTCTGTGCTCTGGAAGATCAACAGCAACAACAACACAACGTTGACTAACCAAATGACAATCAGCTGCAATTTCGTTCCAAGACATTGTTGTTGTTGCTGCTGTGGGGGACCGTGACTGTCTAATAATGATGGCACAATACATGTATGTACATATATATGTATACACTCATCTATATATTCTCGTACATGTATAATTTTAATATTTCGTTTTAGGACAAAAATCAAGCGAATAAAAGCAACGCAAAAGAAAGCAAATTTGAAAATGAAATGAAAATTGTTGTGTATGTATGTTTGTATGTTTTCCCTCTATATTCTACGAATGTCTTCTTCACACACACACACACACATACACAAAGAGACACACGCAGCTGACTGCAATTCATTTTTATTGCATTTTCAGATAATTACGAAACTTTTTGAAAACAATTTCAACAAAAGCACGCAAAGACACACACACACACACACACACACATGGTACATAACACACACACGCATACAAAGCCAGAGATAACATTATTATTTTGTTTTTTGCTTTTGCTTTGTCTTTGCTTATTTGTTAGTTATTTCTTTACTTTTGGGCCGTTATTGTTGTTGTTTTGTTGATGCTGCTGTTGTTAAATTTGGGGTCGCGTCTGTTGTTGTTGTTGTGTCTGTGACTTTTGATTTGATTTTGCTCTTGTTTCTTTTTGTTGTCTACTTCAACTAGTTACTGAAAATTAACTGGCAACAGAGTTTGGAAGCCCCCAGCGAGCAGCGCACGAACATCTGAAAGCAGCATAAGAAGCAGCACACAACGACAACAACAACAACAGCCAACAAACGGCAACGAGGGAGAGCGCGCGTTCTCTCCCTCGCATTGAGGCATTGGGAACGAGAGCGAAAGAGAGCTCAAGCGAACTTATGGAGAGAACGCGACGCGCCAACCTGCTGCCACGGCAAAAGAAAGACAGAGCGATTGAGAGAGGACGTGAGAGAGAACGAACGTGGAGAGAGACCACCACAAAAGCACATGTATAAAGAAAATCATAATAACAAAGCGAGAGCCAAAGTCAAAACAGCAACAGCAATAATAAGAGCAGCGAAACTATGCAAACAATATTAGACGAAAGAGCAGCAGAAAGCAAGAGCAGGAACAAAAACAACAACCAGTCCACGATATTCTGCCAAAGCAAAAGAAAAGCTATAATCAAGGACAGCAGCTGTAAAGCACATACGACGCTAAATGCAACATACCAACACACACACGCAAACAAACAAATATTAAATAAAAACAAAACCGAGCGTAGCCGAAGCTTTCAATGCCCTTCATTTTCATTTTGTGTTTTAATTCGCAATGACGCACAAGTCAGACCCTTTTCCCCCCCTGCAGTTGCACCCCATCACCCTCTCACTCGCTCTCTCTCAAACTGCAAAAGGGAATTGATTTAAGTGTTAAACTAACGGGGTCAAATGCAGCACACAACACATGCATATGTGTGTGTGTGTGTGTAAAGCTATTGTAAGTTCACGTTAAGCTTGCGCATGAACGCGTTTCATGGATTCTGAGTAAAATACATATTTTTTTTTTTTGATGTGACACCTTCGCCGCCTCCACCACCAGCTCACCACATGTAACGGTCATTGACTGCTTATTTAAGTGTATAAGGAAACAAAAAGGATGAGGGGTGGTGAAATATGGGCTAAGGTTAAATGTTAAAAATGTCTTTGCTTCGTTAACATTTCAATAGAAACGTCTCTCTCTCTCTCTCTATCTGTGTGTGTGTCTAACAGTTCCGTTTGCTGCTGATAAGATTTTAAAACGCAAAAGCAAAGAAACAAAAACGAAAGGGAAAAGAAACACAAACACAACGCAATAAGTGTGTAAGCAAAGCAAAGTGCGTAGTAGCAAAAACCAGAAGAAATAAGAAAAGCGAAGAAGAAATGCTGCCTGCCAATTTCATGTTTTTATTTTTATGTTTTTTTTTTACTGATAACAGTTAAACATCTGTGTGCAAAAAGGAAAAAGCAGACACAAAGGAATCCAAAAGGATACACACAAACATAGACTTATTGGATACACAAACCAAAAACAAAAACAACAAAAACTGAATTACAATGGCTATTTTAGCATGGAGCGAAAGAGAGCATGCGAAAAGAGCAGAGGAACAGAGTCAGAAGACAAAACAAAACTGCAAGGGCTGACTGTATACATACATATGTACATATGTATACACACACACACACACACACATCTATGTAAATATGCAATGTGCATACGTAAGAGCAATATTGGGGAATACAATGAACAATAATGTTAAGAGTTAGAATAGTCGATTAAGCAGTGCAGCGATCTCTTGACTGACTTGCACCCGTTGTTGTTGTTATTATTATTATTATTAGTCGTATTGGTTATTTTAATAACTGTCGCACCCCCTCCCACAACAATATGCACTTACATACACACATACACACACACGCACGCAAACATGCGCAGACATTATTGCATTCATTTGCAAGACCTTTGGTTATTAAATACTTCAAGTGTAATTTTGGTAATTCGCAAAACGGAATTTTGTGCATTGCAATTGGCCACTGATTGGGATACCTTTTAATTTTGATATTCTCCGTATTATTTTCCTTCTTGTTGTTGTTGTGGTTGATGATGATTTTGTATTGGCTGCCGCCTTTGATTTTTACGCTTCGATACTTCTCCACATTGTTGTGTGCACCGACCGCCTGTGCATTTTTTCACGCTTTTAATAATTTAATTTAATAATTATTGTTTATTGCCTCATCAAATAGAAATGCACTGCTCCATTCGTTTTTCTTTCGTCGTCTTCTACCGTTTCTACTTGTCGTCTTCGGCTTTCCAGCTGTTATGCTCTCTCTTAGCGTATTTTGCAACAAAAGAAAAAGCGACAATACTTCTTTCGAATACTTCTCTCTCGCTCGCTCGCTTTACTTTTGCCTAAAGAAGTTGCCTGACGGTAAAAAAAAAATCATGTGGCAACCTTGTCTTCGGCTTTCCAGCTGTTATGTTTTCCCCAGGCTTTTAATGCTAATCGATATGATTCGATAAATTCGATGAACAGAGAAATTTAAATTTCATTCATCGACAACGGATGAAATTGTTTTAATAACGTCCGTGAGTGTGCATATCGAATGTTGTTGAGCGGCAGCAAAAGTTTATAAGTTGGAGAAAATACAGTCGAATGTTCCCAACTCGAATTACCACTATCCAAAGAAAAGGTTCTAGTTATAGAGATATTCGACATTTAAAGTTATTTTTCTTAAGTTTAGCTAGATTTAGAGAGAAATTCGAGTTATGGAAAT
The DNA here is from genome assembly GCA_035047525.1 of Drosophila quinaria. NCBI lineage: Eukaryota > Metazoa > Arthropoda > Insecta > Diptera > Drosophilidae > Drosophila > Drosophila quinaria. Next base: position 34,690,367 of record JAWNPO010000455.1, read on the forward strand.
TTAACTGCAAATTTTGCAAATTAAAATTTAATTTTTTTGAATATTTGACATTAAATAGTTACAAGAAAATAAGTTGTAATCACGGTTGCCACATTGGAGTTTTTGCGCCAACACTGGCTCTTTTTTAGTCAATTTGGCTCATGTTTTGTTTTTTTTTGGCTCAATCAGAATTTTAAGTGCTGTCATCTTTTGCTTGCATTAACAGTGATTGGCATACTGTGCGCTGTTAAATAACCGAGCAGTGCTGATAAATGCTAAGTAAACAGTAGGGTTGTCGAATATTTTTAAAATATCGTATCGATGATATTTTCTGTTTTAAAAAAACATCAAAATGATTTTTAATATATCATTTTAAAATATCGATTATTGATATATTTTGATATTTTTTTTTTTTACTTAAAAAAAAAAGTAATACGCACAGTAAAAAGTACTGGCCAAATTAATAAGTACACTCTTTCTTTTACTATAACAGCTATTATAAGCCAAGTCTTAAAATTTAAAAAATATATTTGGAAAGGTCATTTAAATTCCGTTTGAATGACGCATAACTTTCCTTAACCCAATAAGTACCCATTGAAATATTCAAATTTTAAAAAAAGTCAACTTTCAAAACTTTTTTCCTCGATTTTTTCCAAAAAATGTTGGGATGCAAAAACATTCTTCAAACAATTTTAGGTGTGACTGCAAAAAAAAATGTTCAAAAATCTTATCGCTTATATTTTTTATAAAATTTTGAAAATTCCTTAAAAGGCACTTATAAGTAGTTTTCATACAATAAGCAAAATATCAAAAAAAAAAATCGTATATTTGATATATCGCCAAATCTAATATCGCGATATAAATATATCATTTTTTATAAAAAATATCGATATTTTGATATTTTGATATATTTTCAACAACCCTAGTAAACAGGCAGTGTGGCAACGCTGTCATTGCACTGGCAACACTGCCGATATGTGCAAGTCGTATATACACAAAGAAAATTGATAAAATTCAAATAAAAAACATGAAATTTATTGCAACTGACTGCTGCTGATTGCACACAAGCCCACTAATCAACGCAACGCAACGCACTAAGCACAAAACCACAAACATACCACACAACTCATTTCAATAACAAGGGGGGTCGCACACACACACACACACACACACACACAAAAACATACTCACAATCACACACACACATACCGCTAACAAAATGGTAAGTAAAAAAAATGAAATAAAAAAAAAAATGATTAAATTCAAATGCAACATAAATGCGTCATCACAGCACGCCGCATCGATGACGTCGGTGGAGGTGCTATTGAATGAATTCTATCAGCCAACGACGAGCAATGCAAGAAAACGGGAAATTGAGACGAATCTTTTGGCCTTTAAATCGCAGCCAGAAGCATGGCAACTCTGTTTACGGGTGGCCACCACCAGCAACAGTTTCACCGAGAATCAATTCCTCTGGTTCTTCAGCACATCGACGCTGGAGCATACGATAACGCGACGTTGGACACAGCTGACGCCGTCGGATCGCAATATGCTGAGGGAGACACTGTGGAACTGTTACGCCCAATTGGCCGTCATCAATTGTGCCCGACGGCATCGCGATACGTTGGCCCAATTGATTGCCCTGCTGGGGAAACGTGAGTTTCCCGAACAGGATCCCAATTATATGAAACACTGCATGGAATTGAGTAAAACACGATTTGTACTGGGAATCAATTTGTTGCGTGTCACCTCCGAGGAGGTTGTGAGCAATCGTGGCGATTTAACCACCGAATGGAAGCAATACTTTCAGTTGTGGTAAGCATATGTACACACAATCATCATCATTTCCAACATCATCATCATTATCATCAACTTATACACTCAATTGTGACTCAATCCAGCGAGTTTTGAGCTTGCCTTGAAATTCTTTTTTATAATCTTGCAGCGGGTATTATAAATTCAGCACTAAATGTGTAACAGTCGAGTAGTTATTGCCATGTCCGTCTGTTTTCTATGTAAACTAGTGTCTCAGTTTTAAAGCTATCTCGATGATGCTTGTTACAGATTCGTCTGTTTACTTTGTGTCAGCAGTCTACATTTAATTACTAAATCATAAAGTTACCTTATAAATAATTGTTTAACAAATGCTCCTTAACTACGACAAACTTTGTCGCTTATTTTAAAATCTTAATTGATCTCAAAGAATATTACACTTTATTCATTAAACAGCAAATTAATTTTGTTGTGCTCTGAACATCTTTACCAAATTTGACTAAAATCATATAATTGCCATTGAAACGATTTACAAAGATTACACATCAACTTTTGGTTTGGCAATTTTTTTTTGTTTTTTAAATTGGGGTCGAAATAAACCTTTGGTATAATAAACTTTTTTATTTTTAATGATATCTCAACTTGCCTCTGTCTTTTATAATTCTGTCATAGAAACGATCGGCTAAAAATCAATCTTTAATATGAATTTTTTGTTTAATTTTTAAAGATATCTGGAACAATCTCACAGAATATAGATTAAATGTTGTCCCATACATTCTTAGCAAATTTGTTTAAAATCGGTTGAGCAATTTAGATTAATTATGCATATTTTGTGCATCTCTTGCGCTATACCACGCTCCTTGTGCATCAGCTATAGTATAATATAGCGGTGGGCACGCCTGGGCTCCGGGAGCTAGTAGCTGCTCCCAACATTATTTCTGCCTATTTGGCGCTGTGAACAACAAAAACGCACACAAGACTCGCGTTGTTGTTGTTGTAGTGCTCCCGAATCCGCATTTCGTGTTCACCGCTGGTCTAATACATACTGACCAAATTAGAGTAAAATAATACCCACCATATTATCCAAATGTCTTAGAAACAACATCTGTAAAACACAATAAGTTGAGCTGCAAGTGTATCAAATCTTCGGCATGCCGTTGGTAACCATTATATCTAGTTTTTTATTTGTAATTTGTAATTGTTCCCTCATGTTTTGCATATTTGTTTGTTTGATTGTTTGTGTGCCTGCTCTGTGTAGCATTTCCATGTGTATACCCGATGTTATGGACCTGGTCACCAAATATCTACTAATCGCCGTTTGTCACATCAATGGCAAAGACATACAATCAACCATACCCAGCACATTCATGGATTTCAGTCTAACCACTGCGCTGCCAAATGACAATCAATTAAGGTATGTAAATAATGTAAATAATATATATTCTTGATTGAGATTCTTTTTTGTAGATGTGCTAATCATTTTGTTTTAAAAAGCTATGTATGTTTAACATCTGCTGTGGATGCAACAATTAGACTTGAGCTTATTAGTTTAACAAATTTATCTCTACTTAACCCCAAGATCAAAAAGTTGTAGAACATCTGCTCTGTAAAGAAACAAGTGCTTAGGAATAATTTATCTAATAATGCTTAGCTTCTTTTTCGGAATACTATCTCTATTCCTCTCCAGCTTCAAAGAGGTCTGAAGAAGGGAATGCTTTGAATTAGCCTATTAGAATCAAACATTTTAAACACTGGCGTATTTGGGAGCTTAAAGACTATCTAATTTCTTCCCTTTTTGTTTATCTTGAGCTTACAAATATAATATATACTCAAGTTAAAAATTAATTAAGTAATGAACCCAGAATAAAGCTTAGATATTTCTGACAAATTAATAGATTCTATAGTTTAATTTATTTTATATTAATTATTATTATTTATATTTATCATTTATAATTAATGAGTTTAAAGAAAAATGTATCATTATTGTTATTATTATAATTTATATTTATCATCAATAATTAATTAGTTAGCAGTAAAATTTATCGGCAATTTATAGTTATTATTATAATTTATAATTACAGAGAAATTTATCAGTTAATTTTATTAATTTATTTAATTTTATTATTATTATTATTTATTCTTTATCTATTGGTTTACAGACACATTTATTGGTTTATTTATTTTATAGTTATTTTTTGTTGTTATTTATATTTAATTTACCTTTATTCTTAAAAGTAAACTGATAATAATGTATCAACTTGTTTGCAGTTCCTCAGTGCTGGAGCTGCTCGGCTGTGTGCAGCATTTGGTGTCCTGGATACGCACCGATCTGATCTCGGAGTACTTCCTAATGAGCATACTCGACTTGTCGCAATGGCGCCAGGACAAGGAGCCCATTTCACTGGCGGCACTCTCGGTGCTGAACGAGCTGCTCTACTTGCAGAAACCATTGCCCTATGCGGGCACATTGATCAATGGAGTGAGTGGATTGCTGGAGCAGCACAATAGCACGAAACATCAGAGTGAAATGTATAGCGATAAGTTTCGTGAACTCTTGAGACTTTATAGCACCAAATATGCGGGCAAATTGTTGCAGGAGCCCGAAATGCTCGAGTCATTTCTCGATCAACTCTATCGCTGCACCACCAAATGTAAGAAATGCAACTCACAAATTAAATTTTTCATCATGTTTTTATCTATTTATTGTATTGTCAGTGCATGGCGCTCTGGACTTTACCGAGAAACTGGATATTTGGACGCCCATCATCAAGGTGATTGCACAACAGCCAGGACGGATGACAGCTCATCATGGCGATATTATGACAAAGCTGGTGGATGAGATTATGCGACGCACACAATTTGAGATCAACAAGCAGGAGCTAGAGCTGCTGGACAATGAACTCATGGAGGATGATGTGCGTATACAACCCGAATTCAAATTCATTTCGACTAAATTTGGATTCGAGTTGAACATTGAAGTCTATCTTGAATCCAAGAGAATTCACAACTCATGATATTATCATGTTTAAGCACTACAACTCTTTAAATAACTGAGTTATGTTGCTTAACTACTTTAAGATTCATTTGAAAATATGTTCATTGCATTAGATAGCTTAAATTTTACATTTTTTAAATTAGTTAACTCAACCATTTAGTTCAACTAGCCCGCATACCAAATTTCATAGTTCCACAGCCGTCATTTGCTGAGTTATGATCGTAATCTAATTGAAGATTAATATGATAGTTAGTTACAGTGTTCACTAGTTTAAAGTTTCATTTCTTTTACTCAAATATCGCCCAGTTCCATTCTTCGCTGAGTTATGATCTTGAATTGTTTTAAAGCAGCATCTTTCAATCGTTTTACAATCCTATTTGGTTTACATCTTTATGATATACATCTATGATGCCGAACAATTGTGGAATTCTTTATTAAGGCGACTTAAATACTTCTAGTCGATATATTAATTTTCCTTGAATGTGTTTCCCACCAAAGATAACTAATCTATCGACTTTTTCCCATTACAGACCCCCACAACGGAGTGGCAGCAGTTTCTGGATCAGTGCTTTGAGTGCCTGGCACTTTTGGCGAGCACTCGGGGTGCTCATATTGTATTTGCACAAGTATTTGCACATTGGTCGCGTCCGCAAACATATTTGTTGTCGCTGGAACTGGCGCTGGATCATGGCAGTGGGCGTTGCTATGAGGCGGCCAGGAAACTCAAAATGGCCAATGTGGCTGAAATATTAAGAGATTTTGCGACAGTCTGTCAGGCGGTGGTGCGATTGGCGCCTTTAATGGACACGGCGACAGCAGCCGCGGATGTCGTGGATGAGATGGAGAGCCAACTGCAAGTGCTGTCCGATCGATTGCTGCAAACGCTGCAGCTGCTGGCCAGCAATCGTATTGGAAGCTACGATGCGGACAAAGCGACCTTTCAGACTGATTTGGATAACCTGTGAGTAGTCAAAGCGATGAAGCCATCGGTAACTTGTCACCTTTCGAATTGTGGAATAGCAAATGTTATTTATTTGTCTTTCTCATTAAGTCAGATACTCAATTAGCTTATAAAACTCAAATAACATGAGATATCAAAATTATCTAAATGCAGTTTGTTAGCTTAATTATTTAACTTATCAACCACAATTTCATTTGTCTTTTTTGCATTTTTTTTAATATGATCATCCTAACCAACAAATTACAAATTGTTGTGATAGTTTTGTACATCACAGGCTACGAGGCTAAAAAGTTTAGAAACAAAAGAATTTTCAAGTCCCTAAATTTATGATAGCCAGTTGAATTAAATATATGAATTATTCTAGAATTAATTAGTTTGTTTTATATCGAATTAAATTGTCATTAGTGAAGGATATAATTATTTTAAAATAAAGATCTTTTCGAGATTGTAAATTTTTTCTATTTGGTAAGATTATTTAAAGTGAATTATAATAAAGTATGGCAGAAAACAAAAATGAATAGATAAATAGATAGGAAATGTTTGATAAAAGGAACTTTCATTAAAAAATTAATGGGAGCCGCCGCTGGCTCCCGGAGCCGATGCGTGCCCAACGCTGATTTAAATACCAATTAAATGTGAAACTTGCAATAAATGTTGAATTTTCTGTTCGGTCTTTTCTCTAGTTACGCTCAAGTTTTGATGGCCATACGCAGCATATTTCCGCTGTCCAAGTCGCTGAATAGCGAACAGCTGCTGCATCGACTCTTTGCCATATTGGGCAGCATATTTGCGTGCAACAATTCGTTGTCGGCCGCCTCGCCGATTGTGCAGCAGGCGGCCAGCGAGGTGCTGCTCTTCATAGCGACTGTGATACGACCCAAGTGTCTGCTGGACATACCCGAGATTCAGAGCTTAATGCAGGCGGGACCGCGCCTTGGCGCCCAATTGCCGCGCCAGGTGTGCATCAATGTGCACATCAGTCTGGTCAGCTATATGATATTGCCATGGAAATCGGTGCCCGAGCCACAACAGGATTATCCCCGTCGCCTGTGGATGCTGCGTGAATATATCGACTCGTTGGCCCGCAATTTCGTTGAGCTCGATTTGTCATCGGCGGGCGAGAGCAAAGTGGCAGCCACAACACTCAGTCTGCTGGGCACATTCACCGCCCTCATCGAGTACTTCAAGGCGACGGGCGCCAATGCCAAGGACATGCTGGCCACCACATTCAAGGTGAGCTCAATCAACTGATTTCAAATGTATTTTTAAGCAGCCATTACTACCGATAATAATTTAAAAGCAATGACAAATTTATGAATTTGTAAAGTTTAATTTAAAATGTATTAAAAGATTGGCATTAAAATCGGGAAAAATGTTGATATGGATATCGAAAGAAATATCACTGAATATTAAATTTAACATTTCAAAAAAAAAATAATGAACAAATACGTATAAAAGATAAATATTATATACGAACGGTTATCAGCGAGAAGTATCTATATTGACAACGGGAGAAGTAATCCATAACATATCAAATTTGTTCCCATTTTTTGCAATATGTATAATTATTAAATACATATTTTGACGTAAATTACACAAAAATAATTGATGAACTTGAAAATATCTCTTTCACAAATATTAACTAAACTATGAAAAAGAGGACCTTAAAATATCATTCGTAAAAAGTAAATTTAAGAGCTTTAAGAAGTATTTTTAAACTAAAATGAATTCCAAAACAAATTTTAAAACAATGTGCAAAAATCCATCTCTTATTTTTTAATTGATATTAAAACAAATTTGTAAAGTTTTTAAATCATGGGAACAACTCCAAAAAATCTTGAAATTTTTTTTTTTTAATAAGAGTTCATTTTAGATTTGGATTGGATTTTATTTGTTAATTTAATGTGTTAATGTTAATTTCTATTTTTTTAATTATTTATTATTGTCGACTGATCTTGGGCGACTTTTAAAAATAATAAGTATGCATATTAAATTAAATAAAAAGAGAAAGATTTGATTTTGATTTTTTTCGCTACTCTGTCTCTATCTAATACTGTCACTCTCTCTCATTGTCTCTGTCGTTTTGCAGCCCATATTGAACAAGGCGCTGGTGATATTCAATAGCTATGGACTGAGCAGCATTGCCATGGCCATAACCGTGGCGGAGTTCAGCTTGAGCATGCTGCGCACACTGCCAATGCATTTGGGTGCACAGTTCATCAAGGAGATGATCACGCTCTTTATCGATGTCAGCAGCAGGTGAGTCTCAACTTTCTCGCTCTCACTCTCTCGCTCTTTCTAAACCATTTACTTACAATCTCAATAGGGAACAACTGACGCTGAGTCGCTTGGCTGTCATGGAGAAGGTGCTGCAAATGTTTCAGCTGATTGTGGAGCAACCTGGCAGTGCCTCCTTGGCCCTGTTGCCCAACATCTTGGCCTTTAGCACACAGCAGATTTTGCCACTGCTACAGCAACAAAATGCGGCCACCGACAGCAGCGAAATTACCAGTCTGCTCTATGCATTGTTCGACAGGTGAGTCGATTGAAATATATTTTATTGAATATTTTACTATAAGCTAAACACAATCTGTAGATTAATAGCTATAAGTTTTAAAATAAAAGAGCCTATTTTGAAATTTGTTTGAAAAAGTTACAGAAAAGTGCTTTAAATATTTGCTTTTGAAATTTTTTCAAATTTAAGATTAACAGAAACTCTTGTTGCATAACTTTTATATTATAATCAAAAATGAGAGTTATTTCGTAATTTATGCATGGAACATTGTAAATATGTAAAATTTTAAATAATTTTAAAAAAATGTAGGCACCAGTATGAATATGAATTTGAAATTGTTTGCTTAATTTGAGATCTTCTTTTATAAATATGAAATTTATGATTGAAAAGAATTTATTAAATATACATTTATTCAGATAATTGTTTTGACAAATTGCAAAATTTCCATATATTTTTTTGACAAAAATATCAGTATATCATGATGTATTATTTTTGCCTTATTTAATTATAATTGATAATGGCTTTTAAAACAAGTTGAAAATAAGTAATGAAATCTATTAAGTTAATTAATTCAAAAATAAAAACAAACAAGAAAATTGTTTATTTTGTCACAATAATTACAAGAATTTTCGTCGCTTGACAGTTAATAAATAAATAATCAAAATAAAATGAATATCATATAATTATCAATAAAAGTATTCAACCAGATTAAATATTACAAATTTTTTTGGTTTAAAACATTTTTGTTTTTTTTAGAAACTGTATAATTTAAACGAAAACAAAGATTTTTTGAATAGGAATCATTTTTGTTACTTGATAAATGAATTAATCTTTATTTAAATTTATGACTGTTTTCAGCGTGCTCACCTGCAAGTGGCAATTCTTTTACAAGAACCAACTGAGTAATAGCCATGGCAATGGCAACGGCACGGCAAATGGCCAACAGCAGTCGCAGTCGCAGTCGAATTTCAATTGCAGCGACAATTTGCATCCGGATAGCTTTATGGCCATTATGAATGCCTATGGCCAGATGTTGGTCAGCGGCACGGATCCGACCAATGTGCGCAGCGTGTTGCTCTCCATGCAGAATGTGAACGAGCGCAGTCGCCTCTATCAGCGGGCACTGTTCAAGGAGCAGCTATTGGCATCCTTTCAACGGGCTCTGCTCAATCTGCTGCTCAGCGGCGAGGGTGCATTGCATTTTGATTTAATTGCCCAGGCACTGTATGCAATGGGACAAGTCGATCGACGGCAATTGCACGAGAGTTTTGTGAATGCAGCGCTGCCCGTGGCGCAAACAGCGCTCGAGGATATATGCCAGACAACTGTAAGATCATATAATATATATTTATGTAACTATCACTAAAATTCGAATTACTTTTTAGGACATTCCAACGTTTACGCAGAAACTGACACAGCTCATGCAGGATGCGCATTGTGCGCATCTAAATGAAACAACGTAGACTGTAACATAGATATATATCTATATATATATATATATATATATCAATCGGAACAACAACAAGACATCCTACAACAAAGAAAAGAAAAACTCTAAATTAAACACTCAGTCACAAAAATAACACCCTAAGTTCTGTCTCTATCTGTTTATCTATCTGTATGTGATTTCATATTATGTTCATATGTATATAGCTCTACTTACTTGTATCCCACTCTTTTACTCCCACTACCACTCTCTCTCTCTGTCTGTCTCTGTCTGTTGTATACATATTTGTGCATCTGCCGTTTCATGTTTCATGTGTTCCTTTTGAAGAAGATCCTTCAATCAAACGCGATCTACAAACAACAATTTATAAAAGACAATGTTAGCTTGTAATGCGATTCCGTTAAAAAACCTACATTAATATATTAATTATTATTAATATAACATAACTATAATTAATATTATTATTTAACTACATTATTATCACATGCAAACAGCAGCAACAACAAATTTGATAAAAGTCATATATATATATACTATCTATATACTTCCCATAAAGTGCATAATTATATTAGTATTATTCGCTTCCAACATCAAAATTCAATTTGCGCCGTCTTCATAAACAAATTAACAACAATCACAAGTTTTAATTGCATTCATTTTATTTATTGTATAACCAAATTCAGATTAGATATATGCATATATATAAATATCGCCACGATTCGATCGTGTTACGCAACAAAAACATCATGCATTACCTAATCTTAAGTATTCCTTTTCTTTTTGTCACCAAATTCAATTCGATTCAAGAACCAAAACATCATTCTTATATTTTTTCAAAATGCATTTTTGTGAAATAAAAAGAAATATATTAAACAATCTATATTACGAATGTGTTTTCAATTTTGGTATGATTTTTTTTTGGTATTGCTACAATAAAACTGAACGAAAAGTTTTGTAATTTAAAGAAAAAATATGTGTAAGGTAGAAAGAGATATCTTTGATACTATAAAATCTATAAAAATTGTTTGTTTAATTCATTTTTGTAGTCTATAATTCTAAACTCGGAAAATTTGTTGGGTAGGCCATATGTAGATCAAGTTAATTTAAGTTATAATAGGATAGTTAGTTAGTTAGTAGTTATAGTATTATAGAAATCAATTTTCATAGAGTTTACCAGAAAAAACAGAACTAGCGCCATCTAGCGTTTAACGCGCTCTCTAAATACCTCAGATATTAAGATCAGGGATCGTAACTCTTATAAGTTTTTTTTATAAAAGGTTTGAAATAAAAGTTATTGTTATTTTTAATTTTTATGATAAAAATTATAAATAAGAATTATTTTTAAATTTTTATTTAAAAGTTTAAAAATAAGAGTTTATTTTTCGATTTTTAAAATAAAACGGCCTATATATTTTATCTACACTTTATTACTTATCTATCATGGCACATAAAATGATCATACCTTTATTCATGAAATGGCCCTCTCGATCAAAAGATATTTCAATTCAACTTTTATTTATGATTTTTATGATAAAAGTTGAAAAATAACTTTCATTTTTTATTATTATTTTAAGAATTGATAACTCTTATTTTTAAACTTTTAAATAAAATTGAAAAATAACTTATTTATAATTTTTATCATAAAAATTAAAGAAAGGAGTTAAAAATAAAAATTGGAAATAAAAGTTTATCCGGTTGCTGGATAGGGGTTGATTTTTTTCCGCCACATAACTCTTATTTGCAATCCCTGATTAAGATAAAACTGTAAGAAAAGAACTAGTTGGAAATTCTATAATATAAATATAAAAAATCAATTTATATATAATAATTAATATAAAATTCAAAAATATTATCAAGTAAAAATAGAGAACAACATATTTAAGTTTTTTTTTTTAATATTTATTTTTCGGCCCAACTATTCTTTCTACTTGTATTTTTTCATATACGACCTTATATGTCAACTGTAAATAATTTTTGTTCCAATTAGAATGTGCATCACATAAGAAACCAGGTAAAATTGTGCAGCTGCTGTAAGAAAGAGCACATCTCTAGGCTCAGACTAGGTAAAAGTGTGGTTATGGTGCGAGTTAAGAGGTAGTTGGGATTTCGGGATAGAAGACAGAAGGCAGTTCCCGTCACGCGTTCCACACGCGTTGCGACAGAACAATAAACGAACGAAATTAATCCAATCTCAAATGTAAATAAATAGGAAAGGAAGAGCACTTAAAATTCAACAACAACAGGAACAGATAAACCGAGAGGGACAGCAAATACACAGTCAAAGTAAGAGAGTGTGAGAGGGAGAGGTACAGAGGGAGGAAGGGAGGTAGCGGATATTAAGGGCAGGGAGAGGCAGGGAGACAAGTCCTTTAAAGCGACAGCTTCCTTTTCATTGTTTCTGCCCATTTCGGTTTTTGCATTCGCTTTCAGGTGTCACAGACAAAGGGAAACGCAATAAAACTGCGATGCGACGTGCAGATACCCTGTAACTATGAAAGTTGCAACGAATTGTCAGATATTAACAATTCATTTAATATTGAAGAGTAAAATAGAACTAGAAAAATTTATATGGAATTTTGTTCAAATTTACAGGGTATATAGATATTGTGCTTAACTGTAGGTATAACCAAATTAATAACTATAATAATATACTTGAAAAATTAAATGAGATATTTAAGAATTCTTAATAAAATAATATTTACAGGGTATACCAAGTGTACATACCAAATTTCAAGTGACTAGCACAGCTAGTTGCCGAGTTCAATCAGGTCAAACAAACGTTGAGCCTGTCTTTCATACTTATATATGCATCTGATTACAAGAAATCTACGGCATACCCTTGACGAAGCCATTGCCTATAGGGTATAAAAAAAGCGAATGTAAATGAAATATTGCTGAAATTGAATTAAATGAAAAGCGAAAGCAAAAAAAAGAATAAATATAATAATAATAAAAGGGAAACGCAAGAAAACAAAAAGAAGAAAAAATATCACCCACTTCCGTTGCAGGTAGATAATTGTGTAGGTTTCTTTTTTTTTTTTTTTGGGAACAGGTAGAAAAAAGTATTTTGCATAAAAGTGAGAGAATTTTTGAGGATCATCCTGCGGAAGTGGAGGAACGAATCACGAACCACGAATCACTTGTTTGATGACGTACAGCAATTGAAATGTGGAGCGATCATGAAATGTGGTGGTTCCATCGAATAAAATTAGATTTGCTAATTTGTAGACTTTTGCCGAATACGGAATACAATTGACACTTGGAACTTGGTGGGGTCAGTGGTGATGTGGTGGAGCCTCTGGGCACATAGTCCAACCACCGAGGGCGAGTATAATTGCCCAGTGGTACCGACAAACCACAGACAGTTTAGCACTCGCTGCGTTACGAGACGGTCGTGAGTTGAAAAATATTGAAACCCAAAATAAATCGAGTGAAAAAACTATCGATAAGTTGAAGGATGTCTGTGGAAACGATGCAGGAGACGCTGCAACAGGCAGCGGGCGGTACTGCCGGTGGTGCAGCTGGTGTCTTTATGTTGAGTCCACTGCTCACGGGTCTCGTGGGCACGATTCTAGTGATGGCACTCTACGAGTACTGGCATCGCAACACACGTGAATATCGCATGGTCGCCAATATACCAACACCACCAACATTGCCGCTAATTGGACAAGCTCATTTGGCGGCCGGCTTAAGCAATGCCGAGATTCTCGCCGTCGGCTTGGGTTACCTCAACAAATATGGTGAAACGATGAAGGCCTGGCTGGGCAATGTACTACTGGTTTTCCTCACCAATCCCAATGATATTGAGCTGATTTTGAGTGGACATCAGCATTTGACCAAAGCAGAGGAATATAGATACTTTAAGCCGTGGTTCGGTGATGGTCTGCTGATTAGTAATGGTCATCATTGGCGTCATCATCGCAAGATGATTGCACCCACATTCCATCAGAGCATCCTGAAGAGTTTTGTGCCCACCTTTGTGGATCACTCGAAGGCCGTGTCCGATCGCATGGGCAAGGAGGCCGGCAAATCCTTTGATGTCCATGATTACATGTCCCAGACCACTGTCGACATCCTGCTGTCCACGGCAATGGGTGTCAAGAAGCTGCCCGAGGGCAACAAGAGTTTTGAATACGCCCAAGCTGTCGTCGATATGTGCGACATTATCCACAAGAGGCAAGTGAAGCTGCTGTATCGCCTGGACTCCATTTACAAGTTCACCAAGCTGCGTGAGAAGGGCGATCGCATGATGAACATTATTCTGGGCATGACCAGCAAGGTGGTCAAGGATCGCAAGGATAACTTCCAGCCGGATCAGCGGGCCATCATCGAGGAGTTGGAGCAACCAAGTGCCAAATCCGCATCCACTAAGAAGGAAGGACTACGCGATGATCTCGATGATATCGATGAGAACGATGTGGGCGCCAAGCGGCGTTTGGCCCTGTTGGATGCCATGGTTGAGATGGCCAAGAATCCCGAAATCGAATGGAATGAAAAGGATATTATGGATGAGGTGAACACCATTATGTTTGAGGGACACGACACAACATCGGCGGGTTCCAGTTTTGCGCTCTGCATGCTGGGCATTCACAAGGACATTCAGGATCGTGTCTTTGCCGAACAGAAGGCCATCTTTGGCGACAATATGCAGCGGGATTGCACCTTTGCCGATGCCATGGAAATGAAATACTTGGAGCGCGTTATTCTGGAGACGCTGCGTTTGTATCCGCCAGTACCATTGATTGCCCGTCGCCTGGATCATGATGTCAAGCTGGCCAGTGGCCCGTACACAGTGCCCAAGGGCACCACCGTTGTGGTCCTGCAATATTGTGTCCATCGACGTGCCGACATCTATCCCAATCCAACGAAATTCGATCCCGATAATTTCCTGCCCGAGCGTATGGCCAATCGTCATTATTATAGCTTCATTCCATTCAGTGCTGGACCCAGAAGTTGTGTGGGACGCAAATATGCCATGTTGAAGTTGAAGGTTCTACTTTCCACCATTGTGCGCAATTATATTGTGCATTCCAGCGAAACGGAGGCGGATTTCAAGCTGCAGGCTGATATTATTCTCAAGCTGGAGAATGGTTTCAATATTTCGCTGGAACAGCGCAAATACGCAACAGTCGCTTAAAGAACTTCCCAAAAATTATACTCTGAATCTTGAACCGTAGCCTGAAACTGAAACTGAACCAAAGACCGGAACCGGAACCGAAACCGAAAACTTCAACGTCACCCAACAACGTCACAGTCAATCAATCAATCAATTCAGCCAGAGAGTCAAATTTGCTTAAACAAATTTAAATAATAACCAGAGCAACAAGTTAACGAAGCAAAAATCTTAGAGGAAGTTTTTAGTTTTTTTTTTTTGTAATAGTTTTTTTTCGCATTGCTTTCGTTTTTTTTTATTTTTTTTTGGTATATGCGGTTGGTGTCCTTATATCTTACACAAACACATATGTATAATCTATATATTTTATGTAATTCACAGCTAACTGTTCTACAAATTTATATTTTTTTTCTTAGTTTATAGTGTGATTTTTTTTCTGTTGTTTTTAGTATTTATTAAGTCACATGGTTTATATGAAACCCAAAAATAATTAAAAATATATGTCAAATGCAAAGGCAGCCACAAGAGCTCCAAAAATATAAAAAGGATTCGTGTTTTCTCTTTTTTCTCAGTTCTTTCAGCGTTCCATCTATCTGAACTCGGCTCTGAGATGAGCTAACTTGCTGAAATTTGATCTAGCTACTTCTATATACTAAGTATTGAATTGTATATATTGGTCTTAGGCCTAAAGCTTTTTCTTCTAAAGATAAAAGATCAAACACATTTGTTTTTCTTGTTTCTGATCTATTTAAACTCGTCCTTTAGCAGAGCTATTATTTTAACAAGAAATTATATATGTGGATAATTCTCTCTTCTGCAGAAAGAGGAAACTTATAGCGGAAACTTATAGCGGAAACTTATAGTGGAAATGTTGATTTTGGCCAATTGTTCGTTTTCAAGATAATTTAAATTTTAAAACAAAACAAGGCAAGACCAGTCTAACACTGATTTCGGCAAAAAGTCAACGAATATTTGATGAAATTAATTTTAAAATGTGATGAATTGAAAAACGTTTTTTTTTTTTTATTAAAAATATTAAGTTGGCATATTTAATTAGATAAAAATGTAGTATTAAATACTTTGACATTTAGTTAAAGTTTAGATGTTTCATAAACATAGGAAAATAATTTTAAAAGTAACAAAAATTTGATTGGAAAGCGAATATTTTAGTAAAGAATCTTTGGTTATAAGTTCTAAAATACAGTCGAACTTCCCTAACTCGAATCACCATTATCCAAAGAAAAGGTTCGAGTTATGGAGATATTCGAGTTATGGAGCTCTTTTTATTAAGTTAATTAATTTTACTGCCACTCATTTAGTTCGAGTTACAGAGAAATTCGAGTAATAGAAGTTCGAGATATGGAAGTTCATCTGTGTATTTTTATTATAAAATTTATAATTTCTCAAATTAGAAGCATCACACTTTGAAACATCCTTACTTAAAAATTGTTCCTTTTCTGAAGCCGACAGAGCAAACCTAACTAATCTTAAATTTCATTTTTATTGATCATTGCCGATTTTTTATCAGATGTTAACTGGTCATTAGAGTGATTCTATTTGTATATACATTCGTTTTTTGGCAGTTGTGTGCACGCGACAGGTCCTAAAAGGATGTCAAGCGAAACGGATCTGGAAAAAAGGGGTTTGAGGTGAGATTGCAATAAAAAAGCAAATGAATGTACAAACTTCCGGTTCCTGCAGGTAATAAATGGCTATAAAAAATGAAATGAAATTTTGTTTGTAACCCTAGCCAGAGACGGGCCTGAATGCTCAATACTCGTATTTGCCTAGCGCAAAAAAGGACAATGACCAAACAAAAAACGTTTGGCGGCATGACGCCGTGCGCTACATCGATACATTTATAAATATATGTATGTGTGTGTGCGTGTAAGGACCTGCTTGATGTCCTTTTTGGCCACACTGCACCCCCTTCATTAATCTTGTTAGCAACACTGTTGATCCTGGCTACGAAAAGGAAGTGCAGCTGAAACCGAAAGGATTTCCGTTTCGTAATACGATGATGCTCGAACGGAATCTGGAAAATTGGATAAGGATAAGAAAATGCGCAACAAGGCTTAAAAGTGAAAGCCGACACACATGCGCACACACACACACACACAGACACACTCACACACACGCATACATACAGTCGCAATGATTGTTGCTTTATGCAAGCGCGTAGTCAGCTTTAAGTAAAAGGGGGCAGCGACAAATCATTTAGTTTTTTTTGTAATTCGAATTAAAATTACATACATATGTATGACTACATTTTCAAACTCATGTAAGATGAGAACTTACATGAGAGATTTTATAAATGAAGACAAAAACCAGTTTTATAGTTGAAAATAACTAAAAAAATTAAAATAAAAATAGCTAGATGAGGATTTAGCTAACATTCTACATGGAGGAGAGTTGATTTTGGCTTGCTCGAGGTCTGAACCTTAAAATCAAAAAAAACGACACTCGTAAAAATAAATAATAATAAAAGCAAATATCCTAAAAAAATAGCTTAACTTAAATCCATCAAAAGTTGAAATTTAGTGTATTTTTGTATTTTTTTTTCTTTAATTTACTTGATTAAAATTTTTTAAAAATATGCTACATCTAGCGTTCAAAAACCTAAATTGCATTGAAGCTCTCAACAATGTTATTAATCCTGTAAGGCTCGTTTTCCATAGACCACTAAAAGCTAATATCAACTTAGAGACATTTTTGAATTTGAAATTATTTTCTAGACAGTTCTTCTTAGTTTTAGCTAATTCATTTAATTTAAGTTCTAGACATGAAAATGACAAAAAACGTTTCAGTTAGTTTTCAAAACCTGAAACATTAATTTAAGCTTTCACATTATTGAAAAAATACTATTGTTGAAGCTTAATAAATTTAGCTATGAATTTAAGGGGAACTACTTATGACAACCCGACGCCCACCATCTGCCTACGCCCATGGCTTCTTCAAATATCGATAAGTGATTGAGCTTCAGCTTCAGTTGGTGGGTAAAGAAGGGGGCAGAGGCAATGCTCCATGGATTGCGTCTACAATACATTTGGCATGCTGATTAAACGACAACAATATGCAAACAATGGCATTTGCATTTGTCACAATCGACGCACCGCCGATAACCTCGTCGATTAATCGCATTACTTAAACGTCTGGCCCCAAAAAAGAAAAAACTAAATGAGGTGTCAACTTAAGTTAGTGAAAGGTACTACGCTGTGCATAATGCTAACAAATATGTACACACATATATACAGATACTTACACAAACACACACACACACAGACACATACAGGGTGCCAATGGGATCAAGGACAAAGGCGCATCAATATTTTGACATTGTAAACAGTTGCAGTTTTGCAGATTGCGGCGCATTAACGCACGTACATTTAAATTGTGGAATGTGTTAGCAGAAGCACATAAAATTAATAAGGAACATCCATCAATTATGACTTTTATCGCTACACAAGCATTTCTCACGTTTTATTTCACAGCGGGCGTTGCAGACTGACCGATAACGAGATCCATTCAATATCGATATTAATCGCGCTGAGTAACTGACGTCAAGCACAGCATGCACTTTGCATAATATGCACTCTCACACACACATACACAACTCATACACACACACATACATAACACATGCATAGTGTCATGAAGCAATAACATAAGGAGGTCTCGTCGGCTGCCGAATTGTTCGGGTTTTAGGTCGCTGTCGTTCAGGGCGTGCGAAAGGTTGTGTGCAAAAGAAAAGCACTTGCAAGGCGTAAAATTTACTCTGGGCTTTACATTCAAGTTCAAATTTATTAAAAATTAAATTATAAAAAAACTTCAATTATTTTTATTGCCATACGGAACTTTAAACCCCATGCCGCCCCATCTAAGGGTAAATCAAAGCACTCTATTATCGTTTCCCTCACACTCACTACGCTGAACCCTTTCACTCGCACTTATTGTTAGTACAGATAAAATCCTACTTTTTGCCGACGAGATCTCCTTATGTTATTGCTTCATGCCAAACAGCTTTTATTCGCTTGCTCTTAACAAAAGTAACCGAAGACAGATAGACTGCTTGTAAGAGAGAGAGAGAGAGAAGAGTGTCAAAAATTGTGATCGGTTAGTTACAGGCAAACTTCCATAACTCGAACTCCTATAACTCGAATTTTCTCTAACTCGAACTAAATTAAGTGGCAATAGAGTTTGCTTGTCAAATTACATACAATTCTGCTTCCGTAACTCGAATATCTATAAGTCAAATTTCTCCATAACTTGAACAAAAAAATTAAAATGTTTATCGCTTAAAGAAATTTATTATTCAAGAAATACAAAAGTGGGCCAACCAAATTGAAGTGGCTGAGAAATATGATATCTCAGCAAAAACAGTTTTCATTATATTAAAAAGAAAAAAATGAACTATGATGTCATTTGAATCGGGAACTTCTTCTGGATTTAGCAACAGAACAAACAGATTTTTGAGAATATTGACCGGTCTTGAACATAATGGAATCTTTTTTTTTTGTTGAAAATAACATGAAAAGTTTGCAATTTGAAATGTATTTATGAATGAATGAAATTGTAGTTTCTTTTAAAGGACTTTAAAAAAATAATTCCACAAAATCGAACTTTTTCTTTGGATAATGGTGATTCGAGTTAGGGAAGTTCGAATTAATGCGTTGAGAATGTGAATCTTGTTTTTAATAAATTTTTAATAAATTTTTAAATGAAAACGCTTAAAAAATGTTGTCTGTCGATTGGTTTACAGGTTTAAATAGGTGTTCACACACGACTGTAAACTGTAAATGTAGAGTTCCAAGAGTTCTATATGAAGAGAGAGTTGCATTATTTGCTTATTTTGTCCATTGATTGAGCTGTTTCCGGGCTGTTATTGTCCGAATTGTCAGCTCTTAGCATAATGGAGGACCCCACACATTTGGCACTGAAAATGTGTGTTTTGGCCAAATCTTTGGCAAATCTCAAGTTGTCCATTGACAGACTTCTGTACAATGATCACATAGAAGGGCAGCTTCGGGGAATGAGAGTGAGAATAAGTGCTGAATAAGGACAACAACGAGGACAACTCAATCAATGCAAAGTGCGAACGCTGCCTGGAGAGTTGTCGCATTGAATCAGTTCGAGCAACTGTCAAAATTGTTGGCCAGACAATTGAGAGTTGATGACTCAATGTTGTCCTTTGTGCACCGCCACCCTGGGCGCAATAGTCAAAACAAGAAGCAAATCCAGCAGAGGCAGCAGAGGCAGAGACAACAGTGAACACGTGGAGTGAATTTCCAATGACAAGGAAAACATGTGCAGCCAGATCTTGGGGATGGGCAGCAGTGACACAAGGAGCAACTGGAATCTGTAACAAACAACAGATGTTTACCTTATGGTCATGGCTGTTTTTTTCTTTTTGGAGTACGCAACTCTCACAAAAATCCAAACACTTCTTTCCTCAGAAAAAGCACGAAATGCTACGATAGGCACAAAATTCACAATTCCACTATTTATAAATACAAAAAAAATATTATTAGTTAAGAAATAAGTAAAAATCATAAATAATTATTATTTTTGAGTTATATATTTTTTGATCAAACAATGATTACGGTCTAAGTCTTAAAAAATTAGTCAAAAATAATGATAATCATTAAGTAAAATGTGAAAAATCAAAATATAATCATTAAAATGTAATTTTTATAATATAATTTATAATGAAGGTTTAAGCTTTAAAGTTGAGATTTTTAAAAATATATATGTTAGATTTTATATTTAATATTACTTACACAGACAAAATAAAAAATACATTCAAAAATTCATGGAACATAATATTTGATTTTAGCATGTATTTTTTAAGAATGTAAGAATTATTGTTAAATTAACATAATCAGGGGTGCCACAGAAATCGCTTTCGCTTGAGCATCAAAAAAAACTAAAACGTTTGATTTCACTAAACAAAATTCTTATAGATGCCCCATAGTAGGTATGAAGGTATTTTTTTTTTAAATTAAAATTATTTCATCAATGAAAATTTGACTCAGGCTGGGTCTTAAAATTTGCTTTTGTGCCGGACAGGGTATCAAAATGGATGCCATTTCTAGTTAAAAGTAAACCCGCCATCTCAATATGTAAATGAGCTCTTGCCTTATGAATGAACTCAAGAAATTATTTGGAACTGAATGCTCTGATTATGCGAGCAACGCTGAGACTTAGGTCAACCGCAGGACAACAACATGCAAAACAGCTAAAGAAAAAAAGAAAACCAAAAAATATAGAATGCGATGGCTAAGCGGTTTTTGAAAGTGTTAAACCTGGCCCGTTGTCCTCCTGTTGTGCCGTTGTCTGCTGTCCTCTGTCCTCTGTAACCTGCTGCCTCAACTGACCTGGTTTAAGCGCTTAAGGACTTAGGCACAAAGCGCACACTTAAGTGGCTCATTGTTGGCTGAAGTGCAACCACTCGACGACGCTGCTGATGCAAAACTCCTTAAGCCACATACTATATATCCGCTTAGAGTTTAAGCCATTCACCAAATCGTTTAATTGACACCGCAAAAAATAAAAGAGAAAAAATGTTGCCAAATTCTCAAATCCAAGACGCAAGGCTTAACTTTGTACTAAGGATATCGCATTTATGAATGAAAGCCTACCAAGACAAATCCAGGCCAAGATCTCTGGCTTAATAGTCTTAGCAAATTATGTGGTAAATTGTATCTCATTTTGATATCTAAATATTATAGGAATAGTATTGACTTTAAAATAAGAAAATATATAATTAGTAAATATACAGTTGAACTTCCATAAGTCAAACTTCTATAACTCGAATTTCTCTCTAACTCGAGCTAAATGAGTGGGAGTAAAATTAATTTACTTAAGAAAAAGAACTCTATATGTCGAATATCTCCATAACGCGAACCTTTTCTTTTGATAATGGGGATTCGAGTTAGGCAAGTTCTACTGCACTTTTAACTTAATTGAATATCTAATTATGATATCTGAGATTTGGTAGCATTTTTATATGATTTAAATTTGTAACTTGTATTCAATATTTCAAAATATCAAAGAAATTATCTCTTTAAAAAAAAATGTCTCGAAGATCATTTGAAAAGTTTTTGGATCGATTTCAAACCATCACATATCTCAAATAAATTGCCTTAAAATTAATATACATATACTGAGAAGTTTTCTGTATGTAGATTAGAGTGCATCGATTTTTTTCACAAAAAATGGTAACCCATTTTCGTAATCTATGGTCAAGTCTAAGATGTTTTCACCAAGAAATTATAGTTCTAAAATGAGTTTCTGGTCCGCGCTTTTTGAGTTGAAAACTTTATTTCTTTTTGAAAACGCAGTATATCTTGGGTGTTTATGGTGCGATCCTGACAAACGAAATGTCCTTTAAACATAGTTTTCATCCATGGAACGACGATTTTGCGATTCGTCTCTGTACTCAAAAATTAGTCAGAATTAAAGCTATTTTTTTCGACTTGTATTTTTTATTTGCAGAAAATGTAAAACATATTTTAATAGAATTTTAATACAATCAAATGACTCGAATGTCATTTTGCATTTCTTAAATAAATGGTCTCAAAATTCACATTTACTGTGAATTTTCAAATTTAAAATTGCCTGAAGATAAGTACAAATATGGATTTGTAGAAATAGTTTTAAGAGTATCGAATATAGATAAGGTTTAATTGCTTTATGTCTGTAATTATTTTTGTCCTTCGTTGATCGCGTGTGCTAAACTCGGGCAGGGGATCAATGAGAAGCACCTGGAGCGTAATGCAATATGCCGAGGATCTGGCGACAATGCCAAAGGGACGCAAGCTGATCATAAGGACGAGTGGAAGCAGGAGAAGGAGCAGTAGGAAAAGGAGCAGGAGGAGAAGCCGGTGATGGTGAAGGAGATTGGAAACTGAACCGAAACAGGCGGCGCACACGCCAAGTGCGAGCACAAGGATAATGAGTTATTACATGAAATGATTTATGAATATTCAATGGTTGACATGATGCGCCTGTGGGCGTGGCCGCACCTAACTGTACACAGCTTACAAGCGAGCAAACGCTTGTAAACGTTTTGTTGTAACCAAATACAGCTGAAGAAGGGCACGAGTTGAGCCCAAAAAAAAAAAAAAAAAGGAGAAGAATCAGAAATAAGCCTTTTTATTACAAAAGGACATAACGGAGCAAAACTCAGGAATCAAATTGATTTTTTGACAAGCAACGGGAATGAAAATGGAATCGGGAATCGGCAACGGGAATTGAAAATTGAAATATGAGAGCGAGAAATCGAAGGTGAGATCAACAAGAAGTAAGTGGAAAGAGACAGAAAGAAATAGAGAGAGAGAGAGGGAGATAAAGGGCGTGTCGCATTACCCGGCCCAATATTAATAAGCATAACGGTGCCGAGGCTCAGGATTTTCACTCATAACGGCGCTGCGAGATGAACAGTTAACGGAGAGCGTACCATTCCATAATTTGGGCACCCACAAGGGTACGAGTTTTAGTCAAACACACCTGGAACTGGCAACGGTACACTGCACTGGCAAAAAAAGATGTGTTGCATCATTAAATATTATATTTGTGTAATTACCAGGGACTGCAAATAATGATTATTTGTTTTTTCATTCACTTATAATGCCAATATTATTCCATAAGTTTTATTTTTTTGCTCAAAAATAATGATTATTGGTTGAGAAATAAAGTATAATTTAAAATTAATCATTATTTTGTGAGCAAATTTATAAAACTTTAATATAATTATTATTTGAATATTTTTTTTAATATCACTTAGAATGATTACAGTCCCTGGTATTTTCCTTTTTTAAAAGGTTTTTAAGACAGTATAGTTGTTGTGGCTTACGTTGTTACTTTCGAAATTACTTAATTTTTATCAAAATTAACTATAAATCACTTTGATTAAATTAAAAACATACTTAAATGTCCGAGTAAATATACGTTGAATTAGATTTATATTTTTAGAAATGGGGAATTTAATTAAAATGTATTTATATTAAATATTTTTTAGGTTATCATATTTTTTTATATATAACCAGGGGGCTCTGCCCGTTGATCGCTTCGCTCGTAAAAAGAATTAGTATTAGTAGTCCGGTTTAAAAAATTTATATAATAATATATTTTAACTGAATATAATTTTTACTTAATTAGAAAACGGGATTTATATTGTGGTGTGATTGTTGAATGAAACACGATATTCCGTAAGTACTAATATGTCCATATTAAAACAGAGATTTAAGTTTACATAAGATGTCTATGGTAATAAAAAAAGTTCAATCAAAATGTAAATAAAGAGATGCACATATTTTTCTCTGTGTAGAATTGGACCTGGCCTGACTGAGTGCCTTGCTAACTGACTGACTGCCTGACTGACTGAGTGCCTTGCTGACTGACTGACTGGTTGCCTCACTGCCTGGGGGTTGTAGGCGATTCGAGGCTCGGGATTCTCAGGCCAGGCCACAACAGGCACTCGTATTACCCAATCGAGTCCGAGAACGGGCGCTGCAGATGCACTGAAGATGCAACTGCCGCATTGTTTAGCCACATCTCAGCAGCGTCCCCCTCTTTCTCTTCCTTTCTCTCTCCCTCTTTCTCATCTCTCTCTCTCTCTCTGCGCACGGGCCGTTAAGATCCTTGGGTTACTTCTTCCTTTTTCAGTTATTTTCTTAAATGATTTTCTTTTCTTTCATCCAACTATTTATGTGTTTTCGTATGTGTGTGTAAATAATTTTGCATCATTTCGGCTTTGGCGGGTTTTGTCTTGTGCCTCGAGCGCCAGGACCATTGGCAGCTGCATGCGCGGGCGCAGGACTCGGGGCCCAGGACTAAACAGGACACAGGACATAAAGAAAACTACGTGCCATTAACACGGTCTCTAATGGCATCCATAGAGCTGCAGCAGCTCAAGATTTAATGTCTAGCAATTTAATTCTTTTCATCAGTTGTTGATCATTTTTTTTTTTTTAATTTCATTTAAGAAATTTAAAATTAAAAAAAAAAAAATGTATTTTCATTATCTATTCTCTAACATAACTTTATTTTGAAGACTCGACACTTAATAAATTTTTGTTTAAGTTAAAAATTACATTTAAAGTCAAAAATGCCTTAAAAATATCGAAATATTTTGCAGATTCCTTAAAAATGTCTCAGGGTTCTAGAATTATCTCTGTTTTTAAATTTAAATCCAAAAAGGATATTAATCTTAAGTGTGCTAAAACATCCTTTTGGAGATACACTTTTGTTAAATAAAGCTTTAGAAGCTAGTAAATTGATATTCATAATCTATTTGACTCCTTTTTATTTTATTATGTTAATATTTTGATTTTTTTATTATTCTAAAGATTTAATACATTTTAGTTAAATTTTTATAATAAATAGTATTGGAAGAGTATCCTAATATTCTAAAAGTTTTAAATATACCAAATTTTAAAAAATTTCTTAAAAAGGGTTGTATTGTAAATCGTTTTGAAATTTTACAAAGACCTAAATGACATTTAATAGTTGCTTTGTGCGTGCTTTGTATGCACATAGTGCTTATGTTATATTTTCCCATCTTTAAAAGCCAAATTGATGAAGTTAGCCTCATAATCTCTGTCATCATCAATTAGCCTCTCCGTAACCCTTAACAGCTTTGAATAAAACTTGCATTGAGATTTTCCACATGTGATTTTTCTAGAAAGCGAACCCATTGCGGTTTTCCACTGTCCCTGGGCAAATAGAAAATGGAAAATACTGGAAATGAAAAGCACTTGCAACATTTCCCATGGCCATTCCCATGGGCTGTGCTGTCATTTATCAGGACATGCCATGCACGACACTCATTTGAATAAAAGCAAGCAAGGCGCTCGAGCGCAGTGCCTTACAGACCGTAGCACCGCAGTGCCGTACCTTACCGGCTCTTGGCAGCAGACAACAGAATGAGAGGGCAAATAAGAGCTAGACTGAGTAAAAAAGAGAGAGAGAGAGTGGTGGAGAGGTGGAGAGAACTACCCAGGAATCCCAACTACCCAACTACCCAACTACCCGACTACCCGACTATCCGAATGATCTTTGGGCAATGCGTTCGCTTATGCAAATGTTGCGATATATGTATAAATATTCTATATGGTTTTTGTATCCCAGAGAGAGTCCTGTGTGTCCTTGCATGCTTCGCCGCTTTTGAAAATGAACATGATATGCTGATTTAATTCCCACTTCTTATTTTTTTTTGTACTTTCCCTGCTCTATTCCCTACACCCTGTCCATTGTATTGTGATGGGACGGTCTGACTAAGACCCTTGGCCCATAGCGCACACACACACATGAACATATGGCTCTGGTAACTATCTGTCTGTCTGTCTGTCTGTCCGTCTATCAGTCTCTCTCCCCGTCTATAAATGTATTTAATGCTAATGACGGTGCATGTTTCATTGTCATTAAGGGCATAACAAAAATGTTTTCATTACAGGAAAACCGTTAAAAAATTTTAAACTTTAGGCAAGCCATAAAATCAGACAGCAACTTTGCTTCTCATTTTATTTGATCATATGAAAGATCAATAAAAACTCACAGAATTATTGTTTTTTAACTATTTATGCAGATGTCATCTAAATAATTAAAATTGCGGAAATTCAAGTTCCTGGTTACAATTAAGTCTCGGGAACTTCTCTTTTCATATGATAAGTTCTAACATGTCAAAAATATGTGTTATTTGGTTTTTTTTTTCAGCTTTTCAAAATCTTATCAAAGAACTGAAAATTCTTCGGTTTGTATAAAAATTCAATTCAAATTCCTTTTTATAAATGTTTTTATTCCAAAAAAAAAATTGTCATTATTGAAAAAAATGTTAGAATCGTGAAATTTTAAATTTTCGAAAATTTCTATTAAAAGTTGAAAAAACGTACATTTTTGACTGAATCTCTGAAATTGTTGTTTTTTTCTTGATATTTTTCATTGAAAGTATGAATTGAATTAGGGAATTTGTGACTTTGGAAATTTTTTATCAAGTAACTCAAGTAAATCGTCTGCACATTCAAATGACAGCTGAAAATTTTAATGGTTTTTTGAAACCCTTAGATTCTGTTTTAAAAGACATTGTTTTGGTTTTTTTTTTGTGCACATATAATTATTGTAAATTATATAATGATTTCAGTTATTAACTTTTAATTCAACATCATAAACATGGCAGCTTAAATCTAGACAAAAAAATTTGTGACTTAAATTAAGAAAAAAAAAAAATAGTTGAGGATTAATTATAAATGAATATAGTAATAGTTAAAAGTAAACGTTGTGTTTATTTTTGAGGCTCTGGATGTTATATGCATATTTGGGATTATGTTTTGGTTTCGGTTTATCACTAAGTTGACTATGCTATATACAGGCTGGAGGGGTTAAGGTGTTGCTATTTAAATGGCGCCCACTGTGCCGGCATCTGATTTGGGCGTATGCGCCTCCCACCAATCAATGGCATCGATCATGCTCTCATCGGATAGACAACCGCCGGCGGTGTTGTTGTTGTTGTTGGATTGATCCTGTAGGACATCGGTGAATTCCTTTTTGAAACTCGGCAGGCCGACAACAACATTGTCATAGAATGAGGCAGATGGTTCCTGGTCATAGAAAGCGGGCAAAACGGGTGAGCAGAGCGAGAGTTGTTGTTGTTGCTGGTAGTTGTTGTTGTTGTGGTTGATTGCTGGCGGGGAATTGCTGTTGTTGTTGTGGTTGTTGCTGGTGACAAGCCTAAAATCGCCCTCACTGTATTCCTGTTTGATCAGTTGCTGTTGTTGTTGCTGCTGTTGCTGCTGTTGTTGTTGTTGTTGTTGTAGTTGTGCGGCACACGCCTGCAACAAGAGTTCATTAGCAACGGCAACGGCGACAGGTGAAACTGCAACTGCAACAGCGTCACTTGGTGGTTGATGCAATGATGAACTGCCACGTCGTGTTGCTGTTGTTGCTGGTGTTGAGCTGCGACTGGTTGTTGTTGTTGTTGCTGTTGCTGTTGCTGTTGCTGTTGTTAGTGGCACGGGCGATCGCGATAAAGCCGAGGCAAATTTTACACATTCACCGTTGCTGCCACTTGGGGCAGCTGGCGCAGCTGCAACACCATTGCCGTTGTTGTTGTTGTTGCTGTTGTTGCTATGGCTCAGACAATTTGTGTCAATTAATGCATTAAAATGCTCCTCATCCAAACTGGAACTATCCTGCGTGGCCAGCATATCCGGCGTAAGCAGCTGATAAGTGCTCGTGCCTGGAATTCGCACATATTGCAAGCCATTCAATATTGTCACACTTGGCAGCAACTGCTCCGGTTCCGGTTCCGGTTCCAGTTCCAGTTGCAGCTCCCTCTCCTGCTCCTCCTGCTCCTGTTGTAATTGCAATGGCAATTGTTGCTGCTGCTGCTGCTGCTGTGGCGGCTCCTCCAACTCATAATTGCTCAACGAATCATCGAAATTCTCATCGAGGGCATCGAACTCATCTTTGATAAACATGAAACTATCATCGCCGCTCGACGAACTATTCGAATTGCTGCAACCCAGTGGCGGAAAATCAAAGCCCAGCAATTTCTCCAAGCTGCGTATATACTCGACAGCCATGCGCAGGGTTTCCACCTTGGATAGCTTTTTGCTGGCACCCCGACCCGCGCCCTGGGCCTCAAATGCCTCGGACACTTCCTCGGGTATGCGTTCCCGCAATAAGGCAAATCCATTGTTCACCTGCTTGACACGATTCCGTTCGCGGGCATTCCGCCTGGCCACCGCCTGGGGCAGTGGCAAGCCCTTTCTGCCCGGCGTGCCCCCCGGGCGTTGCAACAACTCGAGTTTCTCCTGCTGACGCAATGTGAGTTTATCCTGTTGCTGCACTTGATTTTTATTCTTGCTCAATTTGATGCGTTTGGGATTTGTTGGCGGCCTGTTTGCAGTTTGCAGCCTGGACTCGCCTAGAGGGCGCTTTCTGTTCATTGTTGTTGCTGCTGCTGCTGTTGTTGTTGTTGCTGCTGCTGTTGCCGCCGCATTGTGCACGGCACCAAGCATGCCAAAGTCCTTGATCTTGCGTATGATGGTGTTCTGATTGCTGATGTGTTGCTGCAACGCATTGGCGCCACTTTCGCTGAGCACATTGTGCACGGTGATTTTCTGAAACGGTTTGTTGGCGCCCAACGTGCTTTTCACATGACTTATGTTGGAGTTTTCTTTGCTGTTCTGGTTGTTGTTCAGATTGTTGTTATTGTTGTTGTTGCGTTGAGGCGTTGTTGCTGGCGGTGGCGATGAACTGAAACTTAGAGCAGCCATTTCTCTCTCGCTCTCTCTCTCTCGCTCTCTGACTCCTTGAGTTTTTGGCTTTCTGCCAAGTAAGAATTGTTTGCACTTGAATTGCTGACTTGACTGCTGAGCTGACTTTATGTTTAGTATTTTATAAAAATTTGATTTTATTTTATAGAATTTATTATTTGATTTTGTAAAGTTTTAGTAATTTAATTTCATTTAATTGAATTTATTTATTTTTTTTTTTTAATTTTTTGTATAATTTATTATTTTATTTTGTATAGTTTAAGTACTTTAATTTAATTTATTTGGTTTTGTAAAGTTTCTTTTTTTATTTTGTATAGTTTTAGTACTTTAATTTAATTAAATTGAATTTATTTATTTATTTTTTTTTTTAATTTTTTGTATAATGTATTATTTGATTTTGTATAGTTTTAGTACTTTAATTTAATTTAATTTATTTTGTTTTTTCTTTTTTTTGAATACTTTGTATAATTTGTTTGTTTAATTTTATTTTGTATAGTTTTATTACTTTAATTTAATTTAATGTAATTTTATTTTTTTTTTTTGGTAATTTTTTGGATAGGTCCTTTCGGCAGGACAGCTGCTAGCGTTCTGTGTCGCGTGCCTCACAAAATGTCATGGGGCGTCGACGTTGCTCGACGCTGACGCCAACGTTGGCAGCGCTGCTTCTGCTGCCGGCAGCGAGCGGCAAAAACGGAAATGACTTCGTTGACTGATGGCGCACACACAATGCACAACGGCAACCAAAGGTAAAAAAAAAACAAAAACGAAAAAAAAAAAATTATAACGTATCCTTGGGTATCCTTCGCTGCCGCTGCTGACGTTGGCAGAGCGCCTGCGTCAGTCGCTTATGTAAAACATAATGAAATGAAAACAACAAACGGCATTTATTTCACACACACACACACACACGCACACGCACACACATGACTTTTCATCCCCTAGGTATTGGGTGTCCCTCGCATTCCCAATTCCCAGTTGCCAGTTCCCATTCCCTGTCACACACACACACACACACACACCTCAGTCAGTTGGTCTGTCAGTTTGGCATTTGGGAAAACTAACATCTGATCGCAACGGCAACTACCTCTGACTCTGATCCTACTCTGCTCCTCCTGCTCCTGCTCCGGCTTCCTTGCTTCCTTCCCATAAGGGTGGTTTGCGGTCCAAGTTTTTGCGCCTTTTGCCTTTTACATAACCGTGTTTATATACCGCCCCTCGCACTCACTCGCACACACACACACACACACACACACACACATACAATAAACGTAAGCTTTGGGTAGCCCTGGTCACGATCCCGAACCCAAAAGGCGACAGAGAGTGACAGCAAAAGACAGTAGAGTGAGATAGTTGTATTCATATACATACATATAACTGACAACGGTGCCATACACCTTGGTTCCCACACAAGACCATAGATCACCTTAAACATATAGGAAATATATACTATACATTTAGTCTTTCCCTACCTTTAGTTCCCAGCATATGTTCAAGTTCAGCTGTATGTCAAGCTCTTTCCTACACTGATAAAAACTAAACGCCTTTTATATGTGCAGGTTTTACAAATTTAATTGTGACATCACTTAATTTTTTGTAATCAAATTTCTCTTAAAGTTTTCTTACAAAATGTCAGTTTTTAGTTTAAGTTTCTAATCTTATTTATTAAAATTAATTATTATACATAAGTTCCTTATAATGTAATAACTAAAGACTAGAGTACTAGCTACTGGGCCATCGACCGTTTCTAATCTAAAAAACCTTTTGTCAAATAAAGCGTCTTGAATTGCAATTTTTAAAATAAGTAAAAACAACTTCGTCATGAAATCTTTTATTTCTTTTAAATTTTGATATTTATTTCTTAAAATGTTGTATTATTGCAGCTAAAAAAAGAGTTGATTACTTTTAAAAAAATTTAAAGTCAAGTATTTTTAATAAAAAAAACACTCTTTTTCATCAGTGTACTTTTAAAAGCATTCTTCTGTAAGCTTTATTTCAAGTACATCTCTCTTGTTCGCTAAGTTCTTTTTCAAGGGTTTTATGTCTGTATCTAATTTAATATTCATTGAATACATACATTTGCTTTCAAAAAGTTCAAAACTATTATCAATTATTAAATGTTCTCATATTATTGGCTTAAATCCCGTAAGACGTTTCTCATAAGTTGTACAGTCACTCAATAAAGTTTGTATGCGCTCTAACTTTGTCAAATTTTTATTACTTTTTTCGACTGTTATCCTCGATTTTTGAAAAAAATCCTTTCGATAGTATTTTTTTTATGACTTTTCGAAGATAGCTAAAAAGAAGGAAAAAGGAGTTGAAATAATCGTATTTAGCAAAAATCAGATCGAGGAAAAAAGTTGAAAAGTAGACTATTACAAAAATTCTAAATTATCAATGGGCACTTAATGGTTTAAAAATATTTTGTATCATTCAAATTGAATTTAAGTTAATAGAAGATTTATTTAAGAAACCTGCATCAAATCTATTTTGTTAAACAAAAATTTGACAAATTTAGTGTGCATACAAACTTTATTGAGTGACTGTTATTGAGTCGATTTTCTATTTAATATTTATCTTGGATTTGTTCACACAAATCTTTGGGTGGTCTTATTGAAATTTCATTTTTTTTTTTTTAATTTCAAATAATTTACTAAGCCATGCAAAATGTTTATTTTTAGGCTAAACTTCATTTCTTTCTACTGAGTTTAAAGTCTCCCAAGAAGCTTTCTTCGCAACATTTTTCTGAGTTCACTACACTTTTCCGCATTTTCTCACAAGTTCCTTGTGCGACAATATCAGTGCATTGAGGACGTCAACTTGAGCTAACTTTGGCACTTAATCACTTGGGTGATATTGCATTGTTCCTTGAGTATTTCTAGCTCCGTGCGACTTTTACGGTTGTCGCCTTCTAAATTGGCAGGATCGATGAGTGCATGTAGATCCTGCAAGGATCTGTGATGATGTTGAGGGTACTGTTGTTTCTTTCACTTTGCTTTCACTTTGATTCGAGGTTCGAGATTCGTGATTCTACCCCCTGAGGGGTGAGGGGTGTGGCATGATCATAATTCTTAATCATTGAACATTTGTCTTCTTCCATTCTTCTGTCCTGTTGTTGTGCAAAATCATTTGCCAATTGTTGAACTAATTAAAAAAAAAAAAAAAGAAGAAAAGAAATAAATAATAGTAGACAAGTTTTTCATCGATTTGTATGGCTATAAATTCTAATTAAAATTGACAAGATCAGCATTTAGCCATGGGCTGGAAACTATTGAGTAAGGATTGGAGAATGGAGAAATTGTCAGGCCAATTAGGGTGCTCAACTGTGGGAAAAATACATATTCAAAAGGAATCAGAGAAGTCCACAAACTAGTTTGAAATAATTTTGTGTATAGATCTCTTCGATCCTCTTAGTGCTGACATGCTAGAGTAAATTTGTTTCCTTCCAGTGCTTTTAATTTTTTTTAATTTTTTTGTGTGTGTTTTGCCAGGTAGTTGAGCAAGGACCTGAACACACAACTAGAGTGTCCTTTGTGTGTGTAAGTGTGTGTGTGTGTGTGTACTTGCTACACAATTTATAAACTTGAGTTCACTTGAAAAGTTCAAGGAAACGTCTACGAAACAGAAGAGGATAAGGACTACCGGTTTCCAACTGCTTTCAGCTCCTTGTTTCACATTCGACAAAAAAAAGGAGTCAATAGTGGTGTGCGTGTGTGAGTGTGTGTGTGTGTGTGTGTGTGTGTGTGTATTTCCAGCTTGATCCTGAACGCTTTTGTTGCCAACGAGGACGAAGACGACGACGCTTTGACTTGGTTGCGTCCCACTTTGCCGTTGAGATCGCAACACGCCCCGAGCAAGGATCTAAGCGATCCCAAAGGATCTCTCACACAGACGAGCTTATCATCAGGATATGTTCATCATCTGGCTTCTGTGCTTTATGCAAGTCAAGTTACCACCACAGCAACAAATTATAATAATAAATAAATAAATAAAATTTGAAAACTGTTGATCATCATCACCATGCGATGATCACGTTGATCGAGCAACCCCTTTCTTTTTTTTTTGAATGTTGTACGGTCTGTCTCGGGTTTTATAATTTCAATTCGACGCCCTGACAGGGTTGAAATCTCATTAATGCGCTGCTCACAAATATGTCAAGTTGGGCGATTATTATTATAAGCATTATAATAATTATTATTTACAATACCCTGTAGTCACTAAATGACAAAAGAGGGCATGCTAAAGGCCTAAAGTTTAAATATTATGATAGGAGCTTCTGCTTCACATTTTAATTATCCTAAAATTTCAGCATGACTGATTTTCTTTTATTTCGTCACTAGCGTTTAAGCTTCAATCATTTCTCTTCTCAGTTCTCTTGAATTTTAATTATCATAAAATTTCATCACGATCGGTTTACTATAATTTTGTCACTAGCGTATAGTTTCTATTCTAAGTTCCGTCTAAAGGGTATTCAAAATAATTTGATTTCGTCACCAGTTTGCTATTAACAAATACATATTTATGTAGTTTCGATATGAGCGTTATCATGTTTATTTTGCAGGGTATTTCCTAGTCCAAACATCACTTTAATTGGCAATGCTTGCTTGTTTTTTATAATTCAGTTTTTAGTTTAATTTTCTCAAAGGGGGCCTGACACATTCTGCATATGTGCCGCACAATAAATAACTGAGATTTGTTGTGGTCTCTTTTTTATTTTATTTTTTTTTGGGTTCCGTCTACAATCCACCCTTAAAATTGCATTGCAACTGAAATAACAGTTTGATTTAAAAACAAAAACAACAACAAAATGTATTAAGTTTTCTCAACAATTTGGAGCAATGTTTAACTAGATTTTCATCTTCATCGAACCTGATACGATTTCAACTTTCAATCTTGCGCACATCCTGTCCAGGATTCTGTGTTCAGCTCCCTTTCTTTTTTTGACTTTCATCTTTGGCGGCTTGAGAAAATACAACAATTTGTGTAAACAAAATTATAAAGGACGCTACCTTGCTCTGAAAATTGGTTTTTTTTTGGGATTTATTTGCATTTGCGGGGCATCGATTTCACTGGGAATGGGAACCGAATGCAGTCGCACTCGTATGAATGAATAACATGATTGAATATGAATGTAGATGAAGAGTGAAATTGGTATGTAGAGTGAAAGCAGACACATCCCTTTCAACTCAGTGTCAACTCACACTCGTTGCCCGTAAATCAATCAAGCAAAACATTTTAAGCACTTTTTTGTTCTCTCTTCTAGTACTTCCACATTTTCCTCCTGCCATAAAATTAGCTTTACGGCTAGTAGTCCTTGTTGTAATCCGATCGAGGCAAGAGCTGACTGTTGAAATACATGTACACGGTAGTAGTTTCAAAATCCTGAATTTCCTCAACTCAACTTGTCGTCGACTCAAGTGCCCCTCCACGTGGAAGTATGTGTCCTTGCCTCCTGTCTCCATTGCCTCAATTCTTGGGCATCTGTGCACAGTTGTGCGCACATAAATTGACTTTTTCTATTCAGATTCAGCATATTTCGAGTACAACATGTGAGTGCAGACTGAGGGAATTATGAGTTTATGAGTGCACACTTTGGGCATTCGATGGCAAGGAAATCCCTTATGGAGGCACCAACTTTTCAGTTGAAAAGTGTCTGACACAACGTATGAATCAAAAGCCCTGGGGGGTAACAAGGATATGTCAAGTGGGAATCAACAAAACTCAATGAGTAGAAGATGAAGAAGCTGAGAATGAGGAGTACCAAAAGAATCGGAGTCTTGTTTGAAAGTCTGAAGAATCAGTTATTGTTAAGACTAACTCTCAAATTATTGAATCACATTAAGCTACAATTGTCACCAGTTAATTTCCTAAATCTGATTTTATCACCAGCGGGATCATAAACATTTTAAAAGAAGTTTTTACAGCTTTAGAAATAAATTTAAATGAAGTAAACTCAAAACAATTTATGATTTCGTCACTAGTTAGTTACAAGTGTAATATAGCTTAAAAGAGAAGTTCTAAATTCGTAGATGATGAAATCAGAACATTATATTCCAAGCTTAAGGTGTTGATGGCATTATAAATCCAACAAAATATAAGAAAATTACAAGTGTCTGCTAATTTTAAGATACTTTTGGAAATATTCTAGAAGTAAGCTAAAAAACGTGATTTTAAAATTTCCATTTAATGAAAATCAATGGTATTCAATAATAAATTCTCCTCTAAATGTTAGATACAATGAATCCATTAAAAGTGTGTTGGACACAAGTTTTATCTTTGCAATTAAAAAATTGGAAGTGTCGAAAGCTTTTCTCATTTTCTTAGTCACTAGCGTGGCTAAGATTTAAGAACCAATAGACGGATAATACGCTTTCATCGTCAGTTTCTTGTTATTCTTTTACTGAGGTAGTAAAGTGTTCTTATAGATTTAACTCTACTTTATCACTAGCGTAATATTATTAGCTTAAAAAACTAGAAATGTGAAATATTTGTCATTTCGTTTCATACTGATAATTGATTAAGTCACTAGCGTGGCTATGTTTAGTGAAAAATATGTTATTCTAATCAGTTTCTAGATCATAACGAAGC
The DNA here is from genome assembly GCA_035047525.1 of Drosophila quinaria. Taxonomy (NCBI): domain Eukaryota; kingdom Metazoa; phylum Arthropoda; class Insecta; order Diptera; family Drosophilidae; genus Drosophila; species Drosophila quinaria. The sequence continues at coordinate 34,726,011 of JAWNPO010000455.1, forward strand.
ATTCTAAATAAATGCGAAATAGCCACTTGAGTGCAGAGTATATCAGGATCCTCACTGGGACTGTGTGTCCTCTTCTATCCTGTTCAACATACAAGGACAAGCAAGAAGCGGCATGCGCCGAAAGTGTGCGATCGTGTGGAAGAGTCGACGTCCAGTTGGCCAAATTACAATGACGCTCCGAAAGTGAAAAGCGAAATTGTAATTGAAATTGAAATTGAAATTGAAATTTTCCAGCAAATGGCAAAATGGAATCGGGGTGCGGGATAAGCGCACGTGCGCAGGACCACGACCAGAATCAGGATCACGATATATGCAAAGGAATTGGGAAGCAAACAATAAGTGATACCTGAGAGGACTATTGTGGAATGTTTTTTTTTTTTGCTGATGGCATTTCCATAGGGTGTTGGGGGTTGATCTGGCAATAAATAACAGTCACCCTCTCCATCTGAGTGGAATCAACAAATGAATCTATGTATGGCTTTTGGGCGCACTGAGCAACCAAAAAAAAAAAAAAATGAAAAAAGTTCACTACAGGACACTGTAGGACCGGTTTATGGGCCCAAAAGCAACGCCAACAACAAACAGTGCGAGTGGTGGCCCGGAATATTGTCTCTCTCTCTCCCTCGCTCTCTCTTTCTCTCTATATTTTTCTGTCTCTGTTTGGTTTGCCTGAACTAATGCCCATTGTTGGCTTGTCCCGTGCCGGTGGCCGTGCCTTGGCCCAGGACAAGGATCGCCATTGGCAGCCGCGAAAAACATCTGCTACTGCTGCAATCGCTCAAATTGCCTCGTTCCTCGTCCTCGTCCTGGTCCTGGTCCTCGTCCTGGTCCTGGTAATCAAACTATCAGTAAATGGTAGGTGCAACCCCTATTGGAGTTTTATGTTGCTGTTGCTCTCGTTGTTGTTGTTGTTGTTGTTGTTGTTGTTGCTGTTGCTGTTGTTGCTGTTGCTCTGGCATTTTGTCAACAACAAATGTCCACCTTTGAGTTGCTTTTGGAGTGTGCGTGAGCGCGCGCGCCGTCGTCCTATTTCATGCGTCCTCTGCCTCTGCCTCTTCCTCTTCCTCTGCCTCTCCCTCTGCCTACGCTCCCCTTCCCGCACATTAAGTTTCTACAGGATTAGTGACGCTATGTACAAGTCTGTCTGTGTGTGTGTGTGTGTTGGTGTTGCTTGATCCTGTCGGGGCGGCAGTAAACTTTTTATTTTCGGCTTTTGTTGTGCGCTACAGTCAAATATTAAGTGCGGGGCATATGGATTGGTAAAGAGATCTTGCGATCGTTTGGTAGTTACTGATGTGAATTCAATCAATTATAGATTTTTACAGCGGATAATTACCAAAAAGCCCATTTCATTTCCTTGGATTAATTGAGTATCGTACAAATACAATTAAAAACATTTGAAATCTAAAATTTATCTCATGTATTTACTAAAAGTCAGCTATATTAATCCTTTCGTAAAGACATTTAAAAACATTTTATGGGATCAGAAAATTTCTAGAAGAATCCAAACACTATTCAACTCAAAAAACCGATTTTTTTTTTCAAAATGGTGATAAATTTACAATATTTTTAATATTAATATTAAAATTAATACGTATAATATAAATAAAAATCTTTATTCTTAGTGATCTTTCTAATTTGTAGAAATGTTGAAATTTTATTATAAATATTTTTGGGAGCTTTCCAATTCGTTTTTAAATTGTTAAATTACGTGTTTCTTAAAATCATTCAAAGCACTTTAAGAAACTTCTAACTTTCGAAAAAATTCTTTTCATATTTGAAATTATTATTGCATTTGTGAAATGCTTTGAAAACGTTCAATATTTATTTTTTTCCATAACTCGAATTTCTGTCTAACTCGAGCTAAATGAGTGGCAGTAAAATTAATAAACTTAAGAAGGTCGAATATCTCCATAACTCGAATCGTTTCTTTCGATAATGGTGATTCGAGTTAGGGAAGTTCATTTAGTTCGATTTACAGAGAAATTCGAGTTTTTAGAATTTTTTTGTTATTCTTTTAACTAGTCCCACAATTGAGCTCCTTAACAAATTGATCCCTCTAATTTCCGTAGTTGTCTTCAGTAATCTTAGTAACTAAAACCAAACTCTATTAATTTTTTTATTACTCCATTAATTTTTTTAGCGCATGCAACAGTCGCCATAGCCGGAACTAAATTAGTTCACTTTTCGCCTTCCCACCCCAATCTACATACATTTGTATGTATGTTTGCACAAATGAATTTGCGTGTGTGTGTGTGTGTGTGTGTCTGTAATCGCAACTTTTTGAAATGAACCGAGAGGGTGACTGCGCAGGCGCAACAATAGTCAATGCAAAGGGGGAGAGCGAGAGAGACAGAGAGTGAGAGAGTGAGAGAACAATAAGCAAAATTAATACGTGAACAATTGGAAATGAAATGAAATCTATTTGAACAACTGATTAGATCGAAAAAGCTCTTTGGGCGATGCATAAAAACTTGTTGCCGTTGCCGCCTGCTAAATGGAAAAGGGTTGCGGAGTAAGATACAATGGATAAAAGGGACAAGGAACAAGGGACAGAGGACAGGGGATAAGGGATTAGGGGGTGAGTGGTGCTGCGCACGCGCAAAAGGTCCTTCATAAAAGGATTTAATCAGTGGAAACAGCGTTCCGGAATTATGCAAATATCACAGCCGATAATTAAAATAAAACTGCAGTCGGTTCAGAAGATAACAACTAAAAATTTGAAAAGAAGAAAAAAAGTTGATATTAAAATTAATGATGAAATATCCTTACAAAATCTAGATTCATAAAACATAACTAATTATATAATAATTGGGAAATGTTAATTACTCAGAAAACGTTTCTTTATGAACATTTTTTATAAAATACAAAAAAAAAGTATTTACATACAGCTGCGGTGAAAATAATAGCACCGCTCTTTCTTTTACTATAACAGCTATTGTAAGTCAACTCTTCAAATTTAAATTTTTTTTATTTTTATTTTAAAAATCCTAAAAATGACAATTTTAACCCATTTTTCCTCATTTTCATGCAAAAAGTGCCTTTTTTGCAGTTTTCAAAACATTATAAAAAATACTAGCAAAAATATTTTTGAAAAATTTCTTTTGCAGTTACTCCTAAAATTGTTTAAAGAATGTTTTTGCATCCCAACATTTTTTTGGAAAAAATCGAGGAAAAAAGTTGAAAAAGTAGACCTTTTTTAAAATTTGAATATTCTAATGGGTACTTAACGGGATAAGAAAAGTTATACATCATTCAAACGGAATTTAGGTGACCTTTTAAAATATATTTTTTAAATTTGAAGAGTTGACTTACAATAGCTGTTATAGTAAAAGAAAGAGCGGTGCTATTATTTTCACCGCAGCTGTATATTTAATTAATTTATCTGAATAAGTTGTTAATCAAAAATATACAGTTCATTTAAATATGCAAAGAAAATGGGAATGAAATAAACGAAATTCGATGATAAGATATGGATAGAAGATATACAGTCGAGCTTTCTTTTCTTATCATAGCTTTATTGAGAGATTAGTTTAGAATGACAAACGGACAACTTCAAGAATTTATTAATAATTTTAGATACGTTACTTAATTTGCAAATCTAATGGTCAGTTTGAGTGCAGTTGATAAAGTTTGTTGTGCTCTGTTTAGTATCTATATCTTCTATATATGTATGTATGCTACTCTATGGTACGATAACTAATTCTAAAATGAAATATGATATCGCTCGGCTTGACCGACTCTGTTGATCAAAAATATTCTATTAGATTTTTACTTTTTTTTTCAATTCGTTACACAAATAATAATACCCTCTCTCTAGGGAAAACTGAATGAAATTCTATAAAAAAAGGGGGAACAACAATATCAAATAGAGCTATGGACAAAAATCAACCACTTTAATTTGTACGAACGAAATGACCTTGCAGAGAAGTCGGAACCTGGTCGCCAGTTAATGAGAGAGAGGGAGAGAGAGAGAGGGAGAGGGAGAGAGTTGGACCGAGGCTTACATATTAATGAGCCGCGTGTGGCACAACTGGCAAAGGGACACACACAAATGAAATCAATGACTTTGCCTGGCGTGCCCGCCTGTTGTCCGCGTGTCCCCTATCACCTAGCACCTTTACGCTGCCCCTGTCCCTGTCCCTTTCCCTGTCCCTGTCCCTGCCCCTTTCCCTTTCCCCGCTTCTACCCCTGTCATTGCCACTGTGCGCACGCGCGTTTTGAAGTCGCGCCGCTGCAGGTGTTGAATGAACTGGTTGCGTTACGCCTTATATATCATCTAGCCTCCAAACTCGACTCGTCTGGACTCGTCTGGACTCGACTCGACTCTAAATGGACTTTAGAGGATCGCTGCCATTCGAATATCCTCAACTCAACTTGCCGCGTTTTTAGCATAATTTTACATGCTATTTTTGGGCCAAGAGGGTGAGTTGAGGTGCGGGGATTCCCATTGATGGATCTTAATTAGTGCACGCATCTCTGATTCCTTAATACAACCTTTGGCTCATTTGGAATTTCAGTTCTATAAAGTTATTTAGGCTAAAGTCCCCTTTACTCTCAGACTGTCCTTTACCTTTATCAAAAGCGAATACGAATCCTTATTCAGGGTGGGGAATGTATGAAAACTTAACTTGAGCAAAGAATTTTATTTTACTATCGATATATTGTATACTAATGTAGATGAAGTTCATTAAGTGTTATATATTGTGGTTTTTTGTTATTGGTAAGGATAGTATGTAATTGTGTACGTTCGTAAAGATCTTAAAGAACTTCAGTTCTCCATAACTTTGGGAAAAATTAAACGATTTTTAGGTGATACGGGATAAATAAAAGGATAAGATATATTTTATTCGTTGCAATGTATGTAACAGGGAGATGGTATATGTCCGTCTGTCTGTCAGTTCGTGTAAGCGCCTCGATCTCAGAGACTATAAGACTTAGAGCACTCAAATTTGGCACACAGATTTTTATAAATCCCACGCAGATCAAGTTTGTTTCAAATTTTTGCCAAACCACTTCTCGTCTCCGCAAATCGCGAAAAGCTACCACACGCACCGTTTTCATACATATTTTTTTGTAAATAATGTTATCTGATAATTAAAGCTATCATCCTACTTAAACGTAACAAGATCGGACAAATAGAAAGGTGGTAATGGCTGATTTAAGTTTCAAGTATTGTATGCGCCTAAAAGCATGCAATAAAAAATATACTTTATATTTTGTTTTTCTTTAAGTATCACATTAATTCTAAAATAAGTATTTTAAAGTTTTTAGTATGTTGCAAATTTCCAAAGTATAATACTTGTTTGATTTTATTCAACACAAACAGTCTTTATATTGCTATTGTGAATGATCTTGAATAATTTTTATGTACATTTCATGCTCCAACCATAGCTCTATATTTTTCTTTTTTGCTGTCTATTAAACTTAAAGGTCTTTAGCATTGCTTTCATTCAATGATTTCTGTGTCAAGCGTTGATTTCCTGCTCTCACTAATGATAATGATGATGATGATGGTAATGATGATATTTCTCTTTTGTGGAAAATACTTTTGGCGTAATTATAGCAACCCGTTCCTTATATATATATATAAATATATATTTTTTTTTGTATTTTTCTTTTTGATATTCGTGGAAGCCACGCTTCATTGCATCCTTGAGAATTGGCAAAAGGTTTGGCTTTGCCTTTTGTGTCCAAGTACTGTCTGGGATTTGAAAATATTTACGGGCCGCTGCATTTAACCGATGCGGTTAGACAGTGAGCTCCTGTTACGCGAGAGCGAGAGCGAGAGAGAGAGAGAGAGAGAGAAAAAGAGAGATATAGAAAGAGACCTTCATTCGATGAGGATTTAAATGCACTTGAATGATCGCTTGAGCGATCTTCAAGCGCGCTGTGAATGCGTCAAAAGTGAATTGTAGCTCAAGGATTAAATGCTACTGAAGTATGCCGCTGTGCCAGGATCACAGTCCAGGATCGACTACTTGCTGTCGCCAAACTGTAGAGTGTGCTCTCTCCCTCTCTCTCTCTACAGGACACTTGAAATTTGAAATGGAAAACAAATTTTTGTTTTTGAGCAGATGACAATTAACTCTTAATCGCTGTTGTAGCACTTTGGCATGCGGCTTGCTCTGTCCCTTGTTGCCCGATAAGATACCGATACCGATACCAATATCGATACCAATACCGAGTACCAACTTGGCCCTGTCACTCTAACAACCTGCGCACGACAAATTATGGCTCTCTCGATAAGATACTGTTACAGCTGCTCCTTCTCCTTCGCCTTCTCCTTCTCCAGCTCCCGTTTTATGATTAATCATAAGTTTGCTTTGGCTCCTTTCTTTTATTTCTTGTTGTCAATTTCATGGAATTTCATTGCCTCTTTGACGACAGACAGTAGCCTTCAGTCTTCGTGTTTGATTAAATGATTTGTGCATTTAGCTTAGACTTACATCAAAGTCTTTTGACTGCTTTCTTGTTTCTTGACCCGAACACTTTGTGAATGGACTCACTCCCTGATCTGACCTGCCTCCTATTATATTGGCATGTTGCAATGTTTACTCAAAACATGCCCTCGCCAAACAAAACAAGACAAACGCCCCGTTTTTCATTATTTTATTATATATCTTGCACTTTTTGTATTCACAACTTTGTTTATTTTCCTTCTTTTTTTTTTTTTGTGATATTATTTCTTGTCTCTCGTCCTTTTATTGCATATATAGTATTTTTTGCACTTGTTTGTATTTTTGCTCAATTAAAAAAGTTCCTTTCATTTGTTCTCTGGGTGTGTGTTTTTTTTTTTCTCTACCAGTTTTCTCAGTTTTCTCAGGTTGTTCATTGTTATTGCTGTGTGATTTTTTTGCTTTTCTCATTGTGACTCCTTGGGTTTGCCTCTGGGATTGCTTAATGTGCCCACATGCTGTGCGTTTGTTGCCACTGTCTATGGACAAAATTGTGGAAAATTTCATGCATTGTCCAATTGCAACAATTTGTTGGCTCCTCTCCATTCTTCCTTCTCCCTGCATTCTTTATGCATTTTCCACGGAAATTACGAATGGCATTTAACAAAAATCAACTAGATAGCATGGCATTTATATTATACGAACGATCGTCATTTCATTTAATTGTTTATTGGACAGACTCTGTCTGTAACAACTAGTTGAAATATGCTGCCTTAAAGGTAAATACTCTAACTTTTGGCATTGTCTTAAGAGTTCATGTAAGAATACCTCTAAGAACTAATTTAGTTCAATTATTTAAATTTTCATTTGTATAAATTATCATTGAATATCGACAACTCACTTGAGTTGGTTTATCATTGTTCATTTGCAGTTTTAAGTTCAGTTAACAATGACAAAAGTTCATTAAATGTCAGAACTTGGGATTTTAAATATTAATGTTCGATATTTATTATTTAAATCAATTAAAGATCTCTATAGATTTAAAAAAAAAGTTTTAAAATTATATAAAATTAAGTAATTAATTCCCAATAATGAGAAAGGTTGTTTGTAATAAAGTTATTTTAATTTAATTATTTATTAAATTTACTTTATTCCTAGAGCTACAAGATTAACGTCAAAAATAAAGCCGCTAGTCATACTTAAGTATAAAATTCTGCTTAACTTTTGGAAAAGAAAATTGCTTAGATTAAACAATGTAAATGATTATTCAATACTTATAATTCTTATTATTATTATTACTGCAATTAATAATTCATAACATAACAAGTTTTATTAAAAAATATATGAAACAATGATTAGTTTAATTGTTATTGATTTGCTCACAAAATAATAATTTAATTTGAGTTATACTTTACTACTCAACCAATGATCATTATTTTTGAGCAAAAAAAGAAAGCTAAAGGAATAATCATTATTTCCTGAGTTTGATTTTTTGCTCCAAGTAAAACACAGGTTGTAATTTCGACTTTTTCTTAGGGAATAAAGGCCAAATACAAATTCCTAGTAAATAAGTCAAGACAGAAATATTTTAAAAATAATTTAAAATTTCTTGTGGAGAGCATCAAATTAATTAAGTTCAATCTTAACTAAATTTAGTTAGGGAGTACAAGTCAATACCGAATACACAATTTGTTTGATTATTTGGGATATCTCAAGAAACGTTAACGGTTGATTTCTAAGAAATAGTTCTTATGGGAGCCAAGTATAGTAGTCCATTTATACGTATATACTGATCCTTAGATTTCTTTTGGGACATGCTCGATAAGAAGATTACAAAATTCAACTCTTTACACTGCGTGTATGAAAAATATGCTTTACTTAGGAGAATGTTCTTCTTTTGTAGAGAGCTGCCTGATATCTGTTTGCTTTATCTGGCCTTCTTCTTCTTGTTCATTCTCTTGTCTAGCTGTGCAAATGTTTATGTTCGTATTTATGGCACTGGGTAGCTCCTTGCACAGCGGACTAATCCTTTTTGAGCAGCAGCCAAAACATTTTCTTAGCTGCAGCTCAAGAATATTGCGCAAATATGAACTGCAATATATGGGAATAAACGATGACGACGAGATTCAACAACAATCGCCCCTCATCCTCGTCCTTCGTCGTTCATCCTGGCAGGCTGTGTCAATAAGATATATCACTGCTGTTGGCCATTGTTGTTGGCCCAAAACATTGGCAGAAACCACAAAAATTGGTACAAAAACGCTGTTGTTCCAGCTTCTGGGAATGTGAGCGTCTCCTTAAACCGAGATTCAAGATTGTCTCTCACGTTTCCATTGCCATCGTAACTCTGGGAAACTGGGCAAAAAACTCGATGCGATTGGTGCGTGATGTTTGGGCAATGTTGCGATTTTGTGTATCGTTTTTTATGCAATTCTTGGTATTCTGGAATTGGCGAAAGGATTACGCATGCTGCCAGGACATGTAAAGGGTTTGAATTGCTTAAGCTGATGTCCTTGCATGGGGGGGTAGTGACAGCTGCTTGGCGGAGGGAGAAGAACAGAACAAGAGGTATGACACATGCCTATAAGTTTGTCTATTTTGTATCATAAAATAAAGTTTGATTTTAAATTTTATCGATTTTTTTTGATTTGATTTGTTTAATTAACTTTGTTAGTTGCAATAGTAAATATCAATATTTTTTCCTATTTCATTTAGTATTCCCTTTTCTATTTTGAATTTGGAATATTTTATTTATAAAGATCTACTAGGTCATATTGAATCGGTTCTATTTACTTTTAAAATAAGTGTTGTTTGACACAAAACTGAGTTGCTTTTGTTTTAAAGATTTGTTAAGAACTAAGAATTCATAGGAATGGAATAAATAACTGACTGTAAAACATTTTTTTATATGTATTTCTATTTTCTCATCAATATTTGCAATTATTTAAGTCCGTATTTTAATTTTTTCTGAAACTTGTATACTCTACTATACTAAAATCTATTTTAAGTAAGTTTCCTATTTATATTTCCTGTGCCATTATTTTTTCCAATTTCGCTTGTCTCTGTTCTCAAAAATATCTCAAGTTACACTTTCGATCACTTTGATTTAAATGCAAATCTATTTAGTGATATATTTAGATACTTTGTCCCACTCTATTTTGTTCATCTCCGATTCGAAGTGCTGCACTTCCGATTTCCCTCGGTCTAATATACATAAATGTATCCTTAATATCCGATTTCCAATTTGTTGCCCTACTCGTAGTTGAATTGCATTCTTTTTGCCATTTGCCGATTGGTCGCGTGGTGCTGGCGACACTTGAGACATGGCTTCTTATCAAAAGGCGGCTTGTCGTGGGCCAAAAGTGAAATGGCACTTTAGATGTTTTGCCGACATTGGGCCCGATGTCAAGTGTCCGAAGATCCTTTTGGCATGTTTGTTTATTTAACTGTGCACAAATTAGACGACAAGCCAAAAAGACTCGTCTCGCAACTTCTCAGTCGCCTATCTAGGCCACTTGACCATTTGTTTTTTGGGACGCGCCTATTTAGATAAGAGCGAGACTCGAGACTCAAGAGGTTCATATATATACATATACCTTAGTGCTCAGCATGTTGCTGATTTGCCTCAGTTTCTGTTGTGCCGCATGTTGAAAACTTAATACTTAATGCATAAGTAAAAGAGAGCCAAATATAAATATATATATATAGAGAGAGAGAGAGAGATGAATATCTAGAAACCGACTGGCTCATAAATATTTTGGGCCGTGACTGCTGCATCCTAATTAAGTCATTTTGCCAGCTCGTTACTACCGTCCAGCTCTCGAAAGAAGATGCTAGACACCAAAAATGCTGAAATTCCGCATAAATTCCGCACTCACAAATCACATTTAAAATGGCCTACACAATCAGTAGCACACTTAAAGAAATGGCAAGATCAATTTTCATAAAAATTAAAAGAATACAATGAAAATAAACACCTTAAATATAAATACACAGTTTGACCCACTTCTATTACAGTGAAAATGTCAGTCTTCTAGCTCTAACCGTTGGTCAGACACCATTCGAGCGAATACTTTGGTATTTATTATTAATTAAAATAGTCAAATAAAGAAAGCTCTTAGAATTATAAGTCTTCCCAAACATGAGCTAGATTTTAAAGTAATTCGTTGATGGAAAGCGATTGAAAGAGATTAAATAACTTTTTTTAAAATATATTTATATTATTCTAGGTTTCAAATACTGCTAATGAGAACAATATTTTAATATCAAGGAAAATATGTCATTGAAACGATTTGTAGTTTAAATTTAAAGTGGATTTTAGCATTAAATAATTATAATGAAAACTTGGTTTAATTAGCATTGATAGTTGAATTTTAGGAATATTTGTTATTAAAGTGTGTAGTAAAAATATATAAAAATTCAATAAAATGTAAACTATCAAAGTAATGTTAATAGTTCTGAATATAGTCCTTTATCCATGTATCTTATACATCTTTTCTCTGAGTGTTGTTTCGAGTTCCGAGTTCCGAGTTTTGAGCCAGAGTTCGAGTCCGAGTCCATCGTTTGATGCCCAGCGCTATCTGTCGCGACGCAAAGATAAACAGTGGCTCAATGCAGGATTTGGAGAGAGGATCGGAAAAATGGAGGATCGCAGGGAATTTGGAAGAGTTACGGTGGTTGGGAGGATCGTCGGTGGATCGTCGGTGGATTGGGACTAATGAAGGCAGGGCGTAAAGTGCTTGATTGGCATAGACCACACAGTGCCCTGAGCATTGACTTTGAGAAATTAATTTGATAGCCAGCCACACTCCAACTCGTTTGTGTGTGTGTGCGTGTGTGTGTGTATGTGTGAGTCTGACAGGTATTACCTTAGTCTAAGGTAAGTCGGCTCATTTTGGCCGCTGTCTTGTTAGGCTAATTGACTTCTTGGCCAGTGGCAAGTGGAAGACCACCTTGCGCGTGTTTATAAGTTGTTTGCCTCAATGATGACAAGCCAAACAACCGACAAACGAGTAGCAACAACAAAAACAACAACAACCAACTACAAATGGCAACTGGCTGAACGGCGCTTTAGCAGCTCAATTAATCAGCTTTAAAGGGTACTTATTTCGTACCCACAGGTGTGTACAGGGTGTGGGAATTTCCTTTGTTTTTTCTCATTGCTTTGCTGCCCCAATCGAAATTGCAGAAACTCACTGAAAAAAATGCTCAACGCAAGACAACTTAATTTTCAATTAGTACGCCTTTAAACGGTTTTGTGGTTTTTTTTTCTCAGCAAAAGAACAGGAAGGAAATGAAGGGGAAAGTATTGTAATGATATTCACATAATGATTCAATTTAATTCAAAGTGTGTAGAGAGATTATTTAAGTGGATTAATATAATTTTTGAATTTCTTTTCTGTAACCAAATTAAAGTTAGATAGAGAAAGCTAGATTGATTGGCACGAAACTTACATTTAATGAAAAATAAAAATTATTTAATATTTCTTCTATTTCTTGTCAACTTTCTTTTCATTTTCTATGCTTATTAAATGGTTTAATGAAATGTTCCTGGCTTTCGAAAAAAGCATATCGCAAGATACTAATTTTATTATTATTTTTTCCACTGACTTTAAATTAAGGCAAAATAAAAATAAACATATAAAGTTCGTAAAATAATAAACATGTGTGCAACTTAAATTCTATTTTTTGGCATAGCTTAGTTTAGTTTATTAAAAATTAAATTAAATTAAATTAATTAAATTACTTAATGAGATACATCTATTTAAAGCTTAATCAAATAAACTGCACTCAGACCGACTTAAAAATATTTCGACTCAGTATTCCATGATGTGAAATATACTCTTTTTATCGGATACTCTTAATTTTCTCAAGCGTTTAATTTAGGTCTTGTGTAATTTACGATGGCATTTTTTATAAGAACAATATAATCTCAGTTTTTTAACAATCCATCAATTGCCCAAAACCGTAATTGAGAATTTAAAATCTCAGTCAGATTCAAGTAGTGCCAACATCAAAGACTTCAACTGAAATACAGCAATAAGAAAACCAACTAATAGAATATTGAGAACTGCTTTTGGCCTTTGGGTCACACCCCCCAAAACTAATTTTTATAGATGGGTATATCAATGTCAACATATCAATTTCAACTCGATGTTTCATTGGAAATTGTCAACCAAAAATAAAAACAAAAACAAAAAAGCAAAACAAAACAAATTGAAATGAAAGTGAAATCGTATATGGGTCGTTTTGATATAGATCTCATCAGGTTCTAAATCTTATTTTTGGCTACTGATTGCATAATAAAACGCCCATAATATCAGATTGTAGATCAACAAGAGTCCGGCCAGGATTGTGCTTGTAAATCAAATGTGGAGCGTTTCCAGAGATCTGGGGCAAGAGGCGCGAGTGGTGCCACCTACGGTTATTTTTTGTCCTCAATGTTATGTTTATGTCATGTTTAGTGTTGTTATTGATAGTGTTGTTGTTGTTGTTGTTGTTGCAGCACCTGCAGTTGATCTCACCTGAAAGACAGTAGCACGATAATTCTACCTGCCAGCCGAATATTCATCCATGTATCTTGAGCCTGACATCTTTTTGGCTTAATTAGAATTCAGTTAGACCATAAATTTAACCAGATCTACACTTCTACTGCTACTTCTTCTTTTTTATCTTTCTCTGTTGGCTTTTCTTCTTGTCCCTCCTGTTTTTTTTTTTCTGTTGGTTGGTTATGTAATCCCTTTTGACCATAATGAAAATATTTTGTAACATAAATTACAAATATTTCAACTCAATGACTCGAAAAGCATTGACAAAAGCAAATCAAAAGCAACAACAGTTCCTAAGGGATGCGAGCATGTAAAAAGGGATATGCAAGGGTCCTGGCGTTGTCCTCAGTTGCCCTTAGCCCCACTGTTGCCCCTTCACCCGCTGCGGCTCTCTCCTTGCCGCTTCTTCTTGGCCCGCGGCCGCGGCAAACGGTAAATGTTGCACCTGCGATCCTTGCAGCAGGCCAGCACAGCTGCCGACTTACAGGTGCGCGTGCGCAGGACACACAACACACAATACACTCACATACACTACGCTACACAACACGCACAGTGCACAGCCAAGAAAGAAAGCAGACGAAAGCAAGCGCCAAACTGAAGCTGTAGCTTAAATTGCAGTTGAAGCTTTAGAGATAATCAAAGAGAGCCAGAGGTGGAGAGAAAGAGATAGTGAGTGATTAAGAGAGAGAGAGAGAAAGAGAAATTAAGAGACAGAGTCTGTGCACTATGGAAAACATATTTCGTTATTTTGGCATGAATACATGAATTATGGTAAAGCTTAAATCTGAACAACTTAAATACATTTTTTTTTTGTATTTTTACAGACTATTCTTAATTAATCAGCAGGCCACGCTAGTGACGAGCATCACAGTGCTAATGGTATTGCAATCATTTATTTTGCGTACAAATTTGCAAAAATCTTTCGAGACTTTTATTTTTTTAAATTGAAAAGTTTGTAAAAATTTTTATTCAAAAAAAAGTTTGAATAACTCTTAAAAAAACTGAAAAAAATAAAAATCATTATTAATTATTATTAAAGACTTATTCAATAAAAAATCAAATTTAATTATTATTTTTAATGTATATTATAAAAATCTGTTTTTATAATTATTTGTAAACTTTATGTTTTTTAATCAAAAATAATTATTAAATATAATTCGTAAAGTAAATAATCAAGTAACTAATTATTGAAAGTAATTTCAATTCTTCATAACAGTTTTGGTCCCTGCTTTAAAATAACTCTTGCAAATTGTTTCTATTATTTTATAAATATTGTTGATAAAGCATCGAAAATAAAAATATCATTGAATACAAATTGAATATATCTAGCTAATATATTTGTTAAGGTCGTCGATTGGATGGGAAGTTGTGGTTCAGTTTGATATTTAAATATATATTTAAAATTCTAGGTCTAGAGTGTATGCCAAAATATTTAAATTTATGTCCACAGTGGGTTGGTGCCCTTTATTTGAACTGCATAATCCATATGACCCCCAGGTTCAATGTCTGATCTGATGACGTCACACATACACACAGACACACACACACACACACACATGGAAGGCATCGTCTTTATTATGAAACTTCCTGCCTCAAATGACGAGCGGAAATCACAAAAATGAGTTCGCTTTCCGGCGGTGCAGCGGTGCTGTATGTAAGTATGTAAGTATGTAAGTGTGTACGTACTCGTAGTTGTGGTGCACTGCTGACAAAAGAAAGGGGAAATCTTGTTGCCAAATTGAAATGCAATAAAATTTACACTTGTAACAACAACAACAACTCCAATACAAAACAGCAACAACAACAACAACAATTACAATACAGTCGAACTCTGGCTCTCTAGGCCCTGCATTTATGTTAACTACATGGCAAAAATGGCAAAAGAAGCAGCCAACAGACAATGCAACAAGTTGTTAATAGCAAACAGACAGGTACACCACACAAATGCGTCGAGTTTGAATTGCGAAATTTAAAAGCTTTGCGTAGTTAAAATCTCTTAGACTATTACTCTCAAGTAAGAGAAATTAACGTGCGTGAGTGAGCATTTATTTACTTATTTAAACAGTATAATTTTAAGCAAAGCACTAAAATTTTAAATAACTAAATTAATTAAAGCCAAAAAAAAACATGCGATTTACTTTAATTTTTTTTTTAATTTTATTATTATTATTTATTTTCTTATAATAAAGTACATTTTCTTGAATTTTATTTTAACATTAGATCATAACATAAATTTCATTTGTATATAATTTTAAATATAAAAATATTAATTTTTTTATTTTAGGTTATTTTACCTTTGAAATGGGATTTATTCAGTTAATTCATTTTTGGATTGATTTTAAATACCTATTTAAATAGATTTATATACATAATAAATTTACTAGAAATTATAGATCCTTTATAAATCCTTTATTTAAAATTCACAAAAATGATTGATTCAAAAGAAAAATAAAATAAAAAAGAAGGGAAATTTAAGGAACAAAAAGTTCAACTTAGATCTAAGCTTTAGCATTGAGACATATTTAAGTGAATTTGTATATTGTTTATGAAACATTGTCGGCTGTCGGTTGTGTTTGGTTTGATACTGAAGGCAGGCAGACAGATGGACAGAGAGAGAGAGAGAGGGCGAGAGAGAGAGAGAGAGAGAGACAGGGAGACAGACTGAGAGACAATCCACACTCGACAGCGACAGACATCGAAGTTGAGAGAAACGACGTTTTCCGTTAACATCAATCTTGAAGATCTCTTTGGCTATAAGAGAGCTAGAGAGGGACAGAGAGAACGAGAGAGAGAGAGAGAGAGAGAGAGAGAGCGACAGGGAAAAAGAAGATGAAGCAGCGATCTATAAGAGATCAAGTGTGTGTGTGTGTATGTGTGTGTGTGTGTGTGTATATATATGATAAACTGCAAGTCTAACTAAATGACCTGAGGACTATTGTGATATTTTATTGTATTAAATCGCATCCGACACACTACGTTGTTGTTGTTGTTGTTGTTATTTTTGATGTTGTTGTTGGTGACTCTGCAGTTGGGTTTGAATTTGAGTTTTGAATCCAAGTCGAACGATCGAAAGATTCAAAGCGATCGAAGGAATGAGAGCTGGACACAGGAAGCGCCAACTTGCGCCAATCTTTAAGCGTATTATTAGTGTTTCGGCATATTTATTTATTATCATTTGGCTAAACTTGATCAAGTCAGAGAAAACGAGAGAACCAGAGAACGAGACAGAAAAAAAGACAGTGCATAAAAAAAAGAACAACTGATCATGACAGGACAAAAATAAAAAACAAAAAAAAAGAAGACTTGCAACATATTGAGGCTCAATCAACGTTTTGATTACTTAACTTTTGGCTCCTTTGGGACATTGCCACATTGATGACATAACTCTCTGTAGAATTTACGCGTTTTCTTATGAGTATTTATTTTCAAGTTTTTTGTTTTGTTTTTAATGGAATTTGAAGGAAATACACGTAATTTCTACATTTAAAGTGCAAGTGCTGAACTTGGAATTGGACCCAAGGGATTTGAAAGTGTCCTTTCGATCTCTGTCTCTCTCTCTCTCTCTGTTGAAGATCATTGACCGAGGATCAAAGATCAAACAAAAACAAAAAACGGCGAACAGATCAAAACAATTAGTTTAATTATGCCAAAAACATGGGCAATTTTTTGGCATGAGGTGACAACGATGCGACATGATGATGATGCGATCTCTCAAGGCAGCTGTCTACCATCTTTCCTCGCCTCCCTGCCCCCCTGCCATCTACCCCACTTTTGAAAACCCTTTGCTCAGCTACTCAGCTACCTACCTACCTACCTACCTACCAACAACATCATCAATTGGGTAATTTTAGCTGTGCAACTTGTTAGCACCGGCATGTCCCGCATGTGGCAACTACTCAGCCTCAGTCAGTCTCTCTGTCTGTCTGTCTGTCTGTCAGCTCCGTTGACGTTGCAAGTCAAGGCTCCAAAATGTGAAGAAGAAGTCTTCAGTCAAACAGTCGCCTACTGTCTATAGTTTATAGTCGACAGTCGACAGTCGACAGTCGTCAGTCGACTGTCTCCAGTCGTGAGTCGCTTCTTTCCATATCATTAGTTGTAATTGATCCTGTGTGATCTTTTGATTTTGCGTCAACGCTCTGACGTTTTGCATACGAGCGCGCGCGCCTCTCCCAGAAATGAACAAAAATCAAGAACAACCAGAAAGAAAGCTTTACTTCGGCACGGCGAAGATTTGATACCCTTGCGGAGCCTTGTATTCAAGTTATCACTCAAATTTTGATATGATTTAAGCAAATGATTTCATACTGAAAATATCATTTGATTATAAACAATATTATTTTAATATATACAATACATTACCAATTACAAATTTTTTGAAATTTGATTAGATATTTTAAAATCCACTAAGTTTTTCAAATAGAAGATTGATGTTGGACTGCTCGTTGCAATAACATATGATAAAATGGAAAAATTAAATCTGGTCAAAATGTTTAATACAACATGAAATACATATTCTGTGAAACTTTTTTCGATATCTCAGAGAACAAAAAATTTTTTCAATCTAGAAATTTGATATTCGACTGATCAACTCGATGCATCTTTTCAAATCTAATCTAAAATATTTATGCCTTATAAGCTCTGTCACATTTCATGACAACATTTAAATACCCTCGTCTAGGGTATATAAAAACACCAGCAGCGACTTGTGGCACGTTCAGTGATCCTCTCCCCGCCCTTGCCTTTGCCCCCATTGCCCCCATGTTGCATGCCTCATGCCCCTGTACCCTGTACCTGCCCCTCATTAACATGATCATCAACGCTGTCGTATTTGCTTGGCTGCCAGCAAATTAAAAACTTCAGGTTCCAGTCTTTTGCCTTTTGGTTTTTTTTTTTTTTTTCTTTCCATGCGGCCCACGTTCCCAGTCTCAGTCTCAGTTAGAGTTTGAGTTTCAGTTTCAGTTTCAGTTTTGAATCTCCGTCGTCAGCTGGAGTTTGGGTATTGAGTCTGTCTCTGGGTCTGAATCTGGGCCCCCATGTCGTCCATTTATGCTGGTGCCCTGCTTGGTAATTGCCTGGGTCCTTGGCCGTCATTTAAATAGCTACTGCGGGCGAATATTTAACTAACTAAGTGCTGTCAATACCTTTTCAGCCCCCGTGTTCTACTCCCTTTCCCTTCATCCCATTACTTGTGAGGATCTTTACAAAAATAAAAGAGAAGAAAGCGCACTTTCGATTTGCATTTGTTACATACCTATATACCCTGTAAAAATACATTTTTTTTTGAAGCTGTTTATTCAATTGAGACAATATTTGCAGTGTACAGGGTGTCTACTTGTCTTGCTTATGTATAGCGTATTGTAGAATTTTAATTTTTTGGTCAAATCGTTTTGAAAAACCAATTCATATAGTATTCATATGCTCAAATCATTTGTAAGATTTTTAATTGTTTTTTATTTATATTTTTACATTCTTACTTTATTATTTAATATTCTTTTAGTCACAAAATATCTGTTGGTAATTAATTAGCTCAATTAATTCATTTCATTTGCCATATCTGTTATTTACAGGGTATCTAACTCACGCAACTAGAGCACTTGTTGCTTGTTCAATTTTTTGACAATAATGTTTTAATTTATGTGCTGCAAATTTTGGCCTGGCATTGGCATCTGATTGCCAACAATGACCAATTCGCCAAGAACTTCTCTTCTCTTCCCTTCTCTTCTCTTTTCTCCTTTCACGAAAAGAGAAGCTTCTCTTCTGTGGTACAAGAAATGGCGCTGCCCCCATCGCCCCCCTGGGGCTCATTGAGTGTCATTTAGTTAATGGGCCATAAATTGCGATGGCTTGAATTATATTTTCATTTTTGGAGGTTTGGTCAGCAACTTAGACTGGAAAAATGCAGAGACACAGGAAGGCAATAATCGAATATCAATATTACAAGCGGGAAGATGATCAAAGTGAGAGAGAGAGAGAGAGAGAGAGAAATGATGTCTGATAAAGATAGCAGGAGACAGAGGGAGTAAGAAATTCGTCAAGTGACAAAAAGAAGCAATTGAAAAGTAAAGTCTTAAACATTATTTAATGTTTGTATGCAATCGTTTTAATTGATCGACAATCAGATATGACGCTTTCAATTTAAATGCAGTCTAGGGCATCACAAGTTCATCAGAAATTAATTTAAGCAATTTTAAGTATTTGTCTTAAGCAAAACTGAGTGCTAAATATAAATCATAGCTCAATTCTTAACTATTATTGATTTACAGGGTATCTTTAGTCGACCATGTGTAAAAATAAAGTTTATGTAAGCTTTTGCACATATTTTTTCTAAGACAAGATCGCTGACATTACTAACCTATGTTTAATTACTGATTTACGCGTAAGTGATCGACTAGTAGATACCACGTGCTAAATATTTTTGGCGTTTGAAGGAGCTTAACATTGGGTTATATCATAAGCGAAGAAACTGCAAGTGAATACACATCAAGTAGCTTAAAATTCCATTGATTGTAAGTGATCGACGAATAGATACCACGCACTTTTAAAACACTTTATTAACATTTATATGAGATGTTTAGCACTCTATTGGGAGATGGGCTATTTGCATCGAAATGCATATATACCCTGTAAATGCATAGAAGGGCATCTAAGTTTTAAATGCAGTCTTTGTCTAAGATTAATCCAGCTCAATTTTAGCCTGTTTTTAGTTTGATAAACACGATGCTGTTAACCTTAGAGCTGGACTCCAAGTAACTGGCCAAAACGGTAGCTGTAATATGTTGCCACATGTGGCATGCAGCTTTTGACTGATCTGTTGATGCTTTCCATGGAAAAAGGCGATGTTGATGGCAAATCTGAAGCGCCGTTAGGCCTGATGCCTTTGGGGGCGTAGCAAAGTCAAATAAAACAAACGGTACATTTTGCTGTAGAGCTGTGTGGCAGAGTGGCAAAGTGGCAAGAGGCGCCTATCGACAGGCACATCAGTAAATTTGCGAATTTTTACGCTGCTGCAACACGCGTGTCTTGGCTTTGGCTTAATACGAGTAATCGGCAACAGCAACAGTTGCTGATGTTGCAACTGCCAAGTGGCAAGTGGCAATGTGATGAGTTGCCAGTTGCTTCTTCGGTTGCTGCTGCTGCTGCTGATGATGATGATGACGACCAGAAGGTTGATGCTGATGGTGTTGATTGTGCGCCAGTCAAGTGTAAGCTGCACATTAGTCAAAAAATGTATATGAAAAAAGCGAGTAAAATATTGAAAGAAGAATAACAAAAATAAACCAAAAAAAAAAAAAAAAAAAAAAGATATACAAGTTGCACTGAGAACTTAAGCGGCTTAAGCACAGCAAGGAGTCTCATGAATGAAAACATGCCACATACTTCATACTTCATACTTCTTACTCCTTACTCCATACTCCTTACTATATACTCCATGCCACAGACGAAACTCGATTTTACCAACCGGCAACAGGCAACAGGTCAGCGTCTCTTTTTTTCTCATGGTTGGCAGATCGTTGTGATCGTCTAAAATGGAACTGGAATTTAAGCTCAGCATTTGTTCTGTCTGTCCACAGATTCATATGTCTTCCAGTCTGTCTTCGGTCTCTTCTGATATTATGAGCATATGAGATTGTAAGTACATTTTGGAATCGAATAGGAATATCAACTTTTTTATCTTTTATTAAGAATTATTCAGTTTTTTTTTTTTGTATATGTTTTCGGAGTTATAAAAACCGATTGCCTTTAATTTATTTCAAATTGCAACAAAATTATTAAATTATTTTAAGTACAATTTTTAAAACATACTTCATACAATATATAAATTCGAATTCGTACAATATATGAATATGTATTTAAAGACTTTTTAATTACTTTAAAAATTATTTGGTTTTAAAACAATAATTTCTAAATATTTAAAAAAATACATAGCAAGTTTTCTGACATCTGAACTATCAGTATAGAAATATCTATAAGCTAGTTTGGTATAAAAACGTTCAAATAAACTTAAACTTAAGTAAATATATCTGCTTGATATCTATACATATATCTGCGATCTGCAGTTCTATTTTTTAGTTGAGAGATGAAGTATTATCTACAATATGAGAGATCTTTTATTTAAATCTTTTTGAGTTTACAGAGTATCCAGGTTTCGGGCTAATCAAAATTTCCTTTTTGGCTACCAATTTTAATTATGAAGCCGCCACAGAGGAACAAGAAGACCTGAAGACTGAGCCCGCTGACTGAGACTGAGACTGTGAATCTACCACTGACTGTGCCTTGTGACTTGGGTCTTTGAGCCTGGTCTTAATCCACTTGTTCAAACGCTGTTGATATTCATATGCTTTGTCAGTTGATTCGCTAATATGACGTCTGATGTGGCTGCCGTTGCACGTTGCACGTTCCCAATTCCCGATTCCCGATTCCCTGTTGCCAATTGCAAGTTAAGAAAGAGATTTGGCTGGGCTGCGAAAATTTGCACTTTTGACTTGGGACGCAGCAAACTTTTAATTTTCGCGGATGAGGCGAAAATAAATAAAGCTTGAATAATGGCTAAGCTACCTCAGCAGCCACTGAGCTGAGAAGGGGGACAAGTCGGAAGGCAGGAAGATGGAAGGAACAGGAGCGGGAACAGAACAGGAGCAACGTCAGGTTTGGGCCATCATTCCAGCGCTAAAGTCACTCATTAAACACAATTTTGACTGGGCTGCAACTTTTGCCGGGCGCTTGGCAATTTGTGCAGCTAAAGAACCTCAGATCTAAGGATCAGCAGACAAGGAGACAAGACAGGATCAAGAGCTGAAGACGACAGACGAGAGACGACGATGTATTTGATTTGTGAGCGATTTGATTTTGATTTTCGAGTTGCACGTGTTTGTGGCTTTTTTATTTGTTATTTCTTATTTTTTGGAAGGAAGTGAACTTTTCAGACATCGTTGGTGTTGCTCACTCATCAGCGATAATGACGGGCAATTATATAGAGAGCGCGCCTTTCACAAGCCATACATATAAAAGAAAAGACCAAAACGTATCGAAATCCCACAGTTCGAAAAAAAAAAAAAAAAAACAAAATAAACAGCATTTGGAGTGTGGGACTAAAGCAACTCGCGTGGCTCCGTTATAAAGGCTTTTAAAATACACTTTCAGAAAAGGGAATGCACACTGTTTGAAGAGACTTCAGTGAGAACACTTCTAGGAGGATAATATGGTGTGGAAAGAGTAAAAGTATTTGGTTTATTAAATATAGTTTAAACTTATTTTAAAATATAGTAAATGATTAAACTGGGCGATAAATGTGTTTAAGATAATTTAAGATTGTGACAGGTTGCAGCCACATGGGGAATAAACATGTGAGGATAATTAAATATTATTAATTTCATATTTATTCGAACAATTTTATTTTTATTTTAAAAGATGTTTAAATCAAGTTTTTATTTTTGCTTATATTCCTTAATTTAAATATGATTAGCGCCTTAATTTATAAGCTTTATCTTGTAGGGCTAGGAAACATAAAAATAAAAAAAATAAATAACTAAAAAATTTGAAGCGATTCGTGTATCGGGAATTTTCAGAAATTCCACACTTAGAGTGGAATAAAGGGTTTTAAATTTGTTTTAACAATTATTTGCACTTTTTCGATAATCATATAAATATATTTTAATGTCATATTTATTTGATTTTTTATTAATTTATTAATTAGATTTCGTATTTATTTTTTATTTATTTTTGAAAAAGAATTTAATTTTCTTTCTATATACAATACATATGCTTTATTTTACTGACAAGAGTATTTGCACTTTGCCAATTCTTTGAGTTAACTGTTGATTATAGTATTTGGTTAGCTCTGCTTCTTGCTGCTCCTCCCAATTAAAGTGTGAATCTGTGGTCAATGTTGGCCAATTGATATATGGTCGAAGGGTTTGTTTGTTCTCGTCGTCCTCGTCGTCATCGTCGTCTAATGCCGCATTACTTCATTAAGCGAGGCTCCGACTTTTAATTATGCGCCAGCACATAAGAATTTTAATTTGAGTTGGGCTCCAACTTGCACTCTGAATCTACAGCCTCTTTGTGGCTCCCCTTTTTCTCTCCCCCTCCCCCTCCCTCGTAACTCCCCCTCTGTGCTCCACCGGCCTGTGTGCAATTCATTGTCAGCAAACAAATGCGAGTGGCGGTTGATGAATGCGCCGAAGCCACGCACATGCGGAGGAGGCTGGCCAGGATATTCTATGGCGCATTATGTGCACAAATTAATTTATGTACAGACGGCACAAATCCACGAGCTCACATACCCAGCACTTTTTAGTGGGGTGACATCGACTGTGCCCAACAATATGAATTTCTTTACAGTTTTTTGCTTAGTTTCTGCTTATTTCTCGCTCTGGCGCCATGTTAGTGCCTCTGCTGGACAACAGAGGGCGCCCTTATGTTTCGTTGCTTAATTTTTCTAATTTTAAAGTTTTCAGTTTCAACTAGATATTGACTTTATAAAATAAAAAAGCTGAAGTTCACGTTAGTCCAAGTAATTTCATAGAATACAGTCAAAATTCCCTAACTCGAATCACCATTATCCAAAGAAAAGGTGCGAGTTACTGCCACTCATTTAGCTCGATATAGAGAGAAATTCGAGTTAAAGAAGTTCAACTGTATTCAAACGTTAATGTGATCATTAAAAATAGTTTTCTGGCGGTTTTTCATTTTTTAAAATTAAGGATGGCATTATAATAAAGTTATTACTTCAGTTGTCAGTTTTAGTGAATTTACTGGGTATTAAATAACTATTTGTTATATAAACAATGTACTTTACAAATTTTTTAAATAGATGACAATGCAAAACTAAAGTTTAACATTTAAATCACAACCATTTTTAGTTTTTGAAAAGATCTCAACATATTATTTTAGCTGTATTTTATGAGTGTTTCCCAGCTTTAACAGTAGATGGCGACACTATCAACTGACAAATATTAATTGTAAATTGATTTTTTTACAACATGACTGTGAAAACCTTGGCTTCCTCAGCTCTTTCCGTTTGTATTTGTCACATTTTAAAGCTCACTTGTGTGTACAGGGTAACTGGTGGTTGTGCACATTTGTTAGCTGTTACTAAGGCATTCCTACTGGTTCACACCACAATTTGTGCCGGCATTCACAGCGAGTTGTTGCTTTGTTTGTTTGTCTGTTGTTTGCTTGTTTGTTTGTTTGTTTGTTTTTTCCCCCTGTTTTTTGCCGGGCTGACTCGATGGTTGACTCGATGGCTGCTCCCGTTGGGCAGCAGGCCGCGCAATTACGCGCTGCACTTTGATTCCATTTGGCTGGCTGGCTTTTTGGGGCCAGCACAATTCAAAATGTTCGTGTTTAAGCGCTATTAAGTGGCAAAAATCGCGCGAGCATCAGCTTTGCCCCCACTGAGGATGAGCATGTGGATGAGGATGTGGATGAGGATGAGGATAGAGATGAGGCTGAGGATGTGGCTGATTTTTGAGGCTGGAGCATGTCGAATGTGACCACGCGCATGCTCAGTCAACGGCCTGGGCCGCCTGCGTGTTGCTTATAATTAAAAAAAACATGCCAAGAGCTGGAGCAGGAGACGCAGCGGGAGCAAGGACAAGGGACAAGGGAGGAGCAAGTAGGAGGGAGGGAGGAGGAGGGACAACGGGTTGCACAAACAGCAAAATCAACTTATTTGCCTTTCCATTGAAATAATTAGTTCAAAGTTAAATATTGGCTGGCTTTGTATCTGACGATGGCGATGACAAGAGAGAGAGAGAGAGAGAGAGAGAGAGAGAGAGAGAGAGAGAGGAAGCGAGAGAGAGAGAGAGAGGCTTATCGCATTTAGGCGCGGAATTAATCGATTTGCGTACCGGGTGCGAAAACATTGGTGCGGCTTTAATTGATGCGTGCACAGCACGACAGGCCACTGGGCCAACCACTTGCCACTTGCAACTTGCCACTTGCCACAGAGCGAGAGACAGAGACAGAGAGAGAAAGAGAGAGAGGGGAACACAAAAGAGGGCTGGCTGTGTCAGTGATTGGATAGAGTTGTATAACTATTGATTAGCTGGCCCATCAGATATCAAGTTGTTGACTCTTATCGGCCGCATGTCAACATTCCAGATTAACCAGCTCCAAAGATGCTGTCAACAAGTCGGCAACGCTCCAAATAAACAGACAGACAGACAGACAGACAGACAGACAGCGTGAAAAGCTTTTAACGAGTTGAGCAGCATTGAGCGAATATAATTAAATGCCGCAAAACTTAAATGAACAGCTCTCTAGCTCTAAATTGACTATATTTCAGTGTGAGGCTGAAAAGAAAGCTCATTAAAGCTTAAATTACAATCAACAACTTTATAAGATTTTTGTTGAAAAGCTTTTTAGAGCGTGATTGCTTGCTTGAAAAATATTGAAAGCTCATTAAAACTTACAATGCAATTAATCTGCCTTGTGGATTTGTGATGTAAAGCTTTTAAAAGCTTCTTTGTTTTAAAAGTTTAGGAGAAATGTGATTAAATGCTTTAAATGGTAACCTCTCAGCTATCTAGCTATCACTGAAGTAAATATAAGCTGAGATAATGAACATAATTATCATAGAAAGCACAATACGCTTTGATCTTTGGAATCAAGTTTATTATTAGCTTGAAAGCTTTTGAATGCACATAAATTTTAGCAAATACTACAGAGAGTAATGTCTTCATACACCATAAACTTGCGTATAATAAAGATGTTTTGAAGCGGGTTTCTTATAATAATCTTGTATTCATTTAAATTACTTTCGAATGATACAAAAATTTCTTTAACCCATTAAGTACCCATCGAAAATTGCCACTTGTGAAAAAGAGCTTTAAAACGATGAAAAAATTTTAAAAGTTTTTCGAAATTGATTCTTTGCTTTACTCTCACAGTTAATTAGTTGACTATATTGTTAATCTTGTGAATTTTAGCTACAAGAAACGAGTACGAGTATAGCTAAATGTTTCCCATTGGAGGGACCACCTTGGTCCTTGGTGAACGCAGCGGGTCAGTGTGTGGAGTGTGTGGTCCAGGACAACAGGATGCAGGACGAGCAGCGAGCACAATGCATGTCCATGAATTGCATAAAAAGTAATGAACCCAACTGAACAACTGAACAACTCAATTAACCAAGCAATAGACTGAGAAGATGCATAAGTAGGAGATCGCATAATGGACGTTGGTCGAGCCGAGCGGGAAGCGCTGTCTGCCAACAATTTCCTGCCCGTGGACCAAGTACCAAAAATTGAATTGTCAGCGCAAGACACAAGAGTGAAGTGAAAGATGAGGATGAGCACAAGGACCAAGGATGAAGGGACGTTGGGAACCCACACACATTTTACACACCTGAGATCACAGCTGGACTTTTGGTTTGGTTTTTTCTTTTTTCGGGTAAGTGAACTTGAACGCATTGTATCCAAAAACTTGATTATTATGAGGTTCCTGCAACGGATGTCCGGCGCACAGGATCAATGCATTGCACTTGGGGAAGACACTGACTGAGGCAGCGACTGCCGCAGAGGCAGAGGCAGCGACTGAGACTGAGGCAGCGACTGCGACAGCGCTGACAACTTTAGAGTTTGCTCTAATTTATGATTGTTCGCTTATTGCCATCAAGTCTGGTCCAATCCACGTTGACACGCGTTGGTTGCCGTTTTCCGAGGAAATCTCCGTAGCTAAAGAAAATAGATTTTTGGATTTTTGTTTTCCATTTTATTTTTCGCCATTGTCTCGCACTTTGATGCGTGTGAAAAACGAACAATGCACTGGACAATGCACAAATACGTTTCAAATACGTTTTCAATTACAAATTTACGATTGTCCCTGTCCATTGTCATTGTCGCCGTGTCCCTTTGTTTGTATCCTTGCACATCCTTAAACAAAGCGTGCGGCTGCGACTGCATATCAAATTCATTAGGATTGCCCTCTGACCTCTGCTCCTTCTGGCCATGGTTTGATTTCAGGCCAAGCTTTGACTTTGCCCCGTCACACCAATTCTGCACAGATTTATCAAGCCGTTTTTGTTCTTTTTGATATTGTTCAGATGGGGTAGTGTGAGTTTGTGATGTGGCATGCTACATACTAACAAAATGATAATTATGATGGTTTATAATTTTGTATTTCTTAGCAATATCTATGCCAATGCATTTAAATTTGTCATTATTATTTATTTCTAGAATGTTTCTATTTCTTACGTTTTAGTTATTAATTTACACCATTAGCACTTGCATTGGCATTAGTAAAATAGCATTAGCATTGGCATTAGTATTAGCATTAGCATTAGCATTAGCATTAGCATTAGCATTAGCATTAGCATTAGCATTAGCATTAGCATTAGCATTAGCATTAGCATTAGCATTAGCATTAGCATTAGCATTAGCATTAGCATTAGCATTTGCATTAGCATTAGCATTAGCATTAGCATTAGCATTAGCATTAGCATTGGCATTGGCATTAGCATTAGCATTAGCATTAGCATTAGCATTAGCATTAGCATTAGCATTAGCATTAGCATTAGCATTAACATTGGCATTAGCATTAGCATTAGCATTAGCATTAGCATTAGCATTAGCATTAGCATTAGCATTAGCATTAGCATTAGCATTAGCATTAGCATTAGCATTAGCATTAGCATTAGCATTAGCATTAGCATTAGCATTAGCATTAGCATTAGCATTAGCATTAGCATTAGCATTAGCATTAGCATTAGCATTAGCATTAGCATTAGCATTAGCATTAGCATTAGCATTAGCATTAGCATTAGCATTAGCATTAGCATTAGCATTAGCATTAGCATTAGCATTAGCATTAGCATTAGCATTAGCATTAGCATTAGCATTAGCATTAGCATTAGCATTAGCATTAGCATTAGCATTAGCATTAGCATTAGCATTAGCATTAGCATTAGCAGCCTTTTACTTTATTAGTATTAGTTTTATGATGTGTTCGATCT
This sequence comes from Drosophila quinaria, assembly GCA_035047525.1. NCBI lineage: Eukaryota > Metazoa > Arthropoda > Insecta > Diptera > Drosophilidae > Drosophila > Drosophila quinaria. The sequence continues at coordinate 34,753,910 of JAWNPO010000455.1, forward strand.
CTCCCCGGAGAGCAATACTCTCTTTAAAGAGTATTTAAAATTCATTTAGCTGTAGTAAATTGTTTTCTTCTTGTTTATTTTGAATATTGGCATCGTCTTCATATCTTGGGTTCTTTACCGGGAGCTGCGTTTTCGCTCGTTTCACACATAAAAATTAATACGCATTTTTAATCGTTCAAAAGTCTGGGCTCTGCGTCAGTTGTTCAGTTGGACAGGTCTGGTTGGATCTGATCGGGTTTGGTTCGTTTTGCCATTGGCATTGCCATTGCCAATTGCCATACCCATTGCCATTGCCAGCTTTGACAACTGGGCAAGTTTTCAGCGATTCGGCTTGGCGCTGATTTATGCCACAAGCCTCAGGCAACATTTCCGCGACCAGTTTCCAGTTAGCAGTACATTAAAATTTGTCAATTTAATTGAATTTACAATTTTAGAATATTTCCAACGACGCGCTGAGCAATTCAATTTTGTATTTTAGAATTTTTATCATGATTGAAATGTGCATTGCTTGCTGCATTTTACAATGGCACGTCTTATGACTTATCACAAATTAAGCAAAAATACTAAAAGACAACTGCATTTCAAGGGAAATGAAAAGGCTACAGAGTGATGAACGAAAAGGTATCCTAATTTTAGAGTTATTTTAAATTATGTAAGAGTAAGGGTAGAGTTTAGTTTCTTAGTTGATTTCTCTAGTCTAAATATATTTTTTTTAGAGTTGATTTTTTATTTTACTTTTTTTAATATTGCAGTTATAAGAAATAAATTGAGACTAAGACACCTGTGAGTCATCATTGTAGGATAAATTTGATGGGTTTTTGGTTTTCGGTTTTTGCCTTCTGCAGGCAATGAAAGTAAATGACACATTCTTGGGTCAAATCAACCCCACAGGTCGAGTCGTAAGTCATGATCATTTTGGTAACTGTCATGTCTCCAAGGACTTATCTCCCAGTAAGGATCGGCGAGAGTCACGGCCACAGCCACAGCATCCTGATGACAACTTTCTTGGCCTGACACCACCAAAAATCTTTTACGAGCATAACTAATTTTTAAGAGAGAGTTTTATGACTTTCACCTACCGCAGAATGCGTTAACCCTTGCTGGGATCAATTAGTAAGCCGGGCGATAGGAAACAAGCGTCAAAACAAATGGGACAGGACATGGAAGATAGTCGACACAGTAGCTAAAGGTCGGCGGGCTGTTGATCTCTATCAGACGCGAGAGAGAGGGTTGTTAATTAGAAATTAGAAGGTCCCACAGCTAACCAGATATCCTTTTTCTCATTTTATTTTAGTATTTATCCTTTGGCCACATCCTGCAGCACACTTTCTTTCGCTGCGTAATTAAAGTTGCCGCCCTGCGGCCTAATGAAATGTTTGATGGGCCCAAGATGAACCAACCTTTAGGGCTGACAATGTGGGTCAACATCATTGTGTGTGTGTCTCTCTGTGTGTGTGTGTGTGTGTTTGGGTCAGTTTGAGAGCTTCGTTAATGCCAGTGCTGGGTATAGTTACTAATTGTTTATTATTAGCGCGCCGTTCTGTTCTGTAACTGTTTTGTTTTTTCTCTTGTTGTATACCCTGTAAGAATTACAAAGGCCTGAACATGGCATGCCAATTTGGTGCTAAAACATATAGATAACTTAAGTAGAAAATACTACAACTGTCCTTAAATGAATGAGTCAATAAAAACTAAGCATATCTATCAAATTCGTTGATATACATAATTTTCCCCCACTTTTGCATTTTTCTAAAGTCAATTATATCTACAATTTAAAATATAGAATTTAGAGTTTATGTATACTTAAAGATAACTATTTAATGTATTTATTCTGAATATTTCTTAAAGATCGCTTGTTAGACTTTCAGTCGAGCACTTTCGCGCTGACAATTTTAAGTAAAAGCTTTGAATTCTAAGTATGTACATAAGTAGCAGTAGTAATAATAAAATAATATTGTGTAATTTATTTTTAATACTTTATGATTGACTTATTGTTATGTTATGTAAAAAGGGTATCTGTTAGTCGAGCCTTTTTGAGCGTACGCTTTGCAACGGTACTCCACAATATCGTTTTTGGGATTATGCGCACGCATTGATTGTAATCTTTGCATTTTTTTCGCTTCTCCACGGTCAGAATGGAAGATTGGAACAGTTGGGTGATGAGAGATGGGAGCTGGGAGAATTGGGAGAGCTGGGAACTGGAGCTGGGAGCACGTTGATCGATAGCCATCACAACTCACTTGATGGGCCGCCGATCTCAACTCGATCTCAACTCGTTTTCTGCAATTTTTGTTTTGCTTACTTTGCTTTTCTTTATTTTTCCATTTTTTTTTTTTTTTTCAATTTCTTTTTTTTTTTTTTTTTTGGTTTTTGCATAAAACGCATCTCATTTGCTTTACATGGCACAAAACTTGAGTTGAGTTTTTAAAAAGCGTTCAGCGCCGGCGTCGCAATCCTCATCAGCGGTATTCTGTTCGGTCAGAGACCAGAGACCAGAGACCACCCAAGTCGTCAATATTTACCACCAAGGTTGCCTGACCACTGAGCAACCACGGGATAACCACTCAGTGGCTCAGATGGAATGGTGGCGCATCTTTTGCATTCATTTTGGGCTGCAAATTAGAAAAATGTTGCACGAAAATCAATAAAAGCTAATGGATGTTCATTTGGGGCGTCCACTAAATTGGAACCACATTAAATCTTTTTACCTCTGGGCTAGTTGGTTGCCCAACAATGTGAGATAATTGCACTTGGCCATCAGTTTGCCACATCACTTATGCGGACTTTTAAATTGCACACAAAGTACGCATACTTTAAGGTAATTTCCGTTCGCATTTTATTTATTTTTCTTTTCTTTCGGTTTTTGTCAATTTTCTTGCTAGTTTCCCTACATAATTTGTGTAAATTTTAAACAAATTTCGTAAATTTTGTACTGTTGCTTCAAATTAAAAACGTGTTAAAGTCGTTTGTGGGCAACTTACACTATCAATTTTATCAGTGTGCTAATGAGAACAATTTTTTAAAAAGAAATTTGAATTCTTTGGGGAATTATTGTGCGAAAAAGAAGTTTTGCTTAATTTAAGCAATCAAAGAGTATTTTTAGTTAATTATACTGGGGTGCCATAAAAATCGCTTTCGCTTGAATTTCACTTAAATTTCATACAAATTTGAGTGAAATTCAAGCGAAAGCGATTTCCGTGGCACCCCCGATAATATAATTGTTATAGTACATGGTATCCCAATTTTTTAAATTACTACAATCAATCAATCAATTAGAACATAAATTTATTCACTTACAATATTCCAACTTAGACTTAAAGAAAAGATACTGATTTGGTAAATTCGTTCTTAAAAAATATATGTTAAAGGAGATACATATTTTGTAAATTTTGCATTTAACTATTATTTTTTTATTTAAATTTCAGTAAGCCTTACGTTATATATGTTTATTTTTTTTAAGTAATATAAAAATAATCGTACTTAAAAACAGTTCAAATATACATACGTCGTATTTATCAACAAGAAATTGTATTTCTTTGTAAATCAAATTTAAATCTTATACTCATTTTAAATAAATTTCTGAAGACATTCTTGTGACTTTAATAATCTCTTTTGCATTAATTTTCATCTAAAAACGTATTGAGCCCTAGAATTTAATTATGTCTGCATTAAAAATTGTTTAACTTGTATCTGGCAGAGAGTTATAATAGTTGTTATATCATCAAAATGCGATACACTATCGCACACACCTCTTGAACTGATTTCAAAGCCTCCTGCAGTTCACTTCAGTTGGGAATTACAGGGAGAGTGAAGGAAGTGCAAGAGGGAAGGGAAGGGAGCACAATATAAAAACGGGAGGGATACAAACTGCAAAAACCATTGCGCAAAGCAAATAAAATTATCTCATTACAAATTATGCCCGCAATGCTCAGAGAGTTGAGGAGGAGTCGAGTCCGAGTGTGGATGCTGAATGGGGCATGCGGAAAGCAGTGCATACAGCATACAGCATGCAGCATGTAGCATGCAGCACGGGCAGCATGTTGCACGCTCCTCTCGATGCGCGTACGCTAAATAGATTATGTCAAATGATCGAAATCACATCATAAATTCAGTTGGCAGAGGAGACCCAAACTTGAATCCGAACCCAAACTCGAACTGGAAACCCAAAACGATGCTCTCGAGTGCCGCTGGGTGCGAAATGAACGCGTCTAAAATCAAATAAGCCAGGGCGGTGCAGTGTAGGCGTGTGCAAGGGGGCGGCAACAACGAGGTGGAGAGGGGGAGAGGGGGAGGGAGGAAGAAAAAAGGTGTCTTCTTGTGGTCGGATCTTTGGATCGTTGGCTGCCTCTTTAACACGTTTTAAATGGAACGGCGAGCAGTGCGGCATTGATTATTGTTTTGCATGTGCCTCCCTAAATCCCAAACTGACACCCCCCTCTTATAATCCCCGCTTGGCCCCTGGAATCCGATGCTCAGGTTGCTTAACAGGCCGGTAGCCAACGGCGCTTTGAAGGTGGAACTGAAACTGATAACGCACCACCGACACCAACAACGACTTAAGCCACAGCTGAGTCTTTGGCAACTTCGGAACTTGGAACTTGGGACTTGGAACCTTGTCTGGAGGTGCAGAAGTTTGCTTGTTTGCCGGCCAAACAATAAAATATTGCAATGGCCAGCACAATAAATTCAATGGCTAAGTACGAATCAAAGAATCGAGCATCGGACATCGAGCATCGAGCATCGAAAAAGAATCGAAGAAATCGGATGAATCGAAGCTGGATCGCTGGATGTGACTCCCTCACACTTTGCGTGCAAAAATCGATCAGCGCGAAATGGAAATTGAAGTTAAAAAGAGCTCAGGGCCTGTGGCGCTTTAAGTATATCTGCGATTTACGCGCAGACGAGGGTTGATCTGCAAGTAAATTATCCGAAATATATAGAATACGTAAAGCTTATATAATCATATTAATTATGAAATATAGAATCGTAATAAGACAACTCTGTATACCACAAGTGTCTTCAATTCTAAAGGCATATTTTAGCTGAAGTATGAGTTCAGAAAGTTAGAATAGGATGAATCATCTGAAAAATATATTGAAAGTCAGTAAATAAATGTATATTCTTCAATATAATAATATAATTTTAAGCAAAGCAAAGGTAAAAACTTAGTTCAGATGGATAGTTGGGATTTATAAAAATAGAAAATTGAGAAATCTACCATATTATATAATCTCTAGCAACTATAACAATTTTCACAGATATAGCTTATCTGTGAGTCGAATTCAGATAGTTAGGATATGACATTTATCGATAAATAATAGTAAAAAAAATGTACTGGAATGTGTATAAAATACATTTGAAGCAAATATGGCAAAGTTCATTTATGTAACTTTACTAAGAACTCATTTCAGATAGTTAGAATCGCATATTAGTGCAGACTGTATTTTAGAGGAAAAGGAAAATATATTAACTCTTTTATGTAATAAAAATCTGCAGTAAATGTCAAATTTCATGACATTTGATTTTCTTTCACAAATTTTTGTACTTAGTTGGAAGATACTTGAGGAACAGCCCTCGCATATGGCATGCTTAAGATATATCCAAGCCGTATCTCGATGCTGGGCAACAGGCCAATGACTTTGCATTCAACTTTAAACCGAGTGTCGGCTTTTGCGTGTGAATTCGCTTTGAAATTGGATAGGTTGGCAGTTAGAGTCGATGAATATATGAATGCCATGGCTATAACATACCATACACAGCATAGAGTAAATGTCTAGAAATTTGCTCTGGATTTGAGCACAGCTGGGCGCAGAGCTGCCGTTTGTGTGTCTTTGGCATTATGATCATTGCCAGTTGAAATCAATTTGCAAATGGTTGAATGCCATCCCAACGCCGTGCCGCCTCTTTGTGACACTTTTTCCACTGCACAGTGTGGCAAGTGTAAAAAATGCATTTGCTTTGGCATTAGAAGTCATCATCTGTGGGGTGATAAATTTTCAATTTGTTTGACTTGAGCTCAAAGTCAAAGTGTGACTCACACACACAAAGAGAGAAAGAAAGAGAGACACCCACAACGTATATATATGTATAATTCTCGATATATTCTCAACTCTCATTGATCGGCTGCTGGTAGCGCAACGAATCTCAGTTGACACGGGGTAAAAGCAGTAAAAACGCCGACGTTCATCATGGCCCATTGTGTGTAGTGCAACATTAGGTCATGCCACATCAGAGTTACAGCTACTCCTACACCTACCTACTGTTCTCACTCTTACTCTTTCATCCCATCACTCTCTCTCTCTCTCTCTGTCTGTACCTCTGCATATATTTAAAACAATAACTCTTTGTGCCATACTCTTGTTTCATTTAACCACTTGGTGGGTCCAGCTAACTCATAAATATTCCCAGCGACCGGAACAAAGAGACAAAAATAGAGAAAGAGAGACAGTGTACACTGTACAGTGAAAGAGAGTTGACCATTATCTATTGAGCAAGTGACAAGTCCATTAGTAATGCCCGGCAAGTTAATTAGCATTTGAATGCAGCTCTTTAGTCACTACACTTTTAGTTTAAGATACTATTGTAGTAGCACTTCCCGTAAAAAGGACTCTCTGCTTTCTGTGTGTCTAGCTCTTTGGCTGAGTTTCCCAACTGATTTAATTAAATTTTACTTAACTTATTTATAGAGTTACTAGGAGGCTTCGCCCCCTGCTCTCTTCGCTCGCCCACTTACCACTCACAGGTCGAATTTCGCAAAACGCCGTCCTAATGAACGGTGAAATTATCTCATCTATGTTGTGTGAAAATCTCAGCTTTCTATCTTTTACCGTTTGGGCTACACGTTAATGTGTCAGTCAGTCAGTGAGTAAGTCAGGACAAAGAATTTTATATATATAGATTTTTGGACCGTTTTATTATGCTCCCTAAATTTATCTTTTTATTAAATACATAATTGTTCCAATTAACGAATCTATGCTTCCAGTGCATCTAAGTCTTCGGCTGGTTTATTCCCAAATAAATTGAATTTCCCAGCTGATTTACATAGACTTTACTTAGCTTTAACATAAAACTATTTAACATCTACATCAATATCTATAGGTATTACTTTTTAATCAGGTGATTGAAATTAAAAACTTGTGACTCTTGTTTTTGACCAGTGAAGAGGCCACTCAATCAAGCATATCAAATACTCATAATCCAAAAAACCCGAAATATGTGCATACATTTGAATGATCCGAGCGGTTATTCAGTTATTTATTTCGATTGAAGCATTTTTTTCTAATATATTCTTTGTTAATTTCTTTGGGCTTTTTGATAGCACGGTATCTCAAGAAGGTATTTATATTAATAGAATTATATATTTTCATTTTGTTTCGCATTAAAGTCGTGACATGGTTAGTTTATCGAACCGTTCTATTTTTTTTGTTTATTTGAGCATAGCCAAAATTATCAGAATCTGATATTTCTTTTGGGGCGTGCCATAATACTTATAGATATGATTAAAATATGATAACTTAAAATCAGAGCAAAGTTTAAGCACTCTCCTATGTAATCTCCCTTAGACCTCGAGTTACTTGGCCTTCCACGAGTGTTTAAAATATATAGAGTGGTTTTCGTTATAATTTGTTGCACATTAAAGTTGCTAAATTTATTTATCATCATATCATCCCAGTATATTAAGAAATATTTTAAGAATCGCCTAATCAATTTATAAAATATTTATAAACAAAATGCAGCCTTCGTTTTATAAAGGTATTTCAAGCACTCTTCATAATAATCAACATATTTTCAATAAACAATAAACAATTATAGATAAGACAATGATTCCCTTTAGGTACAGATTATGAAAATTAACTGTCAACCCTATAAATAATTGCATCGTATTAATTGGACGATCAATTTACCATACGACTGTAATGAACAGTTGTCGTGACCTACAGACAATTATTGATAAAAAGCCAATTAATTGAATGAAAAGTGAGTCAGACGTATCATATATTTGTATAATTATGTGAATTATCTTTTACATAAACAGTAATTGAAACACGAGACGAAGGTCGCACATGCCTGTTAAGTAGTTGGTTTGAAAAAGCTTTGAGTAGAGAACGATCCAAGTAGTTCTGTTTATTCTGTATCTAATGGGGAAAAACCTAATCAATGCAGTTTGAATAAGCTTGAAAACACTTACGAGGTATCCACAAACTTAATCACGGTATTAAGTAAATTGAAATTGAAACCTAGACCTTTAAAAAATCGTAGGATCTTATAGAATAACAAGCAGACTGGGAAATGTAGCAAGTAGAACTGAAAGTCTATTGTGAGAAGTTCGAGGGGTTTCTAAAGCGTTGCAATTCTTACTTATATATCAATATTCTTAAAATTACTGAACAATTTTAAACTCTAACTTTCTAATTTTTTTTTTAATTTTCTTAGAATAAAAATAATTTTTTGTTTATTTAAATATTTTAATGTCAAGGTGACATAAAATTATAGAGTGCAAAGTTGTGAAATTTATATAATTAGAAAAATATAAAAAATCATAAAATTTATTGAAAGTATTAATATTGTATTATTTCAAGAAATGATTCTTTAATATAATGCTGATAATATTATTATGAAAACTAATGTATACAATACATTTTTTTTTATTTTAAGAGCTTTCTCTAATACGAGTAGAGTAATGATAATATTATTTTCTACTGCTGTTAAACTGCTTAAAGTTGTCTCGCACTTGAATATTATTTTAGCTGCTGATGAAAACCTAATGCAATGACGTAAACACTACAAATGAATAAAAACAAATAAGAACTGAAGCGAGCCTGACTGATAAGAATACTTTTAATCGGGATCCGTAGACGAAGCGGCCAGTGAAGATACTCGTATCTTCAGATCTTCAATGATTGAATTGAATTGAATTGAACTGAAATGAATTGAATTGCCTAGGCCAATAGCGATAACAGTCCTCGTATAAATAGGAGCCTGAGCAGACCAACTTAATTAGTCGAAGTTTAGTAGACAAACCAGCCATCAAATATGCTCAAGTCAATCGCAATTCTCGCCGTGCTCTTGGCCCTGGCCAGTGCCGAGCTGCACCGCATGCCGATCTACAAGCACGAGAACTTCGTCAAGACCCGCGGCAACATCAAGGCCGAGGTGGAGCATCTGCGCGCCAAGTACGGCCTGCCCCTGACCCGCGAGGCCAACGAGGAGGAGCTCTCCAACTACATCAACATGGCCTATTACGGCGCCATCACCATTGGCACTCCCCCTCAGAGCTTCAAGGTACTATTCGACTCCGGCTCCTCCAACTTGTGGGTGCCGTCGAGCAAGTGCTGGTTCTTCGATGTCGCCTGCATGAACCACAACCAGTATGACCATGATTCCTCCTCCACCTATGAGCACGACGGCAAGTCCTTCTCCATTCAGTACGGCTCCGGCAGTCTGTCCGGTTTCCTCTCCACCGACACCGTCGACGTCAACGGCCTCGTCATCAAGAGCCAGACCTTCGCCGAGGCCACCTCGGAGCCCGGAACCAGCTTCAACAACGCCAAATTCGATGGCATTTTGGGCATGGCCTACCAGCAACTTGCCGTGGACAATGTCGTTCCTCCCTTCTACAACATGGTCTCCCAGAAGCTGGTCGATGACGCCGTCTTCTCCTTCTACTTGGCTCGCGATGGCACCTCCACAACCGAGGGTGGTGAACTGATCTTCGGTGGCTCCGACTCCTCCCTCTACTCCGGTGACTTGACCTATGTGCCCATCTCTTCGGAAGGCTACTGGCAATTCGAGATGGATGGCGCCACCATCGATGGCCAGACTCTGTGCGACGATTGCCAGGCTATTGCCGATACCGGCACCTCTCTGATTGTCGTCACCGAGGATGCCTACGAGATCCTCAACAATCTGCTCAACGTCGATGACGACGGTATGGTCGACTGCTCCACCGTTGACAGCATGCCCGTCCTCAAGCTGAACATCGGAGGCACCACCTTCGAGCTGGAGCCATCTGCCTACATCATCCAGTCGGATGGCAGCTGCCAGTCCGGTTTCGAGTACATGGGCACCGACTTCTGGATCCTGGGCGATATCTTCATCGGCAGGTACTACACCGAGTTCGATTTGGGCAACAACCGCATTGGATTTGCTCCAGTGGCTTAAGAATTCAAATAAAACGAATCGACTATAGCAAAACTATTGTTTTTTGTTTTTTTTTTTGTGAATAACTTTCGATATTTGGAGGATTTTACAGTCTCGAGCTGTAATCAAACACTTCAACGATTTGATAAGCTGTAATAATATTAGTGATATAACAAACTAATTCTCTGAAGGGCCCTTATATCGAAATTTGATTTTAAAGATACCCTATTAAGTTATAATGGGTAAAGAAGGGTATACTTAAAGTCACGTTTCAATGTAAAATTATATACCAAATGTGGATGACTTAATAATTATTTTTATATATTATCACTGCGGACGGCAGTCCGCGCTAGTGACGAAAGCAGCACGAAGGGTGCGAAGGCGACTAGCATATATACACCTGAAGAATGGAAAATTTGCTATGACTGTCCGATCAGGTCGAGTTATATACCGATCGAAAGGTATTAACTTAACTTACAAATGTGCATACTAAGACTTTTAGAAACTCAACTGGTTCGCGAGATAAACAGGTGTTAGTGGGAGGGGAAAATTTTAAATTATTGGAGCAAATGGGGCCGTTGGAGCCTTTTCGATTTTTATTTTAATTTTTTACTATTCTAATCAAAAATACGCGTCGAATGACACCTTGATCATCAAAATCCGATCACTGGTTCAGAAGATAATTAATTTTGAAATTTTTGGTGCCCCTTTCAAAACGAGATGAAAAGTCAGTCTGTTTGTTTGTCTGTTTGTTTGTTTGTTTGGATCAAATCGTTGATTTAGCTTAAAAGTTTGAATGAGGACTTGTTCCCGATCAAAAATCTAGAAACGTTTGTTCTACGACTTTTTCGAAAAAAGCTAGTTTAGCGGGAAATCGCTAAAAACCGTTAAAATTAAAACCCCTATAGCATCCAAACGATATGAGCTACAGACGTGATCTATGTATCGTTAGAAAGGTATTTTGAAGGGCTTTTAGGCAAACCTTCAAACGTTTTTTCTAAAGTGCATAGGTAAAAATCAACAGGTGAAATAAGATATTTTGTCCCAGATTTTGGCGGTTTTTGAGAAAACGCTGCCTACGATTTTTTTTAATTTGCAATATGTTTGAGCTTGTGAAATTTCGCGTTTTTTGATATATCATTCATAAATTTATGTTGATTGGTTTGGAAGATATAACCTATTAACTGAATATATACGTTTTACTTTGAATTGAAATAGGACAGCAGCAGCAAAGTGTCATAGCAGCCAGAGTTTGAGAGTGCTACTAGCTTTTGCGCTTGGCATGTGTGTTTTAAGGGAACCAGTGTTGGCAGACTGTTTGTTTTAGCTTGTACAAAAAATAAACAAAGTTGATAGAATGAAATTTCAAAATTTCTGATATCTTTTTCAAAAATTTCTGATATCTTATAAAAAAAACCTCTTTACGAGGTAAAAGTCTAGTGACGAAAACAGTTATATGCCCCAAAATTTCTGATATCCAATTTTGTGACGAATACTATTAAGTTTGACATAAAAATAATTTAAAAAAAAATTTTTGCATTCGGCACTGCGCAAAACATTGAGTTTTATTTGGTATGAAGAATTGAGACATTTTGGCGCAATGTGCCGAGTGCCAAAATTTTTTTTAAAATAATTTTTATGTCAAACTTAATATTATTCGTCACAAAATTGGATATCAGAAATTTTGGGGCATATAACTGTTTTCGTCACTAGACTTTTACCTCGTGAAGAGGTTTTTTTTATAAGATTATAATGTTCATTCCAAAGGAGAAATTCAGTTTATCTTCATTCAATATATTCTCCTTTAATATTTTCAACTTATTATTATTATGTAATAGTTTTCCATTTTATGGTTTGCAAACAGATAAATTGAAAGTTAAATATATTAAAAAAAACTTGAATAACTTAATAATATTAATCAAAGTATATTTGTTTTCCGGTAATATTATTTTAAGTTGTCGAAGGGAAGTCTTCTGAACGGTATAAAATAAGTTCTTGGGTCTAAATATAGAAGATTAAATAAAAAAATAGATTCAATTAACTTAACTTGTGAGTGACTTTGATTAGCGAGAAACTAAACAAAGTATGTGATATTCAAAGAAGCAAATGTATGTTGAAACCTTTTCATTATAAAGGATTTACTTTTTTGATTTTAGACATTTATGTTCCTTTTTTTAAAAATTTTTAATTTCTGGTAATTGTCAATTATTTAGTCAAATAAAGCGTTTTCTAAACTCACCAAAATTCTTTTGGTGACAGAATCTTGAAATTGATGCAATTTATTTAATTAAAAATCATGAATCTACCTTAAGTTAATTGCATTCAAATAATCGGAAGATTTACTCTTGTCTAATTTAATTATCTATTAAAAAGAAAATCAAGAATATTCTAAAGAACTAATTAATTTGCTAACTTTCCACAGAATTGCAACATTTTATCCGATCGAAAGAAAAGTTGTGTTTAAACAGTTCTGATTGTGTTGCCTTTGGGTTAAGAAAACTGATGTGGCAGATATGTTATGTTATGTTATGTTAACATAGAGTGACGGGCATTGATTAAGGTGCTGCGGTACTTCAGGGGTTTATCGAAGAGTTCTCCCTTTTGGCTACCAGCAAGTGTAGGAAACATCGCCGATAAGGAGCCTCCAGCTAATGCCCTCTTCAGAGCCAGTGATGTCAACGTCGAGTGGCTCGTGAATCTGGTTCAGTTGGACTGTCCAGCAAACGCGAATCCCGATGGCACACCTGAAAAGATAATACAATCGAGTTGAGTCCTCAACTTGTAGATATACTTATTAACAATCTTATCTAAAGTCCGATTTGCAATAATTTCAACGATATGATAAGCAATTTTAGTATAAATATGCGACTTAGCAGCGCTTAGCAATTAGTCGAAATTTAGTAGACACACCAAAATACAACTATGTTGAAGGCAATCACAATCCTCGCCGTCGTCCTGGCCGTGGCCAGTGCCGAGCTGCATCGCGTTCCCATCCTGAAGCAGGAGAACTTCGTCAAGACCCGCGGCAACATCAAGGCCGAGGTGGAGCATCTGCGCGCCAAGTACGGCCTGCCCTTGGGCTTCCGCTCCGGCAACGAGGAGGAGCTCTCCAACTCGATGAACATGGCCTATTATGGCGCCATCACCATTGGCACTCCTCCACAGAGCTTCAAGGTGCTGTTCGACTCCGGCTCCTCCAACCTGTGGGTGCCATCGAACTCCTGCTCCAGCTATGCCTGCGAGGTGCACAATCAGTACGATTCCAGTGCCTCCTCCACCTATGAGGCCAACGGCGAGTCCTTCTCCATCCAGTACGGCACTGGCAGTCTGTCCGGTTTCCTGTCCGCCGATACCGTCGATGTCAATGGATTGGCCATCGCTGGCCAGACTTTCGCTGAGGCCACCAACGAGCCGGGAACCAACTTCAATGATGCCTTGTTCGATGGTATTCTGGGCATGGGCTATCAGACAATTGCCCAGGACAATGTCGTTCCTCCCTTCTACAACATGGTCTCCCAGGGTCTTGTCGATGACTCCGTCTTCTCCTTCTACTTGGCTCGCGATGGCACCTCCACAACCGAGGGTGGTGAACTGATCTTCGGTGGCTCCGACTCCTCCCTCTACTCCGGTGACTTGACCTATGTGCCCGTCTCCGAGCAGGGATACTGGCAGTTCACCATGGCTGGCGCCTCCATCGATGGCAACTCTCTGTGCGACGATTGCCAGGCTATTGCCGATACCGGCACCTCTCTGATCGTTGCTCCCGCCAACGCCTACGAGCTGCTCAACGAGATCCTGAACGTGGATGATGAGGGTCTGGTCGACTGCTCCACCGTCAGCTCGATGCCCGTGATCACCTTCAACATTGGCAGCGGCAGCTTCGATCTGGAGCCATCTTCCTACATCATCCAGTCGGATGGCAACTGCCAGTCCGCCTTCCAGTACATGGGCACCGACTTCTGGATCTTGGGCGATGTCTTCATCGGCCAGTACTACACTGAGTTCGATTTGGGCAACAACCGCATTGGATTTGCTCCAGTGGCTTAAATATGCTTCCAAGCGAACTTGCAGTGATAGACACCTAATGAAATAATTGTGTAAAGCAAGCAATGGATTTTATCAAGGCTAACTCTCCAGCTAGCCTTGAGTAATATATTCATAATATCAAAGAACATATTTTTGTTTAATTTTTTTCTTTTGCATTGGGATTGGTTAGTTTGGAGTTCCATTTTTTTTCTTTAAGTTTATTTATTGATTTATTTTAAATATCGAAAATGACAAGGAACAAGTAACAAAATTAATAAAATTTGAGTGCCGATTACCAAACCATCCACTTGCAAATCGAATCAGTATTATCTAAGTTTAAAGTTGAAGTTGGTGATTTTCGACCTATTCAGCAACTTTATAACATAGTTCTGGGGAAACCGGCCAATGATTTTAATTGTTATGAAAATATGATGATGAATAATAACCAAGAGGTATGACAACTTGAGCTGTAAATGAAGAAAAAAATAGATCCCAGTGATAATCTTGTCTGATTGAGTTGCATCTGGAACTGGAAACCGTTGCACATGAAGAACAACATAAAAAAAAAGAAAGAAAAAAAAAACCACTGAGAATCTTTGGCCAAGTTGGGCTTAATTGGGCCGCCAACGATTCATGTGATTTATTGTAAAAGCGAAGAGGAGGCATTGAGATGATGAGAAGATGAAGTGAACTGCATTTCGCATTATTTATGTGATGTTATTTTTTGTGCTTGTGCGGGGATTAGGAATTATACGCAATACGCTCCCACACACATGAATAAAGGAAAGGAAAGGAGGAGATGGAGATGGAGATGAAAAAAAGAGCAACTCGGAGAAGAACTTTGTTGGTGGGCCAACAGGACGATGAATCGTTGGATGGATCGATCTCTAATGAGCGTTGGGTTTAATAAGTGCAATTGGAACTCCTGCGAGTTGCAACTCTGGAAGCTGCTCGACTTTTATTTATTGGCCAAGCAATTGCACATTTCGACGCTCATCAAAAGCCAATAAAATATCATTTGTTGTAATTGATATCTGGCCACGTTCTTGGCTCCGTTTTTGACCCACAGTTCAGTTTCAATTGCGTTGGGTTCGAGGTTCAGTCTAAGTTTCGATCAGGCTTCGGATCTCTTTTTCTCGTTCTCGTTGTCTTTGTCTTTGTCGATTTCGATCTTGATCTCGATCATGTTCTCTCTCTTTCTTGTCGCAGCAATCTGTCTCATTAGTTGCCAAAGCTCTTGATTTATTGTTAATCTCGTTGTTGTTGTTTCTTGTTGCAGTTGCTTGCCAATAAATCACATTAAAATATTTGCAAAAAACAAAATAAAACAAACCACTAAAAGTCGGTCCAATCTGCGGCTCAGCTTGACAAATCTCTAAACGAAATCAGTTAACAACTTAACTAATGATTATCAATGTGTGTTCAAGCAACAACAACAACAAAAACCACATCGTCGATAAGACTAACAACTACGTTTTGCCACAGACCAACAAATGTTGCACAAATCAGCGACAATCAAACACACTAACATCTTTGGTAACGGCTTTGTCGCTTAAATAATCTGCAAATTGTGCGATTTGCGCATAGTCTCTTTATACAGTCGAGGAAAAATGTTGGTATAAATATATGGCAAAGCAGCAAACAGAAAATTTAAATTAATAATAAAAGAATAGATTTAAATTGAGAAAATAAAACTATCAACAATTTTTTTTTTTTATTAATTTGCAATATAATAATCGAATTAATTAGTTTTTAAATTAAATGATTACATTTTTTTAAAAATAACATAATAAAATGAACTATTCAAAACTGTAGTAATAATAATCGAAACAAATAATTTGATTTTTACTTAATACCATTTTTATATATTAATTAAATTGGAGTTTTCATCGTATCGGTTTTTTTTTTGTCAATTTTTCGCGTTAGCAAAATTTGTAAAAATTATAATTTTTAAAATTTCTGCAATTCATTAGATCCCTTTAAATGGTAATTGAAAGATATGCTAAAATGCAAAAAGTTTATTGGAAAACTTAAATGTTTCAAATATTAAAATATCATTGGGAATATTAGCAAGCTGTAAATGCAAGCTGTAAATGCTAATATTCCCAATGATACCAGTATTACTATTAATGCTACTATTTCGAAAATCATTTCTAGCTACTTTTTCTAGTATTACAACTACTGCTTTTTGAATACACCGATTTTTATTACTACTATATCTAATAATTTTTTTTTACTATTTCTATTCCTGCTTCTTCTACACAAGATTAGCTTTTGGAATCCTTAAGGATTAAGTAACTTTTTTTATTAACATTTTTGAAATTATTAAAATAATGCTTCCACTTTTACTTCGTACTTCTACTGCAGCTGATATCTTTAGTCCTATTAATTCTACTTTTTACCTTTCCAACTCATACTAACATTTTAAAGCTGGCCAAATGAGCAATCTTTGTTTTACTTTGACAGCGTCGGAGACGCGTTGCAACGTCTTCAATATATATTCGCTTATTGGCAGCTAAATATGCGACAACCCTAAAGGCAAACCCTGAGTCCAAAGCTGAGAGAGACCCTCGTGTATTTCCGAAATATGCAAATTAAATGTAAATAAGCTTGCAACTATTTGGCAAAGCTCTTACCTGATGTCACTGCAGAATGAGAGAGAGGGAGAGAGAGAGGCAGAAAGAGAGAGAATGAACTTCTGCGACTCGTCGACAGCGTTGCCAGATGTCAAGTCACTGATAAAGCTATCGAGTGCCTGTTGTTCTTTAGCAGTTCTCAGTGCGCAGATATGGCGACTCCAGCAATTTCCCATTTGGCCTACGAAGAAAGAAAGCGTAATAAGAAGCACGTCACATCTGATAAGGAAAGCCAATCGATAAATTTTGTTAAGCTGCCAGAGCTGCCAAGTTGCCGGACTTGCCAACTTGTCTCGCCTCGTTGTAATACTTAATTGTAAAATTGTTTATTATAAACGCAATTAGTATGAAGCCACGAGAGTGCGGCGTGTGAGTTGAGAGATAAATCAAAAGGATAACTGCGATAAGAAGCGACGCCAATTGGATTCGATGCGATTCAATGCGACTCGATTCAGGGAGCTTTTTTAAAACCCTGTACAATATACATATAGGGTATTATACAGATTTGGGAAAAAGTAAAATAAATTAATGGAATATTTAAAAACTCAAAAATTAAATGAGATATTTTAAGATATTGTAATATTTTTTTTTTTGACACAACAATCTATTTGAACTCAGTAACTATGAGAGTTGGAAAAGAAAAATTTGGTACATACAATTCTCTATGCCTACAACTGAAAAATATACCAATTAAGATAAGTAAGTGTTTTTTTAAATTTGCCCCAAACGCACACTTGAAAAGATTCGGTCTAGAAGTTTCCACTGTGCTTTTATAAACATATTGTCTAAAAATTCTGAAAATTTCGATCTATCGATAAATCGATTGAAAAGTTGTGGTAGCAAAACCGTTGGTGTATGTTTATTATAAATGATTATTATGAATGCTATATTTTTTTAGGGTAACTGCTAGTCTTGCTGTCTTAGAGAATTGTATGCAGTGTGCCACTTGCAACATTTCGATAGCCGATAACAAGTTTTATTTTTTGTTTTCGGGTCGTCCGTGTAAGTGATTACAGTTTATGAGTTATTGTTGTTGCCTCTGCTGCTGCTGCTGCTGTTATTTTTGATATTATTTACTTTAATCTGCTGCATCGCGTTGTGACTTAATTGCAATGAGTAAAAGTTTTGGGCTAACCTCTTCTTCTCCCCCCTCCCCTTCCATCCCCTCCCCACCCCTTTCCTCCCTTTTCCCCACCACATTTTCCGAATGAATGTGAGGCACGCATGCGGCACACTTTTGCGCCCAGGCAAAATGTGTAATTTGTAGCAATTTTAGGCGGCAGTAACAAAATGTTGAAATGCACCATGAAATTGGGTCAAACTTTTATAGTTGACCGCCATAAATGAATATGAACGCGATCTGAAATTGAAAGGGGAATTCCCCCCCTTTGACTCCTTATCCATTTGACGGGACTTGAGTTCAGTTTCCTGGTGCCACAATAAAAGTTTAGTTTAATGAAAGTGTTTTTCATGCGCGTCACCCTTGGGAGTTGGTAGCTTTTTTTGATGGCTTGATTGTGCCATCAGTTGGATTATGATATATACTTTGAGAGAAGATCACTCGTCGATCACAATCACAATTACAACTACGATGGCGATGACGATGACGATGGCGCTGGAGATGACGATTTTATTATGAGTTCAGCCTCGAAAGCGCGTTGAAATTTGTCTGCCACTTTTATTTCGCCTTCGCATTTATGGCATAATTTGGTCGTCATTTGCTGCCCCCTTATTTTTTTATAGTAGCACTCCACAAAAATGTACGTTGTTCTGATCATAATGATCACAATCATGATGTTGATGATGATGATGATGATCTACATCAGTAGCAACGATCAGTAGCGAGCACTCAGTTCCCTCAGGGATTAAAGGACTGCACACTACATAGTTATAATATATGAATTTATATAAAGAAATACCAGTCGGGGAAAGTTGGAGATTAAAGCTGTAGACCCAGTAAGCATTTGGTATGAGGGTATGCTGGAAAAGGCAGAAGGGAGTAAGATCATTCATTGCTCTTAACTAATGTTAAATCAGAGACGCTGAATGCAAGCAGTGCGATTTTAGAGCATACAATCGCTTTGCACTGCTTTCCATGATCATTAAAATAGACATCATAATTTTGTATTGCTTTGTAGGGACTATCTTTAAATTTTCTAATCTACGCAAAGCGAGAAAATGTAAAGATGAAAAGTAAAAACATTAGACAGTGTCGAAATAAATTCACAATAATTCATAACTTTTCCAAAAATGAACACATTTTGAAGCGGATTGGCACTTTGAGCAGAGTGTGGAAACTTAATTCATTTGCTATTTCACTATTATTAAATTCGAACAAATAGTTTTGTTTGTGCTTTTCGAAAATACAAAATTTTAAATCTTAATTTTTAAGATTTCATAAAATCCAGTCATAATTAACTGAACTTGATTCTGCAAATGAGCTACAATAAACAAACTACAGTGAGTTGTTGCTAGTGTACAGACTCAACACTAGTTTATTCATTGTAGATACATTCATGTTAGCCCCTCCTACAGCTTTATCTCTTTCCATTCTGATCAGCTTATCAGTAGTGCATTAAATTCCACATCTTTTTCTGTTTTATACATGACTCTTTATCGTAACAGATTAATCGAGGTAGATATTAAATGTATCGTAATGAGAATAATGCCATGAGAATGAAAAGCATTTAAAAATGTGGCATAAATTAGCGCCTTATCAAGCTGAACTCATTAAGACAATGCTGAGAGGGCCTAAAAGGAAGATGAAGAAGGCTCGATCTGATCAGGTGCGTTTACAGGCATTTACTGGCCGAGTGACTTAATTAGCATGCGAAAAATGCATTGGGAATCAATCAAAAAATACATATTATATGCTCAATATTCATTGAAGCGAAACTTTCTCTTTTCGGTTCTTTGGATGGAACAGTAGTTAGGTGAAGGAGAAGGTGAAGGAGGAGTAGGCAGAGATTGAGGTCCTGAGGCAAAAGGCAATGCTGCTAATTGAAATATTCTTAATCAGATTTTATTTCGCAGCGATTCGTTGATGCATTTAATCCGCAATTACTACGCGTATTCCGCTCGAGACTCCAGATGATTGCCACTTTGCCACAACCGTGGCCGAGGCTACGGTTCAATTTAGCGTAAAAACCTAAAAATAAAGCTTCAATGTGGAATCTGGAATCTTGAATCTGGAATCTGGCATCTTGAATCTGGCATCTCTCTCTCTCTGTGGGCAAAAGTGTGTGTGTCTCGATTGGCGGCACGCACCGTTGCGACTCACTGTAACAATCAGTTACAGTGGATACCAGTTTGTCCTTAGCGCTTAACAAGGTGGGCGCAACGCACTTTGGACATGCCCCCTTAAAGAAAGTGGGCCTTGCCACAAAATGAGGCTTTCTTAAGACTCGAGACTGCGAACTGCGAACTGGGAGCTAAGTCGTTGAGATTAAAGAGCTGCCGTTTAGTGGCTACTTAGCCAGCGATAAAACAGAAAAAAGAAAAACTTAAAGACTGAAACTGAACGTGAAATTGCATTAAACGGCATGGCACTGGCACTTCCACTTCCACTTCCACTTCCACTGCCTCTGACTGACCAACTGAATGACTGACTGACTGACTCCCCGCAATGGGTAACGCCGAGTGGTGCCACGGATTTGGGGCAAGCTTAACAAGCTTGTAGGCTTAAATGGGTTTTTAAAGAGCTGCCGCTTGCCACAGTTCTTTCCGAGATGGGCCACAGTTAATAATCTGCACAGCAGCCCCAATACAGACAATTACAAGAAGCTCGTCAGAATGAATGAATGGGAGAGAGAGAGAGAGATCAACTCAGATCACTGCAATTGAGCGATCTCGACTGTGAGATACTCGCTATCCATACCTTCCTATTACAACTTACTTAGGAGGAAGCTTTATAACATAAATTGTGATTATTTATGCATTTTATTTTTTCGCTCTAAATTAACTATTATCATTGAAAAGAATCTTTTAAAAACCTTTGAATAATTTTGAAAATATTACTCATTATGATATCGGATCCCGGTATTTAGTAAAAGCAACTAAGAAAAACGCTTTCGGGTTTCCATCCATGTTGAATATTGAACAAATTTTTTAAATAATTGTGTCCTAGTTAAACTATCCTAGCTAAATTATCTTTAAAGATTGCTAAAAGGATATATATCAAGTGTACCGAAAATCAAGGCCTTAACTTTAAAAATGGACTTGGTTTCAATTTTTTCGCAGCTCGAACCTAACGCAGGAATTTGCATTAATATTGAACTTTTGTGACTATTTTCCGATTATATAAAAATTATCTGAACAGACTGGTATATAGGAATGTATAAAGTGTACCAAAATTAAAGACTATAGCTTTAATATTGCACTTGTTTTTAATTTATTCGGGTTCGAACCCATATTGAATATTAAACAATTTTTCGATAAGTAACTATTGTGTTTATTTTCCGATTTTATTATAATTATTTGGTTAGATTGGGTCTGTCATTTATGTATATAATATATATTGTCCCAAAGTTCTTCTATACTTTAAGGGTACCGCGTATTAAATGTGATATAGAAAATGCGCTGGAAGAGGGTAAAAAGTGGTATAGGAAAACCTTTATTGACTATAGGAACTACTGCTGCGTAGATGAACACAACTAATGCTATTAAGCCCTCATCATGATTATGATCATCGGGCAGGCAGGCAGGCATTCAGGCCATTCAGCCATCACTCTTAAAAAGATGGCAAGATGCCTGTCTTGGCCCAAAACAACAATCTGTCCGAAAAGCGATAAAGTTATAATGGCGCAAATGTCGTACACAGTTTTGAAATGGAGCCAACAGACAGCAGGCGGATCAGTCACTAAGCGAGATGACTACATCTCTCTTTCTCTCTCTCTCTCTCTCTCTCTCTCTCACTCTGTCTCACACTCTGTAGCATCTAAGTCGACGCGTCTTTTTGGCTTAAAGCAAACGCGTCTTTATCGCGATGTAGCCACTGATTGTGCTCGACTTTGAAAACTGTTTACAAACTGTCTGACAGAGTTTTGACTGCTGTTCGGCTTCGGCTTTGGCGGTTGATGTCGCCGCTGCCACGCAGCATGCCACATGATCATGCCCCATGCCACATGCCCCATGCCACATGCCCCATGCCTTGATAGACTGATCTCTGCTGGCCAGGACAGCTTGTCAGATGAATGACTCTGACTCTGACTCTGAGTCCAGCTCCAGACTTCAGTTTCTACTAGCTTCAGGCGACGACACGCTGTGTCTGTCAGTCAGACTATCTTTCTCCCTCTCTCTGTCTGTCTCTCTTTCTCTCTCTGTGCTGTTCCTCTGTGTGGCTTAAGGGCGGCACAGTGGGCGTGAAAAGTATACAGCGTTGACTGTAAGCAAATAATACATTAATATTGAATATTGTGGGAAACTAAAGACTAACATTACTTAAAACTCACAGTGCTTTCAAAGCACATTGAGTGAGCTTTATTGCATTCAACATGCTAATTTAAGCTAGCAAATAGCTAAAAGCTTCTTGATTTATGTCTAAATTTGAGTGACTTGAATAAATTTTAATTGCAATAACTAAATGTTATTAAGATTAAATCAAGTTTGATTTTGAAACTTGTTTAAGTTTTAAAAAACACTCCTAGACTTATATATATTTCTGACTTGAATAATAAGAGTATTTTGTAATGTTTAATGATATGGAATAAAGTGTACACATATTTCTAGTGTCCTCAAGTTACAGCTTAGATCATGATCAATTAGCAATTCGATTAGTCGTTTGTCAAATTAATTATCTAAATAAAACGAAATGAAAAAGATGATCGCAGTCTGTTCGCAATCAGTTTTTATTAACAAAGTTGTGCAGATCGATCGGGTTGATCACGAGCAGTAAAGTATTTCTCGATAAAATCTGCAACAATGTTTTACTGATCGATGAAGCTTAGAGCAGAAGAAATGAGGATCTTAATTTAGAACGCTCAACAAAGTTTCACTGATCGTAGCAGTCTAGTGATCGCAAAAGAGAAATACAAAAAAATCGATGTAACGATCTGCAGCGGAAACAAATCTTAATAAAATTCACTTTACGATTAAACTTAAAAAATAGATCGCACAAATGATCGAAGTTGAAGCTTCAAGACAGTTTCACTGATCGATTGTGTTGAGAAAAATAATGAAATCAACTGATCGCTAAAGTTCCTTAAACTAAGAATTGATTCTAGTACGATCCTCGATTGGCCCCACCGTGCCACAATGGGCCAATTGTCGACTCCAGATGCCGATTATCATTTCAATTATGAATAAAACTCGCATAAGACAAGCTGCATTTTGGAGCTAACCTGCATTAGATGAAGGCGGATTATTAATGCGATATCGCAGGCGGATGGCAGCGATCGCTCAATTGATCAAAAAGTGGAGAAACAAAGAGCTCAGAGTCTGTGTTGCTGAAGAAGACTGGAAGCGTTTGCATCTAAACACCTTCTCGGAAGGTGGAAGAGGATCATCATCATTCTTAGCTCCGTCCGCAATGCAATTGTCTTGTCTATAGCCCGAAGCTGCTGGCGGCTATTTGCACAATTCCGAGGGAATCTGTTTTTTTTTTTTTTTTTTTTTTTTTTGTGTGCCATAATTTAGGCGCGGGCGAGTCATATATCAAGACTGGAGCGAGATGCTTGACGGGCAGAGCTCAGTGTGATATATGACTGCAATGTCCTAATGATAATGACGTGCCGAGGTACGAAGAAGACTTTACCGCCAGTTGTTGTAGGCGGGTATACAGAGCACTTAGTGTTGAGGAGGAGGCGGAGGAGTTGGAGGCGTTGGAGGAGAGGGAAGAAGAGCTCAGGAATTGAGCTTATCTGCAAAGAGTTTCCATTCGAATTATTGATTTAAATTTGCCGTACTCATATTGAACGACGCGACGCGCGTTTGACACACTCGGCAAATGTTTACCCGGTTACCTGGTTGAGTGGTTGAGTGCTTGTGTTGTGGAGTGTTGTGTTGTGGAGTGTTGGAGTGGGTTACCTGGTTGATTTCTTGATCGCTCGATTGGCTTGTGGCCACAGCACGCGTCGATTGACACAGTTATGCAAGTTCACACACAACACCCACGCAGTCCACGATTTAAAGGAGTCGATTCAATTCCATTTACTTAAATATTTACATAATAAATAACAAAATAAAAACGATCGACAAATTTCTGTGTAAATAACTCTCCTGCACTGCGATATCAGTTTGAGAGTCATAAAAATAAAAAAAAAATAAAAACAGATAAAGAGAGAGAGAGAAAATAATAACAGAAAAATGAGAACTCGCGCCAAAATCTTTCCTAAATAAACATCGCGTATCTTCTTCTACTCACTCACTCTCACTCTCTCTCTTCTTCTCTCAGTTTTTCTCTCTTTCGCACATTGACTTGTTGTTGTCTTGTTCAAGTGAATTTGTGTTGTACTCTGCGCCATGTGTAGGTGTGATTATCAATGCACATAGCGAGTATCTATTGGCATTTACATTTCAGTCATATCTCAGTTGGCGATAACTAATCCATCCAAGTACTTATCGACCTATCAATAGATATAGCTACGTCTCTATTTGCCTAACCAAGTGATTTACATTTTACACTGCGACTTTTAGCACACGGAAATGACGGACAAGTCGACGGACAAGATCGCAAACTGTGTCACAGCAAAGGGTAAAAATTAAAGAGAGACTCTATTATGACTGTGTTTATTAAATACTAAACAAGTCCAATGCAGTTCCGACTTTTCAGAGAATAGACAGAGAGAGAAAAACTATAAAATTTTTTGAAACTATGAAGATCATTTCTTTAATTTTATATCATGATCATATGTGAGCTTCAGCAAATCGCTTTTTTAAGTATCGTTTGCTTATGTTAAGAGATTTTATTCTAGTACAATTATATCTTTTATTCATCATTACCTAATAACACTGACTTTTCGCCACGATCGTTTAAAACATTCATTTCATTTCATGGAATTTGAATTTTTTAGATATTTTAGTTTTTAATCAAATTTCTTCAACTTGCTATAAAATGTAGATTTATAAAACTCACGATCAGTTGCTCAGATCTTTAGACGAATATATAAAACATAAATAAACAAATATACATAATTAGCTCACTTTTAAAAATTAAATATTTTTAAATTTTTTACGATCGCTAATTGGCTAGATAAAGATCACTTTAAGCCATCTAAATGACTTTAAGAGATAATTTAAAAACTATCATTTGAATAAACGGTTCTTGTATCTAAGATCACAAGATTCTTTAGTACTTTTTTCAATTTGTTCTGCATGTTTTAATCTAAAAGTCACGATCACTCGATCGATCGCAAGCGCTTTGATACCGACAAAAAAGCGAAAATTTACGATGCGCTCCGGACAATTCAAATTCTAACAAACTCTTCATCATTTAAGTGACAGTTTTTGTATTCATGTTGTGGTGCAGGATGCGAGAGGATCGTCATGCATACATTGATTCGAGATCATGTTCTATATTATCCATATATCCTGCATGTAGTTTATCATACAACGATCATAAACTATTTTGTCTGCTGTCAGATTCAAACGGGGTTACCAAAAAGTGAACTTCTTTGAATTGTTGTTAAATTTCCCTTTTCTTTCTTCCCTCCTCTCACTTGCTTCGATCAGCTCATTTTAATTTTGGGAGCTGTTTGCATTTTTGATTGATCGCTTTATACATAGCACAAAGAATGAGAGAGTACAACAAAATGTAAATGCAGTGAAACCACAGAAAATACAAAAAATACAAAATAAAATACATAAGTAAAATCAGGCAAAACGACATTGGCATCGATCATCATTTGGCGGTTTGCCATCATCATCTCTTTCACTCAGGTTGAGAACGTCAACAAATGTTGATAATCAAATCAAAGGTTTTACGAATCGATCCTCATGAGAACAAGACCAGATCGAGAAATTGTGATTGTACACACAGGTTCATGGAATCATCATAATTTCAAACCTTAAGATCTCTTTCTCTTTTTCTCTTTGCTACCTACGCAAGGAAGCAAAAGGATGGTGAAACGATCGACAATCGTTGATATTGATGCATAATTAAATTTAAACAAATCAAACTGCCATTGCAGCAAAGGAAACAGAAATCAAGTTGTACATTGAGACCACCAGAGAGTGAAAGAGCCAAGTGAAATAATTTGCTGGTACCAGCGATCAACGATCAACGATCAACGATCGCCGATCGACCTACACATTGCAGTAGCCAATGCCAGACAACAGATCAAAAGAAGAGAAAAATAAAATGAAAACAAGTACAACAAGTGGACGGTTTGTATAGTAGTAGTTTGTAGTTGGAGCTGCCTGTAGTTGCCTGTCTCGGCTGATCGTTTAATCTAGCGCTAAAGATCTGGCAGCGTCCTACGTACATCGAAACTGAAATGATTGAATTGTGTCTTGCTGTCGATCAGTGCGTGAGTTGGCCAGAAAGACTGAAACACTGAGAGACTAAGAGACAGACAGACAGACAGACAGACAGACAGACAGACTGACGATCAAGTTGAGCGACTGATCGCCAGACATTGATATTGATGCATGGATTCGGTTGTTGCGATCGCCAACAAAAGTTTGTATGCAAAACGATCATCGCTTCTTCTTCTTGTATGTATTTTTTTTTGTTGCCTTTTATCTTTTGCATAATATTGCCTCTGGACATGCAAATCTCCTCTAGCTTTTGTCCAGTCTCCCGCTTCTCTTCCTCTTCCTAGCCTCTTTGGACTGACTTTGAGTCCTGTTTCCGATCGCTGTCGCAGACTTTCACAGTTTTATAACAAATTTGATTGAATTGCCATTGGTGGGGGCCCCTGATTCTCAGTCTTCTCTGTGTCTCCGTGTCTCTCTGACTCTCTGACTCTTGTCTTTTGATGTCTGCACCTTGCAAATGATTATGAATTGATTTTTGATTGCGTTTTGCATATTATACTCATATGAATATCTTTAGCTGTATTCAAATTGTGACTGTTTTCCCGTTACAGCTATTCGTCAGAATATTTTTAATATATTTTTTTTTTGTTTTCTTTCTTTATCTTTTGATGCGACATCAGCTGCAAATCTTTGAATGGACATGTTCTTCCTGGTAATTAGCACACGTGTCCAATGTTAACTGATCTTTTATCTATACACATGTGTAAAATGAAATTTCTTGAACTGATCTTTGATCTAGGGTCATGAACATGTCTTTATCCAAAATGCAAATCTAAATGGTAATCACAAAAATGGCATCACACGTTCGTATTGCACAATGATTGAGTCATCAAGCAGTTCCATCACCCATCCATCATCATGCTTGTCCATAAGGTACATAATACGTACCTATAACTATGCGCATTGTCTTTGGTCTTGTTCGGGTCCTGTTTTTGGTCCTGGTCAGTTCTTTGTTTACTTTAGGTAGCCAAAATAGCATTTAATGAAGTGCGCCGAGTCCCATGTGTGTGTGTTTTTCTCTCCCTAATGTACCTTAATGTTTATGCAAAAACTCTGAGATCGCTTGCCGATCACTCAACGATCTCCCGGGGCTATTTTTACACGTGCTACTCTCCTGGGAATTGCTTATGTTTTCAGCAGGTAACTCTCAAAATTCAACAGTTACCACATATGAACATTATTTATATGTGAGATACAACATATCTTCTAGGTTTATTATAAAAATAGTTTACATCTTGGAGCTTGCTGCTGCTCCCAACATATCGCTCGCACATTTGGGTGATCAACAAAGTAAGTAGACTCTAATAGGGTTTTTATTAATGTTGTTACAGTTTTTGTTGTAGTGCTCCCGAATTCAGATTTCGTGCCCACCGCTGGTTTACATACTCAAAGCAAGTCAAATCTAAGGAAAAACAATTTAACGCAGCGGTGGGCACATATGTGCTCCGGGAGCCAGCGGCCGCTCCCGAGTTCAGATTTCGTGCCCACCGCTGATTTAACGTATCCATATTAAAGAAGAGAATTTATTCTTTAGCTTTAATAAAATCGATTTTAACGTTTTTGTAATTAAGAAATATTTAATAGGCATTGTAGGACTTTTACTATTTTGCATTTGATTGGTTTAATTCACAAAATAAATGCAAAAAGAACAGAAAGAATCAAAAATAGTTAACACTTTATCAAAATGAATAAACAAATTCTTTTCTCAAAATTTACCTCAAGTCTATTAAGTCTCTTTTTCACATCAATATTATTCTAGATAAACGACTACCCTTTCATTTTCATTTAGGAAATTACTATTTATATTCTGGTGCATTTAAATGTGTACAAGATTTGTAAATTAGAAGGACACTTGGGTCTAATTACTTTTTTCTCCTCAACACTCTCACTTGAATATTTCCATTTCAATTTTGTTGATAAATATTCTTCAGAGTGTGACTTTCAGTGAGACACATTTAAATTTTAATAGTCTTGTAACCGAATATTTAAAATATATTAGACCTCTCTGCTAAAAACTTAATTGATTATTGTCTTAAACTGACTTTAAAAAACTAGAAGATGTCGCCTTAAGTGTGTCATGTCCACATAATGCAAGTTATTATTCTGAACTATTTTTAAAATTCAGTTTGTGTTTTTAACAACGTTCTTTACGAGTATTTAGAGTATATTCTTACCCACATACTGGGCTCATCCTTGGCTCTATAAAGAGCACAATCAGCGGCAGGATCTGCTATCTGGCTGAGTTAAGCACAAGCTCGAATGTAAGCAGGTATTGCCAGCTGATAAGCTTCCATGTAACCGGCAGATGAGGGCCGTTGATATAGGTAGTTGAATCTTAAATCGATTTCTTATGTTGCCGCACTTATCGATGGGCAGAAAGAGGAGGCAGAGGGCACAAGTTTAAGATTAGCCAAGTGGCAAGTTGATTCCATTATCAGAGCCGGCCATAAGTTGATGTAAGATATATTAAGAGATAAATAACATTTCCCCAATGTCCGATGACGTTGAGACTGTTGCTTGTGTGAGATGAAACTTGAGAGCAACTTTATTAGAGCCTCTTAACACGATTGCCAATTGATAGCCTTCTTTCTTACTCGTCGTATTTGTATTTGTATTTGTATTTGTTTTTTATTCTTTCTTTCTTTTTAGCTGCTGCTGCTGCTGCTGCCAAAAGACATTAACAAACTGGCGAGCAGATCAACAGATCGGGAAGATCAACTGCGATCTGATCGGTGGGCTGTGATCACAACCGATCAGCAGATCAGCGCAATTAAAATGTTATCGCTGTTTGTTGTTAATGTTGACGAGCCACAGCTCAAAGACTTCCTGTGTGCTCCCAGCTCTATACCCTTACAATTTGTGGAGAAGTGACCAAGTCTTGCCACTTGAAACTGCAAAAATGTAAGTGAAGCTTTTAGCAATAGCTTGAGCTTGATTCCAGCTGTTCTTATGCCCAATTTTAGCCTCTAAGCACAAAATTGGACGGGTTCAAAAGTTTAATATTTAATACACAACTTAAAATGAAAAAAAAATAAATAAATAAATAAAATTTCATTAATTTTAGATTGTACGAGTATATCATATCATTAGCTTAATATATATTATAGCTGATATATTCACTTAATTTTAGTACTCAACCAACTTTTAAACTGCTAAAATGTCAAAAACTACTTTAAGATTTGCATAAAATTCGCAATTGTTTCAAAATCAGTGTGAAAAATCAGGAATGTAATTCAAATGATTTGAAGAAAACGAAACTGAGCCATTTCCGAAACGGTTCAATAGTTTTAATTACTTAAATTCTAACATGATATCTGCAAAATTTACCAAATTATAGAAATACTGAACTGACTAAAATTTTCAAAAATAAATAATACTTTTAAAAATAATATTTTAAAGTGAATATTTGTAAAAACTGTAATTAAAATAATGTATAATAGTTTTTAAATAATGCTTCCATACGCAAGTACTTTAAACATTTTATGTTATTTAAAAGTTTCACATAATTAAATTCGAGTAAGGGTATTCAGCATTCGACTAGCAGTTATTTGCATTGGGGTGCTTGTTGCTTCACGCCTTTGGCATTTTCGCTGAAAACTTAATTTAATTAATTGCCAAACACACACATTTCCCATAAAACTACAGTTCACTGCCCAGTGCCAGTGCCAGTGCCATTGCCAGTTCTCAATTCTCAATTCTCAATTCTCAGTTCTCTGTTTTGCCCCCCTCCCACCACTATTCTGCTCCCCTTGTCCCCTCGGCAGCAATTCGTCCAGTTAACATTTCGAACTTCACTTAAGGCGCAAACTTGAATAATTGGACTTGCAGTTGGGCATTTAAAACTGATTCGTTTTACGAGCACATTGCACTCGCCTTTATGATTGGCAATTAATTAGGCCAAAAGCACGATGAAACGAATACTGTGAATACGACGAGTATTGAGTATCGAGTATACACTCGATTCAGTGCCTTGGGGTTATTTGTTTTACCAGCTACCGTATTTAATAGTTGGCCACATCGAATACATACATATACATATGTATGTCTGTTCGATTTGTTTGCTTAATTAATCGCAGCTGTAATAATAATAATAATAATAATACGAATGGAGAGGACAGACCTTCTTCTTTATAAGCAGGCATGAAATTAGTTTTCTTTCAACTCGAATTCGGAATCGATTAACACGCGCAATTGCATTTGAATGGCAAATGTGGCGCATTGCAATTGATTGCATTGTCCGATCTTCACCTTCAGCTTCAGCTTCAGCTTCAACCTTAACCTTTTGGCCCAAACTCACGGCTGACTGGCCCTCACACTTGGCCATTGTGTCGCCATTGTGTGGCGATTCGACATGGCAATAATAATAAGAACTATTCGAAAGGAACTCAACATGCTAATCCTTTTGTCCATCAAAAAGTATGAGACGTGTGTGGGCTGCGCCAACGCGGGATTAGAGTTTATTTTTCTTCTTTATATTATTATTTTTTTTTTTTTTTGGCATGAAATGAGTGCATCAAGAAGACCTAAAAAACCATATTCAAGAGCTGAAGAAAAAAATGCGTTTTTTATTGTAATATTTCTCGGTCAAACAGAATTCAACTAAAGAGAACGAACGTGCCAAGCGAAGGGACGAGAACAGAATCCAAAGCCGAATCAGACTCGGAATCACATCTCAGAAATGAGAGATGAGACCACCCTAAAAGATGCTCTGTGATACGAAAATTTATTGCCGTGAGTGTTTAGGCCAGAAATGGGATCTGGATCCGTGAAAGGATCGGATCTACTTTAGAGCCTGCGCATGCGCAGACACTTCACTTAATTCCATTTCATTTCAATTTTAATTAGAGCAACGCTTGGAATGTCTTTCATTCTTTATTTTAGGGAAATTGTCCGCATTCCCATTTTCATTTTCATTTTGAAATTTTACTTTAATTTCGTTTTTTAGTTAGTTTGTCGGCGCATTTCTTTTGATTGTTGTTTTGTATTCCCTTGGACCTTTTCGATTATAATTAGATGGCAAAAATGCCGCTGCAAGAAATTGATTGTTAAATAATTTTCTTGTGCCACCTTTGCGGCGCTGATTGGACCGCGTTGGAGCGTGGGGAGCATTCACAGACGATGCTTGCCAGCGAGGGTTGCCACATGAGTTTAATATACAGTAAAATATATAAAAAATTTAAAGCAGAAGTACATGCAAAGTTCCATTGTAGATTAAAGTAGAGTTCCCAAGTAGAGTAAAGTTGTAGTTCTTGCAGCTTAATTATGTTCAAGTTATAATGAAATTTCTCAAAATAGTGTGTAAGAAAATTAAAGTAAGGCCTGCTTAGTAAATCATTACTTGCATCAGGAAATTCTTACAGTTCAAAAATGAAAGAGAACGAGCGAATGATTTAAATATATAATAAAAGAAAATGTTAAAATGACAGTGTAAAAAGTCTAAAAAATTATCAAGACAATTTGGATTAATTACAAATTGATTTAAAAATACAATTTGAAAAAAAAAAAGAAAAGTTTCTTTATTGAAGTCCAATATTTTTGCTTTTTACCTCAAAATTTGTCTTTATTGCCAACAGTTTCAACACCATTTCAGTTAACAAAAGTAACTGCAAAATGAAAATAAAATGTAATTATTTGAAATCTTTAAAATATTTGAAATTATAAGATCAAGATGGAATTCAAAATTGAACATTGAAGTAAGACTTTTCAGTAAACAAATTTAGTCGCTTTTTAGCAACGTTGACAAACTGTTAAAGCTGCCCTCGCATTAGCCACTTGCTGCACCCATTCCCATTCCAGAGTTGTATGCAAAATATGCCGACACAAATCAAAAATGAAATCGGCCAATGCCAAAGCTAACGAGGCAACTCTGGAACGTTGCATGCCTAGTGTTGAGTTGGGGAAAAGAGTGGTGAGTCTGGCAGGAGGGAGAAGGAAGAGGGAAGAGGGAAAAGGAGAGATTGAAGCAGCTTCTGATTCTGATTCTTCTTATGCTGCTTTTTGTCTGCGCATGCGCGGAAGCAAAAATAAGAAAAAACAGAGGGGGAAAATTAGGCGCAAATTTTTATTGGCGACAGTTGGACAAGGGAAACGACAAATGAGAAGCGGGGAAACATTGGAATTTTTAGCTGTGAATTGTTGTTGTTGTTGCTGTTGTTGATGTTGATGTTGTTATTGTTTGTTTGTTGTTGTTGTTACCATTACTTGAAAGAAGGCAACTAAACCACTTAAGTGGTTACAGCCCCCGGCAAACATTGGTCCAGTTGTCCAAGTTGTTCACACGAAAAAGGATTGAGTCTGTTTTTGTTTTGTCTGTTCACAAAACATATTTAGATTGAGGGCGGAACAGAAGCTGACCACAAGAAAACAAAATGTAGAAAAAGTGTCAAAATGTTTCGCCCGAAAAACGGAAGAGTTAAGAGAATGCGAGTTTAGAGTGTAATTCTCAGTACCAAGATGAGTTGAAAAAAATAGAAGAAGACGATGGCAGGAAGTGTGTCTAGTAACTTAGCAAGAATTGCAGTTATTGATAGATTGATACCAGCATAAAGATAGATGATGGCTTGTGTCTGGCGCGTGTTTCAGAAAAATGCTGGTGCCAATAGAGACAGACAGACAGACAGACAGATAGGCAGAAAGAGAAGGATATTTGCTGCCAGGTGTAGCTTCCAAATGTATCTGAGAGTTTAAAGTCAAGGCAAAAAACTCGCAGCTGGCACAGAACGATGTCCTGTATCCCCTGCATCCTCAGTGTCCTCGTGCCAAACATTTGCGCTAATTGTGTATAAATATTTTGGCCAAAGAAGAAGTCTTAAAAACCACAGGCACACTAAACTCAGCCAGGCAAATGAGCAACAAATAGTATGGTTGGTCTATTCTAATAGATTTGTCCACATACAATGACAATTAGAAACTGCTTAGCTTTGTGACCAGACTGAGTTACCTTTTATATATATATACATACATGCATATATATATTTCTGTATTTGTCTATTCTCTGTTCATTGCTTTGTTTTGTGGGCTCAAACCTCTGGCGCAGCATGCTAATAACAGTTAAGAGCCCAAATTGCTATTTTTGCTCATTTCAAGGTACGAGTATTTTAGATTTTAGTTTAGTTTTCATGTTGTGAGGTCCCGTGTACCAGCATTGTTCTCATAGACAATGTTTTGACCGCATTGCCAAAACCAAAATATACACAATCTCCCGCTGTTGGCCAAAAACAAAAGGGCCAGGACAACACACGTTCTGTTTGCTTGAACTCAGTTATCAACTCACTCCCAAAACGCACTCTGATTTTTTGGTGGTCCCTTTAAATAGTTTGTGTTCAATACGAAACTCATTGTCATTGTCACAGTGTCACAGTGTCGCGTTTTATATGCGTGACATCTTATTTGTTTTGGCCTTCGATCTCTCTATTATGGAACTGAACTCGGAAAATTCTCAACCCAGGTCCATTTTGCTAGCTGGACTTTTTCTTGTTTCGTTGTCAATTGTTATCGAATTGAGATTCCATTCTTTATTTGTCATTGTTCATTGGCAATTCGCCGATTCGAGATGCATTCGTTGCGATAAGATTCGAGGTCTGCTATTCTGCTCTTTAGCTGCATCTGCAGCTACCGCAAATTGAAATTGCATTAACTTGGCCCACGGACAATTGAGGCGTGATTGAGGCGCGTTGTGTGCGGTAGCTGATTTTCGTCTTTATCTTTTTGTCTCTTCACCTCTAACGACCGCAAATTCATTTGCTCAATTCCAGCATTGTTCTACGCCAATTGTCTGGAGTTGGCCCTCAAGGGACCTGCGATCTCTCCTTCTGTCTTCTTCCTTGAATAATCATCAAGGCTCCATTGCCTTGAAATTCATTTGAAATTTGCTGCCACACGTGGTAGAATTCTGCAGGCATTCTGATCTATACTCTTGTCTTTATTGATGTTTTGTATTTCTTTCGGCTTATGAAAACTTATAGAAAACTTATGTTGTATTCAATTTAAATATAATTATGATATCTGCCAAATTTAAAAGCATCTGAGTCATACAAATTGAATTTATTTAATGTATTTATTGATAAATATCAATATTTGTGCCTAATAATAATATGTATATAAATATAGATTAACATTATTTACTTAAAGCACGGTAAAATATACGGAAATATTTTTATTTTCTCAGCTTAAGTGTCTAATGAGTGAGGTTTGTATCTATCAGAGATAACAGGATCAAAATTTATTCAATCTATGCATTAAATTGAATATTCAAGTACTTTTGTAAATTGAAATCGAATTAAATGTATGTCAAATAAAATATTAAAATTATAATAACATAAAAATGAAATCTTTTGAACAATGCTAAAATGCAAGGTGTCTTTCAAATACGTTTTTGTGTTTTAAGACATTAATGAACGACATTAAAAAAAAGAATATTAAGATATTGGAATGTAAGTCTATTTACAGTAAACATTACGGGCGTTCGAAATACAGTTTCTGTCGTTAACAGAAGTATCTCAAAGATGCTGAGCTAAAATATTAATTGAGATACACAATTGGAAGACGATTAAAGATGCCAAGTATATCTATTAACTACGATTACAAGAATAAGACATAAAAGTGTACTTAAATGACCTGTGTTGTACAATATATACAGTATAAATGGTAGACTGTCAAATTTTAGTATCTATAATTCATAAATACTATATACTATATGATGCTTCTAATGTGGAGTTAAAATATTTGTTGAGAAATATACCAACTTATTGTTTTAGTTCATAACTGGCCAATCTAACTGTCAGTCTTAAGAGTATCTCAGAGATATCTTCATAAGCATTCGCAACACTGACAAGTCAATATAGAATTTTCGCCTGGAGTGCGCCTAGATCCTAAAGATCCTGCAGTGAGAAGGCACTAAGCTGCCACGCCCCCTTTCCCATCCCATTCCATTCCATTTGCAGAGTGCACTTTAGTTGCTGTCGCGCGTGCCGCTCGACGGATCAGAGCTCATTACGTCAGACTAATCCAAGCGTCAAGCATGTCCAGTTTCTGGTCAGGATCAGGGCATACTTCTCAGTAAGGGGGCGAGGAGGAGTAGGAGTAGGAGGAGAGAGAGAGAGAGAGTGCTGGCAAAGCTGTTAAGCGCATTCGATGCGCATTTCCTTTTTCCCTTATGCCTACTTTTCTTCACTTTTCACTGTCAGAGAGATGAAAATTAATTAGTTAAAAACCAAACGACGTGGAGAAAAAAAGGTGTTGGAAATCTCTGATTACGCTGGTAATTTTAGACAACCTCTCTCTCTCTCTCTCTCTCTCTCTCTCTCTCTTTCTGTCGTTTGAAATGCGAGTAATTCTCAGCCGAAGGGCGACGGTTTCGACACATTTTCAGCAATTTACAATTTACAATTTCTGAAATACATTTTTTCCTTATCATAATCATATTTGCCACGCCGTCGTTTCGTGAGTGTGCAATTCCAAAATTTTGTACAGGAAACAACTCAATTTGTATCCTTATATCCTGTGCAAGGTGTCAATGTTCTCCTCCCTCCCCTCCTATCCTCTCTTGTGTTATTTTTGTGGTTTTCCTCCTCGTTTTGATAGCATTTCCCAGCATTAAGGCGTCTACACAAACAATTTTCAATATTTTTTTACCAAAAAAAAAAGAAGATAAATAAAGATCAAATACAAAAGCAATTTCAATTCGCATTTCCTTCCGTTTAGCTTGTAATTACAAACGTCGAATGTATTTTTTTTATCTTGAAAAATAGTAATAATGATGTAGATAGGAGATAGAATAGACAAGTCTCTATACTTTGAAAGCCTGGTTATGTCCTTTTACTCTTAACTTGCCCTTGTCTCTCTAACTATCTTTTTTATATTTTTTTTAATTTCATTTATTTGTTAATTTGTATGACAGATAGATTGATTTATTCAATTTCTTTTCACAATAAGTTAGTAGGCAGTTAGTTTTCAAAAATACTAATAATATTGTAGATAAGTGGTAAAATGTATTTAAGTTAACCTTTTCTTCTTTTCTACTATTATTAACTTTTCCTTAATTTGATATGTTTAAGGTCAATTTTAATTTCGTAATAATTCAGAGAAACAGTATAAAAATTGTCTCTTATTTTTTAAATATTTAAGATATTAAATTTAATGTGCTAAACAGTTTTTATAGAGTACTAGCTAGTATTAGGCCTTAAACTATTCTAAAGAAAAGTTAGTTTTCGGTTAGATTACAGAGCATCTTCTAGTCGAGCACTCTTTACTCTGTCTGTCCACTTTTCTGAAGTGTTATAAACTCTCCAATCTGCAGTTTTTACTACTTCTTCTTCATCGTTTTGTGGCTTTCAATGCTCAATGGGCACTTGCTCGGTTCTGGCAACTTTCAAATGCTGAAAACGGTGGCTGATCTACTTGAGAGCGTGCTCCAACATATGTAAGTCGTCCTCCTTCTCTTCCTCTCACTCCTCTCGCACTCCTCTATCCAAGTGTGTGCCTGTCAATGTCCGTAGATATCTAAATTTGTTTTGCTCTCGAGGCGATGACAGGCGAGTCTCGGATTTGAACGCGTGTTGCCTGTCAATTACACGTCACGATATGCAGCTCAAGACTCAAACTCAAACTCCAACTCAAACTCAAAACTCTTTCACAACCAGATACCAACCAGACACGCGTCCGTCCGTCCGCCTCAGCATCAGTTTTGCTGCTGAGAAGCAGATACACTTTCAAAGAAGTCTCATTCAGTTGGTATTGTTTTTATCAATCTTGACCAAATTTGGTTTAAATCTATACACTATATCAGGTAGCTGAATTTCAACTCAATTTTATAAAATAATTTTCGAATATATATTCAGATTACAACAGTTTAAATAATGAACTCTGTTTTGCAAGAGTATCAAATATTCGGAGTGTCAAAGTAAACCTTTCTCCGTTGATTATTTCTTTTTTATAATTTTCTTTTTTGGATGATCGAGCATCCACAAGTGCGTCAAGTCAGTCAATGAGTCAGTCAGTCAATGAGTCAGTCAGTCAATGAGTCAGTTAGTCAGTCATCAGTTGCGTCTGTCTTCATTATTCATTGGTTTGGACTTTTAAGACTTTATCAATCAGTCGCAAATGGTAAACGAAGAAAGCGTTAACTAAGTAAATACTTAAGTATAGTAAAAGCTTAAAGCTAGTGACGAAAGTAGGACTAGAGTTTCGATTTGTCTGAGTATAAAAAGTAGCTTAATATATATTAAATGGAAAAGACTAGAAAATTAAGAGAATTAGTTAAACAAATTTATTTGAGTTGTAGATGAAGGTGAAAAGTTAAATAGAGAATACAAAATTGAGTATAGAAAAATATATCGATCAAGTTATTTTTTTGGCTCTCCAAAGTTATTGTCTATTCATTCAGTTAACATTGAAAATGTGATGAGTGATAATCCCGCTAACACATATCCTGGAGAGTTTCATAATCAGCATAAATTGAACTTATATTGTGAACGTTTAATAAGTCTAGTTCGTTTCTGTATCTTTTTCTGTTTTTTAGTTAAACTCGGCTTTGTTTGCATTTCATTTGCTCATGTCATGTAAAATGTTTTGTTTGGTAGCGCCGACTCTGAACTATTTTCCATTCCCGCTCCCTGTTCCAACTCTGACCTGCCCTCTTCGGGCCGTTATACGCCCCTGAATTGGCTCTGACTGGAGACTGGAGACTGGAGAGTTGGTCAATGAATCCGCTTGGCACTTGTTCCCTGAAATGGTGCGCCTCAATTAAAAGACAACCTGCTGCGATGTCGGCGTCTGCTCTGAATTTCTAAATTGGCGGAAGCAAATGCATTGAAAGAATGAATGTGTCTCCCTTTCATTCGCTCACTAACTCTCTCTCTCTCTCTCTTTGTCTTTCACAGAGTCTCCTTCTGGGGCGTAGTCGATGTTTGAGGCAAATGTTTAGGCCATAATTGTTCACGCCTTGGTCGCGTAATAGATACTTTGATGCGCCGGCTTCTTCCTCGGTCTTTTGACCTACATTAATTATCCAAACATCCTGAACACATCCTGCCCTGCCCAGGATCAGAATGAGACTCAGACTTTGGCTCCTATGACTCCTATGCAAAGCGCCGCTAAACGCTGAAGCGTGTGCCGCATTTGCTCGTATCTGAGTTTCGTTCCAAACGAATCGCAATCGAAATCGAAACAGGGCTGATTTCCCAGGAAAGTCCCTGGAAAATAGTTTTGCCTGCTGCGCGACAGGTTAGCCAAGGTATAGAAGTCGGATCGGGCTGCCCGCTGCTAGCATTTAATTGCAGCTACAAGATACAGTATCTCTTGCCTCTATCCCGTATCTTTTAGCTTGTTTTTAGGCGAAAAACACAGCGAGAATTGCGATTGGAATTGCGATTAGTTTGCTGAGACGGAGTCTGTCGTTCAGCGATTAGATATCTAGACGTACAAATGTATCTTTCAGATACATGACATATTTACTTGTACCTGAGGACATAATTTAATACAACTATTCTAAATGCGGTCTATTAGCACTAATAATTGGAAACTTAACTGAGATACATTTGTATCTTTGAGCATGATGGCTGTAGATGTAAATGTATCTGACAGAAACATGTCATATATATTTGTATGTTTCAATCTGTCTTCATTACTAATAAATGTATCTTATAGATTCATGTTAGAAATACTTAAATTTATAGGTTGCACTGTTTCCAATGTTAGTCTGTAAATGCTGTTACTTAACACTAATAGATACAAATGTATCTCTTGCACACTTGCATGATCAAAGACTTGCTAAATATAGAAATGTGTCATACAGATATAATAGTTAGATGTGTATCTTTCACAATGAAGGCGAAAGATACAAATGTATCTTAAAGATACATTTAAAATATTTGTAATATCAATATCTAAATTTGATTACTTATCGTTAAAAGATTCAAATGTATCTTTTGTAACTTTGACAAATATAGCTAAAGACACTTTTGTATCTTACAGATACATGTTATATATTATATGAATGTAACATATTTTACTAACTAAATGTTGTTCCTTACATGTTTTGCACCACGTGCACACTTAATGCCTTGAGATACATTTGTATCTTTGTATCCTTCGGTTGCCTTAGATGGTGTAAAATTGTATAGAGAGCCGAGAGTAGACACCCACTTTTTTGCCCTTCGATCGCACCACAAGTGGGTGTGGCAAGCAGGCCGAGAGTTGACACAATTGAAAGATCTGTGGCAAGATGCGTGCGATGGATTCCTCTATTCAGCATGGCCTATTCACATGACCTTTTAATGCTGTCAACGCTAGACCGCCGACTGTTGCAACAACTCTGTGAGGCAACTCTAAAGGCAACTCTCTGAGGTTGCTGCTCTCTTTGCTGTTTGCAGCAGAATGTGGGCCATTGCTTGAGCCACAATGGAACTGACAATGGTGACAATTTCACATCTTAATGCACATCAATGCGCGTTAACAAAAAGTATAAAACAAAAATCGAAATCACCGCCGACCTTTGACCAACTCTGAAAGTCGGCTTGCACTTTGAAATATTTGGAGTTTTTTCAGTTTTTTGGCAAAGCGTATTTTGCTTTTTTGATAAATCGATTATCGCATCGTAGGAGGCAGTCACAAAAACAATGAAATCCGCAAAAATAGCACAAAGCGGGCGAAAAGAGAAAGATGGAAAGAGAGTGAGTGAGTGAATGAGTGAGAAGTACGTTAGAGTCGGCAATGTCATCAAAGGGCAATCCTTGAATGCATTCTGAATGTCCATCTAGCATATAGCATCGACCTCGAAACTCTCATCGTCAACCTCAACCTCATTCTCAAACTCATCGTCATCGTCATCATCATTATCCTCAGTTCAGTTCTTTGTGGTCGCTGAATGCAGATCCATCGATCTTTCGATCGTTCGATCTGTTTTGTTAGCCGCAGTTTTGTGGTTGACATTTTTTGTCTTGTGTTCTTTCTATGTTACGGTCGGTGACTTTACTTTGATGCCCGATCCAGATACAATTCCATCTTTTCCACAACCACATTTATATTCAACTTTGACCCTGGCGCGGGTTATGCTCGGTCTGCTTTTGTTTTGCTTTCGTTTTTCTTTCTTTCATCTCGCTCTGAAAATCTGATTTCACGATGCGATTTTAACTTAATCTATTTTGTTCTTCTTGTCATCTACTTATTTTTGGCGGCAACTCGGCTATTTTTTATGGGACTAAAATGCAGCTTAAGCTGGTCAAGTGTAAATAGTTTAAGAATTTGCCAGTGATAAGATTGGCGCAGTTATTGTAGGGTATCTCGAGTTTGAGATTACTTTAAGGCAGCTATTGTGGGATATCGGAATGCTTGATACAGAAACGAAAGATTTGCGACATTTTTTCATTTAATTTAAAGAAAATTTTTGAATTTATTGGAGCCATGGAATCTTAAAATATATAAAATAACTATAATATTTATTTATTTCATTATAATAGATTTAAAATATTATTTGTTTTAAAGCTTGACTTCATAATGAAACTGAGCATACTACGATGTAATTAGGAAAATTTTGTAATTTTTCTACAGGGAAATAGTTTAATTTAAATAACTTTAAATATCTAAAATATCACTATATTTATTTCTAGCTCAATCATTGTTTCGACGTTATAATAATTTTAATTATATTTCAGTTTTTAAATTTTATTTCCATTGAGTTTGTAAATCAATAAAATTACTTTTTGAAAAGGTTCAAAACTTCTCAAGTTCTTAATTTATTTTATCAAGATAAAATCTATAAGTGAAATATTTTATTGACATTAATTTTGTATATATATTTTAATTAATTTAGAATTGTACTTCATATTAATAATAAATATTACAATATAACTAAACATTCTAGGCTTTAATTTGGAAAAATTTTAATTATGCTACATGGAAATACCTCCAATTAAGTAATATTGATTATCTGAAATATCACTATATTCTTTCGTTGGGCGTTGACGTACTATGTATGTACGTTCAAGTGGTCCAAGCGACACCAAGCCTTAGCTTGTTACGCGCGGATCAGAAGTCGAGTTCGCGGGCGGACGGAAACGAGATGAACGGCATGCAAATTAAAAGGTCGCGAAGAGAGAAAGAAGATAGCCAGTTACGGACATAAAATATGAAAACGGATATAGATTTAAATTACTAAGAAATATAATAAAAATATTAAACTAATTATTATTAGCTAAATGGGTTAGTAGCAAAAGTTTTAGATTTGAAATGGAATTAGCTTCGGAAACAATATAAAAAAGCCTATTGTATTCCGAACACAGCATTCTAAAAGGTTCATGCAATGCATAGTTAGATCTACAGGTAGGAAGAGAAATAGGAATAAAATTTCTAGATACTACTCTACGAGGAACAGAAAAGTTGAGTTGTTGCATTAATTCGGTAGAGTCAATGTCACCACCAATAAGCTTACACATAAAAATAATACCAAGCATAATTCTACGATTTGATAAAGAAGGAAGGTCTATTAATAAAAGTCTACTAGAGTACGA
This sequence comes from Drosophila quinaria, assembly GCA_035047525.1. Lineage (NCBI taxonomy): Eukaryota > Metazoa > Arthropoda > Insecta > Diptera > Drosophilidae > Drosophila > Drosophila quinaria. The sequence continues at coordinate 34,795,692 of JAWNPO010000455.1, forward strand.
AGGCAGTCTCACGTCCCCATTCCAATTAAGGCCACGTAGAGCAAAAAGAAGAAAGTTTTTTTGTACCGATTCAATGCGACTTTGGTGCACAGTATACTGAGGACACCAGACACATGAACCGTACTCCAAAATTGGACGAACCAAAGATATGTAAAGAGTCTTAGTTATATGGGGGTCATCGAATTCCTTCGACCACCTCTTTATAAAACCCAGAACTGACATAGCTTTATTGACCATCTTAAATATATGGTCAGAAAATTTAAGCTTGTGATCTAAGAGTATACCTAGATCATCAACAGCAGTAATCCTATCAAGAGGACCACCATACAGTGAGTATGACGCCAAATAAGGGTTAGTGCGGTAAAAAGTCATTACGTTACATTTAGAACAGTTTAAATTTAAAAGATTCACACGGCACCTTGACTGAAAAGAGTCAAGATCTTCCTGCAATTTGATGTGGCATGGCCAATCTTTATATTGCAGACAAATTTTAACATCGTCGGCATACATAAGTACACGAGAGTTTGTTAAAACTGTTGGTAGATCATTTATAAACAGTGTGAAAAGCAAAGGACCGAGATGACTACCTTGGGGAACTCCAGAGGTAACCCGGAATGACTTAGAAAAAAAGTTATTAAACAGAACTTTTTGAGTTCTGTGTTTCAAATAGCTTGAAATCCAGCGAATAAGGGTGGTCGGAAAACCAATAATGTCAAGCTTATGTAATAAAAGTGAATGGTTTACTGAGTCAAAAGCTTTACTGAAATCGGTATAAATGACATCAGTTTGTTTGTTATTACGGAAGCCGCGGATAACAAACGACGAAAGTTCTAAGAGATTAGTAGTAGTGGATCTACGTTTGACAAATCCATGCTGGTAGGGAGAGATAATTGAACAACACAAGTGCTGTAAATGACTGGTTAAAATCTTCTCAAAAACTTTAGGAATAGCGGACAACTTAGAGATTCCCCTATAGTTTTTGGCGTCAGACTTACTTCCCTTTTTGTGCAGAGGAATAATAAATGACTCCTTCCAAATAGAGGGAAAAATCGCAGAATCTAATGACAGAGAAAATAGCTTCAGCAAGGGTGCACATAGCTCTCTGGCTCCATACCGAAGTACACAACCAGGAACACCATCCATCTTAACTCGAAAATTTTTAATTTAAATTTTTAGTTTGATTTCATTCAACAAAATTTGTAATTTTTATTTTTAAAATGCATTTTCCTTGAGTTTTTAAGTCAATCAAATTACCATTTAAAAAGGTTTCTAACCTTTCAAGCTAACGTAAAATCATGATAAAAGAAAATAGTGAAATATGTACATTTAACTGATTTACATTTTTTATGGATTTAATTTTATAAAGTTTACAATTATGCTAAATATAAATAATAAATTATAGAATGTAACTAATCATACTATGTAGGTTGTTGATTGAAAAATATTGAAATGCTGTTACTTGAAAACATTTTAAGTCAAATAAAATAATCTGTTTTTAAAATATCCTGTGTAAAATCCTTGCTATTAAGTTAGTGCTGAGTTTTCTACACATTGTATATATTTGAAGGCAAGTTAGTTCTGGCTCGTAATAGGCGGAAAGGGAATGTATTATTCTTGTTACTTTTGGCCATTTAGCATGGGACATAAGGTTGATCTCTCGCTGATCTGTTGCTGGCCATGGCCCGTGACATTGTCGCGCCTTTAATAGCAAACACATGTCGCTCTCTCTCTATCTCTCTCTATCCCTCTTTCTTTCTGTATTCACGTCAGTTCCGGTTCCACTTGCCACAATGTGAATTTTGCCATTTTCACTTGTGCATTTTTGGCAAACAATTTCCACGGGTGGAAAACCCGTTGGGTTTGCCCAACAACAACAGAAACAACAACAGCAACAACAACAGCAACAACAACAGCAACAACAACAACAACAACAGCAACAACAACAGGTAGAAATTAGCGTAGCGACACCTTCGCATTTGACACGCTCGTTACGGGGTAAAGAAAACTGTGACAGGACTTTGAAGGTGCGCAAAAAGAAATGTGTATATAAAATGAAGTTGAAAAGAAAGTTAGAAAGAGAAGTAGTTAGACGCAGAAAGAGACAGTTGCAAAAACTGGGAAACTCTTGAACTGCGCAATTCGCTTGGCTCGCTTGGGCGCATCATAAAGTTTCCTTTGAGACTTGAAGTCGATTTGACCTTTACAGCTGACCTTTTGAGATGGCGCAGTATCAGAATTCACACACATACACACATGAAGGAGATGGGGGAGTAGAGTATCCAAAGTCTAGAATACGCTTCAATGAACAATTTCTATGTGTAAATGGAAACTCGCGCTACGGGAATGTCGTGAAATCAAAAGGAATATAATGAAAACAGAGAGAGAGAGAGGGAGAGAGAGAAAGAGAAACATACGATAGATAGAGATGGCTATAAAAAGAAATCACTTTTGATGCGCAGAATTCAGTTCAATCGAGACACAATGGCCAATAGGATATTCCAGTGAAATCTTTTCAATGGAATATATTTGCTTGTATGGATTTTTTTTTATTTTTTTTTTTTTTGTACTTTTCAGCCTTTTGTGCGCTATATCGATACGAATATGGCTTTTGCTTGCTCTAAAAACGCTCTGACATTGATTGCCTGCGATAGTTTATTGAATCCTAGAGACTTTTCAAAAAGAAGAACCTGCATATGAACTGGAACATGTGTGTGTGTGTGTGTGTGTGTAATTGAACTGCATTTCAGTTTGATCTTTCATTGTGAATCAACTGCGGTTAGTTTTCATCATGTCAACAATCAAGTCAAAGTTGAACATCGACACTGTCTATTGAGAGACCCCTATATATAGAGAAACGCCGTGTACTCTATTCTATCTACCTTTTATGAAGGGTTGCCTGTCTGTCTGTCTGTCTGTCAGTGTCTTTCAGTAAAGTCAGTTAACTACCGACAGTTCACACTGTGCTACATGTAGCGTGTGTCGAGGATCAATAAAATGCGATACCAAAAAAAGTGAAATGCAATATCGAAGATTACCCTGACATGTTGTAGATACGAGTTGTCTTAAGATATATGAAAATATGCGGGGGTTGCTATCCAGCAGGTTTGCAACAGATAGCTAAATTCCAATAATCTTATTTCAAAATGATTGTTACCCAGATATATTGCGATTTAAGTTCGAATTTTTGACATAAAAATGTACATAAAGTTGATAAAAACTGTTAAGCGACATGATCAGAGAATGATAAGCTAATTCGATTATTTATTTCAATTTGTTATGAAATTATCATTTGAATATTTAAAATGATATGACAAACAAAACTTTTAAAACTATAGATATGTGCAAAAGATCACTTAAGAGTTCCGAGTCCAATATGCATGTTTTTGAATAAACTATTAATACCATGCTCAACCATGATCAATAATAAAACATCTATCAATGATTTGGCTTTGATTTTTATTCCACTGGGCTTAAAGTATTTAATTTGATACATTCACGTTTGAATTACGAATGATCTTTAGCGTGACCATTCGTTTTGAACAGTTTGATCCCTTTTGTCAATCGATAACTGAGAAAGCGATCAGAGACCGATCAGCTATTATAATAATTATAGATTACTGCGATCAGCGAGAAGATATATTATTATTTATTTGTTCATTGAATTATTTATTTATTTCATTTTTTTATATATTTATTTTTTGATTGTTTTTTTAATTTTTTTAAAACTTGATCTGATTTCACAATCTTTTAAATGATCACGTTAGTATCATGAAATTATGTATGACATTTATGTTTACTTTTCATTTGTGAGTCTGGTAGAAAATCTAAAGGTTCCCAGACAAAATTCTCATTAAAATGTGGATCGAGTGATCGATCTATAATTCAATAAGCAGATTATAATCGTGAATAAAATAATTCATCTTCGAGTACCATATGTATACCACACTTCATTCCGAAATACATATATTGATTTCTGATCCAACTACTTTCAACATTGGAAATTATTAAGAGATCAATCTGCTGTCTACTGATCTTTCTGCTTAAACGATAATTAAATTGTATTTGGTCAAGTGTCAGTAAAACAGTCTAATGAGTTTTCTCAGTAGTATTTAGAGACAACACTTGATTCGTTTCGACGAATTGCTGGACGACGAATACTCAATTGGAAAACCAGGACAAGACAACTCTATGATCAAGTCTTGGACTTGAATTTGTCTGGTATTCTGGCGTTGGGCACTCGTTGTCGCCGTTGTTAATGAGCTACCAGGAATGTGAGGTGATTGCACGTTTTGGGGCCACTTGACGCCTGGTTAAGTGCGAAATATGACAAGGATGAGTTTAAGTGATAAATGCGAGCAACTTCAAAATGCTAAAGGACACCGAACTGGACTATCGAGGCAAGGGAAGGAACGAAACAAATCTAAGGCGCAACAAGCGTTCTCGTATTTTGACACATGGCACATAAATCATGTTCAGTCGGGCAAAGCGACTAAGACGCCGTCATAAAGTCACATAACTCAAAGTGCCAGAATACAAGTACAACTACAAGTGTCCTTGCTAAACATAGATAGTTAAAGGGAGAGGAAGCGAGAGAATGAGAGAATCTCCTATAACGAGACAGCGCCCAGTTTTCTTTGAATTGCGACATGATAAAATAACATACGTCTCGAGTTTCTGAAGCGCATGCTAGACAAATAAATAAATTGAAAAGAGCAGCACTTTACAGGGCACAGGACACAGGGCATAGGACATATTCTAAGGACAAGATGAGATGCAAAACAAATACGCACTTCCTGCGAGACATGGCGGACATACATGTCTCATCTAAAGTGGCGCACAAAAGAAGTTACTTCCTGGACCGACCAACAATCAAAAAAAAAAAAAGAGAATAAAATCCAAAATAAAAAGGACCAAAAGGACCAGCCCAAAATGAATTCATTGCAATTGCCTCAACTGTCTCCGAGTTATTTGAGCAGCGCTCTGAATTCTTAGCTAAAATTGCATAAAACTCTTGCGAGAATCGAAGAATATAAATTCTGCCTGCGAGTCGCCTATTAAAGCCTATTAAAGGACATTGGCTTAGTCTCGTATTTTGACACCTACGATCTCTCTCTCTCTCTTTATATGTCCAAGTCCGGCTGAAGGACATGTATACACAGGTCCTAAGCTTCTTCTCTTTTTTGATATCCGGTAACAATGCTGAAGGAATTCGTCTCTCATCGCATCTCATCTTCGTTCGCTCGTTCGTTTCCTGGTTTTATCCTGGCCGTCGCATCTTAAGCTGACATACAATCACATTTTGCATTGTCCTTGCTACCGTCCTGTCTGTCAGTTCAGTTCAGTTCAGTTCAGTTCAGTTTCCTTTTACCTAACACGGGCTCTCTTCTTCCTGCTGCCTCCCTTGATTCTTTCTACATATTTATTATTTCTCTCTCTTTTTTTTACGTTTTTTGAGGCATAATCTCTCAGTTTTGTGTGCTTCCTGCTTCGTGTGTCCTGCGAGGCGGGTCAGCTGCGAGACTGGAACACCCATTCTCCATTCTCCAATCTCCAATCTCCCTGCCCTCCTCCCTGTTCCCTCTGCCTATTTCTAGGATCTCTGCTGCACGTGTCCTTTGATTCTTCGATAGTTTTGCATACACATCAATTGTGGGCGTGGCTCATTTGCATTTCTGCCGAGGAATGTCCTGAATGTCCTTTGCCTCGCGACTCGTGTCTTGGCACACTTTAGCTAGGGTGTTTCCCCTACTTCTTTCTTCTTTCCTTATTTTAGGGGTAAGTCAGTCGCTCCTTGGCAACTTTCTACCCAGCCCAAAAGCGGAAGTGCATTTTATGCCTTATGATTATCGTCCAGCTTTCAGTTCTAACTTGTTTTTATTTTAATATATTATTTTGGGGTGCGCCAGACACGTGGGTCGGGTCGGGTCGAGTCGAGTCGAGTCCTAGAACTCGGAGCTCGTCTCGTTTCTGGTCCGCTTCAGCCTCTCAGGCGTGACTGCCTATTTCCGCTTATTTTTCTGCCCTGCCCGAGGGCAATTTATGCGCCATTAACACAGCTAACCAAATTGAAACTCGTTAAAAATAAAAAAACAAGACACGTTAATATTCTAAAAACTATATACCGACAAATATTTGCTGCAATTTCCGGTTGTATGTTGATTATTGAGTGGGTTGCCCAGGCGCCGGAAGTGACGCAAGTTTCTACGAGCCCTTTGAAAATTGAGCTGGGTATGAACAGCTTGACTCATTCAGCAGTTGACATAAGTTCAAGGATATAGCGATATAGAAAAGTAAACGATAATTAGAGAGGAAATCTAACATGCAGTGTTGTGTGGACTTATATAAAATCTAATATCATTAATTTGACACCATTGCAAAGCTGATCATTCCTAAAAGAACTGCATAGTTATAAAGTATTTTTGTCTTTGTGAACTCCTAGTACAACATTAACCATAATTTAGTTTTAATATTTTTTAATTTAAGTAAACGCCTTTTTGAGATATCGCTTAAAACAACAGGAGTTTTCATACTAATTTACAAATGTGTCTGCATTTTCAATATATAGTTCCTTTAGTTTTATATGTATGAATTTACACAAAAGTTAACTCTATATTCCAGTAAAAGAATCTTAACTGTTAATATTCCTACTGAGTTAATAATAGACAATTTTAGGTCCTTTAGTTCAGAAGCAACTGCACTTCATATGTATTCTATTTATGGAGTTGGTTTCATATTCGAATTTTGAATATACTTACTGTGCATCCACTTGAGTCTGGAGTTTGGAGAGAGTGCTATAAATCATAGCCAGACATGCAGATAAGATATTTATTTATATATGCACATAAGTACTGGATACTTCGATACATACATTATGTATATATTGCAATATTACATTTTGTAGATTAAAGTATGATAGCTATATTTATTTAAGAAGAAATTAAAGTAATGTAGCTAGTTTCTTAGCTGATCTTCATTTAAAATTAGAAAGATTTTCATTAATTTTCAAGTGCAAATGTTTTAAGTAACTCTTTATAAAGCTGAAGATTAACTTCAGTTAGTTTTAGTAAAAAGATGAAATTTGTTTGCAGGTGATCTAGAAGGCATACTATATTTTTATCAAGATCATCTCACATTAGTAATAATCTCATGTTAGTAGCCAAAAAAAACTCTATAACAACTTTTATCTCCAAGTTATTTTACATTTTATAAATTTTTTTTTGCTGACCAAAGTTCGTTATTAGAGTAAGAAGATCAACAGATCCTCTGTCTGTAATCTTAAGGATCTTCAGCTGAAGGTTTGAAATTTGCGATGAAAAATTGTAAAGCAAATCTATTTTATTATGGACTCTTGTTAAGGAGTCTTCTCTTAAAGTCGACCCAGGAATACTCTAAACTTCTAAAGATCAGCTGATCGAGAGATTTTGTGTAGAGCACTTTTAGATATATCTTGGCAGATCTTAACTGTTTCTTAAGAAACAAATTATCGCTGAAGGCTGAAAGATGTTGAAAGTAAGCTGAAAGTGGAAGCTGAAATTGTTTTTTTTTTTTTTTTTTTTTGGTATAAAAAGACTTTGCATAAATTTATGTTTTCAATTTGTTTTTGTATTTTGTTGTTATTATTGCATTTCAATAATAATAATAATAATAAAAATAATGCTTATAAGCTAGTTAGTTTAGTGTCTTCCATGCTTATAACAAATCTTAAAGTTATGAAAAAAATTTTTTGTTTTAAATCATTGTCTTCCATTCAAACTTAGGCTAGTCAAAAAAATGTTGGGGGTAGTTAAGATCTAGAACTTATAGAAGCTGGGACTCGTTGTTGTTGTTGTTTTCACTAAGGCAACAGTTGTTTTTTGATATTTACAGACTTTGTACAGGAGTTTCGTTTCGGCTTGAACTCGGATCTAACCAGGATCTGAATTATTGTTCCTGCCAGGAGGAGATGTAATCGAGCAGTTCCTCATCATCGGGCTGCTCATCGCTGAAGCTGTCGAAGGACTCGAATTTGAATTGCTGTTGCTGCTGCTGCTGCTGATGTTGTTGTTGCTGTTGTTGTGGTTGATTTTCAGTGAGTTCCTGCTTCACATAGCTGGCCGAGAGATCCGAGTCGCTGTAGGAGGGCGTGGGCGAGGCGGAGTGATAAGAGTTGCCAGCGAATTGTGCCTGATTGGGCGAGTCGAGGCTGCTGTAGTCAATATAGCTGCCATCGTTGCTGCTCTCGTCGGCAGAGTTGCCGCCGCTGTAGAGTTGTCGCCTCGGCTGGCGTCCGTCGTCGAGCATATCTTGAAGTCCCCGGATGTATTCAACGGCAATTCGCAGCGTGTCCACCTTGGAGAGTTTCTTGCTGGCGCCTCGCCCGCCACTGGACAGCGTGTTGATGACCGTTTGTGGCAAGTGTTGACGCAAGTTCACGAAGCCGTTGTTCACCTGCTTCACACGATTCCGCTCGCGGGCATTGCGCCTGGCAACCGATGGCAATTGTGGCTCCGTTGTTGTGCCATATGGCAACTGCGAGTAACTGAATTTCTTTTTGGCCAGCATGGGACCCACGCTTGTGGCAGCCACATGTTGCATGTTCTGCAATTGACTGTTGCCCAGTGGCAATTTGGGTGCAATCAGCTGATGTTGCTGCTGCTGCTGCTGCTGTTGTTGCTGCTGCTGCTGATGTTGCTGGAGTTGCTGCTGCAGCTGTTGTTGCTGCTGATGCAGCAACATAATGTTGCCGTTGGTCAGCTGAAAGTGCTGATAGTTGCTGTTGCTGCACACGCTCGTCATGTTGCAAGTTGTAGGTTGCAGTACAAAAATAATCCGTGGAGAACTGTGTGTTGACTGTGTGGAATCAAATTCCGCAATGATAAATTCTCGTCCTGTGCGCTGCCCTTAAGTACTTTGTGGCAGCCACCTCTGCTGACGTCGCTGGCGCTGCTGCTGCGAGTGTTGGTGGTTGCTGCTGCTGATGTGATCGCTACCTGCCTCATGCCTCATGCCTCGAGCCTCGAGCCTTTGCCTCTGGCACAAGTGATCGACTCTCTCTGTTTCCCTCTCTTATGAGCGCTCTCTCTCTCTCTCTTTCTGCGGGGTTAGGGGTTAATGCTTAGGGGTTGCTCTGCTCATGTGGGTGCCTTTTTCCCATATCTTTCCCTCTCTTTCTCTCTCTCTCTCACTACTTGTCCTTTGTGTCACAGCTCCTTTTGTCTGCTGCCTACGCTGCTTGTTTCCTCGCTTCTCGTTTCTCTTCCCTACTCATATTATTTCTTACACACTCACACTCACATTCACATTTTCATTTTCTTCTGGAAAAACTACATCGAAATCGAGACTTAAATCTATGCACACAATACACCTCACACTGCTGATCCTTGTCACAGTAAAATATATATGAAAAAGAAAAAGAAGACGAAGGACTCGCTTTTCAATGCACTTCCACTTTTGTCGTCAAGAAAATAAACTACAAGAATAAGCAAAAGAAAAAGAAATCGAAAACGAAAAAAAAATTAATAATAAATAATGAAATTGAAAATGAAAATGAAAAGGGACAAGAAAAGTGAATAAGAAACTGCGCACAGTTCGGTTCAGAACTTGCGTGTGATCCATCATCGCGGCAACTTGGCCAACATTTTGAGGATCCACTGCCTTTATCACTTTCACTGTCTGCCAGTTAACCTAACCCCCCTCGCTACCCTTTCCCACCACGGAATCCCAGCACAGTGGTGCCAAAATGAGCTGACTAACATTATAATCACAATTGGAAATTACTTAAAGTAATTTAAAACAATTAATTTGCATTCAAATAAAAATAATTTGTAATAATAAAAACAAAATTTTTAAATAAAACTCATCACGCGGATAATACTTTATTTAAAATCTATAATAAAATTCTTATATATGAATAAACAATATATTTAAATCAGCACTAGAATTTTGTATACCAATTATTAACTTATCTTTATACAATAGAGAAATGTATACAATTGTGACTAGCACATTAAATAATAAGTTTAACTTGTAGTGATCCTAATTAAGAAATAATAATAAAAATGCACATTTATTATCATCAATTTCATGTCAATTGTGACAAAACTCTAGCAGAGTAAATTGTATCCCAAGTTAATGGTGTTAAATCACTTTTAAAATGCACTTTTCTTTTTATCAACATATTCAGCAAGTGATTTGTTTCTTCAATAATGAACAAAAAATATAATAAATAATCCAAAAAATTAATAGGTCTTTTATAAGTTTTTTCACTTTGATTTCAATTAAGAAAACTTTAATTTTAAACTCCCACTCAAGATCAGAAAATCATTTCCATATTCAATAAAATTTGCAACTATTCATACATATGTATGTGTATAGTGTTTAAAATAACATAAAACTTGGAAATAATAAATAAAAAATATTTATAAATTTAGTTAAAAATTCATATAATTTAAACATATTTATATTTTTTAATCTTAACACTTAATTTTAAAATAATTGTTGTGTCGGCTGCTTTTAGCCTGACAATAAATAAAATAAATTAATTTTAAAGATTACTTTCCAAGCACTTTATTTATATTAAATATCACTAATCTCAATAAGCCAACTAAATTCTGCATAAGTTTTATGTATTATTTTATTGGGTCAGATTTTACTCATTTAATAATTAATTTAATGTTAAGTTTTATATTATAGTAAATCAAATTTCTTAATTGTTTTTTACATTTCTTAAATACTTTTGGTCAACTAATCTTCATTGATGATAAATAAATAATTAAATAAAAAAATATGCAGCTTTGTACCACTGTAACAAGTGGCAAGTTGCGAGTTGATTGTGACACAGCTCAAGGCTTTGAATCTTGGGTCTGGGGCAGCTCTTGGCCTTGGGGCACAACTGAGGCGCAACTGTTCTTTTGCATTAAGCGTTGCCGCATTGCCGCATTTGACACGTGCTTCCGATCAGGGTGATTAACATAAGCAACAGCAACAACAACAACTACAACAACAACTACAACAACAACAACAATTATAACAACAAGAACAACAAGAAATCCCACAAGTGTGTGCCGTCGCATGCATTTAAAGTGGAAAAAAAGAGAATTCTAGTCTCTGCCCCTTTTAAGGTTGCAACTCATTTTGCATGAGCTTTGTCACGAAGCTGCAACTTGACGACCGACGAACTTGACAGACAGTCTGTGAGTCTGCTTAAAGCCAAGAAGGGGTGAAGAAGGAGGGGGGGAGATGTGTGACTGTTGCCTTTTGACTTGGCGCTAGGCTATTTTTAACGGTCCGACAACCGACTGGCAACTGGCAACTGGTGAACAACTGGCAACAAGTGAAGTGGCCCCCAATAAAGCGCCCAGCCATAAATTTGTTATGGGCTGTGCTGTGCTTGCTTGTTGCAACATTGTTGCATGCCTTAACCAATACACCGTTACAGTTTGTGCCCCTCCAATAATCCAATATAATCCAATAAATGCATAAAAAACCCTTGATTAACATTATAAAAGCAGCTGCCACGGCATGGGGCAAGTTTCAAACAGAGCACAATTCTTGCAACGCAGCCCTTAAATCATTTAATCGTTTTTTAAAAGCTGCCACCGATTGTGGCATGCTCTAGCATTAACATTTTTCGACTAATGCATTTCTAATATCCAAGGATCAGCCCAAAAATCAAATGAAAATCAAATGAATAAAAAACGGGGTAAATCCTTTGCGTCATCGCCTACACGCCTCCTGCCTCCTGCCTCCGAATCCCGATTCCCGATTGGAAACCCCTTTTAACTGCTCTAAATTCGGCTTCTGCGTCTTCTTTCTGCACTTTCCACACCCACAAGAAATGTGTGTGTGTGAGGAAAACATGTTTTGGTAGCATTTTAATTAGCTCTGCTTTTTTTCGATTTCTTTGATTAATTAAAGTGCTTGTAATGCTCGCATTGGAAGGGGGTAGAGGAAAATTTATCTAAGCCAGGTAGAAGCAAACGACAGGATCAGAATAGGGTTGCCAGGCTAACTAACAGTAATAGAAAATACCAGCTAGCGACATATATCTATCATGTATCGTTCCAATTGGAACGTATCGGAATTTATAGGATACAGAGCAGCGACCTCTAGCGTTGGGATTGGTTACTCACTAGAATCTGAATTGGATTCTAAATAGAACTATTGGAATTTATCAAACAATGCCAACTTAGGATAGTAGGAGAACTATTAAAATTCTATTGATTGTCAAAAATGTTTTATAGATTATTATTATTATATTTTAGAAATTATCAAAAAAAAATATATTGCAAAATTTAAAATATTAATAAAGAAATACAGAAATGTTATTGATTTAAATAAATTGTTATAGATTCAATGTAAGTATATAGAAAAAAAATTACCATGCAAGTTCTAACATTCCCAACCATTGTGTTGCTGCGGTTTCTTAGTATCATTAGATCAGTTAGACGTAAGTTCATTGCATTAGTTCGAAGTTCTATTATTATTTGAATTAAATTCAAAAGGAATAAAAATTTTTACGAAATACTGTTATATTGAAAAGAAGAAATATTTAATTTAACACTTAAAGAGTATTTCTATTATTCAGAGTTAGTTAAGTTATTTGAAAAAAATTATTATTTTTTGGTATTTGAATCATTTATATGCAGAAATTTTTATTTAAAATGTGAAATTGTTAGTTTATATAGTTTTTTCTACATATAATTTTCAATTTCAGGCTTAAAAAAATAAAAACTAAAAATCTTTTTGAACTCAACTGAATTGTCGACTGCGTTGTATGCTTGTTAAATTATTATGATTCGTAACACAAATCAGTTAATACTGATGATCTGTTTAAGTAAATAAAACTTTTATCAAACAAAGTCAACAAAATAATATTAAATATTGTTGAAAAGATTCAATTTAAGCCTCAATTTGAAAAATGTTTCAAATAATACAAGAAATACAATTTCTTTCACCTGACACGCAAAGTGTTTCTAGGGATTCTTAGAACACAGCCACATGCCCTGGAACTGCGAGTCCTTCGGCAGGCTGCAAACTCGGCGAGCACATTGCCGAGTGACAACAGTTTGTAGTGTCAATTTTGTATGCTCTGACCGATATCGATATCAATATGACAATTAATTACGTATTTTATGTGTCTGCCGTTTCATTAAGACTAATTGAGAATTCTAAACATCTACAACTCTAGCTACTGAACTGGGTACTGTGAACTGGAAAACGGAGAACTGAGAACTGAGAATTTAGAACTGTCTACTTCAGAGTTGACCCGATCACGTGTCGAGTGCGACAAGTGTAAAACGTGATGGAGTAGGTCAGAGTTAGGGATTTGTCTTTGCAGCGATATCATAAGCGTGAAATCTGTCAGGTTTGTGTTCGCGTTCGCCTGTGTTATCGTTATCGCTTATCGTTATCTCGCTTGTGGTCATCACATTAATTTGACTTTTTATGGGTGTTCCAAGCGGAAATTGTCGTACATTTTTTTTGTTTTAGTTTTTTGAAATGAAAGCGAGGTGAAAACTAAAGTTGAGTTCAGTTGAGATTGGATTTTGTTTTATTTTGGGTGCGGGCTTTGGGCTTTGGGTTTTATGTTTTATATTTTAAATGGGGAGCCATTGCGAGACTCGCACGATCACACCTAATAACGGTAATTTACACGCACGCCACTCGCCAATCGCCAGTCGGCGATAATTGCGACGCCAAATGCGACGCTGACAGGATATTCGACTCGACTCCTCCCGACTCCTCGACTCCTCGCCAGACTCCACTCTCTGAGCGTCTCCAAGCTCACAGTGTGAACGCATCCCGATGAGCTGAGTGAGATAACAGGCAGACGCTTCTGCTTCTGCTTCTGCTTCTGTCTCCCTCCCTCCCCTCCGTCCACCATTAATCCAATCTCCAGCTGAAGCGGCAAAAGCGGCAACGGCAGCGGTTATTAAAAACGCGGCAATCGGCGGCGGCGACTGTTTTTGTTTTTGTTGTTGCTGCAGTTGCAGTAACCGAATACGCCGCCAAGTGCGAAAAAGCAACAACAATCGCAGTAGGTGTGAAAAATATGCAACAAATTATTCGACTTTTTAAACACTCTTACTCTAATCTATCGAGAAAACTCAGTGAATATCCTTGCTTCCCTGCTGGAAATAAAATTTGATTCTTTTAAATTTATTTAAATCTAATGTTATTTCTAACTACAGTTGAACTTCGATAACTCGAACTTCTATAACTCGAATAAGCTAAATCAGTAGCAGTAAATTTAATAAACTTAAGCAAAAAGTCTTTATGACTCATAGATAATGGCGATTCAAGTTAGGAAAGTTCTACTGTATTTATTCTATAGATGCTATATGATTAACTCTACAAAAATCGTATTATCCCTGCTGTTTATAAAATTTCGTTGTTTTTTGAACAAATTTTTACTAAAATTTTAATACCTTAACTCTCTACTTCAAAATACAATCCCCAATCAATTAAATTTAAAATTGTGAAAAAAATGGCTTGTTCTTTTTAATTTTTTTTTATTTTAACATTATTTTAAATATGTCATCTATTTAAAGGTTGCTTCATGTTAAATTCCTTAGTTAACTTAGTTAAGATACTTAATTCATTTTCTATATTACCTAAATCAGATTATATTATTCAAATCAAAGATGAGATCTTTTTAGAAAGTGAATATCGAACTTTCAGGGAAAAAAGGCTCTTTACATATGAGACCAGCATACTTTCGATTTTATTTTGCAAATACGTATTTTTCAAGCTGAATGATATTAATCTATTCTATTTTTGAATTAACTTTGTGGCACTCGATATGTCTTATTCCTTACTGACATTAGGTGTATATTACCATAGATATAGATATTGTTATAGGTGTACATTTAGTTGGAGATATTTTTTTTTATGTATAGATATAAATATCAAAATAATTAGAAATAATATATTTTTGAAGGATTTACATATTTTTCAATAAAATAATTCCGATGTCTATTCGAAAAACAACAAATATAATGCGTTAATAAAATTATTTATAAATTTCAATACAAAGTTTTCGACTTATTTGCTCGTCTTGTCGAAGAAACTTTAAGTACCTTGGACAGGAGAGTATCAAAAAATGTTGTCGAGGTGTGAAAAATAACTGGCCAGGTAGGGGCAGTACCCAAAGTAGCAAACCGAAAGGAAGAGGAGGTGGTAAAGAAGGTGAAGGATGTGGAGGAGGAGGAGGCTGAGGCTGAGGGAGCAGAGCAGGAAGAGGTGGTAGGGAAAGAGAAGGCAATACGAAGCCTGTTCCTGGGCACGCATCGAAGGTGTTGAAAGCTTTGCGCTTCTAAGAAACGTTTGTCGTTGTTGTTGTAGTTGTTGCTGTTGTTGTTGTTGTTGTTGTTGTTGTGATTTTGGATGGTTGATATGAAAGGCGCAGCTACTTCTGAAGTACGACCGGTACCGGGTCTTCACACACAACACAACACAACACAACACTGAAGATGATATTTGTCGATGGTGTCGAGGTGTTAAAATTACCCCAAAGGTACATAATAATTACCTTAAATTGCAAAAACAGCGAAATAAATTTCAAACTGGCAGACAACGAACGCGCTTGGCCCAAAGCCCTCACTTGCGATAGGTAGACAACCCTACTCCTCCCTACCTCCCTGCCTCACTTTTCTCACCATATTAATCGTTAACTGCTTTAGCGGTCACGTTTGAAGCGCGTTTAGCGTTGCCAGATCGTTTGTGGAAGCATGCAAATGCCTGAAATGGGGCGTGTGTCCTCCATAAAAATTGAATGTTGCTGTTGTGGTAATTAACGCAACCCATAGACAGAGATAGATAGAGAGAGAGAGAGAGGAAAAGAGAGAGAGAACATATCGATGGGGACATTTTGTGGCTGCCTCAAGTGGCCGCAAGAATAATGACAGACTGAGAAAGAAACTCTAAAGACTCTGAGACTCAACTTGTTGCCACGGGCCGATCTATTTAATTAATTGCTAACAAGTTGAAAATGTTTAAATGGTTTATGGCCACAGACATAACAGAGCAGAGAGGGAATCGGAGAGGGACAGAAACAGGAACATATGGAGAGTTTCTTTCAGGATCTTTACCTTGACAGCGCTTTGGGCTCCTTTAGCCATAAAGACAAATTGTGGTAGCTTCTCTTCTTCTCTTCCTTTTTTCCATACCCCTCCGTCTTCTCCTCTCCTGCCTCTCATCTTCAGTTGGCTTTTGCAGCGGCCATAAAGCGTCATTGGGCCAGGTTAACTTGTCTTTTTTCTTTTTTTGGGCAGCTCACAAGCGTGACGATATTTTATTGGACAGGTCATGGCAGAGAGAAGTCGGACTATAGCACTAAATATGGTAGAAGTTCTTTAAAATCCATCTTAAAGGCGGTTACAATGGAGAGCTTTACATTAATGTATAAACTAACTTTGAGTTGATAAACGTAATTGTTAGTAGTCTTAAAAATCATTTTATTTGTCTATTTTGACTCTTTAATTTGTTACACATTTAAATGGGAAGATTCTATAGATACTTTCAGTTCATTTTTATCAAATTTTCTCTTGTTTATTTAATTTCCTAATTATTTTATTTTTCAGACAATAAAATGGTTTTTTTTTTTTAATTTTCTATTTTTTAAAGTAACCTTTTAGCTTATTAATTGTGTTTATCATTTTATTTGCCGCTTTCTTTCAATATACATCAAAATTTTTATACATTTTGGTTCAAAATATCTTTTTGATTGTTATCAAAAACTTTAATAGTTTTTAAAATAAAGTCTGTCTATGTATTTTTGTCAAAGACCTAAATAATTCCGTGATATAATAAAGTATTAAATATATGTTTGAACTTTTTTCTAGCTGAAACCCTTTTTTTAAGTTGGGACTCGGTTATGTTAAGTTCTAAAACTATTTATTTTATGATTCTATCAATGTCCTTAACTTGGATAAATATCTACAAAACAATGACTTAACTTTATTACACTATTTCATATCGATTGCACAATCTCTTAGCACATTTTTCTGAACTTCTCATTAAAAAACTAAAATGATATAAAGTATTTTTTGAAATTGTGGAATCACAAGGTGTGTTTCAGGGTCCGACGTGTGTCTCAAAAGCTCAACGTGATGACAGTTTTGGGCGCATACAAATGAGTTGAGTTGAACCAGTCGGGCGACATTGATGTCAACGCGATGGTGATCGAGATGGAGATCACAATCGGGATGGAGATGGAGATGGAGATCGAGATGGTGATCGTGATCATGAGATGGGGATCGTGGAAGCGCAAAGTGAATTTATCACAGTGAGAAATGAGTTGTGAGGCAGTAATTATCATTAAAAGCAACATGACTGTTGCTAAAGGTAGAAAACTGAAACAAACTTTGCCCCCAAGGTCCTGGGAGAGATAGAGAGAGTCATAAAGAGAGAGAGAGAGAGACTTTTCTATAGATTGATCTAGCTGCTAATTAATGATTAAATGCAGTTGAGCTCCCGTTGATATTTCACTACGAGTTATGCAAAACAAATAGTCGAAATAGTTCACTCAAGGGACTCGGACCGAAATCTCTTGTGAAATGCAATGATAACATTTTGATGAACTCGAAAACAAACAATGCTAATGAATTTGCGGTTATGAAGGATCACAGCAGGACAATGGTCAGTAGCACACGCCGCCAATTCGCAGAATTTCCCTCCTTGTTACAATTTGTGTTTCAATTTCTGTAGAAAACAGTTTCTTTTTCTTTCTTTTTTTTGGTTCACTTTTTTTTTGCCTTTTTTTTTATGTAATTTTTCATGCGCGTTTTTCGATTCGAGCGCAGATGCAATTAATCTAAATCCAATTATAAGACAAAGCGGGCAAGGAACATTACACAAAGACGGCTCTCGAAAGTCTCGATCTCCTTTGGGTGCAGTTGTATCTGGTGATATACGCCGATTAATATTGAAATCAATACGCTCTTAAGAGTCTTTTGTTAGGCCCTCTCTCTCCCTCTCAATCCCTCCTCTCTCTCTCTCACGCTCTCTCTCTCTTGGCCCTGTTTGTTGCCTTCGGGGCAGACGTATCACATTACTTCTTGGCTCGAGCTGCAATATCTCTTTGGTGCAGCTAACAAGATGCATGAAGTGTCTAAATTGGTGTTGAACTATATTACCCCTTGACTGCCAATCTCCCTCCCCCCTCCTCCCCCTCTCACTCTTTTTTTCCCTTCTCGGTGGCCTCTTTATGGTGTTGGCATTGCCATTGCCATTGCCAAGTCCAAAGACCACTCGATATCATTATGCAGCAAACAAAAAAAAAGTCAGTTGGAACTGAAGTTAAAGAACCTGAAACTGAGTAGATTTTTTGTCTTATGATGTAAGCTGTAAAACTTGCTAAGGGAGAAGAAAATGAGAATGCCTAAATTCTCAACTTTATTCAGTAAACAAAATGATTGCTTGTAATGATTTTGTAGTCTTAAGTGACGTAAAAATGCATCGAAAAAAAAAACAGCTTGATTTTAACTGGATCGATTTTCAGACACTTACACTCGAACATTAATTCGATAATCAATCAAATTAATAAAATCAATTTTTAAGAAAGCTCCCCAACTAAGTGGAGTTTGTTCATCGTAGTTAATTTACAGAATTAAGTTCAGTTAATAATGAGACCAGCAGTTGATTAAATGTTAAAATTAAGATCCTAAAAATCAATATTTAAGCCAAAAAATTATTTAATCAAAATTAATTAAATTTGAATGCAGAAGATAAGTTAAGCTGAAAAACGATAATAAAATTGAGATTTCGATTGTATGTCGGATCAGTTTTGGCAATGTTATTAAGATTTGATTAGATTTTTAACCTAGCCAATTTGAAGCAAAAATTTGTATGGTTAATATTTGGATATATATCGAGAACTTGATTCGTTTTGTCGATTTCGATTTTTTGATTTCAACATTAAACTCGACGCACTATTTGAATTTAGATCCCTCGAGTTTTTATACTCCAAGGCCAAAGATTTTTAGGGCCACAGAAATCTTTAAAATTCTACCTGTACTTGAGCATTAGATAAGTAATTGATTAAAGCTGTACTTAGGCTAGCATAATAATAATTAATACTTGGGGCACTAGAAGTGAACTTCTTATGTAGGACTTACAGCTGTCAAGGCTCAGAACTCTTCACGATCACTAACTTGGCTCACATTAAGTAAGACCTAAGCCGCTTAAATTGTCCCCTCTGCGAGTATTCCCCTTCACCCTCTTTTAGGACAACACAGCACCCACATGATGGAAAGAAATCGTGATTAGACCACACAACTAAGTAAGAGATCTGAAGTGTTACAATCTCAGACTACTCCAGCGATAAGTATCAATCGAATCGATGGAATCAATTCCTAAGTCAACACGATTTATGTGACTTAATTCCACCGAAAACTGACAATTGCAATGCAACTGAAATTGAAATTGAGACTTGACACTTGAATAGAATTAAGTAGAGAATTATGGATAGAGAGGGGAGTTATGTAAGTAATATGCCCCGCATGATCTGACGCATTGGAGTTCGGAGTCCGAAAGGATTAAAGACAGCGCCCAAAACGCGAACAAAGAGGCATTAAATATGAAAAATTGATGGTCAGTTCGGGATAAAGTCAATGAAATTTATGACTTATTTAACGCAACCAACAAGGACTACAGTTTGTGCTTCTTCTTATTCTGGCCAACTCATGACAATGCATTTTCTTAGAGGGTTGCCTGCGATCCTGCGGTCGTTAATAGCGCATTAATTTCCCAAAAGAAAAATAAAATAGTTACACTTACTTCTTCTTCTTTGTATTTGATATTTTATTATTATTCCTTCATTTTCGTTATCTGCGCGTATCTCGAGCTCTCTCGCTGAGTGAAAAGGATAAAAAAAAACGTTATCCTGCAGCGTCGTTTTAATAATTTCATATTTCATTCTGACTCGGGAATTAGTGTATGTTGTTTTTTTTATGTTTGGTCATCGCAGTTTGTGGAAATTTACACCGTCTATCTGCAGCTCAGATCTTTATTATTATGGCCATAATGGCTCGCTGCCACTTTTTTTATATATATATTTTTTTGGTTTGGGCCAATCGCATTTTCAGCTCAATGAAGAAAAAAATAAGAAAAGTGCTGGAACGTGTCGTTGTCTTTAATTGCCATTTAAGCGATCTAATGAACTGATATCTACCACTTGACACTTGATCCATGCAATATACATATAACATATTATATAACCAGATTATATGACCTTAAGAAATGGTACCTACAGGCGTTTCAAGAATATTAAACGAACTGCTCGAAAGTGTTCCTGATGTTATTATTAAAATATGTAATATCTAAAATTTAAAGTTAACTATTAGGGACTGAAAAAATTTGCTACTGATCAAAACTTCAACTAGTAACATCAACTATGAGAACAAATGCAGTTAGTGTTTAAAATATATCCAATTGTTTGTTAAAATAGTATCTCAGCAAACAGTCAACATTCCTATATTTGCAAAAATTGGAAAGTTGTAATAACATTTAGTAATTTCAATAACAATAATGAGTCAAACTGAAATTATAATTAATGTAATTATTTAAAGTGTAAATTTAAGTTATTTATCATAACATATATAGCCCCTGTTAATTATGTTAAGAAATTAAAGGTTTGTATTTAATAATGTGATTATATTTTATTTCTAAAATATTGGAAGCAACCTTTTTATTCAGTGAGATCTTAAAAAAAAATTAAAAAAATAGTATTTGTTAAGAGAAAATAAAATTCTAACTGCCTTTTATTAATATTTTTTATTATGAGGCTTGAAAACCTCTTTTATTTATTTTTCTTATTCTACGTAATGTAATTTCATAGTTTTGAAAACATAAAACAGAACCTAGTAAATATAGCTAAATTCAAGTTTAAATAAAGGAAGTGGATTGCAGTTCGTATGGAAATTGTGATGTAATTGTGAAGGAATCTTTTTCAGATGCTTTTCAGATACCCCTGTCTCTCTCTCTCTCTATCTCTTACTCTCTCTTTGTTTTTGTGGTAGCTTGACGCGTGTTAACTTTCACTGAACCCAATGGGAAGCATGCTTGGAACTCCGTGAAGCATCTTTAAGCCGCCTATTTGCGTGCAGGTCTGCTACGTATATTTTGAATGCCAACATGATTGTTGATTGACTCGACACGCGTGATGAGCCAAAGATCAACAGGGCAGCAGGGGAATTGGGGTGAAGAGTGGACAAGGAGAGGGAGATGAGATGAGATGAGAGCAATTATGTGACTGCGAGTGGATCAATTCTGGCCAAGTGTTGATAACTTTATTTCAACTTGGCAAACAACATGCGGAACTGGCCAGTTAAAATGTTATTAAGATGATCGTGTCGAGGCTGGATCTTCTGAGAGGACCTCACAGGAGAAGAGCGCTAAACTAATTTTAATAAGACTTGATTAAAATGCAATTTACCGACGAAAATTTATCAATTGTCTGTGGAAAGATTGTCGGAAAGATGGTCACAAAACTGACACGCACAGACTTCCCAGACTTTACAGACTTTCCAGACTGCAAAAGGGATCAAAAGCTGAGGATCGATCGTCCAAAAGTGGAAGCCGAACTGGATCTGGATACTGTCCGAGCTTGAGCTCAACTCTCTGTTAAATAAAGTCATTAAATTCAAATCAAAATTATGCTGCAATTTGCGATTTTTGGGTGGGCCAGCGAATTCAATTACCTGAATGCACAATAAAAATTGCAAACAAAATTAAATGTAAATAATACATTTAATAAAAAAAAAGGAAGAGAGAGAAATTTAATATGTGGCAAGTGAAAAGAAATATATGTATGTATGAAAAGTGTAATGTGAAACCAGAGGCACATGCCATTTGATTTTGAATTTTAGCTGGATTTGAGCCTTGAGATATTTGTAAATTAGCCACGGGCTACTGTGCAACGAATGTGCAACCGTTTGGAACCGTTTCAACCGCGTACAGCTGCAACAGATGTCGAGGATGGCAAAGACAAAAACTTGACCTTGCAACCAGAACCAAATTGACCAACTGGTCAAATGGGCAACTGTTCAACTTGGCCAACTGAAATTGGCATTTTCATGGCTCGTCTAAATATTTACACAAAACAAATGCGAAATGTGAAATTAATTTGACTACAGTTGAACAAATGTCACATTGCCACATTGTGTGTTTACTTTTTTTTTTGTTGTCTGCCTGGCACTTGCAACCTTGCAACGTGCGGCATCAGTTGCGCTGCATGGCGCCTGAATTCAAAACGCATGCGAATCGCATACAAAACTCATGCGAAACTCATTTGAATGCACTCACATTATCCACTCGGGCAGTGTGGAGCATTATGTAAGGCCACAAGTTGCCCCTCGTGGCCCCTTGTGCTTGCCACAACAACTTGCAGCAAGTTCAATGCATTTATGAATGAAAATTTCGCACGCTTAAAACACGCTTCAAGCTGCAAAATGAAGCAGACAACTGACTGAAAGACGATGAGATAAAGAAGAGAAGAGAGAGGCTGAGAAGTGAGAGAGGGCGATGGTAAGAGAGAACGAGGCAGAGGGAGTGGGGCATGCAACGACTGCGACTGCAAGACGCACTGCACCTGATAATTGACAAAACCTGACAGCATTGGGGATACATATTTTTTTTTTATTTTTTTATTATGTTTTTTAGCTGCCGTCGTCAATGTTGTAGTTGTAGTTGTTTTTATTGTTGTTTTTGTTGCTGGCTGTGGCCCAAAACCCGTACGGGAAGTGGGCAAGTCAGAGGCATTAAAAGAGGCTGAGAAAAAGAAGCAACAAGAGTATAACTAAAAGAAACAACAAAAACTAAATATAATGAAAAAAAAAAAACCTGGAATGAAAATGCAAGTAACATGCTGCAATCTATGTATACACTATACGAGTAATTAAGAAAACTATTGAATTAAATATATAAAAAAATATATAAATTTATAGAATAATTGGAAACACTTAAAATAAATGGGTAGAGAATACTTAATAGAGTTATTTGAGGACATTTAATGCATTTCAGTAGATTGAAATTATTTGACTCTTTCTCAATAAATATTATGTAATGGCTTTAACAGACTTCGAATTACCATTAATATTAACTTTTATTGTCTTGGTCAATATCACAAGAGATATTAAGGAAGTTCTTGAAACAGACTTTTTCAAAATCTTTAATGACTTTTTTATTCAATATATTTTTTTGAAATTTTAAAAGACTTATTGTGAGTGCTAATAAAAAAATAGTACTAAAAGTCTTTATTAATATCTTTGTTAAATTTCAACATGATCATTTCAACATTGCAATTTCTATTAAATTTTCATATCAACTAAAAATACTTGGTTTATCTAAAAATAATTATTGATTTTAAAATTATATTGTGTTGAGTTTATTTTGAATTTTCATAAAAAACTCATTGGATTTCAGCAATTCCTTTGTCCAATTGTATCTCTTAGTTCTATTATCTTTTATTATTTAAAGACGGAAATTAGTAACTAACAATATTTAATAATTTAATATTAGACAGAACTCTTTTTAAGCTGGTTCACGAAAAGAAACTTTAAATTTTAAAATAACCCAATTAATTATTTTGAAATAGGATAATAAGGTTTATAAAGAAATGTTCAGACAACTTAGAGCAATTCTGTTTGTAACTCTATGGAATTTCAACTTTTTGGATGCATTGCAAAGCCTATTAGTTAGTTGAATACCCTGTTTGTGGAGTAGAGAATCAGTTTGATTTCATTTGACAGTTTATCGCTGAGGTTTTTGCGGTTGCGTTGCGTTGATTGCCTACAGACAGAAGATGAGAAGAAATAGATTTCGAGGAGAAGGAGTTGAAGTGCTTAGAGAGTTGCGTAGAGAATCGGTTAGAGACAGAGACATAGGTCAATAGACGTATTCCTAGAACTGGCAATTGACACATGAAGACATAAATATCGATGGATCTATGAGTTTGCATTTCAAAATATTTGCAGGCACTCAAGTTGTTGTGGTTGTCGATGTTGGATGATGAAAGGATGCATAAGGATGCATGCGGCAATAGAAGGATATGTGATTGTACGATATTGTGTGTGTTTGTGTGTGTGTTGCATGCATATCAAAACAAATATAGACATAGGATGTGGGCACTTCAAAAGGCCAGAATCTGTTTGGTCATCAATCCTTTTGTGTCCTGCCCGAATAAAGAACAAAGGTAAAAAAGGATTATAAGCGCCAATCGTTGCGATAAACTCTTGAACTCTTACAACTTTCTGGCAACTGGCAACTGGCAACCTGCAACATGGCAACTTGGCAACTTGCAACGCATTGCGCGTGGCTTATGCGTTGCATCCTGCGCCAACGGGTAATTACACCACATGATTTATGATCGGGCAGCAGGCCCAAAAAAAACCAAAAATAAAGCGGCGACTCTTCGCTCAACGGGCAACGTGCAACGTGCAACTTGCCCCAGCCAACGGACAACAACAACAATAACAATCGATCGATCAGTTCAGCTCTGTCCGCCCATTTTGGCCCCTTTGGGGCAGCCAAGTGGCTCAGTGGCTCAGTTGGCAATAAAAACAACTCTGAATGAAAGAAACGTTGCATGGCAACGACTTGCAGATACCCAGCATATTTATAGACATATTTACTCAATATTAGGCATCTTCTTTAAAGTAAGCTTGGAACTGCTTTGTAAACAATTTAACATTTTAATTTCTTATACTGCTTTTATAGTCTCTTTCAGCTTTTTTTTTTATATTCTTATTGCATTATTAAAATATACAGAAGACAACAAATGAACAAGTTTTAAAAACATTCTAAAATGTCTGAAAAAAATACAAAATTATTTTTGAATTTCTTCTAGTGGATATGTATCTAAATAGAAGTACCAAGACCAGAATTTCTATTTAGAACGTTTAGAAGGAGAGAAAATGTTTTATTTTTTATTTGTTAATAAAAGTTTTAATGGTATTTTACATAAATTGCATTAAATGTGAGCTATGTAACATAAGTTAAAAATTCCAATCCAAAAAGTTTTTCACTTTGATTGATTTTAGTAGTTCAGACGTAAATATATAATCTGCATTATACCAACTTGAATCTAAGCTTATTTTTAAGCCTCTTTACCTTATAATGCCTTTATTGTTAAATTTGGAACACATTCTAAAATGTTTTCATTAATGATAAATTACAATTTAGTACCTTTAAATTCTTTCAAAATCTGCTGTTGATTCCATGGGTTTTTATTCCACAATTAACTTTTTATAATTTGTAATTTGTAAGGCAAAATCGTATATATTCTTAAATAAAAAAAAAAAAAACAGTTTCACATGGAATTATTGTCATTGTAATTTTAAGATCTAATCCAGTTTATGTTTATATACATCAATTTGTAAGTATATCCGCTGTGCATGCAACTATTCTTATGTAATAGTTACAGGGTATAGTAAAAACAACAACGCTGGGAAGAGATGCGTCTTGGCGATTTGTATGCAAATGTAGCAGTCGACTGCGTTCCTCTCTGTCTCTCTCTCTCTCTCTCTCTCTCTAGATCTGTCTCTCTCTCTCTCTCACTCTTCAAATGTTGCCCCTGCCGCACCCACAATGTGTTTGACAAACTTGCAACAGCGTCACCGCAGATTGATGACACAACAGAGACAGAGAGAAAGAGAAAGAGAGAGAGAGAGAGAGAGATATGGAGCAGAGTCTGGCCTGAATCTGCCTTGACTTGAGAGGGAAGGAGGGAGAGAGGGAGGGAGGTGGGGAAACTTCAAAACTATTTGCCGCGATGCGATATTAATTTTTGCGCCTTACTTCACATTTATGAGCAAAATCCATATAATCCATCAAAGAACATCTCAGACGGTTCGTGTACGTGTTTCGGAATTTCAATGCGAGATCGTTGCAAAAAGAGCAGCAACAACAACACAGACAGAGATAGAGACAGACAGACAGGCAGATAGCGACAGAGACAGAGAGAGAGAGAGAGAGAGAGAGATACAGACAGACACCTCTCTATATAGTTGCTACGTGTCAAACTCTGGTGTGGTTGCAAGCAGCAAGCAGCAACAACAACAACAACAACAACAGCAACATCTGCAACTGGCAACTGCCACTGGCGACTGACTGTGCAACTGGACACTGGGGCACGTGTGGCAATGTCAAATGCTGTCGTCGTTGTTGTCGTTGTTGTTGTTGTTGTTGTTGTTGTCTTTGTCATGGTTCATAGTAAAATCGCATTTCAAGTGCTGGGCAATTAGATGCCAAAAATAATAAGAAAACAAATGGGAAGAAAAAATAGAAATGGAAGAGAAGAGATAAAAAACTGCAGTCCACTTGACAGTCTGTTTAGTGCAGTGTATGTTGCAGCCTGCCACGCCCAGTAGCAAGTTCGAAAACTGTGTTGACAGCCCATCGGATTAGATAAGATCTAGCTCTCATTCTCAGTTTTCTGCTCAGCCTCTCTCTCTCTCTGTTTATCTCAAACTATCTGTCCATCTCTATCTTACTAATCCTACTCGTCTTGAGTTATGTGCAAAAATAAATAAACATCCAGTAATTGCTCAAGTTTTTAATTGAGACAACGCTGTTGGTGGTCAAAGAATCTTCGGAACCTGAAGAAGACGCACTTGACTATGGGTGAAAATTAAATAGATGCAATAAAAACAAATACTAGATTAGATTAGGATGACTTTGTCCGAATATTGTTTGTGATGTTACTTTGGCGTACTTAAATAAGTTTTTATTTAACGTAGATTCGATATATTGAGTACGAGTTCTCCCAACAATTTAAGTATATTTGCTGAAAATATTACAGCAAGTCATGAAAGGTTTTATATTAAAGAAAATTAACTAGTTTCTATCATGTCAAGAATTATTATATTTTCCAGGCAATTTTTTATTTAATAAGAAAAAGGTAATTTACTGTCAAAAGTTACTGATTTTCAGCAAAAATGAAATATTTAGCATAATTATGTAAATATAAAAACAATAACATAAAGCAAATCTGAATTCAATATTTTGTGTCTAAATGCGTAAATAAATTAATTTAGTAAAAAAATAAAGATGATTATTAAAATCACAAAATTTGACATACTAACGATTGTTAAGGAAATCACAAAAATCAGAATTTATTTGGTTGACTCAAATTAAAAAAAAAAACAGTAAAAAATTTATTTTTTTCTATGCAAGTTCAATTATAGCAACGATATAAGGAATTATTATAATAAAGAACAAATTTGAATTATTAATCAATACAAAAGAGGACTTATTAAGCCTGGTTGAGAACATTACAGGCATCAGATTTTAATTGATTTAGTTCAAGTTTTATCAATTAATTAAAATTAATTTGAATTATAAACGAATGCTCTAAAGGAAGTTTGAGTGCGAGTTTGATCTGATGTCCAGGAAAAACCCGTTCAAGATCTTATGATCCACGTTGTTCATTCCTTTAACGAAATCCTAGATTAAAGCCTTTTAGATAAATAATAATACTTTGTCTTCGTACTGTCACCAAGCAGTAGGTATCAAATTTCGCACCAATTGTCCACGTAATGCTTATAGGACTGACGAACCTTGATTGCAGGTAGCCAGCAACTTGAACCCTTTCTTTGGGACAGGTCTGCTTACTTAGAGGCCGAGACTTGGACTCAGAGCCACCCCGCGGGCAGGTGTAATATTAAGCGCCCTAAACAGGTTAGAGCCGTTAAGGACCAGGGTCAGGGATCAGGCTGATACTTTCTGGGATTTCTGCCAGGCAAAAGGACGTCAATTGTAAAGTCAGGGTCAGTCCTTGAGGGTCATAAAAACGGTCTAAAGAAGCTGAAGCAAAAAGAAATGCAGCACGAAAGCAGCTCTAGGAATTTCCCGAATGTCATAAAAGCGTTTTGAATGATTTTCAAACTTGGCAAAAATAAAACAGAGTGAGAGAGAGAGGGAGAAAGATGATGATGATGATGAGGAATATGGCATGAGAAATGATTTGAGGGACAGGAATCGTGAGGGATCTTTACCTAAGCGCCGGCGCAGCGGCAAAAGTTATCACATTGGGTATGTAACTACATTTATCACAATCTAATATGACAACTCGAATAACTTTTGCCTCAATTCCCTCCACAACCTTCAGCTCCAAGAGGAGGAGGAGGAGGCGATGGAGATGGAGACTTGACTTGTTCCAGACTCGTTGCAGACTTTAAAGTTGTCGTTGCTGTCGCATTTGGGACTTCGCTAATTGGAACATATCTTCTTCTCTTTGGATACTCAATTCAACAGATTCACAACTCCATCATCATAATGATGATGATGATGATGATCATGGCAATGATGATGATGTACGTGCAACATGTTTACGATTTATGCATCCTCTCGTTGCACAATGAAGATATCAGAAGACTTTCAAAGTCATTCACTTGCTGTTGCACTTGTGCAAATAGTTTGCGACTATCAAAATTGCTCAGAGCCACATATTTACCCCCTATCGAGTGGAGCTTAAGGGGGGACAAAGAGGGGAACAGTGAGCTTGAGAGTTTGTCTGCCCATCAATAATTCATAACGCTAATTAATAACGCCCCGTTCAAATGTTGCGTGCGAGATGAAAGCCAAAAATGCCGCCTTATGCACATAACAGGATAATGAACCGAACTCGAACCTCAGGCCTAAGATATCCCCTTCCCCTTCCTTCTTGGTGCCTTATTGAAATTCAAATAAACCTCCTTTTTGACCACATTTTGATTGCGTTCGCTTCGGCTTCAAACGGCTTTTAGTTGATGTTTTGTTTTTGGATATTCCTTAAGTTTTACTCTTGCTTTTTTGATACCCTAGCAAAGAGAATATTTGTATACATCTTAAGAATTTCATTACTCCAGACAGTATAGTTCAGATTATTATACCATATAGCTGTCATTGAAACGATCGTTGGAAAATCAATCTTTTGCTTGAAAAACTTTATTTATCTTTTTTTATTGTTATCGTAATTAAATATGCTAAATGTATGATTGGTATTTTATAATATATACTCTGAACTTATCTGAACTTACTAATCAAAGAAAATAACGTTGGAAATCTAATCTTTAATATGAAAACGTTCACTTTTCTAATAATGTCTCAACCAATCTTACAAAATATGCGTTTGATTGTGACTTGGAAAGTTTTGTTAAAATCGGAGTACTTTTTTATACAGTCGCCATTGGAAAGATCGGAATAAAATCAATCCTAAGTGTGAAAAACTTCATTGACCTTAGCAAAAAAATGACCAAAATCGTAGATAGTTTATTTAAGTAATGTTAAAATTGATCAAAAAATCGACAACTCGATTTTCACGACACACACACATTCTTAAATTATTGAGATTAACTCGCACTGCAATATGTATTAGCTCTCATAAGAATAATCAGTCGAAAATTAAAAAAAGAGCATAAGATCTTCGACGTGCCGAGAAAATAATTTTTTTTTTCTTGTTTTGGGGTTTTTGGGGCTATCGCAGGCTTCGCATCACGCCTTAGGTGTAAAAATAAATGTTTAAAGTAACAACTTCTTAAAGAGCTGAATTATGAGCCAACATTCGAAAATAAACTAAAAGGCAGAACCTCCGCCCGCGCCACAGCAGTTGAAAAAGACTGGGATTTAAGGGAGGAAGTTAACAGCAGATCGAGGGGGTTTTAAGCATTGGGCCCATCAATCTGTGGATCCTTAGCATAGAGAGACAGAGAGAGACTGAGAGTGAGACCCATAATTTGTACAAATTTGTTGGACTGATTGATGCGA
The DNA here is from genome assembly GCA_035047525.1 of Drosophila quinaria. NCBI lineage: Eukaryota > Metazoa > Arthropoda > Insecta > Diptera > Drosophilidae > Drosophila > Drosophila quinaria. The sequence goes on from JAWNPO010000455.1 coordinate 34,825,416, forward strand.
CGGCGGCGCGTTTCGTCTTGCCACACAAAGTTGGCCATGTGGCAAGCCAAAAACTCAAAAAACTCCAATATCCAAAAAAGGGAGAATCTATTAAGTGTAACGAAAAAGCAGCTGCTTAGCAGGAGAAGTTAATGCTCTAAAAAAAAAAAAAAAACAAGGGGTTAGCAAATGAACAATAGCAACTTGCCAGTTCTGTTTATCAAATGCTCATTTCAGTGCTCTTTCAACTCTATAAAAAATAGAAATAGAAATTGATAAATAGAATAAATAGAAAGAAAGGTGAAAGTTCTTCCGGCGCTGTCATTTTCAATAGCCTCTAATCCTTGCCTACTATTATCATACAAGGTGCAGTAGCCCCACCATTTCTTTTTTATTGAGATCGGAGACAACAATTGCATTGAGTTGTCAAGTGTCAGCGTTGACATTGAAAGAATAGGCCATAATCCCAGATAAAAGTAGACAGAGTCACCCTTACACTTTCCCACTTTTCCTTGTGGAGCACGACCCCGACCTAGATCTTTAAATTTTGGACAATGCATTCGAGCTCGAGGTCCTTAAACCTCTTTGTTCCCATGCTCTTTAATGTGTCAAAATATAGTCTAGGGGTTTTTTGTAATGCTAAATGATTTATTATTCCTCAGCATCATCTCTATCTGTGGCGTGGGAGAGTTGAACACAAGTCTGAAGAAAGGATTCCAACTCAAGAACTGAGTTGAGTTGACGGCAAAGCCGGAAAATACTAGCAAAAGGTTTTGTCTCGAAACAGTCAAAATAACTAAAAATTTCGAGTAGAGTTTCAAATTGAATAAAAAAGCTGATTTTTACTATTGTAATTAGCGCATGGTATTCAAGTGTTTTAAATTATACAGCTCAAGATAAATAAATTTTTGCATATTTTAATACTCCCATTCAGTCGCATTTTATGTAAAACTATAGAAATTTAACTATTTATTTATTTATTTGCTTATTAAGAAAGTATTTTTCCAATCAATATTGAAATCTTTGTATATACTTATTTTAAATCAAATTAAATTTTTTGTATAAAATTAAAAGCAAGAGGTGTTTTCCGGATGATATTTCTAAAAGTCATATATTGTATTCTATTTAGATTTGTTTTTAAAGCATGAAATTCTCGACCATTTGAAAAATATTTTAGAATTTCTTATGGAAGAAGTATTTGCATTTTTGTAAGTTTCTAAAATTTCTTGTGGAAGTCGAGTCACACTAAGAACACACTTCAATTATATCGGATATTAGTATTAGACAAATGTTTTCAAACTAATTTGTTTATTATAAATAAAGAGGTAAAGTATTATTATTGTTATGACTTGAGTCTTTGGGGTTTCATAAATATAATTATTTATTAAATCAATTTATCGTATTTTTCTATATTCTAGTATCTAGCATCCAAGTTGTTGCAGAAGTTATTCATTTGATAATCTTGGAAAAACTGTGCAAATACTTTTGTTTAATAGATCAGCCTGTTAAAATTTCCTATATTGATGACGTAGCTCTGATAATTTTGATGGTTCCGTCTTTAAAGTAGATGCCGCCTATTTCCGCCTATTTGCAAAATGTTGGAGTTCAAGGGAAATAGCATATCTTGAAAGTTGTTTAAATTCCTAAGCGATAAGGTTTCTCAGTAGTATCTATCTATTTATCTCTCTCCCTCTCTCTCTCTCTCTCTCTCTTTTCTACTCGGTTAAGTAGCACGAGTCAAAAAAGAGGGAGCATTTATTTATCAGCTTGCGGCCTGTGAGTTTGGAACCTACCTGCGCTTTTTCAACTAATTTACATTTGTATTTTCCATTTCTATTCTGTTTTCCACGTGCCAGAAGCGTTACAATTTTTAGGGGCTTTTACTTTTACTTTTTCCCCTAATCCCCTGGCTACCTGATCATCACGATCATGATGATGATGATGATGATGATGAGGCGCGTGTTTATGTGTCGGTTGATTAGGCCGAGTCAAAATTCTCGACTTTGGGCCAAAAAGGGTTAAAAACTCTTTGATCTTTGGTCGCTGACTAATCCGGCACATGATCATCGTATTTGAGATTAGTATTAACGGTTTATGACTAGTCACTGTTCACTGCTCAGAAAACAGAACCCGCACATATTGAACTCTGAACACACAGCTGGACCAGAGACGAGAGACCAGAGGCCAGAGAACAGAGATCTCCAATCAATATTTATTGTTTCCAGTTTGTGTGGTTCCATCATCATGTCTGTAATATTCGCAATTTGATCGGAGAACAGGCTTCGCAGTCTTCTCGTCATCAAGTTGCCCGCATAAAATGTCCCATCGTCAACTCAATTATGATGAGTCCCCACTTATAAGGTGGAAAAGAAATAAGTACTTCCTACCATTCAGCTGAAATTAAGTATGTGTGCTCCAATTCAACAGAATCTTTCAGATTTATGCTTATATCGTGTCTTTTATTTCGTTTACAACAACTAATTAACATTTAAAAAAAATTACTTATATTATTATAATGTCTATAAAAAAAGAACTGGTTTCAAGTGTCTTAAATTTATGTGCTAAAAAAAATAACTTAAATAATACTAAAAAAAAAAATGTTTATATTAAAAAAAAAAAAACTTGTATAAAATATTTCTAGGAATATCTTAAGGGGCGTGTTTGTGAGTCTATATACAATTTGAGGCACTTGGTTCAACTCAAAATAATTGACTAGAAAGCAACTGGCTGAGGGAGGAGGGCAGAGTGTTTCTATTGTTCCTGCCACAGGGATATATAGTCGAGAATTTCCTCATCATCCGGCGTGCAATCCTCCTCGTCCAGTTGAAAGTGTTCATAGGGCTCGAATTTCAATTGGAGCTGGGCATCCAGCGTGGAAGTCGTCGAGGAGGAAGTGGAGTTGGGCACTGGCGGCGACAGTTGTTGAGGAGCTGCCTCATAGGTGCCCGAGTCAAAGGACATGCTCGAGTTGAAGGAGGATGTTGGTGAATGACAGGCCGAGTTGGAATTTCCCACTCCCGTTGTTGTTGTTGCTGCTGTTGTTGTTGTCATCAATGTGGCTGCAGTTGCTCCAATTCCAAGTCCAAGTCCAATTCCAATTCCAGCTCCAATTCCATTTGAGGCATTCAGTGAAATTGGCGTCAATGGATGATTGGGAAATTGTTGGCGTTGCAATTGTTGTTGCTGCTGCAGCGGAGTGGGCGTGGCAGAGGCGGAAGCAGAAGCGGAGGCCAACAAACTGCTGCTGTAGTAGAGATTATGACCCAGACTGGAGACATTGGAGCTGGCCGTGGAACTGGAACTAGTTTCATCCAGGCACAGATTGAATTGAGCCGAGTTGTTGTTGCTGCCACTTGTGGCACTCGGTCCCCCATTGAGATCATCGACTAGATCTTGAAGTCTCCGAATATACTCCACGGCAATGCGCAGTGTGTCCACCTTGGAGATTTTCTTGTGCGGTCCACGTCCACCGCCTTTGGTCAAATCCGCGATGATCGTTTGCGGAATGTGTTGGCGCAATCGGGCAAAACTGTTGTTCACCTGCTTGACACGATTCCTCTCCCTGGCATTGCGACGTTGCACCGACTGCGACTGGTCCACATTGTAGGGCGACAGCGATGACGACGAGGATGACGCCGAGGAGCAGCTCTGGCTGCCACTTGTGGCCATGCCACGCGGCGTATATTTGCGTGTCTTGATGGCCAGACTGGAGTTGGTTCCCACTCCAGTTCCTGCTCCAGTTGCTGCTCCAGTTCCTGCTCCTGCTCCCGTCTTCTGCTCTGGAGCGGGCATTATGTGCTGGTAGCGCTGATACATTTTGGTGGCGCCTCCAATTGTCGTGGGAAACAATTCGATGGCGTTTTGTATTTGAGCTTTGCCGACGGCGTTTGCATTGAACACCACACTGGACATTTTTAATATTTATTTATTTAAAATTTACACACTCTCTCTCACACACACACGTGCCTAATAGTTGCGAAAAAAAAAATATTTAAATATTGTTATTTTTTTGTATTTAAATAATTGTTGATTTGAAGTCAGTTATTGATTTATTTTCTGTCTTTGTTCGCTCAAGTTGATCGTTTGACACCTTGCACAAGAATGAGTCCCTTCGTCCTAAACCTTCATGTTTTGTACCTTTCACAACCAACGACGACTGACGACGACTCTCTCTCTCTCTCTCTATCTGTTTGTGTGAGTGGGTTCTCTCTCTCATTCGGCCGCTCTCTCTCGCTACCTGTGTGCTGCAAACACCTGGCAATTGAGCTGAGACTCGCTACAGGTAGAGCTCTTGCTCTCTCTCTCTCTCTCTCTCTCTCTCTCTTTTACTGCCTTTCCCTCTGCTTCGCTCCCTTTGCCTGATCGTTACCTGCTCTCTCTCTCTCTCACTCTGATAAGCAGTCACTCCAATAAAATACTCAACTCAAAAGAGAGAGATACATAAAGTAACTCACTCACACTTGAGTGATTTACGCTCTTTTTGGGATTTTTGTTGAGCCTCAGGATCAGTTGATCAGTCGAGAGTTGAGATGGAGGTTTATGCACTTCTCTTCTCTTTCTTGGCAGCTGTCCTTTCGGCCTGGACTGCCCTTTTGGCATGCCAACAATTTGATTTCCGTGTTAATTAACTTAGCAAAAGTCTCTCTCGCGAATCCATTGCGAATCCACAGCCCCAATTTCATGTGCAGCTCACGCACACGCCCCTATTCATTAGCGCCGTTCAAACTTGCCCAAGACGGACTCGGACTTCAACTTCAACTCCAAGTCAAAGTCAAAGTCACAGTCACAGTCACAATCCAAGCTAAAGACCAACTTCAAGTCCAAGTCCAAGTCCATGTCCAAGTCCGTCTGTTTCGCCCACTAAAACGCAACGCTTTGGCATGCGCGTGTCAACAGACGATCGTGCTGTGATTCCTATACACTCGCAAAAATATATCACGATTTCCACAAAAAATATGAAAATTTGTCTGCTTGATTCTAAATTATTTTCTAAACCATAACAATCAATACTTATTTCAAAGATATTTTCTGAAACGCAGTAGCGAATATTTATAAAATATGAAATTAGATTTTTTTAAAATTTTAATGGTATTATTTCTGCTGTTTATAAGCTTGAATAACATATTTGTTTTCCAACAGCAATTTCTTAAAATTTCAATTCCTTCTTAATTTTGACAATCTAACGTTAAGAGTCCCTGTCAATGTCCGAGATAAATGGTTTTTTAAATTCATAATGAATGAAATGCGTTTTCCATCTGTGTTTGTCATATTAAAACGTTTAAAGAGAAACTATGTTTTTATAATATTCAAAATGATATTCCTAAAAATAGCTTTTTTGAGAAACTTTTCAAAAATGCCGAAAAACGTTAACGATATTTAGATATTGAACTTACCTAATCATTAGATTAGTTTTTCTAAAAGTAAAAAGAAAATTTACGATATTTGTTCAATTTTCTTACTTTCATTGCGTTATTGAACAAAAAAAAGTTTTGTGGAAATTTTTAGACGGTTTTCTTAATTTCGTGGCGATTTTAGAAATCAACTTTGTAAGGTATTTAGACATTTCTCTTACTTTCATGACAATTTTAAAACCAATGTGAATTTTTCAGAAATAAATGTAATATTTTTCCATTTTTCAAAGTGTAGTCTTCTTCTGGCCCTCTGGGAGCCCTCAGTCTCTCTGGGTTCTCACCTTTTCTCAGGCGAAGCATTCGTGCTTATTAGCTATGCAGAGTCAGGCCTCGATAGGTGTTCAAACAATTTCACATATGCCTCTAATTAAACGATCAACAAGATCACAAGTTTTTCACTTCCGTTTCAAACAAAAAAAAAAAAAAAAAAAAAACTGTCGCAGCTACCTCGACTTTTCTCCCCCTTTCCCTCCCACTCTCGCTCCTTCTCTCTCTCTCTCTCTCTCTATGTGTCTTTTGCACTCTTTTACCTATATCTTTTCGCTACATCAATCGATTGCAGGCCGCATGCGTTTTAGCCAGGTGTAACTTGGTCTTTCGTTTATTGCTTTGTTTTTTTTATACCTCTCTCGTCTCTAACCCCTCAACTCGTTCCCATTGTTAAAGGTTAGCCCACATTTTTGCTGAACCATCATCGTGATCAACGTTGTCGATCGATTCGGTAGCCGTGTCAATTTTCAAATTTTCCATTTTCATTTTTCACATTTTTGGCAAAAACTCTTGACAATAATAATATCCCTTTTTCAGGCATGACGGCGCTGTGTACTTTGCATCCTTTTGACAAAAATCCTTTCTCTCCTTGTTTGCATGCCGCATATTTTCCATTTTCTATTTTCCATTTTCGATTTTCCGTTTGCAGTTTTCCCTTTCAGTCTCTGGGGTTTTTATGCATTGTTATGGCTTCAGGGAGACGGCTTTACTGGTAGTGTAGTGTCCAGCCGACTTAGACTCCATTATTTTGGCATCATTAACACTTTCATTGTTCGGAATCGTGTCGCAGATTTTTCCTCTCTTTTTCCGCATATTCTCGTATCCTTTGACATCGTTTTTCGGTTCCGCCTGCTATTCAAATTGATTTGATTAATGCAACTTTTGGCCTTTGACAACTTGCGACTGCTGAAATGTTCAGAATAGGATTGAGTTTCTTTCTGTGGCTTTTGTGATGAATGTGATCTATTGTAGTCCTTCTTCTACTTGGCTGCAGTTCCGCCATATGTGGCATACTCATTGATTTTGAAGTGCATTTGCGTAATGATTGTCGACCATGGAGAATTGATCATGCCAAAGTGGATTGGATTGGTTTCTGGTCAATGTGGCAACTATAAAGGGGAAATGGTCGCACTAATCGTGGCCTAACAATTGCAATTTCAGTGAGGATCAGACTATAGAGTAGATCAAACGAACCATCTATTAAATAAATTAAATACTTACTTTTTCCATAGTAAATGACAGTAGTTGATTTAAAGATCATTTCATTTGTTTAAATAAAACTTGCAAAAATTCATCGATCGCTCACGCTGAATGGCGAAATAATTAAAGAAAGAAAAGTAACAAAAATTAAGAAAATAACAGATGGAGTTGATTTCAAGTGACAATAGTCGATCAAGCGATCTATTCACAGTCTAATATTTTCATTCTTTAGATCAACAGCTACGATTTGAAATGTAGATCTATAGATAAAATGTGATATCAAAGACAATAGCCTATCAAAAGATTTTGTGAATATTATCTTTGACTGATCGCAGCAAATAAACAGACAGAAAAGATCACCTAATGATTCAGATACCACATACAAATAAACTATGCTTTAATTTAAACAACGATCGCTGCGATCAAGGCTTTGAGATTATTTTGAGCACATGATTGATTCTTCAGTATTCCCATGGGAATCTATGATCTCGAACGATCGAGAAGTCAGAGCTACACATATGATCTGTACTAACACTTGAACTGATCTTTAATAATTTTCATTGTTTCTACCTGGTCTATATCGCTAACTGTAATCTTTATAGTCTGCTGGGATTTTTGGGAAGACAAGAAAGAGTATTGAAGTTGAAAGATCAAATGTTATCAAGTGATCCAACAGATCTAAGACAAGCTAAGCGTAAGCTGCACATCTCCTGCATACAGGATTGTGTTTTTCTCTCTCTCTGTTTTTGTCTCTCTCTATATACATCCATCTCTGTCTGTTGTTTTGTGGAAGTTGTTGTCCTGGCAACCGCAAAAACAACACCTCCGCCGGTGCCATATCCTTTGCAACGCTTGGAAGATTTAAATGCATAATTATTTTGATATGAAGCATAGTTCCGGATCCGTGGACTCAGGGCGCGTGCGTTAATTGCATGTGAACGAGATAGTGATAGCAAGAGAGAGAGAGAGAGACATATAAAGACAGGACTGGTAATATCCTGACTGCGACTGCGTTCAGCGTTTTTCCTCGAAACTTGAAATGCAAAAGAGGAATGTTGAATGTTAATTGAAACAAGTTTCCGTAAGGACTTGATCCCCGTCGCAGCCCTTGTTGGCCTATGTCTCTGGACCCTGTTTCCAGTCCCTGGCAACGACTACTACTTGTTGTTGTTGTTGTTGTTATTTTATTCCCCAGTCATTTTCGTAGTTAATATTTTAATTAAATGCAGGCACACAGGACTCTCTCAGCGCAACGCGACCTGACGCGTGGCAGGTGTATTTACCGCGTTGCAAGCACCAGGATCTTGTCGGGGCACGGGCTTAGACAGCCATCCCTCTCTCTTTATCACTCTCTCTCTTTTTCACTCCGCTATTATCCTCACCCTCTCTCTCTCTCTCTCTGTCTGTCTGTCTTAGCTGCAGCTGAAAATGAAAAGACAACACTATAAAATAAAAAAAACAAAACATTTGCTAGGGGTTGCATTTTGTATCCAAGACCAGAAAAAAAATAGGGGAGCCAACAGCCCGAAGCCAAAGTCGAGAGTCGGGAGTGTCGGAAGAATCGGGAAAGTCAAGAGAGTGGGGAGGAAGAGACGAAGGCGAAGACGAAGACGAAAGAGTCGAAGCCACGCGAACGATTCATTGAACTTTGCACAGAGCTAAAGTTCAAAACGAAGACAAATCAAACTGCGACTGAGATCGTCTTTTAGCTTTCAGATTTTGTCTTTTTTCTCTCCCTCGCCCTCTGTCTCCCTTTTTCTTTTATTCTTTTTTTCTGTCTACCCTGCGAATTGGATTTGTTGAGTTTTGTAATCCATGTTGAATTTTCTTGGGCAATAAACTAGCTAAAACTTGAAGCGTATTTTAATAAAATTCAACTAAACATAAGTTTCTGTACATTTTGTAGATATGCTTATAGCTCTCATATCTGAAACATTTTCCCATCTAAAAATTAAAATAAAATTTAAAGTTTTTGTATATATTTCGCAAATATTTATGAAGAGCTTTAATATTAGTTCAGTAATGAAATTATGACTTAGAAACTAATTTCAACTTTTAGTTCTCAAAAATCGTTGGTTTTCGTTAGATTGACATATCGCTCATTTACATGAAGAGTGGCATATCTCAAAAAATGACGTTTCGGGATAAGCGCATTTAAAGTTTTCAAGTTTCGACTGTGTTTTTTGAAAAGCGGCCAAACTTGTAAATTTCAGAAAAAACAATAGAGCTTTATGAAACATAATCTTTTCTTTTCTAGTCAACGATTGCATTGCAACTAAGATATATTGTTCTTTTGAGTTAATAAAGTCGGTATTAAAGATGGGATGATGAAATTTTTACACAACATAGTTTGTCACATTACGAACATTTCTGCATTATTAACTCAAAAAGCGTGTTTTCGACTTATGTCACTTTTCATGTAAATGAGCGATATGTTCAAAACTGATTTAATCTGAAAGGGCGACAGAAGGAATAAAATTAATAGAACTTAAATACTATAAAATAAGAATGTAAAATTAACAATAAAATTATTTTAAAAACAATATTATTTACTAACTGAGAAGATTTTTTATTTAAATTAAATAAACCTAAGTCTGAGTGTATTCAGAAACTATATCATTGTTGCAAGGAAGAGATTAAGAGATAAGTATCGGTTTAAAAAGTTGGCTTTTGTATTATTTGACTTTTTGCTGTCTAACATAATCAAATAGAATTTCAAATCTCTTTTCTAACCAAGTAAGAGCATTGAAGTTTCGGTGCGTGTTGCATAGAAAAGTTTTGTTGTCTTCGAGTATTTGTATTTGAGTTTTTGGGGGTTTGCTTTATGAGTAGTCGCGGGCCACAGAGGCAGAGACAGACACACAGCCGATAACTATCATTACCCGCAGCGTAATGTGTGTGTGAGTTTGCCAATGTGTGTATGTGTATGTGTGTGTGTATGTGTATATGTGTGTGTGTTTGGCTTTTGTTATTATTGTATTTGGCTACATTTCTGCGGTCGAGCTCGCGCCTGAGTCTCGGACTCAATCGGAGACAGAGACAGAGACTGAAACTAAGACTGGGTCTGAGTCTGAGTCTGTGTCTGATCATCGTGATGAGAAGGAAACGAAGCCAAGTTGCAAGTGGCAAGTGGCCAGGAACAAGGGGCAAGAGGCAAGAACAAACGGCAGTAGCACGCACCATTAGATGCGGTCAACATGAAAACATCTGCTCTTCTGTGTATTCTTTTTTGGGGTCAACAACAACTAGGGATAGGAACTGGCGTGCGCCATTTTCAAAGCAGAAACAGGAGACAGAGAGAGTAAAAGTGCAAGAAAGATAGACAGAGAGAGAGAGAGAGAGAGAACAACGAATTGATATGAAAAATGTTCTGAAGCGTGGAACATTTTGTTTAAAGTTTGTTTGGATTTCTAGTGAGATTTAAGTACATCTTATTATAAAATATACCAAGAAACTCTTTTTAATAAGAAAAAAAATGCACAGTTCTGATTTTGTCTTGATAAAAATTTATATAAATTAATATATAATACAAACATTTATTTGCTTTTTTTTGTAATAGTTGATTATGGTATTACAAAAATTTTAAGAAAATAATGTAATCAAGAAAAAAAGTATATCATACTTAGCATTTTAATGGTGTCAAGAAAGTGTTTTGCCAAAATGTTTTTGAATTTTCTAAAAGAAAATATGTAAAAAAAATTTGAATGAAAACGAAAAATTTATAATAACTTTAATATCTTAAACCTTAAAAACATTTTGTCAAAACACTTTCTTGACACCATTTCAAGTTATGACATTAAATCGATTAAAAAAATGTAAAAGGTAATATAATAAAATACATTTTAATGCAGTCTGCATATCCTTAAGTATCATAGCTTTTTTATGGTGAGAAGAAAATGTTTTAACAAAATGTTTCTAAGGCTTCAAATATAAAAGACAATATTAAAGAAAATTAAATTGAATACAGCCTATACTCGATATTATTAACTTTCTGCACACTATAACATTCCGGAATCTTAATGCATTCCTCTAATTATCTCGTTATATTGTGGTGCATATGAATATTGCAACTTGATCTGATCCAATCTGATGCAAATGAAGCCATTTGGCCGTACAATATTTATGGCTTACACAGTTGCGGCTCATTAAATTTTAATCAATTTTTCGTTCGCGTTGCGATCGTAAATCGCAGTTTAGTTCAGGATTAGCGCATATAACGTTTAATTTTAAAAACGCATAAAATTTTGTAACAATGTCTCTCTCTCTGTGCCTCGGTGTCTGTGTGTGGATCGACGACGTCCTAGAAAAACAACGATCGTTCAACATTTTGCGCCTTTTAATGGTTAACGCGATCTTCTGGAACTTGTTTCGCTTCTCAACTCATTTTGTCTTCGTTTGTTGTTCATTTTTTACAGTCTCAGACGACGACGGGAGACGGCAGCTCGCTTTATTGATTTTTAATGAAGCGAACGAAACAACGATCACTTTTTATGTGATCGAATGAAGGCAAAGTGGTCAAGTACCAAAGTGGCAAAAGGAATAGCAACCTAAAACAAAATAAAAAGAGACTACCTCTTAAATCTAGATCACTTCCTGTCTAGCCAAATATTTGGCAACAAATCATCAATCAGTTGACCAGACACCAACTCAGTTGACTGTGCATCTAATTTCGCAGCTAATTTTCTTTCAACTTCGACACCTTTTTTTTTTTTTTGGTATTTGGCACGAAATGGCACACCTTCTCTCGGGAGAGTCTCTAGAGTCTTTAGAGAGAGGTGTGAACAGGCGAGACACGAGACAAGCATCGGATCTCATCGGAGCCTATTAGTGGCAATTTTAGGCTGATTTACGCAGCAGCATGTTCCAATTAAAGTTCTCTAAAATGCCAAGTGAGCCTTTTAAAAACTCATTAATCACACGCTTAACTATGCTCGCCAACTAAACTGAACCCCAGTCTCAGACTCAGACTCAGTCCCAGTCCCAAGATCGATTTCAAATATTGCGAAAAAAAAAAAAAGGTGCGAACCAATTTGCACCTCAGACGTGGCAAAAAAAAAAAACCAAAGTCCCTGGCAAAAGGTCGCAAACGGCCTGTCCTTATCCCTGGTGCCTCAATCGACCACGAGTCCTGATTCTCAAGTCCTCTGCATCTGCAGTCTTGTGCCCAGCCCAAAGTTACGACTAATTTCTATGAATTTCACGCCTACCAAGTGTATACATTTAGTGTATATATGGTTTCAGGGACAACACAACCCTCAACCCTCAATCCGTGGCACCGGCGCCAACTTAATGGATCATCCATCTATCAGACAGTAAAGTACTCCGAGTCCAATGTCAGAAAATCACCACGTAATACCCTAAAAAAAGCAGCTGCAATATTTATACGATATGTGTTCTTATAATGAAAGCTCAACTTATTTAAAAATACCTCTTTGATCTTATGGATAGAAATTAATAGAGTTCTAAAAATATTTAACTGATAGGAAAAAGGTTTATAGCTAAGATTTTTATCTGATTATCTGTAAAAATACAGAAAACTTCTTGATTATGACATCACTTTAGTTTTGTGTTTTCTCTCTTAAGATAGTCTTATTTTTAAAATAAATATAATTTTGAATAGATTCAAAGCCAGTTAATAATTTGAAAACTAAAAGAGCAATTAAAATCTTAAAAATAAAGAACACTTCTACTTTGTAAATAAAAATTTTGTATTTTACTTTTAAGATCGTATTATTTAAAATTAAAATATCTATGAAGAATTTGCTTGAATTTAGAAGACGGTCTCCTTATCATTACGTTAATTGGAAATTTAATGAGATTATAGATTATATTGTAGATTTCCTATCTGTATTATCAGATAAACAAGATTTTCTATTTATTTAATCATTTCCACGTCATTTTCATATTTCTATTTATATTTGTTACCCACAACTAAATTGTATACCTATTTTATATTTTTATACGATCAAATTGTTTTGTATATTTTATAAAAATTGATTTATTATTACCAAATTTGTTGAATATGTACCTCGAATATTTAGCAATGAAATCTTACCATTCGAAATGTTTTTTTTTTTAAGGTATTTGTCCGTCTGCCTTGTTCAATAGTAATAAAATAAAGTTAACATTTAGCATTAGCCATGACTCGAGGCTCTTTCTAAATAGGTTACAACTGCTCTTTATACTATTGATTCTCTAGTTAGACTTCCATTTTGAGATGATCATATTTTTATCATCTGCATTGAACATTTGGTTTTAGGTGCCGTTGCCGTTGCTTTTGGATGTTTTAGGTGCCTCCAATTAAGCCATTAAATCTAGACATGCACCAATTTAGGTGCCTTCAAATTATTCAGCGACCACACATTATAAATTTTAAATCAGCTTCCACCATAAAAATACCCACTAAGACCGCGAGAAGAGGCTGAAGATTCTCAGAGTTTCTGCAATGAAAAAACTACAAAAAAAAACAACGAAATAAAACGACAAACTTTTGTCACAAGATGTCAAAGTCCATGTGATTTACTTCAGTGTCTGGCGGCAAAAATACAAAAAAATAGCACGAAAACTAAACTTGATATGCCGTAGATTGTGTGGAACCCTTAAAGATACACAGGGAAAAAAATATGGAATAATGGAGTTTGTTAATGGCGGATTTTCTTAAATTTTTTTCTTCGATTCTTCTCTGCAAATATTTTGATTTTCAAGAGCTTTATACGAATTTTTTTAGTTGTATCAAATTTTATATGTATATTTCTATTTTTTGCTTGACTACTGTGTAAATTTAATACAAAATATTCTAATACTGAACATAGGACTCTGTGCGAGAGTTTTCAGTTGAAATCATTTCATACTTGTGATATTTTCATTTGAAATCATTTGTGATACTTTCATTTGAAATCACAAATATTTCATATATTTGATATTTTCACTTGATTTACCAGAACTAAAGAGAACGCCAACATGAGTGGACAGCGACCAAAGCGACCTTTGTCTGCGTACATGCTGTGGCTCAAGGACAACCGCGAGAAGATCAAGGCGGAGAATCCCGGCAGCAAGGTCACGGAGATTGCCAAGCGGGGCGGGGAACTGTGGCGCGGCTTAGGCGACAAGACTGAGTGGGAGCAGAAGGCCATCAAGCTGAAGGAGGACTACAAGAAGGCCGTGGAGGAGTATGAGGCAAATGGCGGCACAGACTCCGGGGCGCCCAAGAAGCGTAAGAAGGTGGCCGCCAAGCCCGCCAAGAGGGTCAAGAAGAAGGAGTCCTCAGAGTCAGAGGAGGACGACGACGACGACGACGACGATGACGACGATGAGAGCGAGTAAATTTACGTAATGCCAAATGCCAACGGTCGAGCCTAAAAAAAATATTTGCTTCAAAAAAATATTAAATATTTTTAATTTGAATCATACAATGATTTTTTGTAGTGTAATTGATTGATTGGAGATCTCTGGGTGTCTGCTCCTGTTACGTTTGATTGCCAAGAAATTAAAACGTTACGCTCGAAATGAAGTTGACATGTGGTCGAGTTTCTATCTTCTTCCTTCCACTTGTTTTTTTGTTGTGTTTTTGTTAGCAATCATTGGCTGGGGCCATCAATCAAGCGTCCAACACGGCCAGATCGCAGATCGGACAGTCGAAGGCCAAAATGCATTTGCTGGCAATTTTTGCTAATAAAATTTCATGAATTATATGCAAAGCATTACTCAGTCAGCCCCCACGAAGTAACTCGATTTGAGGGTGGAGACTCTCGACTCTCGACTCTCGACTGTCGACACTGAATCGATGCCTTACGGCTTTTTTATTCGTATTCTGTATTATAAAACTTTCAACACCTTCGCAACGACTCTCAAATCTTTATTGCAACTTCGAGAGTCGCTTGGTGCACAGAGCCTCTGTCTTTAAATTGTTTCTGATTAGCTGACTGCATTGCTGGTCAATGAAGTCTTCAATCCCATTGCCTGTTCCCCCTGTTCGCCCTGTTCCCCCTGATCCCCTCCACAGTCAGTTGGCCAGTTGCGTGTTGCAGCATCCTCCCTGACTTGTGATATATCTGCCATTGCGTTTCTTGCATATATAATTAAGGCGTTAGTTCTGCTCTTGATTCCGGCCGAGTGCCAGATGGAAAACTTACTCAACGTTTCGCTTTGAAGCCATGTCAACTTTTATTCTAAAAGTTTGTCAAGAATTGCTCACAAATTAACTCATTATCTGCATTTTCAAATCATTAAATCTGATCAAATGTGTATTACAGTTTGAATAAATAACTTGAATATATAATCAAATAAAATAGATTTTATTTGGACAAAATTTTGGAAAAATTATATTCCTACTGACCGAAAGAGTGCAAGGAGTATTCCCGATGTTTAATCAAGTTGTTATTTATATATTTGTAAGTAAGGCGCTAGTTTTGTCTCGGATCAAATTCTTTCATCCTGTTTAATATCAACAAGATCTGACATAAGTAAAGCGCCTGAAACTATGCAACAATTTGTACTTGCGTTTCTAAATGCTTGCAATAAATAAGTAACGGGTATCTTATGGTCGGGAACTTGATTTACGTTATTAACGATCTTAACTCTGGAACCAATTGAAATCTTTAATTGAAAATTGGTAAGTAAACTAATGAATACAAGTTGAATTTAAAATCATAACAACAATTGTATTGAAGAATATATTCAGCTTTCATTGCTTACAGCCAATTGACCACTGGGCTGTCGGTTAGACCAAATTCGCATCCATTGAGGAGAACAGCAACACGCAACATGCCCCTTTGCCACTTGCCCCTTGCCACACCCTCGCAGTCGTCGCTGTCTCTGCTCCCGAGATTGTCATCACCAATGCGACGTGGCAGCTTCAGTCTTCTTCTTTCTCTCTTTCTGCCCCTCTCCCTACTCTCTCTCTCTCGCTATGTTGTGGCATGCCTAACATATTTGTTGTTGTGGTTGTTGTTGCTGTTTTGGGGGCACAAACACACACAGGATGCGTTGGCCGTTTGTTGGTTGTTTGGTTTGAACTGAGGTTTTTGGCTTATACACATATTTGCTTTGGGCGGGGAAGGGGAAGGGGAGGGGGAGTGGGAGTGGCAGGGGATGCATCCATTGGGGGCCTAATGCAATAACAAATATTTATACTTTTTGCGATAAATGTTTGCGTTGGTTAATAAAGCGATTTGTTATTTCAGTTTCGTGCTCATAATTTATATGCTTAAATTGGATTAACTCTTCTTCGATGGCAACACACGCATGGTCCCAACACCTCATCCCCCTCTTCCCTCCCCTCCTCTCCTGTCCCCTCTCCCATTCCCTCGACCAACTCGTGTGTGTGGTTTTGCGAAGGCGTCGAGTTGGGATTGGATTCGTTTGGACTGCAGTTTGGCAGTTTGACTAGCGCCTTAGGCCTTCAACCAACTCAACAACTGTCTCTCAGTGAAGGTGTGAAAAAATACGACTTTATTTACTTTTATTTCGCACGTTTTTTTCTTCTCTTCCTTTCCTCAAGCTAAGATTCATATGGTAAAAATATATAGGTGTTTATATGCACATATTTCCTGCACTTGCGAGGATAATAAAAATGTGTTTCAACATTTTCGACAACTTCTATCACTCTATCTTCATGATTTTAACAAACTTAAATTCATTCAAATCCTTGCTTGCCTAATTTTCTTAAACTTCAAATTTCACAAATTACCAATTTCAAATATATCTATGTATATCTGTATTATTGGAATTTGTGTCAAAAAATTCTTCTCCGCCATGTGAGATTTACGCTTAAAGATTTCGTATTTTCTAAAATGGCGTTTTATTTTTGTATCGAAAACTTTCTCAAAAGATCTCTATCTAATTTTATGTACACTCAAATTTACTTTCAAAGGTTTACGCAAATCGTAAGCTAGAATTTTTCAGTTAATTGTATTATTATTTCAAGATAAGAACAATCTCCAACTTTGTCAAAAGTATTGTGATCTTGAAAGTAAATAAATAAATTTATGCTTGAATTTTAGAATAACTTTTAATACATTTTATACACTCTGCTAATATCCAATACCCTCTGAAACGGTCTGCAAGTGCATTAAATCTTCGGCAATCGAATTAAAGAACGTTCATTTTCCTGATCGTTTTCTAGTTGCGTGTTTTCATTTTAATCTGTGTAAGTGCTTAATGGTTTTTGGTGTACATGGCAAATTACTTAACCGGCAAGTTAATGACAACACCTACAAAAAGATGTGTCGGATTCTAGGACTAGGTCTATAGGTAGCTGGCGGGCACAGCTTGAGAGTCAGCAGGAGTTGTAGATGGAGAAACAGCATCGGAATCAGCATCAGAATCAGAATCAGCAGCATCAGCAGCAGGAACTAAGCGATCATTTACAGGCAGCGATCATTTATTTAAAAATTATTGCCACATCGATCACAGCGAGTGGCACAGAGAAAGAGAAGAAGATGGAGAACTGATTCAGAGTCAGAGACAGAGACACACGATCGTTGTGTTCGAGTCTGTGCCATTTCATTATTGTAGGGCATGCCTCCTTGGTAGATCGTTCTGTATTCCCATTTTATTTTTTTGCCCATTTGATGGACCTGCTAAATCTGAAACTAAATCGAGAAGAAGACCGGATATTCTGCACACGCACTAGCTGAATGCACCACATTTATTTATGGATCCGCCTGCTCTCTCTATCTATCTCTCTCTGTCTCTTGGCCTGGCGATCGCTGAAAATCAATTGTAATCTTTGAGTTTGATGAATTGATTTTAGATTGCGTCGATTTTGATAACACAACACGGAGTAGTACTTCTACTCTCTGTACTCTGTACTCTGTACTCCTGTCTCTTTTCTCTCGATGTTGTTGTAAGCTGTCATTAGATCGCCTCGCGATCGCAATTAAACTCTCTTTCGAGGGCGATAAGCATAGAAATTATAGGCAATTTGTTGTAATTGAAAATTAAAGTGTCAGCCTGTGGCATTCATTAATGCAACAGCCACAAAACTGTGGGCACGCCTGCCACTTGCAACTTGCAACTTGTTTCATTCCCTTCCTCTCCATGCTCTCCATGCTCTGCATATTCTCCGCCTGGTACGTGGACAGTCAGTTTTGTCATCGGGCATCGGACATGATCAGTTGTGGCGATAAGACGCGCTTTACAAACCACAAGATCCCTTGGCCTTACATTAAGCTGATATGCAAATTATGCGGCCGGGCTTATTCCAATGAAACGTCGCGACGTTGCATCGTTTAAATTAGCGTTAGTAAAAGTATGCCAGGGCCGAGGCCGAGGCAGGGCCGCATTTCAGTCGCAGATTCACATCCCAGGGCCACTGAGATTATCGATCGCATGGACTGACTGACTGACCGATCATCATCGTTGTATTTGTATTTAAAAATTTACAACTTTTCTTTTTGCAACGTTTTAATAATGTTTTGATGAATTTTATATGCGCCGCTTGTCGTCGCTGATCATGACTTTGATCATGGCTCTCGGCGCTTGCCGATCTCACAGCCGATCCCGATCATCATACCACATCATATTGGGCATCATCTCAGCTTCAGTCATCAGTCTGTAGTCTTTAGTCCACGGTGCGAGTGTCAGTTTATGAGCTTCATTATATTTAAGATCTTTCCCTCATTTTTATACCCTTCATTTTAAGCATCAGCACTTTGTCATGTGTCTGCACAAATTGCTGATCTACAGCCCGACAAGAATTTGGATTAATTGAGACAAATTTGATGAAATCAGTTAAAGCGCAGTTGCGTGCTTTTTGCTTAATTGAATGTACTGTTATGGCATGTCAGTAGCTTAAAGCTTTAATGGGCATTCAAAGGAATAAAAGTGTTATGTGACAAGTTCCTTAGTTATAAAAGATTATTGTCCGTTTGAGGTTGATTAAATATAGTCTATAAAATGTGACTTTAAAAATTGAGCTTTAATGTGCTTAAAAAGCTCTGATATGAAAAAACGTATCTTACTTTTGATTTTTTTAATGTTAAGCTTTAAAAGCTTCCAACAATTGTGAGGCAATATCAGTACAACTCTTCCATGTGCTTTATTGCATTTTATTTTGAGCGTTTAATAAATAATTGTAAAAGAGCGTTTAGAGAAGCTTAATTCTTTTGCATATGCGCTAAATTCAATCAATTTTAGTTTTCTTTTATTATATTTATATATGTATGTATTGTGTTAATTCACTTTGAATGATCTCGCGATCTTTGACTTCTTCTGCCATTTTTTTAGGGTATTTCTCTGTCGACTCTTTGGAAAGCGCCTACTCAATTTTAATAGGCATCAGGATTGTCGCGATAGGCGATCGATGAAGGGATCGTGATTATGTTGTTGGCATTTTTAACGATCAGCCTAGCAGCTATGCATATGTATGGACTTGTAGTCTACTTATACGAGTATGTATATTGTAGGTATATCTCTTCTGGGGTTACTTGCCGATCTCTGTACGATCTGTACGAGCATCGCCTGTCAGCCATTTGACAATGCACTAATTTACGAAACACCGCCGAAGATCGCAGGCAGCAGTCAGCAGGATCACAAGAGGATCACAGCAGTATCTGTAGATCGCTCTAGATCTGAGAATCAGTCGAACGCAAGATCGCTAATCGATTAAAACTGCGCCTTTTGTCTTCATTTTGTCGCTAATAAAGAACGTGATAAATTACACGCACACACACACACAGTCATCGAATTGAAATTGAAATTGAAATTGGTTACGGCTATGGTTACGGTTAAGTTAAGTTTGGAGTTACGGCTAACCACCCTTCACTTCCCTTCTCCATTCTTTTCGCAGCCCCCTTGCACTACAGAATTTCCCAGGCCCCAAAATGAAACGATCGATCGTAGTTGGGGGTCGATCTTTGGTGGCCACTTGAAGCAACTTAATTTCAATCTTTGTTGCGGCTTATTGTTATGGCTCTCTCTATCCCTCTCGCCCTCTCTCTCTCTCTCTCTCTCTGTCTCACTCTCATCTTAATGAAAACAATGGGCAACTCAAGAACTGAAACTGAAACTGAAACTACAACTGAAACTGAAACTGGAGCACACCCAGGGTGAATGCAACGCTAATAAAGTTTAAGGATCTGCGACGATCGTCTTCATCTCTCCTTCTCTCTCTCTCCCCCTCCCTTTCTCTCTCTCTCTCTCTCTCTCTCTCTCTTTTTGAGGCAGATATTGCGAGTCCAATTATAGTGTGCGTTGTTGCAATAAATTCGTTTATCGCCGCAACGTCAGCTAAAATCATTTAAAAGAGATCAGTTTTTTAACTTCTCTGCTTTTTTTTTTGTTTTTGGGTTTTTGTAGTTCAGATTAAGTGATTGGGCAAAGTTTTATGGATTGTTGGGAGAGTCGTCTCCAGGTTATACTCTAGCAGAGGGATCTTACAATATATTATTCACATGCCAGTCAAATTGAACGACTTTGTCACATTTTGTGGCAAAGGATTGATTCTACCAAATGATAGAATTTGCATGTTTGTGCTTAAAATATTTAATGTATTTAAGTTTTATAAAATACTTTTATCTGCTATGAATATAATACAGATGACAAGGTAACAAGCGCTTAAAAGAGAAGTTTTGGTTTGGAAAATTTTTGATGTTTGACTTATAATTAAATTTTCAACATAAATATAATCATAAATTCATAACCCTGTCATTCGTAATCAATACAAATTTTACAAATTTTGTAAAGTTAAAAGTTGTGTTAGTTCTAAAATGTATCTATGGATTTTATTTATACCCGGTTCTTAGGATTGATTTAAATTTGGACTACTTTTGATAATTTTTGACAATAGAGACTTATCATAACCACCAATTTTTTTTTCACTCGATATATCGACAAATAAAGAATGAGATTTATATCAAATAAACGTAAAATATTTTAAAAAGAGTATTTAGTATTTAAGCAAGAGTATTTAGACTTCGTTTTATCAAAACTTAAATTTAAGTCTCTTGTTTTTTTATTTTGTGTTTTCGGTGAGTTTACAAATTGATTGAGTTATGTAATTGCAATTCGAGACTGCTTTACATGACTGCGCTTCACGTTTTAATTAAAGAAAGAAGGACGCCAACTGGAGGGGTTCAGGGAGGGGGAAGGGAAGGGGAGAGGAAGTGGGGTAGGGGTAGGGGTTGGGGGTTTCGGGTTGTCACAACAGCATTTTGGCTGCGATCAATGGACCATTTCACGTGGCTTGTCGAGCCCTCTGATGCCAAAAGCACTTGCTGTTTTTCCTGTCGTTGTCTTTTGGCTTTTCAAGCACATCATAAATCACCCAACACGTCGATGCCAACGCCGACGTCGCCGTTGACGCTGACGTTGACGTTGACGTCGCCGTTGACGTTGACGTCTCTTTAGCATTTTTAGCGAGCACTTGTTGTAAATTTCGTCAGAAAATCGCGTCGACTCTGGACATGGACAAGTGTTGCAGCCACTGGTTGCCATGTTGCCACTGCTTGGCTTGCCACATGTTGCCACTGGTTGCCACAGGCTGCCACATGACGTGCGCACAATGCGTGCGCATAATTCAGGGGCTGACTGTCGGGTTGCCAGGTTGCCGGGTTGCATGCAACACGCCGCCGCCCCATGCTGCACACCACTATGGAAAATAAACCCGATATTTTACAATCATACCATCACATTTTTTTGTTATTAAATAATTTGAAAATTTATTGATTTTCTAGATCTGAAAACTCAAGATTATTATTCTTTATTTTGAGAAGACAAATTCAAATTAAAAAACAAAAGAAATTTTAAATTCTATTCTAGTCTTATTAGTGAATGTTCAAAGTTTAAGGTAACTAGTTTTAAAGATTAAAGATTATAACAAAAAATTTTCTATACAATCAAGGTCCAATTTAAAGAATGTATATATAAATACTTCTTTAGTTTAATTAAAGCTCATGCAAAATTTCCAGATAATAGCTTTATATTTGGATTTTATTTAAATAGATATTTGGCACTTTTTTTTTTAAATTAAAAAAAAGAGAAAAATTCCAAATTCTGCATTATTTGCACTAAGTTTCATGCACAAACTTTATATGTAGATTTGATGGCAAAATTTCGGCCTTTTCTCCCATAGTGCAACCGCAGTCAAGGCGCTTTTTCATTCATACCAGCCTCCTCCTCCCTCCCCCGTTTTTGACTGGAGTCCCCCCTTGTGAGTTGCCACTAAACTGCGTCCAGTTTTGGGCTCATTGATTCACGTTGCACACACATTCCTTTGGTTGCCACTTGTCAACACTTCATTTCGTCGTTGTTGTTGTTGCTGTTGCTGTTGTTGTTGCTGTGTTCAGTCAACTACTCCTTTTGATAAGTCAATCATGCCAAGTGGCAAGTTCGAGTGTTGTTGTTGCAGTTGCTGTTGTTGCTGCCACAAGTGGCATTGTATTTTCAGTGTGTGTGCTCAAGTGCCACATTGACTTTTGTTGCCAGTGGCTTTCGCTTTATTCTCTTTCATCATCAGCTTATTGTTTGATCCTTTGGCATCCTTTTGATGATCCTTCGATTTGCATGACATGTGCAACAGTGCAACGTGCCACTTGCAACAAGTGCAGTCCATGGGAACCAATCGAAACGAATCGAATTGAATCGCATTCATTAAACACTTTACGGCTGACACTCTGACGAATGTGTCTTTAAATCTTGACTGGCATCAAGTGTCCTGTTTGATAGGATATGCTAAGCACAGTTTCTTTATACTAGAATAAAAAACATTTCATCCTGTGCATTACGATAATTGTTATAACAATACAAATATTATGAAATCATTCAAAACTTGTGTTTAGCATCGCTTAAGCACTTGTTTATATCTAGAATATTAAGATTTTAGCAACGTATCTTATTGATTTAGCTTTGTAATGACTGGTATTGATTAAATTTACTTTTAAGTATACGCATTCCAGTTTTCATAGCAATTGAAATTAATTCAATGAAATTACTGATTTTTCTGAATAGCTATAGAATATAATCAGAAATATTTTATTTATAAAATATTTTAATATGCCAGCCCAACTCATTTCCAAGTTTTCTTAATTAATTAATTAATTAATTCTAAATAAATACCAGTATATATTAAAGCATCTAGTCGCCAGTTTAGCTGCACACATACCAAATTTCATAGCTCTAGCATTTGTAATTGCTGAGTTCCATTGGACTATTATACAGAATGAAAGATTAAATCGAATCATTACAAGAGAATTGTAAGAATCATAACATATTTGTCACTCGGCACATGAATAATTTGGCCGCACTTTGCGCGAAATGTTTGGTGGGATTTTTAGGTTGGCTTGGATTGAAGCAATCTTTAAAGCGGAGTATGCCAATCTTTAAGGAGGTATCCCTGGTAATCTGTAAGCGGTTCGGGGTTATCTTTAAAGTTTAAAGTGTTGCTCCAAATATTTTATTCACAGCTCATTAAAATGTAATTTGAGACGCAAAATGTTTTGCGCTTTGCGGCAAAGTAATAAACCGTTGTAGAGATATTATCAGAGAGTGAAAGAGAGAGGGAGAGAGTGAGTGAGAGTGAGAGAGAGAGCGAGATAACTAAATGGCAACTTAGCGTTGCACTTGCGCATTCAACAATTTAATTAAAATGAAATTTTCGAATCACAGAAGGGACTGAAAATGCAACTGCGGCTGATCTGGCCAAGATTGCCAGCCAGTAACGAGTGGACGGGGGGAGGGAAAGCTGATTGTAGGGAGGGAAAGGAGTTGGGGGAATTTGTACAGGTTGCAAAGCCGCCAAAGCTCAAAAAGCTTAAGTAAAAGCCATGGCGGGTCCCCTCGTTGGCCACTCTGACGATGATCAATGATTGCAGCGCCGACGCGACGCGACCAACACGTGATCAAGATCACTGCTATGCCAGAGAGAAACGGGGAGGGTGAGAGAGAGAGAGAGAGGGAGGGGGAGGGGAGAGGGAGGCGTCACTATAAGCAGCATGTAATGCTCCATGCATTACGCGTATCTGGCGTTGTCATCGTGTCAGTTGCTCGCATATTATTAATTGGCTGCCCCATAGAAGTGGCAGCACTCTAAGAGAGTGTACGAGAGAGCGAGAGAGAGGAGTGAAGAGAGAGACAGAGAGAGAGTTACAATAGCAGAGAAAGACTGGAGATCTACACTTGAAAAAATTACTCCAATTTGGATCGTTAAATCTATTAAATTAAGATCTTTAAAATCGGATAAAAGGGTAATATTTCGCTGGCTTAAATTGTCACCAAGTTACAAGGCTTATCGAATGCTTTTGGGTCTGCTAATTCTAAATCTAATAGCCTACACGGACAAAAAAAATAATTCTTAATTTAAATTCAAATTCCTGATATAAGGTGGTAATTTTTGAGTATTCAAAATGAATTTTCGTAGTTTGTTCACGTTTCGTTGTTAAAGTTTTGAGAATTATTTAAAATTTAAATTTAAAATCTTCAAAATCTGATTAATCTAATTTAGATTCGAGCTTACACAGACAAACCAAAAAGCATCATTCTATAGTTCCAGTTTTAAATTCACAATATTGGCATTAATTTTAAATGTTAGGCACATATTTTTTAAATGAATATGAAATGACAAAAACTCCGCCTTAAAAATCTAATATGAAGTACAAATAGGTGAGAGGAATTTAAATCTTGAGTTCCCGAATTTATTTTTTTCCAGTGTAGCAGCACTCATAAGTGAGCTAGAATTTATGTGTTAATTTGTCTCGCCGCCAACTGTTGATTTATTTGTAATTATTTAGTGGGGCCAAGGCTTGATCTGGCTGCCAGGCTGCCAGACTGTCAGGTTGCCAGTTAGCCTGGCTGCCACGCTGCCTGGTTATCCACGTTGCAATTTGTTGCATTGCCAGTTGGGTCGGAGACATAATCATTTCTTTTGTGCGCCGCAATTTGTATTGTTCGCATAATTAAATTGACGCTTGGCATTCCAATACGAGACTCTAGTCCCAGTCGCCGTTGCAGTTGCAGTTGCAAGTTGCAAGCAGTCGCCAGTGCCACTGACAGTGACACGCGCAGTTGCAAGTTGTGACTGCGGCTGTGAGTACGAGTACAAGTACGAGAACGAGTACTCGTATAATTAGCAACGATTAAACACTTGTCGTCCCACCCAACGGTGGGGCAGCTACAAAAGCATTTCGCCGACATCGCTGGATTTTTTAACCCAATGCACAGTGGGACAGACTGTTTTTTTTTTTTTTTATTTGGCATAAATTCGAAAATAAAATATAATAAACATATTTATGTTGGATTAAAATATTATATTCATACAAGATTTGCATTATTAATTATGATTTTAGCTATTAGAGCAACACTGTAATTTCAACAAGCTTTCTATGACAGCTGTTTGAAATTGTCATCCATTTTAAAAATACTTGATCATTTATTTTGTATATTAATAATTGATCAACTTAAATAAAAAAATCTTTTCATTTTTACACTGAAATACGTTGAGACAAAGCTTTAAACTTTATTTTAAGACTAAACAAAATATGTAATGACTAATTTCAATAAATTTTTTTATTCATTCTAAAAATTTTGGTTCAATCAATAAAAAATAAATTTGAGAACAATATTCCATTTTTGTGCAGACTATTTGAATGTGTCGTCTAATTGATGTCAACAAAAGAGTGGATTTGTCCCAATGTGCACCGCATCTTCTTCTTCTTTTGCAGCTTCTTAATGCTGCTTCTTCTTTATCATCTTATTTTGCGGTCTATTTAGCTATTTTATGAGCTTCTTCTTCAGCTTAATTCTGAATTGCATTGTGCTCCTTGTATTCTGTTCCTGTGGCAGGCGAGGAATTTGTCAAGCGCAAGGACACATAACTGACTGCAATTAGGTGTGTGGTGCACTGTGTGCTGTGGTCCACTGTGTGCTGTGGTCCACTGTGAGGTGCAGTTTATTCAGGAGCTGCTGCACCCAGTTCCTAGCTCAATGGCAATGGCAATTGTTGTCAGCCTTGTTTGATTACCGTGTAATTGCCCTGTCGCAAACCAGCCTCCTCCCCTCTCTCCTCTAGAGAACAACAGGAAGAGGGGGAGAGAACTAGAGCGAGAGAGAAGCACACGTAAATACTTAATTATGAATTTATTGATTTTAATGAACGTTATCAATTTGCAATATTTAACAACATCAAAAAATTACTTTACGAGCTTAAATTGCTAGTAAGAAATTTGCAAAGTTGAGTGTGCTCGACCCGCACATACCCTATACGCGAAATATCTGAAGTAGTCAGATAATAAATTAATCTTATAGCTCTGATCAATGAGTTATAATAATTTATTAACTAGGGAAAACATTAAATATTTTATAGGATCTACAAATAAATATCTGATTTTCTAATTGGTCTGAGAACAGAGACTTTTTTAATATTAATACTATAAATAATATTGTATTTGTTAATTTGTTAAAGTTTATAAATTGTCTTTTCAGTTTGTTTTTTAATTAGTACAGGGCATGTTTAAACAAAATATCAATCAAGTTTTGTTGATACCATCAGTTTCATCAGCATCATAATTAAATAATGATCATCATCAGCAAGTAACAAGGTCATCACAATCCTTACTCATTACATTTAATAATTACAGACTCAGGTCAGCATTTGTCGTCTCACTCTCTGGTGTCGTTTATGGCAGTCTCTGGCTTTAATAGGTTTACTCGATCAGTAGCTCCAACAACTATCAGTAAAGTCAAGCAAAAGGCCAGAGGGAGAAAGAGAGAATCGAAAAGGGCCTAACAAAATATTGCAAAATTATTAAAAGTCTATGGAAAATAAAGTAGATGGTATTTCAATCAAAAATAAATATAAATAGAGTTACTCTTCACTATTTATTGTTGAATTTTTATTCAATCGTATAGCTGTCATATATTTTTTTTGTATTAATTATTTAATATTGCTTTAAACTTATACTTTTCGGCTAGACGAACACAATACATTTCAAGGTCCCTTTGTCTCGCTTTCTTTTCCAGTTGATTTCTTCTTTATTTCACTCCTTCAATTACTGTACTGTACTGTTTGAAATATTTATTTATTTATCTAATAAGTATATCGATATCTAACTCTTTTATATATCTCTCTTCTCAATGTCTTGTTGTCTCCTTTGCTTCGACTCGTTAATGTTTCTTTAATCCCACATGCCTTCACTGTTGCTCTATCCCTTTCTATCGCTTCTAAGCTCTATTCTTCTCTCTTTCGCCCAATCAATATGTAAATTCTATATATGACGAATGCGTCAAGCCAAATGTCATTTGAAAGCTGTGCAAACAACTCTGGGAGTGCGTCAAGGCAAAACCACAGTGTGTTGTCCCTATGAAGGATATGCAAACAAACAAATAAATATTTATAAGGAAGCGCAACACGACGACGACAACGAGGACGAGAACTTCGAGGACTCAAGACTCAAGACACAGGACACACACGCGCCAGTCAGACCAAATAAGAGTAGACAAACAACAACAACATCGACAATAACAACATGAACAAAAAAAGAAAGGTCGAATATATGATACCCTTGCAGTGATCATTTCTATATAAAAAAATAAAATGATTTTCATTAAATTTTGGTCAGAATCTATAATCTGCACACAATCTGTGAGATTGATTAAGATTTGATAACAAAACAAAAAGTCTGTTATACCAAATAATAATTTTTGATGGATCATTACAATCGCTGCTATAAATAAAATATTGTAAGGATATTTTTAATAATACCAAATTCATATTGTCGTACAAAATGTTATCAAATACATACAAGTTTGTAATAGTTTTGTAATACTCGTAAAAGGTGTAAAAATCCCTTGTTTAAGCTTTAAAATTGAGAGAGTAAAGGAACAGATTGGCATGCCTATGTTGACATTATATGATTAAAAATATACATATATACTGTACACAGTTTTTCATGTCTCTCTGAATACGTTGCATATTTTGTGACAAAATGATAATACCCTCAGCAAGGGTATCAAACAGACAAGCTGCAAAATGTGCAGAGAGATCCCCGTTACGAGGACAGGACTAGGACGAGGACTAGGACACTGATTCAGTGGCAGGGGCTGAACAGGAAGACGCGTCTGCGAAATGTGCAAACGCGTGCGCTCGTCTCAAGTGATAAGAACAACAACAACAACAACAACAACAGGAGGGGAAGAAAAAGAAGAAGACACCTAGAAAATATTAATTTACACGATTTGTTGTTGTTGTCGTGGTTGTCGAAATGTTGTCAGCTGCCCCGGGAAACTGGCCTTAAAGGGCTGCACATTAAGAAGGGGTAGACAGAGAGAGAGGAAGATAGGGAGAGAGGGAGAAAGGGAGAGAGAGATAATGGGTTACAATCAAGTTGCATCTGCAGCAATGGCACGTCCTCTTCTCAATCTTTGTCTACGTCCTGGCAGACAAATATGAAACCCAAGTGACACCTTGCTAACCCCATTGCGCACACACACTAAACACACACACCACACCACACACACACACACACTCACATATAAAACACACCTTGCCAATGGTGGAATCAAGAACGAAATCAAAGACATTAAACAGCAGTTGACAGGCGACGCCCGCGACATGTGCAACATTCAACGTTGCAGCTTGTATATTGATCATTATGATTATGATTATGCAACACAACACAACACACACACACACACACACACACACACACACACACAATATACCCACACTATTTTCATACATTTGTGTGCAACATGCTGACTGCAACAATGTTGCCAGTGGCACAAAGCATGATAGCATTTTAAACTAGAGCCGTGGCTAATGTGTACAGCTGTTAACAGAATTGGATTGAGGCCATGTTGAGCTTATTTGTAAGAACATAACAAAATATTGAAATTCGCTTTTAAGTCTCCATTGATTAATGAACTTCATTATTGAAAGTTCATGGATGATATTCATATTAAAAATGAATATGAATAGAGTTACTCTTCACTATTCATTGTTGAATTTTCATTCAATCGTAAAACTGAGATACTTTTAAGTCAAGTTTAAAATCAAGTTAAAAAAACGAATTCATTGTAAGAAAATAAGATTTTTTTTATATTGGTTATTTAATATTACTTTAAACTTATACGTTCACGATAAACTTCAAGGTGCCTTTGTCTCGCTTTCTTTTCTAGTTGATTTCTTCTTTATTTCACTCCTTAAATTATGTACTATTCAAAATAGTAATTTATTTATCTAATAATTAGATCAATACATTCTTCTTCTATTCCTTCCTCTCTCTCTCTCTCTCTTTATTGTTTCATTAATCCCACATGCCTTCAGTGCTGCTCTATCCTTTTTTATAAATTTTGCATATATACTCATAATTTGGACAGCTCTATATGCAGAGAATTTCATAGTCATTTATTCAATAAAAATACTTAAATGACCACATCAAATTAGAAATCCTTCTCTTAAAAAAAAAAAATAAAATACATAGGTAAATTAATAAAGTTAAACAATAAATAATTTTTTTATAGGTAAGCTCGAAATCTTTTCAAAAATGTTGAAAATTTTGCTGCCGTGCTTAAACTATACACAAAAATGTTATACTTTTTTCCTTTTGTTATTTGTTGAGCTGATGAAGCAACAATGCGAACAATGTTTGCTTATTGTGATGAGTGAGATCGTTGGTCCGCCTTAAAGCTATCATTATTATCATCGGTGGACAGGGAGTTGCATTTGTGTCTGTCATAATTGTGGATTTTAGGAGGCTTCGGTGGTCGCAAATGGGATTTGCATTACGACAGCCGCAAATTATGCAAAATGTTCTTAAAGATTGCCGCATAGATTAGATCAGCAAAGGAGATTTCCCAATCTCTCTCGCTCTCACTCTTTCTCTGGGCATGTAAGTTGAAGTCTCTGTCTGTAGTCTAGATCCTGTGGCTTAGCCGCAACTAAATGCGGCTTAAGAGCCTTGTTAGGCGTGAGATTTGTGTTTGTGGTCTCGATCTGTTGTTGTCGGCGAAATTTCAAATACACGGTTCCAAAGAAAACGAAGAAAATGGAAATAGAAATGGGAAATGTAGTAAATACAACAAAATATCAATACACAATGACAGAGTTGTCGTTCTTGTTCTTGGCCGGCTGCTGTTGCCAGGATATGTTAGGATTTGTTTACATGCAAAACCCAACGTATGTGTAACAGTGTGTGTGTGTGTGTGTAGAATGTGTGTGACTTGTGTGTAACCTGAGCCGTCGACACGAGTCTCATGTCTCGAATTCCTCGAGTCTCAGGCGATAAACATCAGCTGGAAGCAAAAGTCAGAAGCTGAAAGTCAGCCCGAAGCAATTCTGAAATCTCTGGACTCAGATACAGCTAAAGATACAGATACAGATACATCTGAAAGGATGTCTATATACATATGTGATGTGGTCCAAAATATGCCGCCTGCAGTTAGCCAACTGCTTCTGGGGCTGCAGTTGCGTTTTTTGGGCCGGCTGCCAAAATAATTAAGTCGTTTGTGCAACAATTAAATAAAATTCTGACCACAAAATAAAATATATACATATATGTGCATATATATAAAGCAAAAGTTCTTTCTGACTTTCTGACTTTCTTGTGGCTCGCAATTTGTTTAATTGCGCTTTTGGCTGCAAGCGACAGTTTAACATACGAGACGACGCCTCAAACACAGCGTGAGAAAAGCCGAGAGCATTGTCCCAATGCCCCAACCTGGACATTCATCATGCACTGCGCACAGTGACACAAAATTGACAGAAAATTTGTGAGCTGAACAACAAGATTATGTGTAATCAAATGTGCTGGAGTAGCAAGGATATTAATAAATTAAATTTAATTTAATTGAACTTCTTTCTTTTCTATAATATTCGGCAAGATACTTTTCTCATGATACAGTGATGTTCCACTCATTTGTTTTTGAAACTAATATTTGAGTTTGAAACTAATCGTTCTACTTTCTTTTATGTTTTCCAATTTAGTGCACAGATATACAGTCATGATGTTTCTTATAATACATCTTTGAAAATGTTTTTAAAATTCATCGATTTGGCTATATAAGAGCTTAGGGAAATCTTCTACACAAACAATTGTTTATACTGAGGAAAGAATAACCTAAATTTCTGAGATTGAATCCATTTCATATATTATCATTTCACAATTTGTTGAAAGAAATAGTTAAAAAATGAATGCTATAATCATTTGTTTTTCCTATGTGTACCTATTGCAGGTAAAGATTTTTATGACTATTAAGAATTAATTAGAATTTCCACTGGTTTTTCTTTATTTTTTTTTTTTAAACTTAAGGGAGCTGGCATACTAAAATATAGAAAATTATATTAACAAATAAAATAAAATTATTAAATAATATTTTAAAGTAAAGTCAAAAAATGTAATATTTAAATGACAATAATATGGGAGTTTTTTAAATAATAAACAAAAATATACTTTTTTCATCATGCGTTGCTATATTTCCAAAATATTTCACAAAAAAACAGTATTCTCAAACCATTTTTTATTTACTTCTTTTTATATAGATAAAGTCATTTGAATTTGAATACTTTCAGCTTTTGTGTATTTGACACCACTGTGCTGGAGTGTGGAGCAGGCGCTGTGTCGGCTTTCACTGCCGCCAGTGGCTGTCAGTCCGTCCGTCCATTCGTCTTCTGCTGCCTGTCGCTTCGTTGACGGCGTTGGCAGCCAGAGACTACTGTGCAACGCCCACTTTTTAGGGCGCGCGCATAATTACATTTTATTTTTACTTTTATTTTTGTTGTTTTTTGTGTTTTTGTCTCTGTTGCAAATTCCAGGAGCTGTCCAGGCTCTCTTCCTACAGCTGTGAGCCGCTGAGAGCCTCGGGCGTGCGAGTCAGCGGTCAGTTGAGGTAGTTGAGGTTGATGTTGAGGTTCCTCAGGTGGTGCGTGCCGAGCGGCAATTGTCACATGTGTTTGGTGCATTGTTCGGCCATTGTCCGAGGGTTGAGAAACTCGAGGATCGCGACACAATGTCATGTGACATGTGGGCGTAGTTCGAGCAAATCGTCTTTAGGCCCTAAGTCCCTTCTAGTTTGTCAAAGGCAATTAAGTTGCCCTTTGTTTCGGGGGCGTGCAAAGCGGTTCAAAGATACTATGCGGATAACCAACAAGATCTCTCACCTAACCTCAACCTCAAACTCAGTCCGAACTGAACTGAACTGAACTGTGCTCTAGTTGGCCACTGCAATTGAGCCAATTTAATGGTCTTCCATGTCATTCCCTTAGGCTCTTTGTCACCTGGTTTCCAGGTTTGTCAACATCATCATTGTTATAATCTCGAGATACTATGAAATCTTTCAAATCGGATGATCTAGTTCTGTGCCGGAGGCTTGACTTTGTCACCAAAAATACCGTGTGGAAATCTTCAGCATCTTTCAGATCCTTTCTGTCGGATCCCTAAAATCTGCCGATCTAGTTCTGTGCCAGAGACTTGACTCTGTCACTAGTTTTCGTGGTTTGTCCACATTTCATTGTTGAAATTTTGTAAATCTACCGAGTCTTTGAAATATATTTAAAATCGGATGATGTAGTTTTGTTTCATAGGCTTGACTTTGTCACCAAGTTTCAAGGTTTGCCCATATTTCATTGTTTAAATTTGGAAAA
This sequence comes from Drosophila quinaria, assembly GCA_035047525.1. NCBI lineage: Eukaryota > Metazoa > Arthropoda > Insecta > Diptera > Drosophilidae > Drosophila > Drosophila quinaria. The sequence goes on from JAWNPO010000455.1 coordinate 34,857,849, forward strand.
TCATCGAAATCTTGAAAATCAGCTTATCAACAGAAAAATTATTCTCAACTTAAAGTTGAAAAAATCGAATGTAAGCAGTTTTACTTATGCCAGGATTCCGTACTTTTTTTTCTGTGTAGTCTTAATGCCGAAGGAGTGTTAAAGGAGTCCAAAGATGTTTAATGAGACCAATTCGCTCGAGTTCGTTGCCTAAGTCATTCGTTTAATCAAGTTCGTTGCCTAAGTCATTTGGCAAAACAAGTTTGTTGCCTAAGTCATTTGCTTAAATTTGCAGATTTCTTTGTTTTATTTTTTTCAAATTTGCTACTGATTTGATTTGATTCTTTTGCAAACAGTTTGCAGAGCTTATGAAGACACACAGCGCCCCCTCAACGTTTCAGCGTCTGCATCAAATCAATCAAAATGATGCGCTTTGATCGACATATCAACGACATATAATAAATGCACCCAAAACGAGCAAACAACAAAAAAATGTATTTAACTAACAAAGCAGAGTAGCAAATGAAGGGGGACCCAGATCTCTGATTGTGGTGGGAAAGAGAGGGAGGGAGAGATGGGAAAGAAAACCCGTCTCAAGTTTAACATAAAAGCAATCATAATCCCCAACACAGTGCTGACAAAAAGTTGTCAATTAGGTTCATCAAAAGCGCGCATAATATACAGAACCCACAGTTCTACATGATCTTATTCCCGTTCTTCTTCCTCTCTCTCTCTCTGTCTTCCTTCCTTTTGGCTGTATGTTAATGTGGCCGCCCGAGTAGTCAAATGGAGCTCAACTCTATGTCGTTCCCTGATCAGCAACATCATCATCATCATGATCATCACGATGATCAACTTGATCGCTCGTCGTTGAACGTCAGGGCCAACCACCCAGGCAGCGCATTTATTATGATTGCATTTTCGGGCAAATATTTGTTGTTGTTGTTATTGTTGTTGTTGCTGTTGTTGTTATTTGTTGTTGTTGCTGTTGCTTAGTTAAATGAGACATCAAGAAATGGAGTCTCAAATCCAATCGACTCGTATCGATCGCATCCCATTTTCATTTCCATAGAGTCAACTGGGCTACCGGTTAGCGGTTTCATCTGGGATATCTGGATATCTGCACTTGCCATTTGTGGCTTGTTCTTGTTATTGTTAATAATGATGTTAAGTTGTTGTTTTTGCATGTAATGCACTCTACTCCTCTCTCTTCCTCTGCCTTTCGCTGTGTGAGAAAGCGTTTCGTTTCGTTTCGTTTCAATTCAGATCAGAGCTTTGCTTTGAGTCCCCGTTTAATGTCTTCATTACGCTTCTCCTCACATGTTGCAGCAGCCAAAAGGGCCTAAAACAGCCTACACCCGGGCAACGTTGTCGTTGTTGTCGTTATTGTTGTTGTTGTTGCTCTTATATTGTTTATTTATGAATGTCATTCAATTTATTATATCATTGTATATTTGACTTGAGAGGGAAATGAACGCATTTGTTGCTGCCTTTTTCTGCAATACAGCAACAAAAAGGGCGCTGACCAGACACACACACACACACACACACACACACACACACACACACACACACACACACACACACACACACACACACACACACACGGCCTCATGTAGGAGTCGTCGTTAGCATCGTCATCATCTTCCGACCTGCTCTTAAACTTGGACTTGGACTCGGCTTGAACTTGGCTGTTTGTCGTCAGCATCTTGGCATCAGCATTTGCATCATTGCCAGAGCAGAGCCGATCATCGTCGTTTGCACTTCCGCTGTGAGTCCACTGGAAATGTCAAGCACGTGGCAATTACTGCCGCTTATGATTAGATTCGAAAGTCGAGAGTCTTTTAAGCTGAGCTGAGAACTTGATTTCATGGCAGTAAATTTATTAAAAAATCAATTTTCCAAAAATAAAATAGTTTATTATGCAATTTTATTTTGTTTGAGGCCAACTTGAGTGCGTTTATTTGATAACTTCTTTTCAAAGAGTCTACATGTTAAGTTTTAGCAAAACAGCTCAATTATCTGATAGGATCTGAAACAAAGAATTTATTTTATACTCAAAATGTCTATTGTCTTTATGGTAGATTTCCATTTTCGGGATCGAACATGGATGCAACTTTTTGGTATGATTTTTTAACAATATAAAATTTAAACATTTTTTAAGTTGTAGAACAATTTATTTTTATTCTTATATGTATCTTATAACTTTAGAAAAAGAAACCAAGCAATTGATACAAGCTTGAACAATATTTAATTTAAATGTTTGTACTTTTATGTTTTCAAACATATTTATAGGATTTTTTCTAAGCACAGACACTTAAAAAATCACTTTTTTTGGGATTCCTTTCTATATGAAAACTTACTTAAGTGAATTTATTTGTCCATTCTTATTTTTAGAATTTCGATTACCAAATTTTGTGCAGATAGCTAAAAAAACTCCTGAATAAACAGAAAAATATAAACACCTTTACAACATATTTTTCCCCAAACAAAATAATATAAACAAAATAACAAAATTTATTATGCCATTATAAATAGTGCATTTCACAATTATAAAAAGTAGAGTTCAAGGGTTAAGTAATTTTTTCCCAAATATCATTTAAGTTTCGAAGAATTTTTTTTTTAAAAAAACTTCAAGCAGCGAAAAATTAAAAAGAAAGTTGCTTAAGTTATGAGTTCGATAAATTTAATTAATGCAATGTATTTTTTGTATTAAATCCGTAAAGAGTATACATAATTCGCATTATTTGTGGCGTGTTGTGAGTGTTTTGGCCTTCTTGGTTAGTCGCCTCGTTTGTGGCAATGTTGCTCTGATCGCGAGCATTGCTCGATTATTGTATATCATCATGCGATCGTTGTGGCATCAAAGTTTTCAGATCTTTGGGGCTTTGAGGCGCTTAACAAGTTGCCAATGCTTATGAGTTGTGTTACGTGCGTGTGTCTCTGACTCTGTCTCCCTGGTTTGGACCCTTCTCCATACTCCCCCTCTTTCTCCGCCTTCTGGCAAATGCATTGCATAAGATAATTGGTGATTTTCATATCGATTTATGCATCCGCCTCATCGCTTTCTTAGACTAGGCATCAGTTAGAGTTGTGTATAAATGTGTGTGTGCGTGTGTGTTTGTTGTGGACCCTCGGCTAATGTTTTGTCAAAGTCCGATCAAAGACTGATAAATGTCGCGGGCTCTTTTAGAACCCCATTTACTTGGGACACAGCGGGACAATGCGGAGCAGATAAAAACAATAATTAAATCATAAATTGTGAGACGGTCAACTGCGAGTAAATCAATGTCAACACTCGAAATTTATTGCTCTATTTGGGGGCGAAAGTGAACGTGATCCAATCCAATCACAATAAAAATAGTCACACGCCCACCAACAGCAAATAAAATGGGTTAAGATCTCTCTCTGATAACTAAAGGCAAAACATTTAGTAAATATTTTCGAGTTCTCAAATACGCTGTGAGTGTGGTTCGCGGTTTCTCAACCATTTCCCTGACTTTCTCCCGAAGGCAACTCGAGAGAGGGAAAAGTCAAAAAAGGGGTGTAAACATTTTCGAGATGTTCTCGATACACCCGCTGTGAGTCTGGTTATATTGCAGAGTATCTGTTGACGATCAACTTGAACAACAACTTGACTTTCTTGTTGGACGTGTTGGTCCGAAAGGGGTTCGCGATGGTTTCCTGGAAGGTCCTTGGGCTAACTTGGCTTGTTAATGGCCATTTATGAGCGCGGGCCTCATAATCAGCGCAATTATATTGCATTTTCCAAAATGTTTGAGTTTTCCCGAAATTCCAAGAGCTCCGAAATGAACTGCGCCACTTTGTAGCGTGCCGACAGTTTGCTATATGCTGTATTCTGTCTATTGGTATTGCTGTTATCCTTGTTATCCTTGCCGTGCAACCGCAAATGTGCTAACGAATCTTGCAGCCGTCGTCGCCGTGCACAAACATTGCCCAATTAACGCGAACTCAAAACTCCAACTCCAACTCCAAGTCAATACTCAAACTGATACCGAAACTAAACCTAAAACTCATAAAACTCGAAACAAGGCGTTAAACGTTCTCGCACCTCGCTGACTCGGCGAAAAATTACTTTTTTTTTTGTATATTTTCAAGCCTCCGAAATGAGCGCAGACCTCAAGTGATCAAGTGTTTGAAGCCACTGCAAATAACTTGAGACCAGACTACACTAACAGTTTCTGATCTTGGCTAGCAAATGATTTTCCGACAATTTGTAGGCAAATTAACGAAAGGTTGAAGAATAAATAGTTTCCTTAACCCTCTTATGCCTAACCCTGCCTTTAGGCGGGGTAAAAAAAATATTTCAGTTCAGACTTTAAAATGAATATAATTATATTATATTTATAATTTGAAGTATATTGCTACAAAACTTAATGAAAAACTAAATATTCTATCAGCCTGTTTTTCTTTTACTGCTCTACGATGTGATTGACTATGGGTTTTCCATATCTGAAAATTAGTGATTGCTAAAATTTCTTGTTAGAGGGTTCTTGCATTAGAGGGTTAATATCAATTAATTCGTTTAAAAACTTTCTAATATAGAAAACTATAGAATTTTTTAATTTTCATTGAAATTGCTTATTATATAATTTATTTATTTATTTCTATCTGTCGAATGCATTTAGTCGATAATAAATAAATTAAATAAAAATTAAAAAAATGTAATATAGCCACTTCTTACTTTCTAATTTCAAATCATGTCAGATCAGAGATTTTTCGTTATTTTTCACTGAAAATATTTTTAATTGATCTGATTCGGTTTTTTTGTGTTTCCCAAATCATTGCACAAAATGTTGTATTTACTTTATTATTTTTTGCATATACCAGACATAAACTTGTTTTCTTTTTAGTCTTACCATTTATATTAATGAAAATATAATTTAAGTTCAATTTAATATTTAATGTACTTCGACTGATAATAATAAAAATAAAATAAAATAGAAAATAAAATAATATAGAGATCACTTGGTTAGATGAAGATTTCCAGCATGTGTAGATAAACGTGAGTTTGATTAAAATAAAAGGAAGCATTCTTCTAAAAAAGCTATCTTCTCAGCAGATTGAAGTTTATTCTTGGTTTCGAAAGTCACAATAATTTTTTATTATACTAGTTGTCTTCTATTTTAAAATTAAGCCTAAGGCCTCAGCTGCTATAGCTTAAAATTTAAGTTAGACGTAATTTTAATTCCGTACTAACTTGTTAATAATAATAATAATAATATTTTAAAATTGAAGAGTAGTTCAATACGAGATTCCAACACATGTATTAATTGAACGAAACTGTCACAACTAAAGTCTCCCATCCTAAACTTTGATTTGAACACATAAAGTATAGCTGGAGTGGTTGTAATCTGTCGAGTGGTGAAAGACAGATGGAGGAGGGGAGGCGGAGTCCCCTCCAAGGTGCATGCACTGCTTGGGTGGTGTGCCCATCGACTGGGGCATTGAGAGTGATAAATACATACACCGAGTACACTCTACATTCGCGTATCTCGTATCGCATGCCTCATGTCTCTTGTCTCTTGTCTCCAAATGCGTGCGGCTTACAACATTGAGAAGTGAGCGACACTAATCCTGAACAGATCCGATTACTGACAGCAACTCCAACTCCTCTCAGACGGGGCTCAAAAAGCCACGTTGAGTGGCCAAGTGACAAGTGGCGAAACATCTCATACCGGATTGGCAGTTCGACATGCAACTTTAGTTAAAAAGCATCGAAGGGACACAGACGAAATTGAAATCGAAATACCAAGCGAAAAGTTACCACATTGGGTGGGAATTTACTCCAAGAAGAATAAGAATCTAAATACGAAAGTAATGTAAAGGCAATTTGAAATGACTGTAATTTAAATTTATTATAAATATGAATATAGATTTTTTGAAAATAAATTTTATATTAAATACAGAACTCCAAAATATTCAGACAAAAAAATAATAATAATGTTAATAGATAATTTTTACAGAAACTAATTTGAAGGTACAGTAAATTATGATATATTCTGAAAATAAATGTATATATTACATTTGTTCCGTTTCCAACCTTTATTGAGTGTAAATTTCATTCAGTTTTATCTGTATAAGACTATATTTTAATACTTATTTTCAAGACGTACATCTTAATGTTGCCAACTTAAGTTGAAAGTAAACCATGTTCTGGAAATAAATTTATATTTTATTTATTATGTTCCCACCTAGCGTTAAGAGTAATTCTCTACAAGTTCTAATTTTTCTCAGAAAGAAGGCTTTGTTCTCAATTAACCCATCGACTGTTAACTCACTTTCTTTTGTAATTGTCTAGGGAGCGATTTCCCCCCACAATTTAACGACACTTTCCCCGCTTTTAAATCGATCGCAACCGTTTTCACACCTTCAAAAAATGTAAAGTCAACTAATTAATAGATGATTAAGCCATTATTCATAATGCAATACACAATGATATTAACAATGTTTCATTGTTGCGATCGCAACATGTGAGCGCGAGTCCTGCTTGTTAACAATTCCCGTATTTATTCTATGGCTATAAGGATCATTTTGTTAAGCATTGTTGCGTCATTGTCATAAATCGGTTTTCAATTCTCGCGTCCTGGCATTGTCCTGTGTGCACTGATCTCATTAGGACGCCCCATTTAACACCTTTTTCTGCGGCAGGACGCGCTGATCAGGTGCATGCGGCATGCGGCAACCTTTGATCTAATATTAGATCACCTGAAACTGAAATTTAATCAGAGTATGGGTAACGATCTATTGTATGGATCACAGCACGCCCCACTTTCTACTAATGATCCTGCTCAATTCAATCCTCGAGAAAAGGATCTTCAATTGCTTTTTCTTCTCACGCCGCGACCGCAACGAATCGCGATGCTTTTCACGCTCCCATCAAATGTCCATTAATCGTTTGTCTAAATTGCTGTGCAGGATGTGCAGACAGTTCTGACCAAATAGACAAATGTTTGTCCAAAAAATATAAAAACAAAAATATAGAAAAATGCTGGCTAAATATTTGCATAAGCCTTTGCGGAAACCGGAAAAGCAAAACCGCTAAAAGCAAGCAGAAACTTCCCTTTCCCACAGGCGACACACAAAAAGGAAACCGCTTTAGCGGATTTTTAACATTTTACAGCTAAACAAATATGCAAAGAGATGAAAAGAGAGGGATAGAGAGAGAGAGAGAGAGAGAGAGGTAGAAAACGATCTCGCTTTAGATTTACTGAAACCCACATCAGACATTAAACAAAAATCAATAAAAGCAACAGATTTGCGATAGGTTCGATACAGCCGACGGACGGACTGAGTGAATGAGTGAGTGCATTCATGAATGAATAACTGAATAACTGACTGACTGACTGAAAACTGATTTCAACGCCTCCGCCCCGCGATCATCAACTCATCAGCATAACAAAACGCACATTTTGAACCCTTTTTTGGCACTTCCTCCAGACCCATTCCCGTTTCCATTTCTCCCATAGATATCCTCGACGTGCCTGCTACAGAATTTCATTTAATTCCATTTATTTTTTCACACCAAGACCCACAGGTGCCTGGCATACGCGATTTCGTAGAAACGCATCAGCATCGAAATTGATTCGGATGCGTTCGATTTGCTTAATTGAATTTCGTGTTTAGCTCAGGCGTTCCAAACAGCCAAGGATCGAGGAATTCAATATTCATCGATCGATCGATTGTAGCTAAAATGCGGCTGCCTCCTTAATAGATTCACACGCACGCCATGGATCACAAAGAAAGAGAGAGAATGAGATACGGATAACGAGAGAAAGAGAGAGAGAGAGAGAGAGAGAGAGAGCAGATGGAGCGAGGCTCACAAAGGGATCCCGCTTTATGAACGTGTACAGTTGCTAGACATTTCAATGCGAAATAACAAGCGATCAGACAAAACTAGAAATTTCCTAATTTCTGAGCATATTTATTTCCAATAGTACCACTAAGAGCAGTCGGGAAATTAAACTAAAATTAAAGTCATAAATTAATAAACTAAACAAATTTAAGCCTTATGATTCTCCACTCCACTTCTACTCTCTACTAAATAGTTAATTCGATTCTCTTTTTCCTTCAGCTGCAGTACAAATTAAATATAAAACTGACCTTAAGTGATATTTTGCAAAAAGGAATATATACATATGTAGGAAAACTTCTCTTTTCCTAATACAAGTCTCTAATCATTTAAGATAAACTAAATTTTAAGCTATTGTATTCCCAAATTTTTTTTCTATAGAAAAAAAATATATTATTTCAATATTTCTTCAAATTTTGACTTAGAGGTCACTTAAAAGATTCATTTTGAATAGATCATAAGTTATCAAAATTACAAACTATCAATATCAATTTTTGAAGTTAGAGCTGGCTCCAAAGAATGAGATAAAGATTTGGTAAGATCAGATATTTACACTACAAAATTATCGTCTATAGTACTCATTTAAATTGATCCATTTATCTTATCCCCAAAAACGTTGATCATTAGTCAAACTTAGTTGTGACCTATCAAGTGGATCTCGGCATTGTGTTTTTTCTTCGTTTGAAGCGATCTTTGGAACATAACATGCCATTCATGAGAGAAAAGTCTCCAAAAAAGAGAAGAAAGAAATAGAAAATAAATGGTTATTGTATTGAGGGTCACCCACTGACTTCTCTGTAAGAAACGCGCCAAAGTTGAAAGGTTTTCATTTTTTTGGCAGGAGTTTGTCTTGCTGACAAGACTGTGGCTTCTGCTCCTGCCGCGTGGCAACAAGAGACAATGACAGACAGAGAGAGTTAGAGAGAGAGAGAGAGAGAGCAAACTCGCAATTAGAAACACATTTTGGGCGCAACCTCTGAAGAGGCTTACAAACGCCTTACAAATAACGGCCTGGCCTGGAAATCTGTATGAAAAGAATGGCTGAGAGGAAGAGAAGAGAGCCTTATGCAATTTACGCCAACTACTTTTCTTGATCATTGCCAATTGTTAGTTGACAATGGGCCCGATTCCAGTTTAGGCCGACAACGTTTTGTGTTCTTAGCTTTTCAGAGGGATCAAAGGGAGGAAGAGAGAGAGAGGGAACTAGAAGTAGAGCCACGTGCACTGAGGAACTACGATCCTGTTAAAGGATAATTGTTGTGTATTTTGTTGTGTGTGTTGCCGATTTGGTTTCTCGGACATTCGCCACACGCTGCGTGCCGATGTTTTGGCCCACGGTACATTTATTTGCAATTGTCCTAAGCTGACCTGTAAAATTATATGCATAACTGTCACACTGCGGCCACACAGCTGGACACAGAGTTGCAGTTGGCACTGTACTGCATAGTAGTTGAAGCTGCTTCTTCTTTTTTTTTGTGTTTTTGTCGTTTTTTCGGTAGATTCTTATGCAACGTTGTCATCCGTTGTCGTCTTCTGTTTCAACGGAAGCGCCTTCAAAGCGTTTAAAGCCGCCAAACTGACCAACTGATTGTCCTATTTAGTCCATGACCTTGTTGTGAATGCAACAGTTTCTGTTCCACTTCCACTTCCACTTCCACTTCCAGCTTCAATTCCAGTTAAAGTTCCAGTTCCAGTTGCACATCCACATCCAATGATCGTCGTCTGTCATTCGCGGCGATCATAACATTTCATTGCCATAATTTCTTATGCAAATATCCTGTGGCAGCGTTGCGAATTTATTAATTACTCGACAAATGCTTCACCAAAAAAAAAAACAAACCTAAAAATTAATATATACAAAAATATATACACATGTATATCTGTATAAAATATCTGTGGCTACCGGTTCAAGTCTGAGCTGAACTGAACTAAAAAACCGGGGCGCCTCAATCGTTTTCATTGTATCGTCTGCAGGAATCTCTCGCACTGCTGTATAATTAAAATGTTCAAAAAAGCGACAGTGTTCATTTTTTCATCATAAATTTCAAAAAGATTGCAATTTTCGTCCGTTGTTTTTTTTTTTTGGTTTATTTTTTTAGTTTCGAGTCGCGCGCGCGTCGCCCATTTGAAGTGAGCCGCATGACGCGCGGCAATGACAACCGCGTCTGCGTCGCGTCGCGTCGCGTCGTCGCGCCACAGATTGGGGCACTACGCGTAGCATGTGGAGAATGGCAAAAGCTTAATGGGAATAGAGCTCTGAGCGTCTAGTGTGTGTGTGTGTGTGTGTGTGTGTGTGTGTGTGTGTGTGTGTGTGTGTGTGTGGCAGCATCCACATTCAGACAGAGGATAACTTGGATACACAGTTTTTCGAGTCTCAGTTTCAGTTTCAGTTTTGGATTCAGATTCGGATTGTGGACTACATTAAATTGGCAGTCGGGCAACCCGTTTAGCAGTAGCTCTGTTTTCGACTATTTATATACCCTGTAACTTTGAATAAAATTAAAAATTAAGGGCATATCTTGGAGAAGTTGACCATGTATATAAAAAACAAGAAAATACTCTTAGAGAAACGATGCATATGCCCGACTAACTGAAATCTGCATCTATAAGAACTAGAGTTCTGAAATTTGGTATATATGTATGTACTCATAAAAATATAAAAACAATTTTTATGAATAATCTTCAAAAATTTAATAACTAAAATGATAATAATTGGAAATCAATAAATAATTATTTGGAAAATGCTTAATGTCAATTATAAGGAGATGAGATATTTTTAATATCAATTTGCTGAATATTTTGCAAAGATCCTCAAAAATATACCAAAATTATAATACACCCATAGAAATTACCAAAAATTTATATACAATATCTAAAATACAGCACAAGTTGCTTGTTAAATTGAAAGACTAAAAAATCATAAAATGATAAGTTTGACTAAATTAAAAAAAAAAAAACTTCAGTTGATTTAATTATAATTAAATGTATTTAAATATAAGATTAAAAAAATAATATGGAAATTGCTTTAATATCAAATATTTTTTTGCTGAATATTTTATAAATATCCTCTTTCTACAGGGCATCTCATTCATTTGTACTTTTGTTTTCCTTTCCGACAAACATATAGTTTTGTTGTATCTTTTCATTTTTCGAGTAATTTTCAAATCAAACCAAGGTCTGGGGCTGTCCGGCGACTCGAGGCGATGTTTTTGGCATGCGCGTGCGCAGCGGCAATTTGATGAAATGCATATGAAATCAAAAGTGAATTACGAGAGATTCACCAGCAGCAGCCGCATTAACAACAACAACAACAACAACAAGTAGCTGAAGCAACAACAACAACAACATTAAGAGGCGACTAATTGGGACAGTCACGCAGCATATGCAGTTCCACATTTCATATAAGCAATATATATAATATATATATATATGTATATATACATATATTTATGTGTATATCGTAATATATGTTGTGAAATGTTGATTTGCTAAAATGCCAAATTGATGGAATGATGGTTGCGACATGCATCATTCGTTTTTGTTGTCTTTTTTCTAGGCTGCTTCTGTTCTTTTGCAGATCGTAGACTTAAAATGCGCCCAAGGGCCAAAGCTGCACTCAGCGGTTGGCAATTAAATATTGTAAATTTCATTATACAAATATAAAACTAAAGTTGATCAAGAGGAAGAAACTCTTCAATGCAGCATGCAGCTGGCAAAAATATGGGATTTGATTTGTTCTTAAAAGCATCTTAATATGGCTAACTTTTTGATCTTCTACAGAATACTTCGTCTCAGTTTTGTAAAGAAGCACTGAAAATCACTGACTTTAAATCTACGCATTTTTAAGTTACTTAGTCTCTCTTTAGTTGTTTTATCTTCAAGGTTCAGCCACAGAAACGGTCGTTAATCTATTGTCTTATATTTCGCTAAATTAAACACAGGCATCGTTGTGTTTTAGTGACTAAAGCATTTCAATTCGCGCAATAGTTACCGTTCTTCAAGAAATTTACTGTGAGGATTTCATAACTCTAGCTCTTCCGTTTCGGCATCAAATGCACCAAATAAATAATACAGAATTTCTGAGGAACTGAAAAAATTCGAAAATTATTTAACGAATATGTGTTGAACAATATTAAAGCTTAACGCTACCATCAACTACAATTACAACATCATAATAGAGCTTCATTAACATCATAATTAATCGTTTTACTATTAGTTTTAGTTATTCGATCGAAAAGTGCATCCCATCTTCTGCAACTTCAAGTTAACTTCTCCACAAATTTGTTGCAGTTTTTTTTGTTTTTTATTTTTCCTTGTGTTGGCAATTAAATTCTGATCATCCTTCTCATACAGGCAAAAGTCAGCAATTAAAAGATAATAATACAAAACGAGAGCTAAACTGAAGTCGCATTTTTTGATGAATGCGCTGCTCACTTTGTGTAATTAATTTAAATAATTTCGTTGCCCCCATTTGTGTGGAGCATTCGCAGAGAAAGTGCCCCAAGCTAATTGAGACATTTGTCGTTGTCGGCAATTAACGGCGAAAAAACACAAAAAAAAAAAAAAAAAAAAAAAAAGAATTTGTCAAATTCATCAGAGTGAAGCAAGAAACAGCGGGAAAGCAGATCTCTTTATTCAGAGAATATTTCAAGAATTGTTTCAAGAACACATTAAAAAAGCTTAGGGAAGTTTATAAATGAAAACAGCGTTTATTTCATGTGTAATGTAAGATCTATTGATCTATTTAATTTTACATCTTAATTTCATTTCCTCCATTGAAAGAGAATTTTCTTGTTAACAGTTTTGAACAAGAAATTACGATATGTTTTATATTTTCTCAATTTCTTATAATGCTTAAACAGTAATATTTATTTCAAATGTTTATTTTTATATTTAGTTTAGTATTAGTTTTTCATTTTTTCAACGGCCCAATGTTTCTCATTCTTCTGATACTTTTCCCTTAATATTTCCAACTCTAATGCAGCGTTTATTGAAAACGAAATTCCTCTCCTTACTTTGCTCACTCTTCACTTGTCCAACTTCGAATTGGGCCCTGAGCCAATTGCTGACCCTGCAGATTGTGTAATTGTCACTGGGTAGTAGAAAGCCAATTCAAAATGATCTTTGGGCAATCCAATTACTTATGAGCATTAGTGTATCAAATAATCCCCGAATGATTGCCTTTCATTCACAATCTGAACAGTTATCGAGTAAACTATGCGGGGTTCCTCATCGGCATCTCTTTCCCTATATACTATATATGATCTTTTAGAGATCATTTTCCAGCTGGATCTGAGTTTAAAGAACCTGTCTCTCTAATCAGCTTAGCTAATGAAAACTTCAAAAATGTTCTTCAAGATCAATTTAAAATGAGGCTCCTTTTCCCCTCGACACGCAATTGCATGCAACACGCAATTGTCCTTATTGTCCTTATCCTCTTCTATTTTTTCCTTGGCAGTTTCCTTTTCAATATCCTTATTCTGGCTCAGCTCGTGGGCGTTTTAATTGTCGCTGGAAATTGAAAAAAGAACTAAGAAATTGTAACAATGAGATGAAGTAGAAAACGCTAAGCGCTTAATTTACGATCGGAGCGACAAGTGGAATTATTTTCCATTGTCCTTTTTCGTCCTGGACCAGCAAGTGCATCCCGAAAATTGACAAATTCTCGATATGAGTTCGAGTTCGAATTCTGATGATGCCGTCAGTTGTTTGGCAAGTTATTGCCCACTTTTGGGTGTAAATATGTATGTATGTGCAATTGTCATCAGGTGACAATATCTCTTTTATCTCGTTATCTTTTTTGCGGTTCTCGCTATCTCTCTCCCTCATTTGCCGCCTTTTGTTTTGATGTTGCCGTCAATTGCTTTTATTGAGACTTTCAATAAATGCTTATTTTTCTTGATTTTTCTAGTTAACCTAAAGGCTCTGCCTTTTTTTATACTTATGAATAAGTATAATAAAATGAAATTGTAAATATAAATAGCAAAATGGGTTCTCTCTCTCTTTCTTTCTCTCTCAATATATTTCACTTCTGTCTCTCATCGATATTTAAACTTACTTAAAGTTGTACTAATTGTCTCGGGTTTAATTTAAAACTTATGACAATTTGTTTACAGACTCGGTGTAAAGTCTGGGTCTTGTTTTTTTTTCGCACTATATTTGACTGAAATTTTTTAATTTCTTTCCTTCTTTTTTCTCTTTTCCCTCACTTCTTTCTTGTCTTTCCTCAGTAACATCAATACTTTCTGGTGTTTTAAATCTACTGTCAATTGTTTAGAATAGTATAAGTTGTCCACAGATTATATGATAATATCAACCTGTTTTTCTTCTCTGTACTTTTTTTATTATCTTCTCAGTCTCTCTCAGTCTTTGACTCTCTCTCTCTCTCTCTAGTCACGGTTTCAATAATTGATTTATATATATTTTCTCACAATTTGAATATCTCACTCATTCTTTTTTCTTGTTTCTATCTCTCTCTTCATATCTTTCTTCTCTACAATTATAATTTAACTATCAATTACTTTAGTTGATAATTTCCACTTTTTAGAGAGATTGCTCATAGTCTAGTTGATAATATCTACTTTTCTCTTTTCTCTGTCTACCTCTCTCTCTCTCTCCCTTGATCACTCTGTCCCTCTCTGTGCTGCTGAGTAGTTGGTGAAATCTGCCAGCGTTGACAGGCAAAAATGTCACATAAATTACATTATTCTTTGTCAACATTTGTGAGTCAAAAACCGTGTTCAGTCTTCATGTTAAACAAATAACTCACTTGTTGAATGTGTTTTGAGATCGTTGTTGTTGTTGTTACTAGTGTTGTTGTTGTTGTTGCTGTTGTTGCTGCTGTTGCTGTTTATGCGAGTGTTATTTACGAGACATCAGTCTCTGGCAGACGAAGAAGCTTTTGCTTTGCAGCTCTCGTGTTGTAATCAGAGCATCCTTAATAAATCATAAATTTATACGGTCCCCTCCCCAAAATGAAAAGCAATGCATGTAAAGGAGTTTTTAGGCCCAAAGTCCCCAGACTCAGACTGAGACTGAGACCCAAAACCAAGTCTGAATCTTTTCAGATTCAGAGCAGACTGCAGGGCATGAATATATGTTGCCTCAAGGGGCATTCTGCATATATATACACATACTTGTATTCGTATTCATACTCACACTCATATATATTCGGATCGATCGCTCGTCGTTTTGGTTTCCATTTTGATCATGTCAAACGTATTATTAACTTCACACAAAAAGCGTTCGATTTTGCACCGTTTGCTGTCGCCGAGTTTTGTCGTATGTCGCCCAATGGGACCGCCACCAAAGGTAGTTCCCTCTCTCCTCTCTCCTCTCTCATCTCCCATCACTCCCTCTCTTTCAGCTCAGCTGTAGCTCATCTCTCTCTCTCCATCTCTGTCCCTCTCTCTCGCTCGCCAGCTCTTTCATTGCATATATTATGATCCGCAAACCGGAAATAATAATTCGATAAATGCGGCATGAAGATGCGGCCCCAGTTGGAGGTTTTTTAGCCCAGTTAGCAGAGAGTGCACTGGCTTACAAGTATGTGCAAGTACACGCAGAAGGCGCATTTTTCATTAATTAATTTTATTTTATTTCTATTTAGTTAATTATTTATTTATCCATTTTCAAGCTATAAGCTATAACAATTAATAAAAAATAATTAGTAAATAACATTAAATAAAGTAAAAAACTAATATTAACATAAAAATAACTTTGAAGCATCTAAAATGCAAAAAAAAAAAAGAAAAGTATAACATTTGTTGGGAACTACCAAAAAAAAGTAATCAAAACAAAATAAAATTCAAATATAAATAAAAAAAAAGTTTGTTAGCTTGATTAGACATAGCAATATAGAGGCTTTAATAGCATACTGATAATTTTATTTCGATCGATTGATTAACACAATGGAATTTCTTTATAAATAACTATTGTAAATATTATTAAAATAGTTTAAAAATAATTATAAATAGTTCAACCCAGATTCATGCCATTTTTTATAGCTTTACATTTTTTTATTTTTCATTAAATATTTTTTTTATTGATTTCAAATGTCTACAAATAATTGAAAAAAAAAATAACTTAGTAAATAAATTAATTGTAATCGTTATTATGTCGTCTGGCCTTTAAATCCAGGAAAGATTGTGCCTTTATTTTTATACGAATTGTAATTTTTATTGTATTTCATTTGTCTTTTAAATTGTCTTAATGAAACGTCGACGCGGATTCATATACTAGGCATCCAACAGTCGAGTAGCCCTTTTTGCTTGTATCTTTTTGTTTTCTTATTTTTATTTTGGTTGCAAAACCGTTCGTTTTGCTGCTGGCTGCGTTGCGAATTGTTTGCCCGTCCCCAATGTGCAACATGCAACGTGCAACGGTGCAACAACACACTTGCAACTGGCAAACGAAATTGGCATTAAAACAAAACCGAAGGCCCCAATGTGGAGTACTCCAGGAGTACTTCCCCCAATGCCGCTGTTGCCGCATTAAATGACGGAAATGCGTATGCCAATTCATTTATCTATTAATGAGCCGCCTCTGCCAGACAGAGACAGGGACAAAGAGTGAGAGAGAGTGCGAGAGAGACAAGGTGTGTGCGAGTAAGATGGCAAACGGAAATGCGCGTGGGAGTCTGGTCAGCTTATTGCCAATTCTTCAGTCTTCTTGGGTCTAGAACCTGAACATCCGCTAAACAGGACATGACTGCAATTGTTGTCGTTGTTTTGTTGTTTGGTTGTTCAGTTGCTCAGTTGTTCGGTTGTTGGGTTGTTTCGCTTCGTTATCTGGCCAAACCATCGCGAATCAGAACGCAGCCGCGGCTTCCGTTCCATTCCGTTCCAATCCAAGCCATTGCAATCCAATCCCATTCATATCCATACCACAATCCCCAACATCATCAGCCCAACATAATAATCGGACAATTCCCTTGATCTCCCTCTCCCTCTCCCTCTTCTTCTTACTCTTACTCTTTCTCATTGTCTTCCTCTTGTCGGGGGCGATCTGTAAATTTGCCGACTTTGTGGGGCTTTTTTTTTATCACTCTACTTACTCTACAGCGGGGACATTATTAACTTGTCAGGATTTGTGTCACAGTTATATACATATTTATGAGTGTCTAACTAATACATCGAGAAAACGACAACTCTACTTTGTAGTAGCAGTACTTTAGTACAAAATTTTAATGCAAGTACTTTAATTCAAAAGTTTTTTAACCAACAATCGTGTTAAATGCATCGATTTTCATGAAACATCGACATTGTTTATCGTCGCTCATTTTCAACTCTAAGTTCAGTTAATTATAACAAGATTTAATGTTATAGATTGAGATTGACAATTTTGCAAAATATTATTGGAATGAATAGAATTAAATGTGAAGGACGAATGAATTTAGAAACCATATTTAAATGACATTTCGCTTAAAATTCTGTTCAACTTTGGAAAAGCTATAAATGTTAAAAGATGGTCTAGTTTTCGACCTCACAGTTAAACAAGTTAAAGCTTTCGCTTGCATTTTGTATTTATTTGTATACCCGTTACTTATTATTACCTAACTTACTACTAAAACGTAATAAGATCGGACAAATATAAAGGTTTTAATTGCTGATTAAAGTTTTTAAGCAATGTATGTGCCTAAAAGTATAAAATAAGAAATATTTTAAATTTATTTAAATAAGTAACGGGTATCCTATAGTCAGGAGCTCGAGTATAGTCTTTGGTTTAATTTTTTTTTCGGAAAATGTCATTATATATCGTTTTTATTTGAGGATATTTCGACAACTCGATTCATTTTATGTCGATTTTGATATTACACTCGATTCACTGTTTGGATTTACTCACAAATATGAGTTACTATTTGCTACTTTTAAACTAGTTAAAGAAATTCACAAAATCAAATTAAAATCAGGCTCTACATAATCGATTGATTATTTCTTAAAGTTCCAATACAATTAATCGTCAAGTGTATCTGAACTTCGTTGCACCAAAGATGGCTTAATCTTTCTGGACGTTGTCTTTGGTTTTGCGATTTTGCATACATTTTCAACATATCTCAAAATTAGTGCAGTAAAGAGGAAGCACAAAGTTGAAAGAATCGATCGATTGAGATCGTTTCGGAATTGTCGGCATTCAATGCCTCTGAAAACCTCTTCGATTGATTAACTTGTGCTTCATATGCAAAAATGCGGCAAGTAATTTAACTTTAAATCGGAACGAGTAAGAGTAAGAGAAGTAAAGAGTTAAGAGTTGTTCCCCTTGGAGACTGCACCTAAAATCGTTTGCAGAATTTAACTCGAGACTCATCTTCTCTTTGTCAACTAAATTTGTCTCAAGTAGAAGAATGCAACGGTGCTCGTACTTCAATATGCTTCTGTGTCTTCCAGTCTGCACAAGATTATCATAAAGTTCGTATGCAGACTCAGCATTTGACTTGAAAAGTTTCCAGTTATATTTATAAAGGACTTTCTCGACTTTCAATTATCAATAATTTCAGCGATTTGCATGTGAAAAATTTTATTTCAACAAAAAATTTTGAAAATATGTGAAAAGTACTGTAATTTCATTTATTTCAGCTCAATTTTCTTCCAATGTCGATTATTTCAATCCATAAATTTCCTCGACTCGACATAAAAATTGTTTTTGTAAAGGATCTGTTTTCTGAATAATTGTATTCTTAAGAAGAAGTTGTATTTAAATTAAACAATCATAGTTAAAAACAAGTTGAAAGCTTTCTTAAAATTCAATTGTATTCATTCGCAAACTATGATAAATAGTTTTATAAGAAAATGTTTTAAATAGTTGAATTTTTTCTTGTAACAATTTTGGCTGAATTGAGTTTGATGCACTGCATAAAAACTTTTTGTCCAGCTTTGAATTTTCAGAGTTTTTCACCCATTTTCCCGCTTAATAAATAATCAAAAACAGTTGTAGAATTCATTTTCAATATTGTATTTTTGCTATAGCTATCAGTTTAATGTCCTCCATGTTTGTTAATCATAATAATAATAAAAAAAATTGCTTAAATGCTAATTGTCTTCCATATTAAACTAGAACTTAGGATTCGGCAGTCTTATAAACTATATAAAAAACAGGCACAGTCAGCGCACTTAAAAATAATTTGTACAAAGGTTTTGAAATAAAAAAAAAATAAGTGATAAATGCTTAAAATTAGAATAAATACTTTGTGGTTGCTGAGGTAATACTTTAGTCAGTGGTTGTTGTTGTCGGTGGGCGTGGCAGTGGCAGTGACTAGTAGAGTTGCCAGACAGTTTAAAGATCGTCCTGCCACGAGGAGATGTAGTCGAGGATGTCTTCGTCTTCGGCTCCCGAGCTGCAGGAATTGTTGCGATAATCTTCATAGCTGGCAGGACTCGACTCCTGTTTCAAGTCAGTTGCAGGAGTTGAATAAAAGTTGGCGGATGTTGAAGAGTTGGAGGAACTGCTGCTGCCGCTGGGCGAGATGAGTTGCAGTTGCTGTTGCAGCGCATAGAAATGTTGCTGCTGCTGCTGCAACTGTTGCTGGTACTGGAAATGTTGCTGCTGCTGTTGCTGCGACTGTTGTGATTGTTGCTGCTGCTGATGCTGCTGCTGCTGCTGCTGATTGTCGTTGTCATCGATGAGTCGCTGCAATCTTCTAATATATTCAACAGCCATGCGCAATGTGCTGACCTTGCTCAGTTTTTTATTTGCACCTGGGCCAATGCCACGCCTACCATTGCTCAGATCGGCTATGATGGCAACGGGAATGTGTTGTCGCAGTTGGCTAAAACCATTGTTGACCTGCTTGACACGATTGCGTTCCCGGGCATTGCGACGCACGACGGAGGCGCCACCGATCAGCATTGGTTGCTCATCCAGCGAATCATCGAAATGATCATTGAGATCATTCAGATGATCATCGAGCTGATGATCATTATGATGATAACCGGGCTTCGTATAGGGCGCCAAGTGTTGCCGATAGTGACTATGATTCTTGCTGCCCATTGCCATTTTGTACGACTTCTTATTTGATTACTTTTATTTTTTGGTTTTAGAATTTTGGACTTTGGTGTTTGTGGCCCTGCGAGCGCTGTCGCTGTTCTGATGCCCTTCCCTGCACCGAGCGCGCTATTTATAGGACTAGGCCAACGAGACTCACAAGATCTCACCTGCCTACCTGTGTGTGCTGAGAGACAAAAGGTGCAACATCAGCATCAGCATCACTCAAGGATCAATTCACTCATGATTGCACTCAAGAAGATACGCTCTCTCTCACTCACTCACTCACTCACTCACTCACTCACTCACTCTCTGCCAATTGAGTTACACTCCAATTCTCTCGCTTCTCTCAATTTGAGTTTTAAGTTGTGGCTGAAAATATTTGATCTCTCTTTGCAGCTGCTCCTGTGATTATACGTCTGTTGCCCTACAGCTTTGTCTGCCTCTCTCCCTCTCTTCCTTTCTCGCTCTCGCTCTCGCTCTCTCTCTCTCTTTCTCTTTCTCTCTGTGGCTGTCGCGTGCCGACTGCAAACCGGTTGATCGCCTGCTCTGCCTTCCCAGTCGTGTGGCGACTTCACTTTGGAGCCCATACACAGCAAACAAAAATCTGCGGCTCAGGCATAAAATAAATCCTAAACGATATCAGAAGTTGGCTTATTCTGGATTTTCTTAATCAAGTACAAAGTACTTGTTTTAAATAAGGTTTTTTAATCACTTCTCCGCAAACATTTGGACTTTCGGAGCTTTATACACATTTTATCACTAAAATCAAATATTTTTGACTTTTTTTTGACTATTGTTTTAATTTAGTAATAATATTTCGAATACTTTAAAAAAATACATGCTAAAATCAAGAATTTTTTAAACTTTAATTTTAGAATGATGTCTTTTTTTCTGTGTATCTGCCTGCCTTCTACTTCTTCCCTTCTTTAGCCCCTTTACTTCTCTCTCCTCGCCTCAAAGCCCTTTAAAGACGTTTAATGCATTAATAGCCGAGTCAAAAGTCTAGCTATAAATTAGAGTAGTAGACACGGCTCAAGGTCTGTTTCTGCCTCTTTCTCTTCTTTAACTACTATCATAGTCGGTCTGCAGGAGATCTTGGCATGGATCTTGGCCTCGTCAACACCTCAACCCGCCGGAGGCAGTTTTCTATTAACACTTCTAATGCCCCGATGTCCTTTGTGCCCAACGTTGGCCATCTCCAGTTGTGATCCAAGGACAACGTGCGATGCATACTCGAAAGCATTTTGAATGCATTTAGCTATTCAATGCGAATGTGAATGCGACTCCTTTTGTTTGGTCTCTGGTTGCACGCCATGCCAACCGTGTCCAAGCGATTGACATCTAGGACATCCAGGACATCAGGATATCGCTGTGTTGAGCAACTCAGTCGGTCATGCTGTGCCTCATTTAGCACTTCGCTGCAGCAGCCAGAGCAGCAGGACATGGCAGGACATTGCAGGAGATTGCATCCGCACACTCGTATCCCATCAAAGACTCAACCAGATGGTCAAATGGTCCAAATCAGAGTCCGAGTTTCGATTCTCAATCGGCCTTAGCGAATCTATGTTGATGCAATAGAAATTAGATGTGGAAAGAATCGTATTAAACTCAAATATAAACTGGGCATCTTAAAGGACATCATCTGCATTGGACAGCAGCCTATCCGTTTCTTCCTTTGATTCTAAGACGCGTTTAATTTATTTCCGTATTAACTTTGCAAATAAATTCTGTGATCTTGTTGATTATATTTTATTATACTATACAAATACTAAACTACATAAGAGGATCGTGTTAAACTCAAATATAAACTGGGAACATCATCTGCATACTTCTTTTGATCATACGATGCGTTTTATTTATTTCTTATATTATACTACTTAAATAACCATAACATACTTTTTTGTTTTTATTGTAAAATTGCAAACAATAATTGCATCTCCAATTTGTTTTCTGTTATTCTAACTGTTGCAATAAAAGTTAAATTCTCTAACATTGTTATTGTTATTATGTTATTTTCAGTCTTTTCCAAAACCTCGTGAGATTCTTCAGCCAGTATATTCTCTCACATCTCTCCCTCTCTCTCTCTCTCTGTCTCTCTCTCTCTTTTTCGCATCGTTCATATAAATTGTAAATTATTTTTCAGTTTTTAACATTTCGCGTTCCATTCGAACGTTAAGCTGGCTTAATGCCGCCTGAACAGGCCAAAATGCAATAACAATTGAGTCAAATACGACTTTCGAATGCTCTACCTAAAAAACGGATAAATATCATTACAACTTGACTAATAGGTTTAGGATAATCGCCATTTTATTGAGATTTTGTTTTTTTTTTTTTTCAGGCAGTTGGGTATTTAATAATGAAATAATATTATACACTTAAAAACTGGCGATATAAATGATGACACATTTTGAAAATTTAAATAATATTTAGTTGTAACGAATTAATGCAAAGTAACTTAATTTTAGATATATAGTAGTTCACAACTTATTCCGATAGATACTTTGAAAGACAAAATTTAAAGAAGTAACTAGATAAATAAATAAATAGGTAATGAAAAAACATAATAAAAAATGACAAAAATATTAAAAATCATGAAATAAAATGACATATGTATTTGAAGGTACTTATTGCATCATGTATATATTTAAATAGTTAACTAAATAATAAAAAAAATATACTTCCAAAATAGAAATTAATAAATAATAAATTCGATAATTAAATAAATATTTCAAACTAGAAATTCATAATTAATGAATTAAACAAATATTTGAAAAATATAAATTAATAAATAATTATTTAGATAATTAAATAAATATTTCAGACATAGAAATTAATAAATAATTAAATTGGTAATTAAATAAATATTTCGGCGCTAACGTTAATAAATAATTAATTCGATAAAATAAATGTTTCAAAAATAGAAACAAACACAAAGTTATTAACTTTAATCAATAATTAAATATAAAATATATTCTGAAGTTGCATGTTGCATCAACTGTGGATGCGGCCACAACACAGAAAGTGCGGCAAGTCATAATCAACAACTGTGGATGCCGCCACCGTTCGTTGTCGTTGTTGTGGCAAAGTGAGAGACTGAGCTAGAGACTGGGCCCAACAACAACAACAACAACAACAACATACAAAAAGAAGAAGAAGAAAAGCATGCAGATATATTTTGCGATCGGCAGCAGGCGCTATCATTATCTGACACAAAAATTTAATATAAATTATGTTGACATGTTGGCTTAAATATGGGACTTGAAACTGGCAACCCATAAAGAGAGATAGAGAGAGAGAGAGAGAGAGAGAGAAGGGGAAAGAGAGGAAAGAATACCCCCTCCCTTTTTGAGGCTGAGGATAATTGAGACTGAGGTCGGAACACCTAACTAGTTCAGTATATATACGCCTGATCCTGCCGATGCCGATGCCGATGCCGATCAGTAATTGCTAGTAAGACACGGCCAACAACAAAACGAATCGCAAAACAAAAATAAAGAAAATAAATGAAATGAATCGAAATGAAAATGGAAACGAATCGAACTGAAGCAGAAGAAGAAGCAGAAGGACTAGAAGAAGAAGAAGAAGCGGCAAATATCCGCGAATGAAGTCGTCATTAATATCGACTTGGGACTGTCAATAACTTGACATCGCATCATCATTTTCTTCTTTTTGTCTCGTCTTTGTCGACGTCTCTCTCTCTCACTCTCTCTCTCTGTCTCACTCTAGCTGTCTCCAAGCGGCTCCTGAAACTCTTTTTAAAAAGACGCAACGTCAACTTGTTGTTGTTTTTATTGTTGTTGTTGTTGTTGTTGCTTCTTTTAACTTTCAGACACTTTGCGGTACGAATTTTGACGCGCCCCAAGCCAAGGTCGAAACTTCCACGTATTTATTTGTTGTAGTTTATTTTTCCCCCAATAAATATATATTGTTATTGTTGTTGTTGTTGTTGTCATTACTGCACTTTGCATATGTCGAATGTTAATCACATTTCGACTGTGTCATTTTGAGTTTTAAATGTAATGCTCTCGATGTTGTTGGGCAACCAGAAAACAACAACAACTACAGCAACTGGAAAATTTGCCAGTGGCAACAGGACATCGATTCGATCGCCAACAATCTGTCGATTTTGGCCACACAAACTCTGTGTCAGGTCAAGAGTTGAGTTATTATTTCAAGTACTAAAGCACTTGAAAGCTGAGCAAATGCCTAAATGAAGTTTCTTTTAAAAAGGGATTTGCAAAAAAATAAAAGAATTATAAATAAAGTAAAAAAACCAAATCTTTTAAAAAAATTGTCGGAATTAATCGAAAATTCTCAGACACATGTCAACTATATTGTATTTAATTTTCAGTTTTTGTTTCAATTATACATATAGTGAACCTCTTATTATGCAGATGACTGGAAAAATCGTAGACATACAATTTTTGAAAGGGTATCTTGGAAATCAAGTAAAGTTTGTTGGCCACATTTTAGCAAAGCTATTATTTTTAATACGTATTTCTAATAGAAATTTAAAATTTAAAGTGAATACACAGAACAAACTTGCTAAAATATAATTTAAAAAACAAAAATTATAATCAAAATACAAAATCTAGTTCTTATCTAATAAAATTAGATATTTCAAGTCTTTTAATAAAAATACTAAATAGATATAATAAAATAAATGAATAAATATATATATTATAAATAAATAAATAAATGGTTTAATAAAACCAACTAAATTGATAATTTTTTCTATTAAATGATTGTAAAATTTCTAATTTTTTTTTATAAAATCTATGTTTTTATTGAGCACACAACCATCATTAAAAAATATCGACAATCATAATAGTCTTAATCTTAAGATTATAATAGATGGTCTTTAGATAGATTCGACTTTTTAATTCATCTCAACGCTTTGTTGAATTATGGAAGTTCTCACTTTGAACCTGATCTCCCAATTTCTTTCTCTCTCTCTCTCTCTCTCTTTCTGTCTGTCTGTCTGTCGATCTGTCTGCTTCAAATTGTTGACATCTTGACTGTCAACTGTTCATGGCCATCAAATTGCCGCCTGACGATGATCACTTGAAAGCGCAAAAGCCGCAAAAGTCAAGCACGAATTCGAATATGTTTTAGGCTCAAACTGAAACTGAAACTGCTGCCAATGTTGAAAGCTGGCCAGAAGTGACACCCACTCGGAAGGGATCTGTGATCTCTGCTGGCTCCTCTCCTGAAAAGATCTGATTTATGTGGAGCTGTCAGCGGCTGCGCGGCGACGACTTCTAAGGTGCGCATTTTGACGCCGCCGTTGCCAATTCTATTGGCCACATTCGCAATGATATTTATGGCCGCAAATGGAGCCATGTGGCAAGCAGGCAGGCAGGGAGGCAGGGAGGCTGGGTGGGAAGACAGTTTGTTGTTGGCTCGTATCTGGAGCCACGATCGAGTGCGATTTTTGATTAATTGTAATGCGAGAACTTTGATTAATTGCGGCCACGTTTGCGGGCCACGAACATAACAATTTGTTTTCGCATTGCATTAAATCAACGTTGGTCTCGTTGCCTTTTTGGCGTGTTATTGTATGGCCAACACCTTGGCGGAAGCATTGACTGTCCCCATGCTATCGATGCAACGATATATCGATAGTATTTATGAGTTGTTAGCCTCAATTTATGAATGGCCCCCAAAGCATCTCGAAGGATTTTTGGGCTCTTGACTCGGCAATTATGCAAAAAGTTGTCAAATGTGGCAAAGCGCGAGGGGCAGGAGGCGTGGTCTGCCTGTGACTATCAACAAAATATAATCAAAAAAAAAAAAAAAAAAAACAGCAACGGCAACAAAAACGACAACGACAACGATCAAAAAATTACCAAAAGAAAATTGTACCAGTTTTTTTTTTTAACTTGAACTTGCCAGCAATTTACATGTCCCTCAGTGCCCCCTCCCCTTTAACCGCTGCCCCCTCTCAGGTCGCTGTCTTCATTCTTCCTCTTGAACAACAAAACCAATCAACGCGTCTGTCAGTCGCTGTTGCTGTCTCTGTCTGTGTCTCTGTCTCAGTCTCATTCTTAGTCTCTGTCGGAGTCGCTTATCGGTAGCCGCGCTGAAATCAGCTTCTGGCACATCACGATCACGTTACCCCCCTTTCTACCTCTCCCTCTCCTCTCTTCCCCTTTCGCCGAAGCACTTTTTCTCTTCATTCCACATTTGCCAAGCCAGTGGCCGAGCCTTTGGCGATCCGTGCTCGTTGCTCCTGTCACAATTACAACGGCAAGTGCAGCAGACTAATGACATCCACGACGACGACGACGACGACGGCAGTTGGCAGTGCACACTGCTTCCAAACTCGTCAAAAATCAAAGCGAGAAATACTAAAAATACTTAAAATTTAGAATCTTAAATAATGATTATTTTCATATATTTTTTTTAAAGAGTAAAAGCCTGAAACAATTTTGATAAAACATACTTTACATAAGCCATACATTCAAAGTAATTTTTATTTTGATAAAAAGTCATTAATAACGATTACATGCGATTTTAATTTTTTTCTCATAATTATAATATTTATAAAATTTCTTACTTTCATTTATCTTTGTTTCAATATATTTTCCAATAATGTATACCTGAATTTAAATTGATTTGTTTTATTTACCCAATAAATATTCTAAATATTGTTAAATGATAATGATTTAATTTGTATTTTTGCTGTAATTTACATATGTACGAGAATTTACTTTATACTTAATATATTTCTTGTAGTGTCTCATATATTTTATTTCACTTGGGATTTGTACGCTTTCATAAGCATTTATTTCTTGCATAAAAAAACACTAAAAATCAGCTTAAGAAAAAAAAGAAGTCAAATATACTTTTAATATAGCAAATAGTATTTTGATATTTACGAACTAAATATAATGTTTGGGGTAACATACATTTCTGTACAATTTTCTAATAACTCAAATAAAAAACAAGTGGGAAAGGCTATAGTCGAGCGCCCGACTGTGGGATACCCGTTACTTATTTTAATGAAGTTTTAAATATTTTTTATTGCATGCTTTTAGGCACTTAAATTTTTTAAAAACTGTTATAAGCCATTACCACTTTTCAATTTATCAGCTCTTGTTATGATTTAGTGGGATGATAGGTAATAATAGTAGTTAACGATAATTAGTAAAAAAAATTTAATATCTTGAAAACTGTGCTTGTGGTGGTTTTTTGCGATTTACGAAGACGGAAAGGGGCGTGGCAAAAATTTTAAAAAAACTTGACCCCACTATAGAAGTCTGTGTGCCAAATTTGGTTGCTCTAGCTCTTATAGTCTCTGAGATCTAGGCGCTCACACGGACGGACAGACGGACAGACAGACGGACAGACAGACAGACGGACATGGCTATATCGACTCGGCTGTTGATGCTGATCAAGAATATATATACTTTATAGGGTCGGAGATGCTTCCTTCTCCCTGTTACATACATTGCAACGAATACAATATCCCCTCTTACTTATTTTTATAAGTAACGGGTATAAAAAACACAAAATATAGGTTTTTGAATCAAAATGTAAAAATGTTGTACTTGTATTTATAATCATCGTAATCTTTGTGTCTTAAAAATGAACACAAGTTCATTAATTTTTAATAATCACTACTAAAAGTAGTAATACTTTTAACTTTTTTGAAACGATGTTTGTGGCAAATTAAGCTGGCTTTATTGTATTTGAATTTTGTCGTAATTTTGAGTTGTTGCCACTGTGCCACTGTATTGGGGCACGGGGTTGGTTGGTTGACACGGAAACCTGATATGGCACACACGCGTCTTGGCCCGCGACTTGCGACTTGCGTCTTGGCCTGATCAGGCCTGTGGCGTGCGCGTGCAGCGCAATTAACTTTGTTGTAAGGCAGCCAGGCAACACTTTGACATTGACTGGCTGCCCCTGCCCCTGCCACTGGACACTGGACACTGGACACTGGACACTCGACACTGGTTTGGGGCACATACATATACAATACATAGCAGAGGAAGGAGCAAGAGAGACGCTGACTCTGACTCCGACTCTGACTCTGAGACTGTCTTTGGGGCACACGGCGACAATTTCACCTGTTGCCACAGCGCTGACACAGTAACTTATATTATTTGCATGCCACTTGCAGCACTTGCATTTTGGGCCCAGCTCCGAGTTTGGGCCACGTCTTCAGCTAGAGATCTGAACTGGTTTCCAGTTGCGAGTTGCGGGTTGTCAGCGACTAAAATGATGGCGTAATGAGCCGTTGCTGCCACGTGCAACAAAGTGCAACATGCAGCCAAGTGGGCTGTGCCCCGGGTCAATGGTTAATTAGAGCACAATCATTTTTTCAGGTGCGCCTCGAGTCTCGTTAAGCAGCCAACCGCCCGCTGAGCGTGCCGACCTCTGACCGACCTCTGACCTTCCTCCTCGCTGACCGCCTCCCGTCTCCCTTCTCTCGTTTGCTGTCTTCAACTGCCAATTAAATGTGGGTCAGCATTGCAATTAATATTTGCAGCTTAGCACATCATTAGAAGCAAATACACACACACACACACACATACACACACAACTGGAACAGGCAACAGGCCAGGAAACTGTCTGCTGTATCTAAATACACCCAGAGAAAAAAAAAACATATTAAACTAAATTAAATAAATAAATAATGAAATAAGTAAATACAGTTGAACTTCCATAACTCGAATTTGTCTCTACGTCGAACTAAATGAGTGGAAGTGAAATTAATAAACTTAAGATAAAAACCTCAATAAGTCAAATATCTCCATAACTCGAACATTTTCTTTGAATAATGGTGTTTCGATTTAGGAGAGTTTGACTTTAATTAAATAAAATTATAAAATAACATACACTTTAATAACAAAGTTAATATGAATATTGTAAAATATCTTAAGTAAATAATTCTAATTTTAATTTAGATAAAAATATGCGGAAACGTTAAAAAAATTGTATTCAACTGAAGAATGTTTTACATTATATTAAAATTGTGAAATGAAATAAATTCAAAGAATGTTTTTAAATATATAAAATTTCCAATTTATTAGAGAATTTTCCATTATTTTTTTTGTCCTCTCAAAATGTTATTATATTTTACATAATATATAAGCAAATATTTTATTTATTTATATTTTTTAAATATATATTTTTTTTTAAATTGACACTGCAATTTAAAAACATTTTATTACTCAGTCTTCGCTTACTTTCACACTAACTTAAAGTCTGTAACCCTAACAGTGTAGATTTGAATCGTTTTTTTCTTTAGATTATTTTCCATAAGTTAGAATCTTCAAATTTTTTTAATAACAATATTCAGAATTTGATTTAAATAGCTTGCATTTTAAAACTAAGTATGAAATCCATTTAAGTTAACTGTATTCGTAGTTTAATTATAGTAAAAGGAGACTTACTCATTTCAATTTTGCTGATAAAACTAACTCAATTGTAAGTATTTCATTTTAAGATCCTTTTTCTCTGGGTGTATTTAGCATGCTTCATTTAGTCAATGAGCCAATTGCGTGCGTCAAAGTCAAAGTCAAATTTAAAGTTAACATCAGCGTCTCAGTCGATGTTGACGTCAACGTCAACGTCAGAGACAGAGACAGAGTTCGCGTCAGTCTTAACTGATTCTCATTGATTAATTGCCATCATTAGCATATGGAAAGGACGGCATGATTGATATGATACGAGTACGAGTATGAGTATGAGTATGAGTACGAGTACGAAAATGTTGAATAGTATGTGTTGCCCCCAAACATGGCAATGTTGCATGGGCCAATATCGAGGCAAGTGGACCACCAACGACGCTTCGTTGCGCCACGGAATGTGGCTCTTAATGTGCGCAGCCCTTAAAAGGGCAGCCAACAAGTGTAGCGCCAACTTTACAGCTTAGACTGACAACTGCAGGCAGCTTTTGTGTATTTTGTATTTTGTATTTTGTATTGAGTTTTGTGTTGTGCACGCCAAAAGGGGCATGCAACAGGGGCAGGAACAGCACTGGGCCAAGACGAGCGCTAATTGTTAACAAATTGTGGCCGAGGCAACAAGTGCAGCCAAATGGCCACGGCATTGGCAAATGCCAACGACACGCAACTTACCTTGCAACCAGCAACAACTGAAACTGATGCTGCACCTGAAACTGAATCTCCAACTGAAACTGTGTGCAACAACAACAACAACAACAACAATGAAGCACACGCAATCCGCGCGTAACTGAAAATCCATTACAAGCGGGTCACGACACTGAAAGCACCACACGGAGCACCACTTGAACTCGCCCCACTCGCACCACTCACTAAAACTGAAGCTGTTGCTGTTGCTGCCAAACAGAAGCCAATCACATGGACAGACAGACAGACAGACATACAGACAGACAGCAAACAGTGGCTGCAATCTCAGCTCAATTTGTGGCGGCTTTTCTTGTTTTTATTAGATGCTGCCCCAGCTGAAGACAAAGTTGCCACAACAGCTTTGATTTCGCCTGAGAATCCTCAGTTGATCTTGCTGGGTGATCTTTTTACAGAGCAAAATTCTTCTATAACATACCCTTATATTATTTTTAAATATGTTTCTTATTTCCTACAATACATTCTTCTCAATATAAGCTTATTTCATTTATAACTATTTGTATCGATATTTTTAAAAGTATTTAAGTATTTCAACACTGATCTTCAATTTAAATGTGTCTTATTAGTTAAGATCTCAAAAAGTCTCTTATCTCATGTAGTCTCCTCTCCGATCGATTGTCTGAAATGCTGATAATTAAATTCAGTTCAGTTCCGTTCAACTCAATCATGTACACATTTTTAATGCTAATTTTACAATGCCAACTTTAATAATCAGAATTTAATTTCATCGATTATTGATAAGTATTATTTTCAATCCTAAAAACTATAGACTTAGCTTAATCTAAAGATCCTCGAAATCTCTCTTTTTGCAGACTGTTTCTGTTTGTGTAGTAATTTTAATTCGTCGGCAATATGAATTACTTTTGAGCTGGACTCTCCCCACTAAGGTACATCAAATGATCTTATGATTATAAGTAATAAAGACTTGATTTGATTTAATGCCTGTTGAATTCACTTTTATGCTTCTTTTAGTCGATTGTAAATAATGTATGAGCTTAGGAAATTACAAAATTTTATACTTCCCAAAGTCGTGAAAATCATTTGCATGAGATTTTGATCGAGTTCGCTAATATAGTTTTCTTTGATGACATTGAAAGTTAGTTTCTGATTAATTTTGCTTCTTATACGCTAGCAAAGTCTCTTTTCGTTATGATTTTGGCGCATTTACACGTTGCCAATTATGTTTCGTGCAACAAAGTTGAGTTTCAGTTGCAGCTTTAGTTTAAAGTTGCAGTTTTCAGTTTTCAGTTTCATTTTTCAGCTAATTGGCCGCCTATAGGTCGTAAGTAAGTATGTTATCAATGGCTAGATTGCCGCCCCATAATCTGCAACCATCATCATCATCATCATCATTATCATCATCAGTAGCTTCAGTTGCAGATGAAGATGAAGATTAAGTCGCAGTTAAAAGTTAAGTTAAAGTTGAGGCCTGATCATCGTTTCATAAATGCTGTTGGGGCCATAACTTTCCATCAAGAGTTTCAATTTCAATATTAAAACGCGTCTCTGATGCGACAGTGGCAATTGCTCTCGATCGGAGCTGCGATCGCTCCATCGATCGGGTAAAAGTGAATAACTACCTGTTTTTATGTACTATACCCTTCTAGATGGTATTCTTCTTTATTTAGTTAATATGTAGCACTTCAAAAGAAGGGGTGGTGGAAAAGTATATAATGTCTTGATCGGAATACAGATGATAGATATATCGATCTTGGTAGAGGGTTTCTGTTTACTTGATATAAAGTTGTCATATACATATCTGTCTTTTCTCTCAGATATACCAACCACCGAATATGCAGTTGATATTTTTTTTTTAAATATTCTAATAATGTTTAGAATTAATCGCACTACTATAACATAAAGCTGTCATAGAAACAATCAGTCGAACAATTCGTTTAGGTATGAAATAAAAATATTTGTGCTATCATCAGATAAATTAACAAAACTCCTGAAATAAAGTTGGCTAAAATCGCATTACTATTTTTTATAATCCTCAATGCCACGATGAATGCAAGGGCATTAAACCTTCGGCGTACATATAACTTTAATATTTTTTCTTCTTTTTTTTCATTTTTTTTTTTACTTTTTTTGGATGATCAACTTAGGGTCCCCCCAAAGTATTGAGTCGATTGTTGCCGTCGGCCCCATTTGGAAATTCATTTTCACTCTGGGCGCAGCCGCAAGGCAACTTCATCATCATGATCATGATCATCATCATGATGACCATTATGATCGTATACAGCATGATGATCGACCGCAGGCAAAAGTGTGCTCCAGTTTAATTGAAAGCGGTTTTTTGTGTAACGGCCTTGATGGCAACAACAACAATTACAACAACAACAGCAACAATTACAACAACAACAACAACTTGTCCGTGGCATGCTTCGAGGTGTGAGCCAATATCAGAGCCCCCAATGCACTTGTCTTAAATGTAAGTACGACTTAAAGTTGTTACTGTAATTTGTTGTTGTTGCTCCTGGTTTATTGATTGTATTGACGAAATGGAAATTTGTCAATTCTCACCGCTGATCGTTGGTCTGGCAGCTGGAACGCTTCACATATTTGTGGTCTTGTGCCAATGAGCTGAGCTTTTTCTTTGCGGCTTTTGGGACTTTCAGTTTTCGAATGCGGTTGACCCACAGCCAAGGTCGTAATTAAGCAAGGGGACGAAACAAAGCGAAGAGCAGAGAGGGAATGGAAAGGAAAGGAAAGGAAAGGAAAGAAGTGAAGATAAACGGGAAAGGGGCATGAAAAGTCTTTAAGATAAGTCGCACTAAACTCGCTTACAACTCAATCATCAAATGTGTGGCACTCTGAGAGAGAATCGAGTCGAGTCGAGTCGAGTTTATCAATGGGCTGTGTTTTATCCGGGGCAATACAAGAATAACCTTTTAATTAAACCGTGCAACGGTTATGGCGACAACGATAACCAAAATCGTTTGACGCTCTCATCGCTCTTCACGCGTGTTTGTCATATCGCTAACCCAAACTCATTCCAAACTCATCCCAATCCCAAACTCAAACTCATACCCAAACCCAATCCTATCCGCACACATATCCGACTTTGGCTATGCCACATTTTATCGCCTCCGCTGCCTCTGGCGATTGTCGCACGCAGCTCGTTGCACGTTGCACGTTGCACTTGCGTTTGTTTTTATCAATGAACGAACGAAACCCTAACGCAACCCTAACCCAAAACCAACAACCAAAACTCGAGGCTTCAAACTCCAGCATGAATGAGACTGCTGCCTCGCATTTGGCAAGCGATTAGATTGCCTGCATTTTGATACCCTGTAAATAGGCAGACATTGGAAGGGTATGCCCGTTAGCAGGCAGTTAGAGACTTTGAATAACTGGAAAAGTCAAGATTTGTTTAAATTTTAAGTTATGAATTATAAATTGTAAATAAGATCACATTCTAGAATAAATATTCAATTCGACATACAATAAATTAAAATAAATATATAATAAAATATAAGTCAAATGTTTGAACAATTAACCGCAACACTGCATGCTAAAAGAGTTTGTAATTTTTTTTAGAACTATAAAGTCTTAACCATTTTGCAATTTTAAATTATGAATTTAAAAATCCTCAAAAAATTTTATTAACATTAAAAACAATTGAGAAAGTTCGAATTATTAGATTAAAGGATCTAAGTCGACAGTACGATTAATACAATTGCAGGATATATTCAAGTAGTGGGTATTACAAGAGTTTAAGAGCTGGGAACGGGGCAAGTACATTAGTTGCACAGCTGCGTTTGTCGGGCAGATTCTACCTGGCCGCAGATACTCGTATCTGGCAGATACAATTGTATCTGTATCTGTTCTTGTGTGTGGCTGGCTGGACACACGCTACACTTGTTCGCATCGACTGTCTGTCCATCCGTCTGTCTGTCTTTCCGTCTGTCTGTCTGTCCGTCTGTCCGTCTTGCTGTCCGACTATCAGCATCAACATTTTTATGCGACTGCCACCAACAACGTTGTTTGTGTGGAGAAAAGTGGGCTGCGATGCGATGCGAACAATTTTCGTGGTGTCCTTTGAAGTTGCTTTCATTAAAAAGACATAAAATGTCAATCAAGATAATTTCAGCTAACAAAACACAAAAAAAAAACACCAACAAGAGGCTAAAATTGTCAACAGAAATTCGAATGCGAATCCGAATGCGAATGCGAAAAGCTTGTGTGAATTGAGCGATTAAAATGCACTTTCTTTTTTGTCACTCGCCAAAAAGGGAGACCGAATAATGCAAGTTATTCACGGGTACTCATGAGTACTTCAGCAGTACTCCAACAGCATCACATTTCACGCCTTCAATCTGCAAACAATCAAAATCAATTACAACTTAGTTAAAAGACGCATAAAAATTGTTAAGCGTCGCTTTTAATTGAAATGAAAATGAACAAAAAATTAAAAAACTACTGCAGCAGATGACTTAAGGCACGAACTTGGCACTTGCAAGTTTAATCACAACTGCACAGCAGGTCACAATTGTGGCAAGTGCCACGCCCGCTGTTTGTTGGCGCCTTCAATTAAGTAGCTCTATTTAAAGCAGCGTGCACCACTTGAGTCGCTCTCAATCAACAACGGAAGCCATAAATGGCAGCTTGTTATTAACGCCGTCTAGCAGCAAATTAGCAACTGCTTTTTTTCTCTTTGTTGGTTTATTTCATTTTATAGAAACCACAAAAAAACACCAAAACCACCAAAGCAGTCAGCAAACCACAGTGAAAAAGCAGCCAAAACCACTAAAAATGCTTACGATTTATTGCATTTGAATAAGCGAAAACCGTCACTAATGATAGTGTTAAAAACAAACAGAGCTGAGAGAGAGAGAGAGAGAGAGAGACAAACAGAGAGTGCGATCGAGATAGCAGCAGAGGAAGAGGGCGGTAATTTGGGAGAGACTATCTCAATATTTGTTTTAGCTGCCAGTCAATGAAAATTTCTATAATTTGCATGCAGTTTCTTTTTGTATTTGGTTTATTTTTGTTTTTTGCCCTGCTTGATCCTGGCTAAAAGTCCGCACGATCCTCGCTCAACTTGGCTAACTGGCTGCCCTATGTAAATCATGCAACGACGCAAACCGCAAATTAGCCACACGTATGAAGCTAAAGCTGACTTTGAATCTGAATCTCAAACCGAAACTCAAACTGACTTGGACTCTGGTTTTGGTTTTGGTTTTGGTTTTGGCCTCTGTCCAATTCCGAGTATTTTTCTCGTTAACTCGCGACGCGGCGGCTTCTTAATGCTTTTCAATAAATTTTCAGACACGATTCGCGCGATTCACAAGCTGGACTACGGGGGTGGGGAGGGGTGAGGAAGGAATCCGGCCCGGCAGCAGACGCGTTAATAGAGCAAGTGTTGTTTTGCTCACTTTTGGCGTTAAGTGTTTCGCACAGCAGCCGCCAACTTGCATTCAGCAGCCAGGTGTGGACTGTGGACAAGGGGGGTAACGGCAGGGGCGGAGTGTGGGGTAGAAGAGTAGGGAGTAGGGGCGCTTTTTGTAATCAAAAAGTAAATAAATGCCGGCAGTCAACGCTGCTTTCGCCTTGTTTGTTTTTATTTTTCTCTCTCTGCATTTTTCTCGAAAGTCACAAGCTGCCGCATGCCACGCCCACAACAGCACGCCCGCCCAGGCCCTGGCATAAATCATGCAACTAAATGCGTATGGGTATAGGGGTGGGAGGGGAGGGGAGGGGGGTTAACAACGCTGCCAGCGCCTCAGTCTCAACATCAGTCTCGACTTTCAGCTTCTGCTCCCCTTGTAATTATGTGTGAATTTTGGCACAGCCATCATTTCACACAGCATCCCAATTTCCCTTGCTCCTCCCCTCCCCCAACCACTGCCCCTGTCCCTACAATGTTGCCCCCACTCAGCCCAGTTGCCACTTAAAGCTACCCAATAAAGGGCGTGGCGCATGCAAATGACTGCGATGAGAAGACGCCGGAAAGAGCAGGAAAGGACTTTAATTCCAAACGAGTTTTAATTCCATCTAAATGCGGCAGCTGTGAGTTATGAATCAGTATTCACGTGGATACGAGTATCTGTGAATACGGCATTCAAACTCAAGAGATATTTATTCATAAAACCCGCAAAAACGAGTTTGAAATTCAGGCGTTTTCGATGTAAGATTTAAATTGCGCTGCCTAAAAGTATGCAATGCAAATGAATTTTAAAAATTTAGTGGCGCCAACTAGCGGCAGGCACTAGTAATATTTTTTTAAGCATGTCCCTGAAAGTATGCTACGAAATTACAATCGAAGAATATATTTTTTTTTTCTTTTTATTAAAAAAGTTGAACTTTTAAAAGTTGCTAGCTTCTGAACTACTAAGCCAATCTCAAAGCTATATGAGAGAAACTTGTAAAGAGATTAGTTACCTTGCATTTGAGTGCTTCTTTGACCACATCGGTAATTTAGATCTCGTGGTATACTTTAAAAATTTGAGAGCCACTTTGAAAATTTGGAAAAACATGAATATTTCGAAAAAAATTTTAAGTGCGATTTTCGTGTTTAGTGACATGAAAAGCAAAAATTTGTCTGATTTTGTAAACTAGTGTAATAACACTACATTCATTCATTCTTAAATTCAAAGTTTTTAGCTTGTTTATTAAAGTGCATCGATTTGTATGGGCCCGGAAAATTAAAAAATGGTAACCAACTTTCATATTCTATGGTCAATAAGATGTTTTCACCAAAAAATCATAGTTCTAAAATGAATTCCTGGTCCGCGCTTTTGAGTTGAAAAATTAATTTTTTCGAACATCTTAGGTGTTTATGGACCGATCCTTACAATCTTGGTGTCAATACTCTTGTTAGGACCAGGATTTTTTAAATTCAAAAATTATATTTTTACTGCCTAAATTTGGGGAATCATCATCATTTGTAAAGAAGTTTTAATTACCAGCTGAAATTTAAGTGCTAAATCAAATGTAATCCACAAATCAAGAAGATATTCGCTTAAAAGTGTTTAAAAAAGTTTTAATTTATTTTTCTTACTTGACTAAAATGGAGAAAAAAACACTAGAAAGACTGAAAAAAAGAAAATAAAAAGTTGCACTCAAAAACAATAATTAAAAAAAAAAAATACTTTACTTTGTGTGTGCATGTGTGTGAGTGTGCTTGGGTGTGTGTGTGTGTGTGTGACTATGTGTGCAATGGAAAAAGTGCTCAAGTGTGTGTGTGTGTGTGAGAGAGAGAGAGAGAGAGAGAGATAGTCCTTATCGTGAGTCGCTTCTGAAGAGTCCTTAGCCCTGGTGATGATGATGCCACCAGCCAGATTGGCGGGCATTCACATAGCTCTTCAGTCCCTCCCTCTGGGGGGCTGGCGGCTGGTGGGTGGGGAAGAGATGGGGTCCGCTCGTCTCGTAGTTGATGCCGTTGTGCTGGTTGAAGACATACGCCTTGGGCACGTCGAGGCCACCCGATGTCGAGGCGGACACGCTGACACTGGAGATACTCTGACTGGGCGAGACATTCACGGGCGCCGGGGCGGCGGGCAGATAGGTGCGAGGGGGGGACGGCGAGGGCGCCCAGCCAGTGTTGAGCTGCGGCTTCTGGGGCAGCAGATTAGGGCGATAGGGCTTGTAAACCGGTGTGGCCGAAGACACAGCATTCGAGGGACCATAGGCATTATTCCGCAGATC
The DNA here is from genome assembly GCA_035047525.1 of Drosophila quinaria. Lineage (NCBI taxonomy): Eukaryota > Metazoa > Arthropoda > Insecta > Diptera > Drosophilidae > Drosophila > Drosophila quinaria. The sequence continues at coordinate 34,895,454 of JAWNPO010000455.1, forward strand.
GCAGACTGTGTTCTCGATGAGGGCGCCCAGGGGCGCCGTATAGATGCGGAAGTTGACGTCGCTGTAGTCGAGATCGGAGAGCAGAAAGACGGGCATGCGATCGGAGAGAACCCAGACGTTCTTGTTCTCGTCGATCTTGACGTCGGCGGGAAACACGAGTCCGACATCGTCGCGATCCACGATGCCGTGGAATTGCGGAGTGTACGGCATCGACGAGTGCCAACAGCCAACGGCATTCTGATCAATCAGATTGAACAACTCGACGCCATCGTCGCTCATCACTCGGGCCGTGGTATGAGCATTTCCTCCACGCTCGTCCAAGGCCACAAACTCATGGTAACTGTCCTCGGTGCGAGATTCATCCCTCAGAATCCGTGTGGACACCGCGAACTGGCGATGACTGGCCAGGGGGCTGAAGTAGAGAGTGCGATAGCCATCGGAGCGAATGGGCGACAATGCGATGCCAAAGATGCCCTCCTCACCCCACTGGAAGTTCAGGCCGGCGATGTTGTAGTCCCCCCTCAGGGGATCCGGAAAGAAATAGGAGTGGGCGGAGAATCGCCACGACTTGTTCAGCTCCCATGAGTAGGCAATCAATCCATAGCCCAACTCATCCGAGAAGTAGGCGTAGGCATCGTCGCAGGTCTTGCCAATGTCCACGGCGATGTTGGCAATAAACGTGTTCGGATTTGTATCTTCAGCTCTCAGTTCATAGCGACGGATACGCGTGTTTGTGGTCAAGTCGAAGACGTTGACGGCATAGGGACAGGGATTGGTCGTGGTGTTGCCAATGCCCACAGTGCCCGTGTCCAGCACCCAGAGACGTCCGCACTCGTCCACCTTAATGCGGTACGCCGTCGTCAGGCTGTTGGCGCAGTCTCCGGCCGTGTTGCTGCGCCAGTCCGGATACGGTATCAGCTCCGGGGAGCCCGTCAGACTGTGCTCCATGTTGATGTACGTCAACGTGGCCGGAATGCCTAGAAAACGTTGACATTTGAAGGATTATTATTTTCGAGATATCAATTATAAAACATTTATTATTACTTGATAAATGCCATAAAAAAGTAAAGAATTATGAATTTTAATTTATATTTTTGTTTAAAAATTGCATAAACATTTTCATTTCCATGATGAAAATGATTATTACAAAAAACGTTTTTCTGTGTGTTTTGTTGTCATTACAAAATGTATCACTTTATAAAATAACACAAATATCAGAGTTTCTGAATACACTGAATCCACTAATTATGTAATATTTATGATAATAATAGAGAATAAAATTTCAAAAGGCAAAGTAAATGTACCCAGGAAATTATTTGAATATATTTGAAAATTTTAATGTTCGAAAAAAAATTAAACTAAATTTTATTTTATTTCAAATTTGTGCAAAATGTATGTGTATATGAAAATACAATATAACGAATTTAAATAAAAATGTAAGCTATTTTTTTTAAATCATTATTCTTTGTAATTTGTCTCAAAAACATTTATTTTAAACATATAATAAAATTAAAAATGATTGAAATATAACTGAAATTGAAATTTAGACCCATTAATAATATTAATATCATTAAATTTAAACAAATATCATAATTCTTAAATAAAAATTGAAAGTTAAAAAACAAGTGTTAATAATTAGATTGAAATTTAAAGATTTTCCTGTTATCCATATCCAAAAATGGAGTATCTCAGAATTTTCACTATATCCCGATAATTGTTGGTTCAAATGTTTGTTATTTTTTATGCCCATATCTTTTATGGGTATTCGGTATTCCAGCTAGAAAAGTATGCGAAATATGTACGTTTAATGGTAAGTGAATGTTGCAAGTTGTCCGCAAGTTCCGTTGTCATTAGCCGGCATTTGACGAGCAACGGCATCATCATCATCATCATCATTATGACGATCATCATTATTGTCAGCGATTCATGAATTGCTTTGGTTGCTTTGGTTTCCGCTCCAGTTGACGCGTCTCGTCTCTTAACCAATTGGCGTTGCGGGCGGGCGTGCGACTTTGTTGCACTTGTCTTGTCTTGTCTTGGCCAATTCTATAAGTGGTCTCCTGACTGACTCCCCTCCTTGTCTAACTTCTGCTGTGCAAATATACCACCTGGTGGTAAACCAACAGTTACAGCATTTATTGCACATTAGTGCACATACTCGCTGCTCTGACAAATTTTATTGCTCTTGCTTAAACTCTGAATGCATTTTGGCATTATTAACTCAATTGCCATCATAGAGCTTGGCTAGACTCAACTTCATAAAAGCCAAGACACGGAAAGCTGGCTAAGCAATTAATGTAAACAATGTTAAACAATTAAATTAGAGCATGGAAATTGATTTTCAGTCCAAGCGGACAAGATTGAAAGTATATTCTAGACAGAGGAATAGATTTTATTTAATCTTCTTTGTATATTTTTTTAATAACAAGATAAAACAATTGTTGTATACAAATTTTTTTAATAAAATTTTTCACTCTTGCAGTGTTTTTTTTAAATAATACTTTGTTTTCTTTAAATATTTAGCGACTTCAATTCGACTTTAATTGGGAATTTTAATTCGTATTCATTTCTTACTCAACTTAAATTTGAAAAGTGAATAATTTATTCCAATTATTTATTTATTGTAAATTATTTTATTTTTTTAACTTCAATTGATATTTGTCTACTGCTCTTAGGCGACTTTGAACATAGTAAAATATAAAACTAAAAACATTTATTTACACAAATTCTGGCTACCAGTTTCGATCCGATTCAAGTCGAATTCAAGCTACATTAAATCCCGTCCATTAGATTACCTAACCCAACATTTGTTTGACTTTCATGACAGTGTCAATCACATTCGTATGCAATTTCACCACGCTAAGTGGAGCACGTACTGGTATTTGGATGGCCTGTCAAGCTGTCAACTGGGGTTATGGCTCAATCTCTTTGCTAACTGGACGATCAGTTGTCCAGCTGTCGGGTTAAACAACATCCTACATCCTGTACCTGATATCCTGACTCCGATTTCAGCTCCGACGGCTTGTCAATTGCCTGAGCATAGCTTTAATTTGTGCAATTTAATGGACAGAAAGTGTGGCAAATTGAAATAGTAGTCGAGCTTAAGTTTTGGATGGTTTTGATTGAAATTTCCTGTTGACTTGATATTGTCGCAGCTGCCTTAACGAATCTTTATCATTTTTGGCTGTTCCGATCGGAACCTGTTCCGCACATTCGAGAAAATTAAAGAAAAAAAAACATTAACATTGCTCGACGCATTTGCAAATTGCAAACGACCAATGAATTTTCCATTATTGACTGGCTATACGATAAAAGCAGCCAGCTAGCCAATTAGCTATTTGGCTTTCAGCTTGTTAAAATCACATAAAAGCAAAAGCAGCTCAGTGAGCTTCATTTATAAATCACTGATATTAATTTGTAATTCAATGGATTTTCTTTCAATTTCAATTTCAATTTCAATTGCAAATGACATGACAGACAATTTGCGTTGAGTCTGAGTTCGATTCTTGAATAATTTGAGAACTTGAGCATTATTCAAAACTGTCGCATAATAAGCACAACAGTAATAATAATAATAATATTGTTATATTCAAGTACTCAAGTATTCAATTATTCATTCGAGTCTTTTTGAATGGAGAGAGGTTAACATTGATTGATATTAATATTGTTGACGCTTGACAACCTCATTATAAAGCCAATAAATATCAACTGAACCGCAGCTGCTGTTTTTACTTCATATTTCAAATTCAAATTTGTTATACAAATTATGAGATTTACTTTTGATTAGCTAATTGATTTGTGATTTATGCTTTTGAGCCGCATATTTTTTTTATTATTGTTCCGTGGCTTGTGACTTTCGCTCTTTCGCCTTCTTTTTCTGCGGCAAAAAATTCATTGAAGCGTACCTCAATATTTTAGACTTCACTTGACTCTACTTGTTACTTGGACGGCCTTCTGGGCCACGCAGACATTGGCATTCCAATTCCAATTTTACGACCATTGTTGCCATTCTTAAGATAAAAAGCATAAATATAGAGCCCAAGGCTTTTGCCTCCGCACTGAATGGAAAAGCTAGAAAGCTAACCAGGGATTAACCTTAAGTAACTTGCGACACTTTGTCAATTGATTTGAGATAGACAAGATTGCATTATTAATATATATGTAATACATATTTCAAAATAATTTTATATGTTTGGATAACTTAATATCTTACTTTTTCGATATAAATTTGAAGTATTTTGTTTTTTTTTTAATTATTTTATTATTTTTATTTATTTTTATAAAATGCACTATTTAAATAACAAGCTAAGAAACTCCGAAATTTTAGTCTTTAGATCCCATTTAAACATTCTATTGACTGAATATTAAAAGATACTAATGATTAATTTTAATGCATGAATTTAAAAATTTAACAAATTGAAAATTTATTAGTAATAAAATAAAATAAATTCCCTGTATATTTTCTGTGTTTCAGACTACGAGTATACGAGTAAAAACTCAATATGATATAATTAATTTATAAATACTTATGCAACGTAAGCAAGAAACATTTTCATAAAATAGTTAATCATTTTTATAAATTTGATCTTAATATTTTAAATTATTATTGGCTAGATTCTGGGCCATTTCAGCAACCAATTATCATTTCGGGCAGACTATCAAAAGGTTTTGACACACAATGCATTCAAGTTATTTACAAATCGCACTCGTTGCACTCAAAATGCAACTCTCACTTTGAAACAACTCATTCAGCTAATTGTTAAATATATATACTCTTGTGTTTACATTTATATTTAATTTGAATTTGTTTATTGCTGTGTTTTTCATTCTAACGGTAAAGCAATAGTCAAGGTTTTGAAGAAGCCTTCATAATTGGCACTTGGTATTATTTATTGGTTTATTTGAAGAACCACTTAATTAAGCATTTATTACATAAAGCTTTATTATTTTTAACGATTTCTGTTTGATTTAAATGAGAAAAAAAATTAAGAAAATCTCTAGCTGTTTTGACGATAAAAAAGTCTAGCCTAAGAAACTTTAATTACATAATTGTACAGTTTATAATATAAATTGAATTTTAGCTCTTCAAAATGTCATAACTTTTAATTTGAAGAAAATGGGGAAGTGGAATTCAATTAGTGAGTTTGTGGAAAATTCTATAAGAAATTATTAGTCTACAAAATAATTAATTCAAATGACAGGAATATTTACTGAACAATTTGTTACAGAATTAATGGGAAGAATAAAAATTGAAAACTATACAAATCTTAATTGAAAAATTTACGAAAAATTAAATAAAATTTGCAACTTTGAGAATATTAATCCCTAAACATTACTTTCATAACGATTTATAAAATAACAAAAGCCTTAAAATTACGGACACTGTTGAGCATTCCGATTTGTTGCAAGTGTCGAGTAAATCGGATAAGCCGATTAACAAGTTTCCTTAAAGATTCGCATTGCACATTGTTCAAGTCTCAAGAGTCAATGCATTCGTCAGTCAGTCAGTCAGTCAGTTAATCACATAGTCAATCAGTTGGGTGAACACAATTTGTATTCAGCTTGTTAATCACTGAGATTTCACACTTTGTAAGCGAAATGTGCGAAAGATTTCCATTTGTAAATTGTAAATCGAACTAATGATGACCAAAGCTGGATGAATCCAATTTTGGGCTAACAATTTCAGTTGCAGTTGCAGTTGTAGTTGCAGTTGCAGTTGCAGCTAGGAGTCACTGTGACAGTCTGACAGTCACTTACCATCTCGCCAGCGGGGAATGGTGACAAAGAGCCGATTGCCAAAGTGCTCGATGCCCACGGGCAGAGCGTTCTGTGGAATGTAATCGCCAGTGGCGATTGCCTGCTCCTTCAGCCGATCGTTGGGGAAGGCAAAGTCCAGTTGATTCCAGCTGTACCGCTCCTGCAGTTTGTAGGCGGCCTGTGTGGCACCGACCAGCAGCAGAACAGGCAGCAGGATGCGGGCGTACATGGCGTATGCGCAATGCAGATTTTTATTTATATTTATTTGCCACACAATTTGCAATTTGCAGCGCACTTGCCACACACAGATTTACAACAATAAAAAATAATAGTTTTAAAATTTTATTTATATATTTGTAAATATACTTTTTAAAGGGTCTGTTGTTTATTTGTATATTTTTCTGTTTTTTTTTTTCTTGGGGGGTGTTGAAAACTCAGCTCGAGCGGCTGCCGCGCTTATGACTGTTGGCCGTTATTTGTTGGCCACGTTTTATATAAACTTATTTTCGCAGTCGGCGCAATGTCAGTGACGGCGCTGCCGACGTCAGCAGCGGAACAGCGGCAACAGCGGTAACGGCAACAGCCGAAGGCGCACGCGCCACGTTGCCTCCTCTTCGGCTATAGGCATCGTTTTTGGTTCGGTTTTTTTCTATTTTGATTTTGATTTTGTTTTTGATTTAGCTGCTTTGGTTATGTCTTTAGTTCACGATTGATTTTCACGCATGTTTTGTTGTGCCTGCCTCCTCGTTCCTCGTCCCTCCTCACTCCTCCCTTTCCTCTTTTCTCTGCCCGCAATTGCAGTTCCGTTTAATGAATTTGCCTTTTAATCAATGGCAAAAACGCCGCAAAAAATTGTACCACCCGTGACCCAAGTGACCACGGCCCCTCGCCGACGCCTTTCGCTGCGTTTTTTAATTGGCCTCAAAAAGTTGTTGTTGTTGTTGTTGTTGTTGGTTTACTTGTTTCACTCGGACTCTGATGATTCATTGCCGAGGGTCAAAATAAAGCGCGTAGTTTCCGCCTTAGGTGCAAATACCCTAGCTGTGATCATTCTGGCTTTTCTCATTCAATTTGTGCAGCCTTGAGATATAACATGCAACATTCCTGCATATCTATATCAAGTTTCATAATTTCTGCTTAACTGCTGTATTTATGCACCTCATTTCATTTGCTTTTTGCATAAACGAGTTTCGCAATTTTCACAGCTCATTTGACGCATTTTGTTAGGCGTATTTTAACTGGTTTCCCGCCACGAAAACTTCCTTGACAAAGTTTCTAAACTATGTACTTCTGGAAGCTTCCTTTGAAGACATTATGCATAAGAGTTTGAAAATCAACGCAAAGCATTCGAAAACTTTTGATATATTATATTTTCATATATTTTTAATAGTTTTGAAATATTGTCAAAGTGCAACAGAAATAATTTAGATATAAAAAAGAGTATAGAAAATGACAGGATATTATTGGGAAATTCGTAAATACTGAAAATATTTTCCTATTATTTTAAACAAATATATTATTATAAATTATTTGGTTAAATTTTTAGTTTATTTATAAATCACAAAAAAATGTTTGAATATGTAAATATTGTTTCTAGAGTTGTGAAAAAATATCCAAGTTTAATTCATTAAAACAATTTTAGGTATTAACCATATTATTTAAACTAACTAAAATTAAAATAAATTAAAATTTAATTAAATTAAAAGATCTTAACATATTAATAAAAGTTTTGCAGTTGGAGTATTTTGTGGTCGGTGTTGAGCAATTGCTTTATGTGTATCTCGTTCATTTGCTAGTTTCTGCGATTGGCAAAGAAGTAAATTGTAATTGCTTTTTTGGGCAAATGTTTTTTGATTGTTTACGCGTGAACCGGAGCTGTGGTTACCATGCTTTAGGGTTGTCGATCAATGGAGCAGGTGGTGCTGCTATTTATGAGTGTGTGTGTGTGTCTGTGTGTTTGGCTTAGTCAGCGGTGCAGAAAGTGATTTGAAGATCATGCCAACATCGATCTTCTGATACGCATATCATCTATGGAAAGTGGCTTAAGATAATGCCAAAATCGACTCATTGATGGCCATTAAAGCGCAATTCCGTTTGGCGGATGAAATGAAGTCGAAATCGAACTCAAAGTTATTGAAGAGACAATCTATTTAAGCCTTGGTATTGGCCACGTTAAGGTGTTGTGATCTGCGTGAACATTAAACAAACTGATTAAAATGCCGCCAAAATGGAAATTAAGGCCGCACTTCGCATTTACAACTCAAATTGCGAATTTTTGCATGCGAACACGAAGCATGTGGCATGTGGCATGTTTCAGTTGGTGGCATTAAGCTGCAACACTTGACACGACTCACGAATGCGTTGCCATTTCTTATGCAAATTGCCCCATAAATAACATCCAATTACTAACCACACTGAGCTGAAATGTTTGCCCAAAATGCCGAACTCATAAAAATAGACGATTTTATGCTTTGCGGAATGCGTACATCCATTAAAAATGTGCAACTTTAGCCTAAATTGATTTATGATTTGTTTTTCATTTCAACAACTTCAAATTACCACACTTAAACACATTTATAGCCAATAAATTCGAGTACTCGAAACGACTTTCACTCCATTCATTAGTTTTAGGCTTCACCTGAAGGTGAAATAATATTAACAAGTTGAATAACAATAGAATAGAAACTTAAGATTGGAGAATAATAAAACTGAGTATAATATCTTATCCTTAAATTATATTTAAGTAATTTATGAGCATAGCTTTGAGAATGTAACATTTTGTTGCCTATCTAAAGGCGTCCGTTTTTTTGTCAATGCCTTTTGTAATTCCCAAATAGTTCTGGCTGTCAGAGTATAAAGCATACTAACCTGGCGTGATCCCGAAGTCGGTTCCTCCGGAGCGAGGCTTGACCATTGCACTTCCGGTCGAGTTGACCTCTGCGATTATTCCTAGTGTGAGTAACTCGTGCGTGTTAATGAAAATACAGATTTTGAAAATATTAATGTAAAGTGTCATATATTTTCAATTTTTATATAATTTTTTTCCCTCTTCTCTGTTCAATAGTTATTTAGATACTAAAAAAATGGGCCATAAACTTACAGCTTATATAAAATATGTATCGTTTATTTCAATGTAAGGCTTTCGTTTGTTAAATTTCATTTCATTTGTTCTTTTGCAAAACAAATTTTGAAATAAATTTGATCAGTTTACACATATAAGAAGACTTCCTAGCCAGTCCACACCATGAATCAATAACATAAGGATGTCTCGTCGGCACTCCCTTGACTGGCTGATAATCAATGCGAGGGAAAGGGATAGAGAGCATCGAATTGCACCGCACTGAATCGTTAAGGGACAAAAACCGAACGATTCTGCAGCCGACGAGACATCCTTATGTTATTGATTCATGGTCCACACTCCAAAATTGGTGCATCTAGCTCTTAACAAAATGAGCAAATTTTTATTTCAAAATTGCTATTAAATAGTTTCTCACCCATTTTATAGCAATTGTTTCAACATCCTAAGAATTGAGTTTGAAGCTGTCTGAATGGATTTATTTTATATAGTATTTATTCTATCTGCCTGCACTTATAAGCAAACTCTTTAAATACCTCTCATACCAAAATTGGTGGTTCCTGCTCTTACTAGCACAGACAATTAATTAACTCAAAAGATCCATAAAATGGTTCTGCACCCATACTTTCAACATTTTTTCGCATATACTGAAGCATTCTTGAAATTAAGTTTGAAGCTGTGTGAATGGATTTATTTGCCTCATTAGGGGGGTAACATTTACAGCAATCCCGCCCAAACACTTACATGCATTTCAAAATGTCAACATGTAACTCATTAGGACAGCTCACTGATTTCAAATCCGTCGGTTATCACAAAGAGATAAACATACTCGTATAAGGAGAAGTGAAAAAGATACCACTCTTTTTTGGATTATTTCCCAGATTAAGCACCGATTAATTTGGACTTCAAAAGAGCCGCCTGCAAAGAAAAATCCAAGTGCACTTCAGTTGTTTTGTCTCAATCCGAGGAGTGGGAGATGAACGAGATTTTTAATTTATGATTGAAATGTGGAATTACCTTATTTAAGTTTGTAATGTTAGAACATGCTTCGCATTCGCAATGTGCATTTAATTAATTAATTTTTATTTTTACGATCAATTTACCACATATGCTTTAGTTTTTCATTTTCTTCTCTCTTTTTAAGTCTCGTAACTCAAACAACGTACCGCACACACCACACATAATTAATTACCTGTATATTGACAGCCGGTCAGTAGCTAAAACAACAACAACAACAACAACAACAACAAGATAACAACAACAACCAAAACAAACAACAACCGCAACAACAACAAGCAGTCAAAGCAGCATGAAATCAGCGGTGCAACATCGTTGAATAAGTTGCCACCGAACATAATAAAGAGCGGCAATGGATGGATGATGGTGGGTCAGCTGTGATTGCGGTTGTGATTGTGGTTGGCTAACGAGTGCGCATATAAGTGGCTGACACATAGAGAGAGAGGGAGAGAGACAAGAAGAGTGGCGATTTGCCGCCAGACGATCCTCAAGTGCGATAGTATTGAATATATTCATGTATCGTTTTGGTGCATTTACGTATAATTTATGATTTATGCTTCAACGCCTGTCCACACAACAAGTTGGCCTCCCCTCGGTGCACCTGATACCATCTAACTGCTCTTCCGTCCCTCGCTGCTGCTACGCATCGTCTATGCATCTATCCGTCTATCTGTCCGCTTACACAAAAGTCACAGTCGGCAAAAACCATTTTCTCAATAATTAAAACAAGTTTTGTCGTCGTTTCGTTGCGTTTCGTTTCGTTTCGTTTTCATCTTCAGCTGAACGGAAAACAACTTTATCAATTGGCCAAAAGCGTTTGCTTAAAATCTTCAGGTTTTATTATTCGTCCTGTCTTCCGATTTTCCACTTCATTTGCATATCTTAAACTGTAAACAAGGAAAGAAAGTCCTTTTTTCGGCATGCATAATGAAGATCAAATGTTGTGGAAAAATGTATTTACATTTCTATATGCAGTGAGTGATAATATAATAGCTTATTCTCTGCTGTATTTTCTGAACAACACAGCCTATTAAAAACTCATTTTAATTAGTTTTATTTATTTTTTTTTAGCATCTAGCATCAAAAATTGCGTGTATTAAAATGTATCTTGAGAAACGAAATATTTGTAAAAATTATTCACCGATTTTAACTGATGGTTTCTATGCGAGCTTTAGGATAAATGTATAATTATATACGTATATGCAGGTGTTTCATAAATTTCATGTTTTATTAACTTTATAAAACTTATGCTAAATAAATTAAAACATGATTTAAAGATTTTTTTAAAACAAACAGATTTTTTTTTTTTGTCTTTCTTAAAAGTAGTTTAAGCCAGTTTTTTTAAAGCTTGATTTAAGAAGCATGAGTAAGTACAAATAAAATATTTAAAATTAAATTAAACATGTGCCGAAAGAAGCTTGTCAAAAATTTGAAACAAACTCTAGCTCTTATAGTCTATAAGATCTAGATTCTCACACTGACGGACAGACGGACAGATGGACGGACAGACGCACATTGCTATATCGACTCGGCTGTTGATGCTGCTCAAGTATATATATTCTTTATAGGGTCGGAGATGCTTCCTTCTCTGAATTCAATATCCCCTTTTACTTAGTATTTTTTAAGTAACGGGTATATTTTTAAATAGTCAACAAAACTACTAGACTAACTAAATATTCAAAAATAGCTTACAACAACTATCCCCATAATTTGTCGCCTTTAAGTATTGAAATGCACATCAAGTCAGATATTTGCAATTAATATAATAGCCCATTAAAAACTTCACTCTCTGGTTGAGTATTAAAATGCATTTAATTCATGTTTTACGAGGGCTGAACGGTCTCTCTCTGTATCGGTTTCGGTATCAGTTTTGGCCTCCGTTTCAATTTTCAATTTTCAGTTTTCAGTTTTCAGTTGCAGTTTATATTTTGGTTTCGCTTTGTTGATATCTAATGATTATTTTTGGTTTCGTTGCGGATAATTATCTGCTTATAACTGTAAATGGCGGCTTATAACATTTTCCGCATCCATTTGGCTCTAAACTGGAACCCGAACCGAACCTGTTGCCAAACAGCCTTTGTTGCTCATATCTTCCCCTGCTCTCTCCGCTGCAGCTTCTTCTCCATTGTCCATTCTTCATCTTTCACTTTTTGGGTTCGAATTGCAATTCCCGCTCCAAGTTCAATGTCATTGGCCGTGACTTGCATGGCATGTGTGGTATGTGTGTGCGAATTTATTTGTTGTGTCTTTAATTTAGCCATGTCGTTGATGTATTTGCTTGTTTGTTAGTTTGGTTGTTATTTGGCTATTGCCACTCTGCCACATTGGCAACATTGTTGTCTTGTCTTGTCTTGTATTCAGTTGCAGATTTCCTGATACGATCCAAATGCTAATGAACGTCGCGTGGACTACAGTACAAACACACAAAAAATGTAATCGTTTGGCTAACTGGCTGACAACATTTGGCCAACAGCAGCAGCAGCAGCAGCAGCAGCAATTGCCTCAGACAGTAATACGAATACGAGCAGACATAATTTGTGGCAATCTCACTTTCTGCTCTGCTCTCGATGTTGTGTCAGCGCAAACTTGTCGCCGACTAAGTTGAGGTGGAAATTGAAATTGCATTAATCCGCCGCCACAATTTGCACCAGCAACAACCGTCAACAACCACCAACAACCACCAACAACAACAAAAGCCACTAAAAACCACCATCGTCACCAAGTCAGTCCATATACATATCTCTATAAGTTAAGCACAACTCAATTATCTTAATCAAGCTCTCAGCGTATACACTTGACAATCTCACACACACTTAGACACACACACACCCAGACACATACACACGCTTAATGATAGACCAATCCGATAAGCAGCATTTGCAAATCTTTCAGACACGAGTCAAAGTCATTCCAAAGACATTCGAGTTTTTCTTTTTTGTTCATTCTCCTTATATATCACATACCCTATGCACCTGTATACCTGTATACCCTGTACTTATCTTATCTAAATAGAGCTAGTCTGCTTTACACTTTAAATGCACAACTCTATTAAGCTCATTAGGTATTTGAAAGTCGTTCACTTTTCATGCCGTAATATCTTAAACATATTATCTATCTATGCTGAAAATTGCATACGAATTACCTGGAAATTTTTGAAATGTGTTTTTATGCATAAATCTCTAGAAATTACGATTGGATACTTCCAAGTCAAAGTTATAGCCTCAGTTAATTAAATGAGCTAATCAGTAACTTTATCGTTTGTAATTTTAAATATTTTTAATAATTTGAACAGATTTTTCAAGCTATATTAATGAAAATAATTTAACTATTTTTTAGGTGTTTCCAAATCAAGCTAAAATAAAATTATAGATCGTTAAATATAAAATAGTTTTAAATTTTATTATTTTCTTCTTAGTAAAGCTTTTCTTAAGGCAGGAGTCCTAGCTCAAGGAACAAATCATTTTAAAGTTTGTCAAAATGATTCGATTTAAGGAACTCACAATATTCTCTGCTTAGGTTATCTATAAATTCAGCGATCTTTAGTCACTTATAACATCAACTTGAAAGAAATTCCAGTAGCTTACAACTTTGTTAGATAGTTAAGTAGCATATGTATGAAGATGTTATTAGTCAAGATTGTTAATCTTAGTGCTAAAACTGAGACAGAGCACTCAAAAAAACATTGGAATCTAATTCATGTGATTAGTTTATTTGTGTCTGTTATTAAGTAATTAGTTAACAATTGATTATTCAAATAAATAACAAAACAAAAAGAAGTTAAACTGAATCCAGTTGGTGGGGCAGTTATTAATTACCACCACCATGGTGGTGGTGGACGTGTGTGATCGTTAACATCGATATAGTCGCGAGAGATCCCTCCCAGGGGCTTAATTAACTCGACCGATCCCGACTCGGATTCCTGGACCTCCTCGGCCACCTCGATGGCTTCAATTGGTTCCACAGCCGCCGTCCAGACCAGAGGGGCCGCCAGGGCCAAGATGAAGAGTAGACTGAACACAATGTGCCACTTCATGGTGATCAAAAATGATGTTATGTTCTCCATTCAACAGATCCACCTGCTTTTATATGATGCCCAACACACTTTACTCCACCTACTAACACTCATTCCCATTCTTTCTATTTTATTATACTTTTTTCTTTTGTTTTTTTTTTTTGCAAACCTAATTGTTTGCTTACTTTTGGGTTATCAGAGACAAGTGTTTATCTGGAAAGTAGGTTATCTTAATGGGGTTATTAAGCTGCTGCGATCCGGTAATTTTCGCTCTTCTACAGATTTTCTGGAAAATTACTCTCTCCCTCTCTTAGTTTTTGTTTTTGAGAGAAACTTTCAACTTTAGATGAGATAAATACTTTCTGTGCTGAGTAAATGACTCATGACCGACAAAAACTTAACTTTTCTCTTTTCTGTCTAAAACTTAAAGTTCATATTAATTTAATTATTAATTTCTAATTTTATTTGTAGTTTAAATGCTAATATTTGATTAAATTGTTTGCCTATTGCACTTAGTCGTGCCTTAAAAATTTAAAAATTAAATAAATTTCTGGCTGATCTAAGAAAATAAATTATTGAATTTTAGCAGACATAAACAATTTTTGAAAAATGTATGCCTAAAATAAATATGCAATATTCTTTAATCTAAGAATAACCTTTTAAAGAGCTTTTAAGAATATTCTCTTTACTTAAAAAACAAATATTTGATAACTTTATGCTCTACACTTTTCCATGACCTTGGGCAATCTCTATCTCTCCATCTTTTTTCCATCCATATCTTATTTTATCTTTCTCCCTTGGTCTTTCTATCTTTCTTTCAATCTCTGTCTTTTGCTCACCCTGACCCGTTTTTCTAGCTCTTTTTCTTTCTCCCTTTCACGTCCTCCACATACATACATAATAATACTCTTCCATTTTTCTAAATTTTCATTTTTTTTAAGGAACTATAAAATATTATAAACAGTTGGGAAAACAATTGCCTTCCAAGTGTATATGCTAAACTTTCAGGAAAAACAGGACTCTGTTTTTTTTTTTTTTTTACAAGTTTTGCACAAGTTTTCGGCAAATGTAAATATCATAAATTACACATTTAAATGTAAAGATATCGATAAGGCCAGATAAGAAGCCAGCATGTTTATTGACTGGCTGCTAGACAGAAGCTGTTTGCTATAAAATCTCTGATAAATGGGTGAACACTAATAGGAGATTTGCAACAAGAAATTATAAAAGAAAAGCAAAACAAATCGAAATGTGAAATGCGCAATGCGAAATGTATTTGAAATTGAACATTTTGCCCAATTGGCTGATATTGATGATGTGCGTGCGAAGTGCAGTTGCTAACTAACTTTGGTTTCTTTATTTATATACTTATATTATTTTGTTTTCCTGGTGAAAAGTTGTCGTTGTGGATTTGTTGTGTTGTTGGTCGTTACTCGTCTTGCTGTGGCCAAGATAAATGCGTCAAGTCAACATGACTTATCAGCCAAAGCAGTTGGCAACCTGTCCAGTCTTGGCTCTTTTCAGCTCAATTAGTTTTCAATTAAAATCTATTTAGATGCCACGAATCGACTAACGGGTTTTCCACCAAATTTTCCTGCATCTTTCACGCCATTGGGAAATTCTTGGAATTGCGCAAATTGTTCCAGCATATCCTCGATTCGTCTGAAACAAGGAAATAATATATAATAATAAACAAATCAAGATCATTTGTTAAATTCACGCAAAACTATACAGAGTGCACACACTAAAGCGAATTAAGCAATTAAATAATAAGTCGTTTACATGATTGTGGTGCATGTGTATTTTATTATCCCATAATTTATTTGAAACAAGTGTGCAATGAATAATAAACAATGAATAATAATGTGTAATGTATAATGAATGAATTTCAAAAATGATGCATTTTACATTTGCATATTATCAGTAGTAATTTTAATACAGTAAAAAAAGAATATAGTTGCACGTCTCTGAAACTAGAAACTAAAAATAATATGCAATTCATCTGTAAATTATAACATTAAGTAATAGGTTTAAATTTTAAAATTATTTTTGTGCATCTCATTTTCTGTTTTGTTTGAAGTGTGAGAAAAAAATAAAATTATCAGAAACCGTAATCATTATAAGTTATATTATAAAAATGAAATACTAATGATTTTTAAGGATTTTCGTTGATGATTTTTATTTGTTTTGAGCGTAAAAAAAACTGTCAAATAATAATTTTTTATGAGTATAATTTTTTTTTGCTAAAACAAAGTCAAATTACGTAGTCAATTTAAATAAATCTTTTTCCTTGGATGGGTCCGCCAAGTTTCCTTTAAAGAGCAATGCAAAAAATATTGCAAAAAAAGCCATAAATTAAAAATGTGTTTTATTGTTAGCGAAAAAAGTAAAAAAAAAAATAAGTATTAATTTTTTTGATGTAAAAAAATATCAATAATAAATCTTTGCGCTTCCTCAAAATTATAAAATGATTGTAAGAAATAATTTGGCAAATTAAAGCTACAAAACTAACCAAGATATTCGAATTTTCATGTTTGCTTATAAAACAAATGTGCTGAAACTAATATGTTTGTCCACTTCAACGAGATTTGACTGTACACAGAAAAAAAAATCCGAGCTATTTAGCCCGAATTCAAGCCGAAACGATGTCAGAAGTGGGGTAATCTCGGATTTTCTTAAATCAAGTACGAAATACTTGATTTTTTCAATCCCGAATTCAAACCTGAAATTCTTAAATTCAGGCTAAAAAAAAAATAATTTTTTTTGTTACATTTAAACTTGTTTTTTTTTGAACATTTTTTTTAAATTTTTTTTTAAACTTTTTTTTAAGTTTTTTTTTTTAAGTTTTTTTTTTATTTTTAATTTTTTTAAAATTTTTTTTTTATTTTTAATTTTTTTTTTAATTATTTTTTTTACAATTTTTTTTTAATAGTTTTTTTTTTTAAATTATTTTTTACCAACATTTTTTTATTTTTACCCTTTTTTTTTTTAATTGACGGTGGGAATCGAACCCAGGTTTTTTTCAAACAGGTCGGCGACTCTAACCACTGAGCCACCGAACCACTTGAAAGTCGAAAGAGAATAAAATAATTTGGGCTTATTTCCCCATTTTAATCCCGATACAGGCTTGATTATTCAGATTAAGCCTGGAAACATACTTAAAAAATGCAGGCTTAAATCAAGTATTTTAGGCTTGATTTTAGAACGGCATTTTTTTTTCTGTGTAGTTTTGAAAAATTATCTGGCTGCGAAGATCTGTAAGATCATATAAGATAACATAACTGGCCCCATGTGAGTATCTCTTAGTGTGTGTTACCAACTTTGACTTGTTGAGGTGCTTTCAGCACTTAATTGGTAATTACAAGAGGTTGAGTTATTAGTTGGACACCCTGCTGGCAATGCGAAGGACTTGAGAGTTGAGAGCTGGAAACGCCCAAATACTTGCCGTCTAATTATGCATAAAAACTGTGCTTGTGCCTTCTGAAATGGAAATTGAAAATGAAAAATGTAATTGTATATGTAATTTGTAATTGTAACCCATTGATTCGGGCCACAAGTCGTCGTAGCTGTAAGAAAAAACCTACTAAAATGAACGTCAGGGCAATAGTTAATTAATCAGTCGGTATTTGAACCAAAGTTAAGCTAAGTTGAACTACATCACAGCTCGTTTGGCGAATACTTATAGCACTTGTCTAGCTGTGCTGTTGTGTGTTACGATTTTTGTTTATACAACTGGCTAAAAGCGGCAACTGGCGGCAACATAATAAACTATGTTAAATGAAGTTCTGGCGGGGCCCAGAGACGATGTCTATGTCTATGTCTGTGTCTATGTCTATGTGTCTATGGCTTAGTGGATGTTTATGTGGATGTCGATGTCGATGGCGACCTTGTCACGGTTATGCTCTGCTTCGCCTACAGCTTTTGACGACAGCCATCGACATCATTGCAGGCGATCACAAACTGTAAATTCATTTAGCAATTGTAAATCGCAATTGCAAATTCAACACAAATTAGACACCTAACACTTAGCACTAAAATCTATATTTAGCTTTAAACATTTACAAATTCTTATAGCAAAATTGTTCAAAACATTATGCTAATCAACTTAAATACATTCTCAACTTCGTGGGAATCCATTATTTTGGATGTTGAGCTTTGTTTTTGCTTTACTGTAAAACGAATCAAATATATTATTCCTAAATAAATACAAAAAAAAAAATTTAGTAAAACTAGAAAATAATTGGTAATTATAACAGAAAATCTTTGTTAGCTGCTATGATATTGTGACTCTCAACACTGCAGTTAGCAAATTTAGAAAGTAGCCTCACATGTTAAATCTCTTTTGAATATGCAAATATTCCATTTACTTTAAAAAAAAATTGGTAAAAAAATAAATGAAGTAAATTTAATTTGTTTATTGAAACGTGGGAAATATCTTCATTTTTTAAAGATGGGTAACTAGTGATTTTGATAGCTGAAACTATGAAATTTAAGCTTTAATCTTTAAATTTCCATCAATCCCCTTTGAAACCTTCTTGAAAATGAGGAAATGTAAAAAATGTATTGAGGCTAATGTTGTAAAGTGGTTATTTATTTTAGATTAAAAATACTGAAATCTATTGTATTTCGAAGCTCGATTAAAGCTTAAAGACAGTTTATTATTCTTTAAACAATTTCGCTAGCAGTTCAATTTGATAAAGCCTCGTCACTCTACTACATTCCCGTACAGGGTATACTTCAGTTGATCACTCAGCATAACTTACTTCACGTTGCACTGATTACGTATACGCCCCATTCGGCGTCAAGGCTAACAATGAATAAATACGTTATTTTGGCGATGCAAACTATTTCGAATTGTGTTGTGAATTTGCCATTTTGTAGACGGATGTTGCTGCGTAATGGTCCAAGAAAAGCATATGACCCATGCCCCATGCCCCATGTCCCAGGTCCCACATGCCCCTAAGAGCCCTGAGAGCGGCAAAGACACAGCAAATCGAGCAACAAAGAGCAAACAAAGTGCCGAAGTGACCCGCCTGCCCTCCAGATGGCATTGGGTGCTGTTGCTGGCCACAGTTCGATCAATCAATCAACATAAAAACTGTAAAACATTTCACTTTGAAACAGCCAAAAATAGTAACTATATAAAGGTGAAGTGGATGGTGCTAGACTAAAAAAATATCCTGTACAAAAATCGCATAGAGCGATGGAACGAATTGTATGTTTTCATTCAAAAAACTTGTACTTGAAAAACGCTTTAAATAAACTTTAATAGCAACTGTTAAATATATAGAGCAGAGTTTTTTTGAGTTTACTCAATGTGAACACTTTTAGCTTTCAGAGCTTTGAAAGCTTTACACAGAAATGTAATCCGCATTCCGGAATAATATCAATCAAAAACTGTGCTCAAAGATAAGTTAAACATTTTTTTTAGTAAAATTTTGAATGATTTTTTTTCTTTGTATGAATGTCTATCTATAGATGTTGAAAAATTGTATCTTGGATTTATTTGTGAACATGGCAAAGTAAAGTCATAGCTATCACACATGTAACATAATCATTCATCAGTCAGACATACCTTTTGCAATCTAATTTTGTTTACAGGGCATAAAAGCTCCAACTCAAAAGCTAATTAGTTTGCAAAAATCACACTTTATTTGGCAAGCTTACGAAAGCTGTCTGCTATGCGACGCAGCGCATTGCGGCTTGTGTCTTGACTAAGCCTGGCTCCTGAGCTTTAGTCGAGACAACAACTTAAACTTAGAGGGGAGACAAAAAAAAAGTATCTAATACTTGAAAGTCGCAGTTAACTGGGAAAAGTGATTAAACTGCAGTCATCGGAAGTCATTCGTAGCTGATTAAGCTAAAACCACCAGGTGGGTGGTGAGGGCGTGTGGTCTCTCACATCGACGTAGTCGGGATTAATGTCCTCCTCCTGGGACCAGACATAGGTGTTCTGCCGTGCCTCCACCGGATCTAGTAGCTCCTCATCCACCTCCTGCTCCTGCTCCTGCTCCTGCTCCCGCTTCCTCTCCTTCTCCTGCAGCGCGCGAGCATTGAGCCATTTACTGTTGGGTCTCCATTTCAAGCGTTTGCTGTTGATGCGCTGCGGGGCAGCATCAGGCGGGGGCAAGGGGGGACTGCGACGTTGCAACTCGGCCTCATTTATTGCCTGCAACGCGACCGCCCACAATCGCTTGATATCCCGATTATCCACATCAGCGGGAGACGACGACGGCGGGGAGGCGGAGGCGGAGGAACTCTTGCTGCTGTTGTTGGTGGTTTGACTGGCGGTGGTGCAGCTGATTCCGAGTGCAACTAGCACCACAATAATCCACGGCGAATGCATGTTGCAGCTGTTGGAAGCTATTGATAACTTCTGCCTGCCTCTCGACGTCTGTGTTTCGCTTTTATAGGCTACAATTGTGGCTTAGACGGGGCGGGGGCAGAGACAGGCCATGGTGAAGGGAAGGGGAGGGGTAGTTCAAAATAAACATATAAATAAATAAATAAATAGTTAAAGTGGTGCCGCGTATTGCAATAGGCCAATTGGGGGCAATGCTAGACGAGTCTTGACATCATTCGATTCTATTTCAACTGCACGAATTGCCCTCCCTCTCTATCTTTCTTTCTCTCTCTCTCTCTCTCTCTCTAAAAAATAGTATTGGTATACTTGCCAAATAGCTCTTACGTTACGTAACAAAGACCGTGTGCTACAATTATTTAGAGCGTCTTACGTCATTTATTTGAATATCGTAGATGTTTATCGAATACTTTGAATGTACATAAAGAGAGATGTACATAAAGAGGGCAAAAGTTCAAGATCAACGCGACAAGTTCTTTACCCTGATGAGGTAAAACAAATTAACACTAGGTTTTTCTTTAAACAACTCTAAATTAATAATACTTGAAAACAGAATGAATGACAGAATGACATTCGGCATGGGAATCTGCTCAGCTTAAGCAAAGTTATAGAAATTTAAAGTCGATCTTGTATTTTGTTATAATTTATAATTTTTTTTTATTTTAAAAACTCGATATATATAGTATTTGGAGATATATCGACAGCTCGATTCATTTTCACTAGATCAGCAGCATTTTTTTGGAAATCTCTGTCGTTAAACTAACTAAGAATATTATTCCAATTTTAAAAATTAAAGCAAATATTCTAAGTAATCGGTTGTAAATTTAAGCAAATTGAAAGAATACTTAGGGTATTCAGAAACTATGATAAATTTATAAAGTGATAAATAGCTGGTGAGTGAACTTTTCAAGTTTCTGTTGTCGTATTTGTGATATCATTGAGTTAAATTTCAATGAACAGCTGTTTGTATAAAGCAAGCATTCTCTTTATTTTCTTGCTGTTGTCTTTTTTAATGCTTCTGCAAATGTGAAATATTGATTTTTATCATTTAAAATAATTTTTATTGCTTTATTTTGATTTAAAATCTGTCATAAAGGACAATCATTAAATTGTCATTTGGGTGATTCGAACCCCATTTATTTAAGTGAAAGTTCTAATTCTAACCGTGGAGCCACCGAGCCAAGGAGGATTATTTCATAAGAAACTTTTAGCAGTCTGGCAACCCAACTATATTTGACATTTTGTATCAGTGCGACGAGTTTTGTATACCTTTCCCAGGGCATGTTAGGTGTGATAAACTTTTTACTGTGTGTTTGTTGTCATTACAACATATCTCACTTTATCATGTAACACAAATATCATAGTTTCTGAATACGCTAACTATGTTTTGTGAACATACCGTATTTTTAAATGTTGCTTGGGCATTTAAATAGTATTCTAATTTTGAATAGCTCCAACTAGAATCTTAATAATTACCTTTGTTTGATTTACATTTTATAAGTAAATTTTTCATTGCGTTGCAGACACATTTGGCCCACTGTGCGCACTGAGGAAATAATGGGAACTCAGACGCGACAATTAATGAGCCACCAGATGCTGACGTTGCCTTTTATTTCGACTGCTTTCACCCACAATGGAAAAACGTCAGTTTGCCAGTCAATTGCCCCACTTCTTCCTCTCTCCCTCTCTCCCTTCCTCTCGCTCTATAGCCAGCTCCCTCCCACTGTTGGGTGGGATTTTTGTGGCCAACACGTGCTGCACGTTATAACGGTACATTTGCTCACTAACTCGACTCGAATAAATTTGACTCGAGTCATGCGCAAAATCGTCCTTGACTCTGAGTGCAAACGAATCGTGTGATGAGTCGAGTGAGTTATTCACTCGACTCAAAGTGCACAAATAAAGGGAAATTCTTTGTTTCTGTTTTGGGACTTTTCTTCTTGTTTATGATTTGCAAATTGCCGGTGATTTTGATTTTGGCTTTGCCATTGTCATTGCCCTACGAGTAGTTGAAGCCAAGTTGAATTCTTGGCCATTAACGAGCACGTTACGAGTGCGTTACTCGCACCCAAAGGGCCAATGAATGCGGGCAACGCGTTGATTTCCATTTCAACTGGGACACATTCTGCCAATTGGTGCTGCCAACTTGTCGGCCACATGACAAATGAGCTGCCAACTTGGCCAGACAATTTCTTGAAGAGCTCTCTAGCAAAATATCTACTGATTATTGTGGTGTACCTGCACAGAAAAAAAATCCGAGATTCCGGTATGAAATTAATCCCATGCAGTATTAGGAGTTTGTTGAACCTAGAATTTCTTAAACCAAGTAAAATATTCTTTGTCTATCATTACAAGTTATCATATTTCACATTTACAATTTTCGTAATCCTTTAAATGTCTGCTGTTTCATGTAAACTTACTGTTGATTCAACAATTGCCCAAAAAATTACATATTCTTAGTCTTTACTTATTTTTGTGTTTATTTAAAAACGTATAATTAAAAGTCGTTTGTTTATATTGTATCAAAAAAAAAAAGATGGAAAGAGAGAGGGTTTACAATATATATCTTGCTATTCATACACTTAAAACAATTCGTTGAACATTGCAAGATTTCGAGCTCTATTATCATCTCTGGCTTGCCCAAAATATATGGAATTCTTTTTTTCTTTTCATTTTCATTTTCATTTTTATATCTTAACGGTCTACAAGTGGCTGCGTTTTTGCTTTTCTTTTTTAGTTTTTCTTATGTTTCTCCTCTTTTTCTTTTTAGTTTTTCTTGTTTTTGTTTTGGTGACTTTTTTTCGCAAAGTAAACTTAAATAATATATTTCAATATTTTAATTATTGTATGTGTAAAAAGCTAATCGCGTTTAAACGAGAACGAAAACAAATAAAAGAGTTGATAAAATTAAAAAAAGGAAACATATTACAGAAGATTGTAAAAGTAAAAGTTTTTTATCGCTAGCCGAGTGGACCGAATGGAACCACTCAATTTAGGAGTGTATCAGCACAAAAAGCGAAAGATATGGAAATAGGAAGTAAGTTGTAGGAAGCAACTGAAGTTGGCTGTGGCTGTGGGCAAGGATTGGTTTCAATGGGGAATTTAAAGGGTTCAGGAGGTGCAACTTTTCCGCATCATTCGTTGAAGTTGTCGCCGAATGCAGTAGTGAGTGGGATAACGGGTGAACGGGTGAACGGGTAAGCGGGTAAGCGGTTGACCGCTTCACCGGCTTACAGAATGGTGCCGGGCTTCCGCATCGCCAGACGACGACGCTGTCCGAGGAGACCCAAACCGCGTGCCTGCTGCTTCGTGGTGGCCTCGGCAGCCTCAGTTGTCTCCTGCTCCTTGGCCGCACTGTCGCCGGACTCCTCGGAGTTTGTGGCAGCGCCAGCGGCGGCTTCATCCTTGGCTCCAGCCTGCTCACCAGATCCGTCTGAACGCTGCTCCTCCTCAGCGGGCGTTTCTGTAGGAGTAAATTGGAAGGTGGTGAGAAATGGTTTGGATCGAAGGGTTAAGGTTTAACTCCTGGCCTTTAACTTGGGTCTCTTGTCTTTGGGGGCTTAGGTCGGGAACCTAGCTCGGAGGGGTCTAGCTCTAAAGGTTTAGTGCGAGAAACACTGATCCGATCGATGTTTCGAATGGTCAAAAAAACAGTGTTGTAAACGCCCGAAAATATTCTGAGCTGCCCATATTTAGGTACAGCGTACATGGGTTAAGAAATGGCCTTACAAAATAATTTCGAGCCAGTTTGCAAGCGTTTTTTTTTTTTTTTTGTATGGAGTTTTGACCTTACAAACATATTTTCAGCTAGAGCGTACAATGCTTAAGGCCGCACGCACACTGCGAGCTGAAAGCGAAGCTTACAGCTGAGCTTATAGACGAGCTGATAATTTCAGAATGGAACTAATAAATCAGCTCAGCTTTCATACAAGCAGTGTGTTTGTTTTTTTTTTTTTTTTCAAGTTGATAGGCTCAGCTGAATGCGGAGTGTGCGTGCAGCCTAAAGTTTGTTGTTCAGGGTATTTTGCTTTTGAGGAGCTTACTTCGAAGGGTTTAGACTTCAGGCCCTGAAGTGGAAGGACTTAAATGGAAAGTAACCTAAACCCACCTGTGGTCGAGGTAGCCGCCGCAGCCGCAGCGCCGCCGAGATGCAGACGTCGCTTGGCTAGCAGCGGATTGATTTTGCGTGGCGCCACCACCGCCGCGGACGAGGAGGCGGGTGAGGCAGCTGAAGATGGAGATGAAGCTGATGCTGAGGCTGGAGCAGCAGCGCCCGCGGCTGCCTTTGGCCTGGCCGCGTCAGTCTTGTGCAGCGCGTTGAGGCGCGGTCGGTTCTTGAGGCGATTGAGACCGGAAACGGGTCCGGCGTGGTTGGCAGCGTTGCCGCCAGCGGCAGCGGCGGCATCGCCCTCCTCAGTCTTCTCACCGGCCTCGCCGGCCTCCGCCTCGTTGCCCTTCACATCGTTGTGATGGCTGCTGTCCGCCGCCGAGTCCTCGGCCCCCTCCTTCGGTGCCTCCGTCGTGGCGCCCGCGCGTCCCAATTTGCCGCGTGGCAGCAATCGATTGCCGCCCGCGCGGTGCAGGTTGAAGCGCGATGGACGCACTGGGTCGGCAGCAGCAGCTGCCGCTGGGGCGGCCGCCTTGGCTGCCTCGTCGCCCGAGCTGCTCTCCTCGGCTGTAGCACCGCCCTCGGCAGCTGGCGCCTTGGTGGTGGTGGTGCGACTGCGACCACGCAGATTCAGGCCGGGACGATTGCGCAATGTGCTGCGGGCTGTGGTGCTGGGCACAGTGTCCGAGGAACCGGCTCCATCGGCGCTCTCCTCCTCGGCTCCAGCGGGCTTCTCGGTGGTGGTAGTGCTGGTACCGCGCAGATTGAAACGGTTGCGTGCTGTAAATGACAGAAACGCCACATGAGTCTAGGTCTCTGTTCAATCCCGCCAATACTTACGTCTGCCACGTCCAAAGCCAGAGCTCACGGGTTTCACTTCCTTGGCGGGCGCAATTTCCTCTTCAACAGCGGCTTCTGCGGCGGGTTCCGGGCTGGCGGTGGTACGTGCGCCGGGACGCGACCGTCCGCCAATCGAAGGACGCGAGAAGCGATCTGGAAGAGAAGGAGATCAAATTAATAGATGAAGCGAAGTCTTCAAGTCAATACTGTCCTAGAAGAGAGAGCCGACAAATGTGGTGTGCTTTATTTTTTGAAGTGAATCAAATGAATCATTTGCTTTGCGGTATATTGGTTTTCCGCTCCAAATGTACGACATTGATCGGTGATCGACATTGAAATAAAATTAAACTAAACAATTGTGTTATGTTTACCGATGCTAAGGCTTCAACTGTCACGCATTGTGGTCATAAGAAAAGGGCGACACAGACATGCTCCCTTTGAAAGTCGAAATGATACTGACAATATTTTGCTCTCTCCCCTACTCTGAGAGTCGATTACGTGTCTAGTGACTAGAGAAAGGGATTCCGACTTACTTCTGCCTGTCTTGGTGGGCTCTGTGGGCGTTGCCTCGGTGGTGGTGGTGGTGCTGGAGGCGCCGCCTTCGCGCAGCTTGAAGCGATTGCGACCGGCGAGTCCGTTGAGACCCGAGCGTCTGCCGCCGAAGAGGGAGGGTGCGGCTGTCGTGGTGGTTGTGGTCGTGGTGGGTGCCTCAGTCGTGGTGGTGGTGGTCGTGGTGGTTGTGGTTGTCGTCGTTGTGCTGGTCGTGGTGGACGCAAGCTCCTCCTGCACGGTGGTCAGACTGCCGTCGTCGGTATCGGTGCTGGCGGTGTCCGGACTGAGGGTGGTTTCATCACCGGCGCCATCCGCTGCGGTGGTTTCCTCCATGTTGAGGTTCTCGTTGGTCAGTATGGCATAGAGATCGAGGGCTGCCTTCTCCATCGACGGCGTTGTCTGCTCGGCCTCATCGTCCAGCTTGGCGGTGATCTCGCGCTGTTCCTCCCGCTCCTTGGCCGCCTTCTCTTTGGCTGCTGCCGCCGCCGCCTGTTCCTGTTCGACGGCGATGACGGGCTTCAGCTCCTTGTCGCCGTTGCGGGATCCCTTCTGCTGTTTCTCGTCCGTGTTGAAGGTCTTGCTGTCGACCAGCTCCAGGCTGGGACGCTTCACGCTGATCTTCTTGCGCTCCGCGGCCGTTTCCAGCGAGTCCAGCGCCGGAGTCGGTGGCACTTCGATGTTCTTGCCGCGGCTGGGGAAGCGCGTGTTCAACGGCAGACGCTCCGCCTCAATGTCCTCGGAGTTGTCGCTCGAGACGGCGCTCGAGGCGCGGCCCTTGGCCTTGCCACTCTGCAGACTGTTCTCGCTGGGCGTTGCCGGAGTGCTGCGATCGATGTTCGAGTATCGGGTCTTGCCACGAGTGTCGGGCGTCAGATCCGCGGGTGCCTCGACGGCAGCGGGGGCGGCGATCGCTGGCTTCGCCTTGCTGTCGGCATCGTCGTCCTCCTCGTAGTAGTAGACATACTCGTACTCGTAGTCCTGGCCGTTGGGTCCCTTCTTGATCTCAATGCGCGACTTCTTGTTGTTCTCGCTGCCAGCGCCGTCCAGGGCAAAGTTCTGATTAACGAAATCATCGTGAGGATCCACCAACATGTCGTCGTCCAGGTTGTCAATCTTCTTGGCCGCCGTCGGCTGTGTGGTCAACTGCAATGCCGGTGGCTCCGTGACGACAACTCCCTTCAGCTCCAACTCGGCCAGGGCCGCCTCCTCGATCTCCCGACGCACTTCGGCCAGTTCCTCCTCCTCGATGGCACGCTTGGCCTCGATGCTCTTCATCACATCCTCGTTGATCAGCGCACTGAGCACGGGATTCAGCTCGGGACGCTCCTTTGTGGCCAGCAAATTCATCGAGTAATCAGCCGTATCTGCGGATCGAATGCTGATCTTGTGCGCCGTGTGGAACCCCTCGTCGTCCAGCAGACTCGCCTCTGGCACCTTGTGCGCCGTCTCGAACTCACTCTTCACGAGAGGATCAGCCAGTTGCTTTTCCTCCGCCACTGTCAACTCCTCGCTGGCCACCATTAGGGCCAGGCAGCCAAGTAGACAACTGTAAGGATAATCGGATATATTTTTATTTACGCTGATTACATATGGGCGTTTCCACCTCTCCCAAAAACGTACAATTAATCAAACTTTTCTTCCAAAAATGTATTCAAGTTATTTATTTAAGCAATATTCGCTAGAAACAAATTCAATAGGATGAACCTATAGATTCTACATTGGAATAAATTCACTTTTCCCATTTTCTTAAAAATGTATTTCCAAAATGGGCAGTTTGTATTACACTAAATAAGATTGTAATATTATAACATAAGCCATTTAAATACATAGCAATATGTTGAAAATTTAATTGAAAACAAGATTTTCTAGCTGTTTTCGATATATATTTTAAATAAAATTTGATGAACAAATCGGAAAAAAACTAGATGGAAATCTTGTCACGTTCGCGATGTCGCGTTTCAAATTACTAATAAAACTTGAAAAATGAATAAAATGATAGTAACATATAAAATTATTTCTAAAATGGAAAACTACATTGTTTTATTTTCTTCCAAATTACTCGCGATGCATTGTTTTCTATAAATAATTCGAAAACGACAAGTCTTCAAAGCTTGTCTTTTATAATAAAATTAGCTTTGCAATTTTTTTATTCATTTAAAGACGTATGGAAATACAGTCTTCAAAAGTTTTTCAATTGATCGGCAATGATCATAGGAACCAACATGAATCTTTCTTCAGACTAATTCATTTTTGGAAAATCCGATTCTATTATGGTGAAACAGTTCCCTAAGATTGGACTTCATTGTGTCTGATCTTGACCTACACTTGCTACTCAAATAATTCATCATTCGATCAAACTCAAGGCTAGAGACAAGAACTAATGTAATCCCCCCTGCTGCCTAAAAGATGAAACTCCCATGCAGCTTTTCCTTCGCTGTTTATTTTCTGTCTGTGATCATGACCTAGTCTCACATTTGTATCAAAAAACTTAACATTGATTGAGTATAATTAATTCATTTGATCAAATTACGACCGAAATATATTTCGTCTGGCTTTTCGTCTGTATCGGAGTTGGGAGTTGGGGATCGATGATTGATATGGCTTAGAGCAAGATCATCGCGTGATCTATTAATGATCAATCATGTTTGGCCGCAGTATCGGAGTGAATAAAACCTTTCACAATTTCATTAACTTCCAATAGAGGTGTCTTTTCCCCCTCTCTCATTCTCGCATTCTCTCCTGCTCCCCACCTCTCTCTTTATGTTGATGAAATGATTGCGCATGCGATCGTCATTTCGTGCAGTTGCTGCAATAGTTCATTGGGCTTTGCGAATCCGCATTGCGATGCAGCCAAGAGTAAGAGACAGACAGACAGACAGACAGAGAGCGAGAGGAAGAGGGAAAGTGATACCAACAATGCTCAAGGCAAACCACAAAATGAAATAAAGAAAAAAGAAAAATAAATTAAATTAAATATTGACCACGGGCCGTCGGACAGTCTCCATCTCAGTCTCGATTCGGTTCGATCGGGAAACTTGAGACAGGAATAAACGTATGTACGCAAACTTATTGAATATTGTGCGAACCGGTTTCGAACAAAAGGTGTTAACCCATTTCGATTTCGATTTCGATTTCAATTTCGATTTCGTTGGCCATTCCGACAGAGCTCCAGCTGAGAGCTCCATGGACTATGTACATATAAAGCCCACCAGACGAAACTCCAGACCAGACCCGGCAACACCACTGTTAAATATATATATATACACTGATATTTAAAGGCTAGACGCGGGTCGGGTCGACTCTACACCTACCCTCTCCCCTCTACTACCCCCTCTCTATCTCTCTCTCTCTTTCTCTCTGCTCGCACATATGTTGGCGCTCTTGACGATAACTTTTAACATTTTGAATTATGTGCAGTTGGCGTCGTTTGAAGCCGTTCGCCTGTTTTATTATATGTATTTTAGTTTTTTTCTCAATTTTTCTCTTTTCTGTATTTAGTTTGTTGTTGTTTCAGTCGAACAAGTTTCGACAACAGCTCGTTGTAAAGGTAGACAACTTCAACTTATTTTAATTGCAACACTAACAACAACACTAACAACAATACTAACAACAACACTAACAACTGGCAGCCCAAATAAATAGTGACCCAAGAAACAATGGCTCCAAGAAAAGTTATAATTATGTCGACATACGTGCAAATTGCTAGCAGAGGAGCAATTCTTTTTCATTTTTCTTATGCCCTGTAGCAATTATCGACATCAAGAAAGAGTGTGATAGACTTGCAAATCAGTATGTACGAGGAAAAAAGTCAATAGTGGTTACTCTCTGACAATATTTACGATAATGAGATGAATACTTAGATAGCTTAGATTGCTAGAATATATAATTAATTGAAATCAATTTGCAGTTTATTACGATTGCATATTTCGAAAACTATATAACATATAACTTGTCTGTATATTGAATAGTTTTTTTTATTAAATTGTGGATTAAACACCGAAATTATTGGTAAATTTCTCACTATAAAATTTAATCAAAATATAAAACTTCAATTGTTAATTAGTAGTCTTTATTTTTAGGTTTACTTTATTATTATGTGTTTAGTTTAATCAATTAATTAATAAATATATAAGAAATGAGAGTAGAAATATTTGTATAATCATTCAAATGTAATTAGAAATTTTTAAGCTCTGCCTACAGGGTATTTATCGGTCAACTACTCAACTCAAATACCTTTGTTGAGGTCTAGCAGTGATGTCTGTGGTAACTGCAGGCCTCACAGTGGTAAACGTACCATAGGTAAGGGAAGAGGAATCAGGGGGAGCTGCGGTTAAAGTCAGCTGTCCGACTTCTTGGCCATGTTATGCATGAGGTGACAATGCGCACAGTGTCTCGACACCGTCCACCAACAAAAACAACAACAACAACAACAACAACAACAACAACTGCAAATTAGTGTGCAATATGGGCTATGGCACAGTGGGCCGCCATATGCCAAAAATGGTGCCTAAATCATTTAATACGCCCACATAGCGTAGAAGTGCAATTACTTATTTGTTACTTAATTTATTATTGTGAAGTTGACAGGAAGTAAAATTTGGCTTCATGATTAATTGAGGTAGATAATTTATGTTTTCAGACTCTATGATCATAATTGACGCTCCCTAACATACAATACTAACTGCCCCTTATAGCAGCATTATTGTCAAAATGTCATAAATTGTCTGATACTCTTTTCCGCAAACTTGTATGCATTTCTCGGCTTCTATAAAAATAACTAGTCATTAGGCTGAACTATAATTATATTTATATTCAATATATATTTGAAATACATAAGAATTATAGTCTTGGGCCGACGTTTTGAAGACTAAATTTTGAAGTAAAATGTATAAAAATGAATGTCGTTTTTTAAACTAAATCTTATATTGAAATACTTAAAGGATAATATTTTAATACCACTCCCACGTTATCACAAAATCACTTTATATACGTGAAGTTGTTTCTTTTACTATGTATAAACAAGTTTGAATATACAGCCGTGGTCATATAAATAGCACAAAAAAATATTCAACTTGTAAAGTGTTTTTTTTAATTAAAATATATTTTTTAAAAATCAAACAACTTTGGCGCTTCATAGTTAAACTTATTAACTAATTAATTCATGAACAAAGATTTATAAATGTTTGAAAACAAAAAAGTAAAAATTAAAAAATTAAAAAAATAACGAAATATGTGTGGTCACAGAAATAGCACAATTTTCAAATGTTGCCAATAATTCATAGAAACTAAGCTTAAAAGTTATAATTGTTGAGCAAATTTATTATTTGGTTTAATATCCATGATTTACAATAATGGTGTTACATCTCCAGCCCATACTTTCCATAAGCTTCTGACATCTCTCCTTTGAAATGGAGTTCCAAGCTTCTTCTTTGACACCTGTCCACAAATCGTCAATGTTAGCCAATTTTCTTCTGGATATCATTACCTTTACGTTATTCCATAGATTCTCTATTGGATTTAGGGTGGTACTTTGAGCCGGCCACTCCAGAACTTCGATGGATTCGTCCGTCAACCACTTTTTAACGACGCGAGATGTGTGCTTTGGGTCGTTATCGTGTTAAAATATCCATTTAACAGGCATATTCTCAAATGTAAATGCTTCCATTTGATTATTGGGAATGTCCACATACATGAAACAATCCACTACGCCATTGATTCGGAAGAGCGGACCCGCACCATGCCAGGAAAATGCAACCCAACACATAATACGTCCGCCACCGTTCTTCACGGTCTTCATAGCGTACCTGGGGTTAAGAGCTTGGACTTTTTGAAGACGAACTAATGTTTTCCCATCGGGTCCTACTTTATTTAGTTGGGTTTCATCGCTCCATAGCACATTTTTCCAGAAATTCAGACTCTTATCCCGGTGGGTTCGTGCGAAGCTCAATCTTTGTTTGATATTTCGTTTTGACAGGAGTGGCATCTTCCTGCCGATGCGTCCAAAGAGCGAAACTTCGATTAGTCTTCTAGCCACTAGTCTTCTGGACACATTCGTACCACATTCATCATTAATTTCCCCTATAATTTCTCGAGAGGATTTAAAAGGGTCCGCCTTGATCTTCCGCACTATGAGTGTATCCGTAGTAGAATCTGATTTTCTTGGTTTTTTCTTACAATTTTTTGTATCTGTCAAGTAGTTTGGGTTTAACTTCACTACTTTAAGTGCGTTGTACACCATCTTCCTGAAGCATTTCATTATTTCGGCTATTTCCGAAGGTTTTTTTCCAGATTCACTTAGTGTGAATATAATAGTCCTTTGTTCAACAGAGCAATGCCTTCCACGCCCCATTTTAGAACGTTTTCGATAAACTTTATTAATTTCTTACCGAAATATTAAAAATCAAACAAAAAAGTCTGCGAAAACCACTTTTATTAGAAATTAGCAACCATATCATAAAAATGTGCTATTTCTATGACCATGCAAAATAAGTGGTCGCGAACGAAAATTAAGCATAAACCAAAAGAGAAAAATGATAACGGTAAAATTTTTGCCTGTATTACATGTGGAAGAGTGCAATAATCGTTTGCGATCAAAATTTTAATAATCGGATGTAAAATATTGTCCAAATGATAGATCGAAACAGTATGTTTTGGTTTGTGCTATTTATATGACCACGGCTGTATTACTTTGACTTTATTTTATGATGTTGATTGGGAATGTAACAATTATATAATAACTTATTGATTCTGTCCCTGTAATCGACAGTTTTTTGATTGAAGCAGTGTCACCATAATAATTGCATAATGTCTACCTTTTTATACTATAGAAACTCGTTTCTTTGAGTTTTCAACCACACCCCTCACTTCTGTCACTGCAATTACATGGAATTATTATTCTCGACACACATACTTTTACTTCCTCTTTGTTATTGCTTTCTTTTCTCATTTTATTTAACATTCTATTTTCAAGGAATATGTATAGAAATTTGAGGGCGTGTTTAATTGATTGCACACCACGGTGACAATGTCAGAGAGCAGAGTTAACAAGTGTTGTGAATGTGAATGACTGATTAACTGCTTAACAGTTAGCATTGCGAGTGTGTGCGTATATGAGTGTGCGAGTATATGAGTGTGCGAGTGTGTGTGTGTAAGTAACGGGCCAACACATTGAGAGAGTAAACCAAGTATTACGAGTACTTAGAGCATGTAACGTTAGGCCAAGCGAATGTGCGATTGAATGACTGAGTGAATGAATGAATGACTCAATTGCCAGTGCTATAGCTGTTGTTGCTGTTGTTGTTGTTGTTGTTGTTGTATCCATGGCCCTCCCATTGTCTTGTCGCTTTGGAGCTGATCACATTGGAAAGGCCACTTGGCAACTGGGCGACGCTTTTCTTAGCTCACTGTACATGCATATGCATATGTATGTGGTGGGAGTGTGTGTGTGTGTGTGTGTGTATGTGTCAGTCTTTGGGTGTGGCATGCAATGCAATTTGTATTTTCATTTGGCAATTCATTTGTTAGCCAAATATATTTAAAAAAAAATTAAATACCAAAAAATTGGCAGTCGCGCATGCGTTTTGACGTTTTTTGGCCATTAGATGCGGCGTTGTTAAGTGTATACATACATGTGTGTGTGTGTGTGTGTGTGTGTGTGTGTTAGGTGTGTGTTTATAGTCGCCACTGGAGGCCATTGACGTGGTTGAGAGCAGTGAAGCAGCAACAGACAACAGACAACAAACAGGCAACAATGTTGCTCAAATGTAAAATACGTTTTTATTTTTCTTAAGTTTTTTCTATGATTTTTTTTTTTTTTTTGCATTGTTGTTGGATGCGTCGTCGTTTTGTTGCAAAAAGGTTTTTGACTTCGACATTAGCGTATTTTAGTTTTTTTTTTTGGTTGTTGTTGTTGTTGACCTTTCTGACACGCAGCGGCAATAAGAG
Source organism: Drosophila quinaria (assembly GCA_035047525.1). Classification (NCBI taxonomy): domain Eukaryota; kingdom Metazoa; phylum Arthropoda; class Insecta; order Diptera; family Drosophilidae; genus Drosophila; species Drosophila quinaria. The sequence goes on from JAWNPO010000455.1 coordinate 34,929,121, forward strand.
AAACCAAAACCAAAACCGAAATAAACTAAAGTCAAAACCGAAGCGAAGCGAAAACAAAAAAAAAAAACATAAAAAAGGTCCAAGTCCAATTAGCTGCTTTGGGAATTTTTGGCCTTTGCATTTGGCTTTTGCATGAGCGTTAAGGAAAAATAATAATAAAAAAAAAATAGCCACGACTGTCCTCAGCTTACAGAGTCATATAAATAAATTGATTGACTGACTGACTGAGTGACTGAAGTGGCTGACTAAACTGACTGATTGACTGTCTGTCTGTCTGTCGTCTGTCTGTCTGTCTGACTGTCTGTGTTTTGACCGTTTAATGGCCAAAGCAAACTTGTTGACCAAGGCCAACAATCTGCATGCCAAATTCATGAGCTGTTTACCCCCTTGTTGCCCTCTTAACCCCTTGTTGCCAGCACTTCTCGCCACTCTGCCTGATTTGCCCTTTACTCAACTCACAACTGCCATAAAATGCTTCCGTTGCAGCTTCTTGCATTTTTATGCTTTTCAGCTAACAATGTAAGACAGGCTAAATGGTGAGTTGGGAGGGGGTGGGTTGGAGTTATAGCCAAGTTGTACTTAACTTAAGGGTAGCAGTTATAGCCCAAGTCAGCTGCATTCTTAGCCCAGCAGGTCTGGGATTATTGGCCTAACCAAAAGCAAAAACATTGTTGTGCACAACGCACACACACACACACAAGCACACTACTCTCTGGTGTGTGTGTGTGTGTGTGTGTTTATGGATAATCACTGACCACAGCCAGTTCAGTTTAGAGCAGCAACAGCAGCATCTTCTCAGTGTGCGTGTGTGTGTGTGTATGTGTCTAATGTCAGAGGTGCAATGTGTGTGTGTGTGAAGGTGTGTGGTGCAACCTGTGGCTAACTGCAAACTGGCATCCAGAATCCAGTTAACCGTAAAATTGGCCAATTGGCCAAACGAACACGCTGCGTATACGCAATGTGCTCGAGGGAATTGTTGTTGTTGGTGCTGTTGTTGCTGTTGTTGTTGTTACTTCTACGGATGCTGCGTGAGAAGTAAACATCAAGCGATGGCAAAATGATAAGCGTCATTAGCTCTACACTGACCAAAATTAATGTCAGTTTGCTTTCAACAGATGACTAAATATCGATCATACTATTATAAATATCAGATCTCAGAAATTCAACAAATAATGAAATTATTTAAAAATTTCTATTTGATATCCGAATCGAAAAGAAAATTTAAGAAATTAAAAAAATAGTAATTGAATATGATGAAAAATATATCATAATGATATTATTTTATACAGTGAAGATCTTTGAAATCATTCTAAAAATATCAAGTTGATAAAGACAAACAAAACTATAATGATAGCCTATGTATGAATGTATATGTACTTTTACATTTCTTTAAAACCATCTTCATCGAATATTTGCCCAATATTTCATTAACCAATTATTTACCTATCCGAATGAACTCAGAATCTAGTGCAGACAGACAGAAAAACTTAGTTTGTATCTTCAATACTCATTAGCTAAAAGTCAATAGAGTAATATTTGTAAAATGTATTCTTTAAATTCGCTTCTATTTAAAAGTCAACTTCTTATACTGAAAGTCTCATGTAGATCAGCTGATAAATATTAAATTTATATTGAGGTTATATTAATATATTATTAGTCACAATTTTTGATATTTTCATATATATATTTTAATTTTCCCTCTCTCTCCTTCTATCTCATTCTTTCTGTGTACAGTCATAGCTCGCATGTGCTGACTATAAAAATACAGCTCTTCAAATTACTTAATTATAGTTTTTGCTTTTGTTCTACATCTTCTTATTTCATTGTTAGTTTTGACCAAGATTTTTAGTTTAAAAATTTTTAATTGAATTCCCTGCCCACTTACCCCATCTACAACTGAGAATTTTCAATGCAATTTTGGTATTTTTTTTAGTATGTTTCTGGCATGTTTTTAATACTCACATTTTGAGAAGCATTGTTGCTATTTGTGTAGTTGTTGTTTTCGTTGTTGTAGCTCCTACAGCAGTTGCTGTTGTCGTTGATGTTGTTCTTGTTGTTTTTGAATTTGCACTTTTCAAAGTCAAATGTTCAACTATTTAAAAAAAAAAAAACATTAAAAAAATATAAACAAAACGTAAAAAAAATGTATAAGAAAAATTGGCTTAGATTGTAAAGTATTTAGTTAATTAATTTGTATAGTTTGTCGACGAGATTTACTTCATTTGATTTAAATTGAGCATTAATTTGACTTGATTTGATTTTATTTGTTTTGTTTGTTGCTTTTGGCTATTTGTTTACTTGTTGTATTGGTTGTTGATGCTGAATAAATAATAATACATTTTCTGTTGTTGTTGTTGTTGTTATTCACATTGTTGCACTTTCACTTTTCACTTTTACACAAAAATCAATTACAAATCGGTCTCAAAAAATCAACTTAAAAATTCAACTTCAGCCTCTAAAAAACAACATTTGCATGCGCTGTGTGTCACTTGAGTGTGTGTGTGTGTGTGTGCTCAAGTAAAAATTTTTTAAATTAATTTAAAAAAAAAAATACATATTATTAAATATTATTATTATTATTATTTTTTTAATTTTTTTTTTAATGTTAAAGTTTGTATTTCTTAGTTTCTGAAATTTTTAAAGTTTGTTTTCTGAGTTTTTTGTTTCTTTGCGTTGCATGCAATGAAGTTGCGGCACTTGTAGCGGCTGCCTTTATATGACCAACACACACACACACACATACACAGAGACACACACACACATATAAATACACACACATATAAACACTTAGTATACCATGAAATCGTCGTCGTCTTCGTCTTGGACTTCGTTTAATTTTTTTTTTAAATTTTTTTTAGTATATTTTTTTTATATTTTTCTTCTTTTTTTTGGTTTGTTTTTGGGCTCGGTCTGGGGATATATAAATTTGTTGTGATCTTGGCGCAGCTTTCGGAGCAATCACTTTCGATTTCGCTGCCAGCTGAACGTGAAATGGCAAAATGATGAACGCAACAACCATCGAAAACCGTTGCTACCAAGAGCGTCGCAGTCGCAGTTGGCGTCGCAGTCGCAGTCACTGCTGGCGTCGCTGTCGGCAAGCGGCAACATAAGATCAGCAACAGAGACAGAGAGGGAGAGAGAGAGAGAGAGAGAGATAGCTTAACGGCGCTCAGTGTTTGCCTCGAGATTGGCAGGAGCTTGGCTTTTGGTTATGGCCATGTTAACACTAAATCATTCACACCTGCTGCTGCTGTTGCTGCTGTGGTTGCTCTTAATGTTGTTGTTGTTGCTGCTGTGGTTGCTCTTAATGTTGTTGTTGTTGCAGCTGTAGTTACTCTTAATGTTGCTGTTGCTGTTATACTTTCTGAAACGCAGTCGTTTTTCAATGGCGCTGAGTTAGACTAGGAAGTTCAGTTGATTTGTTGTTGCTCTGGTTGTTGTTGTTGTTGTTGCTGTTGTTATAGTTGCTCTCGTTGTGGTTGTTGTTGTTGTTGCTACTCAGTTTGGGGCAAAACCCAGAGACATTCACTTGCATTTCGGCGGATTCTCTGCTCGTCTCCGCTGCAAGCTCTGCTCTGATCTCTGCACTCACTATCTATCTCCCTCTCGCTCTCTCGCTATCGCTATCGCTCTCCCTCTCTGTCTTTCTTTGGTATTTCATAAGCAGAAACTGGTATCTCTGCTGCTGCTGCTGCTGCTGTCGCTGCTGCTGTTGGCCTCAAGGCCGTTCGTCGTCATCATTATTATCGCGTTCATCATGATGATTATCATTATCATTGGCATCGTTGATTAACCGCATTACACATACGACGCGTTGGCCGCAGAGCAACTTGCTTTGACTGCAATTAGCAGGGCAGCCGAGCACCGTTTTTTTTTTTTGCCGAAACCAAAGCTGAAGTCGAAGTTGAAGCCGAAGTTGAAGCCGAAGTTGAAGCCGAAGCCGAAGCTGCAGACGAAGTCGAATCCGGGCAACAATCAACGCAGGCCGCAGATCATCGTCATGTAAATTATGCCAAATATTTTCGTCTTCCTCTTCTCCGTCTTCTTCTTTGTCCCACTCTTCGACTCTCCCCCTTCTTCTTCATCTTCGCCTTCATCTCCGGCCGGCTCTGTGGACCAACCTGATCCAAGTTGACCATTCGCGCAATCTCAACCAACAGTTGTTGTTGCTGTAAATATTATTATTCAATCATTTTTAGCTTATTGATTAACCGTTGTTCATTTGCCTATTTATGCAATTTTTATCATTTATGCCACACTTTTCTCTCTTTATTTGCCATCCAAGTGAACTGTGTCTGCGTCTTACGATGACTTCGAAATGCACTATAAAAATAACAAATACAAAAATATCAATTCGTAAATGACTTTCAATTACCACTCGAGAAATGTCAACTATTTATTGTAAAATGTCAGCCAAATTGAACCTTTAAGGAAAGTTAATTCCAAATATAATTGAAAAAACAGAGAACTTATTATTTTAAAAAATTTTACTATATTGGTTTTCCGAAACTGATTCAAGTTCAATCTTTCAATATGTGAAAATTCTTCTAAAATGAAAAATATATTCAACTTGTGCATCGATTCTATGTATTTAATTTGTGGAATAAGTTCACAAGCTGGTTCATTTAGATTTTGTGTACTACCATTTAAAGAAAATGGTTCCGAAACATAATTTTAAAAAGAAACTAATTATTTAAAGACACTTTACGATATATAAATTTTGGAAACTGATTCAAGTTCAATCTATCAATATATGTGAAAATTTTTGTCACAAAAATGTGTGCAACTTATGGTTTAAGTTCATAAACTGGAGCAATTATAAATTGTGTGCTGTTTAACTAACTTAATCAAAAGTGTTTTAGAAACATATATAACAGGTAGTTAAATATATTTCTCAATTTTACATTCGCTAAGTAAAGTCAAATTTTTTTGATTAAAATTTATTAAATTTATAGGATTAATTTACAGACTGGTTCTTTTTGCTCAGCATATTTGCAGTGATGAGTTTCAAACTGGTTCAGCGAGTTATCTGTTGAAGTCTCTCAGCTATGATGCTGAAATTTGGTGTGAAGTTTCGTGGAATCGAGTTAATACTACAAGTAGCTCAAAACTGGTGCAAAAATGAGTCAAATGTATTGAATTTCACACTCTCTCACGCCTACAGCTGGAATGGCATCACTTTAAAGTGTTTTCTTAGTGATTTTATAACTCCTCCTCCCTGTTCTCCTCTTCTCCTCTCTCTTCACTTGACTCTTGTCTCTCCTTGTGTTATTTTGACATATTTGTTTTGTTTTAGGCAATTGATCAATCGATTTTCTAATTAGCATTGATCGTTACACTGAATCTCGAAATGAGCTTTATTTTTAATGCAATTTATTATAAAAATGACAAATATTTGGCTTGCTTAATGGTTGCGATCTTTGAAGTTAAGTTTGAGTTGGGCCAGCGAACCGGGAAGCGATCCTGTCAACACTCATTATTCCTCCCCTCGCTCGCTCTCTCTCTGTGTCTCTGTCTCTTTCTCTGGACTTGGACTTGGACAAACAATGGCCAAAGTTGGTCATGTAATTTAGGTACAGCTGGTTTTTTGTTATTCCCCCTCATTATTGAGGTGTTTTCACTCTCCTTCTTCTTCTCGGTGGCCTTGGAGATGGCAACGTTGCCAGGCCGATTAAATTTCAAGTGATCGTCCGATCGCCTGCAGCCAGAACTCGATCAGTTCAGTTCCGTTCCGTTCAGCTCCGTTCAGCGACGACGAGTAAAAAACTTAAAATGAGTCAAGTTATGTCGAGGTCACGTTGATCAAGTTACCAGAGCCCAAACGAGGCTCGTTAACATCCAGCAGACATGGCTATAAACCCAGCATCAAAATGCCAAAAAAATTAAACAAAAAAATCAGCCACAGCCAGGATACAAAAAAGATGAAGATGAGGAAAAACAAGTGGGAAAGGCTATAGCCTGTCGAGCTCCTGACTATGGGATACCCGTTACTTATTGAAATCATTTTAAAATTTTTTTTATTGCGTGCTTTTAGGCACTTGAAGTGCTTGACAAACATTCTGGTTGGCCGATCTTGTTGCGATGGAGTAGAATAAAAACTTATAATAATAGATTACTTTAAATAACAAAAAATACATAATATTTACAAATTTGACGGGTGGACGGACAGACGGACGGACATTGCTAACTCGGCTGTTGAGGCTGATCAAGAATATATATGTACATGCTTCCTTCTCCCTGTTACATATGTACATTTCAACGAATACAATATTCCCTTTTACTTATGTTTTAAGTAACGGGTATAATAAGCGGCGAGTGTTAATGCCGAACGGGGCGTGGCGACAGCCGAAGGACACTGCAAACAATGCAAATGATCATAATCACAATTAAGTCTCGTCTTTTTATGGCAGTGGTCAACAGATTTAAGCAAAACAAGTTCCAATGACACTGGCTGAAAGTGACAATCAAAACTCGATGCAGCTGCTTCACATGCATTTTAAGATATTTTTTCATAATTTCCATCTATTTTAAGTCACTTTTTCAGACACATCTTACACTGTAGAATGCGTTTTTTAACTGAATCTGTAAGGTGAGCAATTCAAAAGCACATTGCAGAGTTAATTGTATGATTAATTTCAAATTATTTGCTATCTCAAGAATATATCTACTCTTTTATCATTTAATTTGATTTGTTAAGAGTTGAAAATATATTTTAATTAATTATTTTCACGCAAGTATTATTCCGTTTTTTAGTTAATTTTTTGTTTTTTACTTTTTATGTGCCTTTAAGTTTTGTAGCTTAGTTATATATGCATATTTCATATCATTAATTAGACCAGCGAAATTAAGTGAAGTAATTTGACTTCAAATTTTCTATAAAGCCTTTGTTAAGGATGTAGTCTAAATAGTTTCACGTTATTTTTCGAATACCTTAGTACACATAATTTAAGGTGGTCTGAATGGTGGTCACATGAAAACTCTCAGCACATGTGTATAAAATTAAGTTTAGTTAGGCCCAGCAAACATGTATGTGTTTTCTATATTTATCAATTATTTTAATAAGCTTTCTATGTAATTTAATTTAAACTAAAAGCTCTTGCTACTTTTTTACAACTTTGACACTATTCTCTTGCCCAACAATAATTTTTGACTTAGTTACATATTTACTTTGGATTTACAAAGCGGTCAAGGTTGCATTTAGTCGCTTTTAAAATAAAGCTCAAGAAAATTTAAAGTTGCATTCGAGTTGCATCAAGTCAAAAATTGCAGCTGCTCAGTTCCATCATAATTTGAATATTTATGTCTTTAACTCTAACTATTTGGTTCTCTCTCTATTTTTATTTTTTTTATTATTTTTGAATTCAGGCTAATTAAGTGCGGAATGAAGTCACACTTTAAGCCCGTTGACGTTGACTCAGCTAAGGGGATTTGGTCCGTCTGTCTGTCTGTCTGTCAACAGCTTGATATTCGCCAGAGCACTTGCTTCTCCTCCTTTTCCTCTACTTCATCTTTTCCATCATCGTTATCTTCTTCATCAACATCGTCTTAATTTTCTTGCCAACATTTAAAAAGTTTTTATTTTTTTGAATTTTTTAGAGACCGAAAAATCGAAAAATACAAAATAAACACGCAAATGACATTCAAATCTTTTTGGTATGCGCGCCTGTTGCTGCCGTTTTATGAGACGAAAACAAATAAAATAAAAAAGCATTTTCAAAGGAACTTAAGAGACAGTTATGCACACACAAACACACACACACACACACGCACACTCACGTACACTCGCAGTGTGTAAAAATAAAATAAAAATAAAGTTGTTAAGGAAAAAATAAAAAATATATATATGTTTAAAAAAAAAATTAACAACAACTGTTATTCAACAATTTATGTGTGTGTGTGTGTGTGTGTGAGAATGTGTGTGTGTGTGTGTGTGTGGAGTGTATAAATAAACAGGAGTGGCCGACTTGGAATGTTAATGCGCTGCAATCGTTGGTGTTGCCGAGAGCCACTCCAAAAGAGTCGCACGTAGGCAACAACAACACTGAAACCGACGCCGACTCCGACGCCGACGCCTCTGTCGCTGCCAGCGTCGACTGCGATGCCAACTGCGACGCCAACGCTCGCCAAGATGGCTTAAAAGCCCAGTTGGGCTCTGCACTGAGCCCAAAAGTTACGTGAACTTTGCACAGGGTGACAAAGGGAGACAGGGAGAGAGAGAGAGAGGGGAAAGCAAGAAGAGAGAAGAGAGTTAAGGGAGGGGGGAGGGGACACTTGAAAGGTGAATTGCGAGAGGAGAGGGATCGAATTGTCTGACCATTAAGTGGCGATAAGTGTTTGGGGGCCACATATACACAGAGAAAAATTAAGAGATCATTCTAACATTAAACTTTAAAAATCCGGATTTTTTAAGTCTGTATTCAGAATATAAATAGTCGAAAAAAAACAAAAACATTTGATTACACTGGAAAAATTTCTTACAGAACAAGAAAAAACGGTCTTAAATCAAGTACAGTTGAGCTTCCATAACTCGAACTTCTATAACTCGAATTTATCTGTAAAATTAATAAACTTAAGAAAAAGAACTCTATAAGTCGAATATCTCCATAACTCGAACCTTTTCTTTGGATAATGGTGATTCGAGTTAGGGAGGTTCGACTGTATGTCAAGTATTTCAAATTTTAGGATTTTTAACACCGTTTGGTTTTGACATTTCCCAGGAATTTACAATTTTTTTAAGTGCAGCGACTGAACAAAAGCCAAAAGAATTAAACGGCCTGCAGTGCCCCCTCCCCCTCCCCTTCTCCTTCCCCTCCGTCGTGCCACCCTCTGCCCCTTCCCTGCCCTCTTAATAGTAACCGCATGTGTAGAGTCAAGTAAAATTTATAACTGTCAATTATTATGCAAGAGTTGTGAGCAGCGAGCAATGGATGGAGGCGACTCCTCGCCGCGCCTCGCCAAACCAATCAGGAAATACCCGAATCCACAGACAGAGACGGCAACAACAGGGAGAGACAGAGACAGAGAGAGAGAGATAGAGAGAGAGTGAGAGAGCGACAAATGCTGTCAAAGTTGCAAACACTTCACACACTAAGTAAACCCAAAATGAGTCTCCACTTCTACAGTTGCCTTTGCCCCTGCCCTCCCCTTCCCTCCCTATCTCCCTATCTCCCTCCCACCACGCATACAAAATTCCCTATATCTAGTCTCAAAATAAAAAGCATACCGCAATCGACTCGCATAATCAAAACACGTAGTATCCATACTCTTACCCACAGTCCATAGTCCCCACATTCCCCATGTCCCATGTCCCATGTCCCACTCCCTTATCCCCATTCCCATTCTCCATTCTCCATTCCCATTCCCGCTCCCGTTGCCAGTGTCCAGATTCTGTTCCCGTTGCCTGTAAACAGCTTGTCGTCTTTTTTTTAAATTTATTTATCGCTCGCTTACTTTAAATACTCTGCAGTATACCCTGACTAACAACTGTCTTGAAAGTTGTGGGTATAATAAGCTATACACTGATAAAAAATTATAAAAAAAATTAGAGTCTTTTCCAGGATCACAAAATCTCTTTTTAAAAACATCAACAAATATTATAGTCGATATAAGAGCCGACTGATAGATGTTGAAAATAACCAAGCTCTACATTGTATCAGACACAATTTTATATATTTAGATTTATGTATATATTTATTTAGTAGGCATATTTCTAGGCATGATTTCTAAAAACTTTAAAAACACTATTTAAAATAAGGTTTTATAATTGATATTATTATCGATGCTTAAACATTATTTCGTCAAATAGAAGATAAGAATCATAATGATTAGTTATTTTCTGTTTTCTGCTTTTATTTGTATTTCTTTTTTTTTTCCATTCAAATAGCCAGGGTATTTCCCAGTCTAAGCTCACTTCTTAAGCGGTTACTCAATTATTTGATGACTTCTTCTTTGTACTACACACAAAACTTTTTATATGCGTTTTAATACAATTCTCATTAATTGTTTTCGTTGTCGTTGTTTGGCTTATACTTATTGGCCATTGGCAGGTCGGTCGTGTTCTTAGGAGTGCCGCTCAGGCCGAGTCCCGGTCCGGTCCAGGTATATAACATATGTGTGTAGGTTCAACGTACGTCTGAAGAACCTTAAAATCACGAGCCTCAAGAACAACTCAAAAAGCAATTCCCAGAGACACGTTGCGTGTGTGGGGCGACAATTGTCGGAATCTTGAATCTCGACAGAACAACAGCCACATTAATGGTTATCATCTCTATAATAATGATGTTGATGGATTTGATGTAGGCTGACATTAAATGATTCACTGCAACTGCCTTTTTCATATTTTTTGCGACAACATTGAAAACTTGAACAGATTCTGAACAAAGCGAGAATTGCGACCTTCATAGCTTCATAGTTTTCACGATTTCCGGTCTATGGATCATATATTTGTTTTGTATCTCTTTAGTATTTTTAGTATTCATCGAGTCAGTCTTCAATCTTAAAGTTCGAGTAGTGCATAATTAAGTTTGGAAGTTGTTTTTTAGCAACAATTGGAGGTCTTTTTCGTCAATTTATAGAGCAACTCGTGCAACTGCGAAGCCCCAAAATGAACGAAACTGAATTAACTGCATACTAAAGAGATCAGAAGGACACAGCTCTTAAAATAAACACTAAGCAGGAAGACAAAAAAGATCAAACAATCTGAGCATGAAATGAAAATTAAAATGGAACAAGGCATAATAATATGATAATTATAATCATCGAAGTACGAGAATACGAGAAATGTTCCGTCTGTTTAATACATTTACATTATAAATTAAAAAAAAAAAAAAGAATTTATGTGTGAATTATAAAAATTAATTAGAGAACTCTCAAAATAATTTCAATATTAAAGGAGACATCAATAAGAATGAAGAATTTACCTAAAGCTTAGCATTCAGCGGTGCAAAGGAAAATTAAAAATTATTATATTTCAAAAATTAAAAAACATTTCTAAATCAAAATATTTAAGATATATTTTTCGTTAATATAAATTATATTTATATTATGTGCTTTTAATTACTGTTTTGAGTTTTAATTATAAAAATTACTTTTATTTATGTGCTTTTAAAAAAAATCAGGAAAAGTGTATTAAAATCAAAATAAGATATATCTTGATATACATTGAAAGATTTTTTGATTTTTTTTAAATCATCATCATTTTTTAAATAGGAGGTAAAACTAATTTATATTGTAAAATTAAACACCATTTTTATCCTGTTTCCAGGAAAGCCCAACCCAATATAGTGCATCTGAGATATTATAATTCATATAGATATTCTTATCCAGACTTGATTTTTGTAAACTCATAAATGTTATACATATTTAATCTCTGTAATAAGCGATCTTTGGACTAAAGGTAATACCTAATGTCTCATTCTCAACTGATGCTTCGAGTTGCATCAGTTATAATGTATAGATTTTCAAAATATTTAAACAAGTTGAATGCATCGCAAATACAACTCCAGTTAGAGTATAAATACCCCGCTTTCGTCTTTCCTCTGAATCAAATGCCATAACGAGTCGGGTTTTCTTTGGGTCAAATCTTGGTGCCTGCAAAATTGTTAGATCATAAATCTTCGAGGGGAGCCACAAAAGAGCCAGAGACGCGTTGGCCAAGTCGAGCTGGCCAAGACAAGTCGACCCCCTGCTGCTGTCTAATGACTGTCCAGTTGCAGTCAGCTCACCCAATCATGCCATCAGTCAATCAATCAATCAATGTGCCATTGAAATTATTGTATGCAGCATCGCCCAACCTCCGAGCCACAGTCTCTCTCGTTTTAGCTCTAACTGTCTATCTCGCTCTTGCAATGTGTCAATTCCAAGTGCAAAAAAAAATAGTACACTCAAATATTGATTATTAAATTATGATCAAGTTTTGGAGTCAGTATTCGTTATTCACTATATGATATTCAGTATTCGGTATTTAATCGCGTTGTAGTTTTGACCCACTTTGATTTGTTTTTCTCGTTGTTGCTGTTGTTGTTGTTGTTGTTGTTGTTGTTTCCTTTTTGCTGCTCTTTCATTACAAAATTTGTTTAATTTTAAATTTTTTAACTTGAAATTAAGTCACGGCATCTGACTGCGCAGTCGACGGCGACAGCGACAGCTGCAGCGACGTTGGCAGCGCAGCCTCGAGAAGTTACATAAAATGGCATTAAAACGATTCAAAGATTGAGTTGTGGGGAACAAGCATAACAACTGAGCGAGAGAGTCGATGAAGAGAGGGATAGAAGAGAAGTGCAGGCAGTGGGAGGTGTGGGAGAAGAGAGGGAGGCGAAGGAGTGGGAGGGAGAGGAAGGGAGAGGGAGGGAGAGGGGGCAAGTCTGGCCCCAGGTGAAAAACCTGATGCGAGTTTAAGACAAACAGACATTTGGCATTTGCATGCTATCAAGCATGTGTGTGTAAGTGTGTGTGCGTGTCGATCAGGTGAAAAAAGAAGAAGCAGAAGAAGCAGAAGAAGCAGAAGAGTTGCATTGACAGACAGATCCGTAGCGAAACAATCCAATCGAAGCGATCCCAACTGTAAAAGGTGAACAACATTTTTTTGTCTTTTGTTTTTTCTCGCTTACCTCTCTCGCTCTCTCTCTCTCTTTCGCTCCCACAATCTGCCTCCTCTCACTTTTCTCGCTTTGACTTTTTATGGCATTTAACACTTTGACTTTATGGCCAACAGTCAAGTCAAGTCAAGAAGACACTGAGACTGAGACTCGATGATCATTAATTGACATGGATCATTAATCAATGATCATCATCAATTTCAAAAATGCTGCATCTTCCGTCTTCTGTTTCTTCCAAATACTTCCCCCTCTACTCCTCTCCTCCTCCCTTCGGCTACCTTTTCGATTGACGACAACTTTATTAAAATGATATTGTTTGGTTATTTGGTAATTTGGTAATTTGCATCAACTCAAAGCTCAAGCAAACTTGGTCTATTTTTTATGGCCTGACCAAAATGCTGATAGCTCTAGCTTTAAACTCTGTCTCTATGTCTATCTCTATCTCTAGTCGCAGCTGAAGCTGAAGCTCAAGGCCAACATCAGACGTCAGTCTCAGTTTCAGTCTCAGTCTCAAACTAAGTCTCAGTCTTAGTTTTAAGTGCGTCAGCCTTAGAGATAGACAACTTTGTATGCTAACTAACTAGTTGAACTAGATTTTTGTAGCTCGGTGGCCCGGTTTGAGTTCGAATATGGAGATCGAGATCGCGATCGAAAGGCAGAGAGAGAGAGAGAGAGAAAGGGAAAGAGCAATTCTCGTAGACCATAAGAGAACACATGGCAACTGACATTTTTAGCCAGAAGAATTGCTCTTTCTCTGCCTCTGTAATCGACATAAAGTTGAAGATTAAAATGACAAATCACATTCAGAGAATTTAGCGTTTTCACCAACCTTTTCGAACAAGGCTGCTAAGGGTTGACACCTTTTCAGATTAAATTATCTAAGGGTTTGTTTGGTGACTTTTTTCCGTTTTAATTTATATCATTTAGTTTACTTATATAATAATTAATTTTATTTAGCTGAAAAAAAATTTAAAAGAAATTGGCGCGAGAAAATAAAAGTTACTAGACAGCTCTAGCAATTGTCTACTATTAGTCTGGCAACTCTTCGTGAAAATTTTTTCCACTAATTGCACAATATGAGCTATTTTTAAAGCTTAATTTAAAGAAAACTGAATTTAAAAAAATTAAAATCTTTTTGCTCTTAAAAAAGTTGCTCAAACCCTTGGATAATTTAATCTGAGAATGCTAAATTCTCTTTCGCTGCGATTTCTGACGCACCCCTGAGACTTAATTTTATTTTTATTTTTTTTATGTTCAGAAGAATCATTATGATCTGTGTGATCGTTATATATTATATCTCTCTCTATATTTACTATTTACTTTTCGATAGTAAAAGTTTTCTAAAACAAATTGCGATCTTATTAGCTTTGTTTTTATATGCAAAGGTATCACTGATCGTAGTAAAAGAAGTGAAGATTGTTGATCACTTCTGTCTCTCCAAGAAGGGTTTTCATACCAAAGATATGGAAATTGTCATAGATTCCGATACGATGATATGAATAATGATGTAGATAATGATTTTTAAAATCTACTTAAAGATCGTCCTGATGATCTTGATAAAGACCTCTGAAGTCTTATCCATTTTCTATTTTCTTTTATGTTTTATGTATAAATGATGAGAAAGATCAGTCTGAAGATCTTTAAAAATCAAGAAGAAGTAAAAGCGATTTGTACTGCAAAGAATGTCTGTGATCAGTCGATCGTGAGTAGCAACAAGTGATCACTGATCACTGATCGCTGATTGCTGATCTCTGTTCGGTGATCGGTGAACAGTAACCGGTGTCTAGTGGCAACTGGAAATACAATACCGAAAAAACCGCAAATGTGATGAGTAAGTTGAGGTGATCGTGATCTACTTGTCAACACCTACACGATTTTTGGGCATTTTTTTGTGGCTTACACTCAATAACGGCCGCTTCGAGCCGCTGGTTCCGGTTTCCAGTTGCCGTTTGTCGTTTGCCTTTTGGCCATTTGCCTTTTGCCGTTTGGTTAAGTGATCACTGATCGTCGATCGTCGATTGCTGATCGTTGTTGTAGATCAGCGATCGCTCGATGGTCGCCGGGTTATGCATTTGGCATGCGGCATGTGTAGTAAATATTATCGACTGTGGCTCTGGCATCCACTTAGCCTACAGTGTTAACTAATTATGTGTGGCCAGCACTCTCTGATAGATGATCAGGTGAACGGGGGGAGAATCGAATGGATTTGACGCTGACGTAAGACAAAATTGATAATAAAAACAAAATGATGATGGGCACAAAATTGTGTTTGTGGTTCGGTTGATTGGTGAAAAGTTTTTGGCATGTGAGCTGCATAGTATTCATTTGTAAATAGTCTTCGATGTCGTTATGCTTGTTACTGTTGTTGTCGGTCGTATTTGACTTTGTATTTGTAGCTGTATTTGTAGCTGTAGCTGTGCATGAATGGAAAGTGCACTGAAGATTCGCCATCTATTCGTAATTGTGAAAGAAAGTTGTTGAATGAACCAAGACAATTAGCGACAAACACACACACACACACATAACACACAGAAAAACACTTTGGATTCAAATCTTTGACTTTAGTTTATTGTAAACGATATTTCAATCTACTGAGAGTGGACACTAATATTGTACTGCCAAATTAATCGAAATTGCATGGCTAACCAGTTGACAAGTCCAAATGCCAAATTTCACAATAATATTTTAATTAGATCCTGAGATAATATCCCGAATCACTTGAGACAAATTTGTATTCAGGCAATAAAGCTAAGCAATTGAAATATCTTTTAGTTCCTATATCTTCAGTAAAAGTATAATTTATTAAATACGAAATTGGACCTGTACCAAAAAATATATGATCTGCTTTCATACAAAATTTGAGTCTGATATCTTAGACAGATCCTGAGATATCACACCGAACCAGAGAGACAGGTATGGTAATGGCAATTTTCAGCTGAAGAAGCTGCTCTGATATGGAATTGAAATTGAAATTTAATTTCCATTTCCACTTCCACTTCCACTTTGAAATCGAAGGCATAACTCGGAATCACAGGCCATCATTCCCTGACCAAAGCTGAAGTCTCATCGTTTTCTAAAAATACCACCAACAACAATAACAACAATAGCGAAAACACGATACAAGTGGGCGACTGACAATTTCAAGGCTAATTGTGTTGGCCAGAGGTGGCCATTTGTCCAATTGGCCTGCTCGGATCTGGTACAGTATCATGAAGACCATGTGATACAATCTTCGCATACTTGCAACAAGTTGTTGTTGCTGTTGTTGTTGCTGTTGTTGTTGATGTTGTTGTTAGAAAACTCGTTGTCTGCGGCGACGACTTTCATTATTCGATGCGAACCGATTGAACAATCGATGAGCGTTTTTGGAAATTGGCAAAAGTAAAGAAATTGCCGGCAATAAATACTCGAACACAACACAAAAAAGACAGAGACTTTTACAAAAGTGAGTGTGAGTGTGAGTGTGAGTACACTCATGAGTACACTCGCATGTAACAGCGCCAAACGAAATGCAGTTAAATGGCAAAGACCGTGAAAATGTCAGATGAAAAGCCAGAAAAAACATGACGTTTGATCGCTGAATACCCTACAAAGTTGGCACCACAAACTGGGCATGGCACAATGGTGATTAAACTTGTGACGATGCTCTATGAGTATAGCACATTAAAATATTGTTAATATTTCTGCAGAAAATGTTTAATTGAAAAGAGTTTAATTGGGATAAAACTCAACTATTAAATATTCATACATGTATTTAGATTTATGTCTGGACAATCCTATGATATTAAGCTGAAATATGGTATATGAGTTCAATTACACTAATAAAACAGATCGCTTTTCTCGACAACGTTTTAAATTTTGAGTTAAGTGTTAAAACAAAAGATATATATTATTTAGAAAATATTATTAATTTAAGATCAATTTTCTTTTTTTATTAAACTTAGGAACAGTTACAAAATTTACGATCTTCTAAATGATATAAAATACTTAGTCAGTAGTTATGGGATACCTTTTAAATCTAAGTGGGGATATTCAAGATATTTCAATAGAGCATCGGATTAACCTATTCATAATATTCATTTGCCAATATTTACTATAAATAAATACACAGAGGGAGAGAGAGAAATATTAAATGATATTTGAGTGACCACTTTGTTCTAACATTTATGTAAATATGAATGTTGCTTTTCTAATAACGTTGTTTACTGATATGGATAAATTTGTTGACAATCCTTTTCCACGTTAGCTTTAAGTCTAGTTCTTTAAGAGCTTGCCTAAATTACTTGATCTAAATTTATTTATTTTATTTATTTATTTATTTATTAATAGCAAACATTGCTGCCTCTAGTTTACAATATAAATATACATTATAATTACAATAGATAAGAAATTAAAAAGAAAAGAAAGCCTAAATGAACTTACAAGTTAAATCTAATAGCACCACCGACACGATGGGGGATATTCAAGATATAATAGTACAGATCTTTAGCAATAAATATAGCATCAACATGATTATAGTCTGCATATTGAAGTATCATTAAATTACAGGGTAAACAAGTGTCGTTCAGCTTTTTGCTTTAGTTTGTAGCTGCTTCTTCAGCTTCAGACTTTGCTTACCATTTGCCATCGACTGGAAATTTGTGCGAAAATTGATGAATGTTGATCGTTGAAATGTTGCAACAGCAATAAACAAAAACAACACATAACAACAGCAACAGCAATAACAATAACAGTAATAATAATATTAGTAACAACGGTAACAACACATAAAGTTAACACTTCACTAAGCGACCATTTCACTTTTTATTGGCGCCCTTAGAAAAAAATGTGGTAATAATAATAAAAATTAAAAAAAAAGAAAAAAAAAGAAATAAATGCAGTTGTTTGACTTTTGTCTTTGTTTAACGTTTTGTTGCAAAGTTTTTTAGATAAGCAACAACGACGACAACAGCTTAGCTGCTTAGTTAATTGCATATGTGTGTGTGTGTGTGTGTGTGAGTGTGTGTGTGTGTGTGTGTATGTGTATTGTTTGTTTTGTTTTTTAGCATATAAACACACACTCATAACCACTCTCTTCTGACTTGGAGCTTCATCTTCGTCTCCTTAGGTAAAAGCATCAGGGCTTGACTATCTGTCTGTCCATCAGTCAGTCTGTCTGTCCGCCTGTCTGTCAGTTTCACTTCCTACAACCCACTCTCCACACACACACACACACACACACACACACACCCTCAAACACACACTCTCTTAAATATGCACAGAGCTCTTTAGACGCGTCCAATTACCTCAACAGACTTTCCGTTAATGTTTCGAATTTCGAAAAACTGGCAACAGAAAAACCAAAAATAAAAAAAAAACATAGCTCCACATATATGTATGTACATGTAAACTACACACACACACATACGTACGTATACATAATATATGGAATGGAAGTTGGGATTGGGCATTGGGATTGCAGATTAACTGCACCTGAGCACTATAGAGTCTTTAAGCATTTTAATGGAATACACTCATAATTCAAAAAATGTCTTATGCAAATGCTTAGATAAATTCTCAAGCTGCAAGTGTATTTCAAAAATTATTACCTACAATGTTAAAATATTCGCTGTCAAAGTCAAATGTTGCACACACGGTTGTCATATTTGGTACATTTGTATAAATTGGGTATAGTCTTAATTTTTTGGTGCATTATATATTTTTTTAAAAAGGACTCAATTATTTTTTTGTCATACAAAATCTCGACCGTAAAAACACATTTTTGGTGTCAGCTATAGGCTATAGTACTATATTAAAATATAGTAAATTTTTAAATAAAGCCTTAAAGACATAATAACACATCTGAAGGTTTGATCCGATTAACTTGAAAATTAAAAAATTTGCGTATGTACACATGTGATAATTTCCCTTATCAGATATCGGGGATCTTCTCAGTCTAATTGATCTGATTGGGTAAATGTTGGATTAAAAATATAATTGCCCCAGACTTAAATTGGGACTCCAAATAAGAGTTATGAACTATCGGAACTATCGATATCAGCCAAAAACTATTCTATTTTCAATTTATAAGATATAAATGAAATTTAATTATTATTTTTAATTTTTACTTAAAAAGTCAAAAATAATCATAAAGATTAATTAATTTTTAATAAAAAGTTGTGAAATAACACTTAATTCTGATTTTTCTCAATAAAATTAAAAAATAAGAGTTATTTCGTAACTTTTAAATACAAATTTAAAAATAATTGTTTGTTTGCAATTTTTATTTTAAAACTTATAACAGTTACGGTCCGTGGTTTACATTAATTAAGTTATTGATTGATCATATTAGTTTAGTTATTATACTTAATTTACTTTTGCACGACTAAGTGCTATAATAAATAAATTGAATTAAATTTAATTTAGTTTAGAAAAAAGGAGTTATCGAGCCTAAATATTGATATTAATAATTATATTACAGAAAACTGGACCAAAAAGTTGTATTGCGTTTTAGAGTTATTTGTTAAATGAAGCAAATTGGGGAAAAATGCCCATAGTGTTTAGTTGTGGGTGCATATGTGTGCGTGTGTGTGTGTGTGGGTGCAGTGTATATGTGTGGGTGCACTGTGCCATGAAGTCACACACACAGAGAGTGTGAGAGAGAGAGAGAGAGAGCATAGGACAAAGCTCGGCCGGCTGCAAATTTGACGGGAATCGAGACTTGGACTGAGACGGAGAATTCAACTTGGACTGGCAGCAAGTGAGACTGAGACTTAAGCTGAGACTTGGACTGAGACTGAGAGTCAGAGTGAGACTCAGACTCAGACTTGGTTGACTGCCTCGTGGCAACTGTTGCCAACAGTTGCCAACAGTTGCACACGTCGCCATCGCCATCGCCATCGTCATCGTCGTGGCGAGACCAGAATCGTTGATTTTGTAATTGTTGTTTGCTGCATTTGTTGTTACTTCAGTTTTTATATACATTGCGGTTTCTACTTATATTATTTCTTTATGTTTTTATTGCAGCGAGCTTAGCCTGTTGTTGCCTTTTTTTTATTGGTATTGTTGTTGGGCAAGTGAAGACAAAGGCTGTCGCGAAGATCGTTTGAGATTGGAATGGAATGAGTCATGAATCGGCTGGCGGCACATTCACCTATAAGAACCGAGTGCGCTTAACGGAATAGTTGACTGAATCACAAATCAATTGGCAATTGACATTTGCCGATTATCAATTACCAACTACCAATTGCCAATTGAATGCCACTTTCTTGATGAGCTTCCGTTCGATGACCTAGAAATATGCAAGCAAGCTTAATTATTTTCGAATTATGTTAGTTTATTTAACATTTCCAAAAATCTTAATTTATTCCTTAATTTAACATCAGCCAACCTTATTATTATTTACAACTAAAATGTTTCCATTGTCTAATTAATTTAATTTAATTTATAATTTCACTTTGTAAACTTATATGCATTATTTTAATTAACTTAATTTTTAATGATTTCTATTTATTTCTATACACAATTATCAGAGATTATTTATTTTTAAATTGCATTTACTTATTGTTACCTCTTTAGTTTCGTGTATTTTTTTTTAAGTTTTTATATTCATCTGCTTTTCCGTTACAATTTATCTTTCAAATTAAGCGCGCACTTCTTAAGAAACAAACAGCTTTTTGACACTTGCACTCACTGTAATACAGCAAACAGCTTTTGTCACGTAGCGCTACATTTGCAATGCGTCTAAGCGTGAGCTAAACATTATATTTCTTTAATTGTGCTAAGCGGTTAGGTGTGTGTCTAAGTAATCTATTTGTTAACAGTGCTGAAACGGTGTCTAAATGAGCGTTCGTTAAGTGAGTTAAGTTAACTAAGAGAGCAGCTGTATGCGATTGCTCTTAAAAGTATACTCTTATACTAAGTATAGCACAAACGCAAACCAACAAGCAAATTGTTCAACAAGTTCCACATTTAACGAAACTGTGTCCTGGCTAAACGGGCAGTTAACAGATTTATTTTGTTATTCGATGTCATTCTGCTTTGCATATTTTTGTAGCATATTTTTAGGGTCGAAATGAAAAATTTGAAATTGGAAATTTAAAATTTTCAAAAATCAATTTAAAATTGAATAAAAACAATTTAAAAAAAAAAAAAAATTGAAAATTTTGTAAAATAATTAAGTTTAATATAAAATTGGTTTGGTGCATTTCGCTCTACGCGTGGCAAAGTAAAGTACAAAATGCAAAAAATAAGAAAATTTTTACTTGATTTTGTCATTTTTTGTATTTATTATATATAAGATAAAGAGCGTTTGAAATTTGTTCATAAAGTGTTTTTATATTTTATGGAACTGCACAGTAAACACAGCTAGAGTTGTGAATCATGAGATGTCTTTGAGTTTTTATTGATTCACTATTTGTTATTGGTAATTTGTAACCCTTCGTTCTACTTTCGTCACTAGCGCGGTGTTGGTGGCCGACAATGAGTTGCAATTTCTGTGGGACAGGCTTTAATTTTTTTATTTAATGTTGACTAAGAAAAATCGACAAGAAATGAATTGAAGTAAAAATAAAAATAATAAATTAGGAATTTAATTTGAAGTTCCAATTGGAAATTGGAAAAATCATAAAACTAATATTTTAGAAATATTCAGTACTAATAATTACAATTGATTCAACATTTGTTGCCAGAAAAACCACAATCAGACCAATTAATATGAATGTTAGTAGTTAGTTTTCCATTTACTGTTGTTGTTGTACTTGTTGTTGTTGTTGTTGTTGTATCTTATCCAGTGCTCGATGATATCATGCGCTGTTTGAATGAAATCGATCGCATGAATGACCTAATAAAATACTACAAATACAATATAAAACACAATGAATGTCATGAATCAACAACAACAACAACAACAACAACAACAATTTGCCATTGAAATTGCACCAAAATTGCAGCCTCACCAATTAAACAGAGGCGCAGTGTGCGAGAGGGGTTAGCAGAAGGGGGTGGTGAAGAGGGGGGAGTACACTCAAAAAAATAACAAAAATTTGTACATAAATTAATACCATTGTGTTTTAGAATTTTTTAAAAGCAATTTGGTCTTTATTTTCTTTTATTTAAAGTGCAAATTGTTTTCGAGAGACTAAACAACCTTTAAATATTTAACAGTGGATCAACGTTCCTTAATTAAATTAATTTTAGACTGTTTTGTTTTTAAAAATAAACATACTTAATCTTGAATTAGAAAATTGGTTAGGCTAGTTTGGAGCTCTGGTTCAACTCAACAAAAAAGATCGAAAAAATGGAAATCCAAATCCTTAATTCTTATATATTTATTGCATTCGCTTGCTTAAAATTCCCAAACGGTTCTGACTAGTCTGCTATGAGAAACAATTCTTAAAATAATGTTGACCATTTATCGATAACAATAAATGTCATTGTCGCTTATCCAAATACTTGTGACATTATAAATTTCTCTCTCAAATTGAGATTTTCCAACTTAAATCCAGCATTTAGAGGAACACTGAGATTTTTCTCAGTGTAGGGGTTTGCCAGACTCACGCTTTGAATTTCATCAGAAACAGACGCGGTGTCGCCAGTTTCCCAATCCCATTCCATTCCATTCCCATTCACACCCATTTCATTCCACACTCCCTTTCTCTCTCTGTCTCTCTCTCACTCCCCCTATCTGCCTCCTCCCCCCCTCCTCATCCACCATTCACACTGTGTGGGCGTCAATTGGACAAAGGCGTGACGTGAACACAAAACGCAGTGTTAATTAATTGCAATCGTAGCAATAAAAAATGAAAAATAAATAGTAAAAAACATATTCCAATTCGTTAATCATTCTTTAATTGCCAGCAAAGTGATCTACAGCAGATACGATACACACGATCCACAACAAAAAGCGATCCAGCGATTCACCGTTATTGCCGGACACCCACCCAATGGTCAATTTGCGAATTTACGAATTCGAATTTGCGAGTGCAATCAACAGTTCATCATCAGATTCGTGGTAATTTCGATTACGCATTGATGACGCCTTCGTTTCGTTTATCATTATCTTTAACACACACACGTACACCTATAGTGCTATGTGTGTGAGTGTGTGTGTGTGTGTGTGTGTTACCACCCACAGTTCAGTTCAGGTAAAGAGTCAGAGCATTAAGTCAATCATTCATGGCCCATTGTTTGAATCACTGCTTGATCCGCTTGATCAATCAGTCTGGACAGTCAACATACCCTGTAATCAAATCAAACTCGAGAAGAGTTAGACTTTTGCAAAGAATTACGCTTTCCCTCAACAAACATTGTTGCCAAGCCTATAGTTAACGATAGCACTGTTATCGATAAGTGAGTCATCTATAGCTCTTATCAAAATCGTATCATATCTATAAATCAAAAATCAATAAGAGCTTCTTTTTACTTCCCACAGTACATTCAAGCTATCGATAAGTTTAATGTTATCGAAATGAAAATCAACTATTATTGAATTGGACTGTTGATGAGAAATCATATTGATCGATTTAAGCTTCGATAATGGGATCATACGACAAATTGTTGTTTTCGAATTTTAATATCGATAATGTGCTTATCATACAGTTATTTACATAGCTGTAAACTTCACCTAAACGGGTTGGGAAATCACTTTTATCGAATTGGACTATCGATGACATGATTACATTTAAACTGTTATCGATATTAAGTCTATGAAAATGAAAGGTATTTCTAGTAAATATTACAATAAGCTTTATGGTAATGTTGATCATATATCGATAACAATAAATGCCATTGCAGCTGACATTTTCGATAGCATATTTGCATTTCCAGAAGAAGGTCCACCTCTATGCATTGTTTTCTATTATTAATTAGAAAATGACAAATCTTGTGTAGTAAAAATAGTGTCGATAAAATGCATTAAACACGTAAGAAAACATTTTTGAAAATGTCAACTTTAGTCATTTTTTTTTTTCATTTACACACGTACAAATGTCGCTTTCTCGATCCTGGAAATACCCATATTTGATCGCACTGTCATTAGAATTGATTAGGCAAATGTAGAGTGCTTTGAAATTGTTTTTTTTTTTTTTTTTTAATTTAAAAGCTATTAATCAAATCGATGTCAATCGAAATTATCGTGTGGCATGTTTATCCTATGTCTCGATGACAGTGCTTAATAAACCAAGAGTCCATTTGCATTTTATTGATTATTATAAGGAAATTCCAGGTATTTTCTAATAAGTGATAGGTATTCTCACAGTCAAAGTTAAGTTGATTAGATCTATTTCAGTCTGAAGTTAAGAAATTTGTTGTATGCGCATTTTTATCATGTTTGCGATATGATCGTCATGATTTTGGCTATCAGAATCAGAAGTATGATATGAGTACACACACACACACAACTCGATAACCATCCAAAATTAATGTGACTGTGTGTGTGTTCCAGTTTTCATATCAAGAAAACGATAACTCCAAAAATTGTCATTTGCGTCAACTGTTCGACAGTGGTCCCATTGTCAATATACCGCATGCTGTTGCATTAAAGGGTATACGAATTGATATTTCTTGGCATTTCCCATTTCCCAGAAAATGAAAATGAATTTTTTAAAAAAGTCAAAATCGAACCGATTAAAATGGATAAACTCGTAATTAGAATCGAATTGAAAGGCGAAACTAAATAAATGGAATGTAAATCAATTTACGATTTGATTTGAAATAAATTTTTCAACTGCGCCCACTGACAATCAGACAAACCGCGACGGGGGACGAGGGCTGAGCATTAAAAGGGGGTGTGGCCAAAGGGGGAACAGAGAAGGGGAGGGGATGCAGAGAGCGCAGCTTTGTTCATTAACCATACGCCACGTTGGCCAATTGACGTTGTAAAAACGTTGGATAATAAAACGCTTAAAGCTAAACGATGTTTGGTGTCGTAGATTATTGCCCAAGGCAATTCCACTTCCCCCCTTGAGTGTCCAGCAGCTCGTTGACAAACTGCCAGCATGGGCCTAAGAATACCCTGTAATTTAAACGAGGTTTACATTTTCTTTAGATTTTTACAAATCAACTTCAGTTATTTATGGCATTTTATTAATCTTTATCATTTTACAGTAGTTATTATGGGCTACAACAATTTTTAAATTGGTTTTTTTTTTTGGAAATTTACCTATGTCTCCTACAACAAATGAGATATAATTCCGATCTTGTGTAAACATTTATATATAGTTTACATATTCTAAAAGTTTCACAAACATTGCAAGTGGTGTTGACGTTTCAAATTTGTGGAAAGAGAAATTTATGGCTGTCAGTATGAATCTCATTTAAAAAGAATACTGAGGACTGTAAGCGATAGATGAGGCAAAATATTTGCTGTATAAGCAGATTAAGATCTACACCATCTATGCATTTCGAATGATATGTATCCAAAATTAATACGTCAAATTAAATATCTTAATTGCATAATTTTGAAATTTTCCTGAACATTGTATGTATATTATATTCCAAAACGACTTACGATCCAGATGAAATTTTAAGAATATGTGAGACTATTACCACAATAATAAATGATACAGAGTATAGGGTATTTGGCAGTCAGTCAGTGTGTCATTGTGG
The DNA here is from genome assembly GCA_035047525.1 of Drosophila quinaria. NCBI lineage: Eukaryota > Metazoa > Arthropoda > Insecta > Diptera > Drosophilidae > Drosophila > Drosophila quinaria. The sequence continues at coordinate 34,954,302 of JAWNPO010000455.1, forward strand.
CGTTCTAACTAGCTGAGATTTCGTACTGTTTTTATGGGCATTTGATGATGTGTGATATATGACACGCAATGAAAAGCACAAAACATTATTATGCAAATGCGACGCTTTGTTTTATGGCCCATAAAAGCCATAAACTTGGTCTGTGCCACGTTCAACGTTGCCGAGTTGGTAGTTGTGGAGTTGCCAGGTTGCAAGTTGTCAGTTGTTGAGTTGTCGAGTTGCCGAGTTGCCGACTTGCCGAGTTGCAAGCTGACTTGTGGCAAGTTGGAGGCTGAGGCAAATTAATTGCAGCTAATTACAAGCAACAGCCGCAAGTAATGCCACAATCAGCAACAGCAGGGATCACAGAGACCACACGTGTTGTTGTGGCATAAGCCTAACCCCTTGCCACATGCCAGCACAAGTCGCCTCTCACTCTTGCCTCCCCTTCAGCCCATTCGTTGGCTTCAAAAAACCCGGAAGATGATGCTGCACAACTCATGAGCTTGTCTATCTGTCAAAGTGAGAGAGAGAGAGCAAGAGATGGGGCAGGGAATGTGGCAGCTAGAGAAATGGCATTGCGTTGATTAAACCAAGTTGCAACATTTGCCACATTGCAACATTTGCAACATGCGCAACAACAATAAATGCAGTTTCATTGAAGTTAATCAGGCATCGCCCAGTCAAACGGACAAACAGACAAATGGACAAACTGACAAACAGCCAAAGAGTCAAACAGTCGCTGAACCCGATCCGATCCCGGCGCCGATCTTGTCAAGCGTTTTGCATAAGAAAACAGCTCCAAAGACAACAACAACAACAACAACAACAAACTTGCAACAGAAACACATGAAACAAATTAACAAATTGAATGAAGCATTGAGTGAAGTTTCATCCCAATGCACTGACAAAACTGAAGCTATTAAAATTGAAACAGAAATAGATTTCTATTAATTTAAAAAGTAAATTAAATATTGACGGTGAAATTATAATTCAAATCAATCATTCATCATCAATATGTAAGGTATAGACTAAAATTAATAAAAAAGTTTATACATATAGAAAAAAAAAGTTTATACATATAGATATTGTATCGACTCACAAAAAAGTTATTTTTAGTTTATAGATTTAACATTTTTCAAAAGTATTTTCCAACTTTTTTTACAATATCATCTCATCCAACAAATAAAAAAACAAAAATTAATTTTAAATCTTTTTACTACATTTTTATTTATTTAAAAAAAAAAGAACTTAATATAATATCATAAACTTGAAATTTTGTAAAATCTCTCAAAATTTTGTTTAAAATTTGAAAGCATTACTTGTCATTACTCTGACAATTGATTGAAAAAAAAGTAAAAGAGATTTCCAGAGGAAATCAATATTTTTATTCATCACATTTATAGTTTTGGAATAAAAATCTTGAACTGTACTAGGACTTTAATCTACTTTTATCTAAACAATTTGTAATTTTCAATTCTCAGAACTGAATTAAAGGTTTTTAAAAGGCAGCGTTGCCACCTGGTTGCAATGTTAAATGTTGCAATTGAGTTGTCAGTGATTTCGTTCAGTGTAACTTGTTGCAAACTCGTTGGCTGATAGGGTCAGCTGCTGTGGCATGTTCTCTTTTAATTTTTCGCGAATGTTTCTTATTTTTTTATTGGAATTCATTGTGGACGTATGCATATTTATGTTGTGCTCGTTGCTGTTGTTGTTGTTGTGATTGATGTTGTTGTTGTTGTTGTGTTGCATTAAGATGAAGCTGCTTCGATAATGTTGTCATTTGTACTTATTCCTCTCTCTCTGAGTTGTTCTCTGTCCCTGCCATTTGAATTCAAATTGTAAATTGAAATTGAAATGACTTTGTTGCAATGTCGACCAATCAAATTCTCATTTCGCTTTGCCGTCGCCATTGAATTGTCCCCCTCTCCACTTCTATATCCCCCCACCCTTGTGTCGTAATTGTCAGATAATCAGTAAATTCATATTTGCTGATAAGCCCAATCAATTGAATATTGAATGGTCTCATTAAAGCTAAACTGCACTCATTTGTTGTGGAATAAACGGATGATTCAATCGCTGCTAAGCGAATGGTTATGAATACTTTGAATACATTTTTATATGTAAATAGATCAACAGAGTGAAGAATGCCAATATGATGGAAGAGATTAATCGATTTTAATGGAAAATCGACATTGCACTAATGTTTGTCGTAGTTTATTTGCAGAAATAAATTCGGTTAGTTACCACACAAGAATTTGATTTGAAAAATAAGATTTTAAGTTTAAAAAAAATTAAAGATTTAACCTTTGCTTCAAAGTCAATATCTTGAGGTAGAAAATTATTTGAAAGTTATGAAAAATTTTAAGCTGTTTGATACAAATTATGTTTCCTTTTAATTACTTCATAAGTATCACTTGATATTTCGGTACTATTTGCAAATAAATCGACAGCTACATATATTAATTATTTGTCAATTTTTTGATTGCTAATTTAGAAGAATTTTAAGTATAGTTTTTAATTTAATGCTTATATTTTGAACTTAATATAAAATATTTTTGTAATGATAGAACAGTTTACTTTTAGTACATGATACCTTATAGTTTCATGAGTTTCCGCTCTGATTTTTGATTGACACAAATCGTCAATAAAAATTTCCATAAATATGTACAGCCTAAACAATTGTCAGACAGTTGATGTCGATGGCCTTGTTGCCACAACTCTGACCCCTCATTCTCTCTCTCTCTCTCTCTCTTACATTCTCATCTCTCGATGTATGTAAAAAGTTTTTCCGCTTTTCCGCAAGACAGTGAGACAGAGAGGCCAAAGGAATTCAACGTTGATTGGCAGCGTACGTGCGGGCGTGCTGCAATCTGGTCTAAACCCAAGGAAGAAGGGGGGAAGAGGGGTAAGAAAAGTGCGTTGTTGTGCCTAGTGTCAATTATAAGACATGCCACAGACAGAGAAAGAGATAGAGACAGCGATAGAGATAGAGATAGAAATAGAGATAGAGGCACAACTTGGCCAAGTGCTTTGGGCGTAATTTATGCATGGCTCATGCAAATATTTACAGAGCCTCAACACAGGGGCTGACAGGGAGGAGGGGAGTCGATCGATCGATCGATCGATCGATCGATCGATGGATGGTTGAATCGATCTATCTATGCCATCGATCAATTGCAAAAGTCGAGAAGCGAGAACCGAACCTAAATAAATGTCAAATAAATAAAATGAACAGGCAATAAAAACTGACCAACAATGCCAAACGAGCTAAAGGCAAGAGAGGGAAGGGGGGCTGAAGTAGGGTTGCCACTACCACCAAATGGAGGTGTGAATGTGTTGCCACTTTAATGAAAACAATAAATCTTCATCACTCGCAGAAAAGCGAATCGCATCGCATCGCAAATGAATTCAGCTGGCCACAAGTTGCAACTGTGTGTTGAGTGAATAGGGTTGCCAGGGTTGCCACACTCTCTCTCTCACTCTCTCTTAAATGACAGCGACAGTCGCCTCACAATTACTAATTTATTGAATAAAAATGCACTTACAATTCAAACGAAACAATTTATGTGACTCTCTCGCCATCCCTCTCACTCTCTCTTTCACTCAATCTGTCCCCCCTTTTGGTGAGCCCCTGCTCTCACTTGACCCCCGCTACCCGCAAGCGTTGAGAGCAAAAATTGAAACGGAAGCGTGAATTTTTGATTAATTGAAATGAAAATACACAAAAGCAACAAAAAATCAAGCAAACGTATCGAGTAAACTGATTGCAAGCGCACAGATACCCTGTAATTTAGTGCAAGTCCTTTTTTTTCTTGATTATTTAAAAAAGGCAGTCCTTTGATAAAAAATAGCCATAATTTGGCTGTATCCTTGCACATGCCAAAAAGACTTGGACTGTTGAATGTCAGACACAAACCCCAAAAATTTGCATCAAAATATAGAGAGGGTCACTTTAGGATCAAGGACTTTAAAAAATATATAAATGAATGAGGAAATTATTTATGATACTTATTATCTTATACGGAGAGATAAATTCAGAGAAAAGCAATTCCGCTCGAAAAATTTCAGTGCCATGGAACTTCGAGAGATTAAATTTTTTTAGTATGTTCACCAACCTTTTCGAACTTGGCTGCTAGGGTTTGGCCCCTTCTCAAATTAAATATTCCAAGAGTTTGTTTAGCAACTTTTTAAGTTAATCATTGCAAAATAGATTTCTATTTTATTTCTTTTTTCATGAATACAATTTAATTTATTTACATAATAATTGATTTTGTATAGCCTTAAAAAATTTAAAAGTTTTAGCGCGACAAACAATAATAGTTACTCGACAACTCTAAATTCTAGAATTCGGACAAAAAATATGACATTATTCTCATGGCTTCGGCAATGATTTCGTTACCCTCAAAAATTGTCAGCTGAGTGGACTGTGAAACGGAGAAATGAAATTCAAGTAGAAGATATTTCCGTAGCACACCTGTATATATTAGTTATTGTAAATAATGTTATTTGTATAATAAAATTATTAGTATTTTAATATTAATATGAAGATTGTATTGAATTAAATGTTCAAATCTGCTTAGACTTCTGCGGTTTCTAAAAGGACTGAAGGGATCCGTTGACCAGAGTCTATGCAGCTCATTTGCTATAGTTTACAGGGTATTTAGTGTGGTATGGGGCGCCGAGTTTAAAATTAGCAATCGCACGTAATTGCCGCATTGTGGGTGTGTCTCCCAGTCTCAGACTACCTGACCGCTGCCCCCTTCCCAATCCCCTTGCCTACTATGAGTAGGTGAGGGAAAGCAGAAGGAATAGAGCAAGAGGGGTGGGGGAAGGATATTGCCCATCGCATCGTCATTGGCGTCACTGGCACTGGCACTGACACTGACAAATAACAAATAACTGAAGAGCCGCTGATCTGCGAGCTGTGAGCTGTGAGAAATGATCTGTCAGACGACAATTATGCAACCCACTTGCCACTTGCCCAAATGTCCAAATGCCATTTGAATTCCACTCTCTTCTTTATTCCCCCTCTCACACTTGTCACCTCTGCCCTTGTTTATCTAATGCACATCTCATTGCCAAATGGCAGGCGATGAATACGCAGCAAGTGTTGGAGTTAAATGCAATTTATCGATATATTTCGATCGTTTGTCAATCGATCAAGAGGCATTACCATATACACATATGTGTAATAGTGTGTATATGTATTCCGCATTGCTAACAAGTCGATAAATTACATTTTATTTGCTGTTGCATCCGCTTAATTAACCCAAATGCATCACCATCAACTACACGAGCTGCGAATAACACTAAATCTCAAATTCCGAGCCCCAAATAAATTTAATAGATGCGCAGATAGTTTCAATCGATTACTTCAAAATATAAATATAATATATTTATATTATTTAAATATATATTTATTTATTTATCTGAAATTATAACAGAAAAATTATAGCGCATGCATTTAGATACTACATACATAAAACTCTTTGTCGTGCCCAAACGGTTAAGCGTAGAAAAATGAAATTTTCACACAACATAGTTGAGACAATTTTATCGTGCACTGAGAAGGCGTTTTGCGAAATTCGACCTGTAAGTGGTTCAAGGCAATTGCGTAGTATGAAAAACTTTTTTGTTTATTAAAATATATCTCAAACAAACTCACGGGAATAATAGAAATTTTTAAGCTGATTTGTAAAAACCTCAATAAGAGCTTGTATAAAAATAAAGCATTATAATTAGTTATAAGTATTTACCATATAAGTGTATGCTTCATTAATACTACTGCGATCAAGTTAAAAGGTGAATTTTCTTATATTTTAACAATTTTATTTATTTATCTTAATCTATTTGATCCCCTCCAAAGTAAATACAATCAAGCTGAAAAATTCTTCAAGCCGCAGGTCGAATTTTATTTAGGCCTATCGGCTTTCCAAGTTATTTGTGTACATGTGCCAGTTACCCACTTTATTTAATTACAAATACAGAAAGAATGTATGAAATATCATCTACATATTCTCACTCGTATTTATCACATACCTGTCGTATTCTTTGGTGATATCACTACAAATTTACAAATAATTCCCGAGTATGAGGTGTTGAACCAAGGGGCTGTACATATGAATTTTACGTGATTTAGCCAACTAATTTGTGGGTGTGGCCATCTGAGACTGGCCTCCCCCAGTCCCAGCCCCATCTGACCCCTGCAGTGACCCCAGCACGCGCCCATTTCAGTTGTGTCAGTTGGCAATGCAATGGCGACAATTGACAATTGACATTCACCGTCGCCATTAATCATCATCACCGACTGATTGACAAACGAATCACAAATAAATCAAAATTCAAAGCAACAACAACAACTGCAACAATAACAATAACAATAACAATAACAAGAGCTATTGCCAATGGGCACGTAATATGCAATTGCAGTTTCTGTAAACAAGTCGAGCATACTCGAAGCAACAGATACCCTAAATATACAGCTGCCACTTTAAATACATAGGTACTTTTTAATTGCTGAAAGACTGTGGAAATAAATAAGATAAGTTTTATGCTTGTACTTAGATATTGATATGTCTTAATATAATTAAGGTTCAACACTTAAAGAAACTAAAGTGTGTTGTACAGTGTATTGTCTTGGTAGAACACATTGCAGAGCAAATATTAATCAAGGTGAATAAAATTTAAAAATTTTAAATTGTGTAGTCCAAAATGTTAGCTTAAAATATAATATTTAAACTAGAAAATAAGATTTAAAATAAATTGAATTTAAAATAGAAATTATAAAGCCAGTTTTTAATACAAATATAAAAAATGAGAACGTTGTAAGAATTATTAAGTAATGCAGTATACGAAAATATTGAGTGATTATATACTTAGAAATATATATTTATAAGTAAGATATATAAAAATGTACACAAATTTGATGCTTGCCGAACTGATGTGTTAGCAAATAAAACTAGCATTGACTTTACAGGGTATAAAACATAATTGTTTTCACTTAATTTAACTTTGACAAATCGTTGACTAAAGTGGTCAAATATAAGAACATGTGCAGTATTTCATATTTATAAATACTAATCGGTTGTCCCACGCTTAAAGCATATTAAATAATTTACAGGGTATAAATAGGGTATGACTATAGGAGTCGTACTAAAAAGTGATCGATAAAAGAGCTTACAGATGGAATTTGCTGAATGTTGAAGAGAATAAATAAATACATAAATAAATAAGCAAATAAATGAATAAATAAATATGTCAATTAAAAATAGATTAATAAAAAATAAAATAAATAGTCCTGACTGCGTAATTATTGTTGTTACAGGGTATGTTGTAAGTGACAGCACAAATCAGCGTCCAGTCAGAGTGCCGCACATAAATCAATCAATGGCAAAAACCGAAACCGAAACCGACTCCGAATCGAACAGTTCCAGTGAACATAGTATTCAGTATTCTGTGTTCTGTATTCAGTGTTCTGTCGTAATCGTAATCCTGTCCAGGGACTGGGAATGGCACCTGAGATTGTTCCGAGATCCAAGTTCGAGTTGCAAGTGGCAAGTGGCAAGTGTCGCATCCATGTGGCAACAGATGACGACAACGTCAGCCGGGGAAAACCCCGGCGTATGTTTTTCTTGAAAAACCTCAAACAATGCACGCTGTTATTCGATGAGCGACAAATGCGAAAGAGAGAGAGAGAGAGCGAGCTACTTCTCAGGCATTCGCAGCCATATGGGTTAAGGTACCGGAAATTCCCAAACCCGACCAGGAAAACAGGTAGCAATCGGTAAAAGGCAAAGCCTCTTGGCATTGCCAGTATAGTATTGAGATCAGGTCAGCACAGGGATTCGGGTTCAGTTCAGGTCAGGCTAAAAGTTGGCATTGATTCGCGATGCGTTCGCAACGCCCGCCAAGAAGCCAATTTAAATAAGCAGCATAAACAAAGGATCTTAAAGGACAACTCAACATCTTCTTTTATGACGCCGCCATTCCTCGTTATTCCTTTGCCATCCCATTCCCATTTCGTGTCGTTTGGTTTTACAGGTTCCTCGCTCTCTGGGCTTTTCCCACGGCCAGCAAAAATCTTTCTTCTTATCTTTGTGCCCCTTTTATGGGCCATCGACATCTACATCGCATCTGTTTTTCGCACTCTCAGTTTTTACGATCCGCTTCTATGATGGGAATTTACGTGTTTCCGCAGCAGTTCCCGTGGATTAAATCCCTCTGAATACCTGGTTTACCTCAGTCCAGTCCGTCCAGCCAAACACAAACCGCACAAATCAAAGCTACTGAACCACAATTCGATGACTTCATTGGCTTATCAACAAATTCACATTTCGAAGATCCATCAACTGTTTTCCTAGATTTCTCAAAACTTTTCAAATAGATCCACAACAAAGTTGTGAATAATCCTTTGCACGTAAAACATGATTTTAAAGGTCTTTGGTTGCTGTCTTCTATTTTCTTTTTTATATTCTTTAGTCTTTAATGATCTATCATATTTTTTTTTTTTTTTTTAGAATTTTAGAACTTACCAAATAGATAAAAATATGGATATCCACTAACAATATCCCAAGTCCTTTTTTAACAACTCTCAAATTTTTATTTTAATTAAAATATCAAGTTGATTAATTTACAGCTTGTAGTACTAATTAACATTTCTCTCCCTTTTTTATCATATCTGTTGATAGCATTGATCCGTATAAATATGATCAACAATAGATTTTTTAGTAAGATCTACTAAATTCTAAGCAAAGTGTGCCATTGAAGAGAAGTTCGTTCACTGATTTCTAGTTATACCCTAATAATTATTTTTTCGCTTAGTTAATTCGATAAAATAAAGTCGGACTACCCTTAACACTTTGTCTACTCATCGTAACTCGGCTTAAGCTAAACTAATGTGAGTGAAATTTGATACAGCTTCTTCTTGAGTTATAACATAAAATATATATCGAAATCAGTAATATCAGTTGACTATATCTTATGGCTACCAAAGAAATTTTTAGTTTCCAATTGCACAAAATTCGTTTATAATTTTATATTTATTTTTTGAATAAACTCACAAATTTAAAAAATACGATATCTCTGTGTTCTCTTCCTACCTTCCTCCCTTTCTCTCTCTCTCGATCTTTGTTTCACTTAATATCATGTCGCAAATATTTCAATAATTTTTGTACACTTTTATTATTTTCAATTCCCAATTCCCGAATCAAATTCTTTGCAATGTGTTTGGCCCCCATAAAGTGCCAAATATTGTTGGTCTGGCATTCCTGGCATTATATTGACGGGCACTTGAAAGCACCCTCCCCTCAGGTACCCCTCCCCTCCTCCACTCTCCCCTCCCTCTGGCACCAATTGTTGATGCCGTTTTAGCTGCTGGCGCCGGCGCCGTCCGTCAGGGTCGTCAATTTTTGATGGCACTTTGAGCGACATTTTGTATCTGTCTCTCTGTCTGTCTGTCTGTCTGTCTGTCTGTTTTCTGTTGTCCAGTGTATGTTCTCGGCTGTCGATATACTTGTATCTATTATATTATATTATATGGCATGTATCAGTCTTTTTTTTTTGTATGGCTCGCACAAAAAATCGCCAAATGATCGGCGCCAGACGGGCATTAAAAAAATTGCTAAGGAAGGAAGCAACAATAATAACAACAACAAAAACGAGCGGTGCCGATGGAAAGGGGAGTGGGGAGAGAGGAGGTGGCGTGGGAAGCGGGCAAGTGGCGCATTCCCATTTGTTTATTGTACAAAATGAATTTGTTTTAATGCTTTTCCATTCAGTAACAAGACAAGAAAACAGACAATTTTTTTGGCAGCTTTATAAGTATTTATATGACCGGATTATGCCCAACCATATCAGGAGGGAAGGGGAGGCGGTGGCGGGAATATTTAATTAATGAAATGCGATTTGCTTAAATCTTGAACATCTTTATATCTTTTATACTATGTATCTTAATTCGTTATGCATTTGTTAAACTCTTTTACGCCTGCGCATTATTAAATTATCTATCCCTCCCGCTCACTCCCTCTCTCTCCCTCCCTCGCGCTCGCACACTCTTTTGGCCAAGTCAATGCCATTAATGTGGTCATAAAGCAAAATTTTGCTTTGTTTCTTTTTTATAATTCTTTCTGCTGTTTTTTCTTTCTCTGTTTGAATTTGATATCTGGCGTTGTTCTGGCACTCAGTTGGCTCATTTAACGCCCACTCCCACGCCCATTTGGCTGCTGCCACGCCAAAAACGATAGCCAATTCCCATTGCCATAGCTAAAACAACCCATTCCACCCCCTTTATCCACCCAAAAGAGCCAACAAACCAACTGCTCCATGATTCATTAAAGTCTAAAGAGCTAACTAATAGTCGAAAATTTCATTTAATTTGCGTGTTTCAATTTTCTGCAATACCCTGTAATTATCGGAATGGTCAAAGGATGGGTGGTTTATTTATTTATTTATTTATTTATTTACTTAGCTTCGGCTAAAAAAAGTTGACAGAGAGAAACAAAATATCAGAATTTAAATAGATATAGATATAAAACAAGAATGTAAACTATCAATAAAACTATTTTGATTTTTAGCTGAAAATATAAAATACTTTAATTTAATTAAAACAATTGTATTAAGTCAATTCTATCAATACAAAATAATATAGGAATCTCAGTTTAATGAGAAAAATTTCTTTTCTGTCAAAAATTTGATTAATTTATAAACAGAATTAATTTTTAAACGAGTAACAAAAGTTGACAGAGAGAAACAAAATATCAGAATTTAAATAGATATAGATATAAAACAAGAATGTAAACTATCAATAAAACTATTTTGATTTTTAGCTGAAAATATAAAATACTTTAATTTAATTAAAACAATTGTATTAAGTCAATTCTATCAATACAAAATAATATAGGAATCTCAGTTTAATGAGAAAAATTTCTTTTCTGTCAAAAATTTGATTAATTTATAAACAGAATTAATTTTTAGACGAGTAACAAAAGTTGACAGAGAGAAACAAAATATCAGAATTTAAATAGATATAGATATAAAACAAGAATGTAAACTATCAATAAAACTATTTTGATTTTTAGCTGAAAATATAAAATACTTTAATTTAATTAAAACAATTGTATTAAGTCAATTCTATCAATACAAAATAATATAGGAATCTCAGTTTAATGAGAAAAATTTCTTTTCTGTCAAAAATTTGATTAATTTATAAACAGAATTAATTTTTAAACGAGTAACAAAAGTTGACAGAGAGAAACAAAATATCAGAATTTAAATAGATATAGATATAAAACAAGAATGTAAACTATCAATAAAACTATTTTGATTTTTAGCTGAAAATATAAAATACTTTAATTTAATTAAAACAATTGTATTAAGTCAATTCTATCAATACAAAATAATATAGGAATCTCAGTTTAATGAGAAAAATTTCTTTTCTGTCAAAAATTTGATTAATTTATAAACAGAATTAATTTTTAAACGAGTAACAATTGCAATCAATGAAATACTACATATTGTTTAAAAGTTCTATCTTAAAGTTAAATCATATTACGAACGGCAGTCCGCGCTAGTGACGCAAGCAGCACGAAGGGCGTAGTCTAATAATTTTAAGGGAAGCAAAAATCAATTCAGGCATTACCACTAAAAATTACAATTAACGAGCATGTTTTGTCAATGCTCTTTATGCATCGCGTACCAAAGGGTATATGGCAGTCGAGCTTACACAATAATAGCACTGCTGGTTGGTTTTTTATTGTTGTACATTTATTTAACTTGATTTTGTTCCATTCTTTTTAATCTTGCTGTTTAAAGCGCTCGACATTACTCGATTTTTGTACGGGAACAACAACAACAATAAGAACAACAATATGGAAAATGAGGAAAACAACATTTATTGCGTGTGTGTGTGTGTGTGTGTTTGGTTGCCTTTTGATTTCGCTAATCGTCAACAAAAACCAACCCAGAGATGATCTAATTATTGACGCACGAATCCGCAATGGCCAAACAACAACAACAACACAAAGAGAAAATTCTCTAATATATTGTAGCTAAGCAATTTTCTTTTTCTTTTTTTTTTTGAAAAGTCAGTCAGACAACAAAGGCAGGCTAAAAGGGGCGGCGCGGGTCTGAAAGGGGCGGGGCATTAGACATGGCAAATGAAATGAGCGAAATCAAAAATCATTATCCATGTCATTAGCTGCTGTTGTTGTCGCCTCGATATCGTTGTTGTTGTTGTTGTTGTTGGCTATAATATATCTGCTAATGTATGCGCCAACAAATTTGACTTGATCTGAAACTGTTTTCCGCGCGTTTTCCACTGTGCACATACCAAAGGGCGCGCGCGTTTTTAAACGCTGTTGAACTTGCAGTTGCTTAACACTCAAGCACACACACACACGCACACACACATATGTGTGTGTATCTAGTTCTAGTGGAGCACATTTGTAGGTGATGCCAAGTGCTTGGAAATTGGTTCATGGCCAAAACAGCGTTGGCCTCGTCAGATAATTTTTTTTTTTATTTTTTTTTATTTTTGTTATTATTGTTTCTTGAGGTTTTTGCTCCGAAGAAGATTTTAATTGAAAAATAAACAAATTAACTAACTAAACAGTGGACTAAACTTTACTCTAGTTTACCCCACTGATAACACAGACAATAAATATATACATATGTAGTCTGCCTCTTTGTTACTTCCATTATCTTCTTCAACCAATTAAAAACACATTCCGCAAATCAAATGGAAAACAACGCGATTTTAAAGATTTGTATATCTTGAAATTGAGGTCAAATAATGATCAAAAAACCATTTGACATAGAAATATGTCCAGTTCTTATACTATATTTATTAGTTGGGAAGGGAAAGTCTAGGATTATATCATAAACCCAATATGTTAAATTTGTATAATTTTTTAGATGAATTATGATACAAAAAAAATATTTATATACAGGGATTAAACCCCTAACCGAAACCGTAACCTTTAACCGGTAAAAACCGTAACTGAAACCAAAACCAAAAAAAATGTTCATTTGACTTCATAATTTCGGTTTTTTATACATCCAAAAAAAATTCAATTTTCTTTTTCATTTTTTACTTTGAATTTTTGATTTTCATTTTCTTTTGTTTAATTTTGAATTTTTATTTGTGATATTCATTATCGAATTTTCATAGCACTGAATAAGAGCAAATAAAATAAATTTGCTAAATGAAATATTAAAATTGTTAAAATGTTACTAAGCTACATTAAACTGAAGAGTATGTGAAATAAATGTGTGAATGAAACATTAAGAATGTAATGCCTTCTAAACTAGTATTATTATATTATTATTAATAGAATTAAATTTTTGCTAAGACATTTTTTTGTGTGAACCGAAACCATACCAGTATTTTAAAATCGAAAAATAAAAAAAACCGTTCATCATTACGAAAACTTTCTTCAAAGATTATACGTAACCGATTGCCGAATTCGAACATAACCGAAACCGTAACTGAATCGGATATTCGTTTCAGTTTTAAACCCTGTCTATACATATATTTCAGAGTCAGGACTGAAAAATAAACTTTGGCTAATATTTAGAATAAAACATAAATAACACTCTAAAGTCGGAGAGAAAAGAAGAAAGATTTTGTGAAATTAGTTTTAAGTAAAAGACCTAAAAATAACAAAGAAATCATTACACCACAACATGACCAATTTAATAGCATTTTAATTGTTTTTTTGTTTTTTTGTTGGCAGAAGTTGAACAAGTAATGAATCAAAGTTCGAGTGGGCTTAATTATATCAAAATAACAAAAATTATTATATTATTATTAATAATATTTAGTTTAGTTTCATCAAGTAAAATTTGTCATCAAATTTTTAAATGTGTCGAAAATATGGCAATGAAGATTTTAACATATGAACAACTCTGTTGGGTGGGACGGGGATGGGAAAGTGTTGCCCAAGAGAGGAGATGCGAGTGGAGAGTCTGGGTTGAAGGCAACATTGTGAATTTACGTGATCCAGATTAAGTTGTTGGCATTATCAGCTGTAATGACGATGTGATTATAATCATTATCAACAACAGACGATGGCGACGGTCGCAATTTGCGAAAACGGCCAAAAAGGGAAGGCGTTCATTCAGATTTTATTATTTTTTTTGTATTTTTTTGCATACGTATTATTAATATTATTTCTGGCTTGTCTTTTTGTACAGGTTTTTTTATATAAGAGAATGAGGATGAGGAAGAGCGACAAGCAGCAACCAAATGATAAGATCTCACCTCGTCTGGAACTGAGATAAAGTCGAAGTCTTCAGTCTGAGACTGAGTCTGAGTCTTGAGTTTTGAATTTAAGTCTGGGCCGGCAGCAAAAAGTGTCTACAGTGGTTTTGGGACTGGGTATGAGTTGGAATGGGATTGGTGGGGATGATTCGCTTGGCGTGCGTATCAAAATATAACCATAATAAAAATGCTAGTAATGATGCATCATAAATCGCGGCAAATGCCGCCGGCGCGCGCGTTTTCAGTCGCCTTAAAAAGAAAAGAAGGAAAAAACAGAACTGCACGATGCGAACAGTTGAAAAGATACAAAGTACACAGTAGAAAAAAAACAAATCATTCTTAAATTAAAAACTAACATTCTTGTTTTTAGCATTTGCTTTTAATTGGTATTTTTTCAGGATATTTTTGTAAAATCAACAGAATATGCGATTCAAATGACAATTACTAAAGATGAAAATAGTGCGAAGAACCTAAAATATCGTTGGGGATGGCAGTTCACGTCAGTGACGAAAAAATTACAAATTTTGTAAAAGCGACTAACAATATAAGTATACAGGAAAAAATGGAAAATTTGCTACGATTTCCAATCAATTGTGTGACGAATGATAATTAATTTAATTTTTTAATTATTCTTAAAAATAACCACAAATTTATTTTTGATAGTTATGATAAACAATTTGTTGAAGAATAATTTGATTTAATAGCGTCGATTTAATATCGTTTGTCACAAAATTAGATTTACTTAATATATTTGTGGAGAAGAAATTTAAAATAATACTTGAATCAAGTATGTTGGAATTTCTTTAAAGACAATTCGAGTTGAACGAACGTCTAAAATTTTTTGTGATTTATTTTATTCCAGAGTCCCGCATATTTTTTTCTCAGTGTACGAGAAAGACGGAGACAGATAGAGATAGGGAGAGGTTAAAGAGGGTGTCGAGGGGAAGGGGTAGATAGGCGTGTGGGGTGGACCTACCTGTGCTGCCATTTTTCTTGCCACATTTAAGAGTTGTTGTTGCTGTTGTTGTTGCTGTCAATTCAGTGTAAATTTCGACTATTAAATGCCAATTTATGGCGCGTAGCTTACAATTTTTTATTATCGTTTTTATAACACCCTTGAAATGGTGAGAGGGGGAAAGAGAGGGAGAGAGGGGGAAAGAGAGGGAACTGACACTGGGCGTACACCGTTTAACCAAACTGAGGCCCTTCAGCAACATTCCGCCCGCTCAGACTCCTCCTCCTTCTCCTCCTTCTCCCTCTTCTCCTTTTCAATCTCCTTGCTCCTTTTGAGTTTTGTTTCTCGCTTTCTGTGGCGTGAGAAGAGATTGAAAGAAGGAATTTACAGATAAATCACACTAAATCATTTCAATGCTGCCCCCGGTACAAGGCGCATGCGGCAATGCAACTTGCAACGGGGCAAAACAGACAGATGCAACAACAGCAACAACAACAAAAGGAAAAAAGCGCTGCGAATTTTGAACGCCGGCGCGTACTAATCACTCGCATTGTTACACGATCACGATCCAAGCGAGTGCGAGAGAGACAGACAGAAAGACAGAGCGAGAGAGTGAGAGAGTGAGAGAGAGAAAGGAAGTGAGAGGAGAGACTCACTGCAGACAACTGCAAGTCAATTGCCAGTTAAAAACCATCTGTATACCCTGGAAATTGTCTGATGGGGTATGACAAACAATTGTTCGAGCACATCACAGCTAAGTTTTAAACAATTCCATTTTTCAAATGACAGCAACATAATTACTTGTTAAGAACTAACCGAATACCCTGGTAGTGGCCGCGTGGGGTATACCAAACTGTTGTTTGTGCACAACAAAATTCAGTTATAAACAATATATTTAATATATTTTTATTTTATATTATTTATTTTAAAAAATGAAAATTTATTTAAAAAAAACTATTTGTATACCCTGGAAATTGTCTGATGGGGTATGCCAAACTAGTATTTGAACACAGAAGACTTAAGGTGTGAGCAATACCTTATTAATAAAGTTGTATATGCCCTTATATATTTATATATCAGATAAACCTCCGCTATCCGATATAATTTTTCGAAATATTTCGAAATTATTATTTCAGCAGAAGGCAAGATACTTAAAATTAAGAAGACTTCATATATTTATACTTTATTTTTATATTTGTTTATAGCAATTAGATTTTATTGCAGCACGACTAATCTTTAAAGATATGCCCTTTAACTGACCATAGCTAATTGCCTACCGATCGTAACTCGGCACTCAGAAAAGCGACTCTTATGAAACCTAATTCATGTTTAGGAAATACTGCCTATTTATTGAAACTAGTTAAATCGGTCTTAAATAACACTTTTTAAATGTCATAAAAAGGTGAATGTTCAATTGATCTTAATTGAACTTTATCCTTTGTTCGAATATTACAAAGCTGATCAATGAACAGTTTCACACGTGTAAAGATTATAAAAATTAAATGGAACTTTTGTAACTTTTCATATAAAAACAAGATAAAAATTATCATATTTTGTGGTAGATCTTCAATCTGACACGTTCAAGATTTTATGTTCCTTGGTCTTCGATATTTTCTTTTTATCTTGGATTTTCTTGAAGTTCGAATATTTTTTTGTCAATTGATCGACAAATTATTATAGTTTTATTCGAATTATTTTGTATACATTTTGTTATGCTAATTATTTTTTTAATTTGAGATTTTTTCCTATCTTAGGCATTTTTGAATTATTGATCTGTTTGTTGATTATTATTATTATCTTATTTGATATTATGTCTAATTAATTCCAACATATTCTAAACTTTCCTTCTTCTATTTCGGTTTTTGTCTTTTCCCTATCCCTTAATTCCCAATTGAAAGTCAACCAATTGGCAATGTGCCCTTTAAAAGCACGCACTAAATTGTCAATTATGGGAACAGATGAAAGGAAAAACAACTTCGAATCTGATTGCTGAGTTTCAAATTGCGCTAATAGAGTACTTAAGGCCACTGGCATACAATGCTTGATCCAGAAGGCGCAGAAGGAACAAGGCCAAGGAGGAGTTTATTCTCCCAACTGGGGAAAACATTTGGACAGGCGAATAAAACTATGGAGAGCAAACCAAACCAGAGGCTGGCCAACGCCCCAGCTGTCCAGCAGCAACTGTCAGGCAGTGACATGGACAATGTCCACTCTGTTCTCCTTTTCCCTCTCCCTCTCCATCTCCATCGCTTTCTCCTCCTCCTTCATCTGTCTCCTTCTCCAACTCGACAGACAAAGCGGCACACAGAGAATTGTTGTTACTCTGGCAGGCTGACTGACTCTGGCTGGGAGTATTAAAATTCCAACAATTAGGGAACATTTCACATGCCTTTCTAATAGCCAACAACGAAGCCAACGGGCAACTGCAAATCGGAGAGAGAGAGATAGATGGAGGGAAAGAGAGGCAAGGCGCAGAGTAAAGAGAGTCAGGGGGAGCAGTAGACAAAAGATGCAACAAGCTGATTGTTCAATGCTGATGCTTAAGCCAAGGCAGCAGCTCGTCAAGCGGCTTTGTTCCTGTTGTTATACCCTGCAAACAGCAGTTGCACACAGGGTATAAGCGACGCCAGTCAACTACATAAAAGTTAGTCTCAAATACAAGTTTAATTTTAATATTCATTAAATTATTCCATTTGTTTCAAAGTCAGTTAGAAGATTTAATACATAAAACCTTTAATTACTTCAAGATTTGCTGTCTACATTATTTATAGTATAGTCTTTCTTTATTATATTTATAATGTTGTGGGTCCCATTGCTTTATCCGTTATGTTTTAGTATGTGGCGCCAGAAGGATGCAGAAGCAATCGAGTGTGCAGAGTACCGACCACTAGCCAAAATCACAAGCAGAATGTTGCAAAAACAAAATACAAGCACTGCGTGCTCGATAAAAGCTCGCGTTGACGGCGACTTTTTTATAACTTTTTTACATATGAAAGGTAGTTTTCGTTGAAAATGTTGCTGTAGTGATCCCAATTGAAAAGTTCGTTCCTATTTCTCATGTATATAAATTATTCTAAGTTTTTAACTATTGCACTAGTTGCTCAGTCAAAAATTTGCTTTTTGTTTTTATACTTTTATAAAAATACAGGGTATCTCTGAGTTGATCATTCTCGGTTAGTAACTGTTGCTGATGGTCAGGCGCAAAACTATGCAATTTCATAGCAAAGTTCTCACATACAATAGACTGGCAGCAGAACAGCAAGAAGCAATCGCTTCAAGTCTTCAAGACTCTTCAGTCCCCAACTCCAACTCCAACTCTATCTGCAACTCCAATTCCATCCCCATCCCCAGCAACATAGCCAGAGTCCCAGAGAGCAACAACATGTTGGCATGTCAATAATCTTGTAGTGGAGCCCAGCCTCAACTTTACTCGTGGTCTCAGTCGCAGTCTCGTGGTGGGAGTTGCTGCCTGGGCAGGAAAGGAAAAGTGCGCAATGCGAACAACAGCAACAACAACACGAAAAGAAAAGAAAACCAGTAAGAATGCGACAGCTAAGAGTATGACCGACTAGTAAATACCCTATTGATATGTCAGAGAAGTTATGGATATACTTCTACTATAAAATTCAATTTTTAAATATATTTTTTATTAACAATATATAAATATTAAGAATATTTAGTTTCTTTCTTAATTGTTTTCACTATTGCTTGTTTTTTTTTTGTTTTAACGACTCATACTTAATTTTATGATATTTTTATTATTTGCGAAATTAATATGAAATGACATTATTGTAAATAGATTGAGGTATTTTTCAGTTTGCAGCCTCAGTAATTACATTCTTAGTAAATCGACTAAATCAAAAATTGTTGCTGCTTTTTCCATTAGCTCAAACATTTTTAGAACATCGAGTAAATACAGGAAAATACAATTGTTTAAAGGTATAAGTATATATTATAGCATACAAACTATTAATGACAATACCCGCTCCACATCGTCTACAGGGTATGGCCAAAACAAGTTGGCATTGCAGTTGCTGTGGCAAAAGCAACAGTTGCTGTTGTTGCTGTTGCTATTGTTGCGGGACACCGATCGCAGTGCGAATGAGCCTGAGAAATAGTGAACATACAACACACACTCACACACACAGACTCACTTACGCACACACAACATATTGATGTAGGTGTGAGAATGAGCTGAGACAGTCGGACAGTTGATTTGAATTTGAATTTGGCCAAGAAATGGACAAGCAACTGGCCCCAACCCTCAGATCAGTTCAGTTCAGTTCAGTTTAGATATTCGTAGCTTCGACCTGTACGTGACTTTTCATTTCCGTTTCAGCTGCTGCCAACTTTCTATTGCAGCACTGTTTTCCAAGTAAAAATTCAAAAACAAAACAAAAATAAGGAAAAAAAACAAAACGTAACATCAAAAGAGGCTAAATACCAAAAATACCAAATTGAGGCAATCGCCGTAACATTCATCAATTATTTTCGCACACCCGACCGACAATCATCATGATGATTATCATTCACATTCTCATCCTCGTTCTCATCATCATCATCATCTTCACCTCCCTTGTCACGCACAGAGATATTCATCTAGGCCTTTGCGATCACACCCACAGTCAGAGAGACCCAGAGCTAGAGAGGGAGGAAGAGTCGAAAAGAAGAAGAGGGAGAAAGATGAACGTGCCAATTAGAACAAGCACGCACATAGACAACAAATGAGTCTGAAATTGCAAGTCGACTTGATTCGAATCGAAACGAATTGAGTCGAGGGAGTCTCGAAACCGTTGCCAACCCCCGCGTTGCCTTTTGACAACAAACCCGAAACCCGAACGTGAGACGTGGCCAAGAAATTGGCCAACAGCGACACCGACACCGACAGAGGCGTCGTCGCCCCTCGCACGTGCGATTCCATTGACAACTGCGAATACTTTGATATGCGAGTAGTCACATCTATACAATCACATCCGATATAACTCACATACATAATCCAGTAAGTATCTATTTCTCTATATGACATATTGTCATAATCTCGTACGTACATGCTCCATTATTAATGAGTAAGTGCATCATAATGCTTATGCTAATGCTAATGCTAATGCTAATGCTAATGCTAATGCTAATGCTAATGCTAATGCTAATGCTAATGCTAATGCTAATGCTAATGCTAATGCTAATGCTAATGCTAATGCTAATGCTAATGCTAATGCTAATGCTAATGCTAATGTTAATGCTAATGCTAATGCTAATGCTAATGCTAATGCTAATGCTAATGCTAATGCTAATGCTAATGCTAATGCTAATGCTAATGCTAATGCTAATGCTAATGCTAATGCTAATGCTAATGCTAATGCTAATGCTAATGCTAATGCTAATGCTAATGCTAATGCTAATGCTAATGCTAATGCTAATGCTAATGCTAATGCTAATGCTAATGCTAATGCTAATGCTAATGCTAATGCTAATGCTAATGCTAATGCTAATGCTAATGCTAATGCTAATGCTAATGCTAATGCTAATGCTAATGCTAATGCTAATGCTAATGCTAATGCTAATGCTAATGCTAATGCTAATGCTAATGCTAATGCTAATGCTAATGCTAATGCTAATGCTAATGCTAATGCTAATGCTAATGCTAATGCTAATGCTAATGTTAATGTTAATGTTAATGCTAATGCTAATGCTAATGCTAATGCTAATGCTAATGCTAATGCTAATGCTAATGCTAATGCTAATGCTAATGCTAATGCTAATGCTAATGCTAATGCTAATGCTAATGCTAATGCTAATGCTAATGCTAATGCTAATGCTATGATGCATTTGACGTCGAATTTAATTACAATAATTCCAATGACAATATTAAAAACATTTATTAAAATGTGATGTAATAACTAATGATATGACAAAAAATAATTATAAGTATTTTTAATTAATTACAGTTACAGTTCCATAACTCCAATTTCTCTCTAAATCCAGCTAAATGAGTGGCATAATTCATAATTCGAAATTTTTCTTTGGATAATGGTGATTTGAGTTAGGGAAGTTCACCTGTATAATAACAAAGTCTTTTGCAGATTGTAAAACAAATCTCTCTAAAGCTACAAAAAAACTAAAGCTACATCATAAAAGTCGGGTGTCTCATAAACTTATATAAATATTGCACATACGCCGTGTGCTCTTGACAAAAGCAAATATTGCGCATACGTCGCGTTAGCTCAGTGACAAAAAATAAAGATACTCGTATCGATGTGACAATTGACTAACAACTATTTCTATTTCAATTGTGGCAACGCGAAATATAGAGAGAGGGAGAAATGAAGAGATAGTGAGATAGAGAGAAGCACATAATACTCGTAAATAAATAAATAATTACCCAACAATTTTGTGTGCTGTCTGCAAATTGCGATTGCGATCAATGAAAATGTTTGAGGCGCAATGGGCAATACATTTGGGTTGGATACACTTTTGTTGTTAGTTGCCAGACACACATACAGATACACATACAGATACAGATACAAATACAGATACATTGGTACATGTATCTCGCATCGCATAGGAGTGTGACTGTGCCACCATTCTATGTGTACTATTGTCTTAATTATGCGCTGCCGATGCTGATGCTGCTCAAGGCATGACTATCTAATGCTAGACAGTCGCAGCCGCTTTGCTTACTCATCGCCTCATCAACACACAGATACAGATACAGATGCAGATACAAATATATACACGCCCTCCCTTTTTTCCTAAAATTTGCCCAAAAAATTCCCAACGTTCCGCTCTCTTTGCCGTTGTGGTGACCATCGGCATCATCATCACCATCACCATCATCATCGGATTCGGCATCGGCATCAACGTCACTGGCGGCCGCCACTTGTTTATGTCTATTTGAAACTCTTGCAAGATCACGCGCCGTCGCGATCACTGATAAAATTGTTTCTTATTGTTTTTGTTGTTATTGCTGTTGCTGTGGGGCCTGTGTTAATGAGAAGACTCTGACTACGACTACGACTAGGTGCTGCCATGTCTAATCTTCGACTGTTCTAATTTACAATCGACACAACAAACACTACGAAGCATTTGCAAATCTTTCAAATTGAACATCCTTTAAAAAAATACATTTCATATACATATGTATATAGAAAAATCATCATATATGTATGCAACATACATATGATATGATATACAAATAATACTAATTATAAACATAATTTTTCATGAAAATAAAGTGCTTAAAACATATCTTTCAAATTAAACATACTTTAAATTTATTTTACATAGTTTGATCATCATATATGTATATGTATTTGTATATTGTGCACTATAAAGCATATAAAGCATATATTTTAGCATTTCTAGTAGAAATTTTCTACACATCTTATATTTTATTTCCTTATAATTCTTTCATTTTTAAATTTAAATTTATAAATAATTCATAAATTATAATTCAAACATGTTCCTTGGTTTTATTTAAAAGTGACCTTAAGTGTATAAAATAAATAAATAATGTATAATTATTTGATGTAAGTAAATCAAAATTGAAACAAGGAGAAATTGTTAGCTGAGGAAAATGATCTATTGATAGAGCTTCTGGTTTTGTCTGGCTCACTTTATGGCCCATTTCTGCAGCGTCAGGTCATCAAAGGTGTTGACCATTTCATATTCGCAATATTTAGCAAGCATTTAGCAGCGGCTTTTACCACCATGTTGTTGGCCCAAGTCTCAGTTTTGTGATGGGTTTGGCACACGAATCCAAAATGTGGCAATTAGCGCATTTTGTGATGAGGCATTCATTAGAAAAGATTTGCCAAAGCCACAAAGCAAGGGAAGAAAAGGAACAAGCAGAAAGCAAACAAACAACACGCGATCATTAATATATTATGGCACGTGCATGTGTTAAACGCCTTTTTTCGAGTGCTTTTTATACCCCTCTCTCCTCTGCCCTCCCCCGATGCCATATGACCAGCTGGAACAGTTGAACTGAGATCCCGAGACCCAAATAAATCAGCGCTGGACTTGGGCGAGCGCATGATCATGATCTAAAGCCAATAACTTATTGCAATCCAAACAAATGCCTTAACTCGCGAATGGATATAATTACCCATGATCATACGTTAGAAATTAAATAAAATTCATTTTAACACTTAAAGAAAGCAAAGAGAAGAAAGAGAAAGACAAATGTAATGAGAGAGAGAGAGAGAGAGATAAAAAGAGTAAGAGAGGATGAAGACAATGCAAATTCTTTAATTAACTAAAAAGTTAGTGGTCTTCAAATCAAGATGATTTCTCTAAATTTAAGTAGGTATTGACTCTCGAAGATTAAAAATTAAGAATACAATTCAAAATAAATATCCATTTTTAATAGTTTATTTTTAAAATAAGGTAACCGAACGTAAAAATATAAAGCAAAATGGTCTTAAAATCAAGATAATTTCTGTAAAATTAGGAATTTTTGATTCTCAAAGATATAACATAAGAATTACAAACTAAGAAAAGAATAAAACATAGTAAAATGGTCTTATAATCAAGATGATTTCTTTATTTTAAGTTTATTTATTTTATTATTTATTTCTTATATTTTACTATATTAAATTAAATTAATTAATTAATCTTCTTTTAATATAGAACTTTCTTGTTTATATTCTATATAAAATCTCGTTGTTTAGTCTAATGTAATAAATATATTTTATTGACCACAAGTCAAAAATATTTGATAATCTTATTTATAATCTACATAGGTTGCTTCACATTAAAAAATTTCAACTCCCAGGATGCAGTTGAGTTTAGACAAATTGGTAGCACCACATGCAACACATTTAACCAGACTAAGTAGTTGCCGCCTTGTGTTGCAATTGCAATTACAATTGTTATACGAATATTAAAAGCGATTGCTGAATAGACGCCAGATCGTGACAGAATATGAATGGAAAGGGAAACCAGATTAGAAACGAATACTCATACTTATACTCATACTCATACAATAGGTAAATAGTTGATTGTAGTTGGTTATTCGTATGAATGTCTCGCTGTACCACGAGACATTCCATGAGCAAATGTTCTACAAGTTAAGTGACTATTTTTAGATAGACTCGAAATGCATAATATGTATGTACATTTTAAATAGGCTGTACTTACATATCAGCCAAGTATATATGTATATGCCAACTATATATCTAAATTTGTCTAGCAAACAACAGAGAGAGAAAACAAGAGACTCGTGATGATAATGATGACGATAATGAGCAGGAAAATGATGATGATGATGATGATGATGATGGATCATCGTGATGGCATCTCCAGCATTTCTTGCCAAATGACGTCAGCAGCTGCAACACAAAACTGATCACGATTTTTTGCTGTTGCACTGTTGCAACTGTGTGTGTGTTTGTGTGTGTGTATGTGTGTGTGTGTGCGGCAAGTGTAATCGCAATACCGTCAAACGCTATAGAAAATTCCAAATATATCACAACATATTTTTGGCCAAAAATCAAAACATATTTTTGTATTTACGCACAAGTTGCAATTATAAACGCGTCTAGTGTGTGCAATGAATTGAGTGCCTGACTGGCAGATACCCTCGAAAGATTCCGCCACAATGTGCTTAAGATTTTTTTGATAATTTTCTACATATTTTTAATTTGTTGTAAGACTTTAACTTTAATTAGAACACATAAAATATATCTATTGTGTTGGTTTCCTGTCAAAGTTACCATGACATTGTTCTTAGAAATGCAGTGCAAT
This sequence comes from Drosophila quinaria, assembly GCA_035047525.1. Taxonomy (NCBI): domain Eukaryota; kingdom Metazoa; phylum Arthropoda; class Insecta; order Diptera; family Drosophilidae; genus Drosophila; species Drosophila quinaria. The sequence goes on from JAWNPO010000455.1 coordinate 34,979,240, forward strand.
TGTATTCTGCTTATTTCATATTTGAAACAAAAATAAAATACATAAATAAAAGACTATAAAAAAACCCAGAGGCGAGAAGTTAAGTTTTTTCCCATTATACACATTCTTCTCCAATGTATTCAACTAATTCACCAATTATAAATTCAAAATTTCACAAAAAATTAATAAATCGAAATGATCAAAATAAATGACTTGCTGTTAACTTGTACACAAGTACAGGGTATTAGTTTGCCAAATGCCTGTGGTTCGATTTCAATGTAACAAATTTGCGCACATTGCGCATACGCCGCGTGCGCCAATGCGACGCTGCCTGTCGTAGGTTAGTGCCAAGTACCAAAGGGGTGTGGAAAGGGGGAGGCAAAGGGGCAACAGGGGCTTGGTTTAGTTGATAGTTGTTATTGTTGTTGTTGTTTTTGTTGAACGACAGCGCACACTTCATTGAACACGCCCGAGATCACGGCAGCGTCATTAGCGGGAAAAAGGGAAGGGCAAGGGGCAAGGTGTCAGGTGATAGGCTGAGGGGTGGCGTGGGCGAGTTGGATTTGTGGATAGCGACAAGCAAAAGACAAAACAAACAAACAAACAATAAATGAAATACACGTTATGCTAGCAACAACATCAAAAAAAACAACAACAGCATCAACAACAACAACAACAGCGCAGAGAGAAATGAAATTAAAATCCACATTAAGCCAAAAAGCAACAACTACTAATCCAGCAAACGGAGCGCGCGCGCTTCGTGCATGTTGACAAAAAAAAACGCTAAACGAATAAGCAAATAAAATAACAACACAAAAAAATACATAGCTAAAAAGCTAAAAACAAAAGCTGCACAACAAAAGAACGACTACGTTGACGGCGACGGAGACGGAGACGTCAGTAACGACAGCGACTGCGACGTTAGCGTCAGTGTCAAACAGCGCAGCTGTCGACTGTTGTCTATTCTGCGATTGTCACACAGACAAAAAAGAATAAATACAAAAAAAGAGCGGAAAAATGATAGACCAATAAAGAGAGAGAACGAATGAGTGAGAGCAAGGCAGTCTTGACATTTTAGCTATTTTCTAGCTCGACTTGTAAATGTAAAAGCTAGAAAATTTTGAAAAAGTGCGTTTATCTCGAGAACTCACTATTTTAAAACTAAACAATTTGTTCAGACTGTCGAAAATACTTAAAAAAATCAATAATATATTAAAACAAAAACAAATAGTGCAATTTATTAAATAATTAAATAATTTTCTATCATTATTTATTTAATGCATTTTTTAATGAAATACAGAATACTGAGCAATGTAGCAAAAATATAAGAATTAAATTTTGTCTTGCAAAACATAAAAATAATTAAAGTGCAATCAGACCTGTTTCAAATTTCGAACGTTTTCAAAAAGTAAAAACGAAAACGAACGTTTTACTATCGAATTGTCTTGTTTTTACTTTTCTAACTCAGTTTCGAAAACGTTTCGAAAACTCATTTTTTTAAATGTTTTATAGATGCTTTTCAGTTTATAATTTTAGGCATTTATTTTAATGCTTTAAATGACATTTATTTTCAAATTCGACGACTTGTTTTTAAAACGACAATTATTGTCGATTTTCGGAATTCGAAACAGCAATCAACTCGTTTGGTGGCAAATCGACTCGTTTTAGGAATTCGGAACAGGCCCGATTATTTTAGGCACTTTAAATAATTTTTTGGCTATTTCTAGCCACTTCTTTTTATCCGTTTAATTAATGTAGCCCTTGAAGTGCCGACAACACTGGAGCGAGGGGGCGGTGGTATTGGTGGGAGAGTGAAAGATGGAGAGGGAGAGACGGCGAGAGGTGTTTTTGTGCTATGCGCTGACGCTAACGCTAACGCTGACTGATGACAGCGACCGCAACAGCGACAGCGACGACGACAGCGACAGCGACGACGACGACGACGTCGCATTTAATCTAACATCAGTTTGTCCAAGATCGCGAACGCGCGCGACAACGAAACGCAGCGAAATCGATCGGAAGAACGAAAAGCGCCGAAGTGACAACACGAAAATCCGATAGCCGAAAAAACGAATACGCGAAAACCAAATAGAAAAAGAGAGAAAATATATGTACGAGTATATACCGTTAACCAGCCGAATGTTCAGCAACGTGTCCTGCAGCAGCAAAAACAACAACAAGAACAACACGCGCATCTTTTTTCATCAGCAGCAGCTTCAAGCAACGAATTAAAAGTGCGGTTGACAATCTTTATAGCACTGTATATAGTACAGTATGTCAAGTAATTGTTTTGACAACATGAAAAATTAACATATTATTTTTAAAAATTGTTAAATGCAATGAATATTTTTATTTACATTTTTAAATGCATTTTTTAAATATGTAAATTTTTCAATAGATAAAAACAATTACATGACTAACTGTATATAGAATGATATATGTTAGATATATGCTACAAACGACTGCAATTACACTTATTGCACTTAAATGATATACGATATGAGATGATGATAAATGATAAATATATGTGTGTATGTATGTACATATGTTTGTATGTTTCCATGGTTGACTGATTGATCAATTGCATTTTCTAGTATAACCCTAAGTAAAAGTCGGAGCATAATAAAAAGAGTGCTTATGCCATTCCAATGTTGTCAATAAACCTACCATACCCTATTAAAGGTATGCTAATCGATCCTCAAACTATTCAAAATTCACACAAATATCGTTTCACTTAAACAAATATATGTACATTGTGCAAACATATTGACAACGTCTACTTTCATATGCAAGCACATTCCCGGCTAATTTCACGGGCCAACTGATCAAGTTATTAAGCTGTTACCTCATCTGTGCCGGGTATAACACTTATGTCACCGAATTTGACTACCCTTACACAATAAACTATATGAGCTGAGCTGTCATTGAAGCTACAGCAATCAAATTTTGATATAGTGCCTTCGCATTATATTAAGAAAAGATGTAGTATTTAAAAAGTCGGAAGTATACACTTACTATATATAGTTGTCGTTGAGCTTAAAAAGTCGAAAATATACACCTTTATTGTTTTTAAATATACCTTCTATAAAGCCCACACAAACAGTTTTCAAGATATTAGAATTTTTTAAATAAGTAACGGGTATCCTATAGTCGGGAACTCGACCATAGCCTTTCCCACTTGTTTTTGTTTAACTATTTCATAGACAAAGTTCTTATTCTTTAATTTACAAAGTTGTAATAGATTTTATATAATATAAAGATAAACATTCATAATACTAATTATATTTAATGTCAGAGTATTCAATTGTCGTCATTGCACTTGCTGCTGCCTAAGGAATGCTGATATCAGAGACCCACAGCCAAGGCCCCAGCACTTAGCCAAGACACACACCCAAAAAAAAATAAAAATGGGTGAAAAAATGTCAATTACCTGGCAATGAAGTTGACTTTTATTACTATGTTTAGACCGGCTGAAGGGCAACCCAAAAAAAATAAAAATAAATATGGAAAAAAGTACAGAAATCAATCGATCGATCGATCGTTTGTAGATCCCATCGGATCTGCCATGATGAAATTTTGCTCAGCAGAGAGAGAGAGAATATAATATAAAAATAAAACCATTTACAATTTACAATTCAATGGCTGCTCGGATCGCGCCGGGCATTAGCAATTGGTGTGACTTACAGCATGGCGATTGGAATGATCACCGATCAGCGATCAGCGAAGGGCGTGCCAGGGGCATAGGCGTGGGCAGGGGCAGGGGAGAAGGGGAAGGGATGTGAGGTAAGGGGTGTCAGCCGGCAACGTTGGCATTAAATAAGCACATAAATTGCTGGCGCTGATGACGCAGCCTTCGCTATTTTTTTCTTTTTTTTCTCCTCCAAACACATTCTTTGGGCATTTCGATGTAGTTGCTGTTGTTGTCGCTGTTTGCCATTTGCCATTTGCTATTGTTTTTTTTTGTCGAGGGATTCGACGTTTTCAGTGCACTTTAAAGTCGATCTCACATAAAGATACCAGATAAATGAAACAGTGGAAGTGGAACCATGTTGGCATTAGTGTGGAAGTGGAACATGGCAGTCAATGGAGGGAGAAAAATAAAAACACGCAACAGTGAAAATGGTACAATAGAAGAAGAAGGAAATGAAACAGTGTGGAAGTGGAACACGGCGGTTAATAGAAATAGGCAAATTGGAGTATGAAACAGTGAGAATTGTACAATTGACTGAAGCAAGCAAGAGTGTGGAAGTGGAACAAAATAATTTAAAGTGGGAGAAACAGAAGTAGCAAAATCAAATGTTTTCAACTGCTAAAAATACCAAAAAGTGTAAATGGAACAGTGTGGAAGTGGAATAAAACACTTAGCACAATTGCACGACGTAAGCTTTGAATAATAGACATCGCGGAAATGGAACAGAATGAAAGTGGAACAGGACACAAAGCGAAAGTAGACTTGTATTTCGTTAAAAGTGGAGTATGAAACAATAATAATGAGATAGTGGAACGGTTTGGAAGTAGAGCAATAAAAAAACTAAAAATTCAGTGAAAATAAAACTATACAGAGTTGTAAAGTTAATGGATAAAAAAATTGTAAGTGCCATTTTCGTGTTAAGCGGGCCAAAGTCTATGAGAATAAATTACTTTGATTCACTTTGCATGTTGGCTCTAAACTAGTGTAACTAGTAATGATAATCTAAAGACATTCTTTTCTCCGGTCAAAATTTTAGAGCATCGCATATTTATGTACAATTACTTTCGTGATGTGATTTTTATATTGAAGTTTGTTATCGTACGCTTTTCCCTTTTCAAATGGCTTAATTTATAATAAACGTTTGACCCACTGTGCGATTGATCGATCGATCGATCTGTGAATTGATCGATCTGTGGATTATATCACTCACAGGTTGTTGCCTGGTTTACGACTGTTGTCAGCCAGTTGTCAACTGGCCAGTTGTCAATTGGCCAATACTCGTATAAATATTCATACAACTCGATGACTGCTGACTGCTTGAAATCCACTTAAAACTTTCCCAACTTTTAAATGCTAAACTAACACACATGACGTATACTTAATATCAGTTTGTCTTCCCACAGATACTGCGAGTAAGTTGAAGATACAAAAAGTAGATAAAAATGCGAGAGGAATTGCTTCAAAATGTTGAATTTATAAATGAAGGTGCTGAGTCAGCTGCCTGTTATGCTACCAACTTTGTTACCAACTCACAAATTGCGATTAGTCGGCTTTTAAGAATTCAATTAGCCCACATGAGACGAGATGAACAAGAATTTCCTGCCTGAAAGAAAAATTACCAAGATGCGTTAAATATGTGTTTCTTCTTTATTCCCAATAAGCAATCGACAAAGTCTATTGGAAACTTAATTTGAAAAGGGATCAAATTAAATAGGCTTTATATTATTTTTTTTTTATTTTTACGACGTAAAATGAAATCATAACAAAAACAATAATAATAATAACAACAGATTTCAATTAAATATGAAAAATCGTTTGCTCAAAATACAGATTTCTAAAACATTTTACATTTACTTTTAAAGGCTATACGATTTTTATTCAGGTCTTTAAATAGTATATTAAAATATTATATTTTAAAATATTTTACAATTTTAAGAAACTTGAATTCTCTTTTAATATTTTTTAATTTTAATATGATAGCTTAAATTTCCAATATGAAGTATTTCGAAATTCACTTAATTTATAGTCAATTGTAATAAGTACACTTAAGATTCTATATTTCAAAGTTGCAACAATTTTTAAGAAACACATTTTTTCTCTGCTTTAAATGAGCTTTTCATGGGTTTTTTAAAGCTCTGCTCACATGTATCTCAATTTGAATATACTTATAGTGTGTATGACAATTTCCTTGCCATTTACCCAGCGAAATGCTTTGATGATGGATCATGGTCGCTTCGAGCAAACTAAACAATCCATAGAAAGTAAAAGAATAGAAGGAAATAAACAACTGCATATGCTTTTAATATAAAAACACATGTGCAGTGGCTATTGCCTTTTGCCATTTAGTTAAATCAGACACAATTTTTTGTGATTTACTTTGATTGGCATCTAATTTATGATTGACAGTTACAAGCGTTGCGTTGACGAGCAACCGAACTGAACAACCAACCGATCAACGGTCAATGTGACAACAACAAACAACAACAGCAACAACTACAATTTGAGCCTACCGCAAATGCGGATATAAATATAAATAAAGATGTAAACGAACATATGCATAGATACATTGATACACTCAGATAGCTAAGTTATAGAGGCAAATATAGGGTATAAATATATAGATACTTGACGGAAGCACATACAGATAAATTAAGCAATAGATTCTGTTAGAGAAAGAGAGAGAGAGACATAAATATTTACAGTTACAGATAGAAACATTTACACATAAACTCATAGAAATTCATAGAAACATGCACAAATTGTTATGATTTTGTACAGATCTATAATAAAAAAAGTTTTAATCATTAAAAAAGTTGATAAATCTAGAAATTATAAATTTTGTATCTCAATCTGTTAAAAATGTCGAACTTAACTTTTAATAAGTCTACATAATATAACTGTGTGAATAAATATAAATAAATACATATTTATATTTAGGCTGTATTTCTAAGCGTCAATTATATAAATATGTAAGTAATTAAGACAACATATAAAGATGCAAAGCTACAGTTTGAACTATACATATAATAATGAGTGTATATTCAAACAGACACAGAATCAAGATACTTATACAGCTGTAGCATAGAAACAGAAGCAATTTAAGATAAAAATATATGCAGATATATAGACAAAAGATACATACATATGTGATACAAATGCATAATTCGAAAGATTGATGAATTTCAAGCGAAGCTTTCAATATTGCATAGACAGCAGATACAGATGCGAATATCTAAAGAAGAACAAGGCATAGAGATACAAACGTAGATAGATACAAATAGAGAGATGGAGAGATTAAGAGAGAGAGAATGAGAGACCAAAGTCTTGCTTTAGTTGGATTGTCAGTCAGTTTGATTTTGATTTTGATTTCATTTTCGATTTCAATTTCGAGCTGCGGTTGTTGGTGCATCTAAAAATGCTAAGACACGCTGCCAGCTACCGTTTGAATTTGTATCTGTATCTCAGTCTCGGATTACGCGTCGTATGTGCAACGTCAAAGCGAACGGCAAAAAACAATAACAAAAACTGCATAGAACGTTCCAGTTATCAGTCAACTCAATTAGTTAGCGCACATTCTGGGCCAACAATTACATCAACAACAACAATAACAAATAAAACTACAATACAACAATCAATCAACACAATAATAACGATGATATAATTCTTAGACTAACGATCAGTTCGATGGGTCGATCGGTCGGTCGGTCGATCGTACGATCGCTACTGTTACTGTTAGTGTTACCAATTCGATGTAAACACATTAAGGTCTTAACGCGGACAATGGGCCAAGACCGATAAGCAAGTGATTGCATTGATCTATACATACATATATATACGGTAGTAGTATACATACATATATATAACTGCACGTTTAGCCATATCAAAGCTATATAATAATAAAATCGTATTATCACACGACAAATAAGCAAATTACTTGTAAATAATTCCACAAGTGCTCTATTCGTAAAACCGTTAAAGGAAATAAATAACAAATTGCTGCAGATTTTAAAATGTTTAACTCGTATTTATTTAGTTATATACAATATCTATACACAATATACATATATTTGCACTTTTATTTATGTGAGCAATCTTTTAAGCCGATTTTCATTAGATAGATTTATAAGATCTCAACACATTCAAAACAATTTATTCCAATTTTTTTAAACACAGTTGAACTTCCCTAACTCGAAATTGTCTAATTTCGAATTTTTAAGTGGCAAAAGTGTTTAGTGATTAATTTTTATACAATTCTACTTCCGTAACTCGAACTTCCATAAGTCGAATTTCTCCATAACTAGAACTAAAATATTGGCACGTGCTTCTGTAAGTCGAATTTTTTAGGGAAATAACCAGTATTGAGTTTTATTATTGTTATTGTTTTATTTGGAAGTTAGTGTTTTCTGTTACCAACTATTTTGGGTATATTATTATGAAGTACATTAAAATATGATGATGCAATATGATAAAAATATTGCATTAAATAATTTAAAAAAAAAAAATTATTAGACCACCTAATTTGAGATTTTTTAAGTTCTGTTTATCTTGAAAAATAAGAGGAAATATAAAAGTTAAAGTAAGGGTAAGTAATTAGTCAGAATTAATTTATAAATTATTTCTGATCTTAACTTTAACGATAAAAAAATTAAAAGCTCGCAACTTGAATGTGTAAGTTTGTAGTCACTAAAAATTGTCCTCAAAAAAAAAAATGGTTTAAAAAGAAACATTGTATTTATTTATCAAAGGAAATACTAAATGACTAGATATCAAGAAAGAAAAAGTGAAAATTGTGCAGATGGAGAATGCAACTAATGAACTTCATCGTATAAGCAGGTGTAACTTAGTTATCAACATATAGCTATCATAATAGATAAGTAGATAAAATTAAAGAAAGTGAATAGACAAACTTCGTCATTTGTCATTTGTTTTATACTTTAAGAACTGACTTCATCGTGTAAACGTTCTATGCATGAATGTATCTTAATCCCACTAGATACATATGTATATACGTCGAGTTCATAGACAGAAATTAAATGCAACTATCTTGCAACTGATTTGCATGGCAACTTCATAATGTGCCACAAGTGCAACATGAAAATCAAACACCGCTGCTGCCACTGCCGACTGCGCTGTCAGTGTCTGCGTCGCAGTCGACGTCGCTCGCTAAAAGTACATAAATCAAAAGAAAAGCATTTTTCTGTTTTCTGTTTTCAGTTCTTTTGCCATTCGGCGACCGTCTAGAAAAACTGTTTTCATTCTCTATTTTTTTTTTTTTTTGGTTCTTCTTCTCGCTGATTGTTGATTGCTGTCTACTTTTTGTTGTTGTTGTTGTTGTTTTTGCATTAGCATTTTGAACGCATGTTTCAGACATTTAACATTTCTGTTCATGCCATAGACAAGCGACAGATATCGCACTTTTACAGATACATATATACAGATATACGCGTATATCATACATATGTATATGCTTATATATATATTTCGATCTAACTACATATGTATGCATGTGTGTAGTTGTTGCTGTTGTTTTTCGGTTATTTTGTTTGTGGCGGGTTGTGTGAGGCCAAAACATTTATAGGAATACAGTCGAACTTCCCTAACTCGAACTTCTCTAACTCGAACAAAATCGAGTGGCAATAGCGTTTACTAAGCTAATTTCATACAATTCTGCTTCCCTAACTCGAATTTCTCCTTAACTCGAACAACAATATTGGCACGTGCTTCTGTAAGTCGAATTTTTCGGGGAAATCACCAATAAATTGCGTTTTATTTTTTTTTCTGTTTTATTTTGAAGTTACTGTTTTCTGTTACCAGCTACATTAACATATGGTGATCCAATGTGATAAAATATTGCGTAAACAATTCTAAAAGCTGGTGAAATAGCCTTGGGAAAGACACAGTTTACAAGTGATGACCCCTACTATATAGAGCCTTAAACAAACTAGAAGCCTTATTTTTTAGAATATAATATAAAAAAAATAATTATCAGACCCTAATTTCCGATAATTTAAGTTTCAGCTTGTTTAGCTTGAAGAATAAGAGAAATTTAAAAGTTAAAGTATAGTAAGGTAAGAGTAAAAGTAATTTGAAGTGAATGAATTAATGTAACTAATTTCTGATTTTTCTAGTTTTGTTTAACTTTAAAGATAAAAAATTTAACAGCTCGCAATTTCAGTAGTAGTAGTAACCAGTAAGTAAGTAAGCTTGTAAGCCCGACAAGATAAAAAAAACAAATTAAAATGTTCACAATTTAATATGAATGAATATGTAGTTTCATTTAAAAAAACTAAAAAAAAAAATTCCCTAACTCGAAGTCTCCCTAACTCGAACTTTTTTCTTGGATAATGGTGATTCGAGTTAGGGAAGTTCGACTGTATTTCAAATCGCAGACGACGTCGACGCTGACGCCGCTGCGAGCAGCGCTTTAAATGAGGCTGACAAAAGAAAAAAATATAAAAACACACAAATATTTCTCGCGTAAAAATTCTATGCAAAATATACATAATTATGAAATGGAAAAGCGACTAAAAGCAACAAAAAAAAAAAATGAAAATGAAGAGTATAATAATAAATAAATAATTTAAAAAAGAAAATGCGTGTTATTGTTGTTGTTGTTGCCAGTTGCCATCTGCCTATTTTCGTGCATATTATTTCATAATTTTCGATTCTGTTTTTTTTAGTTATTCTGCAACTATTTTAATTTGTTTGATTTTTGCTTTAAGAGTGACAGAAATTATTTGTTGTTAACGATATCGCGCGATTTTTATAGCGCCTGGCGCTACATTTTAAAATGCTGTTGTTGTTGCTATTGTTGTCTGTGTTTCTTTTTTTTTCCTGCTGTCTTCTGCTTGTTGATAATGAAATCGACATCGAAAGCAAACAAATTAATTAACTAAACGCCTCCCCCTTCACTCTCTCCGCTCTCTCCGCTCTCCCCACTCACTCCTCTCTCTCCGCTCTGCTCTAACAGCCCTCGTCAGTCGTCGGCACTCGTCACTCGGCACCATAAAAGAGATGTCTGACTGAGTTCTGCATATTTATACACTGCAAAAATGAGTATATGCACTTTTTTAACAGACAAAAAATCGCACTACAATTTATAATTCAAGTGTGTATTTTTTATGTTTGTATTCAGAATATTCTTGTTAAATTAACACAATATGCGTATAAAATTTTAACTACTCAGTTTTAACTTTCAGTTAAAATAGTTCAAAAAGCCCAAAGAATTTGATTTCACTAAACAAAATTCTTAGAAGCTATAGAAAAATCCTAACTGAATCAAGTATTTTATACATGGTTTTAAAAATTCCGAAACACCGTTTGGAATTGAAAAATCGTTCTTGAATCATGTATATCGTACTCGCTTTATGAAACCTCGAGCTTAGCGATCTCTTCCCCTTATTTTATAAATTAAACTGGAGTCTCAGCTTTAAGCTTAATTAAGCTTCTCCTCATTAAAGATAGTTGAACTAATTTGTACACTATGAGTGACAAAATATATCAAATTCTATTTAACAAATTACAATATCTTGGCAACAAGGAACTAAAAAAATATTTCTACAAACATTAAAAATATCGAAAGTACGCATTACTTGTGTCTTGAGCTAATAACGACAGAAAAATGTTTTACAAATGAACAATATCATAGCTTTAATATTGAAATTTGGTACAGCTGATTCTTATGCTAAGATATACAATTATTTATCATATAAATGCCATAATGCCTGTCAATAAATTCCATTCCGTTCGTAAGAAAAACTTTTATTTGAAAATATACTTCAAGTAATTTTAAAAAGAGCATACAACATTCGTCTAGTTATTAAACTTAACGTTTTTTTTTTTGTTTGTTGTACATAGTCATAATTTCTTTCATATTTCTTTTGCCACATTATTTATTACTAATACTTAATATATTTGTGACCATTTTTTTAATTGCGCTCACACGTGCCACAGTCAACAGCCATAGAAAACATCAACAACAACAACAAAAAACATGTACATGTTGCGAATCATATGAAGACATAAATATATTTGTCTTTGTATGTTCTGGCTTTAAAATGATATATCGACGGCCATAAAGGGATTTGTCGCCAGCCAGAGAGAAGAAATAGCATCGAAAGAAAACAAAATGAAAAGATGTGAAATGGGAAATGTGAAAAGCTAAAGGAAAATTCAGCTAAGAAAGTTGTGTGTGATTAATCTGCTGATTTAGTCATTTCCCGAATATATTTCTGTATATCTTTAGTCATAGTTAATTGATCGTATAATCAAGAAATTAGCGGCTTTTGATTAACGCCTTGGCATGACTTGCACTTCACATCATTAATTTCTGACATCTCTGATCCTTCACTCAAAACTAGTTGGGATAAGAAATAAAGTTGAAAGATTTTCAATTTAAAAGAATTTTTTTAATTATTAAATTTAAAATTAATTAAGAAATGTCTAAAATTCAATAATTTTAATCATTTTACTACAGTTAACTAAAGTTTTGACAGACCCACAAAAATCTCTTGATTATTTATCAAGTACTTAACACTTAAATCTTTCTTATTTGCATACAAAGTTAACATCATTCCTAAAACTAATGAGCTCAATTTTGAATTAACATTGAGGAACTAAATGGGGGTGAGAAGTACCTAAATAATCTGTGAAATGCTAGACTAGTAAATGCCCTGTAGCCCCAGATTATAAAAGGCCCAACATGATTAACTTTAATGTGCGGATTATATTAAGTATTTTAAAGTTTTTTTTACGATTTTTGAATTGAAAAAAAAGAGAAATATAGAAATAATATAATTTTATGTTACAAATTTTTTTCAAAGCTGTATATTTGGAATCTTTATACGAATTAGACTTTTTTTTAGAAAAAGACTTTAAATTTGAAATTTATAGATATAGCAAAATAAGAAATGAATCATAAATAAGGAAAATTAGAAACTGAAAATAAGAGCTAAAAGATTGAAAAACATTGGAATATTGAAAAATTAAGTTTTTCAGATTGTTAAAATTGGGAAACTAAAATTTTAATCATATTTTGGTTGTAGAAAACAATTTAAAATCCGATCTAAAATATATTATTATACTACTTCGAATTTTCCTTATTTTCGCCTTGCCATTTTTTTCTTAAGTTTTTATTTTCTAATTGCAATATTTTAAATTTTCATTTCCCAAACAACATATTATTATTTTCGTTTCCGAATTTAATTATCTTTCAAATTAGTTATCGATTTTTTTTTCGGGAATCAGTAATCGGTAGAGTTGTACACTTCCCAAGCACGCCATGATTACAGGGTATATTGACTAACCGCATAATTGAATGGACATCGCTCAGCTGATGAACTAATTAGCACGGCACAACAAACGGACATGCTCCCAAATGAACTTATCTTATCGCGATAATTAAGCATAGATACAAACACACTCACATACACATGGATAGAAAGAGTAGAGAGGTGCGGCGCTCTCTTGCCAATGCAAGTCTGCGATTGGTTCACAGGATGCGCAGGCAAATGTCACCAACACACACACACACACACACACATGCACCCTCTGCTCGACGCCCATGCAACTTCATTTCCCTCGCCCACAGCAGACGCTCACGCCCACGCGCAGTCAACGCAACGCAATTTGCACAAGCAGGCGGCCAGGTAGGCAGGCAATCAGTCAGGTGAACGGGCGTCTGGCCCTCTCAACATGTTGCGTCAAATGCAAAACTAAGCAACATGTTGCGCGCATGCTGAACAGAGATGCGACACAGTGTTTGAAGTGGGGGAGCAAAAGAAGAACAAGTTGGATGAGGAGCAGGGGGTATAGAGTTGGGGGAAGGCGCACGCACGCATGCGCCGCTGCCAGCGCTCATTCAACTTTGCATTGAAGCCACAACAACAACAACAACGAAGACGAAGACGACGACGACAACGACGCGTCGTTCGTCATCGGGCAAGCATCTCTGAGACACGCGACTCAAGCAGCAACAACAACAACAGTCGCAAGTTTAACCCAAAAGCAAAAGCAAATGGCAAACAATAGCAGCAGCAACAACAATAACAGCAAAAGAAAATTGCTGCTGCTGCTGCCAAAAGCGCTAGCGACAGCAGCAGCAACAAAAGCGAAGCGCACGATCAGCTACGACAGCAGTAGCCAACAGCAACATTGTTGCTCTCGTATTGTGCGCGCTCTCGCTCTCGCTCTTGCTCTCTTATGCTCTCCGTTGCGTAGTTGCTCTCGCCAACACTCACGCTGTCTGCAATTTTTGCCTGGCTTGTGTGCTTGGCCTGCCTGGCAGTGATGCCAATTTGGCCTTTTTTCGGATAGATTTGTCTGGTTTTTAACTGCTTTAGCTAGGAAAACTCTCAAAAATCTTCTATCCGAGAATTTGGTTTTTTTTTAGATTCAATTAAATTGAATCCAAAAAGGATTCTATACGGCCGATTTTGGAACTTTTTGAAAATGGAAACGATATATAAATTTTGTTCCGAAGCAAACAAATATCGAGGCTTTGCAGACAATATTCCTTTTTCAGAAGTAGTCACTTTCGCTCTGGATCTTCTATCGCTGCCATGGTCGAATGCAGAAGTGGAAAAAGCTTTTAGCCAAGCTAGTTTGGTAAAAACTTATTTGAGAAACCGTCTAGAAATGCCTGTTCCGAATTTCACTTTCGATAAGATTTGTCGGAAGTGAATTTCTTTAAACTGCTCTAATACCATTTCGGCTATATTCAGCGGATTGACATCACTTTGAGTTGATGAGTTTAAGTCCGATAAATCGAAAAACGATCATTTTCAAACACTTGGTATAAATTCAAAGTGAATAAATTCATATCACTAAATGCGAAAAAGTAAAAAGTGAAATTCGGAACAGGCCTGATTATATAATTTTTCAATTAAATGCATAAGTATATTTTATCTTCTGCAGATAGGGTTTGTGTCGACTCAAAACTTGTTGCCGTACGAATAAATTGCCTGGCAAATACCTTAAGATGATAGGCACTATTGGCAAAGTTCAATGTCAAAGAAAATGACGAAAAAAAAAAATGATTGAAGATGCTTTACAACTTTTAAATTAAAAAAAATAGGAAAAATAGTTTGGCCTGTTTTTCTGTTGTTTTTTTTTTTTAGTTTTTCAGCTTTTCTTTCCCTGTTTTCTTTCTTTTTAAAACATTTGGCATAACTGCTGCCTGCTAGTCTGGCCGCCCCGTCACAGTGGCTGCGCTCTCTCGTTGGCTAGTTCGTTCGTTCGCTCTCTCTCTCTTTCGCTCTCTTGCTGCGCTTCGGCACACTCTCGCGATGTTGCGCTGCCAGCGCTGACTGCGCTGCCGCCGCTGCTGCTGTCGTTTGCGCTGCTTTGGGCTTTAGTTTATTTATTCAACCGACCGATACCGTGTGTGGACATTATTTTCCTAAACGTTCGCAACCGCACAACAAACACAAACTCACACACACACACACACGCACCGACACGCACACATTGAAACACGCACGTCGTCATCGCGCATACAGACACACACACACACTCACACACACACAGTGGCAGACAGCGCAGCGGCGCAGCAGCCAGAGCCCATATACTCGGCGTGTGCGCCCCGTGAGCTATCTAGTAGATAAAAACTCGCCGACTCGCCGACAACAAGCAACAGACAACAATCAGCAACCAGCAACCAGCAACAATCAACAACAACAATCATTACTTTTTGGGGAAAACCTGCGTGAAAAATGTGCAAAAACAAATAGTGAATAAATGTAAATTTAATAATATTTTATAGAAATTATTAAAGAGTTTTCATTCTCAAGAAAGAAAAGTGCAACAACTCAAGTGGCTTGGTCAAAACGAACAACAGTTAACACGCGTGTGTGTTATCTAATCATAAAGAAGAGAGCAAAATAATAATAATACAGTATAACAACAAACAAACAACAAAATATATATAAATAAAATAAAAGGAACAACTAAAATAACGTACGTCGTTTGTCGGTTCGGTTTCGGTTCGGTCTCGGTTTTGTCGGTTCTGTGTCTGAGAAAAATCTTAACACAAATTTTAATTATAATTTCTGTATTACATATTTTTTTTCTGTTGTCAAATTATCAACAAATCACATTAATTTTTTTTTTTTGTGGGTGCAAAATTGAAAAATTGCATAAAATATTAAAATAAGAAAGAAGAAAAGAGGAAAATCTAAACGAAAATGGTTAACAACTTAACGAATGTTGCGGCCGCCTTGGCCACGGCCACAGGAACCGTCCAGACACTGGACAGCAGGCAAACGACAACAATTGGAGCAGACACAGAAAGCAACAGCAGTAACAACAACAATAGTAGCAACAACTGCAACACACATCATTATCAAAGCAAACTGCACCAGCTGCTAATAATCGCGCTGCTCCTTTGCCTCTCCTGTTGCTGTCTTCCCCAAGCGGTTCAAGCGCGACGCCACGCCCCCCTCATGTTCGAGGAGTCCGACACGGCCAGGCGTTCCAATCGACCAGCGGGTAAGTCTCTTCCTTAAAATACTTTTACTACTTATTTAATTTAATATATTATAATCGATGTAAATAAAACTCTGACATATCAACGTGTGGAACAAACGGTTACAGCTAGAAAGCTAAAAAAATTGCACAAAACATAGCAAAATATATTATAAAATTGTGATGTAAAAACTCATAGCAAAATCGACAAATTCGACTTTTGTGAAAGCAATTTTAAAGTACTTTAACTTAAACAATTATTTGACGTAATACAATAAATTCTTTATTAACAATTTAATTTTCAAACTCGATTCGAAAATTAGATTTACAGCACAATAATAAAATATATTTAATATAATTCTATTATATATATATATATATATTATATATAAAATAAAAAGAATAATATTATACATATTTAATGTATTATTATATATCGTATATTGCATAACTTGAGCTAAGATTACGCATACGCCCCGTTTCTACTTAGGGTCATAAAACAACACATTTTTCGTGATGTTTTTTTTTTTTGCGCACTGTGCGAGGGTTTTTCCCCCTGGTTTCGGAGGCAGGTAGATTTTTTGGCCAAGTCGGTGCCTAGGCGTTGCCCATGGCTCGCACCCTTAATCCCCGGCAGCACAAAAGACACACACACACAATTTGGGTCTTCTGGGTTTTCCATTCTTTTATTTTCCAACAGTTATCAGTTTTCAGTTTTCAGAGTTTTTCTTTTTTATTGTATGTTTGTGCTAATCCGGAAAACGGGAATTCCCTTCCGCTCGCTGCCTGTCGATGTCGGTTCGAGACACAACGGCGTCGGCAACCCCAAAAACCCAAACATACACTATAAAATGTAGAAAGTAACTGGTCTTTGTCTTTAAGCTACTTAGAAACAGTCTAATTCTCATTCCCAGTTCCATTTCCATTTCTATTCCCAATATTATTCGATTCTATAGCTCCTCCAGTTCTAAATGCAGCTCAATTTGTTACAACTCACACGCTTGATTAGCTGCATTTCCTGTTTCTACAGCGAACAAGAAAGAGAAGAGCATAGATACAATAGAAGAAGACTCAGGGAACTCTAGCGTACAAACTATAGAGCTCAGTTAGCGTTAAATTTTTTTGTACTTTTGTTGTATTGCTATTTTTCTTTCTTTCTATAATGTATTAGTTGATTTATACATTTTTTTTATTCAATTAAAAACAGATTGCGGTTTTATTGTAACGACTTTGAGCTGTTTCTCATCTTACAATAATGATGATGAGTGTAGAGCGACTATTTATGCATTGTTGTAGCTTAATAAACTGTAACTAACCACTCCATTCAATTATATAATAATTGTACGTCATTTACATCAAGTTATTTTCTACAAATGGGTACAACTTGAGAATTCTTGTAGCTATCGCACTAAATATTTATGCAAACAACATATTTCTACATATAGTTATAATCAGTATAAATTTTTTGAAATCGTTGGTCACTTTCAAAAATAAGTCTAAAGTCAGTTTTTTATAATTTATTCTTGCGTTTCTTTTTGTAAAGTACATATTAGTTTGCATTAGTGCATTGTACCTAATTTCAGTAAAATCACTCGTCGTTTACCAAAACTTATTTATTAGAATAGGGCTTAACTTCATAAGTATAGCATATTTACTTATTGTTGCATTTGTTAACAACATTTCTGTTTGTTTTATTGCATTGTACTTAATTTCATGAAAATCGCTTGTCGTTTAAATAAAACTAACAGCTGCAAATGAGGAGAACTGCTCAATTTGTATAGGCCTACTCATTGAATTTTTAATGGTGTCTATTTAAAATGTAAGTCGTAAACTTTTAACGAAATCACTGGTCGTTTACACAAAAGCCAACAACTTAAGATTGGTTTAACTTCATAATTTAGAGAGCTAAACACCAAACAAAAGTCAATAGATCCCAAAATAGAAAAATAAAAATAATAAACAACAAATCAATGGATTATCAGGGCCTAGCACTTGCCACCCACATAAAGAAAAAAAGGGTAATACTATGATAGAAAAATCCACCCACCCGAGTTGACAAAGAGGAGGAAGAAGGGAAAAGGTAACTCAATATGATAGAGGAGTTGCATAGTGCTAATTAAAAGTTCAGCATAATTTAGTCGTTAGTCGTGGCCCACAGACGACTAACAAAAAAACAAATTCAGGCAACGGCAAATGCCACCAACACACACGCATATTTTTTAATGAATGAAAAACCAACGCAAGCAAACAGTTCTCTAGTTTTTTTTTTCTTTTTTTGGTTAAGCTCAAAAGGAAGGGGAGAAACTATCAGCGGGGGCAGTGGGGGTAGGGGAACAGGCTAATCAAACATCAGAAACCACGCACGTTTTTAGCCAGATTGAAGCAGAGGGGTAGAGGTATTATGGTCTCTGATCTGGCCAACTCTACTAACTACCAATTCGTTTTGTTCATTTCGCATTTAATTTAGCTGATTAACAAGCTGATTTTTCCACTCCCCTCTGCCCTCGACACCTGTTGGCCCGAACGGAATGGACAAGGCGGCGATCGGCAGTCGGCCTACGTTGCCTCCACTCTTCACTTGTTGCCCCTTTTACCCTCCTCTTTACCAGTCTGCTCTTTGGTTGTTGGCATTGCTTTTGGCCCATTCGCTATTCGTCAGCATAATTCATTTATTCAACTGTCTGCCGCCCAGTTAGGTGTTAAAAAGTTGTTAACTTATTTTTAATGAATGCGTGTAAAAGACAACCACAACAACAACAACAACAAGAACAACAACAATGACAACAACGAATACGAATACGAATACAAAAATCAAGATGTGCCTACGTAAAGCAGCAAAACGAGACGAGACGAGTCGAGACTAAAAGAGACGACGTTCCGTTTTGGCATCTCTGCAAACATATCCATGATCTTTAACGAATACCACAAGCAGATGAAAAACAACAACAAAATACCAAAAACAACAACGAAATACGTTAAAACGTTAAGTCTCAGCCACCGACGTCTGTCAGACGCCAAAGTTGCCTTTTTTTACCCATTTTTTGCTTCATTTTTGAACGCTTTAAAGTCGAGAGTATTTCAGTTTAGTGATGTTATATGATACCTTTAAACTTTGCTTAAGTTTAGTATATTAAATATATTTATTTCTTTTTTAGTTTTCAGTAGTTTAAGTGCAGACAATTAATTATTGAATCACAGAATTGTAGAGCAACTTTTTTTTAACTGATCCCATCTCATTATCGAACTATTCAATTGAGTTTTCTATAGTTAGTAAATCTGTAAAAACCCTTTAAATTATATTTATAAATTCGAAATTTTTTCATTTTCATATTATCTCAACTCTCTGTCTTTATCAGAAATTTTAACATTTTATTTATAATTTTCACATGATCTTAACTCTCAATTCTTAAAGTTAGCCTAGTTTGAAGTTATTCCTTTTTAAAAATTATAATGTTTTAAAAATGTGTACACTACAACCTTTAAAAGTCCGATTGATTCTATGATAATTTCAAAAAAATCCGAGTTCCATATTTATGGAAAATCACATAAGTCACACTCGTGGCTTAAATTCAATCTCTGCAGGTCATACGTAGATTTCATAAAAAATACATTTTAACTATGTTAATTCCATACTTTCTTAAGTTTTTCAAATAAATCCTTACTCGAGTGTTTCTTAATATAATCATCAATTGCTTCTGTCTTTTTACAGAGTATTTAAATTTGGACTTGTTCAAGTTTCCCTTTAGCCTTTCTTTGTGTACATTTTTTTAAATTTTTTACTGGCTTATTTTGTTGTTTTGGGGCTGTCGCGACAGCCTCCCAAAAACGTCGTCCGTCGTCGTCAGTGTCAGTTGCATGTCAGGCAGTCGAAAACGAAATGCAACCAATTTGTTGCCGGTTGCAACAACGGCAACAACAACTGCAATAACTGGCAACATTGCCAGCCTTTTTTGGCTTCGAGACGAGGCGTCGCCATCCTCAATGATTGCAACTGCAACTTGGCTACAGCCAGCTCGGCTTAACTTGGCTTAGCTTTGGCTTTGGACATTTTTTTTTATTTTTCTTCTTTTTGTTAGCCTTTTTAGCTTTAGGCTTAAAGCCGCATGTCGCGTGTAGGCAGAGGAAGCACTTAATGCCCACAAAAGTGTCAAATTGCAGCAGAGTTCGAGTTGCAGTTCGAGTTTTCAGCTTTTTTTTGGGCTGACTTCGTTCGTTGCTCGCCCACCCAAATAAAAAAAGAGCTGAAAAAGAAAAGCCAGACATGAAGAAAAAAAAAGCGCAAATACAATCGAGTGTGTGTGTGTGTGTGTGTTAATTAATTTGACTCTGTTTTTATTTTTTATTATATATTTCGGCTGTCGAGTGTCGACTGGCGACTGCAGTCGCGTAGGCAAATAAGATACAGATACACAGCCTATAGATACAGATACGCTTCACAGATTTCGTGGGTTTCAGATTTGCTTTTTTGCTGCTCGTTTTTTTTTAGCATTTCCGTTCCATTCAGCAGATGAGAAGGAGAGAAATAGAGAAAGAGTCAGGCAGTGTTTGCCAGAATGAATGCAAATCAAACGAGAGTTTGTTGGCTTCGCTTCTGGTTAAAACTGGGCAACAATTGGGCTAATTGTCGAAATGTCGAAACTGAATTTCCGTTTTTTTATTGCAGCCATTCATAAAAAACATTTTATTACTGTTTTTTTTTTGTTTTGCTTATTTTGGTCATGCCTTTCATTAGCACTCACTCGCCCAATTTGTCCACTCGCTACTCGTCTCTCGTCACTCGCTACTCGCAATTTCACATCTCGGCATTTCGCATTCTTGTCATGCATTAATTATCAAGGCGCAATCAGCGCCCCACACTGATGTTTTCTCCTCCTCCCTCCTCCCTGCTCCACCGACCTCTTCGTTTCATTTTCTCTTAAATAACTAAAAGATTTTCTATATTTTTTCTGTATTTTTTTTTTGTGTTATGTTCTGTTGCGCATCATCTAAATTGTGCATCTCTGATATGAGGCGGCAGCCTTTGCAGTCAGTTTCTATGATGTGTGCAACTGTTTAGACATTTTCTTTGTGTGTTCGCAAATTGAATATGTTCCCCTCATTTTTTCTTTGCGACGTCTGTTATACCCTTTAATGCGTTTCATTTGATTTGATAACCCTCGAGATAATTCTTAAATCACTTTGGCAGCTGTTAAAAAAATTGGAAAATTAACTAAGTTCTTTTGAAATTTAAAGCTAATTCATTATACTCATTTTTGAAAGCTAAACAACATTTTTAGGAAAGCACATTAAAGCTTAAAGCTCTTTTCAATGCTTAATTCATTTCGTTAATTTTATTTCCGTTGTTTTAAATTTCCTCTATATGAATTTCTCAAAAAAAACTAAAAACTAAAAAGCACTTGAAATAGTTCATTAAAGTTCAAAGCTCTTTAGATTATTTAATTAATTTAGCTAATTGTTTTTGTTTTGTTTATGCATTTCTTGAGCTAAATTGAGTACTTCTGACAAAAGCTGAAAGCTTAAAGCTGCTCAAAGCTCACTTAAGTGTGTGAAGTGTGAGTGATCATAAAACTGCCAGAGGTTAGCTCTCTCTCTCTCTCTCTCTCTCTCTCTCAGTGTCTGTCGCTCTCTTTGAGCCAAAATGAAATTGAGTCGCGTGCAACAAGCGATCATCATCATCGTCATCATCAACGTCATCAGCAGTCGCAACCCGAAAAAGAACAACAAACATACATCCTTAGAATATTTGTGCAACTTATCAGCGCATTTAAAATTAGCAACAACAACTTTCTGTAGACGTTGTCGTTGTTGTTTTTGTTGCCGTCTGCTGATTCTGCCGCCTTTAGCTGCCTGAACTTTTGACGACATCTGCGACGGGGCAACTCGCAGTCGCGTGATTTGTTTTGTAAATGAGCAAAAACGCAAAACTAAAACCAAAAAAAAATTCAAAAAAAAAAACAACCAGAAAAAGGCGCAAAAAAAAGCAAATAAAAATAAAGTAAAAATAGTCATTGAACATGTTTACGGCCAGAGACGACGTTGCCAGTTGCCTTTTGCTCTGTTCCAAAATAGCCAATACACACACACTCCAACACACACACACAAACACACACTGAGACAAGCAGAGAAATTAGCTGCTTTTGGTAGACCATGCGCAAATTGTCTAAACAAATTTTACAGAAATCTAAAAAAAAAATTTATACAAATGTAATTGCAACCGCTTTGATCCACAGTGACTCCAAGAAGGCAGCTTACGCAGCATCTAGCTAAAACTTACAAGAGCTTACAAAAACATTTTCCATTTGCTTTCTAATTTAATTTGAAACTTTTTAAAGAATTTAATTATTATTTCTGGTTCAATATTTAAAGCAGTAAATTTTCAATTTGAGCTCCTTAAGATCAATTTTAATAATATTGAAAGGATAAATAAAATTTCTTTATTAAAAATAAGCTACTTTCAACATTATTAAGCAACTTTTTATTCTTGCCGAAATTGCTCAGATTTCAAGTAAATCTTTATTTATTCCACTCTTGAGTCAAAATGTACAGCTTTTCAAACTTGTACCTTAAGCTCTGAAGTATTTTTGTTTTTAATAAAACTCTTAAATCTAAAAATGCATTAACAATTTTCATTACTTTTGAAAAAATGTTAAAAAATGTTTTTCAAGTTCAGATAAAACATGTAAAAGTTTAGAAGATTATATAATTCAGATTGTAATACACAACTTTATAGAATTAGTTCAAAAACCCTTCCTTATAAATATAAGTAGTATCCAAGTCATCAAAGAACCAACGCCGGATGCGGCTCAGTTATATCATCGTAAATGTATATATGAGATATACTTGTGTTATGTGCTAGCTAATTGGATAGCAATTGTCACTCATTATGATTGAGGTGTATCTTTTTTTTTTTTGCTGTCTTCTTTCTCCACTTGCTTCTCCTTTGCGTCGCTTATTCTCGATTTCTCTCGCGTTTCTTTCTTTTTACATAAGTGGCGACCGCGAAAAGTTTCGTTTCATTAGATTTTCATTAAGATGTTGTTGTTGCCAATAGTAACTAAAACAACAACAACAGCAGCAGCAACAACAACAACAACTGAACGAGCCCCTTTTTTGTGTGTGTGTGTGTGAGTGTTGGGCGCGCGTTTTACTGGCGACTTTAAACGCGTCGCGTTTTTCGGCTTTTTCACTTTTGAACTTTTTAATTTTGTTTTTCGGCTACGAGACAATTCTTGTTGGGTTCGTGTCAAGGGAGTTAAAGGGGAGGGAAATGAAGAAATGAGGGGGAGAGGGGAAGGGGCAGTGTGGGCTGTAGAGTGTCTACAGGGCGTGAAGAACACACACCCGTGTTGTATGTGTGTGTGTGTGTGTGTGTGTTTGTCCATCGACTTTTGTTTGCTTTTGCCGACGTCTGTTTGCTCCTCTGCTCCTCTGCTCCCCCTACCTTACCTCCCTTCCCTCCCTCGCTCCCTGCTCTATCTGTGCACTGCTTCTCACACCTAATGCAGCTGTCATAAATTATCAGGAACAAGGCAACTTCCAACTCCGTGGCGGCCGCACTTAATCAGCCATTAGAGATCTTCATTTCGAGCTCATCGTCTTCGTCTTCGTCGTCGTCGTCGTGTTGTGTCCCCAAAATGAAGCGAAATGCGACCTGCAAGATTGACTGACTAGTGAAATACCCTCGAACGTTTTGCGACATTAAAAGTAACAACTCCAAAATATACAATCAATTTAAATTAATGCTGCGAAATTTCATTTTTCGATTAGTTTAATAACTGTATTTAAAAGAGCTTTAGGGTGACCATTTCTTCATTTCTTATTACTATGGCAAAAATGCATAAAAAGCTTTATTTTTACGAGTGAGCAACTTTCATAATTTTATCCTATCATAATTTTGTAGGAAACTGTTGAACAAACTTAATATTAGAGCCAACACGAGCTTTAAGGTGACCCTTGTTACAACTTTTAGGGTGACCATAATTGTTTTTTTGTTATTCTAAAGGGAATATAAAATTTTTACTTTGTTCTTTCAATCTCGTACAGTCAATTACTTAACTTGAGATTGACCCTATTGCGTGCGCATGCTTTTTACAGGGTATGCGCAACTGAGAAATGCAGCGTGCAAGCATTTCAAATTGCCTTTTGTTGTTGTTGTTGCTGTTGCTGTTGTTGTCGTTGTGCTTTGTTAGCTTTGCACTTAAATAATTTAATTGCTTATAAAATAAATAAACTGGGGCGGCATGACGCGCTATCCGAATGTGTTTGTCGCCTTTTCACCGCCTGCATTTTCCAAAAATTAAATTTAAAAAACCAAAATGAAGAAGAAAATACATTTTGTTGACGGACTTTTCATAATGTTTGGATTTGTTCTTTTAGTTCTATGCCGACTTCTTACTTTTTTGTTCACTTACCTCCTCCCCTTCCACTTGATTCGTTGACTTGACGATCGTTCGATTTATTAAGTTGCGGTTCAATCAATTTGATTGATTGCCCCCATCGACTGATTGACAGCTCAACACTTTCAGCTGTCAAATTTAAGCAAAATGCAAACAAAATGCCGAGTGGGCGTGGCAAATAGCGCCCATTCAAATAATGTTGGGGAATGGGGAAAAAATTCCATTTTGATATTTTGATTATTTTATTTTATTTTGGCCACTCATTTATTGAATTTTATGCATTTCAACGTTGAGCTTTAACTTCTGTGCTAATTATTTTGCAACAATTAATTAAGGCGCAAAACAGAAATAACATTTTAAAAAACGAAGCAACAACAACCTGAAAAACAATCAGAACAAGAACAACAACATTGGACTGACTGAATGCTCTATATATCCCAGACCCCAGACCATGGCTATATAGCTATATACTACGCTGATCTGATCCGATCTGATCTGTGCTGATCTTTTAACTCAATTAAAAGCGCACGCAGCCAAAAACAAAACACACAATTCACATGTGCGACTAAAATATACCCTATTAACTAATTAATATACATTTAATTTGACGATGAAGGTGTTTTTTTTTTAATATTTTTGACTATTTATCCGCATTTTAAGTTAATTTATCAATAATTTTCTGATTACATACTTCAAAAATATACATGCAAAAGTCAAGAATTTTAAACTTGAATTTTCGAATGATATTTGTTTGTTTGTAAGTCCTGTTCTTGCGCATTTACAGGGTATTTAAACTGAGAAAATGAGCCAAAGAAAGTTTTCAAAGGCACTTTTCGACTGTGCGTAAATATGTGCGAGTGTGCGTGTGTATATATGTGTGTGTGTATAGACGACAACGAACACAATTGCCAAAAAACGCTGCGCCAAAGCGACGCCGCTGCTGGCTGTGACAGCGACAGCGACGTCGCTGTCGACGTCAGCAGCGGACAGCGAGCAGAGGTTCTGCGTCATGTGAGTCAGCAACGCATTTGGCTTTGGCAACAAACAACAAACGCCAAGGCGAATTTCAGTGCTCTGCTTCGTTGGCTAAAACAAATGACCAGCCAGTAAGAAGACCAAAGGCACTAATACACACACAGACACACACACACACACACACCCTTTTCATTTAGTTGGGGCCACGTGTTGTTGGGAACACGACGAATGTTTATTAGAAGTTGAAATGCCTGTCGCTGCCTTTTGACTGTAATTAGCACATTGTGTTGGTCTGTTCATCTCTTTGTTTTTGTTTTTTGCCTCTAAATGCAGCACACACACACACACAAACACATTCATATGCCACATGTTGCAAGCATAACTTAAAAATGAAAGAAAAAATTAAAAAACACTCTGCAAATTGTTGTCAAGCTCCCCAGAGAATCAACAATATTTATTCAAATATAAGTTGGTTTTAAGCGAGCTTTAAGCTTTAGTTACAGCCACCAAATGCGCTTTGGTTAAGCAGCTTTTTAAGTTTAGTGTTTTTAATACTCACTTTAAATAAGCTTTAAAGAATGGAAGCTCTAAGCTGCCCAGTCCTAGGATCAAAGCTTTTTACTGCGAACAAAGCTGCATTCATACCGTTTTATAATTCTTGCTCATGAAAACTTATTTTAAAAGCTACAAATTAGGTATATTTTTATCAGCTTTGAAAGCTTTTAACTAAAGCTAAATACTTTATTTTGAGCTAAAATTTGTCCTCATTTTAAACAAATTTCAAAGCTTTTAATGGCTTTGCATTTAATATGAATACAAAACAAGCGTTATTTCGACAGCTTTGAAAGCTTTAATGTGCTTTCAATGTTGCTGAGTTAATTTATTGTTGTTGTTGTTGTTGTATTTTGTGTGTGTGTCAATGCACTGCCAAATTGAACAACAACAATTACAGCACCAAAAATACGTAAATTTATTTCTAGATATTTCGTCTTGCATTCAAATTATAAATAACACACGTCTGTCTATATATATTTATGTGTGTGTGTGAGTGTGTGTGTTTGCTCAATGCACTTGCTCAAAAAATATACTAATAATTATTTGTGTTGTTGCCACTGTTGTTGTTGTTGTTGTTGCTGCCTCTTAAGTGAGTTATTGCCACGTCCACGCAACATTTTTGTGGGCAACAAAAGTAAGAAAAAAAATAAATGTATTGTTATTGTTGTTGCACGTTTTGCTTGTCAAAAATATTTTGCATCAATGAATGAATTTGGCAAAAACAATAAATAGCCTGGAACAGCAGCAACAACAATTAACTGCAATGCCAAAAATTGTTGAAATAACATTTTGTGCGCGATGCAAAAACCTAAAGAGAAAACAACAACACGGCCATAAATCAAATGTCTAGACAAATTGCAACAACAAATGCAGGCAGCAATACAAACACACACAAACAGTGTATATACATAAATACAAATAAAGATCTATAGATCAACAGTCCATAATTAACAGCTGGCTTTTAGTTGCCGATGAGTTGCTGTTGCTGCTGTTGTTGCTGTTATTGAACGCTGAACGCTGAACGGAAATGAGGGGCGGGTCAGCAGCAGCAACAGCAGCAACAACATTGGGCGACAACAGGAAGAGCGACTGTTAAAATGCAAAGAAGCTGCAGAGTAAACTTGAATGGTATTGGCTGCTGCTGCTGCGGTTAACAGCCTGTGGAAGCAGCGCAGCGGCAGCGAATGTTGCTAAGCAACACTTGACGCCAGTCAGCATTGTTGCTAAGCATAAAGCGTAGCTTCATAACTTAACGTAGCAACATGCTGTTTAAACTCTGGCAGGCAACATTTAACGAATGTTTCAAACTTGCTGAAAGCCGTTAAAATTTCAGTTTGTTGTTATTCAACAACATTTGCGACTTTAGACAGACTATTTACAATATTTGGGCTATTTTGGCAACACAAACACACACACACACACAGTCTTTGAGAAATGCAGCATATGAAATCAAGCGCAAACATTTTGCCGCGCCAATTAACGTAAAATTTCAATTATATAAGTAAAAAAAAAAATACAAAAAGAATATATTTATTTATAATTTTTTGCACAAGCAGAAATTGAATATTAGTATAACTCAAAATGGGCATATAATGTGGGGAGCACAAACAACCAAAAATGGGAAGAGGCAAAGTTTTTGTCGATTGTTGTTGCTGTTATTTTAGTAAATATACATACATAAATATTTATAAATCTATTGCGCGTAAATCGGCAGCTTGTATCAAAGGCGATTCCCTTGTCTTCTCTCTGATTAAATTTCTATTGTTGTTGTTTTTTAGTTTTTTTTTTTTTCTTTTTTTCTTTTTTTTGCTTGCATTTAAATTGTGTTTCTTTTATTTTCGCACGCAAATAAAGCTGGCGCCAATGAAAAAGCAATAACAATAAGAAAAAGTAACAACAAATTATAATAAGACCGCCACTTGATAAACGTCGCGCGTCGTTAGCGCCACTTATCACGTATACGCCATGTCGGGCAATGCCGCCCCTGGTTGTTTTAGCTACATACAATATACATATTATTGTTGTTATTGGTACTAAGGTTGTTGTTGTTGCTCTCTCACTTAGAAGGTTGTTTGATGGGGGGTTGTTTTCATTTGCTCAGATAGTTGATTTGTTGCTGCCTTTTTTTTTGTTAGTTAATCAGTTGTAGCCCAGTTTCTGCCAGCTGCCTTCAATGATAACAAAAAAGAGAAACATAACAAAAAAAACAGGGTATTGAAATGCTAAAAACACTACGAAAAACCACAACAATCCATCAAGCAAAATGTGCTGTTGATATTAACGTTCCATTTTTTACTGTCATCCATTTTAACTGTTCACTTTTGGCTATACGCTTAATATCCTAGCTTTTGTAGGCATCGACAAAGCGGCATTCACGACTCAAAGTTGACTTTAAAAATTTCTATTAATTTAAACAATTTTACGAAATTTACAAGTAACTCAAAACTAGCTAGAAAATAGCTTAAATGTTAATTGACAAATTATTTGATTTATGCATTTCGATTTAAATGTACAATGTACGTGGTAACCTGTCTGTCGTTCAGTCTACTCAACTGCTGGCTATTATATTTTTTTGGGGAATGCTATTAGGTTTATTTTTGATTTCGTTTGATTTTATGGGTGCTGCCGTCGGCGCGTTTGGCTGATGATGTGATGGCGCCAAAGAGTTTAAAGTTTTAGCATTTGTAATTTGGCTGTGCGCCTGGTAATTAAAATATATTAATAATTTAACGCGCTTTTTCGACCGATTTGCATACCAAAATAATGGACAACAAAAACTACAACAAAATGCCATCCAATTAACAGCAATAACAACAACAACAATACAAACAAAATGCCGCTAATGAAATTGAGTTTGAAAACCAAAAAATCTGTCGCCTGTTGCTTGTTGCCAGTTGCCCCCCTCTTAACCCCGCCCTCCGCCCCAAAATTGCTTACAACTTGACACTTGTTGGCGCCACTGACAACAGCAAAAACACTTTGATATTTTTTTTTTGTCTGTTTTTCGTTGTATTTTTTGCATTTGTAAAATTGAAAATCGCTGCCGGAAACGCAACTGAATTTGGCGCCAGCTGCTGGCAACATTTGTTGTTGTTGCTGCTGCTGCTTCTTCTTTAGCTGTCGCTTGGCAACATATTGCATACATTGTGAAAAGTCTAGAGTTGGAGTCTAGAGTTCAATTGAGTTTTGGAATTTATCTTAGCTGAAAGTTCAATAGGATGATATCTTACAATATTTAAATTACTGGAAAACCCCAACTGTATATTTTTAAAGTGGCTTTTAGTGTTTACTCTTCAATTAATAGAATTCAGCTTTTGATCGGTAGTATTTCTTTAACATTTTTCCGTTTACAGTCCTCTTTAATGTTATGCTTAAAATGTTATTTGATGAATATTGTATTTCATTCTTCCCCGTAAATTTATATAGATATAAGAATCTTTAATGCGCAGTCTTCAGTCTACAGTTCTTACTCCACAATCTTCTTTATAAATTTTTCAAAGCTGCAATTTTTTACAATTTGTTGTCACCCCGTGATCTCTTTCTCTCTTCCTTTGGCTCTCTCTCTCTATCACTTAGTAGAAATCTGTAGACGCGTCTCGCCATAAACTTTTCCATTCCCATAGTCATTGACATTGACTAAATTTCATTTATATGGGCAAATGCAATTAACTGGCGCCAGCATTTTCCCCATATGAAAAACAACAATCAAAAACAAGAACAACAAAAATAACAACAACAGAAACAATAAAATTTATATATAGATAAATCGACTTTTATAGCCAAAGCAACAACAACAACAACAAATCTCAATTGAAATATGCAATTTAATTCATATAGATATATTGTACATACATATGAATATAATATATATTTATTCTTTACATCTGATTTGTAATGTTTTTATTTTGATTTCTTATTTTTTGCAGTTACCGAATGTCAATTTGGCAAAGTTCTGCGAGAATTGGGCTCCACTTGGTATGCGGATTTGGGACCTCCATTCGGCGTCATGTATTGCATCAAATGCGAATGTGTTGCGGTAAGTATAGCTTCAAAGTTGCTAGAAAATAAGATTTCATGTGCTTAAGATTTAGTTGACATTAGCAAGTCAAGCTTTAAGTTTTCAGCAGCTTACCAAACTCAAATAAAACTTCAACTTAAGCTTGCTGTAGCTTTCAGAAGCTTTCAACTTTAAAAAGTTGAACTTTCAGCTTTCAGCTGTCAACAGAGCGGAGCTTGTGCTTTAAAAGAAGCTTTAGCTGATGTTTTGAAATTTAATTATATACTTGTGTTTGCATGCCCAATAAAATAAAATATACTTAGGCTTATAAACTTGAAGATTACTTCTGATTACTTAAATAAAGCTTTCAGGTGCTTTATTTGATATGCCCAGCTGCTTCCGGCTTTCAAGTGTGCATTTCATTAGTTTGGCTTTTTACCAAGTCTTAAAATACTGCAACATTGCATATAGCTATAGTTTGAGATACTTTTGCATCTTTTATTTTCTACATATACGTATATATATATTTTTTTTTTTTTGTTTGGTGAAAAACGCAGACTGACTGAACAAATTAAGTCAAGTCTGCGGTGATAGGCGGCCAACTAATTGACTAATGACTGCCGACATTTGCTACAAGCGACAAAACAGAACAACAACAACAGCATTTGCCAAAGCAACAAAATAGGGAAAAATTATTGGCGAAAAGCAAAAAAGAAAATAAAAGATGTATTTTCACTTAAGTTGGAACAAAAAGCGCCAAGAAGAAGAGCGCATAATTTATGGCATTTTTACGCATGATTAATATTGATTTTAAAGCTCTTTTTTTTATTTTATAATAGCGAATGTCGTATACCCTATGCATCATCTATACTATATAGAGCATATGCGTACTTCGAACTAAATATATATATGTATCTATATATATACAAGCATACATACATATAAATGTACTCAATGGGAAACTAAATCCCAAAACTTTGCCAAAAACAAATTGAAAATTGCGTTATTCGATTGTTTTTGTTGTTGTTGATTGAATTGTTGTTTGAAGAAAATTTGCAATTACGTTGACTGAAGGGGAAAAAGAGAGAGAGCGACAACAACAACAACAACAACAAGGATGAAAATGTCAAACTTGTGTCTTCGTTCAAGTTCTGCGTCGAGTGTAAAAATAACAAACAAAAAAAGAAGAAACATCAACGAAATGTATATGTATAAACGAAATATATATATATTTAAATTATTCACATATTATTATATATATAGCATGTTTATAAGGCAGGCCCCGAAAATTAATTGACGCCATAAAGTCTTGGCATATGATGCTGTTGTTGTTGTTGCTATTGTTATTGTTGTTGTAATTGTGCGTCTGCCATCGACCAGACGACCCAGACACGAGGAATTAAAAAAGAGCCTAAATACATTGTATACTCGTATCCAATAGTTGCCCAAAATTATAGAAAATCTCAAATTATAGGCCACATGTCAATTTTTCAATCAAAACCAATATCTAATAGAATCTCTTAGAATATTTAATCTCCAATTCATAAATGGTTTGTCCTAATTTATTCAGCTTTTTTTATGAGTTAATTTTGATAGCTTGAAATTATTTCTTTTCATTTACTTAACTTTTTATTTGTATTTGATCATTGTCAATCTTGTCTTATAACAGCTGATTATTTAATTTTTAAAAATAAATGGTATCTAATTAAATTCCTTAGCTTGTCTTGTTTCAAAAAGGCACGATGATACATCAAGTCTTATGTTAGCCAATATTTTAACTCAGCTCTGACTCACTTAAAACCCAACTAAGTAGTTCATATATTTTGCAGTTGTTCATTTTGTTTAATGAGTTGATTTTATTAATGTTTTAATTTCAGTTGTTTGTACTTTTAGTTTTTATTTTACTTTGTTTTTTTTTTTTGTGCTGTTGTTTTGCAAATTGTTGAGCTAATTGAAGTCGCCTCCCTCGACATATAGAGGAGCCGACATCGACATCGGCATCAACATCAACATCGTCGTCTTGGTTCTTGACTCGTTTTAATGGACCTGTCCAGCCACTGGGCATTTGGTCATTTGGTCATTTGGCCATTGCATAAAAGTCAGTTTTGCATTAAT
Organism: Drosophila quinaria; assembly: GCA_035047525.1. NCBI lineage: Eukaryota > Metazoa > Arthropoda > Insecta > Diptera > Drosophilidae > Drosophila > Drosophila quinaria. The sequence goes on from JAWNPO010000455.1 coordinate 35,011,410, forward strand.
TAATTATAATTTATGTGGCTGCAAGACTTATAAACGAGCACATCATAAAATGATAGCTGCTGACTTGCCTTCGTCTTTCCGTTTTTTTTGTTTTTGGCTTCATTCTTTTTTTGCCTGTTTGCTGTAAGACTTGAGAACTGATACGAGAGTATACCATCGTTAAAAGCAACAACGTTGGCAGGCCAATAAAAATGAATTCATATAAACATCAAAAAGACAACGACACAACACTCTCAGGCCAGTCGAGAGATCTGAAATGAATTAACACACAACACAAAAAATACAAATAAAAAATGGAAAAATACAAAATAAAGAAAAAAAAGAAACATATAAAATTATAAATATATTCATATATTTATATTAAGAAAATCGCAGCTTGATTTAGTTCTAAATTTAAAACAGATAGAGTGTGAGCGCTAAATAGCCTAAACAAGCAAATACACCTATGAGATACCCTATAACGATGCATAACTCGAGCAAATAACAAAGGATTCTCAAGATACTATCAGAAAAGTTAAAAGACATGTTAAAATACGCCGAAAACAAAAGACAAGTTTATAACTCAAGAGATTAAATTGTTATGCAGCTTTAAAAAACTACTGGACAGTCGAGGAAAAATAGAAAACTTATTTATGAAAAGAAATCCTTTAAAATCAATTTAAATTCTTTAACTCCAGCAGTTGCTGAGTTCACATAGTAAGTTGAGCTGATTTGTTTAGTTCTATTTTTACAGGGTATTTGCATTGAAATAGAATCGAAACAAAATGGGTGTGTGTATGTTTGTCAGTTATGCGAATGGCAGCGCTAATTAATTTTGCGGCTACAAAAATTATATAAAAAGTAAATAAAAAAATAAATAAAATATACAGTAATGGGCATCGGGACAGACAGAAGTGACACATTGGCTCATCCACTCAGCATAACTAATGAGACATTATATTTTTTTTTTTATATTTTTTTCAATTTAATTTTTTGTATGAACTTTTTTTTTATTTGCTAATATTTGGTTTTCCTCTTGATTTGCAGATGGCTAAGAAGCGTCGACTTATTGCACGTGTCCAGTGTAAAAATATAAAAAACGAATGTCCGCCCGCTAAATGCGATGATCCCGTATCATTGCCCGGCAAATGCTGTAAGACCTGTCCCGGAGATCGTAACGGTAAGTCAGTCAGTCACACATATTTATCTTCAATACTATAAATACCCGAAAGAGAATCGTGTAGAAATTGAAGCTCTATAAACACTTTCACTCGGCCAGAACAAAATAAACTCATGCCAAAGATATGCGTCATGGATCTGAATGATATATAGTACATATGTAGTTATCGGCTGAGGGATCGGGGCAGATTTGTGGGGTATGTTCAAAGCATCTCAGACTCAGACGGTCGAGGATTATAAATTAGGAAAATATCTCAATATTTTGACACATGCAATTGTTTGTTAAGCATAATAAAAACCGAAAGAGATATTGAATGGGATTATCAGACAAGCAACAAGATATAGTTATAGATCGAAATATCTACAAATATACAGATAGAGATAGCTATAAAAATGCTTGTAAAGAATTTCTTCAGTCACATTTATAGACGAAATAAATATGTATCGTATCTATGAATAATTAAGCGTAGCAGCTACGGCAGCTGTACAACACTTTTCAGACTTATACTATATATATAGATAGATCTATATCTATATCTATGCATATATGTTTGTAGATAGTTCGCTATGAATCGGACGAAAAACGACGAAACGCGTAAATTGTTTATGAAAAATTACTTGGACCGAAATGAAGGTCAACGCTACGCAATTTATAATTCTTTTTTATGCCATTCGGTTGGTTGTTTTTGTCGCCTACCCAACATATTTTCGATTCTATACCCAGTCTATATCGTATACCTCCCCATTTCCCCTGTCCCTGTCTGTGTATTTCTTTCTTGATGTATGTTATTTCATTTTTTGGCTATCTCTGCATTTATTTCTTGTATCGTAGCATTCGAATTTTGCATGTTTCGTGTTGTCTTCGTGTTTCTTCTCCTCTTCTTCCATATTTTTTATGTACGATTTATTTAATATCGTACAACTGGGCAACATTATTATTGTATTATTATTATGAGACACCATTGGGAACTAGCACTGAGACTTGGAATTCGTTATGTCCATTTTGGCATTGGAAATTCGAATATTCGCAGAATTCGGGGCACACTGGGGACACACACGTGCCGCATTCAATATTAAATAAAATTAAATGAATTGTGCTGTTAACTTAACAGCAAAGGAGTTTGAGTTAACTTAACTAAATTAGGAATAGCTTTTCAACAGCTGGCCACCCTAAACTTGACAGGATGGCAACGCTAAACATACTTTATTTAGGTAGTAAAGAAGTTGAAGTGATCATATGTATTTAATATATATGTACATACGTGTTGTTTTAAAGCGTAAGCATGCATTATGGACACAACACATACCACACACATACTTAACACACACACACTCTCATACACGCACACACACACACACACTCGAACATACACACAAATGAAGCGACAGACTGAATCACTGGGCAATTCTTTGGCTTTTGCTAATTTTCTGCATGAATTGAATTCATAATTAGAAAAGAAAAAAAATAAAGTGACTTGGGAGAAAAGTTTGTGTTTGTCTGTGAGTGTGTGTGTGTGTGTGTGTGGTGTGTGTGACATTTTTCACATAATCAGGCAAGTGCTGCCTGAATTCCAGTCGGACGTTTGCCGCTGTGTGGCATCATGAGCTGGGGGTCTGTCTCCGTCTCTAAACTGGTTGCTTGCCTTGCCTTCGACTTGCAACAACAGCAACGGCAACGGCTAACTTGCAACTCGCTGCTTGCAACTTGCTGCAACTGCAACTGTTGCTTGTTGCTTGCAGCACATCATTAGTTTCCGTTTTGCGGCAATATTTCATTTGCTTATGCAAAGCCGTTGACCTTTGTCGTTCCCAATTGGCAGCCCCTTTTTTTTTATTTTTTTTTATTTTTTTTCTATTATTGTTATTTTTTTCACTGTCGAAATGAAAAGATTTCACTTTTATTAAGCTGTTGGCCAAGTAGCTGCCACAAATTGCTGCCACGTCAAAAAATACTACAAGACTTTTTTTCGCCTTAAGTTTAAAATTTTTTACTTAAACATGTATTAATTATAAACATTAAATCAAAATAAAATGTATATTTTCAATAGTCAAAATAATTGCTTGAAATTTGTATTCAAATCAATTGTTTTCCACTCTATTTTTGAAACAATTTGGACTTGATTTTAAAGCGTATTGTATATTTTTTACGGTGTACAGCATCAGCTTTAAGTTTAGCTGCAACTTGTGGCTGCAACTCGTTTGCCATAAATAGTTAGAAGGCACGGGCGCGGCCCCAACTTGGCTCTTGCCACATGCCGCATGTCCGCAATGCCACGCCCCCTCCCTGTTGCCCCCTTTGTCGCTGCTGCTGGAGCTATTGTAAAAATATTTGCCAGCAACAACTACGTAGCTGCTTTTGATTTACCAAAGTTATTTCTCTTTTTATTTTTTGCCCAACTTGGTGCATGCCACACGGCTGCAACGCGTTGCACAAACACAGGCAGTTCTAACCATGCTTTAACTACGATATATAGCATATTTATATATGTATATACATACAGAAGTATATATGTATATATATATAGAAGCTGTGTTCCAAGTTTAGTGATGGTGCTGCTGCCACAGCAACTGGCAAACTTGCAACATGGCAACTTGGCAACTCTTTATGCCGCATCTCTATGTGTCTCTCTTTCTCTGTCTCTCTCTCTCTGCCTCTGTCTCTTTCTGACTGAAATTGCCCACGTTACATGACCATTTTTGGGGGCAGGCTTGTTGTGTTGCTGCCACATGCAGCCAAGTCGGGTTTCTCTGCATTAATTTATGCATTTTTTCGTCATTTTTTCTCTTTTCTTTCCTTTATTTTTTTTTTTTTTTATTATTATTATTTTTGTATAATGACATAACTCGAGCATTTTAACGCTTATTAAATTATCTCATTTGCCCGCCACAAACAGCGGGCGGTCCAATAACAGACAGAGAGACAGACAGACAGACAGAGGCAGAGACATTTACCAGGTAGAGACAATAAAATTGAATGCCTCTTCTTGTGGCAATGTCATTTCAACTGCAATCATTTTGAATCGCTTTCCAATCGTTTCTCGAGTTTTGTCCATTAACAGATCTGACAATTCAAGTTGATGACATCTTTTGTGCTCAATGCATTTCCTTTTTAGTGCATTTTATGGGCCAGTTTCAACATTCCAACTTTGTAGTCACAAAAGGATAGCCCAAAAAAGATACAAAAAAAAAAAAAAAAAAAAAAAAACAGAGTCGAGATTATTATCGCAAAGGCGTGAGTCCCTCCAGATAGTTATAGTTACTGTCTGCCACTTCTACCTCTTTCTTATCTCTCTCATTCATTCCATAAAATATTCCATTTTATCGCCGGCATCGAAACGGAACTGTCTATTAAAAATCGAAACAACAAACTGTGTTGCACGATCCCATTTAGATTCAGGTAGTTTCTTTGGGTTGGAGTGTTCTCTAGAGATGAGTTCAAACTGAGCATCTTTAGTAAATTGCTGTAGATATAAGACAGGGAAAGAGAGAGCTTTAACTATGGTAAGTTTGGAGTAGATCAAGAATTACTATAAATCAACTAGTGATCATTTCATTCGATATGATAAGGTGTAGTTATAAGGCTTATAATTTGTAGTTGGGAAAAAGTCAGTAAGAGAGAACTTTTATTATTATTCAGTCATTAGAATTGAAAGTTTCATTAACTACTCCCGCTAAATTGCATAAAGATCTGTCAGTCGCAGCTTAAGAGAGAGCTTTAGCTGCTAAGGGCTGAAGCTCTCTATAAGACTTTTGCCCTCAGTAAAGCTCAGACTTTATAGAAGCACTAACTAGAAACCTCTCTCTGATGATCTTTTCATTTAATGCTCTCTTATGAGCATAAAGTTACTAAGAACTGAAGCTCTCTTCCTCTCGCTGTTTTCCTGTACCCATAACTTATTTATTTTATTTCCTTTCAATCCTCTTTCGATCTTAAACTAAACTCTACTCTGTCGCCTCTTCTGTCTCATCAATTTCCTCTGCTTTCCTCTCTCTCTCTGTCTCTCTTCTGCTTACCACCAAGCTCGTGGCTTACTTTCAAGTATTTATAGCTAGTTTCATTAGAGACCTGAGAACTACTAAAAAAAACACTTTCAAACTTTTGTTAATGAGCTGCAAAGATTTGAAGATTTCAAGATTCTGATTTAAGTTTTGTTTTGTTTTTTTTTCCTTTTTGGGGTAGAGACAAGGGGATAGGGGAAGAGAGGAAGGGAAGGGGAGACCTGAGAAGTCACATACCAAAGCGTTGACTCAATGCCGAAGGTGTCGTTTGTCTTTTTTTTCCACTGGCTTTGTCGGCTTCTGTCCAGCTGTCTGTCTGTCTGTCTGTCTATCTGTCCCACTGTGCGGCTGTCCCACTGTCCCACTGTCCGTCCGATCGTCCGTTCTCTCGTGGTTGTCATGATGGGCAACGTGTCGTCGTCTTTGTGCTCACCAAAACTCATTTATCTTGGCTTACAAAAACCGACCAGGCCAAGACCGAAATGCCAACAACAACAACAAGAAGAATAATAACAAGAAGAAGAAGAAGAACCACACACACGGCATAAAAATGAAACGAAACGTAACGAAATTCATTCATCTGCAAAGCGAGCGCGAGTCAAGGGCAATGCCAAGGGTCTATACACTAAAAAAAAAAAATGTCCCAAATCATTTACAAATTCCAAGTTAAGATTCTTGATTCTTACTCATGCAATATGCGAATAAAATGGTAATCATGGATTTCATTCCGAAATCTAGGAATATTTTTCTCTGTGTACCAGTGGACTTAGGGACCTAGGGACACTCGGGGAGCCTCAACCTCAACCTGGACCTCAACCTCAAACTGAATCTCTCTACTGTAAAACTCAGCTGCGATCTTTCGGCTCGATCGCCAATAAGCAAAAGAATGTGCAGACGACGCGTCAAATTGAAAAACGCAAAGGAAGAAGTAGCAAAGAAGAGTAAAGAAGGAAGGGAGCGGGAAAAGGAGAGGAGGTCAGGGCAGGGAAGGGAAGGGGAGAGACTAGCGGCTTCGGTCAGAAGTGGCTCGTATTAAGATCAGGCGATAAGATCGGACAGCCAGAGACATTGAAGCTACACACACACACACACACACACACATTCTTGCACTCTTGGGCAACCGCAGTGCGATCTTGGCCTGCTCTTCAACCCCCTGCCCCATCACAACCCCTTCCCCTGACACTCGAAAGCTCCTCCTCCTCTTTAAAACCGATATCACCTCGGCCTCGGCTCAATAAAATGCTATACAAGGTGTCAGATTTGTCGCCCTTCATTATGCGGCAAGAAGTTGATTTTTTTTTTCTTTTTTTTTTTGGTGTTTCTTTACTCTTTTTATTTTGCGGCTTAAGCCAGACAGCTTTGTGGGGAAGGAAGGGGTAGGGGAGCAGTGAGAAGGAGTTGAAATAATCGAAATTCCAATGCAGCATCAGCATCAACTTCAGCTTTAGCCTTCCAACTTCTTCTTTGAGTTTTCGTTGCTTATTTTTTTCGAGTTTATTTTTATGTTAATACCCTGTAAACATATATTGCCGCAGTGGAAGTATGGAATACTTGCATATACGCATATATCATAATGTTAGCATCTTGTGCTTAAAATTTCAGTAGAATATCTTTTAAGACAGCTGAGTTACTTGAGTTGAGAAAAGTATTAAATTGATAAATATGGAGAAAAAATATAAGTACGAGATCAAATCGAACAGTATGTCTATATAATAATTTTAGCTGCATTTTCTGAAAATTTCAGCAGAAACCCTTTACAGGCAGCTGAGTTACTTGAGGTGGGCGTGTCATATAATCGATAAATGTTAGTTAGAGGCGGTAAAACATGGTTAAAAACAAACATAAAGTGTCTATGGTGTTAATTTCCGCTACAGGGTAACTACAAGCTGAGTTTTTTTCATAATTCTCGGCTTTTTTTTTATAATCAGCTTTAGGAAGCGACTTCTAACGAAGTTGAAGCTGTATGCTGAGATGGTGATTTATGTGCCACTGTCAATCAACTGTTGTCTGTGTGTGTGTGTGTGTGTGTGTGTGTGTGGTGGTTTTGAGCCTGCCCCTTGTCACGCCGGAAATGTCCACCTACTTTCACGCCAAGCCAATTCCTGGAAGTTGCATTTCGGGTCCCATTCTGTGCCGAGTTCTCCGTTTTCTCGGCTCTGAGTCTAGTTTACCTGCTGTGTCTCAATTTATGCACGATTAATGAATGCCACCTGGACGAAAAGACAGCAAGACAGCATAGAGAACTGTGTGTAGTTAGTTTGTCTACCTGCCCTTCATATTCATTCATTCATTTCATTCAGCATTCAGCGGCCTTCACGTTTGAACTGCAACACACAAGTAGAGCAAAAAAAAAATTAAACAAAAAATTCAAGAAAATCGAACTAAGCGCATTTCCATTCATTTATATTTTACAGATACGGATGTAGCATTGGATGTGCCCGTGCCCAACGAAGAGGAGGAGCGCAATATGAAACGTAAGTACAGTTTAACGAAAAAAATAAATAAAAAGAAATGAATATAATTTATTATAATTATGTCAAATACCAAAAAAAAAGTACTTGTTTTAAATTTATAATATAGCTAAAAATAATAAATCAGGCACCGCAAATAATGATTATTGAAATTATTTTACATACAAAATTAATGACTAGAAAATAATAAATAATAAAACTCAGAGATAATCTTTGAGTATTTATGATTTTTATTTTTTTCGCTCAAAATAAAACTCACTTTGAATTCGTGGCATAACCCCTCAAAAGAAACCCAGAGGATCCATCAAACTTAAAAATTAATTAATTAAAACGAAGTTCTATTTTGAGCTTAAAAATAATAATCAAAAATAATGAATTTTTGTGTGTTTTATTTGTTCGCTCATTATCATTGAAGCAAAATCTGAAAAATTCTTTAAATAATCACAACTATATAATTTAAAATGATTACGGTCCCTGGAATAAAAAAAAAAAAAATTAATAAAATCGCATTTAATTCACTTCAATCACAAAACTAACACTTTGCATAATTGTCATATTAATCATATTACAGATTACGCGGCGCTGCTAACGGGACGCACATCGTATTTCCTGAAGGACGAGAAAATGAAGTCCATGTATACCACATACAATCCACAAAATGTCGTTGCCACCGCACGCTTTTTGTTCCACAAAAAGAATCTGTATTATTCGTTCTACACATCCGCGAAGATCGGCCGTCCCCGTGCCATACAATTTGTGGACGATGCCGGCTCGATACTCGAGGAGCATCAGCTGGAGACCACGCTCAGCGGCACTCTCAGTGTCTATCAGAATGCCACGGGCAAGATTTGTGGCGTCTGGCGACGAGTGCCCCGCGATTACAAGCGCATCCTGCGCGACGATCGTCTGCATGTCGTGCTCATCTGGGGCAACAAGCATCAGATGGAACTCGCGTTGGCGGGCAAAATAGCCAAATATGGAGCACTGCAAACGGAATTGTTTAGTTCGCTGTTGGAAGCGCCGCTGTTGGCCAATGGCAAACCGGATCCACAGTTGGCCGGTGCCGGTGGCACTGCGATCGTGTCCACGAGCAGCGGTGCGGCAAGTTCCATGCACTTGACCCTCCTGTTCAACGGTGTCTTTGGCGTCGAGGAGTTCGCGGATGCGGCGCTCAGTGTGCGGATCGAGTTGCCGGAGCGGAAGGAACTGATTTTCGATGAAGTGCCGCGAGTGCGCAAACCATCGGCCGAGCTGAATATCCTGGAATTATCCTCGCCAATATCCATTCAAAATCTGCGCCTGATGTCGCGTGGCAAACTCCTGATCACCGTGGAGTCCAAAAAGTATCCACAGCTGCGCATTCAGGGCCACATTGTGACCCGGGCCAGCTGTGAGATCTTCCAAACGTTGTTGGCCCCCGCGCATGGCAGCGGTGAATCGGCGGTGACCAGGAGCAGCGGCCTCGCCTGGGTTTATCTGAACACGGATGGATCGCTGGCCTACAACATTGAGACGGACCATGTGAACACGCGAGATCGTCCCAACATCAGCCTGATCGAGGAGCAGGGCAAACGCAAGGCCAAGCTGGAGGATCTGACGCCCAGTTTTAATTTCAATCAGGCCATTGGCAGTGTCGAGAAACTGGGCCCCAAGGTCCTCGAGTCGCTCTATGCCGGCGAACTGGGCGTCAATGTGGCCACCGAGCATGAGGCAAGTTTGATTCGTGGTCGACTCGTGCCACGTCCCGTGGCCGATGCCCGTGACTCGGCGGAGCCCATACTGCTCAAGCAACATGGTGATAATGGCGCCCCAACTGGAGCCATGGGGATGGCCTGGATGTCCATAGACAACGAGTGCAATCTGCACTACGAGCTGACGCTGAGTGGCGTGCCCAGTCAGGAGTTGCAGCTGTATCTGGAGGAGAAACCCATTGAGGCAATTGGTGCGCCCGTGACACGAAAACTGCTCGAGAATTTCACTGGCAACTATATGGAGGGATTTGTGCTCGGCATGCCCTCGGCGGAGCTAATCAAGCTGGAGACGAGCGTCTGCTATCTGGAGCTGCATGCCAAGTCCGCGATCATGCTGCGTGGCAAGTTGAAGAGCACCAAGGTGCCGGCGCATTGTTTCCCCATCTACACGGACAACAATGTGCCCGTTCCGGGTGATCATAATGACAACCAGATGCTGAACGGGGAGACGAAATGCTTTCACTCCGGCCGCTTTTACAACGAGTCGGAGTCGTGGCGCAGTGCGGTCGACACGTGCCACATGTGTGCGTGCCAACGTGGCCAGGCCAACTGTGAGCTGATCAAGTGTCCCGTTCTCAAGTGCAAGCCTGCCACCGAGCAGCTGTTGCAACGCGACGGCGAATGTTGCCCCAGCTGTGTGGCCAGACGGGAAACGGCCGCCGATTTCCATGCGAATGCGAATGTGAATGGTGGCAACGCCGACAGTGGCAGTGGCAGTGGCAACACTTCGCCCGCTCTCAATGCCAGCGATCTGTTGTTGTTGCCACAACAGCAACAGCAACAACGACGCGGCTGTCACCTGGGCGATCAGTTTCATGCCCCTGGCGCCAGTTGGCATCCGTTCTTGCCACCGAATGGTTTCGACACTTGCACCACCTGCAGCTGTGATTCGGTCACCCTCGAGGTGCGGTGCCCCCGCATGTCGTGCCCCCCGCTGCAATGCAGCGAGAAGCAGGCCTATCGGCCCGACAAGAAGGCCTGCTGCAAGGTCTGTCCCGAGGGCAAGCAGTCCAATCATGGCAGCAAGCATTCGCCCCACAATCCCAACGTGCTGCACGATCAGGCCATGCAGCGCAGCGCGGCCCACAATGCCGAGGAGGTCCTTGCCGCCGGCGGTTGCAAGGTCGTCAACAAGATCTACGAGAACGGCCAGGAGTGGCATCCCGTTCTGCTCTCCCATGGCGAACAGAAGTGCATCAAGTGCCGTTGCAAGGTAAGTTCAACAATTCGAAATTTTTATTTGACTACATTTAGTTCTTTTACTGATTTAAATGTACAAAATGATATGACGAAAAAGTTGCACATTTGTATTAAATTTTAAAATCATAATTAAACTCTTAAATGCAATTGGTATGATTAAATTTAATACGACAGATATTCGGATAACAAATTTATTAGTTAACTTGTAAAAGAACAGAAATAATTTCCATTTTAATTAATATATTTTAAAGACAACCTTTTGCAATCTTTACAATTTTGACAATCAAGTTATTTTATTTTCTTTTAAAAATTTTAAATTCAATTTGTATGATTAAATTTAATACGACAGATATTCGAATATTTAACAAAATTTTTAATTACTGATAAAAAACAGTCAAATTCACAATTTTCATTTGTAAAAGAAGAAAAATAATTTTAATTTTAATTAATATCTTTTTAAGACAACCTTTTACAATCTTTACAATTTTGGCAATCAAGTTATTTTATCTTCTTTTAAAAATTTTCATACTCGCTGCATTTTTTTAACTAATAATATGTGCAAAAAGCACAAGAACCCACAAATTTTGTCAGTGTAAATTGAAATTGAAATTTAATTATTATTTCCTAATACTACAAATCCGAAATTAAAATATATAAATACTGAAATTTAATTATTATTTCAAAAGAATTTTATACAAATATAAAAACCAGATTAACTGCACAACAAAAATATAAACTGAGATTTAATTAATGTTTTAATACAAGTCAGAAAAAGCCAGAATAAAAATGTATTGTTTTGAAAAAAGTTCAAAAATATAAAAAGTATGTTAGTAATTTTCTCATGCAAAAAAGAGATACATTTTTTTTGTCTTTAGATATCCTACGTAATAATTATAATTTACCAATATTTTATTAATTTATTAATGGTTTTTTGTTTTATTTTCTTTGTTGCAGGACTCGAAGGTGAACTGCGATCGCAAGCGCTGCTCGAGATCGACGTGCCAGCAGACGCGTGTGTCGAACAAGCGGCGACTGTTCGACAAGCCCGGCAGCGAGTTGAATGCGCAGCCGATCGACGAATGCTGCTCGACGCAATGCCGACGCTCGAGGCGACACCACAAGCGGCAGCCGCATCATCAGCAGCGTGCCGCAAGCAGCTGAGCGAGATGGCAAATGGCGAGCAAGCAAAATATGTATGAGAGGCAACAACCGTTTGTACACGCTGTGTGTGAGAGCGAGAAATTCTAGAGTTAGAGAGAAAGAGAGTAAATAAAGGGGGGCTTAAAGAGAGAGAGCGAGAGAGAGGGAGCGAAAGAGAAACTTGTATTATATAAAACTGCAAAAAAGAGCTTAAAAACACAGAGATCACGAGAGTATACGAAAGAGAAAGCGAGAACAGAGAGAGAGAGTGAGAGTGAAAATATGATTATGATATATATAATATATGATATATGCTATATATATATGTACTATATGATTAACCAGTGCAGTTGGCTTTAAATTCTCTACTTCTTTTTCATCAAAAACAAAAAAAAAACACAAAATAGCAAAAACAAAACTAGCAAGCATTTTTGAATAATTTGTAAAATTGATATCGAAAGTAGAACTGTGCTGTGTTCCAATTAAAATAGTAGTTTGATAATACCAAAATTCTTCAGCTTCTTCTGCTGCTTCTTCTTCTTAAAAACTTCTTGAACTTTGACTTTATCGGGCGCTTTCAACGCAACTTGAAAAATTCTTCATTTCAATTAATTTAAATTCACATTTAAATTGCAATTTGAAAGCGAAAGAAACAAAATATAAAATACAATTAAAAAATACATGCGATATATATATCCTTATATATATATATAACGATTATACACATAAATATATATATATTTGAAGATTATAATATATATACCATATATATGTATATATTATATATGATTAAAATATATACATATTTTTTTCTAATTTATGAGAAACAAAACGCAGTGGGAAACGCTTTTGGGCGCGATTAAAGCTGGCATCGATATATGCTATTGTTATCGTTACCATTATCGATATATGCATATAGTATATATATATCGATTTATTCTGAGCCCACATGGCGCGGCGCCAACCAAAAGTTTCGACTGATTGACTGAATGGCAAAAATATATAAACAAATATTTTAGTTAATAAGCAACATTTTTTTTTGTTTTTTTTTTTATGGAAGCAAATGAGAGATAATGAGAAATTGAAAAATTCGTTATCAAAGAAAATTGAAAATTATGCTTTTCAATTGTGAAATTATTTTGTACTAATTGTTACTCACTCACACACACATACACACACACATAAATAAAAAACATTATTCAGAGCGTATTAAAAAAAAAATTATTTTTATAAAATTATAAAAAAAAAGTTTAAAAAAAATATGTACAAAATTTGTTTAGAAAGAAATATTGAAAGAAAAAACGAAAATGCCATGTACACATATTTATATACACACACACACACATGCAATGAAAATTAAAAAAAAAAAAACAAAACAAAAATGAAATTGTATTAATTTTTATTAAATTTTATTCTATTAAATTATTCTTATTATTATAATTTTATGTTTATTTCTTGTAGTTTATATTACATATATTGATGAATGAATTATAAACAATTCATTGCGAAATATTAACTAAAAACAAAAGAAATTAAGAAATCTTAAAAACAAAAACAATTGTACTAATAATTTAAATTTAGTGTTTATAAATTTAAAACAATCAACAACAACAAGAAAACAAAAACAAAGAAAAAACCCCAAAAACCAGAAAAAATCACACAATAAACAACAACAACAAAAAAAATCAAAATATAAGCAATTCTCTTTTATGTTGTAACTATTATAATTTTATTTTTAATTAATTTTTTTCCAGTCCAAATTTAAAAAAAAAAAAAAAAACGATGAAAAGAAAAATGAATAAATACAAAAATTTATAAATATAAATTTTAAAATATTTAATAACAAATATGACAATGTGTTTTTACTCTTTCTACGCTTTCCCGGAAATTTCAAGGTTTCAGATTTGTGGGGAATTTCAATTTGATCGATGGCTTGGTTCCATTTTAATGCATTTTAACAAAAGCTGCGTTGTATTTACTGTGGGATATTTTGTAACCTCTGCTCTGCATTTTAACATTCATTATAAATAATTTATAAAATTTACAGCTTCAATCCAATATGCCCCTTTCCCTTCTCTAGTTATAGGGTATCAACAATGTGCATGATTCACAGCTGAACTTGATCTCTAGTTAGTATTTCTTCTAATTTGAATGGAAATGATGATTGCCAAGAATTGCCTTTTAAAGTCAGTTTAGTTGGGAAAAGTATATAGCAAGATATCCGCCGGAATTGCCGAGGCGACAAATTTGGCCAAAACTCATACAAGCTGCCAATAAAAGTTGATTGGCACTGCACGAATTTGATGAATGCTCAAAAATGAGAATTCATTTAACTTATATGTATATGAGTTTAAAGATTAAAAGTGACTAAAGTCTTTTAAATACTCGACATTAATTTGAATTCTTGTTTATGAATATAATTGTTATAATTTATTTACTCAAAACTCACTAAAAATCGTTAGACAGCCCAAACGGTAAGAACGAGAAGTCTAAAATTTGTACACAGTTTTTACTATTTTTCCAGCTAAATAAATATGCCCAAGTCAGGTTACATTACATATTCATATTTTTATTAAATACAAAATTACGCAGTTTCAGTTCAGGCATATTTCGACTTGTACTTCGATTACTTTTAAATATTTTGAACAGATTTATTTATAGTCAAATCGTTGAGACGTTTTAGTCAAATGTTTTTACGCAAATGTTTAACAAATTTTAAGCAACATCGGCAACAACAACCTCAACAACAATAACAACAACATCACCATACGCAAATAGTTTAACTAATGCATTGAGGCAGAGGCACAAGATTGAGAGATTGGGAGGAAAGACACAGAGTGTGAGTTCAAATTGAGGGTAATCGACTAACAAATATCCATGATAGGTTAAGTTCAAGAATAATTTTAAGAAGACTATATTCGGATTTTTTTTCCTTTAAATTTTACACATCATTTTATTCGATCGACAGTTAGTAATTCCAAAGCTTCAAGTCCAATAAAAACTAGACACACAACGAGATGCATAGGTTTTAAAGTTAAACAATTCTATGAATGGGAAATTACAACAAAAGTTCATAAAATAAAGAAAGAAACTCATCTTAAAAATTACAACTATAAATTGTACCATTAAATGTACAAATGTGGAGTATACTCCGTTTGTTATTGCACTTGCAGGGTATATCAATCGTCACCGGCTGCGCAGTTGCTTTGGGGTCCGAATGAAAAGCAAATGAAATCGAATAATTAAATATTGGCATAGTCACACCTTGTTGACAATTATTGACAGGCTGATTGGCAAACAGCAAACAAATGAATACGTCGCCATTTGTTGCGGAGGACAGAGGACAGGGGACAGGGGAGGGTACTACCAGCGGGAGGTAGAGCTGAGATAGATAGTCGGATACATACATAGGTGCCGAGGTGGGTGTGGCCCCCTTAGCTGTTCTAGGCCAAAAGCAGCTACTGTATAACGACAACGACAACGACACGCAAGGGCCAAATGCAATCTGATCGAATTCGAAATCCAAACCCAAAACCGTAATTCAAATCCAAATGCAAAAATGAAAAAAAAATGAAAAAAAAAAAAACGTGAAAATATACAAAACCTCCAGCGGTAAACCCAAGTATGGAACTCCAGGTGGCGCTTGTGGCGTTGGCGTCTGTCGTGTTGACAGTTGAGATGCCATCTTATATTTACTATATATGGTCGATAAATTGTCGAGTGGAGGGAATTATCATTTGCATTGATATCACAGCGAAGCGAATCAAATCGAAACATGCAAGAAACTTTAGCATACAGAACACTTAACACACTATAGAAAATAATAATAACATTATTTTTAGGGTTTAAGGTTTTCAATTAAGTATAAATCACTTAATATATCCCAACAAAAGATTTAACTTAATTTAGTTAAGTTTTAAAATAAAAATTGCAAATAAGCAATTATTTTCAAATTTTTATTTTAAGGTTACGAAATAACAATTAATCTTAATTTTTATTTAAAGAGTCAAAAATAATCGTTAAAATTCAATTTTTAAATAAAAGTTGTAAAATAACTCTTATTTCTGATTTTTCCTTTTTTTCTTAAGCCCATGACAAATAAAATAAAATTGGAAAATGCAAAAAAAAAGAAATAAAAGGAATTAAATAAATAAAATGTTTATTCTGGATAAGGATGCAGGGCTTTTAAGGCGTTACATATTTCTCAAGAGATGTTTAATACCCTCGGCAAGGGTATAACAAATGGATTCGAATGGTATGGAATGGAATTGGCCAAACCTTAGAGCGCCCTCATTTGGTCTGACAATGATGATGATAATAATGATGATAATGATGATGATGATGACAATGATGACAATGATGATGATGATGACGTCGATGTCAACGATTGCAGCTCGAATCGCTACTTAGATGATATCTAACAGCTCTCAACTCTCTATGTATTTATATGCTATCATTGGTTCATTTGATTTACGACACATTCAATCCAACATATCTATATACATATATACAAATGTATACACTTAGTAGTCTTACTATAGTTGTACTTGTACATATTGCAGTTAAACTTGCTCACGACATTTAACCGACACTCATAATCATCAATTATCTGAGCTGTCGACTCGGCCAATTGAAATTGAACATGAAATTGAAATTGAAAATAAAAATGCAATTGCAAATTCGCATTCGGATTGGGATTCAGTATCGGCATCGCAATCGACATCGCAATTTCAATTACGAATTGGAAGTGCGGCAAATATGCAAAGCATTTTGTTAACATTTATTGATATATTTCCTCGTAGTCTAGTCTCAAGTTTCTGTTTCTGTTACAGATTAATCTCCATTTTCCATTCCCCCGTCTGTCCATTATTATTGTTGCTCATTCTTAATCGCAGTCTGTTTTGACTGCAGCTGTCATTCAATGGTTGAATGATCGTCTAGTTGCCTAACTGATCGAAATGTAACACACTTTAATACTTTCAATATTGAATACGAGTAGTCGAGTAGGCGTTTCAATCTTGATACCGATTCTTATCTTGCTTTGATTGAAGCTTTCATTCAATGGTTGAATGATCGAATGTTTGTTAAGCCAATCAAAATATTATGCACTTCATGTGTGGCTCAATCAACTTGTTGTCATTCCAAATTAGACTCAATATATTCTTTTCATATTGAAATTGAATATGATATTAAATTGATCGAAAAATTAAAATTAAAGTTGTTGACTTTTAAAAATACAATGGCTTTCGATTCTCTGAAGTACATATATCCAACAAGTTGATATTGCTAAATATATTTTAATTGAAACAGTCGTTCAACGATTGAATGATTTTTTTGGACCTATTGACCTATTGAAATTTTATTTGAAATTTTAATCATTTATTTTATCATTATTTTGACGATAAAATCATTTTCTATTATTTAGTTCCATTTTATTGACAATTTAGGGCGTTTTGGATTGAATGTGCAGTTCAATTATTGATTGACCATTTTGATTAAAATGTTACTTTGATTTTATGACGTTTTTTTGTTAAAATCCTTAAATTATATAACTAGTTCATTTATGCTTATTTTTGCTCTCTTCTGACTAAAAGTATCTTTCAATGAATAAATTGAAATAGAATAGATTGAAATGCCTTGCAGTTTGCGAAACACGCAATATTGAATTAAAAATAGAAATTACCGCAAGTTTAGTAAATACAACATTCTTGTGTGTTAGTTATATAACGTGTGATTTGATTTGATTTGATTGAAGCTGACGTTCAATGATTGAATATTCGACCAACTAATTGAAATGCAATGCAAATCACAAGCGAGTCTAAAGTTTTTCACCTCCCACTCGCCACTTGGACATTCGCCGTGCAACATTTAGCATTCAACATGCATTCAACATTGAATTGAAATTGAATTTGGTTGAAATTTCGCTTGCTTCAGTGTCAATTGCTGTGCTAGTTGTTGTTTGGCTGATTGCAAATGCAAATGCGACAATGGGTCAAATCAAGTTGACACTCGCTGTCGTTGGCTAATTGCTGCAACAAGCTTCAACAACAACAACAACAACAACGACAACAACAACAGCATCAACAAAGCCAACACTCCAGACGATCATCATTGTGATCCAAGTGAACCCCAGGGATTGTCAAGTTACTTCGATTTAGTTGCTTGAAAGCCGGAATAGCTCAGCAGTCAGTGTGTTTATAAAAAAGGGTATATTGAATACTGAATATCCTGTAATTATAGCATAAAGCTCTGCAATTTACTCACATACCTCAAAAAACTCTGTTTTTGTATAAATTTGGCACCACAATGTCGCCATCTTCAACGTCGATCCTAGGTTCTCATTCACATTTAATCAAAAACAAAAAATTAAAAATAAATAACAATTAAATATACCAACTAAATAGTTGAACGCTTTGATTGAACATTTCAACTTCAATTGAATTAAATTACAATGCACAACGCTAAACACACCCTGCGATCAATCTAACTGCTTAGAATGGCCATTGGAGTAGAGAATGTATTGTTTTCAATTTGATTTGCTCCAGTTTCAACCAAAGGCGATTTGCTTTCAACCAATTTGTTGACCACGCGCTTTGTTTTTCAGCCCCAAAAAATACACAATAATAAAGTCGACAATCAAAATAAACAAAGATAATAGCAAACAAATGCGGTTAGACATGCACTATAGCGTAATATGAGACTAGCAGATACCCTGTAAAAAATTATATATTAAATAATTGAATATTTAAATTAATTGAAATGAATTTCAGATTTAAGATACCAAATACAAATTAATTAAACAGTTTCCTATTTTCTAATTTCAATATGACTTTGCACAGTTTAAGCATAGCCTACTTTGGTCATTTTATGGTTACAGGGTATGCAACGAAAATTTCATTTTTATGAATTTTACGCCAATTTGGCCAGAACATGTTGACCAAACCGACTCAGAAGTCAGAGGCCGTACCACGAACAACGACTGGACATGTCCATACAAAACCGGCTAAAGACAAATTTGGAGCTAATTATAAATGCAGGCAGCACCAAAAGTGACTTTGGCCAAGTCTCAATCAATTTGTGGGCGGACTGCCAAATGCTGCTGCCAGTCAATGAATTTGGAGTAGGAGAACGGAAGGGAAAGGGTATATGAAGGGAAGGGGAAATCTAATACCACACCGGATGGTGGATGCTGGATGGTGGTGGTGTTTATGAATGAAAGCCAAGGAGTCAAAGCCGAGTCGAGATCTCTTGTTGGTTGTGGGCGAAGTTAAATCTTAAATTTTGGTCGCTTTGGCGATTTGGCGATTGGCAAAGTGTGAAACTAATTTGTCAGCATGACAATAACAGCCAAAAGCAATAAACATCATAATAATATTCAATAAACATCAACAAAATGCGACAATTAGTTGCCACCGATTTGGCCAGCAGCAATTTCCACAAATCGACAACGACAACGAAATTAAATTAAATTAAAAACGTAACACGCGGCGTATGCGCAATGTGGCAACTGCAAAGCAATAAATTGTGCGATGATTTTTAGCTTAGACTATAAGGAAACTTTGGTTAAATTAAGAAGTTCATTTCGGGCAGAATTTGGTATACATTTAGAGTTATGATGTTTATTTTAGCAGTCTAAAAAAAACTTTTAGAAAATCTTATAAAACTCGGACATAATGTACTTAATGGTTTTTTTTTTGGTCTTTAAAGAAGCTCCTTCAAAAATATTCGGAAAACTTTGATAAAATTAAATACGAAATATCAGTTACTTGTGGTTTTAAAATAAAAGTTTTAGAATATGAATTTAACCTAAAACTCAGACAAAAGTCATTTAAATTTAATTTATGTGTAATTTGAGTGAAACTATTTTATGTTTGTTAATGCCGAAAACGATAAAGATTCTTTGGATTTCTCAACCCAAATCGTGAATTCATTTAAATTTTATTTAAACCTATTATTTATAAAAAAAAAAAAAAAATACATACTCTTCTTTTATTTTTTAAAAAATAATTGAAAATTTTAAAATGTTCAGGCACCTATGAGAATCCCAATAAAATTGTATATATTGCAGCTGTAAAAATTGGTGAAAACTGGAAGCAGTTAAGCGTCAGCAGCTTGTTACCCATAGATCAAATAGTTCGCCCAGTTGGAGAGTTATAGAAATCCCCCACTCCCCCTCTCGGTCTAAATAATAATTATAATAATTGTCTATTTCTGTTGCAACAATTTAATTGAATTATAAACGTTGAGCTAATAAAATCGATGATGTAAATTGCGCTCGCTTGCATTTAACACCTTCAACTAAGGAATTTCATCTATTTTTATTTATGATCCATACATGTTGAACAAAACATGTTGCCCACTCTCCAACTGGCTTGTCCTCCTGCCCCCTCTCTATCGCTGTCACTCCTCTGATCGCCCCCGCAATTCCCGCACTGCGATCTCTGTTAATCGCATGCAAATTTAATGCAATCGCAAGCGCTAAAACAAAACCAAATCAAATCGTATCGCCAGAGACTGAGACTGAGACTGAGGCAGAGAGAGACTCAGAGCCAGAGCTATACGAGGGGAGTTTCAGGAATTTATGGAAAAGTTGCTCATCACCAGCAGGTTATTTGATAACTTTACTGATATTTAAAATCGAATTGTGTGAAATACTGAGGGAGAAATTTAACACATTAATCGAACAAAGTGCCATCTCTAGCAATGCAATCGTTCAAATAATCAAGGCTTATATATTTTATTTTGTATGTAATTAATAATTGCTTATCGAACAGTGTGTCATCCCTAGTGAGTAAATTAATACATTATTCCATCTCTAGCAATTTATTGTACTTGAATAATGAGAATTATTGAACAGACTGTCATCTTTAGTATGTAAAACATAGAAAATCGGTAATATCGAAGGATGTTTCAACTTTACTAAAGAATCTCTAATAAGCAGTAATTATCATCACTAGCAAGTAATTCGATTACACCATCAAACAGGTTGTCATATCCAGCACTCAAAAAAATAACACTCACAATCAGAGTATTATTTTAAGCAAATTTTTCAATACTTTTATCGAACACGGTAGGCCCCTAGTTATCTAGTTGATACCATAATGGAGCGGAGTGTCATCTCTAGAGAGCAAATCGATAACACTTCCATATATGTTTTCCATTATACACTATATTCGTTGGTATAGTCAAATTTCTCTATAATAGAGCAAACTCTATTGGTGACACATTTGATAACATCATCAAACAAAGTGTCATCACTATCGAAAATAAGATAAGGTTTTGAATTGAACATGATCTGCTGAAATCGTCAAAGATTGGTCTGCGAACAGTTTTTCTAAAAAATACTCTTTACTGAATACCCTGTAGATTATCCAAACAGGGTATTACAAATTTATTGACCCTTTATTTCTAGTAAAGGATAACTACAAAGTTAGAAGAAGTTTAGAGCAGATTTTTTTACTAAAATGACAAATAAAGGAAATTCGCAGCACCAACTTATCGGTTGACCCTCGGGAACTGAATGGGAACCGTTTCGTATCGTACCGTATCGTATCGTAAAATAACATATCGTATTGTATCGTATTGTATCGTATCGTATTGTATCGTGTCTTGTCGTGTTGTCGTTGTCGTTGTCTTAGCCTGGCCTGCATTGCAACTGTATTAGTATCTGTATCTGTAACTTTGTATCTGTATCTGTATCTGCATCTGTAGTCGTATTTGTATCTGGAAGTGACCGAGTCTGTCTGAGTCTGTGGCTCTGGTTAAAATGCCTCGAAATGCCGCCGGCCTGTGTAATTGTAACGCAACAATCAAAATCAATTGCTATGTAAATAAAATTGCAAATTAAATTACAAATTGATTACCTCACTGAGTCATTAATTAAATCGACAAATTTAAACAGCGACCAAAACAACAACAACAACGGTGGAAGCGAGGGAGCAAGGGAGTAAGAGTAGAAAAGTGTGATAAATAAATTAAAAATGCTTGGAATATTTCTAGTTCAAGTCATATTTTAATAAAGTGAACTCTGACATGACGAATCGGAACTCAAACTGAACCACTTTCTTTGAAAAAACTTGATTTGGGAAAAATATAAAATGTTTTTTTCCTTAACTACTTAGATCTCCCATTCTCTTTAGCTTATCGAATCGAATTAATCGAATCTTTTTCTTATCTTTGAATTTGTATAAAACAAATTGGAAATTAACCATTTTGGAATGCAGAGCCGAATTATATTCCGCTTGAAAATTTGATAAGTTATGAAAGTTTGAAGTTGTTATAATTTTCAACCTATCAACTCTTGGTCAAAAATTGCAACATGTTTCCTTTTTTTTTTAAATTGGAAACTTCAAAGTATATCGACAAACTCAATATATTTTTTGTTGATTTTTACATTTTGATATGAATATCCACTCACTATTAGAATTTATATCACTACTTCTAAGGTCTTTTTTTATCAGTTTTTCTTCTTCACAATCTTTTCATTATTTTTACAAATTATTTTCTCTTTAACCAATGAGCTCTTTACTTTTTTACCTCTAGCAAATCAATCTTTTATCAGTCAATTCATCTGAGTGTTCTGAAAGAATCTCTTTAAATTATTATCAGTCTTGTTCCAATCGTTTCTCTTTACAATGGTCCCCAGTTGCCCATCATTTTTTTTTTAGGTCTGTCTCTTTACTTAATTTTTTTTAGATACTCTTGATCTCTCTCGTTCATGGAGACGATCGTGTTGTAAGGATCGTTAGAATGGTATTTTAGTTCTTTTAGAGGGAGTATACTGTCTATAAACTATCAAGTATGACATCATAGTTACGTAAGTCTTTTAATCCATTTGTTGATAAATCCCTTCTGCGATCAGTTGATCCATCGATCGCTTGATCCTCTGACCGATCGCTAATGGAACAAAGTCAAAGCTACAGTGGCACAGTGGGCAAATGCAATCAAAACTGAAAAGCTCTCTTAACAAATGCTCCAATTAACGCAAAATGTGGGAGACAACTGAAGTTAGAGAAGGGTGAGAAATAGAGAGAGGTGTAAGAAGGGGGAACATTAAGTTACGACTCGTGCCAATAAACATAATGAGCGGAAAAAGGAAGGAAAGGCAACGAAAGGAAGGGGAAATGGAAATGGAAATCAAAGTCGAAGTTGAAGTTGAAGTCAAAATCGAATTCAATGTGGAAGTGGAAGTTGAGTTCGAGTTTCAGTTTGAGATTAAGATTGAGATCGAGGTGGAGTTTCAGTTGCAGTTGAAGGAAACTTGGGCGCAGCAACGAGTTGACTTTGCAGGCGGGGCAAATTATATCGACATAATGTCCGACTAGTACATACCCTGTACTTTTCAAATTAACGGCCGACATGTCCTAGACTTAAATGAGTTACTGTTTTTTTTTTTTTTGTTAAAAAGTATTACCGGAAAAATCATATGGTTCAATATTAAATGCAAATTACCACAACGACAAGTAATATAGAACAAATATTTTTATATTATTGCTTGAAATATATGTATATATGAATTAAGTTATTCACAAATTATTCATCCTTTCAATTGAATTTTTTGCTGCTTTTAAAAAGTTGTCTTCATAATTATTTTAAGCCTGATTCGACTTAAATTTAATATGTACTTATATGTACTTCCCACTTATCTTATACTATGAATTAAGAGGGTGTACATTTTTCACCGTCCATAGATGTTATTCATATGTTTTTCACTGCAAGTTTAATAAAATCAATTTCCAAAAAAATTCACTTATTTTCGCCTAATATCTTTAAAAGTTAGTTTCTAAAATGTTTACAAAAAGCTTAAATCACTTATCTTATTGCATTTTACAATCAATTTTTTATCAAGTACATTTCTCAAAGTATATGATTTTATGAATTGCAAAACACCTGATTTTCCATTCATGTATTTCTTTTCCAAGGAGAAGTTTTCTTTATACTACCAAATACCTCAATATTACCATTTTTCATTCCAAGAAAAAGTTTTTTTTTTTTTTTCTTTAAAAATACCCTCTATACTTAGACTAAGTCTATGAAAACGGATTACTTGATTAAAAAAATATCAGGGGTGACACAGAAATCGCAAGCGAAATAGAATTTCGCAGAAAGCAATTCCGCACGGAAAATTCCGAGGTGCCACAGAACTTCGAAAGATTTAATTTTTTTTTAGCATTTTCACCAACCTTTTTGAACTAGACTGCTAAGGGTTGACACCTTTTCAGATTAAATTACCCAAAGGTTTGATTAGCAACTTTTTCAAGTTTATCATTGCAGAACATTAAACTTTTAATTTTTTCCTTGTTTAATTTATGTAATTTAATTTATTTATGTAATAATTAATTTTGTTTAGCTGAAAAAAATTTAAAAAGTAATTGGCGCGACAAAATAAAAGTTACTCGACAGCTCTAGCAATTGTCTGCCGTTAGTCTGGCAACTCTTCGTGAAAAATGTTTTCACAAATTGCACAATAAGCATAAGGTTTTTTTCGATAAAACTTGATTTACCTCAAAAGAGCTATTTTTTTACTGCTTAATTTAAAGAAAACTGAAATGGTTCCATATATATTTTTTAAATATCTTACTTCGAATTTTGACTAACAAATGTGGCATCGCTGTCCCTGACTTCGAAAATCTAAATCGGACTAGGTGGCAACATCGGACGAAAACGGACTTAGCGCTAGTTCTTTCCGCACAAAATTATTCCACAAATTGACCTGTGGCACCGCGAAATGAAATTGATGTGAAATACGATTATTGTGGCAACCCTGTATATTTTTTCAAATTTTTAATTTTTTCTTATATTTATTTAACGTCGAATGAAATCAGAAGATAGAAAGAAAATATTTAGAATATAAAATAAAATTCTTAATAAGTATTATAAAACTTGTAATAAAATATATATTATTGGATATTAATTTATAACGATTTTTTCCTTAAATACATGGCATTTTTAAAAATGACTACAAATAAAAGAATTAATTAAAGAGGTATGCGGCTTTAAACTTAACTACCCCATTTACTTGCCAACTTTATTTATATGTTGTAGGGTATATGAGCAAGTAGTTATGTGCTCAAGATCAGTTGACTGGCACGACATTTGGCTAAGTTATGGCCTGGCCTGAGCTTGGCCCGAACCGTGCCCGGCCTGATCTGAGCTTGAGCTTGGCCAGGCCAACTTAGCTGACCAAAAACGAGGACAGTTTGTTCAATCGGTTGCTTTTTTATAATGCTGCCTCTCTCTCTTCCTCTCCCACTCTCTCACTCTTCCTCACTCTTCCTCTCTCTCCGCTCTCTATCTCTCTTGTGTTTAGTTTCAACTCCCTCGCCAATTGTTTGGCTTTTGCTTTTGGCCGTGCCCAAGACTGGCGCTTTGTCAATCAGCAACAACAAACAACAGCAACAACAAACAACAACAAACAGTCAACAGGGGAGGCCGGGAAAGGGGGCGCTGTTGGCCAGCTTTTGGGGCGTGTCCGACCCCAAATGCCAAAGCCGAGTTTGTTGTCGTTGTTGTTGTTGTTGTCTTTCATTAGTCGTGATTAGTTTTGAAACGCCAAACAGCAATAACAACAAATTTTTTTTGCCAATTTCAAGTTGTTGCTCTTGTTGTTGGTGTTGTCCAGCTGCCACACGTCGCGAACAACAACAACAACGACAACAACAACAACAAGAACGGCAACAACAAACACGACAACAACTCAAGCGCCACTTGCGACTCTTGACAAATTGTGAGCAACTTTTGCAATTGAAACAATTTAATTCAAACAGCAGCAACTGAAACAACAACAACAACAACAACAACAACATCAACAACAACATCAACAGCACTAACAACATCAACAGAGCAAGCAAACAACATTAAGCCAAACAACGCACAGTGGCACACAATACAACAAAAAACGCGGTTGAGACTCCAATTGTTTGAAATCAAAACAAAACAAACAAAACACTTAAAAAAAACTTGATTTTTAAATTGAAAAATTTAAAAAAAAAAAAACACACACACACAATTATCCAATTTACTAGAAAATCATGAATCAAATGATCAAAATATCAAAAAGAATATATATAAATAAAAAACCAAAAAATATATAAATAAAAAAACAGTTATCGTTATTTTACAAATCCTGTATATATAAGTCCACAAAAAAATTTATTTTTCTATTATTTCATTTATTTATATTACAATTTGAAGATAATTTCATCTATTTTTTTATTTATAAATAAATATTTCGGAAGTCTTTTTCATTTTGCTTGGCTTACAAAACATAGGTGCAAAATTTCAAAAAATGTATTAATTAATGAAACAATTATGCATTAAATGTATTTGTAATACAAATACAAATTTTGTGTATTAAGCTTAATGAGGAACACGTTTTTGGGCACGAAAGGCACAGAGCTTATAATATATATTTGGAAAGGTCATTTAATTTCCGTTCGAATGATTCAAAAATTTCGTTAACCCATTAAGTACCCATTGAATATTTGGACTTTTTGTAAATGTCTAATTTTTCCACTTTTTTCCTGGATGTTTTGTAAAACATATTTTGATGCAGAAAAATTCTTCAAACAATTCTATGAGTAACTGCAAAAAATTTTTAAAAATCTCTTCGCAGCATTTTTTATGACTTTTTGAAGATTGCTAAAAATTATATAGAATATCTGGTTCATATGAACTAGTTCATATTCTGAAAGCAAACTAGTTTACAAAACTAAAGTGACTTCAAAAAATAAAACAGTTTGATTAATTGAACCGGAGCTGATTATAATTGAAGTGAAGTGTTTATTCAGATAAATATCGAAATGGGCAGTCATTTAAGTGCATTGCGAGCAAGGAAAGAACTGGTTCACATCGCAAATGGCAATGGTAAATAATGGCGATAACACACTCAATCGTAGTGGTGGCACTTGTGGCACATTAAAATACCAAAAGTGATTAATTGACATTTTACCGTTAGCGTTAAAGTGTTGTTATCGAGTGCAATAAGTGGATAAGTGAATAGTTTATGAATCACATGAATGGCAATTAATTATCATGATGATGATGATGATGATGATGATGATGATGATGATGATGTTAATAATGACGATGATGATGATGATGATCATGATCTTGATTATGATGTTAACGATGTTAATGACGATGTTACTGATGATGATGATGATGGTTAGGGAATTGAGGAAGTGATTAGCGGGCACACACCATCTATCGATTACTGTCGCTATCGATAACTAATTGCAAAAGTGCCAACAGCCAATTGCATGCATAAACATGTCAAGCGATCAAGTTTTATGCAAATGCCCAACGAGCAAACACATGTCAATCGACGAGGGTGTCAGGGGGATGAAGGAGATGGTGAGAGGGGGAGGAGAAGGTAGAAAGGGATGGAGGCAGACAGTGGAAAGGGGGGAGGAATGCACTATGGGGAAAATAATTCGATTTGTTGTGGCAAAAACATAGCTAGGGATGATGGTTAAAAGAAAGGACTAAAATAAACAAAAATTATATACAATATTTGATTCTACATACAGTTTTCTCAATGTCTAAATAAGGTATTTGATAACTATTGAGAAGAAAATTTTTCAAAAAATTTATAGAAATTAATGTCTAATATGTTTGTTAAACAGCTTTTATATGTACATTGAAAAAACAGCCCTTACTTTTTAATAACCTTTTAACTTAACTTTGTCCTAAAACCTATTTATTATGTCAATAGTCATTATTAGTTGCATAATATTTTAAAATTATTTTCATAAACTCTACAAGTTAAAATATTCTTTAGTTCTATTAACTTATAATTATACATTTGTTTCTATATTTTTAGTTCATGGTTTTTCGTTGATCGTTTGTTTATTTTTGCAAGTTATAATTATTTTCCAGTAGATGTATTTTTAGTTTTCTGTAAACAGAACAGCTGCTAGTTTTAAACTAAAAATAGGTTCGGCCAAAAACAAGATAAACAAAAAATTTTATTAGCATCGTAATCAACACACCTTGATTAACTTTATACATGTGCAATTGTACTTTTTGCAATTTTGTTGGAGTTTAAAATTTGCAAAGAAATGTCCGCTCTTTTTTAGCCCCATCCTTGCAAACAAATGTTGGATCATTTCATTATTTTTAATACTCCCACAATTTAATTTAATTTTAATTTTTTTAATTTTCAATTTATTTTCTATCATTTCAGTTTAACATTAAATTTAACTATAAATATTGAATTAAATTTGTGTATTTATAAACCTATACTTTAATTTTTACTTAATTGGTCAACTGCTCTTAGTTGACATTAAATAAATAAATAAATTAATAAATTTACCTTTCAATCAGCTGACTTTGATGAAGCTTCAAATATAAATTGAAAAACATGGTTTTAGTTCTAGAAAATCCAAAAACACACAGCCACAAAATAAATGGAATTTTTTGACAAAATATTGCACTATTTGTCCCATGGTGGAAATGTTGGCAGCTCCTTTGCGTGTTACACCGGGCGTATGATGAATGTGCATTTAATTGTGGTCGGACACAGCCGAAGGGTCAACGAGGGGTTGTCGAGAGTGGTTTGGGGGTGTAGAAGGGAAAGGAGGGAGATAGTAAGGGGTGGTCAGTTGTGGGCGGGGGCCCGCTAAATGTTTCCATTTACTCGCATTCAAGATTAAATTCTATGGAAAACAAGTGCGGCTGCGGCTGGTGCAAAAGGCAACTGGCATGCAAGGAACACGACAGCTAAATAGATAATAAATAAATAATAAATAAAGTAAACAAACAACACCGGTAACAGCAACAACAACAACCACAACATCTCGACAATTTGCATATCAACATTTCACATTCAATACATTTGAAAGCTTTTCTCACTTTAGCGTCAATAATTTTTTTCTATATTTTTTTGTGTTTTTTTTTAGCTGAAATTCAATGAGCCGCATTTCCAGCAACAACTCGCATTTGTACGATCGATCCCCCAACAATCTTAGCTAGAGATGGAAACGTGCACAGGCACGGTCGAGACGCGAGCACGATCACGAGACGATCTTGCAGTGGTCTACAAGGGTATCAACAAAATAACCTCATATATAGATTAATTTCATGTATTCGATTAAGCTAATTTCACATTTGTCTTTAAATTGTGGAGAAAAATATTACAATTTCAAAGCATTTTTCACTGATTGTATATTGGATAAATATAAATTGTAATAGGATTTAAAAAATCGAAATTATACAATCGAATTGTCAATGTATCGAAAAAATTTGACATATTTATCCATACATTATTATTTTCTATTTTTTGCATGTAATTTGTGGACAAACATTAAAACAAAACAAGAATTCCACTTCCAAACTAATGGATTTATCATAATCATTATAACTAAATATATTTGTGCATATAAAAATTCGCAGCGCAATCATCGATGTTTACGATGACTATTGACATCACTACAGATACATAAGAGTAGCTTGTTCGTGTCACGACACAAGTGTCACCACTAGCACGTACAATGTGCGATGTTGCGGTGAATGGGATGGAGATGGGATGAAAAGGAGACGGAGATGGGGATGGGGACGGAATCGGAAGATTCGATTCGATCCGAACCGCATAATGGATTTATTGGCATTGATTTACACGTAATTTGTGCCCCGGGGGCAACAGGCATTAAATTTATGGATGGCATTTACCTAATGGCAATTGTAAAATGCTAAACATGATGCAAAAATTTATAGTGTTATTTGTAAATTACACGAAATATAACACAACATAGTTTTTCTCATTCTCATTATTTTTTTTTAGCATTATTAATTAACAAATGTCGTTGTTGCTATTCATTTCACAACGAATTCATGCGAAATGTAAAATGTCACTAGTTTAACGGAGAAAATCCAAATAAACATAACATTGTTTTACTCATCAGACACACACACAATTGTTACACACACACAATTGAAATATTGATTTAATTGATTTAAAAAAATGGTGAAAAATTGTTTTGAATATTTAAATTTTGCGCCTAAAAGACTGCAACACTTTGACTTAACGAAACTAAACGACGCATGTGCGTAAACTCACACGCTAGTCGAGACACACACCCTCTCGACTTGCTCACTCAACAAACGTGACTCCACACTCAACAGCTGTTATTTTAGTTGCCATCGATACAGTTTAACTTACAAATGTTACAATGTTAAATATCGATGTGCGTTTCGATACATCACATTGTTAACATTTCACAGAAGCTAGCGAAATATCGATGTTCACATGAAATTTGTGTGTTAAAACATGAAAATATATATCGCTATATCGATTTTATTTCACACAGTTGTAGTGAACATGTGAACAGGTGAACATGTTCTTGTTCTTTTTTTTTAGATGAGTCAACTCACTCACTTGTTCAGTTGCTCACCTACTCTGTAGTGTTGTTGTTGTTCTGCTGTGGCATGGCTGCCACCTCTTAATAAAATCAGATTGACCCAAAAACAAGGTGGCAACCAACGGGATAGACTCAATCTGGAAAAAAACATCGATAGAAAATTGGTCCCAAGTCATTTCTCTAATAAAATTTATTAATTTTAAAAAAAATATTAAAAAATTTGTAAGTGCAAATTGAAAAAAGCAAGAACGTAAAAAGTTTTGTAAATTCATAAAGTTCATTTTAAAATTGGATTGGGAAACGTCAGCCTTTGCGTTGTGAAGAAATTAACAAATTAGTAAAATATTCTAAAAAAATTATAAAAATTAAAAAAAATATAAGAAATCCTCCTGTGAAAGTTTCAAAGCTCTATCTTCAATATTTATTGTGAAAAAAATAAAATGTAAATATTTAACTCTTTTTCTGAAAAGAGTTAAATTCGGTCAATTTGAACCTTCTGTCAAGGCTGCCACCTTTTTTTTTTGGCTGCCATTTTGTTTTTACCGTTATATTTTCCGACCCACGCACACACACGTGTACACACACACAACACCACACAACAACGCGCGCAATTATTAAATCAAAATGTCACATTTTCCACTGCCGTGCATTTTGTTCGGGGAAAGGATGTTCAAATTACGATCAAGGCACGACGAAATAGTAAACGTAGAATGCGTGCACTGCGGCGCTCCAAAACCACCACGACTGTTCCACGGCTCTGTTCGAAATACGGGAAACTTCCTCAAGCACATCAAAGTAAAGTGTACATACATATATTGTTTTATTAGTGCGTTGTCCATTAACAATTTTACCTGGATTGCGAAGAAGGAACATCCTCAAAAGCTGGGTTTGCTAGAGGAAATGAAAATTGCCCACAAGGCAGAGCTAGCCTTAGCTAGAAAACTGCGACGAAGAAAACACCACACCACCAGTCGTCATTAAATTGACTGAAGAAGTCCCTACCAAGTCACCTCCACCATGACCATACATATTCCAAGAAACCCACAAATTAAAACAACCAATGAATGGATTGTTGCGCAAATAAAATATATTTATAAACATTAATTAATTAATATTAACACACATTAATATTACCATAAGTATTTCGAATATAAATCTTATATAGTCGTCCCGTCAGCTTAATTAATTGGTCTATATTATTTATTCTAACTGAATGAAGGATCTCTTTTGGGGAAATTCATTCCTGGATGAATGAGTGAGTGCTAAATGAGCAATTTGGAAGGAACATGTTCACTTGCTCACTTCAGGGAGCAACTCTTTTTTGTTCACTCACTCATGAGCAACCCAAAACTACACAGTTGGCAACATTTCCACTGAAAAGCCGAAGAGGACGGACGGGCAGGCTGCAGGATCGGTCGGTTTAATTTTTTTAAATGATTTTCTTAATATTTAACATACAAAACCACACACTTGAAAGCTAGTTACACATTTGTGCAAATAAAAGTTGTTGTTTTTTTTTTTAAGTTACTATCATGTAAGGTGCAAGCAAGGCAAAAGTTAAAGTGACATTTTGTAAACGAATTTGTTTTATTTTGTTTTTAATAATTCGCTTGAATTTGTTGTTGGATAAGTGTTTTTGCAAGTGTGTGTGTACGTGTAAAGTGCAATTGTAGTTGTATTTGTGCTGCTGAGCAACGCCAACGCATAATTAAATTCAAGTGAAAAATCAATACGTGTACCGTTACAGCGTTACCGTTAACATTTTGTTGTTGTTCATGTTGCGCATACGTGTGTGTATGTGTGTGTACGTGTGTCTTCATTTTTTTTGTTAAATTTTGTATAAATACAAAATACATTTGATGTTGCCAAGGAAAGGCAAACGCATTTGACACCCCACCCCCACCCCCCCAAACTCCGTAGCGCCCCCTGCCGACGGACAATGCAACTCGTGCAACGAATTTCTTACATTTATCCGTTATCCGTTCTCCCTTTCCATTTTTGCTTCTTCCGTTGATGGTGTTGTTTTGTTCATCGTTTCTCTTTTTTTTTGTCATTCCTTTTTTGCTCTTCTTTTTAGGTCAGCCAACATTCGGGATTCGATTGACGCCTTTATTTCTGCATCTACTGCAATTTTGACTTGCTGCCGGCTGAGACACACATACACACACACACACACACACACACATGCATGCTTAGTGTGCAGGAAGGATGCTCAAAACTTACGCAACTCTAGCGACATCAGACGGTGACGCTTGTCAACACTAATCAATTAGCAAATTGAAACTTGAAACTAACCAAAAAGTAACAAGTAAAAAGTGCTGCACACATCGAAAGGGGCAGAAAGAGGCGGTGGCGAAGGAGGTGGAGCTATGGCAACCACAAGCAACTCGTCGGCAACTCCATCGCTGGCCACAACACCGGCAACAACGCCAACGGCAATGACAACAGCCAAAAGATTGGGCTACACCTCCTCCTCAGCCCCCTCGACCGCCGCATCGGTCATATGCGAGGAGGTGTTCGACGAGGCCTGTCTGCCATCTTCAGAGGGTATGTACAGCACCTAAGAGAGACCTTAGAAAATAAAACAGAGGATTAATATTCATACTTGGCATAAACATCATTTTGAAAATATCCCTCAGTTGACTTTGAATATCCATCGGGCATAATTTTAAATCAGTTACAAAATTTAAGAGGGAAGAAAAGAAAAACACTTTTTAACAAAAACAAGCTACAAAGACTACAGTCCCGTGTTCCCGACCAATTTTTTTTTTTTATGGTAATTTTTATTTAATTTTTATATATCCCATCCTACCATATGGCAGCTTAAGCTAGTTTTAAATCAAATGTTTCCGACTATGGTATACCCTTTACTTATTTAAATAAATTTTAAATATTTTTTATTGCATGCTCTTAGGCACTTACATTGCTTAAAACTTAAATCAGCGAAAAGCCATTCAAAAAGTGCATTTTTTCAAAAAAAATTCAAAAGTATTATAAAAAATACTACTTTGAAAAATTTTTTTACAGTTACTATTTAAATTGTTTAAAGAAACTTTCTGCATCAAAACATTGTTTTTTTTGAATCGAGGAAAAAAGTTGAAAAATGTAATGGGTTAAGGAAAGTATTATAACATTCGAAAGGAATTCCAAAGACCTGATACGAAACTTACTTTACGTTGTATAGTCTAGGTCCCTTTTTTTTATTATTTTTTTTGTTTTCATAAAAATTTGTATATTTTATTAAACAAGTTTTCTGCTATCTTTAGTGGCAACTTAATCTAGTCGAGCTCCCGACCCGTTTCTTATTTAAATATGCGTATTTTTATTGCATACTTTGGGGCACTTGCATTGCTTTAAGACTTTAATCTAATAAATAAGTATGTATTACATATAGTCCCTGTCATGAAATGCGTCATAAGCTTACACAAATGTCTGTAACAGATACAGAAAGAGCACATCCGTTCGATTACGGTCAATACAGTCAAACTACGCTATGACGCACGCCTCAGTTTTGCAATATTTTAGGGTAAATTTAAAGATATTTATAACTCACGATGGGCAGAAAGGGCTGAAAGATTTAACAGTATCTTATAGAATAATCAATATATCCATTTTAAATGTTAAAAGCTTTTAAAACATTTCATTTAATTTGCTTTGCAACGAGTAGTTGCTCTTAAGCAAGCTCCACTGTAGCAGCTACACTTTGCTGCTTATGAATTTGTCCTTTATACTTATATACCGCACATTTGTTGCATTCCCTAGGAAATGGGGTCGGAAATGAAATGTTATAATATGATAACTTAATATAAGACTTTATACGTTATTAATTATATTATATACATATGTATGCATGTAGTTAACATGGTATATAATTGGGGAGGAGGAGGAGTATTTCCTGGTCCTTGGGGTTTGTTATTTAATGCGTTTAGCGTGATGTCCTTCAGTTTCAGCGTTCGTTTAATGGGTCAACTTGCAACACTTTGTGTACCCAACAAAATGTTGGGTGGTTGTTTTTTCCAGTGGTTTTTTTTTTTTTTTGTTATTGGTTCAGGGTTTCGTTTCAGGTTGAGGTTGGGATTGAGGTTTGGGTGACAGCAACAGCTGTTCCGGAACTGGAACCGTATATTATACAAAAAGAGAGAGAGAGAGGTAGTACGTGGAACTTTGAAACTGTTGACAAGCCTTTGCCTTTCATCGTTTGCAGTTGAAACTGTCAAGTTGTCAAGTGACTGGACCTGGCAACCGGCTCCAAACCAAACTGTGTGGTTGCAGCTGACTGTGTGTGTGTGTGTGGGTGCGTGTGTGTGTGTATATGCTCGCTATGACGACGTCTCTCCCTTAAAAAAAGAAACACCCCCAATGGAAGTGCGTGGACTAAAACGCAGTTAAAATTCACTAGAATTAAGAAGAAGTCAGCTTAAATTCCCTGAACGCATTGTTTATTTAAATATGGTGAGCCAATCTTAAAATAAAAATGCTAATACAATTTCTTTGAAAAGAAATTTAATATTTCATATGAAATATACCTATTTTATGGATATTTTTTTAAACTTTAGTAAGATATAGTCATTAGAATCATCTGGTCTCGACAAAACATTGAATTGACTTCAAAGGAAAGCTTTAATATCGTTTCTTCTACTTATTTGCTATTTCTAAGACAACTAGAACATATCCGATTCGCCTGATTTCAGCAAATCTTTTAGGTAAGCGGTATAAGAATTAGCTGTAGGAAGTTTCAGCAACATATTCCTACGGAGTGCTGAGTTCAGATAGTTGTTTCAGATTGATGGATAGATTTAGAGTTTAGGCTTAAGCCAAATCAGCAAGCTGAAAAAAACATTTGTATGCTCCAGAATTTCTGATACAAAATTTTATGACGAACGATATAAAAGTAATTTGAAGACATACATCAACTGTTATTGTAATCAGATATGTATATACCTCAAGGAAATAAGTATATGTGGACGAAGTTTTTAAAAAAAAATATACTTTTAACAAAAAAGTTTTGATGCAGATTTCTTAAATTAATCTTCTACTCATTTAAATTCCGTTTGAATGATACAAAAATTTCTTAAACCCGTTCGAACTTTTGCAAAAGTCTACTTTTCAACTTTTTTCTCGGTCTCATATAAAAAGTATTTTAATGCAAAAAAAAATTCTTCAAACCATTCCAAAAGTGACTCAAAGAAAAATTGTCAAAAATCTATTCGCTAGTTTTTTATGATTTTTTTTTTTTAATTGCTATAACTGTATTTTACAATACAAGAACTATAGGAATAACCAAGCATACCCAATGCATGTCAAATTGACGGGGTATTGCAACTATTGGCAAAAGCCAAAGGTTTTTGTGATGTTTGCCGTTGCCAAGGGAATCGCTGACCGCTGCTTAAGAGACGAATTCGACAATATTAAAATACATTGTACGTCGTAGTTCCCAGTTGCCAGTCGGCCCTGGTGCCATTTGGTGGTTCAGTGGTGAGCTGCTTAAGCCGTCAACCGAAATCAATAGGCGTAATGCAAAATGCAGGCCACGTCAACAAAGTCGTCACATTTTTAGCCCGGCTTTCATTCACGTTCTCTCTATTATGGCCAATGTTTGCACAACGAAATGGAATTTTAAAGCATTTAGTTTGCAGTTTCGAGATTTGAGATTTAAGCTAAGATTGCCTCGAGGGGATTTTTATGAAAGCACAAAACGGTCCATTGAAAGTGAAAATCTCTTATGTGATATTATGGTTTTTATTTTGTTTACAAGGATTTCTTTTCACTGTATACACTGTATTCACTGTATAGACATCGGGGTTTGACACAGTTTGTAGAGCTTTCATTAGTTTTAATTGCTATTATAAATGTAGAACAGCGTTCGACAAATGAGGAGGGAA
Source organism: Drosophila quinaria (assembly GCA_035047525.1). Lineage (NCBI taxonomy): Eukaryota > Metazoa > Arthropoda > Insecta > Diptera > Drosophilidae > Drosophila > Drosophila quinaria. Next base: position 35,047,370 of record JAWNPO010000455.1, read on the forward strand.
ATATTTCCAGCGAAACGAGCAAATGAAAGCAAATGACTTACTTCATTTAACATAATATCTAAAAAAACAGAATAGAAATTTAAGTGAAACTAAGAGTCTTATTAAAAGAAACAAATTAACTGTTTAATTGAAGCAAGTTATTAACTGGGTCCTTAATTTAAAATTAGCTTATAAGAGGTTTCAGTTCGGTTTCAATTAGTTTGTTGTATACATTTAATTTAAATTTAGCAATTTTCAAAAAATTATAAAAAATACTTGCGAATAGATTTTTAAAAATTTTTTGCAGTCACTCTTAGAATTGTTTAAAGAATTTTTCTGCATTAAAATATTTGTTGTAAAAAATCGAGGAAAAAAGTTAAAAAATCAATGGGTAGTTAATGGGTTAAAGAAATTTTTGTATTATTCGAACGGAATTTAAACGACCTTTCCAAATATTTGTTTTTTACTGTGAAGACTTGACTGTTGCAGTAAAAAAAGGGTATACGAATAAATGCTTGTCTGAGTGTATTTTTCTGTCACTTTTGTGATAAAACGAATTTTACATTTGAATCAAAGTAATCTTTTTATAATAATCATTTTTGGCATTGATTTGATTGCAGAGATTAACGATTATGCCACGTTGATTGGCATCGAGCCGAGCAAGGAGACACACTTGCTTTACCTGGCCAAGGAGGGACTTATGGCCGCATTGCCGCCCGAGTGGAAAATTTGGTAAGTAGCTCAAGGCAAATTCAGCAAAGAGATGATAAGAATCTAAGAAATTTGATTAACTCTCCTCTAGTTACTCGGAGGAGAAGAGCGGACACTATTATCACAATACGCGTACGAAGCAATCGCAGTGGGATCATCCGTTGGACGCAGTGTATCGTGATCTCGTGGAGCAGACGCGTCAGAAGCTGCAGACGACAGCGGCAGCTGGAGCTGCCACGCCCATAATCGATAACTCGGATGACGTGTCGCAGTTGGACTCGGGCATACGCAGCATGCAGGGCACCGATGATCTGCTGGACGACATGAGCTCGCCCCTAAACAACGGGAGCAGCCATCAACAGGCCACCATGGGAAAACAAACAACAACTTCGTCATCGGCTTCCGCGTTGCCGGCAAATAGTTTTCCGGGTCCAAGTGGTTTTAGCGGTGGTGTCAGTCGATTTTTGGAATCGCGCAGCAAGAACTTTGGACCAATCTTTCAGCCGGTGAAGAACACACGCTTCGAGGTGGCCAAAACCAATGCACAAATAAGTTTAGCCATGAAATTGACGACAGCGGGAGCAGGAGCAGGAGGATCGGGAGGAGCAGGAGCAGGAGCTGCAGTGGAGCCGACGACACAGCGTAAGGGCGTCTTTCAATTGACGGGAACGGGCGCCATGTTCCTCAAATCGCGACGACACTTGGAGCAACCGGCGCCATCCACAGCAACGGGAAGCGGAAGCGGAACAGCAACGCCTTCGATCGAGATCAACAGTCAGCAGGGAGCACACGGTGTCAAGGGCATCTTAAGGGACTCCAGTTTGACGGACATGCGCCGTCGTTTCGATCGGGATCATCGGGATCGTGAACGGGACGAGGATGTGGGTGAGGATAAGAAGAGTGTGCGCTTCAATTTGGAGGAAACGATACGCATTCGAAGTTCACCCGAGGATGAGGATAACGCGCGTAACAAGCTCAATCAAAGTCCGGAGTTGTCCATCAACTCCGATGACGAGGAGGCGGAAGCGGAACAGGTGGCCGATGGGGAGGATGTGGACGAGGACAACGACGAGGAGGAAAATGATGATGATGACGACGACGATGATGATGTCTGGGATGAGGATGTCATCGATCCCGATGCCATGGAGGGCATGTGCAGTCTCAATCCCTTCATCAGCGATGCCAACAACAAGTCCATCAGAATCATCAATCTGCCCAAGGCGCAGACAATACAAATGCTGGAGCAGACCAAGCCCGAAGGAGGCGCAGTGGCAGCCAGCAGTTATCTGGACAAGCTAAAGGAGAGCGCTACAGTGAAACCGCTCTATGAGGACACGGACTCGGACTCCAAGGGCAGCTCGGTGCGCAGTTTCATCATTAACAAATCGGAACAGGAATCGCTGCAGGGCAACAATCCCTTCGATCTCGATGAGCTGGGGCGCAAGCACAGCCATGAGTTGGAGCAACTGCAGCTTAAGTCCGCTCAAGCGGCACAAATGGCCACCGATAAGCTCGGATTGCGTTCGTTGAAAATGGCCAGCAAGCTGGTGGGTCTGCTCAAGCAAAAGGACAACAGCAGCACAGCGAGCACCACCAGCGAAGTGCTGAACGAGGCGGCTGCTCTCCAGCAACTCCAGCAGGACATGGAGCACATCAAGCGCGAGCACGAGGCGCGCCTGAAAAGTTTGCGGCATGAATACGACTTGCGACTGACATCGCATCAGCATCAGCTCGAGGAGGCGTTCGAGGTGCAGCTGGAGGAATTTCGCGTCCAGCTGGAGCATCAGCTGCAAGCGAAGCGCGCCCAGGTGGTCAGCGAGCACAAGGCGCGCATGGCCACGCTGCAAACGAATCATGCCGAGCTGTTGCACGAACTGGAGCGCGATTTGCGCAGCGAACAGGAGATACTGAGACGCGAGCATGCCGCCAAGCTAGCCCAGATGCGCGACAAGCTGGCCCATGAGCTGGAGCTGGAGAAGCAGCGTCTGAGGGACAATGGCGAGGAGCGTTTGTATGAGAAGGTGCGCTGTGAGAAGCGTTTGCTCGAGGACAAGTATCGTTGCCTCAAGGAGAAGTATGTGCGCTTGAAGACGGATGTGAAGCTGTCGCTGGAGCGACGCAGTCGGAGACGCGAGGCTCAGGCGATGCAACAACACGCACACACACACCACACACACCATCACAACACGAACACGAACACGACAACGGGCTCGGAAACGGAACGTTCCATTTCACAGAAGCCATCGATTGGCAACAGCGACAATCGTTCGTTGAGCTACTCGGAGCAGGCAACGGCGGGCATCAGTTTGGGCGGCAGTGCTCCGGGTGCCAGTCAGGGTCAGGGTCAAGGTGCCGCTGCCAAGGTGCGACCTCCAGTGCCGCCCAAGACGCATCTGAGCGGCAAGCCGGGCATTGCCAGCAAGTACATCAAGCAGCTGCAGCTGCAGGATGATACCAACACATCGCTCAGTCAGTCGGACACGACCATATCCAATAATTATAGCAAGGGTCGTTATTTAGCCGCGCCCAACACACCAACGCCTACGGCCACGCCCACGCCGACGCCATCCGCCTCGGCGGTGGTGTTGAGTGACAATGGCAACTCGGATTCGGAGGCAGTCAATCAGGAGAACAACAACAACAATAACAACAACAATAAACAATCATTGGCGCCACCGCCGCCGCGCAAGAAACTCTTCTCACGCACCAAATCCGCCTCGACATCGCGCTTGAACTCGGACAATTCCAACAACTACAAGCAGCTGGAGCGACCCTGCACTCCTGTGGAGAATCTGCGCCATCAGTTGCAGAAACTGGAGGATTTGGAGGATCAGTTTCCGGAGCATACGCTGGACACGACCTACCATCTGCGTTATCCGTTCACGGACATCTCCAACGAGCATGCCGCAGTTGTTGGCTCTGTTGTTGGCTCGGAGTTGGAATTCTTCAAGCATCGCATTCACTTGGAGCGCGATTCGGTGCGTCGGGCCAAGGAATCGCTGAGAACGCAACGCACCAATTTTCGGGCCAGACAGCGGGAGATTAAGCAGCGTCACAAGAGCATCGCAATGGCCGCACCGCGTCATTCGCTCGACCAGCTCATCCAGGAGGAAAAGGAGCTCACCGAAATGGAAGTGAATCTGCACAGGACGCGAGCGCTGCTCGGCGAGAAAGTGATACGTTTGCGGCACTTGGAGCAAAGTCTGTTGCGCATCTATGAGAAGGAGAAGCCGACGTTGGAGCAGCAGGAGCCCAAAGATGATGCCACCACGTTGAGTGATCTGTCCTCGCACTCGAGTTCCGGTTTTAGCAGCACGGATTTCGCTAGCGGTGCCGATCTGCACAAGCGCAAGGAATACTTTCAGCAGGAGTCCAATGAGTGCATCCAGAATTTGGAAATACTCAATGCTGAGATTCGTGAAATTCTTGACATTCTCAGCCAGAAGCAGCAGCAGCAACAGCTACAACAACAACAGCAGCAGGCATCGGTATCGGTATCGGTACCACCTCATCACGGCCTGGCATCGCTACCCCTGGGCATGTCCATGCCCATGATATCGCCCAATGAACTCAGCTGGTCGCACATGCTCAGCCAGCAATCCTCGTCAGCAGCAGTAGCAGCTGCTGCTTCAGTTGGACCACTTCAGTCAAGCAGCGCGGGTCACAGTCTGAACGGTGTGGCAGGTACCACCGCGGTGCATGCACCGCAATCGATACCCACGCTCGCCGATCGGCTGGAAACATATCGTCAATTGGCCGCTGGTCGCATGCACAGTTCGATGGGTGGCGCCATTCTGGCGGCCAACACAATTGTCTCTCAGAGTCCGCGGGCGGTTAACTATACCACGAGTTTGGTGGAACGTACACGAGACTTGCGCAACTGGTTGCGTCAGGCCAAGACGGAGCACGAACTGTTGACCGGGATGGGCATGCAGCATGGCCTTTCCATGCACACGGCCAGCGGTGGTGGCATCAGTGGCATTGGCGCTGCTGTCGGTTGCAATGCGCCCAGTGGTGCAACGGCTTCGAGCGGCAGTGGCTCAGGTGATTCGGTTGCTGGTGCAACTGGTGGTACAGCTGCCACTGCCGCTTCAGCACAAACTAATTTGTAAGACTCCCTAACCTTCCCTTAACCTTACCCTACCTTTCCTTCACCCTTCCCTTTCACTCCTCTAATTCCTCTCTAGTCCCAAACTAACTGAATTAATTTTAATTATAGTTTAAGAACTCTTTTTATTAAGTTTTACTTAATAATCTAACCTAGTTTAGATTTAAACGCTGTAAATAAGCAAAGCGCCTTTTTGCCTATTGCCTTTTTGTTGCAAACACACAGACACAGACACATAGCTACCCTGTAATACCCTGAACTTTATGCACACAAGCCTCTAGTCCAGAAAAACAAAGTCACGTCTTTCTTTTTCTTTTGTTAAAGTGCGCATAGTACAGGGTGTACACATAGTCGAGCAGCTTTATATGTTATGAACGTGTTTAAACTTGTTTCTAGTCCCCCCGAAAAATATACTCTATAATTTGCTGAAAAAAAACTATCAAGGCATACTCAGTGTAGACTGAAGTTGAATGCGAAAATCTCATATAGCTATAAAAATAAATAACAAACAAAATATGATTATTAAATAATTTAACTGAGTAAATTAACTTAAAGTTAATCTGACTGTCATAGTTAATTAATAACAATTAACGGGAATGAAAAACTGGCTTAATAATTATTAAATTATTGCATTATACTTAATTGTTACAAATGTTTGAATCTTGCAAATATTTAGACTACAATTCATAAAGAAATGCCAATCCCGAAGCATCATATAATAGTTGAACTTCGGGCAAACCCGTAGAATAAAATTCCCTTGCAGCTAGTATTCAATAAACAATTACAAAAGGATTATATTCCATCAGTTGTCGGACGTTTGTTACCCTAACTACATTATGAAGATTGACTAATTATTTTTGTATTAGATTGTTGTATGATATTAAAAATCTAGCAGAAACAGTTTCTCCAAATTATTGTCATTTTCCAAATGTCCCATAAGTCTTTCCAATAGATGTTATAGTCAACCAATCCGTACGATTTCGACGGATGATTGATAATAATCCTTTATGAATCGGTTCTATCAAATCTCATATTAATAACTTTTTCGATAGTCCATTTACGATAAAATACTCTCTGCAAGGGTATTCAAGTTTCAGCTTTATATAGTCTACATTATGTAGCTGATGGTATGATTTCTCAATGTGACTACATAATGCACAACTATAGTAAGATGTAATGCTAATCAAATGTATTTCATATTATCTGGTAACAAAAAAATACTTAAAATACGTATGCGAAGACAACGTTTTATTCGGAATCTCCAATTGAAAGTTCTATTGTACTTTGAAAACGATATAATAAGATAAATAATACATAATACACAAGTTAGCAAAAATATCTTAAAATGTAAACAAATTTCAGAGCGAACAAACTTAACAGATCTTACATATCTTTGGTTTATATATCATTACTATGTATTATCCGATTTGGGATCTGTAAAGTTTGTTTCGTCTCAGGGCAAAATTGGGAATCGAATGTACCAAAAAAAAAAAAAAAAAAATACAAAATGAGAAGAAAAGTTAAAGAGAATACATTACAATTATTGAATGTTTAACTGTTTTATCTTATAGATATAAAAAAAATAAGAACAAAATATGAAAAGAGAGAGAGAGAGAGATTAAAGAGAAAGAGATGACAAGTCTCGAGCACAATTAACGGAATGCAGGAAATATTGTTGAAGGTTGTTTTACTTAGGCATTGATCACAACATGATATGAATTATATGTAATACTTATACAATTTAGCTAAAGCGATACTCTAACAATTAGACGAGAACCACGTAATATTCTTAACCCCCCCCCCACATTTTCCAAACTATAACAATATTGACTATAGCTAATGTTTTTTCAAAACATTTTTATGATAGACCATTAAATACAGATACAAGATACTTTTCTACTATTTTCTATGGCATTTCTAGAGTATTACGTCTTCGAAAAATTGACACAATTTCGGTTCCTGATCACATCACTCATCTAAATATTGTAGAAGGTTAAGTCTGAAACTGAAGAAAACCGATAGTTGTGCCCCCCTCAATAGTAAAAGCATCAGAAAAATGAAAAAAGTACAGTGTGGGCATATATGCTATATACATACATAAAAATATATACATACATATATACTCGTACTTAATACGATTGCCTATGATTATTATCGATCGATTATCGATTACCGTTTATAATATATGTACTTATGTATATGTGATGTTGTGATATTTGATTATAGCGATATAAGGCTTAAGTTCAGTTTATTTCACAATTAAGTTTTTATTTCCGTCCTTAGTTTATATGTAACTACCACGCCAAACTTTTCTTACTTTTCCCCGATAAAAAAGACGGCGTCAATTGGTTTTCCTAGATATATTCATGTGATAGCTACGCGAAAATTGAAAATTGTAAAACTTTTAAGACATTGCGAGTTCTGTTTGCTAGATTAGTATTAACCGATAAATATGTATATGCATATCTATTATAATCCTGAGAAATTCTATTCATGCACCGCTATTCATACAACAATCTATAAAAATACTTATCGAAATATAACTTACAGCGATCCATTAAGCTTAATTCCCGATTTGTTAAAAAGCTCCCCCCAAAACTATAATACCAAAAAAAAAATGATCTACGAGTAATTTTTGAGAATATTAAAATTGAAAATTGTTGTTTCGGTTTTTCGATAATTGAGTACAAAAATAAAACTTATTTCGACCTAATGCAAAAATCAAATGAAAAATTCTAGTGAAAACAATATTTATTAATAATACATTAACTATCTCAATATAGATGTGAACAAATTATTATATTGATTGATATATACACAATATATATAACATATATGATATGAGGGTTGTCTTTCTATCGATAGTTTTGCTACATTTTCTCGTAAACGTAAATTATCGTCAGTGCTATCGGTAGTTAGATTAACCCCATAATATGATATGCGAACAGCCTTAGAAAGCAAACAGTGGCCAGAAAATCTGGGCCAAGCCGAAAGACAAATTTTGCTTGAGAAAATACATAATGAACTAAATAAACGAGATTCCCATAAACCAAAATAGAACAAACCAAAATAATAAATAAATAATTAGCACAAAATTTAAAAATGAATTAGTAAAGAATGGCAAATAAAGTAATATAATAAAAATATAACAAATGTCTTTTATTTAATTATATACTTCAATATCTATAGATGGAAAATGGTTCACGAAGAACTAGAATCTTTCTTTCTCTTTTTCTGAGAATCTTCAGAATATTTAAGTATTCTCTAATTGTACTATTACATAAATTTAAATCCATATATCTAATTGGGATAGAACGCACATTCTTGAGAATCTTCATAATGGAATCTAGCGTTCTTGGAAACCTACATACGTAAAATCACCACTTAATTCTTAATAGAAAGATAGACCGTATTATCATCTTCGTCTCTTTTTTGAAGGAAGAATCTCAGTCCACATATTGCAGAATATTCTCAGGATCCACATAACTGCAACAGTTATTTAGCAGCCATTTAAATAGTTTTATAGCTGCATTTAAAATATGATCCAAAAACTTGCCATTGGTAACTGTATTGACCACCTGTGTTCCATTCACATTCAACTCGCGATCCATTCTAAGAACGTCGTTACTTCAATCTTATCTTTTTATTGTTTAGCAAAATATCACTTACACAAAGGCATTAGATGTTGAGCTCAAAATTACATATTATTCTTAACCAATTTTTACAAAATTTGTAAATTTACAAATTTTCTAAATAAAAGATACAGAAATTATGACAATTTCTAGCTGGCTAGTCAAAAAACTCTATATATCAAAGTAATCAATCGTTTCCTTGCCAACAATATGAAATGGAGATCTGATAAAGGAAGAATTCGGATCAGCTTCAACTTTTAAATTCTTAGAAAGATGTATATTTATCCTCTGGTTATACCCTTAATAAGAGACTCTAGTTTGTATTATTATTATTCTGAATTTCTTTTCATTTACCCCAACCCATTTTCAAAGCTTCAGAGGAGAAGTTAATCCATAATCCGTTCAAGCTCGCCCTTCGCCCTCTTCCCCACCTCGCAGGTGGTAATTAGAGGTCGAGGACAGTTCTTTTGTCAAAAGCTATCGCTCTGTCATTAATAACCTTGTCAAGGGTATTATAGCTTTGTCATACGCTTTGTAACGTTTATGGAGAAATAAAGCTAAAAAAATAAAGCGGAAATGGCTATATTCGAGTTCCCGACTCTAGAATATCCGTTACTTATTTAAATAAATGTAAAATATTTTTTATTGCTTATTTTTAGGCAGTTACATTGCTTGAAACTTAAATCAGCCATTACTACCGTTCTGTTGACCGATCTTGCTGCGATTAATTTGGATGATAGCTTATAATAATACAGTCGAACTTCCCTAACTCGAATCACCATTATTCAAAGAAAAGGTTCGAGTTAGGGAGATATTCGAGTTATAGAGTTCTTTTTCCAAAGATTATTAATTTTGCTGCCACTCATTTAGTTCGAGTTACAGAGAAATTCGAGTTAGAGAAGTTCGAGTTAGGGAAGTTCAACTAAACAATTTAAATTGAAATTAGCTGAAATTCATTTAACTTCGAATTAATTATATGTACTATATCTGAGTAAAAAAAAAAATAGAAACCTGGAAAATATAGATATATGTAGATAGATATGTAGATATAAAATTTTGAAATGACTTATCCTGGAGTTTATTTTAATAAAATTTAAATTTTAGTTTAATTAAATTAATATTAATAATATGAGTGTTAAATTATTCTAACAATAATAGCAAATCTACAACAAATATTAAAATTAAAAATTATATTTAAACAAAAAAAGTCAAATCGTTACGTTCCGTGGTTTTTTTTTAAGAAAGAGTATCTTAAGTTCGTCAACAGAATGTCAACAGCACGTTTCACGTTTGTTGTATGCCTTTTTTATGGCCATTTGCTTGCCAATATTCTTGTCAATTCGATAATGAGCGTGAAGAGAGAGAGGGGTTGGGGTGAGAGGGTTCAAGGGGGGTGGTGAAGGGTGAGGGTGGCATTTTGGCATGCAAAAAAAGCTTTTCTTCTTTTTATTTTTGCGCTAGCATTCTAGTGGCACTCGAGTCGACTAAATCCCCAAAACATTCGACATTCGTTGATTACCTGTGCTCACAAGAGTAACCTGTGCTTTGATTTACCGTTACGCAAGAAAACAAAAAAAAAAACGTTTTATTAACTACTTAAACATGAATTACCTTAGTCCGTATGAACAGCTGTCGCCGTCGCAGCGCAGCAGCCGAATGACCAGTCGCTCAGCTTCGCCGTGTCGCCGCAACCGAAGCCGGGCGAATTCGCTGACTCCGCCACAGGACGAGACCGAGCGACTGTCGTCGTCGCCATTGCCCCTGCGTAAGCGTCCGCCGCGGCCGACGCAGCTCAATGAGATTTTCCGGCCGCGCTGCAACACAGATCCCAGTCGCAGACGCTGTCAAAGCAACAGCAACGGCAGCGGCAGCAGCAAAAAGACGTCGACGTCGCGCAGCGTTTTGGGTTCGCTGTTGCGACAGACGCTCAAGGTGACGACTGCTTCGGTGGGCTTAAGCGCCAGCGATGAGCGGTAAGTTAGAGACTATAGAGCGAGAGCTTTTAGAAGTTGAAAAAAGCTTTGGCCCGAGCAGTGCTGCCAAATTAACTATTGTCCCGTCAGATCTAGTGGGTTGCAATTGGCAAATGCGGGATAAATTGTCAAATAGCGGCTAGCGGGAATTATAGCTATTTTCCAAGCGAAATTGGCGTAATTTTAGCTTTTTAAAAACTTCAGTTACCTTCATGTATTTTATGCTTTATGATGCCACACTTAAAAACTTTGTAGTTTTTGAATCGAGTTTTATACCATTATAATTTCACAATTTCGAATCGATCGCGAGTGTAAGGTGAAAACGCCTAATTTTTGTATAATAAAAAAGGTTTTATACAGATTTCTTGATTTAATCTTCTATTCATTTAAATTCCGTTTTAGTGATACAAAAATTTCTTTAACCCATTAAGCACCCATAGAATATTTTGAATTTTTGTAGTCTATTTTTCAACTTTTTTTCTCGGACAGACGAACAAAATACCGTTTGTTGCATCTATTCCTGTAAAAACCTGCGATCAAGAGGCGTCATTATGTTAATTATTGCCACACATTTATCTGTCAGCCCAATTGACACTTTTGGGATTGTTGTGCGGAACCAAAAACACTGGATTAAATCAATAAAAATATAGTTTTACTACTCTAGCACTTTTTTTTAGCTACCACTACAATTGGCTATTTCTAGCTTTTTTCAAAGGCTAGTTTAGCTTTTTCATGACCCAAAGAGTGGGCAACACCGCCCACGAGTATTGAAGTGAGTGAGAGTGAGAGGCAAATTGGAGATCAAAGCGTACAAAGAGTTGACCCAATTGCATGTGGATTCCATTAAGTTCGCTCCAATTTCTGTCTCTCTCTTTCTGCTGGATCACGGCATTAAACATTTTGCATGTAATTGTTGTTTTTGCTATTGCTTAAATTTTACTATTACATTGCATTTAATTTTGTATATCTATCAGGGCACATTTTTGGCAACGTCTCTGTTGCCAATTAATTTATTGCTTTTTTGTTTTGTTTTCGTTTGCAAAATAATCAAATGCATTCCAAATGTAAACACAATCCATATCCAACAAACAGTGAGAAACATGTGATTTTGGTTCTGGCTGACAACCGATAGATGGCACTGCGCAACTTATGTACATAAGCAGCGGCAACTAATGAGCTTGACCTTTCACGTTTTCTTCTCTTTCCAATTCTGCTTTTATGCGGCTCTTCTTAGAGAGAGAGAGAAAGAGAGAGAGAGAGATCGTTTGAGTCACAAATTCAATTGCACTCTTTTATTTACAGTGACTCGAAGCTTATTTGACCCACTATATTTACAAATTTTAAATAAAATTATCTTAATATGTATATTTATACACACTTTTTAATACATGTACAGATATTATATTTAAATTAAGCATTGAAGTAAAAACATCGTTATAAAGGTAATAAATAAAATTAGCTATGAGCCATTGTTTTTTTTTTAAATAAATTTCTTTATTTTTCTTCAGATACAAATTGTATATTTGAGACTTTTCTCTTCTCATTTTTCTGCGTACCATAAGTTATTTATTACTGAAATTTATTTATCAAGGGATTTGAAAATTCTGTGTTAAATCGTGACTTTTCGGGCATCGGGCTTTTTACTTAGGCCCGGACTAGCACGAAAAAAAAAGCCCGTTTCCGAAGAAGCCTGCGGGACACGAAGCCCAAATAGGCCCGTGCCCAACTCTAGTATGGGGTGTGCGATAGTCAATGCACCAGGCGTGCATCTCACAGACGCGCCCACAACAACAATGCCAAATTCACCTAATACACACACACAGACACACATGCATACGAGGCAGCTCTCACAGGAGCTTAAGCCACTAGGCAAGCGTCTTCAACATAAGCCAAAAACAACATGACCTCCCACATAATCAGATAAGTATGTATGTATATATGTATATTTGTGTGTAGTATGTGTGTGTGCATGCGCAGATTGCGGCGAAAAGAAGCGTATTTCTCTCACGAGAGACAGTGCGACAAAATGACGGCCCAGAAGCAGGATCTGAGCGAGGCCCGCCATTCACACAGTATGTCAAGTAATTATTTTGACAAATTTTCTATTTCTAAGATAGAAAAAAATTTATCAGAATACAATTTCTCCACATTTTACCTTTAACTTAAAGCAATTAGCAACATACATTTAATAAATTAAGAATAAAATACAAAAATTTAACAAAAGAAAAGGACTGCTGAAATCAACCACTTTTAAATTAATTTTATGTTTTAAATAGATTAATAACTATTCGATTTTAAAATTGAGCTCTACCTCTGCACTTTGTGAGTCACTGTATGTGCACATGTGTATGTTTAGCTTTTCTATTTGCATACTCTTTGCTGCGGTGCTCTCGTATGCATGCTGACGCTCTTTACAACAATGGGGTGAATCGTGTCGCACTCTCTCTCTCTTTGCAAATATGCTTCCATGGTGCAGTCTTTAAATGGTGGCTAAGGCTTTTTTTCCAGCGGACATAAGCAACAACAAATACAGTTGAACTCACGTGAAAGTTTGTCGTAGTCTCGCATGATTTCGGTGCTTGGGGTTGCTTGCAAGCTAACATTTGCGCCCACTGTAGTAGCTCTCCCGCACAAAATTTACCACCACCACCCAGTGTTGCCAGGTGTTCAGAGCCGGTATAAGCTAGAATCTGAGTAAAAATAAGCTAAAATAAGTTAAAAAGAAAATTGCAAAGAAAATACAAGACAACATAGAAAATCATTAGGTTTTTCTTAAAGTTAAATTAGTTAACATATACACTGCGTTTCACTTGAATAGCACACACCAATTTTTTGTTTTTATTTGCTTAGCTATCAAAAATCATTGACTCAACTGTACTTTTTGTTGTACTATTTTGTTCGTCTTCGTATCCACATGCTCTGCGTCAAAATTGACGCTCTGAAAGTTTACCGTTACATTTTTCTGCCCATTTCATTCTCGTTTGCTTCAATTTCTTTTGAATTTTTTGTTTCACATGAATAGCACATTTGCGTTAAAGTTTAATTTACGTCGTGCAGATCATCGGAAAGTCAAAGGAAAAGAATATTTTGAATATTTAAAATATATTTAAACAATATTCCGTAATAATGGGTCGTGGTAAAGCCTTAACAAGCGACGAACAAATGAAAATAAAAACTTATCGAGAATGTGACCTCTCAGTGGCTGAAATAGCAAAAATAATTGGAAGAAGTAGAAAAGTGATATATAATTTTATTCAGAGCAGCCCAAATTATGGGAAAAATATGAAAGGTCGCATAATTAGTGTACTTTCCAATGCAGATAAGCGATCTATATTGCGCGAGGCTTCCAATTCGCATGACTCTATTGAAAAAATAAAAGCAAAAGCTGGGGTTAATGCAAGCAAAACAACTGTGTGGCGAGTGATTTCGAAGTCTAAACATCTAAAACACCTAAAATTGAAGAAAAAACCACCACTTACCCCTCTTCGTAAAGAAGCTCGACTTAGTTTCTGTAGAAACTATATGTCATGGGATAGAGAGTGGCAGCGCGTTGTGTTCTCGGATGAGAAAAAATTTAATTTCGAGGGTCCTGACGGTTATAATTATTACTTTCACGATTTAAGAATGGAGACCCATCAATTGGAGCGTCTACACAGCAGAGTCGGCGGGGTTATGGTGTGGGGAGCCATACCCTATTTTGGTACATGCGAGCTCCAGTTTTTGACTCCCAAGATGAACGCGCAATCATACAAAGGAGTTTTGGAAAAGGCTTTTCCTCCACTAGAAAGTCTTTTTGGACATTTGTCGTGGACTTTCCAACAGGACAATGCCCCAATTCATACAGCCCGTGTTGTCAAATCTTGGATCGAGTAAAAAAATGTCAATCTCTTAAGCTGGCCTCCATACTCGCCGGACCTTCACATCATCGAAAATGTTTGGGGGTGGCTGGCCCGAAAAGTTTGTGAGTCAGGAAAACAGTATTCCAACAAGAAAGAGCTAATTAAGGCTATTCAGGAAGCATGGGCGCAAATTTCACTTGATTATATTAAAAAGCTTTATGATTCCTTACCAAATAGGATATATGAAGTCATTTTAAACAAGGGAGGTTCTACCCATTACTAAAACTGATTAATTAATTAATAATTTATATGATTAACCCAAAAAAATTTGTTTAAGATGAATAAAATAATATTTACTATAGTTTAATACAAAGTGTGCTATTCAAATGAAACATTATTTACGCACTATTTTTTGGGTATTTAGTTTTTAAGCCGTGTAACTTGAAAAATGTTCAATAAATTTTTGTTTCGCTTATTAATAATAAAAACTGAATACTTTAACTTTAATTTAAAGCTTTAAAATAATCTTTACTTTCATTTGTTTAAGAGCTATTGTGAAATTAAATGCACCTTGCCATGTGTGCTATTTAAGTGAAACGGAGTGTATCACCGATATCAAATCATTATTTTCTTCCTCATTTAAATATTTATCGTTTTTTTTAATAAGACTAACATATTTTTGTGATTGATCCCATTTGTGATAAATGTTTTTTGGATTCCGCATGCTCCCTCATATCAAAAAATTGTGCTACTGTTGTAGATTTGCTAGTGCTGCTTTCCAGCCAAACATCGCGGAATAATTCTTAGTACATTATTTTTGGTATTTTTGTAAGCTTCACTTTCTTTTGATTTCACAATTCCAAATTAAAGATATCGGCGGAAGACACAACGCACTTGCATCAGCCAAAATCTCGATTAGAAAACAATCATAAAAATAAAGTTCACGTAACAAAGAACAAGATCTGATATTTTTATGCCGTGAACCATTTGAAACTTATAAAATATTTCGTTGATGTCACGAAAACCTTTTTTTCTATAATATACTTTAAGATATGCTAGATTTCAGGCTATAAGCTATTTACAAGTTTTTTAAGCTTTTCCATTTTCGAATAAGCTAGATCTAGCCTGAAATAAGCTAATCTGGCAACACTGACAACCACCCAACAAACCAGGCAGCAGCAGTAGCAGAGGTAGAAGCAGCAGGGACAGCTGCGTCGCTGCATGCTAACGGTACTCTGCTGCTGTGAATGTCATAATGCCGCACAGACAGCAGCAGAATAAAAGCAGCACCAGAAGCAGCAGCAGCGACGACGTCTTTATTTTCCATTTTATTTGTATAGTGAACGAGTTGTTTTGTTGTTGTTGTTAACAGAACAAAAGCATTTGAATACGAAAATTTCGTTTATAACAAAAAGTAATAAGAACAGAAAATCATTTTTTGTTATTGTGCGGTATTTAAGCAAAACACGCAATTTCTCCCGCTGCGTTCTGTCCTCTGATTACGTGTGTGTGTATGCAAGTGTGAGAAGAAGAATCATAGCAAAAAAAAAAAAACGAACAAAACGCGATAGCAATAATTAAAGCGCACGCACAAAAACAACAATAACAATTCACAAAAAGTGCAAAAAGTGTCTGGAAAACTTTTACCAAACGCAACGACATGTAAAACTATTGCGAAAATTTGGTAAAAATCTGTGTGCGAATGCGAAATCAAGGTGAGCGTGCCCCCTCCCCACTCCCCCCACTGCCCCCTTTCTAACACTCTCGCTCTCTTTTGCTCTCTGTGTCTGTGTATGCATGTATTGATGTGTGCGTGTTTGAATGTCGGCTTTTGTACAAAAAGAAGAAGCAGCATTTGCCTGTGTCCGCTGAATCTTCATGTTGTTTTGTTTATTTGCTGCTGACTGCCTGCAGCTTACCTTTGTCCAACCCACCTGAACCCATCCCACTCACATGCATATGTATGCGTGTGTGTACGTACATGCATGCGTACTGGGGCTTCCTTTTAGTTGTGTAATTGTGAATTATGACATTGCAAAGCGCAACCTTTGGCTTTGTACTACCTGCCGGTGTCAAGGTTTGCACAGTGGAACCAAACTAATAATAACGAATTTAAATTTCCATTCACATTTGCAACTACCCAAGCCGAATTTTCTCTGTTAAATAGTTATTAAATATTATAAAAAAAATTATAGATTTTGTTTCCAAATTATAGTCCTTATATAAAAAAGTTTGAGTGTGCTTATCTAAAGATATTTTCCATCTCAAGTAACTCAGAAAGTATTTGAGATTCAGTGGTGAAATTTGGTATGTGGCTGCAGGATACGGTGGTAATTCATTGTGCATAAGTTTTTTTTTTTACAAGGGATTAAAACCGTTACCAAAACCTTAACCGTAAACCGGTATTAACCGATTGAAATTGGTAACCGTAATTTAAATCAAAACCGAAAGAAAATTTTTAGATTATACCTAAATGGAAAAGCCGAAAACATTCATATCGAAATAACCGTTTAGTAACCGATTTAATCAAGCATAAACTTAAATTTAGTTTTTAGTGTGTAATCGCCGTTTTTAAAACTTATTTTAGATTTTCATATTTAATTTAAATATAAATAAAATTTTTAAATACAAAATTCGAAAACCAATGTTCGAACTGATCGTAACTGATACTGATATTCGTTTCGGTTTGAAACCCTGTTTTTTTTAGTTCTAATATATATTTTTTTAAATTATTCATTCTGAAAATAAGAGATCTTATGATTTGCAAGTGTTTCTAAACTGTTCTCTGTTTTCCACAGATTAACACAACTTGCCACAACCGGTTCGTTAGGCGACAATGCGAAACGGAAGCACTCGAGGTGAGTCTATAATTGATATAATTGAATGCGTGAAAAAAAAACTAATCATCATCATCAACATCGAAAAAGTGAACAGTTGCCGTTAATGGACTCGAAGCACTTGCTAACTGAGCAGCTGCTTGAGTATTATGAAGCGTGTGCTTTTAATGTCATAGTTTAATGGTCATTATTTAAAAATCTATTTATTTGTATACAAAGAATATGGGCATTTTCACTAGGATGAGCATACCGACTCTGTATTGGAATAAATTAACTTTTTACATATTCTTTGCCCATGTTTTTAATAAATTGGCGGTCCATTTTATACCGATTGTATTCTAACGATTTAACTAGCTAAGATAGTAAGATTGTAACATGAACCATTTGAATACATAAAAATATGTAAAATGTTTAATTGAAAACCAGTTTTTCAAGATGTTTTCGATATATAATTTAAAAAAAACAGCAACAGAAACAATGAAATGTATTATGGAACAAAATGTCGAGTGCGACACTGACTAAAATAAAATAAAGAACAATCTACTACTACTACTCTTGAATTAAATAAAAAGCATTATTAAGATACATCAATGCATTACATTTTAAGATATCACGCTAAAATATTTTTTAAGGTTTCGCGGAAATCAGTATTAGAACTACATACATATTCGCCGTAAAACGAACAATTGCCCAAAATCAACCTTGGCACCGATTATAGTGGTAATCAAGACCTATAATCTTAGCTGTTTGTCCAAAGAAAATAACGTTTTGGCATATGCTTTGGAGAAATGGCCATATGTCTTCTAGGTATTGAGCCCCAATGATCTTTCTCTCGCAGAATCAACTTAAGTTTGATAATTTTATTGACAAATATATGTTTTTCTTTTGAGTACAAGATATAGTAGATCCTATTATCTCTTACCTTTTTCCATTGTGTTTTCAACAAAACTAATTGTATATTCTTGACTCAATCGGCATATATGTATACCTAAAGACTGATTATTTTAGTATTTATGAGTAGGTCATCAGATTGTGAATTCGACTCAACGAAACAAAACAAATCTCAATCATTGCTATCACTTGACACATTCTACTGAGTGGATCCATCTACGTAATTCTCTACCCTAAAACACAAACAAGCACATTGGATTATACATCTATCTTTTCATCTATCTGTAGAGCCGTAGTTGACTGATAACCGACCGAAGAGAACAACGACAAAAAGAAGAGGTGGTATCAAGAATATTTTGTTTAAATATACGTAGTATGTATGTCGTGCTGTGATTTATTAGACCCCCACTATCATATCGAGAGATTTGACTATATATAGACCAGAGTCATATTAAGCATCCCATTGCCGATTTAAATGCGTCAATTCCAGTGCCAAAGAGCGAGTTCATTTGATTAAGAATCTCTTTCGTCATCAACATTTGTTGTCGTACTCTTATCACAGTAGTATTAAAATGGATCTGACAAGATGGTCTTTTTTCAAAGACAATTTTACTTATCGTAGAATGAAAGCATTTTTATATAATATATTACGCTGCATAATCATAGATTTTCTATATTATATTATCAAACTTTAGAAAGCTTGAATAATTTAGATCATAGATATATTTCATATTTTATTCAATTAAGGAGGTAAATGTAATGAATTAAACAAAGCTATATTTGACCGTTAATTTTGAATAATAAAATAAACAAAAATTCAAATTCAATTGAATCTCGATCTTAAAAACAAAAGCAACCTGTCGATCTGCGAATTAAGAGATTTCTCAATATAGTATTTTCGATTTTTCTGCTGATTTTTGAGGAAAAAAAATTATCAAACTTTTCGGATCGCTAAGATCAGAACTTGAAAATGTTCTATGATTTATTAAGAATTCAAAAGATTTGACAATATGACTATGAATGCAATAAGAAGTTTACCTCTTCGTAAAAATAGAAATCACAAAAGAAATTGAAGGAGCAGAATTATACATACGATATTGACAGGACAAGATATTTTAGATATAAGACTGAGCTAAGTTGTATCTGAAGCATACAATGTAATCATTGCTCGTACCTCTAATCCAGATTCCACTCTTGAAATATGTGTTTACAGATAACAGAATGTTTAAAAATTAACCAATTTCAACCTGGCAACAATATTGCAAGCTGCAAATTGAATTAGTTACAAATTTACAACTTAAACATAAGTCAGAAGGCGGTATCATAATTATAATTCTTTATATTATACATTCTTCAGATCTACCTGATTTCAATAATAAGGTTTTTATAAATCTATCTAGGGAATTCGATGCATAAATTTTAATCTGTTGTGGTTGATCTTATAGTAGATATACAAATCGATTTTATGACTTATACATAGCAATCGACCCTTAATATAAAAAACCACACTACGTTGATTAGTCATGCGATTCTTCGGGGTCTCAACTGGAAATTCATTAGGTATTATCAACTATTTATACGGGACTGTGTCAGATCGACCACCTGTTCGGGTTATAGCTATATAGATAGCTAACCAGGTGGGTGTGTATTTTTCTTTTTTTTTTTAAGTTATACTATGTATGTTCATATCATAATTGGTTTGATTCATTAGCCAGGTGTACAGCATATGTATGTTGTAGTCGTATCTGCCGCATTTAACACCTGGAAGGCATTAGTCATATGATTTTTGTCAGCGGGTACAAAGATTATATTTGATTTCGGTAGCTTTTGTCGCTAAACGATCGCTTCTTACGCAAGGCCCTATCAATGTGACGTACTATAAAGATACTCTGGCTGAACTTGACAACGCGGAAAAATGCAACAGTTTTTCCAGTTTCTCTTTTATTGTGTCGATTTCTCCAACATTTCTTAATCTCGCATTTTATTTGTCATCTTCGTTCCATGCTGGAACCACAACTGTGTCAATGTTTCATATCTTTTATTCAATTACATACTTTTATACTTACTGCTTAGATAGATAAAGTTATATTATTTTTAATGAGATTATTAAACAAAACAAAACGCCCCTTGCAAGTGACGCCCCACATTTAAACACAGATGTGCAAAAAATAAAAATGCTCGACTAGCAAATACCCTGTAAGTTGATTTTATTACATAAAATCTCTGCAAGATACTATCGTCATACTTTGAGAGTTTTTGTAAAATTTCTTCTGACGCATGCCATATCTCTAATTTTGTAAATAACTGCAAAAACTAAAAAAAAAAATATAAAGAATTAAAAAAAAAGATAGAAAAAAAATATTTTTAAATTAGGATATTCATCTAACTTCAAAATACAAAAATAATTAAATTAAAAAAACCCCAGTGGACCCAGACACGGACGTTGAGCGAGTCTCGCCAAACGATCGTAAACTGGCTTACCAACATCCTTTGTTGAGTCAGAAAACGGGCCTAACACGGACGTTTTGCACGCTGGAAATCCGCAAAACTATTATTAACGATATCATAACTGAAATTTCGCTCCACTGGGACATTTCTATTTTTGGTTTCACAAATCTTACGATAAAAAATCAAACTTTTCAAATTTTTTTTAATAGATAACATATTTATAATTCTTACTGGAAATCTGTATACAAATTATCAATATTTAGGCGCAAGTTCGTTAAACTGTTCTCTCCCGTTTTTTTGATTACAGGGTATGAGATGAAAAGTTAGACAAAGCAAAGGTTGCAACTCTGGTTGTTGTTGCGGTTTTCAATTGCCTCCCATCTTTAGGGTGACCATGACTAATGACTTGAGGCGGTGTTATTGTTGTGGTACGAACTTGACAGCTGTGTGTGTGTGTCGAGTGGTGCCATTAAAATGTCACCTCATCCGAGTAGTGTTGCCATATCGTTAAACAGCCCACACTTTGCGTTTTTATCAAAAATTATGTGGTAAAAGTTCAAAATTACGGCATGCAATTCCCCAAACATCGGGTGACTTTGCTTTTTTCTCCCCCCTCTCTTTAATCATTTTGCATTATTTTAATGCTGTTTTGCTTTTTTTTTCGCCGTTTTTGTTTTGCTTTCAGTATTATTTTTGCAGAATGACAGAATGAAAAAAACTGACAAATCATCATCTTAGGTAAAAGGAAAACAAGAAAAAAATAAATATATATTGTATTGGCCAATAGTTTTTTAGGGTCAGTCGAAAAAAAGGTTTGCGATTTTGCGTTAAAAATAATTTACAGAGCGATTGCAGAAGCCGCATAACGGTTAAATTTACAGCTCAGCTGGAGATCTTTTCGGTTCCTGAGCGAAACTTCATCGAGAGAGCATTCCAAAGTGTGAGAGCAAGTGTGAAGCAAGAGAGAGAGCGCAAAATCATGACAGTTGCTGCTGCTTCTTCATCGTTCTTTTATTCATTGTTAAATTTCTTAACAACAAAAATACAACAGCAGCTGCGACGCTTGCGTTTGACGCCAACGCACGACCGCCCGATAAGAGCGTGGAAAAAGAAGAAGTTTAACACACGCACACACACTAACACATACTCAGTGTCGCTAATTTAGCTATTTTCCGGCTAGATCTAGTGGGTTGCAATTGGCAAAAGCGGGATAAATTGTAAAGTAGCGGTTAGTGGGAATTATAGCTATTTTCCAAGCGAAATTGGCGTAATTTTAGCTTTTTTAAAACTTCATGTATTTTTGTGCTTTCCGATGCCACACTTAAATACGTTGTATTTTTCCATTTGAATGGCAAAACACATCAATAAGCCAAAAGAGCATTAAATTTTATCGTCTTTAGCTATGAAATCAATTGTTGCGAGTTTTATACCATCACTCGGTCTTAAACAAAAAATATTGTTGTTGTAAAAAATTCTTCAAAAAGTTCTAAGTGTAACTGGAAAAATTTCAAAAGCCTCTTCGCTAGTATTTTTTATGATTTTTTGAAAATTGCGAAAAATTACTATTTTAATCTCTTTTTTCTCCTTTTCAAACAAAAAAGTGGCTTGTAATTTTCAATATATTATAAAAAACAAAGAGTTTTATATAAATAGATACTAGCAAAGAGATTTTTGAAAATTGTTTTTTTAAAAGACAGTCAAGCATATGTAAGTTTTCTTCAGCTTCTTTAGCACAGACGAACAAAATATCGTTTGTTGCATCTAGTCCTGTGAAAACTTGCGAACAAAAGGCGGCATTATGTTTATATATTGGCACACATTCATCTGTCAGGCCAATTGGCCATTTGGGATTTTTGTGCGGAACCAAAAACTTTGGATTAAATCAATAAAAATATCGTTTTACTACTCTAGCACTTTTTTTTAATTACCAATAAAAATTTATGGCTATTTCTAGCTTGTTTCAAAGGCTATTTTAGCTTTTTCATGACTCGAAGAGTTGGCAACACTGCACATACTACGAAAGCAAACATATTTATAGTGCCTCGTTGCGTCGCTGCCGCCGTCATCGTCTCAGATGTTGTTGTTGATGTTAGGCCTCTGCTGCTGCTAGCGTTGGCACTGCTGGACGTGCGGTCTGGCAGCAACGGTGCTTCAATTTCAAATTCAGTGCGAAAGCGAACGACCACGCGAACGGGCAGCCGGTGAGAGCGAGAGAGAGCGAGCTTTTGAGCATAGACAGCAGCGGTGGCCGCTTTTCCACATTTTGTTACTTTATTCTTTTTTTTTTTTTTTTATTTTTTTATTTTATTATTTATTTTGTTGTTGGTGCAGCGTGTACATTTTTTTTCGCTCGTTCGTTTTGTTTGTTTTTCAACAACAACAGCACAAGCAGCAACAATTTATCAACAAATAAAAAGTTATTTATATGTTGAATGTTTATGAATTGCGACGAATAAGTTTAAGCTTTAACTACAAAACAAAAGCCGCATTCAACTAACAACAACAACAACAACACTGTCGATCGGAGCTAACAAACATATATACATACATATACCGGTGTTGAGAGTGCGGTCAAGTGACATCATAAAGCAAAAAGTGACGGAAACTGTTGGCTCTGCGTGGCCAAAAATAAATGCAAAAATAAAATACACAAACAAATATACAAAATAAGATTCGTACTCCAACAAGAACAAGAGGAACAAGAACAAGAACAGCAACAACAGCAACAGCAACAACAATAAAAAAAAAAAACAATAACAGCGGCAGCATGTGGTAAAAGCACAGCAGACAGCAATACCAGAGAGTTTGCCTAGACAAACCAAAACAACTACAACAACTATGCGGAGTGAGAGAGTGTGCTAGCAAGAGAGCGAGAGCGTAGGCAGAGAGAGTGAATTGTTAAAATGCCGGGCGGCTGCTGTGTGGCGCCATCTGTTGTCGTACGTAGCCCCAGTGCAACAGCTGATGTCAGGCACATAAAGAAAAAGCGTAAGAAAGAGAAAGCGACAGAGAGGAGAGAGAAAGAGAGCGCTCACATTGCGACTACTGTTATTATTATTATATGTTATATTATCTAAATCTGGGCAAAACAATGATTGATAATTCAAATAATTATCAGTTGCGGCAATTCTAGTCAAAAATATAAATGAGAGAAAAGTGTATAACAGTTTACAGTTCGAAACGGAACTTTACGATAAACTTCAGTTCATTGTTCAAAGTTCATTGAGAAATGTAAAGAAAACATTTATCTCGTATTTATAAGTTCTCCTTTTCCTTCCATTAAACGCAAGAAAAGTGTTTGTTTCAAACAAATGTTGACAAAACAGACAGAAAATAAATGTTATATGCTTATATTTGTATATTTCCGGCTGACAGGAATGATGATTGATCACTGGAAAATTGCATTGCTGTCTGAATAATTTTTCTAAATTTAAAGTTGTGCTGAGCAAACTCAACAATTATAGAATTTCTTTCCATTCAACTGACCTCTTAAAACTTTTCAAAAGTTATTAATCTCTGCTCTCTGATATTTGGGAAGATTAAATTGTTTTTATGGACGCTCTTTAATTAATAGTTCCATTAGTGTTAATAGCTTTTGTCCTACAACTGTTATACACAAATTCTTGTGCTTTTTATACACACACACACATTCGTTAAGGGGGAAACCAATTTAGAAGGCTGAAATTCGAGTGTTTTTTGTGCGTTTTTTTATGAGAGAATAATTAGAGTTCGTTTAAGTTTGGAAGATATTTTATTCCTATTTTTTTTTTTTTTTTTGATCAGAAATCATTAATTTTTTTATTTTTATCATATTTTCTAACAATATGAAACACACTTTGGTCAAGAAAGTTGAAAATTGAATGTTTTGGATGTGTTAAAACAAAATGTCATGTTTTTTTATTATCTTTTTTTAATAAAGAATATTCACTGAAATTTACAGATCGATTCGTCAATAACTTTACGAGCTAGGATTTCCGTAAATTTAAAAAATGTCGTTTCGGGAAAAAAGTATATGAAAAAACCGCGAACTTCGACACTGCATCGTCCGGTGTTTACCTTACTGTTCATATCTTTAGACACTTTAACTTCATATTCTTGAATAGTTGTACTAAAAATATATGCAATAAAAAAATAGATTTTTTTTAACCATCTAAACTGGTTTCCGCCCTTAAGTCAGCTTTCAAAAGCTCACTAATACTAATGCATATTCTTTAGTTTTAAAGTATTAGTTGATTGGCCTCTCACACTTCACATGCAATTGAGAAAGGGAATGAGTTTAAAAATAACTTGGGATGGTTTTTTATTCTTCTAGCAAGTGAATGAATTTGATGATGATGCTGATAGTGAAAATAAGAAACTAAACTGCGTAAAAACATAGTGAAAAAAAAAGAAAAGAAAACAACAACAATAACAATAACAATAAAAATAACAATGTCTACAATCAGCGAGAAAGACAATGGGAATGCTGTCGTCGAGTCAAATTGGACGGATGGCGATTCAGAGAGCACTTTGCAACAGTTAAAGGCCAAAAAGAACAAATCCAATCTGTTTCTCATCAAATCGTACAGTTTCATTGACAAAACCAACACTAATAATAACATCAACAACAATAATAATAATAACAATATGAGCAACAATAACAAAACAAGTGCCAAAATGTCTGAAATGGAGCTGTTGTCACCGGATATGGAACCCTTGGTGGATTTCACATCCCTGGTACTCGCACAGTCGGATAAGAAGGAGAAAGAGACGCGTCTCAAGAAGCCAAAGAAACAAAAGCAGCCGAAAACAAAGGCCAAGTCCAAGACAAAGACAAAGCGCGATAAGGCCGAGGAGGATGTGGAGGATATTAATGAACAGGAAGCGCAATTATTGCGTCGCAATGTCCATGAATATGAGGAGCTACTGAATCAGTTGCCCAGCTCAAAAACAGGCTCATTGCCACGCCCCCAATCGCTTCCAGCCAAGGTGCATTTCGAGACAGTCGCCTCTCGGATTGACATCGATCCTGATGTCGATGGCGAAGCTCCAACGCCAGCGAAACGTTTGGGCGCCAATATTAAACGCGAATCATTTTTGCGGCAAAGTTTGCAATCGATACGTCGTAGTTTTGGCTCCAATAAGCACTCATCGAAGTTATCGATAGCCGGCGCACAGGGCACATCGCCTTTGCCCTCGCGTGTCTCTTCGAATGATTCGACAACGTCCTCCACTTCATCGGCCGTGTCTTCATCCACGACATCGTCGTGCTCGTCCTCGGCGGCCATCAGTCTGTTGACCAAGGCCCAAGCTCATAATCACATCCTGGATGAGTTCCTGCCCACACCTGTCGTTCTCCTGCTCAACGATGATCCAATGACGGCAACGGCAAACGGCAAAAAGTATTTCACCCAGAAAGCGAATGGACACGATGCTGGGCGTGTGGTTAAGAGGTAAGCTGCAAAATGCAAGATCCGGATGCGCCCCTCAGCATTCATTCTCTTAAACAAATTTATAATCAAGCTTTCAATGCTTTTAGATGCTTTTAAGGCTTTCAAATGCTTTTTAAAGCTTTCATACTTTACTTGAATTATAAGCGAAAACGCCTTTTTAAGTTCAAGACGAGGCTTAGCTTAAATACTCATCAATATAGTGAGTTGTACCTTTTTTAATAAATCTTCCTAAATTATAATAAGCGCTTATTCAGTTTTGATGTGCTTTAAAAGCTTTCAAGTGTTTTTAAGCCTAATATTGAGGTAAAGCTTTTATATAATGCTTATATAAAAATGTAGCCTAGAATTGTCAGAAGCTTTTTTAACTTTTATGAACTTTTGAATTTGTATAAAGCTTTCATGACATCTGAGGCTTTTCAGATATAATATGCTTTTTATGCTTTTAAATCAATCGAACTTGATTTCTGTGGGCAGATGCAGTTTCAAAGAAACGGCTCAAAAATCAAAAGCTCAGAAAAACCTGAAAGCTGTTTGGAGAATTGTAATTGAATTTTAATCTTGTTAAATTCTTTGCCTGATCTGATCCGAAATGAACTTGGTTTTGGAAATGATCCGATCATTAGTGGACAACAATCGACTTCCCCAATTGCCACTTGCCGATCCGTCAATGGATGGCAATTGAGAGCGCTTGATGATATTCCCATTTGCATTCAGTTCATGTCTACAGAGACACACAGAAAAGAGAATGAGTGATTGTGTGAATGACAAGTCGAGACACCGATAAATAAATACATATGTACATAGACAGGAAAAATAGATATATAATAATTACGCAAACATCGGCATAATGCCGTGACATATTTGGTGCCCATATCTATTCGTATTTGGCCTCTGCAATGCAATTGCCGTTGCCAAAGTTATGTCTGCTACGTCTGATGATGGAACTTGTCATTGACGTCACACAAAAACAAAGTGTATTATTATTAGCAAATTTCCGAGATTCTTATCATTCTGTATACCGTCAGGGGGGTAAAAAGAAAATATATTGAAAAACATTTAAATGTTATTTCTATAAGTGGCCAACCTTGGAATTAACATTAGTACCAGAATCTAATCAAATTCGAATTTATTATAATAAAGTTGATAGTGTCAAATTTGTTGTCATTTAGAATTTTAAAAAGTTTTTCATCCAGCTCTGATCAAGCTAAGATAGTTAAGAGTCTAGGTAGACTTTAAATATTTGTCATATCCCATTCCTGAGTATTTCTTATTTCTCATGTAATTTCACCGAAATTCGTACAAGAAATTGACAAACTCTGTCCAAACATTTCATTAAAAAACAAATTTTACATTTAAAATATGGTATTATTGACTCTAAACTTAAGGTTAATACATTTAAACTATATAGCTACAGAAAGTCTGATTATCTATAAAGCAACATGATGAGGGGAATATTTATGAGGAAATACGGAACAGGGAAATTCGCTTTGCTGGAGCTCCATTATAAATAAATTATGAATGTTTACAAAGTGTCGACGGTTTTCCACTGTTGTTATTGTCCAAGTGCCAGCTGCAGACAGACTTGATGTCATTATTACTCATAAGTACGTAGTGTGTAGCGTGTATTAAAACGCCTTAACGCCTTTTTTCCCCTCCCCCGAGGGACTGCATTAACCCCTTTGTGCCCCCGCAATGTTAAATGCAATCTGCGCAATTGAGCAAAAAACATGCGTGCAATTTGTAGGCGTTTACTCCATTGTCCATTGCACTCTCAATTGTGTGTGTGTGTGTGTGTGTGTGTGTGTGTATGCATCTTTCGAATGTGGGCGATTCACTTAACTTGAAATAGTGAAATATTTCGAGTGCATTTGCCTTGATTGAATTTGCCAGTGCTTTTGTTATCAAAAGCGTCGTATATTTACCCCCAAGTGGCCACCCTCTTTTTGTCATCTCCCCTTTACTTTCAGCATCATCATCATCATCATTGGTTCCTCTCCATCATGACAATGCGATATTAACACAAATGGGTCAATTGTTCGTTATAGGTTTTGAATTTCATTGCAATTTGTTGACAAATGTAAAATACATGTTGTAAATTTGCTAAATAAATGCAAAAAAAAAGAATAACGAAATAAACTGCTGACAGCATTTTTTTAACGAAAGATTTTGTATACAATTTGATAAACACGCCATACAATACTTTAAATAATTAATTTTTTAAACACTTACTCAGAATTTACAGCGTTTTGTTTATTGAATAGATTAATATCGTACTTTACATGAGCTTTTAACATTAAACTTGTAGTTCATTTTACAAATAAAGCTTTTTAAGTAAAAAGTAGATGTTTATAAAGCTTTAATGTGCTTTCAGTAGCAAACAAATTAAATTAAACAAATCTTTACTTTTTGTATTCTTTTTCTTAGTTTACAAGATATATAAATCAGGTTTTAAATATAAAGAGATGATTTAATGTACTATTGCCTTAAAAATGAAAACAAATAAATATATATTAAACAATATATTAAACAAACAATTAAATATATTAAACAATAGTTGTAAAAATTTATATTCGTAATAAATGTAAATATCGGGCTGCAAATTACTGGAAGCTTTTAAAAGCACCTAGAAGCTTTCATGTGCTTTAACTTGAAATTAAAATTAATATAATCCTGATTTATGGTGTGAATTTAATGCTGAAGATTCTGCTTTTTAACTAGTGTCATTTGCTGAGTTGTCGCCCTTTTGTTAAGCAAAGACTTTTGAATCGAGATTGAAAATACATGCTATATTTTTTGATAGACGTAAAAAGCGTGCTTGATTGATGTGCTCCAGTTGAAGGAACAATACTGAATTGCTCGCAATCAGTTGTTGTTGTTGTTGTAACATGTGTGTACTGAAGACGCTTTCCCCGCTTTTTCCCATTCTCCACCTTTGAGAGATAAGCGCTTCATCTAAAGATAATCGCTTGCATTTAAAGCAATGCACTTTTGAAGCACACACAGAGACAAGTGTGACACTCTTTACACACACACACACACACACATACACACACTATTTCTCTCTCTTTCTCTCTATCTGAACTTGCCCCCCACACAGCATCACTCCTCTCTCTTTCTCCTTTTTCCCTACTTATTTTTTGGTCACCCCATTGAGCGTGAACGTGAAACACACTTCACATTCAATTGACAGCGATCCGCTCAGTCTCTTTTGTGTATCTGTATCTGTATATGTGAGTATCTGTATCTGTGCACATGTATGTGTACTTCTACTTAGATGCTATGCCATTGAATGGATTTTAATAATTTCACATATTTCAGTCTGTCACTCGGTCAGTTTCAGTTGCCGTCGAGCCGTCGACCGGTGAAATTTGCGGCTAAACCAAATTCAAATTCCAAATACGAAATAAAAATTATAATAATAATAGTAGACAACCAAAAATACGTACATATTTATTTACACACATTGCAAAGCACGCCCCATAAATCGTATTTCGGTATGTTTAATTATCATTAATTCATTTGTATAAATATTTTGACAGCACTTTTATTTTTATTTTTGGCAACCAAGTGAAAGTGTCTTTATTTTTTTTTTGTATGTTTTTGATGAAAGTTTCAAGAAAAGAACTAAGAAAAGAGAAAGAAAAACAGCTGTCTACAGTGTGCCAAACATTTAATGCATATTTTGAATATAATAAAAATTAATAAAAGTTTTATCTGGTGAGATAATAAATTGATTAAAATAAATTTTTCGTAAATTGTGCATATCCTTAATCGATTTTTCTGAAATATTTGTAGAAATTTTTGATGTTAATGCTCTCTAACTTTATATGGTGTAGTTTATGATTCCGGTTAGTTCCTAATTTATTTTCTGATACCAAAATTAGCAGTTATACTTAGTTTCAGATAGTTATCTTAATGGAGAGTCTAGTTCAGATAGTTGGGTAGATAGTCCTCGTCTCTCTTTAAGAGTATAAACATCTGACTATTGCTGAATCTTTCTATTTATTCACATACATATATGAAATAATAAACAATATTTATTTTTTTTGATAAGCGAGAAACACAAACAAATTGCTTGGGAAAAACTGAGCTCCCACACACATCTACATTTAAAGGTAGTGTCAGTATATTTGTGTACGTATAAACTGCGAATAGCTTAATTTAATGTCTTTTGTTGTGCGAACCGGTTCGGTATAAGCTCTATAAATATAGAAGAGATCGCACGGGGCACAAAAAAACAGCAACAACAAAAAAAACAACTAAATTATCGCCAAGTGGCAAACAAATAAACAAACAAACAGCAAACGCAACAGACGGACGGACAAACTTAGTTAATTGTCGTAATTATATCATCACAATTATAAAAAGAACGTAACAAATATTGTCATAAACCATTTTGAACTTTGTGCTAAACTATTCAGATACAAATATATGTATGTATATATGTATATTGAGACATATATTGTATTCTATTGGGTACTTTTTTATATTGTAGAGACTAATAGACTGACACTGAGCGTGAAAGATCATTTTCATGGTTCTATATGTTTAGTCATTAGCTAAGCCAGGTCTAATCAATAGAACTACCAAATAGTTCTGGTTTTTAACTAACTTTTTGAATGTATAATTTGAATAAATATGTTAGAGGCATGCCAAATCAATGGAACCACATAATTTGAGTCTACTATAATCAAAAAGAGTGAGAAATAAGAAAGAGAGAGAGAGAGAAAGAAAGAACGGAAGACGGTCATTAACTAACTGTTTATATATCGTGTATGTTGTATACCTCAAAAAGGGTATATTAAAAAGAACACTATCTAATTTTATTGCTGTCTTTACCAAACGATCTCAAAAACTAAGTGAACTCAATTTACAAAATTTGTCACACAAAAATGTAGAAAGAAAAGTATAATTGCCGGGTATACATAGTAGGGTATACCCGGTAATTATAAATAGACATTTTTACGATTATTTGACTGTACTTACAGATCTCAGTAACTAAAACAGCTAGAGGTGTGAAGTTTGGGATAGAAATATATCGAGATGCGCTTGTAATTATAAATAGCCTTTATTTTTAAAATGATTTAAAAAGAATTATCGTATCAAATAATAATGACAGAGCGACATAAAAACATCTCTACTCAATTATTTTGGCAAAATTTAAATTCAATAATTGGTTAAATTAAAAAAAATATGAAATCTTTTATATCTATAGGATAACTGCAAGTCAAGCTTTTTTTCACAATTTGGTACCTGTGTAATAAAACAACAGCAATAAATCGCCGAGCATGCCAATAATATATACAGTTCAGAGGCCCAAACAATTATTTATGATATCGCAATGAACTTCAAAGCTGACGTCAGCGAAAATGGCCAATTATTTACCTCATCCCCTACCCTTGCTCATCCTCGTCTATCAGCTGCTACTCTTTTTCCGCATATTCTCTTCACTTGCTCTATTTGGAAAAATGAAAATGAGAAAATCAAACCAAACACTATAAATTATATCTGCATCTGCAGCTAAAAGATTTTTTAACTAAATTAAAAGATTTAAAATCAGTTATAAGACAATATTATGTATTTCAATTTAACGAATTTCATATAGTTTGATCGGTTTTGATTGTATTTTTGTTGAAACTTTTGGCTTGAAATGGAAAAGTAACAATGATTTGGTCGCCTTGGCTGATACGATAAGTGTTTATTAATGATTACTTTATTGCCAACAAATTAAATACCCTGTAATTAAATAATATTTTTCAAACTTTTCCTAGTTTTTTAATTTTTTTTTATTAATAAAATGTTTCATAGAAATTCGCAGTAATTGGTATATCTTATAAAAAAAATCCTCTTTACGAGGTAAAAGTCTAGTGACGAAACATTTTGATGCCCCAAAATTTCTAATATCCAATTTTGTGACGAATAATATTAAGTTTTACATATAGATTATTTAAAAAAAATTTTGGCACTCGGGACATTGCGCTAAAATGTTTCAATTCTTCATACCAAATAAAATTCACTGTTTTGCGCAGTGCCAAAAGCAAATTTTTTTTTAAAATAATCTATATGTAAAACTACAATGTAATACAATCTTTCTTGTATATAGTTCAAAGCAGCAGCGTTGATTGTAAAGCTTGCTTTTGTCTATTTATAAGGTATCTAAAAGTCAAGTTCACTTATAAAAAGTGCTTTATAAAACACACCCGCTGAACTGATAAGCAAAATTGATATATACATATCTGTCTATAATATAGACTCTATATGCATACGGGTTATAGGAGATAAACGTATGCATACGTACATATGTACATATATACCTGATCTATGTACATACATGCTTCTATGACTCACTGTGCTATTAGTTAATGGGTCAGGGATAAACCATGAGATATATCTAAAATTATATATTATATGCATATCTATCTTATTTTCACTTTGTGTTTGTTTTCTTGTTTTTGTATTTTTGGCATCCATAAATTGAACTTGTAGTTTGTTCTTCCTGTTTTGTTTTTGGGTTCTAGTTTGTTCGCAGTAAAACGGTAAATAACAAATTTCAGATTTCAACAAAATTTCCAAAATATTTACGAGCAACGTCAAAGTCAAAATTTGCGTACATTTTACTTTAGTCAAAACGAATTTTTCTTTTACGTTTTTGGCACGAAATGAATTTTAGGAAAAACGACATAAAACGTTTGACTTTTAAATTGTTGATTTTACAGAAAATTGTATAATTACTAAACTTACAGAGGAGCAGGGAGAAGAAGAGAACAATTTAACGATAATTTAGTGTTCAGATTTGCGCCAAGAAAAAAGTCAAAAGAATAATTAAATAAAAAATCATTTTGTTCCAGCATTGCAGCTGGATGTTCGGTTAGGAAGAGGGAAGAATTACAGTGAGCTGGAGACAACATGGACATTTAATTATGACATTTACATGGCTGACGTGTCTGTCTTTTCTGTGTGCCTGTCTGTCTGTCCGTCTCACTTTCCACTCGGTTTCCTCCCCCGCTATTAAACTTTTATTGCCGACAGGCATGAAAATTTAATGCTGACCTGTCGCCACAAAATGCTTGTCCAAGCCGGGCCAAGAGTGCCAAGAGTTTGGGGCGTCTCTCTTGACGCTACTTAATGCAATTTGCACTGCATTCCATATAATTGCCTCCTCTACATCTCTCTCTCATTTCCTCGAAAAGCTGTGCTTACGCGGTAGTTGCACATGTCACACAATGGGTTAATAAACTTTGCCCTTCATGGCTCAGACTGTGCAATTCAAATCCCCTTAAAAGGGTTGCGAGGGTGCGTCAAGAAGTATTTTATAAATTATACTTATTTATTATGAAATTTTTGAATTTTTAAGCTTAATGAACTAAAGACAATCCTCCCAAAGGTTGATTAAATTATTGACAAAAACGTAGAAAAATTGTATTTGAGCTGTTTTAAATTTTTGATTTTTAATACAAACTTGTTCTTATTTTCTAAGCTTTTGAGAGAAAGTTCCATAATTATTTCTAAAAATAATTAATAACTAATTTAGTTATATTATTAATCTAATCATTTTTTTGTATACCCTGGGGGTATAAGTTTGTTCAAAAGTATGGAAGGAAGCGAAACGGGAGATCGAGGTTCGAATTTCGGTCCTGTCGATGCAAATGACTTTTTTTTTTTTTTTTTTTTAAAATTGGTTCAAATCATTTATCATATTATACATGTATGTACATATGTAGATGCCACAAAAACGATATGTCGATATTTAAAGATACGTATGAGAATTGCATGGGCATCAAATCTTCGCCGTGCCGGGGACTAGGCCCAGGGTATATTACTGTCGAGTACACTCGACTGATCCGCTTGTCTCAAATTTTTCCGATTATTTGAATGTTAGTCAGATTATAGCTTTATTTTTTAAGATGTTTTTAAGTCTTACGTCTGAAAACTTTTCTGAAAATGTTATCCAGAAGAAGTAAGCGGGAAAACTTTGGATTTTCAATCGCAAAACATATTCCCAAAATATTCATTGCATACTTTTTGGTATTTTTTTAACTGGGACAATTAATTTTTCCTTTACTTTGTATTACTTGGCTTAATCAAATAACTGTCGAGCTACCCTCGCAGCTGCTCGTATTGCATTTGATAATGAAACTGCCCTAGAGTGTTGCATAAGCTCTTCAGTCCCTAAGCCGCACTTTGGCAATCGATACTCAAATATAACTTTTTAGCAGTTGACTACTCGTCTTCCCATTCCTCTTTCTTCTCTTCTCAGCTCTTCGCATTATTTTTATTCCCTTGTACATTTTGCTTTCAAAATGCAAATTACTTCATATTCAGGGCCAGGGCCCATGGAAAATTGACATCTGTCAATTGTGTGCTAGGGACGTTGCATGGATTGTTTTTTCTTCCCTCTTCAAGAAGAATCGTCCGAAGTCGGAGAATTTACATCAGTGTTGGAAAATTTTTTTTGAATTTTCTACAAACTGGATTTCGTTTAAAAATTTTAAACTTGGTTTTAATTTTACTATGTAATTCGCTGAACTGTTTCAAAAAGTAGTTTGGCGTCGTATCTTTTGAAATATTTGAGCTACATTGCTGCTATGATTGTTATAAGTAGTCTCAGGTTGTGATTTGCCAGCCCTGGTATTGACTGGAAGGTGTTATAAAACTGATGTGCAAACTGTTTTGGGCCAACAGTCAGTGTCGTGTTCTTGTGCCGTGCTAAGCAAAAATGCCAATTACAGTTGAAAGTATGTGAATACTCGTGAATATACTCAAATTTGTATTCGTATTCGTAATTCGCTGGTATCAAAATGTTTTGCACATGTAAAACAAAACGCGATTGACCTGATACGCTGAATTCTTGTAGTAACTGTATCTGAGAGAGTGTGTGTATCTGTGTGTGTGTGTGTATCTGAGTGTCTGTGTGTATTTATATTTAGTTTAATGCTTATCAAACAAACACACACCCACAAGCGCATACGACTTAATTTAATTAAGTTATCAAACTGCGAAATTTGGCACGTATCTTTGTGTCTTTGAGATACTTTCGCACACTCGGAAATGTATCGCACGGGCAGCGGCAGCGCCCTTCTCTGTCTCGCCCAGAGCTTGACTGCAACTCATGCCACCAACTGGAATCGCGGCAACAACAATAATGTTGGCCAAGATACTGCTGGCCAATCAGCCAGTCAACAATCTGGCAATAAACGCATTCTACTCAAGGCCAGGTAGGAAAACGTTTAGAATAAAAATTAAAATTGATCTCTACTAAGTGTAATAGTTTCTGAGCTCATCAAACTCTAAACTTGAAGAACTTTTCATGTAAAATCTAAATTAAATTCATAATTGATCTGATTTTTCAAGTCAAGTTCCCGACTATGGGAAACCCGGTACTTAATTAAATTAACATCATAAAATTTTTTAGTGTATACTTTTAGGCACTTACATTGCTTATAACTTAAAAAAGTCATTACTAGCATACTGTTTGGCCGATCTTATTGCGATTAGATAGGATGTTAGCTTTTAATAATAGTCAAAGTTAATTGTCAAAGAATACGTAATATCTGATGCTGTAATCTTGATGCTGATCAAGAATATACATATATTCTTTATAGCGCCGGAGTTGCTTCCTTCTGTCTGTTACATATGGACATTTTAACGAATCCCCCTTTACTTATTTTAATGTACCGGGTATAATAATTATACTAAATTTCAAATAATTAAATGATCGAGTGATGAAAATGATACTCCGCTTGCTCTCAAAGTTGTAAAAGTTTGAAAATCATTTATAGATTTTAAAGTTGAAATTATTTCGAATTGAAACACAATTGACTAAACAACAATACGTACATGTATTTTGTTGTCAGCCTTTTATTTTACTCACCCATAATTCGAATACTTGTTAAAATATTTGTTAAAATTTTTGGTTAACCTCAAAACAAAAAGAATTCACGCAAAATGATGCAATTTTGGTGCTGGGAACAATGAACTGGAACGTGAACAGAAGACAGAAGAGGAGAAAGAAGATAAAAAAAAATCTTTGGGTTGGAGTTTTTCAAATACATTTACTTTATGGAATGGAATGTAATTTGAATTTAAACTTATGAACTTATTGCGAGTTACTTTTAAAACGTTGACTTGATAAAAGAAATATTAAAAAAATTAAAAATATAAAGGGTTTTTTTTGCCGTGCTCCTTTTGCTCTGCGTCACTCCGTTGGTATTTTCCCTCATCGTGTGCTGTAGATTTCTCGATTGAGTTTTTGCTAGTCGGAAGAGGCTGGAGTATTTGTATGCCGCTTGCGAATGCATCCGAGTGCCTCGTAGCTGAGCAACGAGGTTGAGGGAACGCGCGTCGAGCTGGAACCGTTGGTCCCTTGGGGGCTATTGCTAATTTTAATGGGGGATTTTCCCATTTGCATGAGCAGCTCATCGATACGCTCCGTTTTGACCTTGATGATGTTTTCCATGTGGGCCAAACGCTTTTGATTTGACTCAATGATGGCATCCTTGGCCTGATTATCGCGTGCCATTTTCTCATACAACGAATAGAGTATCATCTTTTGTGGCACCTGAACAATGCCATCGCCCACCTGTTTATTGACCACGACCGTTTTCACCTCATCATTCTCCTCCCAGATCTGTTCTTGTGCCAAAATCGCATTACGTGTCTCCACAACACGCTGACGTTTCTTCAGTCGCATTATCTCATGTAGAAGAACCTCGGCGGCGCCATGGGCTCCAGTTGAAAGCAGCTCCATAAATTCCCGGCTCAGTGTCAGATTGAATTTGGCCAGCACCTTGTAGTTGAAGGTCTCCCAATTGGCAATCTTTAGTTGAACGCTGCTGCGCTTTGGAAAGTTATTCAAGTCGACGAGTCGTGGATGATCGCGTTTCATCATCTCCGCCAGGGGCAAAACATCGGAGAAATCGCGTCGCAGTCGAGTTGTATTTATATCGTTCTGTTGGAGCCATTTGTGAACATCGGCGATCTCCTCATTGCTGAGGTTCTTGCTACTTATGGTGTGCATGCCGATCAGTTGATGTATAATTGATGTATATATATATATACCTATATACATATATATATTTGGTATACACACTGAATATTGTATATATCTCACGTGTCTGAGTTGAAAAGAACATTGAATTAAACCAGCATTTGAATTTCTGCCTCTAAGTTTGCTACGTTTATATTTTATGATCAAAAATCCTTTGCCATAATAACATAAGATATATGCATAACAGTGGATATAAGATTAAGCTGCACCAAATTTCAGCTTTAAAGCTCAACTGAGAGCCGAGTTCGGTCAGATGGGCATAAAATTAGCTAGTGAGTTCGATTTAACTACCTATATAGTATAAACATAATATTCCTACGTCATGCTGACTAGCTGAACAAAGCGAGTTTATTGCCTCTCATTTATTTTTGGTAGGGCTGCAAAGCTGTGCCAAGTTTTCATATCGAGCTTTTTACAAATTGTCACAGATTTGCGGTTAAACTTACTGGGCAAACCTTCAATTTTTTATCTTTATTGAGTTGTGATAAATACGAAAAGCATGACGTTTTCTAAACAGACAAAGCTCGTTGCAAAGCTTTTTGAATAAGCAAAAAACTTACTCTTATTTTGAATTATCTAAAAAGCTCTATACAACGTCACAGCTTATTGATAGGTATTGTGTAATTGCGCTTTTCATTGAGCTAATTCGCTTTAACCCTTAAATTTTATTACAATTCCGCACACTTTGGATCTTTGAATTGTCGATAAACGTTACGCAAAGCTTTCGATAACACCAAAGCTCATTGAAAAGCTTTTGCTCAAATAACTCACATTTACTCCTTCAAACAAATGATATCGTTAAGCTCTTAAGCAAAGCTCACATCAAAGCTTTTAAAAGAGCTTTTATTCCAATTAAACTGCATTTTTTTTTACTCCAACTTATTGCGAATTGTAAATTAAAATCACATCAAAATTTATAATAAAATAAAAAATTAATATTTTAATTAAACTATTCAAAATTACATATCATTTTAAATTGTATACAGAAAGGATAAAAACTTGGTGTTTTGTTGTGTTTACGCCTAAAACCAATTGCGAATTATAAATAAGAAAAAGCAAGGTTAAAATTTTCTTAGCTCCTGCTTGGTTTTTTTTTTCTTTTTATTTTGTTGCCAAATGAAATTCGAATCATAAACTAAAATTTAGCACAAATGCATTCAGAATATTGAAGAAGAACCCGTTAAGTGTGTGTGTGCGTGTCTTGTGTGAGCAGCCGAAAAAGAAGAGACAGAGATAGAGACATGGAGATGCAGAGAGAGATAGATAGTTAGAGATCTATATAGTAAGTTAGTAAGAAATGTTTGGTAATAAAGTAAGAATAAATAAATATATGTATATGGGTAGATAGAGAGATAGGAAGATTAATTAAATTGAGACAATTTGACGGGAAAATTGGCACCGGCGATGCCGATGCCTGGAATTGCAATTGTGCCTAATTTATGCTCAATTGTATTATTATTTGTGGTAGAACGAATGCGTTTTTTGGAACGCAAGCGTCGTTTGTTGTTGTTACTGTTACTGTTGTTGTTGTTTGTGTCAGCTGTTGTTGTTGCATGTTGAGTTGTTGTTGTTGAGGG
Source organism: Drosophila quinaria (assembly GCA_035047525.1). Classification (NCBI taxonomy): domain Eukaryota; kingdom Metazoa; phylum Arthropoda; class Insecta; order Diptera; family Drosophilidae; genus Drosophila; species Drosophila quinaria. Next base: position 35,085,844 of record JAWNPO010000455.1, read on the forward strand.
CTTGAAATGATTGACAGCATTTGCCACCTGCTGTTGCAATTCATCGATGCGTTCGCACTTCAATTGCAGCATATTCTCCAAATGGGCGCTCAATTGGTCAAAACGGGCGATCTTGTCGTTTTTTTGCTGCAACTGTTTGACGGCCTGCATGTAATGGGAATAAAGTACCGTACGTTGTTTTTGTTTTTGTACTTGTTGTTCACCTCTTTGTCTATTGGCACCAGCTGCTGAAGATTCGGAACCAATTGCATCGCTTCCAGTTGCTGCTGTTGTTGTTGCTGTTGCTGCCAGGGTCAGTCGACGATTGTTGCTGCTGTTGCCACGTGCGCGTTGCAAGATGCCCACATTGTGACCCATTTGCAATCTCTCGGAGCGTTTTAGTGCCGCCTGTGCCAGCTTCAGTGTCTTGGGCATATTCGGTTTGGGCGGCAACACAGAACCAGCATCATCGTCATCATCATCAGCATTTGTATTACTATTATCAATGTTCTTTTCGGCATCAACAACAACAGTTGCTTGTTGGGGCTCATTCAATTTATTCTCGGACTGAACAGCATTATGCTCGTCATCATCATTGTCCTCATCGTCAGAGCTGCCTTGAGCCTCACGTGCCTTGCGCTCGGCCGCCATTTGAAGACGCATTATGCTATAGAGCAACAGATCCACAGATCCTGGCACACTGCGCGCCACACGCACCATTTGATCACGCGTCAAATGGACACCGAGGCGGGCGAGAACACGTTTATTGAAGGACTCCCAGTTGGTCAGCTTATTCTGTACACTATTTCGCGGCGGATAATAATTCAAATCGATCAGATCCGGATAGTAGCGGGCCATTAGACGGGCCAGCGGCAATACGTCCGTAAAGGATCTGCGCAAATTTTTTGAATTGATGTGATTCTGTTCGAGCCATTGATTCAACTCGTATTGTTCCACTGCATTGAGCGATGTCTTTTTTGTGCTTGTCGTTTGTCTCGGCATCTCGAGATCTCTTCACCTCACCGGCTCCACTATTCACTACGATTTTAGATTAATTATTTACTTTTGCGTTAACCTTTGCCCTTTCTTCTTTACCAATTTAAATAACAAAATATCTCCAAAATATATAGACCGTTCACTTTCTGAGTTCTTCCGCGTTTATAGCTTTTGATTCTTTAATTTCCCTTACTTTAGTAAAAAAAAAAATATGAAAAGAAATAACTGAAATACGTTTAATACTTGAAATTTATTTACACTTTTTCGGTGCTCTGTGTGCTATTCTCCAAAAGCAACTGTTTTCTGACTAAACTAATAAATTCATTCGTAGCTTGATACACAAAAGCTGCCTAGATTTTTATTATGTTTTGGGTTTAGAGAATAATTGCAATGGGATTTTGATTGTATATAATATCAATTTCTTTTTAAATCTGCTATCATTAACAATTTTTACATTTTATGCAATAAATATATTTAATCGAAATTAATATTTGCCATTTCAATTTAAACTTAAATTGAATTTAATTTTTTTCAATAAATTAAAAATTATACAATATCTCTCAAAATATTTTTGACCTTGGAGATTTCTAGTACATGCCTAAATAATTTTATTTTTTTTTATCGATCGCCATTGCAACGAGTTTTTTATGCCTTGTTTATGGCTCAGCCTAAAAGCATGCAACACTTTTTCTTCGACACTTTTTGTTCTTGCTGTTATTACATTAATCATACGCCGCATTGACTGTGCTTGATTTGATTTTTTATTAAATGTCAATTGCAGATCGACGAGCAGCGTTGTTAATACAGTCGCCAATGGTGGCAACGTTGCCACTGATGAGCGTGCAACGACTTCCATGGCATCATTGCATTTGGCAACAACAACTACAGCCATCAAGAATACCTCAGGATCCACAACAACAACAACGGGAACAGGAACAACACTAAGCGAGCAACAACAACGTCTGCAACAGCAACAAATTGAGCAACTACAACAAAGACGTCAGCAGTATATAGTACAGCAGCTTAGTCTGCCGGAAACCTTCCACCCCGAGGATAGGTGAGTGGACTGAAATGAATAGCAATTACAGGGTATTCTGCTTTAGTAACTTTGAAATAATGTTGTCATCTAAAATTATCAAATTATTTTAGAAATCGAATATTATTTAAGTTTAAAAAAAAAATAATTTTTTTGTTATCGATGGATATCAATTGTACCATTGATTGTTTTTCAATATTCTATTATATTGACTTTTAAAACTCGATAGTAAATATCGGTAGTATTAAAAAAATCTATAATGAAAATTTCATAAAATTGTTGTTGTTATCGACGGTTATCGATTGTATATTAATATTCTATTATATTTTCTTTTGCTAATAATATTTACTCATACTGTTTCTGATATAAAATGATCGATTAGCCCATCGACAATATTTCAATACAAACTTATGGATTACACTATTGATTGTATTTAAAAATGTATTTTACCAAATTTTATTTTACTAATTTTCACCTAATCCACTTATAATAACAAGTTATCGATTGCACTATCGATAACATTTAAAAATACACACAGATTGATTCCAATGATCCTGATTCAATTAGTCTATTATTGATAACGAACTATTAGCATCGGTAGTGTTGTAAATTGTTACACTATCGATAGTATTGATGAAAGTGTATATTTTTAATTCTATTGCCCCGTTTAAATCGGTTAATTGACTTAACATTCAGTTTAGCTGCGATTCGTCACAACTTTTTTGCCAACTTCCAATGCCATTTTATCGATTACACTATCGATAGAATTGATAAAAGTGTAAATTGTAAGTTCCATTGCCCCGTTTGCAAAGCTTTAATCAGTTTAATTGTTTTTTTTTTCCACAACTTTCTTGCCAACTTGCCGATTGACCCATTTCCCAATTGAGTTATCTATCGTCAGGCATTTGTGATGTGTAAATGCTGGATGGTCGTCGCAATGGTACTACAATTGTACAATTGTCATGGGAATTGGTGAATTGGTGACCCTCGTCGGTCCGTCGGTCGGTCGCTCGATTGGACGATTGGCCGATAAGATAGGGCCTAGGCTAATGCGCACCTAACGACGCTGATCGCTGCAAAGCGTCGCTTGGCCACCTGTTGGCACACAGCTTATCGAACAGCAAATGTCGTTTTTATTTTTATTGTCATTTTTATTTATTTTTTTTTTTTTCTTCTATTCTGTTTATTGTTTGTTTTGTTTGCCAGCTGGCTGGTAGGCTCACGAGGCCTCAAAGAGAGGGAAAGGAATCGAGGGGGGTAAAGAAACGGAAAGTAGAATAATCATGCGGTGTATTTTATTTATTATTGATAAAGACGAACATTTCTGAGAATGCCAAAAAAGACTGCAAACTGTTTGCCGCATGTTATTGTCTGGTCATAAACTTCAATGTGACCAAAAACTCGAGTTTGCTGCCCTTACCACTTTCCCCCTTTCATTGGCATGGGTCGGGCAGGTGGCTGTTGCCAGTTTTCAACTGCCAGCTGCAAGATACTTTCTACATCATAGATTACGCCGTACAGCCAGCTGCGGAGTTTCACAGCCAACAAAACGAAGCGTAATCAATTAACAGATAACTTTTTAATGTTTTTATTTGCTTAACGATTTCCGCATAAAGCTGAACTAGTTGGGAAGTCAATAAACATTTTATATTTTTTGAAGGATCCCTTATTACAGCATTAACATAATCTAAGATTAGCGGAAGGTATGCACAACGAGTAGATTAAATTCACTGGTTGGTTTTATTACAATAACTCATTGGCATTGCTAGAGTTATTGATGTCTCAGTCTTGCTGACATCACTCACTAAATTTTAAAATCGATTCACTAACAAACTTGTAACTCATTGATACAAATTACAAGCAGCGAGTAGATTTATCGTCACTTGTTAATTTTCGATCACTCATTTGTGATTTACGTGAATCATCAACTTGTTGTCAACTTAATTACTCGTTGATAAAGACTACAATCAACGAGTAGAATACATATCACTCGTTAGTTTTTGTTTACATTTTTTCCACTAAGCGAAACTCTTTAAAAGAAAACAAGTGGGAAAGGCTGTAGCCGAGCTCCCGCCTATAGGATGCCCGCTACTTATTTAAATAAATTTAAAATATTTTTTATTGCATGCTTTTAGGCACGTACATTGTTTAAAAACATGAATCAACCGATCTATTTGTTCGATCTTGTTAATGAGTAGATTAATCACCACTCGTTAGTTATAATTAGCTTCTGTGCCATTTTGTACATTACTAATTAATTAGTAGCTCGTTGACGTAGGCCTCATCACTCGCTGGCTTTACTTTTCACATCGAGTACGAGATAGGCGCCCACTCGCTGTCAACTTTAAATTGAAAATCGTTTGATAAACAGACGGAATTTATTGATGGCACGTGTGGATGGGGGTAAACATACACACATATCACTGCGGACGGCAGTCCGCGCTAGTGACGAAAGCAGCACGAAGGGTGCGAAGGCGACTAGCATATATACACAGGAAGAATGGAAAATTTGCTATGACTGTCCGATCGGGTCGAGTTATGTACCGATCGAAAGGTATTAATTTTACTTACAAATGTGCATACTAAGACTTTTGAAAACTTACCTGGTTCGTGAGATAAACAGGTGTTAGTGGGAGGGGAAAATTTTAAATTATTGGAGCAAATGGGGCCGTTGGAGCCTTTTCGATTTTTATTTTAATTTTTTACTATTCTTATCAAAAATACGCGTCGAATGACACCTTGATCATCAAAATCCGATCACTGGTTCAGAAGATAATTAATTTTGAAATTTTTGGTGCCCATTTCAAAACGAGATGAAAAGTCAGTCTGTTTGTTTGTTTGTTTGTTTGTTAGTATCAAAGCGTTGATTTAGCTTAAAAGTTTGAATGAGGACTTGTTCTCGATCAAAAATCTAGAAACGTTTGTTCTACGACTTTTTCGAAAAAAAGCTAGTTTAGCGGGAAATCGCTAAAAACCGCTAAAATTAAAACCCCTATAGCATCCAAACGATATGAGCTACAGACGTGATCTATATATCGTTGGAAAGGTATTTTGAAGGGCTTTTAGGCAGACCTTTAAACTTTTTTTCTAAAGTGCATAGGTAAAAAGCAACAGGTGAAATAAGATATTTTGTCCCACATTTTGGCGGTTTTTGAGAAAACGACGCTAACGATTTTTTTTAGCTTTCAATATGTTGTAGTGTATAAAATTTCGCGTTTTTTGATATATGATAGAAAAAATTTTACCGATGGGTTTGGAAGATATTACTTATTAACTGAATATACTTTTTACCTTTACACTACTGCATGTACTAGTACATATGCAGTATGTACATGTGCATGTAAATCGCCAAAAACCACAGCTTCCAAACAATAGAAGCTACAGATTTTATCTATATATCGTTAGAAAGGTGTTTTGAAGGGCTTTAAGCCTAGCTGTAAGCTTTTTTGCTTAAAAGCACAGGTAAAAAGCTTCAGGTGAAAGAAGGTTTTTTTCCCACATTTCGGCGATTTAAGAAAAATCTACGTTTCAAATGACTTTTAAATATGTTATTTGTTGTAGACAATTCAATTTCACGTTTTTGACATATAACACACAGCCGTCAAATTTCGTTTGGGCAAGATATTACCTGTTAACTGAATATATCTTTTACCTTTACACTTCTGCATGTACATATGCAGTAGCATGCATACAGCAGCAGCAAAGTGTCATAGCAGCCAGAGTTTGAGAGTGCGACTAGCTTTTGCGCTTGGCATGTGTGTTTGTAAAGGGAACCAGTGTTGCCAGATAAAGATATACTGTCCAAAAAAAAAATTCAATTTCAAAATTTCTGATGTCTTATTCAAAAATTTCTGATATCTTATAAAAAAAACCTCTTTACGAGGTAAAAGTCTAGTGACGAAAACAGTTATATGCCCCAAAATTTCTGATATCCAATTTTGTGACGAATAACATTAAGTTTGACATATAAATTATTTTAAAAAAAATTTTTGCATTCGGCACTGCGCAAAACAGTGGTTTTTATTTGGTATGAAGAATTGAGACATTTTAGCGCAATGTGCCGAGTGCCAAAATTTTTTTTAAAATAATTTATATGTCAAACTTAATGTTATTCGTCACAAAATTGGATATCAGAAATTTTGGGGCATATAACTGTTTTCGTCACTAGACTTTTACCTCGTAAAGAGGTTTTTTTTATAAGATATTCATACATACACATGTACATACATATGTTAAGAGATGTGTACATGCTTAGTACATTATTTATGTTTAATAACCACTTGAATTGAATTGCATTCATGTTCTCGTATAACGGATTGATAAGCGTTTCACATGATTCACGACATTCACATGATGAATAATAAACGGCGGGAGAGGGGAAACGAGAGGGGGTAGGGGAAGGGGGGATAATGTCGTGCCCCTCGTTCAACGTCATGTGATGACTCACAGTCGTAACATTCAAGAGGTAGCCAATTGTACTCACAATTAGTGTCATATACACATATATACTCACTTATAATCAGGGTCTGATATTTTATGGAATATCATCGGACTCGTTCCTTTTGATGAATCATATTTGCCACCAGGTGGTAATTATTGCTTAGTGCCTTACGCAGAATGTGGATGGATCCTTAACAAAGTTTACAGAATTCATTAAATTGCTTACATTGTACGGGAGAAGAAATTCTCTTCTTTTCACGTATTTACTGATAATACACTTTTGTATTATCTATTATTTAAACAGCGTACTTAAAATATTGTTTACATTTCATTTTAAATGCTATCAGATAATTAAATAATTAATTGACACTTCGGTCATCTATTGGAAAGAAAGAATTCCAACTTAAGCAATTAACTAATTGTAGTAGAACACACTGAGCTATTTACTATCTCAAGGTGGCTGCAATCTGGAAACTTAAACAAAGCACATTCACATGTAGCTGACATGCCCTGTAACATGCAATTATAAAAGTAGGGTATGTTAGACGTAGATTTAACTCCAATATTTTACGCATTTACTTTTTTTTGCATACTTTCAGGCGTCGCTTTGGGTTTTAAATGGTAGACAGGACGAGCTATTTGTAGATTTACATACAATTTCAGTTGAAACTGTTAATAATATGGTTATTGTTGCTAATAATAAGAGTTTACTGTACTGTGATGTTATTTTATATCAGTGACAAGGATATAACATTAAATAATCAACAGAGTGCTGCTGTGATTTTACAAAGCAAACAGAGCCACTTAAAAATATCTGATTGAGCCAAAAACAAACAAAAAATTAGCCATATTAGACTAAAAAAGAGCCAAAACTTTTGTTTTTGCAGTTCATGTTATTTTTGCATTTATTTAAATAAAAAATATTTCGTTGACAAACACTTAAAGCAATAACACACTTTTGCAAAGTAAATCACGTTTTCATCTTAGTCTAGTAATTATGTTATTAAATAAAAATAAATATGTACTTCAACCTAAAACTATACAAAATAGCTGATTCTGAACTGATGAAAAAAAGAGCCAAATCCAAAAAAAAAGTGCCATTGCGCCAACACGTTGAAGAAATACCAATTTTTGATCATAAAAGTGTCGTCTGTATAACATTAGTTGATCAACAGTGTTATCCTTATGCAGGGGTCGGCACGTCCCTATCTTGCGCGCATAGGAAACTTGCGTGGCGACTGCGCTGCCGCTCGCATACACTCACTTACACGTCTCTGCTACGATTTGTTTCTGTTACGTCGCTGTTATTCCGCTTGTAGACGAACAAAAATGCACACTAACGTAATGCAAACATAGGAATGTGTAGGTGCCGACTACTGTCCTTATGTTTACTCACTTCAACTGCAGCTGTTAATAACAGAGCTTTCAAGTGCTTTTATCCGCTTAACATCATTTAATGTTACTTCACTGTTAAAAAGCAAACAGCGCTGCTAGTGTCGCTGCCAGTATCGCTGCTGTTGTCGACGCAGGCAAAAACCCAACGCCAACTGTCGTTACCGGCGCTGTTAAGCATTTCAGTAATTGTGAGACGCTGGCGCAGGCACAACGAGCGACCGGCAAACGAAGCAAAAATAAAAACTCGTAAAAACGAAAACAATTCAAAATAAAGAAAGAAAAGCAACAACTGCAACTGTTGAATGCAGAGGCCAAACGCCGTTAGTAACTGACACTCAGTTGGACAGTTAACAGTTAGAATTCTCTCTCTCCAACTCCCTTTTCGATTTAGTTTGTGTTTGACGAACTTCAAGTGCGCGTGCTTTTCAGCCGAGTTCGTTGTATACAATTTATTTTTTGCAAGTGCTGTGAAACGATAAAGTGTAAATAAATTACACTTACATTGTTGATATTGATAAAAAATAATAAACATGCATGTGGTTGGCGAAAGTACGCGTGACAGTGCACGTCTTAGTGTCTACTTTGAGCAGGATCTCTTTGATGACGATGACGACAGCATCGACAGGTCGAAAGCGGAACGCGTTGATATTCGCCGCATTGCGGATGATGATTCCTTGCTGGAAATCTCCGCTATTGATAGCAACAACAACGACAGCAGCAAACATAACGATACCATCGAGAGCAACGAGCTTAACGAAAGCAGCGAGCACAACAACAGCAATGTCACGCCTCCTCCGCCTGTAATGCGGCGACACAAAAGCAACGGACGCTCTTCTCACTCGCGCTCCCGTGAGCGCAGCTTTGTCTATGCTGCCAGCGGCGCTGTCGTCGACGGCGCACGCACTGTGGCGCGAACATTCAAACGAATGTCGCTCATCGAGCCCAGCAGCAGCAGCAGCAACATTCGAGAGCGAGCGCCGCAAGAGAGCATCGCACAAGATGGCGTCGAGCGGCTTAAAGCGAATGCAAAGCACAAACAACAGTACAACTCCACACCGTAAGTGAGATGCTGCAGGCTTAAAATAACTGTCTGCCAGTGTCTTATACGTATTAGAATTGGGAGTACTCTGTCAATATATGTACATGCGCGGATTGCAAATATAAGAGTTGGACTGAATCTCAAGTGAAAGAGATTTTTGTAGCACACCCGCATATGAGAGATGAAATATGTGAGGATGTTTTGGGGAATCCCCCTGAACAATGTAATGGCACTGCATCTTTATATATATCATCTGAATTTAATATTAGTTTGAACAGATGTAACTGACATTTCTTGACATCTTTGGGATTCTAAGATTATGAATTTAGTTAATAGAGATTCTGAATATGGATTCCATTTCATTCTCTTTATACCTATAAGATCGATTAGGCACTAGTATTAGGTAACCAATATTAACTAATGTACATAAGCTTAACAGATCGTGAAATATAAATATATAAGAATGTTTGAATATATTCTGAACTTTTGCATAATCGAAGAGTCTTCTGCCAAATGAAATATTGTCAAGATATAAAGAGCTTGCATAAGTCTCAAAAGTCTGTTGTCATAAGGCATTTAATCGCTTTCTTTATTTAAAATGTTGCCTCAACGTTACGAAAAATTACGAATTTCATAATTTATGGCTAATATTTCTGCGATAACCCAATTGGCTGACCAACTTTTAACTTCCACGTATAACATGTATTTATTAATGGAAGATGACAACATATATTTTAGCTGAGTAAACGACTTGTAAAAGTTCAGGACAGGTCATTTGGTAATTTTGTTGGTAAGAGTATGTGGCCAAGATAACAAGTTCAGGCAGGTCACTTACTCCAAAAATGAACTAAATACGTTAGTTGAAGACAATAGCTTAAGAAACAGCCGATAAACACCTGGCACTCTAGTTACCAATGTTTTCAATTTAAGATGGGGATTAGATTTGATGTGCTTATCTTAATTTTTTTGTAGAGAATGTGTTCATCAAGAATGTCTCCAGAGGTCTGTCCTCTTCGTGGGGTTGACAGCCAAAGCGTCGGATGATTCATGCCTGTTTCGTCGTATAGATAAAAGAATAAAAAAAATATATAAAAATAATGCTTATCAGTTACATTTGGAATGTAGGCAACTGAACTGTCTCAGCTAAATATAAAATTAGATCATTTGAATACGAGACAGTCTGCAGACAGAGAGATAGAGAAAAATGGAGCGAGAGAGAAAGTTTGAGATAAAGAAAACTTTTATAAATCTTGTCAATAAATTGAGAACGCACATGTCTCCTGATAACCATCATCGATAGTTAATTCCATTGATTATTTAATCAGTCAGTCATCAGTAATGTTGGCATTCGATCAGCTGGCTCGATCATCCAGTTTTCTTTTACTTATAGCCCATTAAGCATTACCTTGCAGTCTAACACCTGACAATCGGCACCTGTTGCCTCAAAGCTCTATCGCTAATTGTACCCTGAATTCAATTAAATACCGTTGTTACTTCCACCTGTATTGCTTATACCCTCTACTCATAAAAGTTGACAATTGTGGCAGTCACGACTTAACTCGGACTCTTCATGCAATGATCAAACAACAAATTTAAAATAATAATATTTTCCCTATTTATTAAACATAAAATTTAAATTTGTACAGCCTAAGAACATTCGTCTCAAAAATGATCAGGACACATTTATTTGTCTACAGTCTGATCTCTATGATCATTAGTTTCTATCACTTTTTCAATACTCGCTCATTTCTATATCCTGTAAATTTCCTTATCAAGTATTCCAATTATTCAACCCTTTTAGTATGCTTTTTCTTTTCACTTATAATTTATGTTACTTTAAACTCAATTACAGGGTATCTTTCAGTAGTTTACTGTTACTTTTTCCTTATTTTATTGCCCCTGATTAAATGAGTCACGTAATTTGCTACTTTAATATCGATAGCACAATATTATGAACTTAATACTTTGTTGCAGTCATCTTGGGAGATGAAACATGGTCTGGTCAAAGCTCTTAAGCTTTATCTGTCTTTCTCTTATCATTGAATAAGTCGAATTCTGATAAGTCAGTGGCCATGGCCTCGAGGTTGTTATCTGTGCCCTAGAAATGTAAGCTTGTAATTTGATAAAGTTTTATTTATAGCACGATCAGCTGTGACTAAGAATAGAGAGATGTTTTAAGCATGTGCTTTAAGCCTTTCAAGTTGGGATTTAAACTTTAAAAGTGAAAGTGAGCCTTGAGTTGATTAATTGGTCGGGTAAGCTTTTAAATTGCTGCAAACTCTTTGCAGGGATTAAAACCGTAACCGTTAACAGGTAGTAACCGATTGAAACTGGCAACCGTAACTGAAACCGTAACCGTAACAAAACTTTTGTATTATACCGATGCCGAAAAACCGAGTTAATTCAAACCGATAGAACCGTACAGAAACTGATTCATCCATGACGGTTAAAAATCATAAAATATTATCACGTTGTTAAGGTGAAGTCATCGTTTTTTAAACTAAATTTAATATTCACTTCTGATCCAATATAATTTATATGCAAAGTAGCAGTTTTTGGAATTTTTTTTTAAAGTTTCTATTTTTTTGACCATAGGATAAAACGTATGAAAACGAAGAAACCGTTTGAATAATACAAAACTATTGTTAACCCATTAAGAAGCCTATGAAAATTTTGAATTTTTGTAAAAGTCTACTTTTTAAAAACTACTACTAAAACATTTTTTAAAGGCCTCTTAACTGGAGAAACCTTAAAAAAAAGTAAAATTCGCATATCTAGCAAAGAAATATGTACAATAAAAATACATTCGTATTAATTTATGTAAATTATGGTTTACTTTCTACTTGCAGTTCCTTGCCCCAAAGCAACGCCACATCGGGGGCGCCTCTCCAGCCAAGTGGCAGTGTCCACAGTCTCGGCAGCAGTTTCAGTCACAGTCCAAGGAGCAGCCAGAGTCACAGCCAGAGTCACAGTCACAGTCAGAGTCACAGTCAGAGTCAGGGCAACAAAGGCGGCAACACGGCCAAGCAACATGATCAGCAGACGTCCGCGGTGGCAGCGATCTCCTCAACCTCTGCCGCCGCTGGCGTCGCGGCAACTTCCCAAGTCCCGACCGCAACTCCGCCGGAAAAGGAGAAAGATAAAGATAAGGAGAAGGAGAAGAAACGTAAAGAAGTCTCCAGTTCGCGTGTAAAGAAATTTCATCGTCACTTCTCTCAAGTCTCCAAGGATGAAAAGCTGATTAATTGTGAGTTTTGAACGCCAGGTGGCGCTTACAGTGCACCGTTAAATTACCTTATAGGGAATATTTGTAGATTTGAAGTAGACTTTGTCAAGAAACTGGTATATAGCTATGAGATTTTAATCTTTAACTACATCCAATTAAAATATCTGTATGAAATCTTTGAAAAGATTTTTTCTTATTCTCCATAAACATAACAGAAGCATCACATTTCTAAAATATGTTTTAAACAAACTATAGATATGAAATTAAATATATTTTAACAATTCCCTGGTTACATAAATCGAGAGAAAATCAGATCTTCAGATCTATTGTATTACCAAACCGATAACAATTTCTTGTTTCATATTATTTTTTGTAGACTTTTCGTGCGCTCTAGTTGGAGACATACCTCTCCAAGGACATCTTTACATAACGGAAGATCATTTTGCATTCTATTCAAACGTTTTCGGTTATGTAACGAAGGTAAATGAAAATGAAATGTGCGTTTCATTTGATGGTGTCATCTAACATTTGGAATTCTATACTTTAGGTTGTTATACCAACCACTTCGGTAACTAAAATCTCCAAAGAGAAGACGGCCAAGATCATACCAAATGCTGTGGGCGTGGCCACGGCCGATGAGCGTCACGTGTTTGGCAGCTTCATCAGTCGGGAGGCCGCCTTCCGTCTCATGTGCACGGTCTGCACTCAGCTGGCGACGGGCAACGAGATCCTGCCGAAGCCACTGCCCGTGGACGTCGAACTGACCGAGGAGTATCTCAACGACGACGACAGCAGCTGCTCCATCAGCGGCAACGAGAGTCCGCCACATTTACGATCCGCAGCTGCCGCCGCCGCTGCTGCTGCTGCTGCTGCTGCTGGAGGCGCCTCCGAACCGGAAACGATGCTCAGGCAACGCAATCTCAGCGACAGACATTCCGGTAAGAACTCCCTCCCGATTTAAAAGAATACATATAAAAGATATGTGTAAAGAAACCTCTGTACGAGGTAAAAGTCTAGTGACGAAAATTTCGCTTAGTTCTTAGTTTCTGTACCTAGAGCTAGAGCAACCAAAATTTGACATATAGAGTGCAAAAAGGACCGTGCAAACCGCATAACTCCATAACATCCATAGTTTTAAAGATATAAGGCTCTATTAGGTAGTGAACACTATATTTATTATTTTCAGTCATCCCAACAAATTTGATCAATATTGGAACAATATTTAGGTAGTTATGAGTGTTTTACAATTTTTGGTACAACTTCAGCGCAATATTTTTTCAATCGATTAAGTATAAGAATCAGAAAAAACTGTCAACAATTTATAAATCTATTAAATAATGCGTTCTTAAGGTGCATTTACACTAGTTGACAAGCTTGTCAATTTAAACTCAGTAGGCTGAAAATTTTGATGGCAACTTAGTCAACTCAAGTGTAAACGGTGGTCAACTCTAAGCAAAATAGCGTTGACCTGGTAAAAAGCAAAGCCGACTTAGATGAAATTGACAAGTTTATATACAGTTGAACTTCCATAACTATAACTATTCTATAACTCGAATTTCTTTCTAATGAGTGGCAGTAAAATTAATAAGCTTAAGAAAAACCACTCTATAAGTGGAATATCTCCATAACTTGAACCTTTTCTTCGGATAAGATTGATTCGAGTTAGGGAAGTGCGAAGGTATATTGCAATGTCTTGGAAGTGCTTACGGGGTATATATGTATTCAGTCATCCCGATTTTGATCTGTTTGATAAATTGCTCAACTCTTGCTCTTCTCCCTTGCAGATCTCCAGGGCAAGAGCACGCTGGCAGTGGACAATGGAATATCGTTGGTGGGTCAAATGATGGCACGCAGCTCGGCTCCATCGGCGGTTCACTATGAGGCTGAAGGATGTGGAGGAGGAGGAGGAGGAGGTGGCGGCTCTGGCAGCCGTCAATCCACATCACACTCAACTTCCGCCTCCAGTTCAGGACCAACTTCCAGCTCATCCTCGCCCATTACCGTTGTCGGCATGGGTGTCAATGCGAGTGTGGGCGTGGCTCCGCCCACAGCAACAGCAACAGAAAGAACAACAACAACAACAACGCGCAACACAATTGGCAGCAGATTGAGTTCAATGCGTTCCCGTCTTCGTCAACAGCTGCCAACGCTGACAGAGCTGCATGTTCTCTACTTGGGCATCATGTTGGCCATCATGTTGGCCCTCTTCTCCGTCTTTCTGCTTTATCGCATTCTGGACATTGAGGCCAAAACACATTTATACAATACGCCAGTTGACTTCAATTTGGTAAGAGCTATTTTAATATATACGTATTTAAAATAAACCTTCTTTAACATTTTTTTTTTTCATCTTTTTGCAGCGCTCGGGCAACGATGAAGATCTATTTGCGGAAGCTTTGCGCTGGCAGAAAGAGCTTCAGGATAAAAGCACAGCCGAAGCTCAACATATATTATCCAAGAATCTAGAACAAATATCCAAGGTGAGTTCCAGATTAACAAAACAAAATATTCACAGTTTAATCAGGCAATAGAAACTGCTTTTATTTATACTAGAAAACTTTAATGCGGGCGCTTTTAATGGAGAGTAAAGCAGTTTCATTTTTTAAAGAGCTTTGAGAAAACTTGAGTTTAAATCAAAAAGAGAGAGACAGCTTTTTTAAGCTTTTAAGAAGGTCACAACCTAAGAGAGGAAGCTTTATATAGAGAGTAAAGCAACTTTTCCGGAAGAGCTTTATTCTGACAGTGAGCGAGTTAAAAGTTGAGCTTTAATCACAAATATCTACAATTTAATCAGGCAATAAAGAAAGCTTTTGCGAACTTCAAACTCTGCATATAGAGCTGAGAAGCTTTACTCGGTAGAGTTTTGATCTCTTGAAACCGACAGACAAAGGCAGATAAATACGCAAAATCTGTGATTATCAGAAACGTAATCTGCATAATCTTATCAATAATGTTGGTTTGGTCAACTGGTCTTCTAGACTTGCTGGCGGAATTGTTGAATGGGTTAGATACTTGAGCAAGTTTTTGTTATTTTTGTTTGTGCTTTCCAGAAGTCTATAAAAGAGCTGTCAAGTGATAATTATATTTACCAGCAATATATAGAATATAAAATAATACTAATTATATTAATGATATTTATTTCTATTATCTCTATTTCCAAACAGGTGCGTCGCAGTTTGGAAACGCTCTCGATGCTGATCCATGACAGGAGAGCGGGTTATGCACAGCCCGAGACGGAGATGGAGACACAAATGGATATGGCTATGAATATGGATATGGAGGGGGCGGGAGGATTAGAGTCAGAGCCGTTGCCAAATGTCCATGTGGCCACCTCCTCCTCCGATTTTAGTGACTGATTTTGCTCTATTGTCTTCCCCTGTTTCCCGTTTTTTTTTTTTTATTTCATTTTATTCTTTAGTGTTAGCAAACAAATCAAGAAGAAACAATTTTATATAGTCATAATGCGATATAGTATATATATATATAGTGGATTTAAATGAATTATCTGGAATTAGCGCTAAGAAAAAGGGTGTTTAATTTTAAGCTCCAACTAAAATATGCATCCAAATTCAAGTGGCAAGTTGCAAGTCGCATAAACTCCTGTCTCTTCTCTCTCTATTTATATATAGACGTATAGATTTAATCGGAAACATTTCATAAGTAGTCTGATTCTGCTCCTGTTCCTGCTTTTGCTCCAGTTTCTGATTCAAATTTCAACTTGGATTTTAAATGTTTTACTTTATTTTTAAGTTTCATGAAATAATTGAAATGAAATTAAAGTTTGTATCTAAATACAATTAAACGAGCAACAAAAACAATTTCATTTGTATAAATAATAATCCTGTGATATGCATATTTAAGTTTTTTTTTCTACTTTTTTTCTCTATTTCTTAAGTCGAAAACTATCTCTGTATAAAAATAATGCTTTATAAAATGAAAAAAAAATTAAACGAATTTCTTTGTTTTTAGTTGAATTTTTTATTACTATAATTATGTTTAACTATTGCAGACTGCAAATACTATCTTATTATTAGTTAAAAATAATGAATTTGTAAATTTGTATCTTAATTACACACACATATGTATATGCAAAGCAAAGATACCCTATAGAAATATACAACTACCAACATATACTACAAACTCTATATATATTTAATAAATAAATAAGTGAAATTAAAAACAAAATCTTTTTATTATATCAACTATATACCCAGTATGACTTCTTACATAGGGTATATCTGTGTTGACTTATCAATTGAATTGGCCGCAAAACTGATAAATTCTTTAATCTTCGTCTTAAACATTTCCAGGCTAAGGCTGACCAAAAACAACTAAAAAATATAAATTCCTTGATAACTCGATAACTAGCTGGTCGATTTGAATGTCCTTTGGCCAGTTCATAGTCCTTTCTGAAAAGATTCGTTTGGCACAAGACACAGTAGAATCCTGCCAAGGATTCAGAAGTACCAGCAACTTTTTCTTGTAAAAAAAAGTCCTTCCAATTTACTTATTTGCAGGACGATTGAGATTTTAGTTATTCTTTCTGAACTATTACAAGCGGCTTCATCGATGTGAGAAGGGACATCCGAATAGTCCTTCAAAAGGCCAAGCTACGTTAACTTTTGTGTTTTCGACATTATTTCTGAGTAAAACAATTGGCAAAATTTAATGAGATTGATGATAAAATCCTGGAAATCCTTGGATACCAAATGAAAGTCCTAGCTACAATGACTACCAAAAGATGGGCCTTTTTGAGCTTCTTTTTTTTTTTTTTTTTATTTTAAATATAAGAAATGATGTTTTTACAAAGACAGGTGTCCCTGCTACCTTATTAGGCAACTTAAACAAATCAGAAAATTAAACTAAAACAAAAACTATTTACCAAAATGACATAAAGAAATGGTTTTAATTTTTTGAGCTTCAAGCCAAGATATTATCAAGTTAGCAGTATTGAATAGTTATGCTTGCTGGATAACAAGCCTGAAATGAGTTAAAGCTTAGAGAATTTTGCAAGGATCTGTATTAACGATTAAGTTTCAAGGATAATAAGATTGGCTAAGCATCATCCAAATATTTTAGTCTGAAACGGTTCTTTTGACCCTTCAGTTTACAGAATATAGTCTCTTCTATTTAAGATTAATGAAAAGGTTTATACATAATGAATTAAATATTGGTTTTTATTATAGACTTTTCATTCTGTAGTTCACAGACTATACGAGTATGTTATCCAATGAAAGTTTTTGCACAATAAATCCATATGTTGTCATTACAGTTTCTGTCAAGTTTCATTTTATTTTATCGCTGTGCATATATCGCCAGGATCACACTTCCTTCTGTCCTCCAGCCACTATAAAGATGCTTTAACAATTTTGTATTCAAACAGATGGCGTTGTCTAACTAACTGGTCTAACTATTTACTTAATTAACAGCTTAAACTATGTTTATTACGGCATGTCACAGGAACTGAATGGGCGGGCGGGTTGATAGGTTGCCATCGATAGGGAAATTGCAGAAGGATGCGCTAGGCAACCGGCTGCAGGCCCAACGCATTAAAGATGGTCGGCTCCGTGGGTGGCACCTGTTTGTCCTCGTGATGTTGCAGCAGCTTAAAGATGCCCGTCCCAATGCCCGCTGGCATGCCCAAAATGATGCGCTCCGAGACGCCATTGATGGCATCCGTCTGGCCATAATAAGCCGCATCAAACAAATGATCCGCCGTCTTCTCAAACTGTAAAAGAAGCAAGGAAAAACTGTGAGTTGAATGTGGGAATTGAAGAAAAGTAACAACGCCTCACCGATGCCAAATTGAAGACACTCTCACGCATTTTGGCCAGGCCATGGCGAGTGATGCCCAGAACCTCGCCACGTGCCGTCATCTGACTGGCCAGCAACATGATGTGACGCCAATCGACACTCATGCCATGTCCCTCCATCACGTCCGTAATCTCGCTCATGATAATGGTGCGTGCCGCCTCAATGCCCAGTGTCTGATAGATTTCACAGATATTATTGCTCCTGGTTTTATTGCCAACAACGCCATGTGTGGCAATCACTTCGCGCAGTCCGTAGCCCTCGATGCATAGCTTATAAGTGGGCGGCTGATGGGCATCGTCCACTGCAATGACGGCACGCGCAATGTTCGGCAATCCAGCCACAACCACATTCTGTATGGTCGTCGCCAGACGTGCCAATTCAGCATTAATTGTTGCATTCCTTGTCGTCTCGACACGCACAATGATCCGTGATTTCTTTGGTGCCGCATGCACCTGATGCGGCTTGATGCGCAGACGTGACTTCAAGATGCTGCACACAATGCTATCCAGATCAATGTGCAGTCCCAGCACCTTGATACGCGCCATATCAATGCCAATCACCAGATGACAGCTGATGGGACCGCAAACCAACTCCACATACGACGAGAGTTCGCCTAGCGTTGTCTTCTCAATGCGCACCTTGACTTGACGTGCAAACTCCATGCTCGTATTGTTCATCAATTCCGCCGTAATAATTGGCGTAGATATCGTCTTCGTGGCATTGATAATCTCCACAACGCGTGGCACTCCCTGTGTGATGTTCATCGAGGCGACACCGGCGAAATGGAACGTCTTCAGTGTCATTTGTGTGCCCGGCTCGCCAATACTCTGGGCCGCAATGGCACCCACTGCGGTGCCGGGTTCGCTGACAGCTAGATTATAACGATCGTTGATGCGGCGCAGAAATTCCAAGAGCTGCTCGGCACTGATGCTTTCAATCTGTTGGCACAACTCGCTGTGATTTGCCCCATAGCGTCGCTGCAGTTGCCCAATGCGCTTCGCTACAGTCTTCAAATGGTTGCTGTGAATTGAAAAATGTACTCGTTACTTTTTAGCAGAGACCTCAACAAGTACAGTTCATAAAATATAAATTTTAAAATAAAAATTATTAGTTAAAAAGTAAAAAAAGCAACTGTTATTCTTTTACGATTTTTAAATGGTTGCTGTGAATTGAAAAATTTACTCTTTACTTAGTCTTAACGGTTGAAATTCTTAAAATATATAAATTACCAAATAAAAATTAATTGTTCACTTTTATCAAAGTTGAAAATTATGCTCGTTACTCGTTACTTTTTAACAGGAATCAAAAGTTTACAAAAAAAAAAAGTTTATCCGGTTCTTAGAATAACTATTTTAGCATACATCCTGCTCATTTTTTTAACTTGAATAATTTTAAACTCATAAGCCTTAATTAACTCTTCGCTTACGTTACATCCAGTTTAAAATCCGCACGCGCTTCTGCAAATTCCGCATCTTTTAGCATCTCTTCCGCCATTGCGACTATTTGCCCTGCCTCCAATGATGGTCGATCTCCTCGTGGTTGTTGTGCCCTCAGATTGTCGTATTGATGGTTCAGATCGACGGGTTTGTTGCGCGTCTCCATCGACACGGGATCAAGTCCATCGCCACCATAAATGGTGTCCACCATTTCATTGATTGCATTGCGTACTGTACCATCGTAGTGAACGACTAAATCCTCCAGACATTTGACCAAACGACGCTGCAGATAACCCGTCTCAGCGGTTTTGACGGCCGTATCGACGAGACCCTCTCGTCCGGCCATTGTGTGAAAGAAGAACTCGGTGGGCGTTAGGCCCGAGTAGAAACTGTTCTGGACGAAGCCACGTGCCGCAGGTATAGCAGCTGCAATGAATCAAACAACAAGTAATAAGTAACGAGTAATATAAGGATAATAATGAGAACGGAGAGGCAAGGAAGCGAGTAATGAGAAAGAAGAACAACAGAATGGGTAATGAGAAATGTAATGCAAGTACCGAGTAAAAAGTAACGAGTAACGATAAAAGAGAAGAAAAACAGAGATAAAGAAATAAATTTGAAACGAGAAAATATGAGAAATACAAGCATCGAGTGATATGGTAAGTAACGAGTAGAATAAACCAATAATCGAGAAACAAGAGGAAAAGAAAAAGTAACAGGACAAGCATGTGACGAGTAATCAGTGAATTGCAACGAGTAACGAGAGATTAAAGATGAGGTGTGACATAAAAAAAATAGTGAGGTGGAGTGGAATATTTAATATGCAACAACGAGTCATCCACTGATAATAATGAGTGACATTGTAAAGAGAATTCCGAAGCATGCAACGAATAACCAATGACAACGAGTAATAAATAAGAAGGAAAGTCAAATAACGAGTAGCTATTGACGAGTAATGCTTACAGTGCCTGTCGAAATGCGGAAGAGCGCGATTTTCGAAGCCATTGGGCACTCGCTTGCCACTGATGGCCTGTTGACCGACACAGGCGATCATCTGGGAGATGTTGATGTTGGAGCCCTTCGATCCACTGAGGGCCATAATTAAAGCACTGTTTGTGGGATGCAGTTCGGCAAAACACGTCTTGGCAGCCTGTTCACGAATGCCCGAGAGTTCACGGAGCATGACAGCCTCGAGGGTCTCGTCGGGCGTACAACCGGGTTGACATTGAAGGGTGCCCGCCTTGAGCTTATCGATGTACTCGTTACACTTGGCATAGCCTCGCTCCAACAGGATCTGCTTGTGTTGCAGCAACTTTGCACTCGGTGTCACATCGCTGATGCCAAAGGAGAAGCCACGATTCTGTATGAAAAACGATGCAATCTAAAAATAGAAGAAATAAACATATACAACTATTTTTACAATTTCGCGTTAAAATTGTTAAAATTCTTTAACAGTTTAATTGTGATGATTTCCCTGTATTTGCAAAGCCCTCTACTAAACAAGGCCGTAAAATCGCGTCATCTTCAATGCCAGAAACAGAAACAATTCTGGCGAAAGTCACTTGAAAGATCTTTTTGATAATGCCAAAACCCCAGACAAGATGCAGAGGGTAGAAAGAGGGCCAAGGAACTAAGCACGTAAATACCCCGGTCTATAACCATTTAATTGACTGAAATCGCTTGTTGGAACAAGCAACAGGTAACGAGCTAATTAAATGACACTACACTACAAAATATGAAATACTTCGATTTAATTAATTTGATTAAATTGGGGGACTATTTTTGCTCTTTTATTACTTTCTTCTTTTTTCCATTTTGCTTTGTGTTTTACTTTCGTAAACGCTTCTCTGGCTTGCTCTACAATCATATGCTAATGATGCATAAAATTGTTTTATTTCTTTTAATATATTAATTCGTAAGAATATTCCTTCGCCTTTCCTCTCTCTTGAGCAGCGGTTTATTTTTTCATTTCTGCTTTATGTTTGAAATTCGTAAACGTTTCTCTGGCTTTGCTTATATTTGTACACAGAATATCATGTTGAAATAACTTGACTTAAGTAAAGAAAAATAATAAAAAAAGGTATTTCTTCATTTCTGCTTTATGTTTGACATTCGTAAACGTTTCTCTGGCTTTGCTAATATTTGTAGACAGTTTATCATGTTGAAATAAAGTGGCTCAAGTAAAGAATAATGATACCACCCTTTTTGCACCATTTTCAACCCAGTTTGCAGTAATCAATGAAACCTATGTCTATTCAATTTGTAGCATGAGTTTACAACTGTTACAACAGTTTTCCCCAGCCAACTTCCCTTCCCGTGTTTGGGGAAATTACCCGAACTTTGTTTGCTAGTGTTGAAAACAAGTGTCAGTGTTATCAGTGATAAGAGCTGCTTCTTTGTTGGACAAAAGGAATTGACAAGAGACAGAAACACGGACAGATAGAGACAGAGAGCGAGAGAGAGAGAGAGGGGTAGAGAGAGGAAGAAAAAGCGAGAGAGTTTTAAGTAGTACGAAATTGGCGTGTGAGTAATTAATCTTATCGAGGGAGCTGGCCAAATAACAAGAACACGACAGCTCGTGTTAATAACAAATTGTATAAAAGAAGCAGGAGGGGCAGAGAGGGTGAAGAAGAGAGGGGAGAGAAGAGCTAGGCATACAGTGGCCCGCATATAATTGCGAAAAATGTCGCAATGTCGCGCAGACGAAAACGAGCAACAAACGAGAAACCAGGTGACAACCGAAAGAAAAGGGGGAAATGAGAGTAAAATTCAAGGATTTGGTCAGCAGACAAGCAAGTTGCCACTTGTGGCTGCCACAAGTGCTGTTGTTGTTGCTATTCACCACACTCTTAACCGAGGCAGCACCATCACAGCAGCAGCAGCAGCAACAACAACAACAACAGCTAGAAACGGTTAGTAATACCCTATAAAAACCAAAAAAACAAAAACAATTTTAAATAAATCCATAAATACGATAAGTAATACAAAAAAAAAAATAAATTCTCGCCGGCAAGTGTTTCATAAAAAACCTTAATAAAATAATTAAAAAAAAAGTCAATTTATTCAAAAAAAAAGTAATAAACTAAGTCAATTTACTCAAAAAAAAAAGTAATCCTCGCCTTTAACTATTCTTGACAAGATTCCTGTTCCCGCACCCGATCTAGAAAAAACAAAAGGCATCAATAAAAAAATTGGAAAAAGAAATAAAAAAAAAAAGTAATTCTTGCCATTAAGCGTTTCATTTAATTCCGCTAAAAAAAATCAATAAAAAATATCTGACTACAAAAAAGACAATTAAATAAATTATGTATTTTAAAAAAGTAATCCTCACCTTAAAATATTCTAGACATGATTCCTGTTCCCGCAAAATTAAAAAATAAAATCAAATACAAAAGTAATTCTCGCCATCAAGAGTTTCTCCTAATCCCGCTAAAAAATCAATAAAAGCAAATAGATTTTTCTATTTAAAAAACTAATCCGCGCCAGCAAATGTTTTCTTCCAAAAAGATTCCTGACAAGATTTATCTCTATTTTGACAGCTCCAAGGACGCATCATCTCCGGCAAACAGGCAACAAGTGGACAATTTCCCTGGCAGGTGATACTGAAGCGCGATCAATGGGATGATCTGCTGTGCGGTGGTTCCATAATCTCCGACAGTTGGGTGCTCACCGCCGGACATTGTGCCTACGGCAGAGATTCGCTCTATCTGGTGTTTGGGACCATCGAACTGAATGACGACAATGCACAGAGCATGACAGCGACCAAGTTATATGTGCATCCCAATTACAATGACAAGATGAACAATGATGTGGCATTGGTGCAGTTGCCACAGCAGCTGATCTTCTCCAGCAAAGTGCAGCCCATCCAACTGGTGTCCAGTTCCCAGTCGGGCAATAATTATGTTGGCACTCTGGCCACAATTGCGGGATTCGGACTGATTGATGATGAGTATCTGGACTATTCGCAAATTCTGCTCTATGCCCAAGTGCAGATCATAGCGAATGACAAGTGTCTGTCCATCTTTGGATCGAGTGTGGTGCTCGCCTCCACCATGTGTGCCGAGGGCAATGCGGGCACCAACATGTCCACCTGCAGCGGAGACTCGGGCGGACCATTGATCACGTACAACAGCAGCACAGGTCGCTGGGTTCAGATCGGCATCAATTCGTTTGTGGCCGAGGATCGTTGCACCACAGGATTGCCATCGGGCTATGTGAGGCTCACCTCGTTCCTGGACTACATTGCGGAGACGACGGGATTGGCCCTCAGTTGATAATAAACTCGAACAGCAAAAAATAAACCAAAGAATTTCACAGTATAACAGATAAGATAGTTCTTCGATTCCTTCCCATTCTTCCGATTCCCTCTTTCTTTTCTCTATAATTTTCAAGTGCTGAATTCTCGACATGAGCAGCTTATCATCCATCAAGTGTCGCCTTCCCCTGGTTTGCGATAATTGATGACAATTTCTTAATATCATCATATCGAATTATCTTTATCGTTATAAATACCGCTACCAAATGTTGGGGATCACGATTGTACATCCATCCATTTCCTAGAGTAGAATATTGTGGCAATAGAAATCACTTAAAAGAAGAAATCATTTGACTGTAACAGACAATCGATAATAAGTATCGATAATATGTATATGCTATCGATGCTCGTATATCCATAATATATCGCACAAAAGTTTACAAATATAAAATACAAAAATCTTAGCTCGATTAAAGCTCGCGCTGACGGCGACTTTTTTTTATAAATTGCTCACACTTTTGAATAAACCCCTGATGCAAGTAATGACATGTTATAATATTTTGGAATGTGGCCAGTTATTTTGCCAAAAATTCACTTCACCGTCAAAATTTATAGGCGTTTGGCATTTGAAAAACTCCTGAGCTGGCGGGAAAATAGCTGAATTGGCAATACTGCTCGCGCCCAAACGGTAAAAACTATAGGGCTAACATTTTCACAGAAATATCATTCTAATAAGACTAAATAAACTAGCATAAATTGTATTCAAAAGAGCTAGTATTATTATAATTGGCTTCTCTCAATAAACTAGCTATATACAAGGTGTACCTGCAAAAGATCTTTAAAAATAAATTTTAAACAATTAATCGACACAATCGAGATTTACAAGTATTGACCATAACGACTTCAATAATTATAAAGCCCTGCTCATTTAAGGGACTGTACCCAAACGGAACGAGCTAGAAGACTTACAATTGCACAGTGTATTCGTTCTATTGCTTTTTTGGCAAAATGCCGACCTGCAGTTGGCTCAAAACGAACCATCAACATATCCACAGTCCACTCGATAATAGATAGTTGTAGTATAGTATAAATAAAATGAGTAAAAGAGAGGGCAATACGCACCCGAGCCAAACGCCACATGGCTTTGGTGGCAAATGCCTCGCCAAAGTCGCGCAGCAGCAAATAGAAGATGCACTGCTTCGTGCCCGAGCCCATTGTGGCCTTGTCCATGGTGCCGCACATCAGCTCCGAGTTGCGTATGTGAATCCCTGAAAAAGAAAAGTATTATAATTAAAAAGAGGAAATGGGTGGATAGATAGAATCATTGCTTACAGGAATCATTGGCACACAGATCCATGTTGCCAGTGTAGTTGCGTCCCTTGTTGACCATGTTGAGACGCACCTGGGAATCGGTATTGGGTCGCATCAGGAGATTAAACATTTGTTTGCCCGTCCAGAGGCGTCGGGGCTTCCAAATGGCCGGCGGTGGCATTTGGATGTGCATCGTGGAATCCTCATTGGCCAAAAAACAGGCGGCCAGCTGCATGGCATCCTCCTTGGTCAGAAAGACCTCCTTCTGGGTAAGCAGATAACCGCCAGTGATGAAATCCTGCGTGGCTGCAATCAAAATCTCGCCATTCTTTGGCGTCACCAGATTGGATTGATTGCCCATGAGAATGAGGGCTTCGGCCCGTGCCTCCTCCGTCTGTGGCAGATGCAGATTCATCTCGTCACCATCGAAATCGGCATTATACGGAGTGCAGGCGCATTCATTAAAACGAAACGTACGCTGTGGCTGTACCTTGGCCCGATGACACATGATGGACATCTTGTGCAGCGACGGCTGGCGATTGAACAGCACAATGTCCTCGTCCCGAAGATGACGCTCCACAATGTCGCCGCACTTGAGCTCCTGGGCGACCTTCTCGCGATTGCCATAGGCCAAATACTTTTTGAAACTGGAGCCACGTTGCTGCACATAATTCGCACCCGGATGCGTGCTGGGACCATTTCTAACCAGTTGCTTCATTTGTCGTATATTGGCGGGATTCACACGCTCCGGATAGGTTAAGATCTTGGCCACACGCACCGGTACGCCCACCTGATTGATCATCAGATTGGGATCCGGTGAGATGACAGTGCGTCCACTGAAATCCACACGCTTACCGGACAGATTACCACGAAATCTGCCCTGTTTGCCCTTGAGACGCTGGACAATGCCGCGCGTTGTCTTCTTGGGTGCCATGTTCAATGGAATGCCACTGATCTCGCTATGGAAATACAATGCCACATGCAATTGCAAAAAGTCCCAGTCCTCGTGAATGAGCTCGATCTTGCCGCCCGTGGCCATGTGTCGTTGTATCACATCGTTGATGAGAAGAATCTCGCTCTGCTTCATGGTCAGATCATCCTCGGTGGTGCCCGCCTTCACCTCCGACAGCACCGAGGGTCGTATACAGGCGGGCGGCACAAAGACACGTGTCACAATCAAATGCTTCGGATGTGCGCCACGTGAGCACATGCCCAACAGAGCGACATCGCTTTGGGGGATCTGCTCAAACAGATCCAGGACCATGAGTGGTGTCAACTCTTCGGCGGCACTGTAACTGCTCAGGGTTAAATTCAAATCACGATTAAGCTCCGTGGAGCGTAGCATCTCATCCATGTGACTGGTGAACAGTGCATCCTTTTTTCGTCCCTTGTACGGATCGTGCAGAATCTTGAGGAGACCGGGTCCCTTCTTGACACCACCATTGGCAGCCGCACAGTGCGGACACTTGGTCACCTTCTTGGCCTTGGCCAGCATCTGGGAGTGCAGCGCCTTTTTGCCCAGATACGAGAAATTCGGATTATGCAGCTTCTTTTCATAGATGGCGCGATCCTCGGGCTTGAGCATGACATGAGCACATGTTTTACAGATCATTTGCAGTATGTTGATGGTGGAACGAAAGTGACCAATGTGAAAAACGGGCAGCGCCAAATCCAAATAGCCAAAGTGTCCAATGCATTCGTTCAATCCCTGTCCACATGTCTCGCACACCGCATCCTTGGTGCTAATGCCCATGCGGCGATCCAAGACGCCATATGGAACCGGCTGACGTTGAGCCTGATATAGATTCTTCGATATTATCTTCACCAGCGACTCCTGTTGAATCTCATCGGCGCCGCTTATTCCAAACTGAACATGTGAGCTGTATATATGCGTGTGTGTGTGTGCGCGCCCGCAAAAACAAACCAACAAATATTACAAAAATGTGACGAGAATTTCAACTGGGTGGGAGCAACTCACATTTTCTTGTTAAGCGCCGAGGCGCGAAACTGTTCCTTGGGCATGTCCTTGCAACAATTCAATCAAATCTTTGCCAATATTGCAAATCAAATGTCTTTTAAATTTTATTTAAACCATATGTCAATTGAGTTAGAGGTGGCGAAACATCGAGTAAAACATCCATGTCGTCGATGCTTCCAAAACATCGGAACCATCAGTGTTTTGTAGAGGTGGAGAACTATCGATAGTCAGCACCATCGATAGTCAACGATAATATTTTCCAAACCATCGATAAATATTTATAGTTTTCGATAGTGTGTTAAGTTATCAATTTTTATACAAAATTCCAAGTAAAAATTTTAAATTTGCATTAATTTAGGTATTATAAAAGTAAAAATAAATACAATTCGTTATCAACAATAATACTTCGCTATTAGCTATTGTAATAGCCAAAGTTCCATAATCTAAAACTTTTTGTTCAGTCGACTGATCATGCGCTCGGATTCAACTAAAATGGCGGGCACACATAAATAAATATTATAATATAAAAATTTGTATTAATTTTACTTCCGTTTCGTTCTTCTTCTCCATGAAAACATATATTTATTAAACACAAAACTCAAACGCAGATGCCAAAGGAGAGCCTTTCTGTGACGAGTTGAGCGTCATAAAAAACGATCGACCACGATCGATAGTGCACACTTGCTATCGATGGCGGCTGGATAGTGATTGACCATCGATAGTGCCATGGATAGTTCTCCACCTGTAATTTGCGTAACAAAAATGCCAAATATCGATATGTCAACGCTTTTTGAATAGGGCTGTTGATATTTTTAAAAATATCAATATCGTTGATATTTCGATGTGAAAAGATATAAATTTTCTTGAAATTCTTGAAATCGATAATATCGATGAATGATAAAAAAAAAACTGGGAAAGGTAGCGCATGATAATGTCGCACAATTATATCGATATTGATAATAACATCAGAAAACAATATCGCTCAAAATTATATCATCACCACAAAAAATAAATCTCGATATATCGATATATCAATATTATATCAACAACCCTATTTTCGAGCATCGCTAACAGTGCCAACAGTTTTGTCGTCGAATTCCAAGAAATCAAGTGTTAAAATCGCATTAAATAATCGCAAGTCAAATCAACTTCAAATAAAAACTTATGAATTGAAATTCAGTATTGTTTTGCGTTTTGAATAAAGGTAAAAATATTTATCAATATACACAACCTCAATTATGACAAATGGCGTGGCTTCTTTTATTGTCATATATATGCTTATGTGTGCATGTATGCGTGTGCGTGTGTCTGTGTGTGTGTAATAAAAATTATAATTACGTGCAATGCTGGCATTACATATATGTACATATTTATGCATTTTTTTCAACTGTGCGCTAAGTGCTATCTATTTCATTTGGGTCTTCATTTTTGATAAGAATTCGATTACAATTTCACAAATTGCAAATCACGTACATTTATTCACACATATATATTGCGTATGCATGCGTGTGTGTGTGTGTGTGTATGTGTAAATCTGCACAGGCCATAAAGTATTCGAGAAGGAATACCCCATACGTATTGTATTTTTAGTGTACTGCGCACGTTTCGTTTTATTTCATTTTCGTACCCAACAACAAATTGTTCAGGCACACACACAGACACACGCACGTTGCACCATAACAGCAAGTTAACAGCAACAGCTGAGGCACCCGCTGTTAGGCAACATACACAATTAACATTTGCATACTTGAAACATTTTCTATCAATATTATCAGTTTTATTATCAAACTATTGGAATAATCCAAATTATTTGTTATAATTTAATATCATTGCAGAGTTCTTGCATCATCTGAAGCAGCAAGTTTATAACAAACAAAAAAACGCAATTAAAGCTACTATTCGCGTGGTTAGCGTTGAAAGCGGCCATCGCAAAACGCGATTTTTTTTTAACAGTTGCGCGAATTTCTCACGTGGCACAAAGCGAAGTAAAAATTCAAGAAAGGCATTAAATCCAGGAAGAATCAGATTTTGTTTATCCACTACCTTATCAAATTCGTGAGATTGTGTTGCCCACCCCAAGCAGGGGAAACATAATATCTTATATGACTTTTGAAAGATTAATTGGTAAGTACTTGAAACAGCCAGGCACGAGATGCATACATATGTATACACCTACAGTATGTCAAGTAACTCTTTTAACATGAAAAAAAAAAAATAAATAAATAAAAAATTAACGTTTGCTTTTTATTTTTAAAAATTTCTTAAATTGTAAAATAACGAAACAAGATATATAAAAATAAACCGATCAATTCTCTTATTAGCCAAAATAAAAAAGATGAAAAAATTCGTCAAACAATTAAAAAAATATTTTTTTTTTAATCTCTTCGGTAGTATTTTTTTTTTATTTTTTGAAAATTGCTAAAAAGCTACTTTTTTGTATGAAAACGAGGAAAAATAAATTTTAGCACTTTTCAAAAAAGTCATAAAAAAAACTATCGAAAAGATTTTTGAAATTTTTTTTTTTAAATCACTCTTAAAATTGTTTGAAGAATTTTTTTCTTGCATCTAAATATATTTTGTTTTTCGAGACCGAAGAAAAAAGTAAACTTACAAAAATTAAAAATTTCCAATGGGTTAAAGAAACTATTGTCTCATTGAAACGGAATTTAAATAAATAGAAGATTAAATTAAGAAATCTGCGTCAAATCTTTTTTATAATACAAAACTTTTACAAAGTTGTAGTTGCCTTTTATTCTTGGATCAATTCTAAGGAAAAGAAATTATGATATCCATAGGTTTTTTTGTGTCCAAATAACTACCTGACATACTGTACGTAGTAAATAAATAAATATACCAATGTAAGTTAGTTGTGTAAGTTCAGCGACAGATAACAACGTCAGTGAGTCGTAATCAAAATTGCGCTGCAATTCGTTGGTTCTCAGCTGGTGAAAACTATTTATAAATTTCCATTTGAAAAATAATTTCTGATCTGTTTATTGGGCTCTGTTTATTTTCTTTCTTTCTGTTATGTGATATTTTTATTTTTTAATGAGTAAGCGCAATTTGTAGCATTTTCTAGCAATAACTGTTTTGAAGATCATGAACATGAAACATCATTATCATTATCACACTTCGTGGGGTTTTTTTCTCTTCGCTTTTTATACGTGTAAGTTTGTGTGTGTGTAATGAGATTTGTTGTAGTCTGTTAAGCTTAAAGTGCGCATGCCGTAACAGATCAGCATGATACATACAAACACACAAATACTCTGTGCATAGTTAATCAAGTAAAGAACAAAATTAAAGTCTTATTTATTCAAGAATAAAATTAAACTTTTGCTAGTTTTTTTTTATCTATGGTTCTTAAAACAATTTAAGGAAAATAAATGCTGAGAAATTTTTAAAAATTAAATAACAGATTTTTTCACTTTGGAATAGCAATTATTTGACTGACTGTAAATACATATGTACTTTACATTTTCGCACACGGAACCAATGTTACTTAACAGTGCAGTGTTACTGGGGTACTTGTAACCTGTGTATCTACATAACATGTTGTTGTTCGTTAACAGTAGTCTGTTAACAAAGCAATTGTTATAATTTTATGCACAATAGACAATACGCAATCAATCTCAATCAAATGACCCAGCTCCTCGCCCTCCCCCCTTTCCCAAACCCTACTCTTTCTTTGTCTTTTTCTCTCTTTGCCGTGATTTGCTCTGCAACAATAGCTAGTTTAGTTTCCAGTTCCATTAGCATATAGTTTACCCAATTGTTGTTGCTTGTGTTTTTGTTTCTTGTTTGGCATTTTGCAAGCGTGCCCAAACAATAACAACTAAAAAGCAGACTGATAAAAGTCAAAACCAGTTTATGGCATTGGTCGGATTGACACTAACTGTCCTGCCCTGCTGCCCTTCCCCGGAATATGTATCATCACACGCTTTGCCTTTTAGCTGCAGTATCTGCCTCTTTCTGTCTCTTTCTGTCTCTTCTGAGCATCTATCTTTGCTTTGCAGTTAAATGTCTCGAATATGACTGTTTAACTAAGGCAAGTGTCACTATATTTGCAATTTAAGTCACTTTATAAATGGTTTTTTTGTCTTTCACTTTTTGTTTATCTTTTGATTTACGGTTAACAGTTTTTTTTCTGTGCCACTTGTTGTTGCCTCGCCATTTTCTGTTCCATTTCGCGTAATGCAATTGCTTCTGTGTGTGTGCAACAAAATACTTTTATTTTGACTGTCAACAAAGGAGAGACCTTAGCCTGCGTTTTTCCCCTTCGCCGCGTACGCCTATTTTTAAAGCTTTCAATATAAATTATTAATATAAAAAATGTACTTTTAATTGAACACGAAACAAATAAAAAAAAAACAATGTAAAATTGTCGTAATTTATTGAATTATGCGCTCTGATTCATTTGTTATTCTATAGACGATTTCTTTCTTGTTTTTTTTTTTTCAACGGTCGGAGATTTAATGCATTCTTCGGTCACGCCGTAATAACAGAGAAATCTGCCACAACAATAGTTGCACGTCTAGTTATAACGAACTTATACTGTACACTTTACATGGAATATGTTATGCGTTTCACAATACTTTAATTACATTTGTCATGCGATTCAAAGAAAATAAAAAACAATCTTGATTCGTCATGCTTGTTCAAGTGCATGGAAATAGGGAAATATAAACTAACAAATAAATAAATAAAAAATAAATCTTAAATACAAAAAATATTTGAAATCAATCTTTTATATTAAAAGTATATACATTTTATACAAATATTGCAATTAAACCGCCAATAAAGTGAGAAATTATGCAAATTACCACCAAAACTTTTGAGCGTAAATGTTAAGCTCAGCCATTTGCCCATTTTACAGGGTATACCAAGAAAATGAATACTGACTGCAGCCTGCAGGCAACTTCAATTGATTCCACTTCCCACACAAAAACAAAAACCAAACAACGTCACAAATTGGTCTCTCAGCTGTTTTTGCACTGCAGCAGCAGAGTCTCTCTCTTTGTCTGACGCACACATATATGTATGCAAAGCTTGCGCTATCGTTCTCCTTTGCCTTCGTAAAAGCTCTCGGCCGAACGCATAACCTGCAGTTTTCGCTTTAACTTTGTTCCTGCAGTTTCGGTTGATTGATGAGCAACAAACTGAGCTTTTTTTGCTGCATACTTTCGGTCTGGCAGCAAAAAAGACTTGCAGTTGTTCTCTTTCTCTCTTTTGCTCACATTGCCTGAAACAGTGTTGTCATTTTAACCTTAGCTGTCGCTGAAACAGCGTGACAACTTTAAGATAGAGATATGGTAAGGAAACTGCAGAGCAAAAACAAAAAGTTTAATATGTTAAGCACATACGATTGTACAAATGTAATTTGTTTTTGTTGTCAAAATAGATTTTTGACATACTTTTTATTCATTATTTTTCAGCACTTTTAATAATTTTCGTAGCTAGTCTTAGCTATCATTAATTAATTTAAAAAAAAAGCTATTTTAGCTTTTAAAATTCTGGCAACACTGGTCTGAATTAATGACCTGAAATGCGGCCACAGAGTTGCATTCCTTGCCGTTTCAGAAGGGTGGTGGGTGGTAAGGTAGGTAGGGAAGGAGAGAGAGGGAGAGGGAGTTGGCGTTACTGACGGCAGTGGAACATCTGTTTGTTGTTGCAGGGCCACAGCACATGCGCAGTGTTAATCCACGAACTGCTGCTGTTCGGGTTAAGTTCTTCCATCCCCGCCAGGACAAAACACACACACACACACACACACACACACACAGGCAGGCAGGACTTCGCACTGGCGCTCAGCAGCAGCATCGCTAACGTCAGTTTATTCGTCAGCGTTAAACCCATCGCAAGTTTTCAACAATTTTCCGCATTGTACGCGAAACGTGAAAATTTTCCACGCATATTTTGTTTGTGTCGGTGTGTGTGTGTGTGTGTGCATGAGTGTGACACAAAAGGAAATAAAGCATTTAAGCCTGATTTAAGCATTTGCTTTTGGCCAAAATGCAAAGAAAACGCGTTCATCTTAAGCCCCAAAACGCGTGGATTTCCCCTTCTCCCATATTTTTATTTATTCTCTTTTTTTTTGGGGCCAACATCAAGAAAAATGCCCAGTGTCCAATTGGCTTTGTAATTATTGGATTTTTCCTCACTTTCGCGTGTGTATGTGTGTGTGCGTGCGTGCTTAAATAATTATATATGCATATTCCTGGTTGTTGCTGTTGTTGTTGCTGCTGCTCATTTTAAATTCGATTTCATTTTGTTTTACAGACGAATTTCGTTTTTCATTGAGTTTTCCAACATTTTCCATTCAATCGAAACTGCATAACATCATTATATACATATTTTTTAATGTGAAACACACACAAAATTGGTAAAAAGAAATTTGGCAAAGTAAAAAGGAACACATTAAAGAAAACACAAACGAGATAAACGTGACGGCGCTTCATTAAAGCAAACTATCGATGCAGGAGTAGAAATCGATAAGCCAATCGATTAGAAGCAAGAGCAGCAGCAACAGCAAAGAGCAACAGTCGAAACTATATTCCCAACTATTTGGTTATTTTCTCTTAAATTTTAAATTGATAATTTTTTTTTCGTTGAATTTGCAAAACTCTTGAATTGACGTCTTTTAATGCTCTTTACGCTTTGTCGTTGTGGTTTTCTCAACATTTTGCTGCCCCAACGTGTGGCAATAATAACAACAACAACGCATCCAATAACAAATGTTATTCTAACGGTAACAATATTGTCGCGAAATCGCAAAAAAAGAACAAAACGAAAACAATTAAAGTCAGCAGTAAAACTAGTAATAATTGCTGAAGCAACTGTTAACAAGATCTTGATTCAGATTCAGATCCTGTTGTTCCTGATAGCCACTGTGGTGTTGTGTACGCCAACCGATCGGAAAAACGACATCAACCTGACGCCGCCGAAGCAATTGACGACGTTGTTGACGACGACGACGACGACGAAGTTGACGTTGACGTTGCCATTGCATTTGCATTTGCAATTTCTGGCCGCGTTCGTTCAGCTCCTGCTCCTCCAGGTCCAGCTCCTCCTCGTGACAACGAACTTTCAAAGCGAGCTGCATCTTATGCTGTGCGATTTAACCATCCAGCGACATACTGTGGCCATTACCTATGACCTCAGCGGTGAGTTAAGCAATTCTCAACTCAACACACACACTCACACAGATACAGTGTCACACAACTACAAAATGTGCAAGCATCGTACGTTCGCTCGCTCTCTAGAGAGCTTTCTCTCTCCTCTCAGTCGAGTCATATTTTACATTCATACCATGTTTGTACGACGGCTTAGGATCGGTTTGATTTATATCGTATTCAAAGAAACGTTTATTGTAATTTAGATATTGTTATTGCCAAAAACAAAAAATTTAGGAGTATGCATTTTAAGTAGCAGCTGTAAAAAAATTGGCAAGTCGCAACGATTCTGGTAAAACCATGAAGGAGTAAGTATAAGGAGGTCTCGGGTCTCGTCGGCAAAAAGCAGTCCTTCCACTAATTCCGCTGATAATCAATGCGAGGGAAACGGATAGAGAGCACCGCAGTGAACGTGCTCCCTCTGCGAAAGATTCCTCCCTATACTTATTGCTTCATGGGTAAAACCATGCTCAGCTGCCGTATAAATTCGGTAACAGTCAACAGTCTGGCCGTCAGCTAGTAGTTAACAGATTTTGTTTAAGGAAACTGCTGTCTGCTAGGAGTCTCTGGCTTTGCCGTTTATCGATTTATCAGCTGCTCAGATTTCGTTGCTCCGCTTTTTCTTTCCTCCTCACTCTAGGTTTCGGTTTTAATGTCAGCTGTAAGCTTAACAGATTCTGTTTAAATAGGCTGCTGTCTGCTCTGATCTTTTCTTATGGGTTATCGATTGCTTAAACAGCTGCTGGAATTAATTTCTTACTGTTGCTTTGATTTCGCTGTCAGTTAGATTTAAATGTATAACAACACTACACACAACTCTCAGTTCTAGGCATTGAATTTGAAAATTATTCGATAATTACTCTATCAGAAATTTTCAGTGTAATTCTCAAATTTTGCATTTTTCTCTGTCCGGGTTGACAAAACAAGAAATGCAAATGCAATATAAATTTAACGTGAATTAAAGATACGCGTTCAAATTGATTTCAACAATTGTCGATAGTATAAAAAAGATAAAATAAGAGTAAAATAACATTTTTGATGTGGTCTAATTTCTGGTTAAGCTTTGGTTCCAAATTGCTGCGTATCAAAAGAAGAGTGCCGATGCTGTGCTGTTCCTGTTCCTGTTCCTCAAGTTCCCCATGTGGCGGCATTGAAAGGCAGGCCTGAGAGCGAGCAAGCTATCTATCGTTCTAGCCCTCAAATTCACATTCAACAAAACTCGCCAAGTCCCAGAACTATCTCTCTTCGTTTAGTGTCTATTTATTTTTTTTTAAGTGTTTCGAAGTGGGTTTCCAATGTTGTTTACTTGCTATGCACCGTTTCAATCGCTGGCCTAACTGTATGCCTGTATGGGTAAGCTTAACAAAAAAAAAGGGGATTCCCAGAGAACAACACCATATTGATGTACAAAATTATAAAAACTTGCAGTGCATTCTTGTTTTTACTTGTGATGTTTATACTTATGTTATGTTTTATATTATTTGTTGCAGAAACACCAGCAAAAAAAGGCGCACCTCCAATTCCACAAAAACGGAGTAAAAGCTTCGAACTGTGCATGAATTCAAAGAGGCGAACTATAAGTCATCGGTAAGTAACAAATTGAAGTAACTTATCTAAAGAGTAGATTATTAATAAGTAGAGCTGAACTTTAAGATATTTGCTATAATTTCTTGACCCATTTTATGCAAATGATTGATGTCCTTTTAAGAAGCTTTCACTACACATTATTACATGTATATAATGCATTTTTAAATGGGTCACATCTATGTATGCATGGGTGTGTGTGTGTGTTTCCGGGAAAAACTAAAAGCTTTCAGCTCCAATTAGTGCATAGAGTCTCAATGAATTGCTTGATTGCAGCATTCGCAACTTTGAGCATCTGCACCTTTGCCGCTGTTAACCTAATGTTAGTTAACTAGTTAGTATTTCAAGTGTATTTACAACCAATTCTAATTGCATTTCTACAATTAAATTAATTATGTGCCTTTTAAATGTCTTTACAGGACTTCAAGTAACAGACATCGGAAGTTACAGCCGTTCAGGTACACGTGAGCCAACCATTGTACCGTTCCAATAGTTTTTTACTAAAAAAAAAAAATTACAAAAATACAAAAAAAAAATTAAAAAAGAAAAAATTATAAAAAAAAAGAATTTACTTGAGGAAGAAAAAACACACCAATAGTTAAGACTATGCCAGATATATAGAGACAACATATGAATAAAAAATATTACAGTAAGACCCGCACTACAAGCGAAAGGAAAGGAAGATATTGGAAAGGAAGCCGAGTTCAAAACACTTGATGAAGTAGACAAGATCAAGACGAAGAAGCAGAAGACGCTGAAGGAGCGCAAGAGAGCAAGATAACAAGGCAAATAGTAAAAACGAAAAGCAGGGAAAAGATAAAATCAAATCAGTGGCCATCAGCAAAAAAACAACAACAACAACAAGAACAGAAATCGAAACGAGGTAAAAGTTTAAAGTTTGAAAAGGGATAAAGGTAAAGAGGTAAAGGAATTCAATAAGCCAACAAATCAACCATTTGTTGCCACTTGATGCACGAGTCGATGCCCAGTGGACGTAAAGCGAAATCTAAATCAAAGTCGGACTCCGGATCCAAATCGGAATCATCGACATCAAACAACAGCAACAACAACAACAACAATAGAATTGTGACCATTTGGATCAATAGTTAATCAATCAATTAAATCAGCGCAAGGAGCAAAGTTGAAGTAAAAAGCAAATTTAATGAACGGGAACGAAAAGCAAAGCAACTGCAACTGCAACAAAATAGCCGCTAAAGTCAACAACAAATTGGCGCTGCCTGACGCACAATCAGCCAAAGACAATTGGAATTAGCCCCAAAAAAAAAAAACAAAAAACAGAAGAAATACATTCTCAGCTCTGACACTGGCCCTGAGTTCGAAAGAGACAGCGATTGAGAGACGGACAGTAAGACAGAGAGAGCCCAATCCCAACCTTTAAGAGCCAGAAAAAGTATAATTAATCCAATTAAATCAAAATCAACCGAACAGCAGTCGAGATCATCACGAAAACAACGATAAATCAAAAAATAGTATCAATTAACTATAAATAGAAGTGAGCAACAACAAGGAGAAGAAATCGCATCAAGATGGCGACCGTTAACGTTAATCGCAGCGTCACGGACATCTTCTATCGCTACAAGATGCCGCGTCTCCAGGCCAAGGTCGAGGGCAAGGGCAACGGCATCAAGACCGTCCTCGTCAACATGGCCGAAGTGGCACGCGCCATCGGACGTCCAGCCACATATCCGACCAAATACTTTGGCTGCGAATTGGGCGCCCAAACCCAATTTGATCATAAGGTATGCGATGATAATAATCTACAACTTTAGAATAAAGGTTTTCTAAATTGAAAATCAAATTACATTTACAATAATTGATTCTCAAAATTTCCATTTTGTGCCTTGCAGTTTGCACTTTAACGATTGTACTCTCGATAGTTTTGAATATGAATTATTTTAATTTTCACATTTCATTTGAATTGAACAAATATTTTCAAATTTTTATTCTCAATTCATTTCTAAAACTATCATAGATTTCAAATCACTCCAAATGCTATTTACGATAGTACTCGCGATTGTTTTCAAAATCATTATTATTCTATAACTTTATAATGGAGTTTTTTCTAAATTAAAAATATCAAATTTTTATTCGCAATTAATTTCAAGAACTATTATAAATTTCAAATCACTCCAAATGATATTTATGATAATATTCTCAATAGTTTTGAATATCAGTTATAGATCCATCCCTTTCAATATTCACTGCTCATAATTTTTAATACTTTCCAATCGTAAATTTTTCAATTTGAAATCATTTCAAATCATAATTTTGATTGAATTTCTTAGCCATTATAATCCTACCCCTTTTTATATCATCTTTCCGCATTGAGTTGATTATAAATTACATTTCCATTTCGTATGAACTTAACTTTTCACATGTTTAATTTAATATATCGATAGTACTCTTGATATATTTATTCTTAAAAATTTAATGTGCTAATCTCTTCAATATTCCTGTCTACAGAACGAGCGTTTCATTGTGAACGGTTCGCATGATGTGAACAAGCTGCAGGATCTACTTGATGGCTTTATACGCAAATTTGTGCTCTGTCCTGAGTGCGATAATCCGGAAACCAATTTGACTGTTTCGGCC
The DNA here is from genome assembly GCA_035047525.1 of Drosophila quinaria. Classification (NCBI taxonomy): domain Eukaryota; kingdom Metazoa; phylum Arthropoda; class Insecta; order Diptera; family Drosophilidae; genus Drosophila; species Drosophila quinaria. The sequence continues at coordinate 35,124,115 of JAWNPO010000455.1, forward strand.
AAGAATCAAACCATTTCGCAGTCATGCAAGGCTTGTGGTTTTCATGGCCTGCTGAAAGTCAATCATAAGGTCAACACGTATATCGTTAAAAATCCACCATCTCTTAATCCGGCTGCCCAGGGCTCCTCGCTAACTGAGGGCAAGCGTTCGAAGCGCGTCCAGAAGCAAAAGAACGAAAATTCTGATGGCTCCATGTCCAACAACTCGATGGCCAACAATTCGGGCGGTGAATCCGATGGCGGCAATGGCACCAATCATGCAAGTCAGACGGAGGCGGAGATCAGCGCTGCCATTCCAGAGAAGAGGAATGAGGATGACGACGATGGCGGCTGGAGTGTGGACGTTTCCAAGGTAAGGATTGATTGATGATCATAGTGTTAACTTGGAAAGGATGTGAAATTAAATTTTAACAGTCAGAGTAGATTGCGCTGTAACTTAAAAGCTTACATAACACTGTAAGGGAACTCTGCAATGTTAGTATTTGTCTTCTACTCCGTAACCATAACAGACTTGAGTAGAGTTGCCTAACATAGACTTCAAATCTAACATTAAGATGTTTAATTACAGTGCACTGTAGAAGCTCTATTAATTTTACTATGTATAGCAACATAACAGACACTAACGCTGTTAGAGCTTGCATAGGGAATTTTTAACAGATAAAATAGGGAATTCCCATAGATTACAGCCTTAATTATTGTTTATAACGTAATTGACTCTTGATTAATTATTATTGTGATTTGCAGGAGGCGATTCGAGCACGTCTGCAAGATCTGACAGATGGCGCCAAGGGTATGACCATTTCGGATGATTACGACAAGACCGAAAAGGAGCGCATCGACATCTTCTATGAGCTGGTGAAGAACAAGCGCGACAAGAAGCAGCTGGATGATGTGCCCACGCACAAGGAACTGCTGATTGAGGCCGAACGTCTGGATATTGTGAACAAGGCGCCATTGGTGCTGGCCGAGCTGCTCTTCACCGAGAACATTATCAACGATGTGCGCAAGAATCGCATTCTGTTGCTTCGTTTCACCCACAACAATCCCAAGGGTCAGCGGTATTTGATTGGTGGCATTGAGCAGACAGTTGAGTTGCATGAGAAGACGTTGATGAGCAAGGTGGCTGGCATCTTTAAGATCTTCTACGACTTGGATATACTCGACGAGAAGGTGATACTCGAGTGGGCACAGAAGGTGAGCAAGCGTCATGTATCGAAGAAGATTGCCACCGAGATACACGAGAAGGTTGAACCCTTTGTCCAATGGCTGAAGGATGCCGAAGAGGAGGACTCCTCATCCGATGACGACGAGAATGGCGGTGATTCAGATGTTGAGATCGAGTACGATGATCGTGCACGTGTCGAGCCACTGAAAGTGGTTGCCGCTGTCACCTCTGTTGCCGCTGCCAACAAGAAGAACGCTCTGGACGATGAGGATGGCGATGAGATAGACATTGATGAGATCTAGATCGATGGATTTAACATTCTGCAGTTCCTCGTGTCTATTTTGAGATGGATTAGGATTAGGGCCAATGGCGTCGATGAGTCGATGAATCTCATCCCCCTATCCCTCCATGGATCCATCCCAACTTATCCCATTCAATCCACTTCTTCTCACGCCTCAATCCTCAAGGTCCAAGGGTGGTCGCTCCTTAGAACTTTGATGAATCGCTTCACGACATTTCGATTGTATAATTGCATTATCTTTTCACCCATTTGTAAACAGTAACACACACCAATTAAAATTAAATGCACATATTCGATATGGCGCTGAGTAAAAAAAGAGTTTAACAACAATTTCAACAACAACAATTTCTCATTACAAACATTTTTTTTTTTGTATCAATTCTTCGGCTTTCGATTGTAGTGTATTCTTTGAGTCGTTTTAATTTCCCCCCACGTTTTTTCTTCTTTTTATTATTAATAAAGAAATATAATTTTTTTTACATGTTTTAAATGTTTAATTAATTTTAAGTGCAGTACTTAAGCAATAAATGCAGAAAGAGAAATCATAAATTCATTTTGTCTTTTCAAATTACAACTTTTCAAAATCTTTTAACAACAACAATTTGTACGTACATTTATTAAATATATATATATATATATAAATAAACAACATTAATAACTTTAACCGAAATATGCCTAAATACAACAATTATATACAACTAGCTGCATTTTGAACTAAAATCACAGCAAACAAAACGAAAATGGGGCAAATCTCCCTCCCCATTATTATAATTATAATACATTTTATTATGCTAAGTTATTATTTAAAGAAAAAAACTCCCTACTTTTTTTTGTGCAAAACCCAAAATGCTATTTTCAATAAATCTAATAAATAGAGACTTATAAAATATAAAATACGTGTTATTTATTTATTCAATGGACTAGTTGAGTGCTGCAATGAAATTATTATAGATATTTGACACATTTATTACATTTTACTTTGGTGGAAACTCGAAGCAGTAAAATAGATAAAAAAAAGTGTCTTCCATCAAAATATAAGCCTGTTATCGACAACAGCACAAACAAACATAGTAGAATAGATAAATTTGAACAACATTTGAAATAAAAAATAGATAAAACTGATGGAGAAATAGTTCACGAGAATTAACGCTTTCCAATTCAAAGGAAAAACGATGAAAAACTTAAATGAAGAGGTTTTCCTTCGAATTTCAAGCTCTAAATCATTAAGACAATAAAAAAACACCAAATTTGCAAGCAACAACTTAAAAAAGTCGCCGTCAGCGCGAGCCGTAAATTGGTATATTTTGATATTGCAATTGTATTTTAAATTTGTAATGTCACTCATATTTAGTTTCCAGTTAATGTTCAACTCAAAAATAATTTTTCTAATTTATTTCAGATAGATTTTTTGAAAATGATTAGATTCAATACAGTTTCAAAATAATACTCAAGATATTCAGTAAAGCAAATACACTCCACATAGTCGTACTGCTGACCAATTGGGAAGTAGCTTGATTTGTGTACGATGCACCGGTGATTGAAGCGAATCCAATGCGATTGTTGCCCACATCGAATTCCGTATAGTATTGTCCAATGAAGATATCGCCCAAAATCCAGAAATCCGTGCCCATGGTTTGAATACCCACCATACACTCCCCCCCGTCCAAGGCAAGTATATAGTTGGCGGGGGGAATCCCAAAAACGGTGCCGCCAATGACAAACTTGAGCACTGGCATCGAATTGACAGTGGAACAATCAACGGAGGCATCCGGATTGATACTGAGGATGCTGAAGATCTTGGTGTAGGCATCGATGGGCGCCATTAGCAGTGAGGTGCCCGTATCGGCAATAGCCTGGCAATTGCTGCATATGGTCTGCCCATTTAGGGTGGCCTCCGTCACAACGAACTGCCAATAATCATCCACTGAAATTGGTACATAGGTCATGTTGCCCACATAATATTGGGAATCCGATCCGCCCAAAATTAATTCACCGCCCAAAGTGGAGGTGCCGTCAATGGCCAAATAGAATGAGAATACGGGTTGACTTATCAAACCCTCCGCATACATATTGTAGAACGGAGGCAGGACATTATTCTCGGCCAGATTACTAAATCCCATGCCCAGAATTCCATCGAAGGCGACATTATCAAAGTGATCGTCCAATTCACTGACAGCGGCAGCAAATGTCTGATTCAAAATCACCAGATTGTTCACAGTCACGGTATCCATGGCCAGATATCCAGTCATTCCACCAGTTCCATATTTGAGTGTGATTGCGGAACCATTTGGCACAAAAGTCGTCGACTGACTGGGAGTGTATTGGGCGTGGGTTAAGCAGGCGGGACTCGTACAATTATAGGAGGGCACCCAGAGATTCGCAGATCCCGTGTCGAACATCACATTGAATAGCACGCCCGGTGTTCCAATCATAATCAGGCCATAATAATACATGTTCATCGAGTTCGACAACGGCTCCTCGCTCAGTTCTCCCGAGGCCGACGAAGCGGCTGTCGACACTTGTGTCGCCAAATTGTATTTGTTACGCAAATGTTGCACCTCTGACATTACATTCTTGCGATTCTTAGCCGAATTCTCCCACTTGTAGATCGGCATACGGTGCAGGAGAAGATCGGCTGTGGTTAGAGCCACAAATAAAATAATTAGCGGAAATGCCTTCAACATTTTTGTAATTGAATATTCAGTTCGATACTAAGGTTTCTTGCACACTTGCCACACATTTTTATACTTTCATTTGGTTTTGTTTTTTTGTGTTTCTTTTTTTTTGTTTTTATCAGTGTGGGGAAATCGATCAAATCCATGCAAATCTCACAATAGATAAGATTGTTTATATCGAGCCACTTTAAGGTAGTCACTGATGGTATTTTAAGCGCCCTAGAAACACACACACAACAATTATTGTGAAAAGTAAAAGTTACACTCTCAATGGGTTTGATAAATGGCATTAGAACTTGCTCAAGAGTTCGTCATCAATGACGAGTCTTCGATCGGAAATCGATTAAGAAATGCAATCAAAATATTTAAAGATCTTTCAGAAATAGATAAAGGTCACACAGATTGCTAGAAAAGTTTAAAAGTCTTTATTTAAACTTATTTCACATTAAGCTTAGATACTCAAATATTTCAAGTTACTACCTTTTAAATCCATCTAAGGATCCTACACATACCAAATTTAGTGCATCTAGCTCTTACCATCTCTGAAATCCTTTGGTCTGTGTGGCTATATCAATTTTATGACGATGCGGCTTTACGAAGTACATATATATTTTAAGGGGTCTTCTGTAAGTGTCATACTTTGCACATAACTCATATATCCTATAAGACCAAGTTGCTCGACTGTTAGGATGCCCTATAACCTTCATTAATTTAATTTATAGTGCTTAAGAAAAAAATTAAAAAAAACACTTTTCCATCCAAAAGATAAAACTATTAGAAATAGACTAAAGTCAGGCACACTCGACTGTGATTGACCCTGTAAAAAAAAATATTTTTAAATAACTTCCGATTTAATTTTCCAATCGAAATGAAATTTTTAGTACAAGACTAGTTTTATAATACCTCTTGCAATTTAATTTTTGAATTGAGTACGATTATGAGAAACAGACTTAAGACAAGCGCACTCGACTGTGATTGTCCCTGTAAAAAAAAAAACATATTTTTGAATAACTGCCGATTTCATTATCCGATCGTAATGAAATTTTTAGAACAAGACTAGTTTTGTAATATCTCTGGGAATTTAATTTTCCCAGCTCTCTTCTCTTCTAGTTTCTCAATCCCAAAAGAAATATAATACAGTTGAACTTCCCTAACTCGAACTTCTCTAACTCGAATTTCTCTGTAACTCGAACTAAATGAGTGGCAGTAAAATTAATAATCTTAGGAAAAATAACTCTATAACTCGAATATCTCCCTAACTCGAACCTTTTCTTTGGATAATGGTGATTCGAGTTAGGGAAGTTCGACTGTACTTCAAATTAGATTTACTACTAAATACTATACGTTTTTTATTTTATATGTTTACATGTGATTTTGTATTTCTTCATATTAAAATATATTGTATGTAATTGAATATAGGGGTATATAGATCCAATTTCCGTGTTTTAATTGGGTTGCTATGGTCTTTTGTCCTGTTGTCGAGTTTCCAGTCATTTCCCAATGTCGTGGTACAAGAAATTTCGATCTACATATGTACGGAACTAAAAAAAAATACAACAGCAAATGCAAAACAAAATTAAATGAGATGTGGCTGAGATTGAAGATTGATTGTGATCGTCGTTGATCACTATTGATCAGTTGATTAACAGTTGGCTCCATCGCTGGGCGGCAATATTCGAGTATCCCCGATCATGTTGGTGGGCTGGGCCTTCGGGGTCGGCAGATTGAGGGGCAGATTCAAGGCCTTCAGCAGGCAGCCAAAATCAACGAGGCGTCCCTTGAACTGAAAGGGTAGTTTGGGACAGAGTTCGAAGGCATAATTGATCGGTGGCATGTCGCAGCCTTTGAAGCAGGAGACATCAATGAAGTTCATCAGATCACACACTTCGATATCATCGCAATCATTGCGATTCAGCACGGACAAGATATTGTCGATCAGTTCCAGGGTGAAGGGCATGCGGAATCCTCTCAATGTCGATCGCACCTGAGACTCGGTCATGAATGGTTTATTCGTGGGATTGATGTGATGGAAATGCTCCATCAATTCATCTCTGCCATTCCACAGCGATCGCTTGATCTCCAGATGGGCGGCGGCCAAGACTTTGTCGCGCTGACAGGCATTTGGTGGCGCCTGCTCCCCGGAAAAGTGTCGACAAATTGTGATGATCTCATGATCGGTGATCGCATTGCCCATCAAGGCGATCAACGCTCCCTTCAGACTCTCAAAGGACACAAACACCGCACGCTTTTCCATCTTCTTCTCGAGATCGGTGCAATCGGGCACACAGGTGGACACAAAGTCCGCCATGCGTGGCTCCAACACTTTACGGATCTTCTCCAGGATCACGTCGATATTCGTGTACGTAAACTGCTCGGGATGATGTTCCATGTACATGAGCGTAAACTCATCCGCCGACACCAGATGAAAGATGAAATCTTTGATTGACATGGTGGCGCCAATAAAGAAATTACAGGGTCTATAATACTGCGGCTGTTTGCACGAGAATTTCTCCTGGCCGGGCATCAGGACACGGGTGCGTTTCATGAACTCCCCGCCAAGGAAACCCGAATTCCGTACGGCGATCTCCTGTACCTGCATCGTGTCGTCGCTCAGAAAATAGCTGATCACAAAGATACGCTCGCAATTCTCGCGAATGGTGGACAACATCTTGGCGCCGAATCTCAGCACGTAACGATCGAATTTGATGAATTTACGGAAATCGGTCCTGGGCCGTTTGATCACAATGGACATGCAATTGCCAGCGGAATCCTCATAACTGCCCCAGCCATTGTACGGCGGCAACATTCGGCCCGATTTATCATACGGCGCACACACATCGGATCTTGTGGGCTGTGGCAACGGTGTAAACTGCTCGATCCCGTAATGATCGCGATAATATTGTCGGGTAAAGGGATCCATGTCGGTGATGACCACGGCCCGACCATACACATTGATCACGCTGCCGATCTGCAGATCCCGTTGACTGTAGTACAGAATCTCCTTGTTGCCCAAATTGAGGGGATCCACGCAGTAGCGAACATTCCTCGATCCCCCCAGCACATTCAGCAGCGTCACTGGCGTCTGTTGGCCCGGCAGCAGCATCCCATCGAATTCCTGTCAATGACTATCGATTAGTGATGTAAAGAAAATAATCGAAAAACTCGATTTCCATTAATCGTGTTAATTAATTCGATATAAATCGATTAATCTGGAGTTTGTCTATCGTAGCTCATTTTCAGAACTAAGTTAAGAACTTTGAATCGATAACTTTTATTTACCATTAATCGAGTTTATTAAATAGATGTAAATCGATTAAACTGGAGTTTGTCTATCGTAACTCATTTTAAGAACTAAGTTCAGTAAAGTACTTCAAATCGATAACTTTTATTTACCATTAATCGAGTTAATTATATTGATTTAAATCGATTCAACTGGAATTCGTCCATCGTAATTGGAATTTGAAAATCGGTAATTTTTACCAAAGTTAGGAAAGTTTGAAGATTTTATGATATTCGATTTAGAAACTGTACAAGTCAAACTTTTAAGTAAAATACAAGTAAATTTTGTTTCTACAATTACATTTCTGTATTATTTGAATATATAATTTTTTGTCGATTAATTTTTTGTCGGTTTTGACAAATCTCAATTCACAGTTTTGATTTACCTCACTTCTACTGATAGAACAATGTGGTGATCTTTAACTCAAGATCATTTGGTTACTCACGCGCTGTAAACGCCCGCGTTTGAGGAATGTTGTGGGTCCATCTCGTCCCGAGTTGCGTATGTGGGCCTCCTTCACCTCAATGGTATCATCAGCCAGATAATAGCAAACTTCGAGTTTACGAACGTCTCCCATGTCGGTGCGATCATCCCAATACGCTTGGAACTTGAGTATCTGACGATCGTATTTGAGAAACTGGGCAAACGGATGACGTTTCTCTGGCGGAGCACTGGAACGGGCCTGGCCACGTTTACGCACCGCTTCACCTGGATCTCTATTGAGGATCAGTAATAAATAAATTAAAATTATGTTTCTTTTTTAGAAGTAAACCAAATTTTTAATTTAAAGAAAATCTGCTTTAGTTTAAAAAATCTTGATTTAAAAAAAAATCAAGTATTTTATATTAAAAACAAAACATTACAAATTCGATTTCTCTTTGACAAGAATAAAGTATAAATAATCTTGATTAAAGAATTTATGCTACAAAAAATCCTGATTTAAGATTGAAACATATTGTTTTAGGTTAAGCAAAAATCAAGTAATTCATACTTAAAATAAAACATTTAAAATTTTCTTTCTCAAACAAAATTTCAGATTAGAATCAATTGATTTAGGTTCAAAAAATCTCGATTAACGTTAAAAAATACTTAATTTTAGTTTAAAAAAATCTTGATTTAAGATGCACATCCATAATCAGTTTGGGGCACCCAGGATTTAAAGTTTTAGCTTATTTAATATTCTATTTTCATATAATTTGTATGATCATTTTCAGAAATTCGTACTTGTATCAAGTAGAGAACTGAAGAATCGCAAGTTTATTTTCTAAATGAAGCTTAGTTTGGCTCTGTGTAGACTTACATGGCACATGGCACCGGATCAGGGACAACAATGCCGCGTTTGTTGAGGAAATTGCGTGTGAAGTGATCGCAGTCGAATATGTGATAGTTGCGATCAAAGATCTGCACAGTCTTGTCCACATTGAGATCGATGATGGATAGAAACTCATTCTCGCAGGGCGGGGGTTTTGGAACACGTTGTCTGTGCAGAACACAACCCTGGACAATGCCCGAATTCTCGACCTTGGGCTCGTGTATATCGATCGTGCCGTCCTCCAGATAATAGTAGATCTTCACGTGTCGCACCATATAGGGGGCGTGGAAATTCTCCTGCAGGGTCTGCTTAAAGTAGGCCTTGAAGCTGAGCACCTTCTTGTCATAGGCCAGCCAGGGCGGCAGCCGTGGACCCGTCCGAGGCGGATATAGTGCCTGGGCTTGGGCCGGCGGACAACTAATATCGACGACAACACCAGCTGGATCCACGGGCGTCGACTGTAGCTTATCGGATAACATTGGTATGCCGCGAAAATTCAATAACGATTGCGATTTCGGATAGTACACTTTATTAACCTGTGCCATGGATACATTTATAATCGAATGCAGTTATTCAGTAGTTTGGTACTTACATCGCGAAAGAGCGTGCCCGGTAATAGGGGCATGCCTGGTATGCGCAACATCTTGATTAATTTTTGTTATGTATTTCCTGTATTTAGACTTATTCAATTGTGTATTTATAAATTATTATTTCGTGCGACTGACTGTGTAACACTCAACATACTAAGCCTGTTTATTAAATTATTTAAAACAGTACTGGATTCCCCATGCCTACTCTAGGTAGAGAAATTTAAACTTATTTGGATGCGGCCGCAAGGACTTCCACCACTTTCTTTTGAGACGCGAAGAGCTAACGGCACCAAACCAATTTTAGATTGAACGTAAATTATTTTCAAAATTTTGGATTTTCTTCTTTTTTTCAAATTGTTTTTTTGTAATTTTTAATTGATTTTTGAAAATTGCAAATTTTCACTTCAAATTTGCGCGCGCAACTTGCGGAATGTTAGTTAACATTTGGCAGGCAGCTGTTGAACTGCTGCTGCTGTCGATTAAACCTACACCAGATTTGAATCAATAACATGCGCGCCACTTGGCTGTTAACTCACACTCTGTTATCGTTAGTTTTCTTAACAGCTGAACGAAGCTTAACATTTCAACATTTTCTTAGCAAATGTGAAACATTTGGTTGATGGCAGCTTTTAAAATGAAGCAGCTGTGGTCTTCATGTTTTTCTTTTTCTCATAAAATATCTGTCAAGTTATTGCCCTCCTAAAATGTGCTCTGTCTACATTTCAATTTATGCTTATCGATAGCTGCTGTTAAAACAGCTGTTCGGTCAATGTTATTGCCTCAGGCGCATGCTCTCACTCTCGCGACGGCATATGTTTTTGTTTTTGCTCTTGTCAGACAAAGGGAAAGTGTAAAGCTTATTAACTTTTTCGTAATGCTTGCGCAACGCCAGCTAAATTATTTATTTAAATAAAGTGAAATGGCAAGTATCAAATTACTAGCTAACAATCAGTTTATAATTTAAATTACTTAAACAGTCGAATTCAGTGCATGAACAAGTTAAACGTATGACGTATAGCACAAAAAAGGGTATACGCGTTTCGGTGTTGCGTCATACTCTTAGTTTTCTTGCTTCTCTTTACTTTATTTTGATTCGCAAAACGGTAAAAACGTGCGTTGCGAACGGTCGATTGTGATTGTGGCTGCGCCTTTCGTTTTTGTTGTTGTCTAAATTAATTCAAAACGAAAATCAAAAACGGAATTGAATTTGCTTAAAATTATAAATAAATTGTTTATAAATAACCGAAAACGAAAACTATGAATTGATTGTCGAAAAGATTTTTATATAAAAGAGAGATTACAAATATTTCATAATAAAATACTACAAGTGCCTTAGTAGCCAATGCCAAGCCAAGTGAGTGAAATTGTTTTTGTTTTATGTTTATAATATAGAAATTCTAATGATAGTTGACTCAAATAGTTTCACTTCTCGCTCTCTTCTTACATTACTCAGCTGGCCAAGAGGGGGATAGTGAGAGTGGAGAGAGTACAAAATACTCTTTCATCTGTTCGATGTGATGCTCTCATCATGTTATCCGCATTTTCTGCTATAAATCAATTAGTCTGGACATGACCATTTACTAAATTATACTAATACTTACAGTGGACCACTAATGTCTTCATACACCCTAACTTTGTCGAGTTTTTGCATAATAAAAAAGATTTGATGCACATTTCTTAACTTAATCTTCTATTCATTTAAATTCCGTTTACATGATAATAAAATTTCTTTAACCCATTAAGTAGCCATGGAAAATTTTCGGTCTGCAACAAAAAATATTTTGATGCAAAAAAATTCTTCAAACAATTCTAAGAGTGACTCCAAAAAAAAAATTTTAAGAATCTCTTCGTTAGTCTTTTTTATAACTTATATTAATATAAGATATATTTATATAAAATTGTAGGTGTGACTAGTGCACTAATTAAAAAGTACTCCTACTTGTAGCACTAGGAAATAGTCAATAAATAAAAAAATAAAGTTAGGGTGTATGAAGACATTAGTGGTCCACTGTATTTCAGTCGAACATGATATTTATTATTTACATCCGTATATAACTGTATTTGTTTGTATTTGTGCCACTCCCACACATTTTTCAATTAAAATGAATTCAACGGGAATGTTGGAAACAAGTGCTTTCTTTTTTTTATAAAAGTTCCACAAATTAATTAAAAAAAACCAATTAACATAAAAAACTACATTAATAAAGCAGATTTTTATAAATTATGTATACCCTGTAGTCTAAAGAACAGAAATCGCAGCAGAAATCAAGTCAATATCATATATAGAGCCTGAAGCGGTTACTCTTATGCGTGAAGCATAAGTTCAGCTTATAAAATCTGGGAACAGTTCGGCTTAAAAAAGAAAGGAACAGTTCAAGTTCAAATCGTTAGTATAAGAGTCTGACATGGGATAGTGGTTACTCTTATACTTGGAACATAAGTTTCTATGCAGCTTATAGTATCAAGGAACAGTTCAAGTGCAAGTCATTAGTATAAGAGCTAGACTTGGGATAGTAAATACTCTTATACTTCGATCACAAAATCCTATGCAGCTTTTAAAATCAAGAAACAGTTCAAGTTCAAATCGTTAGTAAAGGTGCTAGACATGGCACAGTGGTTACTCTTATACTTAAGTAAGTTCTAGCCTATTTATTTACAGAGTATGTGGTAGTCGTTCAGTCTGTACTTATTGCATTCTTGTTATTCTTTTGTCTGAGCTAACGAAAGTCAACACATAGTTTTCTCAGGTTACCGTAATCTATAGAATGCTTTATTTAGATTATGTATATGTTTATTGGAGGCCTAGGAATTAGATAAACAACCAACTCGAGATATTTTCCCAGTACATCATGACCTTATGGATCCTATGTATTTATAAAATGCTCATGCTTGAGTGCTTTCATTTATTTTTTAAATTGGTTTAACGATCAATCGGTTTGTATTTCTCATATCTCTATATAATCAAATGGGCAAAAAACCCTCCGTAAATTCTTGCGTTAATCATTTGCTACTGATGAAATCTATTTTAGAAATGGTCAAATGGCGATCTCTAATCTTCTATCGGTGAAGCACACGATTTACGTCAAACTCAATCAAACAATTGTTTTTCTCGCTATATTTATTTTTAGTGTCTATGTTAAACATGACACATCATTTGATATCAATCAAATCAATTTGTATACAATCTAACTGACCGATTATATATGTATATATAGTATATGGGACTTATTAATTTCTGTACGCAATATATTTAACGTATCCCAAAACTGAAGTGGTTATAAATTGCATATTGTTATTATGGGCGTCATAATAAAAAAAAAAAAACAAACCTTATCGCATCGTCGTTTGTGCCTTTAAGACATCTACGTCGAACCCGACGACGTCTCAGATGCCGTACTCCCACCATCCATCCAAGTCTCAATCGGTCTCTAATTTATTAGCCGTACTAAAGGGTATCTACGTGACTATTTATATCAAAGTAGCTTCTACGCTATAAACAACTCTCGGGATATTTGGCAGTTTCATTTCTTTCTAACTTATTTTGACTGTGATGTTGTAAAGAATAATGTGAGTTATAAAGATGAAAGATAATGATTTTTTTTAATTCTTTGATATGATCTACTAGTATACATACATTACAAAATTGTTTGTTTGGAAGTTTCTCTAAATAACTCGTAGATTTTCTTACAGATTTTAAGAAAACTTTCGGTATTTTAAGATGACAGTATAAATGAATTTTGACTTAAATAAAATATAAGTTATAGACTATAACTATAATAAAAATACAATCATTAAAATGTAATTTTTATAATATAATTTATAATGATTACGGTCCCTGTAATAATTACATATAAGACATAGGGTCTTCCTCACGGAAGAAGTAACTTGGCTTATATTGACATTATCATATTCTGTGCAATCTAGCCCTTAAAAAGAAGTTACAGATATTAAGTATACAAGTAGAATAACGAAAAGCGATCTTTAGAGTTTAATAATTCGAAACCTAAGAAAATTGTTGATATGAAAAGATTTCATTCTTTAACAGTCTAAAATGCAAAGCTCAATGTTTATAAAAAATATAAGTAAGGTTAAAATAAATTGCAAATATTAGATTTTGTGTAACCAGCGATTAAAACCGAAATGAATATCGGTTTCAGATACGGTTTCGGTTATGTTGGCATTAGGGTTTTCGGTTATCGGTTACGCAAAATCTTTGAATAAAGGTTTCGTAACGATGAACCGGTTTTTATATGTTTCGGTTTTAAAATACGTTTCGATTTAAAAAAAATTGGTGCAAAAAAATAATTATATTAATAATATAATAATAATAATTAAAAATAATTACTTTCTTAATGCTTCACATTTTATGTATGAAAAATCGAAATTAATGAAACTGTTACTAAACGGTTATTTCGGTTTCAGAGTTTCGGTTTAAAGGTTTCGGTGAAATAAAATTTTTTCTTTTTTTTTTGGTTACGTTTTCAGCTATGGTTTCAAAATTTCTATAGTTTTTTTATCGGTTAAAGGCTACGATTTCGGTTAGGGTTTTAATCCCTGTGTATAACAAATATGTTTTGGCTTCTCTACATTTGTCAAATAAATCTTTCGTCTCTTACTTAAGATTTTCGGGGATTCGAATTTTTTTGCCTTTTTATCTATCCACCCGCAAAGTTGTGAGCGAATCAATATGCCCTTTTGGTGTAGGGTATTAATGAAAATGTCGGCCAATATGTCAGACGGAGGCACACACGGAAAAGCACACGGCCCCGTCCGTAACCAGAGACGAGAGATAGACCCAATCGAAGTGAGTTAAAAACGAGGGAAATCGAGGGTTTGTTTAGTCAATTTCTGTTAATTGTGATAGTGACGTGGTGCAATTTGATTGCGATTTGGCGAGCTTACTTAGAAAAGTGTTTAGTGTGCGTCTTATCTGGAATTGGGCAATGATAGTCTAGCTGAGATTGCACCAGAGAATATCAAATATCATATTTCATACATCATATATCTCACATTTACAGGCCGCATAATAAAAACTTAATCAGCGATCAGAGTGGATCAAGTGAGCAGATGGTAACGATGTCTTCCACGGGCACGGATAGCACAAAGCTAGGCGATGTGGGCTTGATTGAAGTCCAGCTGGACAGTCTCGATTCGAGTCATAATTTTGCAGTGCAAAATGGAGGCACACCTGGCACCAAATCCCAGCCAGATGGACAGCAGCAGCAGCAGAAGAATGTCTTCAAGTCGAAGGTTTTCATCATTGCGGTCACATTCTCATCCGTTCTGATTGTGGCCATGTGCATTGGATTTCTGGTGCACTATGAATTTGCTGGAGATGTCAGTGACATGGAGACAGTTGCCTTCTGGCACGTCACACTGCCCGAGGAGCAGCAGGTGTGGTATGATCGTGGCATCGATGAACTCAAGTTGGCCCTGAACCGCGAATTGAATCGTCGAAGGGCCAAAAATGTAGTGCTCTTTGTGGGCGATGGCATGGGACCCAACACGGTGACAGCTGCGCGCATCTATGGCTTCAAGGAGGAGGGTCTGCTCGCCTGGGAGCGTTTTCCACACATGGGTCTGCTCAAGACCTACTGTGCCGACAAACAGGTGCCCGATTCCTTCTCCACGGCAACGGCACTATTTGGCGGCGTCAAGGTCAACTATGAGACGGGCGGCGTCGATGCCAACGTGCCGCTGGGCAACTGCAGCGCCTCCCTAAACGAGGCGAACCACGTGCAGACCATTCTCAACTGGGCCCAGGTCGATGGCATGCGCACGGGTTTCGTGACCACCACGCGGGTGACGCACGCAACGCCAGCCGCACTGTATGCCCATGTCCCGGACAGGCGCTGGGAGTGCGAGGCGGGCATGACGGCGGAGCAACAGCAGCAGGGCTGCCTGGACATAGCCCGTCAGCTGGTGGAGCAGTCCACAGGCAGGCAAATCAATGTGAGTACACAAACGATCATTAATTCCTGAAAAGCGCAGCGTCACATATTGGCCTCACAATGTCGCCATCTTCATCGTCGACGCAAAATCACCAACTGAAATAATTGCTGAGCCTTATGTTTTTATTAATTTCATTGGATGTAAAGATATATTTCAACAATGGTTAAACATACCTGACTGTGATTGACCCTGTGCTTATTCTGTTACTATCATATTTTTGGTATAACTTCCGTCTTTATTATCCGATCGTAATGAAATTATTACAACAAATCCGGACTATAGAACATATGATATTCTTTTTAATGATTCTACAGACATCTTCATAAATATTTTGACAAAACTAAAGTTAAATCTACTCATAATTTTAATTTAGTTAAGTCATTTAATTCCCGTTTGAATGATACAAAACTTTCTTTAAGACATTAACTACCCATTAAAAATTTTCAATTTTTGTAAAAGTCTACTGTTTTGACTTTTTCCTTGGTTTCAAACAAAAATTGTTTTGATGCAAAAAGTTTCTGTAAACAATTCTAATCGGGACTGCAAAAAAATTTTTTAAAAATCTCTTTGCTACTATTTTTTAATATTTTTAAATGGGATGATCTTCTAAAAATTTTGTATGAAAAGCAGGAAAAAGTGGCTAAAAAAGTCATTTTCAGCAGTTTTAAAAAATCATCAATAATACTAGCAAAGAGCTTTTTAGAAAAAAATGTTGCAGTCACTATTAGAAGTGTTTAGAGAAACTTTATGCATCAAAACCTTTTTTGTTTGAGACCGAGGAGAAAAGTTTTAAAATTAGACTAAATTCTACGTGGACAAAAATTCTAAATTTTCAATCTGTACTAAATTGGTTAAGAAAAGTTTTGTATCATTCAAACGGGATTTAAATAACCTTTCTATTGATGATAAAATTTACATAAAGTAAGTTCAATTTATGAGTAGATTTAACTTTAAGTTTTGTCAAAATATTTATGCCGACGACTGTATATACATAAATGGCATGACCAAACATATAATAATAAAAGTTGCTAATAATTTTAACTCGAACTTTGCCAAAATTTTAAAAAGTTACAGTACAAAGTGCATAAACCGAAATAGAAAACTTTTGTTTAAAAGTTATTCGATTATGAACTAACAGAAATTGGTGATTTTTCAAATTCATAGGAAATTTAAATTTTTCGATTACAAATTTCCAAATTTTTATTTCCGATTTAGAAGCTTATTTTTTTGTTATTCTTGAAAATGGTTTGTCAATTTTCTTATGTCAATTAATTGAAATTAACTTGCAGGTCATCATGGGCGGTGGTCGCCAGATGCTCGTCTCGAATGTCAGCGGCACGGACGCCGATCCGCTGGACACGTGGGCGGGACATTCCGCAGACGGACGTAATCTCATCAGGGATTGGGCGCAGTTTAAGGCAAATCAAGGCGTCTCCCATGCGGTGGTGCAAAACAATGCTGAGCTAAGGAATCTCGACGGCCAAAATACGGACTATGTCTTGGGCATCTTTGCCAACGGGCATCTCAAGTACGATCATGAGCGGGATCACGGAGATGAGGGAATGCCTTCCTTGAGCAACATGACCTTAAAGGCCCTCGAGGTACTGGGCAACAGTGAGAAGGGTTATCTGCTGGTGGTCGAGGCGGGCATGATTGATCAGGCCCATCATCGCGGCAACGCTCGGAAGGCACTCAGCGAGGTTTTGGCCCTAAACGAGGCCGTCCAGGCGGTGCAGGCGCATCTGAAAGCCAAGTGAGTCAATGCGTCTTTGTAATGGAAATTCTAGAGATTATACCTCTTAATCTTTTATCACTGTGATAGACAGAATCCTTTTTATTATTGATCCGTCAATGAACCTGACTCTATAAGAGCTAGAGCTACCAAATTTCAAACTAAATCAAGTTTATTTCAAATTGTTTTCACTTGTTTTATTGAAACTATAGACTTCAAAATTGGTAGACAAGCGCGTATTATCTTCACAAACAGTAAAATTATTTTGTTTAAATATTGCACGGTCCTGCATATCAAGAAAACCCCACCAAACCCACAATTTTCTTGATATGATGCTCAGTTTTGTGTTTAACGTTGCCTATTATTATTATCAATTGTTCTTCTTAATTGCATCTAGATCGAATAAATATAACTTAAGTTATGGCAGGTTTAAGTTCATCAACGCCAGCGCCTTAAAGTATGCAGTAGTTTTTTTTTAATTCGGCAAGAACAATATTTGTAAATGAAGCAAAAGGATATCTGAGTATAGCAGTCTTACTTGTTGTATTATTAACTTAGGGATCAGTTGGACGAGACGCTGCTGATTGTGACCGCTGATCATTCGCACAGCTTGACTATCAACGGACATCCGGAGCGTGGTGCTGATATTCTGGGCATGGCGGGCAACTCGAGGACAGAGGGAACGCCGTACACAACGCTCACCTACGGCACCAGCTACAAGGGCTTCCAGGTGGATCCGGAGAAGGGCCAACGCCAGAATCCCGCGCTGAGCGACACAACCGATTGGGAGTACACGCAACAGGCGGCGATCAACACAAACGAGAATCTGCACGGCGGCTCTGATGTGACGATACATGCGCGTGGTAAATATAAAAGCACTTAGTTTTATATTTATCAGGGATTAAAACCCTATACGAATATCGGTTATGTTCGCATTTAGGTTTTCGGTTATCGGTTACGCAAAATCTTTGAATAGGGGTTTCAAAACGGTGAAACAAATTTATAATAAAAATAATAATATTATAATAATTATTAAAAAGGCATTACATTCTTTATGTTTTATTCACAAATTTATTTCACATATTGTTCAGTTTGATGTAGTTTAGTTACATATTAACAATTTGAATATATCATGTTATAATAACAATTGAAAATAAAACATGCTTTTAAAATTGTATTTAAAAGTTACACAATAACTCTTATTAGCAATATTTAAAGTAAAAATTGAAAATTAAATTTTTTTCAATTTTAATTACAAAAATTGGAAATAGAAATTGAAGAAGGGGTTATTTTTAATTGTTATTTGTATAAAAAAACGAAATTAACCCTTATAAATGAAACGGTTACTCACGGTTTTAAATTTTAATCGGTTTTCATCGGTTAAAGGTTACTGTTTCGGTTAGGGTTTTAATCCCTGATATTTACATACTTAAATACTTAAATACAAATCTAACTTTGTTGGTTTTTGATTTCTTTTCTTAGGTGCCATGTCATATCTGTTTCACGGCGTGCACGAGCAAAGTTATGTGGCGCATGTTATTTCCTATGCGCTGAGAATTGGACGCTTCCGTGATAGCACTATTGCCGAATCCCTGGCAGAGCTGATGCCTTTGTAGCTTTAAATCTCGCATAAATGTTTTTTTCCGTCTTTACTTTAGATATTGTGATAACTTTGTTTTTGTTTTATAGTCATAAGCGCAAAATAAAATACAACCGAGCGTTAGAAAAATTTAAAAATGGCGCTTTTGATTATTGTTTGCAGCCCTGTGTTGTTGGTGCTGCCATTTGTTCGTCATAAATGCTGCCTGCCATCTGATAATTTGTTTTCATTGTGATTGAATTCCACAGCGTTAACTACATGGCGCTCAATTTAAATTAAAAGTTATATTTTTATAATTTTTACATATTGCAATAAGATTAAGTACACAATTTTATTTTTAAATTAAATAAAAGTAATAATTATTGTGAATGTTGGGTGTTTGTACTCCTCTGGTCTGAATTTGAGTTAATTCAAACTAAATAAGTACTTTTTTTTTCTGACGTCACGATTTGAATGAATATTTTCTGGAAGCAAGTGATGCCACCTTAGTGCAAAAGGGGAGTCAAACGAACAAAACAGCAGAATAAGTAAACTAGATGACCTAGTAGTAGTGTTGGGTAAATATTGCTCGTTTAGGTAAACATGTTCACTTGTTCTTTTTTGTTAGGTGAGTCAGCTCACTCTGCCCAACACCCAGCTGATCGAAAATATCATACATAACATTTCAATTTAAATCTGATGGCTGCTTAGGTTGATCTGTGATCAACAGCTCAAAAAACATCTTCGAAAGGGATCCATATTTTGCTACACTTTTTGATAGGCTACATTTTGAATTCTTTACATGAGTATTTAGATTTGACACTAATCCAACAATGTGTATTTTCAAAGAAAGAATCTACCCAAAATGCCCTAAGACTTTTAAGAGCACAGAGAAAATTCGAGCAAAGTGCGCAATTGAAACAACTGAGAAAAAAAGAGCAAGTGAGCAATAAAGAGCAATTTGGAAGGAAGATGTTCACTTGCTCACTTCAGGGAGCAACTCTTTTTTGTTCACTCACTCATGAGCAACCCAGCCCTACCTAGTAGTTCAATCGAACTTATTCTGAACAATTTTGATACAACTCTACTTACTGTCCAACAAACTGCAATTATATACAAAAAAAAAACACGCATTGATTTCGAATAAACAATTGTATATTAGCCGCGTTTTCACCGACGTTTGGTGCTGAGTTATTATTATTATTTTTTCTTTTCTTTTTGTGTTTCAAGTGGTGACAAATTTGCTGTGCTCATTATTGTTAAAGGTGTTTCCAGTGTTTCGTGTTGCGACGGTCGCACGGAAAATACACAAAAAAAGAGAAAAAAAAAACTACATATAATATACAAATCAAGTTGTTTTCTGATTAATAATATAGCCGGGGCAAAAAGCCAACAAAAAGAACAGTGAAAATGGCGTTGAAAATGTTGGTCGGTCAGAGTAAGTGCCAATGGACAATTATTCTAATTGGAGTTATAATTTCATTACTGCTCTTTTTGTGACTAACACACGCACACACACACGCAAGTGTAGTACGATAGACAAGGTTGTGATAAACATGACGCCCCACTTACATACTTATATTTACTATAAGTTCGCAGATAGCGAAGTTTTTGTTAACTTGACACTACTGCGCTGATATGCAGAAATTTTTGCATTTACATGTTTTTATTCTTATCAAATGAGCAGGTCCACAGTGTCCCCATCGATTTTTCCCACAAAAAAACAAAATACACCAACAACTTTGGGAACCTCCGCCCCCACCCCAACAACCAAACGCGCAGTCAACGCCAACGCTTCTTTTTGTGGTGTGGGTGTGCTTTGTGTGTGTCTGTGTGTGTGTGTGTGTGTGTGTGTGTGTGTGTGTGTGTGTGTGTGTGTGTGTGTGTGTGTGTGTGTGTGTGTGTGATTTGCGCAGGCGAAGGCAGAGGCGGTGACCTTTGTCGCAGGATAATCATGCCGCATATCCATCTCATTCCCACCCACCTACGCATTTAGCAGATATATCTGGTAACCTTTTGCACTTGTCATATAATTACTCTAGCGTAAAATCAATCAGGCAACGCCGTTAACTAAACGGCTTATTCCGTGCACTCTTTTAGTCACTGTTGTTGGTATTATTATTGGTATTATGGTTTTTGTTTTTGTTTTTGTTTTTGTTGATGGCCTGGTCATGAGTCATCGATGCTTATGGAACAACGATTTGCTTTATGAGTAATACTTTTACCTCCATTCCTCGCTTGTGACTGACTTGTCCAGATTCAGCTGCTTATGACAGTCTCGTATACCCTTTACTCTCAATCGATTGGGTATAATAAGAACTTAAAACCTTCTTATCACTTAGTGCTTATTTGTAAAGAACCGATCGAAAGGAGAATTATTGATTTATAATTGTGATGCCCAGGGTATCTCCTACTCGAGCAGCCTCGACTACTGCACTTATTCTAGTTAATTCTAAGAAAATGTCAACTAAATTTTTATAAACTAAGTATCCATTGAATAAAGTAACTCTCTGGATCCGTGCGATTATAGGAAATTTCTACTGTGCATTCATAATGAGCAGTTACAGTCTTAAATCTATGGAAGAAATGCAGAGCAGATGCAACAACTCATTTCCCACATATACCCTGTAATATATGTACATGTTTAAAATTATTAAATTAAAAATTATTTAAAAAATTGCAAAGCTACAATATAACGCGTTGTAAATAGGGCTCTAAAATATTTAATTTTAAAAATGCAAAGCTATAGCCACACTTGAGTTTTAAAAGCTCCAAAATAACATTTATTTTGATCAAATTAAATAAAAAACAAGTGGGAAAGATTATAGTCGAGTTCCCGACTATGGGATACCCGTTACTTATTTAAACAAAATTTAAAATATTTTTTATTGCATGCTTTTAGGCACTTCCATTGCTTAAAAACTTAAATCAGCCATTACCAAATTTCTATTTGTTCGATCTTGTTACAATTTTGTAGGATGATAGGTAATGATAGTAGCTAACGTTAATTGGTAAAAAAATACCAATATGTATATAGAAAACTGTGCGTGTAACAGAAATTTGAAATAAGCTTGATAGAAGTCTGTGTGCCAAATTTGGCTGCTCTAGCTCTTATAGTCTTAGTGAGATCTAGGCGGACGATCGGATCAAAAATATATATGTATATTTCATTTGGTCGGAGATGCTTCCTTCTCCCAATTACATACATTGCAACGAATAGAATATCCCCTTTTTACTTATTTTTTAAATAACGGGTATAACCAATAGAAATAACTTTCAAGTACAATCGTAACTCTCATGGTGATCTCATCTTGTTTCAGAGATCATGAACGAGGTGGTCAAGTACAAGCCGCCGCCGCCGAAGAAGGCGGGAGCTGCGGGCGCCGCCAAGGCAGTGGGGGCTGGAGGCATCGAGTGGCGTGTCCTGGTCGTGGATAAGCTGGGCATGCGCATGGTCTCGGCCTGCACCAAAATGCATGAGATTAGTGCTGAGGGCATAACCTGTAAGTCAATCTATTATCGATAAACTCTTAACAATTTCCAATCATCAATTGTTGTTCACAGTGGTCGAGGACATCAATAAGAAGCGTGAACCGCTTCCTACAATGGATGCCATCTATTTGATAACGCCATCGGATGAATCAGTGCGTTCTCTGATTCGCGACTTTGAGAATCCGGCACGTCCGATGTACCGTTATGCGCACGTCTTCTTTACCGAGGGTATGTGCCAGTCGTTCAGCCAGCCAGAAAATATTCAATATACATATCAATAATAATTAATATCTATTGAAAACCAGTAATTGATTCTCTATATACTCGTATATGTTTATTTTTTGTTTTTGGTTATTTTATTTTTTTCATTATTGATTATATAGATTTTTCTTTGAAATTATTATTATTATTTGTTTTAAAGAACCTTAAACCTCTACACATACAGTCATGGATAAAAGTATTACCAATTTAAATATCTCTCTTGCTTTATTGCCGTTTTAGGCAATACAATACAAAAAATTACAATATTTAAATTTGTTGCTTTAAATAATAATTATATACCTAAGCCAATTATTGCCATTAATGTGGTGTTAATGATTAATATTTCAAAAATCAAATTTTCCATTGTAATAATCTGTCGAAAATGTAATATTTGTATTTAAAAACTTTCGAATTTTGTTTTGTTTTTTTGTATTTAAATTTTGTTTGTTAAATTTACAGACCTTATCCGGGTATCACATCGTTCACTCGTCATTTTTACAAATATGGAATGCAAACGAAAATCTAAAATCCCTTTACAATAACGAAATATAAAACTATTAAGAAATGTGCACTTTTTTTCATGACTGTATCTACATGTATGCCCCGCATATTCCCGCAAATATTTATTTATACAATTCATCAATCTTAAATAAACAAAAATTATATATAATTGTGTAGCGATACCACCCCGCATATTTGAAATGCTCCAATCGCACAAAGACATTTGTCGCCGTTATGTGCGCACCTGCAAAGAGATCAATATTGCCTTTTTGGCCTATGAAGCGCAGGTATAGTTTGACTTAACATATCAACAAAACTCGACGAAAAACGAAAAACATAAAATAATAACATTTCAAAAATAAATCACACTCGTTACTCGCCACTCGTTGCTGTCACTCGTCACTCGAATTTATCTGCTTACAAATTCTCTCTCTTTCTATCGATTATACTAAAACCGTGCCAATCGTTTTGACAAACGATGTGTCCTAAAAGTGCTTGCAACTAATTTCAAAACTGGGTGCCACACAACAACAACGATTACAATGATCGTCAATCGATAACATTGAATGCTTAATCCTCTCACATCCCTATTCAGCGTATCCCAAAACGGTTTCTTACATTTGTTTTACTGTTTGTTTTACCTTCTGTTATTTGTTGGTATTTTTTTTTTGTTCTTGTTTTGTTATCTCTCTTTGTCTGTCTTTAAATACATACATATGTCTCTCTCTTTCTCTTACTGAAAACTTTACGCCTAAAGAGTTTACTTTACAGGATTTAGATCTAAGCACAGAACTATGGGTACTTCGACTACGTATATATAGATATTAAAAAGAAAGCATAGAAAAAAAAATAAAAATATTTATATATATCTACATACCATATAATACAAAATACATCAACATTGTAGTAACGATAAGCGAAATTTTATATTGTCTATAAATAATTATAGTTTGCCCGGAGGAATTGTTTAACGATTTGTGTAAATCGTGCGCTGCAAGAAAGATCAAAACTCTAAAGGAGATTAATATTGCATTTCTACCATATGAATGCCAGGTGCGATAAACAACAAATAAATACAAAAAAAAAAAAAACAATTAAAAAAAAGTATTCGTTTAAAAACGTGTAAATTAGAAATACTCCCCTCTCTCTCTCTTATCTCTCCCTGTCTCTATCTATCTCTCACTGCCCCTATCTCTGTGGTATTTAAGACAAAGATATAGTAAACAGAAGTCAGAGCGATAGTTAAAAATCTTGAGCATTTTATTGCTATTTTTCTATAAACATATCTCTCTCTTTCTGTCTGTCTGTCTCGCTCTCTTTCGTCTTTTCTCTTCAATGCAATTCTCAATTGTTATTATCTACATATGTACTATATGACTGTCTCTGTCTCTTATACACACATGCTGTCTCTCTCTCTCTATAAATCTTTTTGTCTGTCTCTGTCTCGCTGTCTTTATGTATATGTACTATATATATATATATATGTGTGTTGTACTTGTTGTTGTAAATATTGAGACCATATCAACTAATCTAAACTCTGGCTAAACTGTAAACTGTCAATTGGTATTTTCCAACACTTGTTATTGTTTTTCAAGCCAGCGTCAGTGTTTTGCAACAACTTTAAACTTAAAAAATCTGTCCAATTAGCCTCTATAACAAACAACAATCTCCTTAAGTTTTGTTAAACTTGTTTTGTAGTGTTCAATTTAATGTATGTAAATTGTATACAGAAAAGCAAATCGTGCCTAACCTAACACTAACACATATAATAAATGTGAATATCAATAAATATAATACAACATTGAAATAACTCATCAATCATTTATTAACTAACAACACATGGGAACTTGAATAGTCCCTTAAAACAATAGAAAATTCCACAATAATGTTACTCGTTTCGCCTGACACAAAGTGACCAGGAACGTATAAGCTCAACTCCAACGAGTTGCTTACTCGTTACTCGTCATGTTGTGATGCGACGAGTACAACTCCAGGGCGCAAAAAAACAAAAAAATTAAAAAACAAACATAAACTAAATAATTTCATGCCTATGTATAAATTATATAAATGTAACAACTGTTAATTGGTTTCGTGTTCTCTCGCTATTTTTATATGTAAATATTGTAACTCGTTAATGCTAAGTACTTACAAACATTCATACATACTTGTATTTATCGGGTATACTTACATTAAGTTCGTTTTCTCATGATTTGTTTCAGTTTAACTTGTGCGCGTTTAATTCTTAAAAAAAAATTCACCCGCATGTTAAATATTTAACATGATGCGACCAACTTAACAACTTGGCGTTGCCAGACTTGCGCACAATGCTTCAACATGAGAAAACGGGCCTCTCTCTCATTCAACGCTTTCTCTCTTATGTGTGCATGCTCTCCTCTCTTTCTCTCTCTGCTTCTTTTATCTATGTGTTCATACAATTTCGCTTGCAGCAGTTTTCAGCAAGCAAATGAAGTTGATTAATTATCGATATGTCGATATATCGGTAATTTTGTGTGATATATTTTTGAGCAATATTTTTTCCAAAACATTCAATATCAAATTTTTTCGATATTAATAATTTTGAATGATCGATAAATCGATAACCGATAAATGGTTTTTAAAAACTTTGAAGCAGAATTCTAAAGTCATGCATTCGCTTGCTGGACTCGACACATAAAAAATTCAAACATGCATACACACACTATATATTTTCACAGTCCAATTGACCGAGACGATTCAACCGCTCATTCGATATATATGTTGTAACAATATTCGATAACAATTTGAACGACAAGTTGGCCAAATTCGAATTCGAATTAATTGCGAAACTCTTTCTGTCGGTTTGTCGTCCGGTCACATTGGTCCGCATGGTCGTCGCCGCAATTTTCTATTCGCCGCAGGTCTTCTCACTGGATTCGCCCGATACGTTCCAATGCCTGTATTCGCCGGCCTTCGCCTCGATTCGTGGCAAGCACATCGAACGGATTGCGGAGCAGATAGCGACACTCTGTGCCACACTGGGTGAATATCCGAATGTACGTTATCGAGTCGATTGGGAGCGCAATGTCGATCTGGCTGCGTCGGTGCAACAAAAACTGGATGCCTACAAGGCCGATGAGCCGACAATGGGCGAGGGGCCCGAAAAGGCGCGTTCCCAATTGTTGATCTTGGACCGTGGCTTCGATTGTGTCTCCCCATTGTTGCACGAACTAACGCTCCAAGCCATGGCCTACGATCTGTTGCCAATTGTCAATGATGTCTATCGTTATACGCCCGGTCCCAATCAGGCCGACAAGGAGGTTCTTCTCGATGAGAACGATGATTTGTGGGTGGAGCTGCGTCACGAGCATATCGCTGTTGTTTCCACACAGGTTACCCAGAATCTTAAGAAATTCACCGATTCCAAGCGCATGAGTTCCAGTAAGTTGATCAAATTTAAATCCCCTAGTTATTGTTTAATCGAATTATTATTGTTGCAGCTGACAAGTCGTCGATGCGCGATCTATCGCAGATGATCAAAAAGATGCCGCAGTATCAAAAGGAATTGTCCAAGTATTCCACCCATTTGCATCTCGCCGAGGACTGCATGAAGTCCTATCAGAACTATGTGGACAAGCTGTGTCGCGTCGAACAGGATCTGGCCATGGGCACCGATGCCGAGGGCGAGAAGATCAAGGATCATATGCGCAATATTGTACCCATATTGCTCGATACGGTAGGCACTACATACATACTCAGTACATACTAGAAGTCTGCATGGCTGCATTCAAAACATCAAATGAGACATTCATGCCCAACTGAATTGAATGAGTTCGGCTGCGTCTGCCAATGAATTGAATAAATGAATTGAAACCGAAAACTTCACATTCAAAAAAGTCAGGGTGAATTGAATGACAAAATGAGCGCAAAAATCGAGTGCCGCAATTTTTGTTTCTTTTTATTAAATGTTAAAATCTAGTCACGAAAATTTCTGGTTTCCAATTTTGTGTAGAATAATACTAGCTGCAACATATAAATTATAACAAAAAAAAAATAAGTTGTATTCTGAGTACTCTGAAAATCTTTGCTTCATTCATTTCATTAATTTCTCTTTTACTCGATGGCATTACACTTTCGTGAATGGAGCTTTAATTTTTTGCCATCACATTTAAAAATTAATTTTGTCGCAGCACAATGTTATTTCTTGCAATAAAATACTCAAATTACTAAATGTTACTCTCGTTGTGAGCCGTAATATAATTTATATGAAAGTTTTTAAAAATATTCGCTGTCAATCTAAAAAAATTATATATTACTTTAAAAAAAATTAAGATTTATGACCAATGGAAAATTGTAAAGTAGTCCTTACTTTACAATTTTCCAGCTTTTACTTGTTTTTATTTACTTACTTTTTAAATTCAATTTCTTGAACTTGAAGCTTAACGATACTTTTTACTTTGAATCGATTCCCGTCACAGAATGTTTCCAACTACGACAAGGTGCGCATCATATCGCTTTATGTGATGATCAAGAACGGCATTTCCGAGGAGAACTTGACCAAGTTGTTTACACACGCCCAGCTGTCGACCAAGGATCAGGATATGGTGCGCAATCTCAGCTTTTTGGGCATCAATGTCATTGCTGATGTAAGTTGTTAAATGCTAAAGATGTCATACTATATATGTATTTAATTAATTGATTATTAATTAAAAATAGAGCCGCAAGAAAATCTATTCGGTGCCGCGCAAGGAGCGTATTACGGAGAGCACCTATCAGATGTCACGTTGGACGCCGGTGATTAAGGACATAATGGAGGATTGCATTGAGGATAAGCTGGACCCGAGACATTTTCCATTCCTCGAGGGTCGCGCCCAGAATACGAATTACCATGCACCGACTAGCGCTCGCTATGGCCACTGGCACAAGGACAAGGCCCAGACGCAGGTGAAGAATGTGCCGCGTCTGATAATCTTCATTGTCGGTGGCGTTAGCATGTCCGAGATGCGTTGCGCCTACGAGGTGACCAATTCGGTGCGCAACTGGGAGGTGCTAGTCGGCTCATCGCATGTTCTATCGCCTGAAATCTTTCTCAGCGATTTGGGCAGCCTCTCCAAGGAGGATTAAAGCGATTAAAGCGAATCCCCAATCCCAATCCCCCCAACAACAAAAAATAATAAAAAAAAAACATAAGCATAAAAATATCCCAAAAATCAATACAGCATAAAAAGAAACTCAATACAAAAACAACTATGCTTATTACATCTAGATAATCTGTAATTTGTTATTTGATATATATATATATTCGACATACATACTTATGTATACTTGTATTCGTTGTCTTTAGTTTCCTTATACTTATACTATAGTATGACAAAATGGAATAAATTGTTCTTCATTATATTGCTCACCCTACACAGGTGGATATATGTATATTAAACCATATAGTGCACCTTGTATTCAACTAACTAACTAACCCACAGATCAAAAGAACAATACACACACATACTTAACCAAAATTATAATATATATAGTATATATACAAATATACAGTCCAATATGCATATATGTATAATCTGTAATCCAAATAACATAACATAATTCACAGATACTATATACTTCTATATATACGTATATATTTTTCAGCTATTTATGTGTGTCAACTCGTTTATTAATTTATATTTATATTGTTCGAAAGTTTAATGTTTTACCCGAAATGAACTTTAACTTTATCAGCTCTTTAAATCAAAGTGAAGGCAAATATGCAAAGAAAAAAACAATTATTGAAAATTGAACAAAAAATATACTGTTTGTTGTTTATGTACCTCACAGTTTGAAATTAGTACAATGTAGTTATGCTAAATGCGAAACTCAGTTTAAACTTAAAAGGAATAACAAACGATGAAAAACGAATATACAGAGCTGTACTTACGGCTTTACAGAGGCTAGCCTCTGTTAAGCAATAGACAACATTATGTTAAATGCTTTCAACGCTCTCGATGTTACATTCAATAATCGATCTAGCACCATTAACATATACAAATTCAATCACTTGACAGTAAAAATGTTAACAGTATGTTATTGAGCTTGTATTGCTCGCTAATGTTTATGTATTGAATTCAGTAAACAGCAATATATATGATCGATAGATCGTTAGATGGAATCGATGACACACAAAGACACACACACACACATATATATATATACACACACAGGACACTTAACATTATTAGCTCAGATACAACGCAATGGCAGTTCGCATTAATAAAACTTGTGATTCGGAATTCGAATTTCGATAAAAAAAAAGACAAAAAAAAAACAATTAATTGCATAACAGCATTAGCTTAACATTTTTGAAAAGCAATATTTAAATTTGCAATTAAGTTTGTTACAGTCTTTCAAAATAAATATGGTGCGCCTTCCACAAAACAACTTAATAACTCCAACAATAGGAATAAAATAACGAAAAACTCAAAATCTACGTGTATTCAAAATCAAATGCAACATAAAATCTTTTTGATGCAATTACTTTTTTCGAACTAGCAAAAAAATTTAAAAAGCTTTAACGAGAATAAATAGTAAACAAAATTAAATACAAAAAAAAAGATCAACTAAAATTGAAGGCAATGTTAAACTATAACTATTTATACAATATACAATGCATATACTAATACAAACAAACATATATAAAATACTTATACTCTTATACTTACACTCTTATACTTACTTCTAAATTGGTAAAGTAGAGATAAATTGCATTTACTGTAGTACAATAATATGTATTTATATGTGAGTGCAATTTCCAACCACACACCCACACACACACACTGACATTTACGTACGTGTACGTGTGCGTGTGTGTGTGTGTGTGTGAATGCTTATCATATACTTAAAAACTTCTTATGGAAAGTATTACGTGTTATTAGTTGCCTCTCTTGCTCTTGTTCTTTTTATATATCGAAACTTAATTTTGTTATGAATAATAATAATAAAAGAAAATATATTTAAATATACTATATTTATATCGTTTTTTTTATATGTTTCCTATTTGGTTTCTTATCCATCTTATACTTTTCTTATGTGCATAATTAAGATAAAACAAAAATTGTTAAATATTTATTTTGTTTTTTTTTTATATTTTTTTCGAAGTTTATTTATTCAATCTCAAAACGTAGCTATGTAAGTTTCAACAACAATTTCAAACCAAAAACTCTTTCTATAATAAATAATAATAAAACTTAAACTTACATTGAATAATATATATATATATTTACAAATAATTAAAATATACTATGTATTAGCTATAGATGACGCCTAATCCGATTCCACTAACACATACACACAGAGCGCACACACGCATACTCGTTGCGAGCACGCGTTAACCAACACTGGTGGCGCACAACACACAAACATCAATGCCACCCACCCCACCAACCAGGGGACGCGGCGGGGGAACAATTCGCACGCACACACTCTCTCAATAACATCGAGAGAGAGAGTAAAATGGATCACACTGGCGAATTGACCCAATCGCGTGACGTCGGTCAACTGCGTGCTCGTGAGTGTGCGTGCGTGCGTGCGTGAGCGTGTGTGTGTGTGAGTGAGTGGGAAATATGTAAATCGGAGTAGGCGACGTATTATTCAGAATTCACGTTTAAATGTTTATTGCTTGTGAAACCAAATCGAGAATGAAAAAGAAGAAAATAGAAGACGAAGGAGTAGAAGAGAAGAGTCAAAGGATCATAGAGTAGCCGTTTATAATTAAAGTCCTAGTCCTTAAGCAAGTATTCTAAACACACTTATACATATGCATACATATACAAAACGGGGTCAACTTTTCGATAACGATCAAATATCTCGATAATATCAACGCAAAGAAAGAGGGAGGTATATATGAAGAGATTGACACTGATTATACAAATATAACACTAACATATTGTCTTCAAGAATTGAGAGAAATTTAAAACAAAAGAAGAAAGAAAAACAATTTATTAAAAAAAAAAACAAAAACAATTTCACAAATTCTCATCCTAAGACGTTTTTTCTAGCATAATTGTCGAAAAGTTAAGAGAGAAATTACTAGTAAATGAATTATTATTATATAAATATACATGTATACATAAAGATTAAACAATTTTTGCAAATTTACATAAACTAACAAAAAAAAAAGTAAAAATCAATTTATACATGCATACACAATTTTAAAATGATTATACGATATATATATATATAAATATATAACTTAAGAATTGCTGTCAATTTCTTAAACATAATTAACAATTAACGATTACCTAAAAACTAAAATCTAGTAGCAACATTTAAAAAAAAAAATCCAAATACGAAACTCGAATCACAAGTTTTATCAGTTTCTCTTTTTTTTTTGAAACTCGCGAACCGCTTAGATTAGATACCGTTACTAGATACGATAATCAAATAAAATTAGCACAAAAATAATAAAAAAAAAAACAAAAACAAAAATAACGGAATTCAAACAAAAACAATAGCAACAATTTTACAATTTTCAAAAGTTAGTAAATTTCATATACTTAGTACGTTATACATATACAACATTATATAATAAATAATAATTAACACAATGGTAATGTTTTAAATCAATTAACTTGCGTACTGTCACGATCCCGATCAGTGACTGTTACTATTAATGCCACTGTTAGTGTCAGTGTCACTGTGTGTGACAGCGATAACAGCATCCAACCGATAACAACCGATATTTACATATATGTGTGTTAGTTTCCAATAGTGTACTTAACTTAATTAACAACAACAATTATAACAGTGAAACAAATAAAAATCAACTTTGCATTGCAAACTTAAATAAAGAAACTACATTTTGGGCAGAGCCTTTGTTTTTGATTTGGCGGGAAAAAACTAAAATATTTAGTATCCGATTGTTCCTCTGGCAGCTATTTGATATAGTAATCCGATTTTGACCAATTTTGGTCAGGATGTAAAAGACAGTTCCAAATATACAATCTGTCAGTTTGGGGTAGATATCTTAAGAAACAAAGTTTTTCAGAGTAGATTTTTAGATTTCAATATAAAGCTCGATTCACTGATTGAATTTATATCACCACATTTTGATGTCCTTTATTAAATCTGTAAATTTCATTGTGTAAAATTATACCTACCAAGGTTAACTCAGCAAATTTTTAATCACAGAGCTGCGTTTATTTCGAGTTCCTTTCCAAAATTGCTTCCGATTTACGTTCCAAAAATTTTATGGAATTCCAAAATATACTCAAATCAATATTTTCCATTTGACATTAAAATAAATACAATGTATTTTGTTATTGTTTTCAACTTTATTTGAATTTGCTTTTTTATGGTTTTCTTAAACTTAATTGTAAAATTAATATGTATAATTGGTTTGCATTTGTTTTGTATATATGTAAGTATATAAATAATATAAAAAATTATTTGTAATCAATTTAGACGCTTTTGCCAAAAAGTAATTAAGTGTAAATATACATATGTACATGTCTACATACATATATTTGTATGGTTTATTTACTGATTTCTGCACAATATATGTATAATAATATATAGTATTTATAGTTTGGAAAAATTGTGAATTTAAAGCGTTTCATATAGAATATAAATATATATCATAATTATAATTATTATGATAATATATGTATATATGTATAACAATTGTGTTTTGAAATATTTACAATGCAGAAAAAGATTTTGAGAATTTTATTTGTTTTTTTTTTTTTTTTTTTGGATGTTTTCTCTAATTTTTCTTTGTTGTTGTTGTTTGTTTATTTAACAATATATATATATATATTTGTAGCCCAACTGGAAACGCACTTTTGGGTATGACTGTGTATAAAGGTATTTATACTGTATAACTGTTATATTTTTTGTTTACTGTATGACTGTATGACAGTTGAGGCTGCTTTTTACTTTCACTTAGTCGTATCTATCTATCTTGCTCTATCATTTAGTTTTAATTACAAATGTATGTATATGTTGAATCGGCAATTGCATGAGTTTGTGTGTGTGTGGGTGTGCATAGGCATGTGTGTGTATAATCAACTACGCTACGTCTAGTGATATGTCTAGCAATTCTAAGGACCAGTCGAAAGTGTTCTACACACTTTTTAGTTCACTTTGCAAAACTAAATAAAAAAAAAAAAATAATAAAACACGCACACACACACACAGTCAGACATACGACATACAAAAACATTGCTGCCAATTAACAATACACATACATAATAATACAAATTGAGTTTTACAGTGATCAATTAACCCATTATTACTCTTATATACTGTATATAAATATATAAGAGTACATATGCATATATCCAAATCCTAACGGTCAGTACTGCTCCATCGATTATTGGTTATCATCGCTTGGAAGGATCTCGCTAGTTATCGGATATCGATGGACTTATCGGTTTTTTGACATCGTTCATCTCGCTCTCACTCTCACTCAATAGGGACGTCCATTGGTCGTATTACCGTAATACGATGGTCGATCTGGCAACTTTGGTGGCGCATTCATTCCAGGTCGACTGTGAATATATGTATATTGAAATTGCAATAAATTTATCAAATCGTTACAGTTATTAACGCTTAAAGCAAGTTTTGCATGTGGGGGAGCATTTAAAAAGAGATTGTGAGAAAGATTCAAGAAAAGTAATTAAAGTTATTAGACAACTCACCCAGCAGGACAGCAAACAAATGTTAGTTCTGTATCAATTTTTGTTTTTCTTAAAATGTTTGAAAAGCGAAACCAACACCAAAAACAACAAATGAACATGAGTCAGAAACGAAGCAATTCATTAACAGCCATTTCTCTTAAGCTGAGAGTTATTAACAGCGCTGTTAACTAGCAGAGTCGCACAGTGTTGCCAACTATAGTAAAAAAACAATGAACTTTCTTTTTCTCTTTTTTTTTTAATATATAATATACTTTTTTTTTTGTTTTTTTTTTTATATTTTTATTTATAACATTGTAGTTACCCCTCAGCAATTTTTTTTTGCATTCTATCGTTCTTCAATCTTTGCAGCAACTTTTAACTTTCAATTCAGTAAACAGCAATAAGTTGAGATGTTTCAGAGGGTTGCATCTTTCATCATATAAGTACATATTGTTCATAATATATGTATGTATGTGTCTGTTTGTATGTATATGCTCTAGGCGGTTTCTTTGTCTGATGTATGTATGTATGTAAGTATGAGTGTGTAGTCGTGTCTGTGGTGTGTGTGTGCTATACTAAAACAAACACATAGAGGAGCTAAATACTTGTGACATTTCTATATATGTATATAAATATATACGTTTTTTTTGCCATTATCATAACTCGAGAAGATGTTGGAAAAACGGTTAATTTCATAGTTAGCATCGATTGTTTACCGATTTAATTATCGTTCGTTTTGTTGCTGCTGTAGAGATGAGCACGTCTGTCTCCTCTTTAACGGGCAATCGATATTTATCGAATATCATAATTTTGACAGACATGAACTTTCCACGCGATTTGCAATCAAATTAAATAATAATTTTACATAGTATATCATGCATATAATAAATATACACTATACATACATACATATGCATGTGTGTGTGTGTGGAGTATATACTACATCGGCAGATCAGAAATCCTTTAAAAGCTATAGTCATATCATATATATGTATATGCATATTATTTACTTGATTTTGCAACATTTCTTCTTCTAATATTATATGTATGTTGTTTGTACAAACTACAATATTAACGATGGAAATTTTGAAAAGGTTTTCCACATTTATCGATAACACATTCAATACAAATATATATGTATGTATATATGTGTGTTTCGATAAAATATGCATGTGAGTGCACCAGAAAAAAAAGCTGAATATAATATTGCCCTATCAACTGCTTAACAGCTGTTAAAGAACTCAACAGATCTCAACTTTACAGCTGTTAATGCAAGGGAAAACATAAATATTATATTTGCAATTAACTTTTCAAGTGTGTTTTATTCACTTGTTAGTGTTTCCTTTTGTGCTTACATTGAATACATTTACATACACATATTTCATTAGCCTTTTCTAACACTAACACCTCTCTCTCTCTCTTTGTATGTATGTATCATGTATAAATACCATATGCGTTTTTTTTTTAAATATTTATCATTAAAATAATTGTTTTGAATGTATTTTTATAGTTGCTGCAGCATTAACAAATACATATACATATACAAATATCTATATATAGAAATATATATATTTGTATATTTATCATAAGGTGGTTTTAAAAACTACACAAAACACATTTTTTTTTTTTTTTTTTTTGTAGCAACAATTACAATTTTTCTGCCTTTAAGCATTTCGCATTATGAAAATTTTCTAAATAAGAGACTATGTATTGATGTATGTTATTGTGTATGGGTTATGTATGTATATGTTTCGTTTCTCAATTTCGCATTGCTTTATCGTAAAATGTAATTAACAACTTTAAGGTTAGGATTTAGAGTTATTTTTATAGATATTCAATTTCAAAGCAACACTTGATCAATGTTTGTGTATATGTGTGTGGGTGTGTGTGTGAATTATAATGGAATGTCCAAATAAATAATTACAAAATATACATATTAGAGTTGCATAACATATCGATACATTTGCAACTGTAATGGATTTACAAAAAAACAACCGATACAAGAAATGTTTCAATTAAAATTAATCAATTTAGTTTCAACTTATACACAACACACAAAGGACACATCACAAATACGTTTTTTGTTTACACAAACAAAATGGCGAAGGAGTAAACAAAAGCACAACACATGTAAATGTAGTTAATAAATAACAAAAACACAAATATGGGTATGAGAAGAGAAGGACGCAGGCGCAGACGCAGTTTTGAAGGCATCCGTTTTTTTTTTGTCCGCTCTCTTGTTCTGTGCTTTTGTGTGCGTGACGTGCGTGTTTTTGTTCTCTTTTTTTGCGCTCTCTTGAAAGCTTGCTCTCTTGCACATTCTTTCGGTCTCTGTTTTGATTTCATTACTTGAATCGTGTGGCAAATACGTTGGAGAGTTCATTGACAGCCGCCTGGCCAACAGCCTGATTCACTTGTCCGCGCATGTTCTCCGGGATGTAGCGATTGGCCCCCGCCTGCTGTGTTATCGCTCCGCCGACAGCTCCAGTGACGCGACTTGAAAGTTGTAAAAGTATTTTGTACTGTTGTTGTTGTTTCTGTTCAATTTTTATATTTTTATTTGTTTTTTTTTATTCTTAAATTTGTTTGTTTTAAATTTTTTGTTTGTTTCTTTGCAAAAAACTAAACTAGGTACAAAATGGCGCTGGCGCTATGTGATCAAACAGTTATCGGAACGCTTGAAACCCCTTTTTATCGATTTGTTTGCTTCACTTCCGCTTGCTCTGTGGTGTGTGTGTGTGTGTGTGCGTGCGTGTGTTAATGTAAATGTGTGTGTGTATGTTTTTTGATTTAGTTACAAATTATGAGATAATTATAAATTAAAAAACTAAAAGCAAAAAACAAAACAAAATATTAAAAATATTAAAAAACAAAACAACAAAGCAAAAACCTACATACATACATGTGTGTGTATGTATGTACATATTGTATGATCATTCTTTGATTTGTTTTAGCACACACATACACACACACACACTACTCAACGGGGGCGTGGCACAGAGAGCAAGGAATTAAGAGAGTTTATGTCAAATTGCAGGATCAATACGCGCTTTCGAACACTGCACAGCAGAGAGAGCAACTCTGGCCCACAGTGGCAGCCAATTAAATGTGAACATCAGTGTATGTCAGTCTGTTTATATAGATGTGTTGTAGGTGTATATATATGCATCTCTCTCTTTCTTTCTTTATATATATAGTTATAAATGTTATGTTTTTGTATTACACTATGTATTTATTATTTCCTCTTGTTGCGTACACACACTGAACAATTAATTTGTAACTTTTCCTTTTTTTTTGTTGTTGTTTATAATTAATATTATGTATGCAGTGGAATTTTTGCTGCTCATATTACATATGTATATATATATATCTGTTTTTGTTTTTCTCTTATTTATGCTTTTTTTCTTCTTTTTTTTGTTTGGTTTTTTATTTAACGACAACAACAACAACACAAAAAGGTACTTTAGTTAACTTAAGCATATTTTTCATCGTATATGTATAAGTATGTATGTATGTATGTTATAGAATGTATTTAACATTTACAGGACACTTTGCTCACACTCCAAGTTCCGTTCAATTGCGTTTGTCAATCGACTATCGAAAAACTCAGCTCAGCTTTAAATATCGCTTTTTAACTATATGTATAGTTGATAAAATTAACAAACTATGAATTCTAAGGAGTAGTAAAGCAGTTACAGTTCCTACACTCATTATGATCTCCAATATAAATACATATATCATGATAAACTGATTTCTGTGCTGTGGATCATAAAGCTGTCTGTCTTCCCTCATCTTTGTTTGCTTTTTGTGTTTAATTTGTTTCTATATAAATTGTATAATATATATAAATATGTGTATATCATATTAATAATCATATAATTACGATATACGATATATACGGAATAGTATTTACGATATTTAGATCATTTAGCATTTGATAGTACTAAGAACGACAACTCGTTGTAGTTTTTGTTCTTTTGCTGAGCGAGCTTTTCTATAGGAGACTGTCGGAGAGGAAGCAAAGAGCGTGAGCCTGCGCTTGAGTTCGATACGAGGATACTTAAAAAGAGATTCGATAACGGTACAAATTCGAGTCAAGTCGATTTGTTGGTTTTGTTGGTTAAAGCGAAAGCGATTTTTGGTTAGTTAGTTAGAGAGAGTAAATGCCTCGGCTGCGGCTGTGACTGACAACTTAACGACGTCTGTGTGTGTTTATGTTTATGTTTATGTGTGTGTGTGTGTGTGTGTAAGTATGCAAGTGTGTGTGTGTGTGTATGTGTGTACGAGCATTTCAAATTTACAGTTAGCATTTGACATTGAGATTAGGTTGGTGTGTGCGTTATTTATAATCAGTTTAAATTAAATTAATTTTATTATATTAATATCAATTGTTTTGTTGGCGTTGTTGTTGGTTTATCGCAATTTGTTTCAACAAATTTTTGTTAGCGAAATAGAGAGAAAAAAGAGAAGAAACAAAATGTTTTATTTCGTTAAATGTTTTTCTTTTCGACTTGTTTTCGGGTTTTCTTTTAAAATACAAAGGCTACTAAAAAAAAGGGTTCAACAAAAACAAATCAATTACCGATAAATTTGGCAGCTTGTCCTATATTCATCTTTTTATGAGTATCTTTTTTTGATACTGTTTCAAATTTCATAGTCACTAGCAACTGTTGGAGAATATTCGGCGGGTATATTTTTAAGCTACTCGAAAATATACATTTTTATATGCTCCCTATAACTTTAAGCTATTTTTTTGTTTTTTCAATTGCTTTTAGAATTTCAATTATGTACATAAGTTTTGTATTGCATACTTTTAGGCACTTACATTGCTTAACATGCTTACATTACCACCTTTCTATTTGTCCAATCTTGTAGCGATTTAGTAGGATAATAGCTAACAATGGAGAAAAACAATGGGGCGTGGCAAACATTTGAAATAAACTTGATCTGCGTGGGGTTTATAGAGATCTGCATGCCAAATTTGGTTGCTCTAGCTCTTATAGTCTCTGAGATCTAGGACCCCACAAAGACGGACTGACAGAAATGTCTATATCGACTCGGCTGTTGATGCTGATCAAGAATATATATATTTTATTAAGTCGGAGTTGTTTCCTTCTCCCTGTTACATACATTTCTACGAATACAATATACCCCTTTACTTATTTTTTAAGAAACGGGTATAAAAACTTCCAAGAAATTTTTGGTAACTATCGCTATAAATTTTGCTGGGTTCAATATTAACAGATCTATTGATAGAGGGCAAGCTGGCAATAAATCACTTAAATTATTTACAAAATAAAATGAAAAAAAAAAAAAAAAAAAAGGATAATTATGTATGTATAAGATATATACATAATAATTTAAAGTATAAAGCGATTGAGACATACATACAAGTATATATGCATATATGTACATAAAGTTAGTTTTTATTTAATAATTATGTAAGATGTCTGTATGTATGTGTGTGTGCGTACTTTCGTTGCATAAAAAGAGGTCCCAATCGTCGATTAAATTAAATTTAATCAAATTAAACAATGAAAATAATTAACAAAGAACTGTGTCGAATTCCAATTTCATAATTAATTTAAACTTGCTTAGAATTATCCCACGCAATTGGAATACGCAACAGTTAAATAATAATTCAAGTGGTTGACGACAAAAAATAAAATACAATAATTACTAAGAGAGAGCACGAGTTCTATATAAATAAGTATATAAGTAAGTATAACAGGGCGCACTTAGCCAACTAAAGATATTTTCGATAATGACAACAATAACAACTAAATAAGCGTTTAATATACATAGATTAACTTTAATTCTGTTGTTACTTACGATGGTAGCAATGGTGGTGGCAGAGCACCACCTGGTCGTCCACCTGGCAACGGTGGTGCACCACCGCCAGGACGACTTGGTATTGCTGGCGCTGGACGTCCAGTCGCCGGCGGCAATGGTGGATTACGGCCACCCAAAGAGCCCTTCAATAGAATAGAATAGAAAAGAATTATAGAAATTATATTCGTTAGGTTGAAGGTAGTTAATAATTATGATTTACCTGTGCGGTGGGTGCTGCCTTACGTGGGCCACCAGGGCTGGGCGGCGATAGATGTGGATCCAATCCACTTGGTAGCCAATCGTTCTTGACGGGCGGCGGCAATGGCGATGATACAGTTGCCATTGAAACGTCACCTGTGGTGCAGAGATGTAAGTTTGAATACAGAATATCAACAATATCTAACATCTATCTATCTACATTGTCTTTCTGGGTTTACAGAATCTATTTTTAAATAACTACTTCTCAGTCAACAAGCGTATTCTCTTCAATTTATAAAACATACTATATCTAATCATATATTTTTCTAATTTATAATGAAATTAGAAATAAATGAATGAATTAATAAATCGATTCTCAAACTAAAACATCTTTAGGCATTGGTAGAATATTTTTTACAATTTTTAAAATCAGCTTTACACATATTTTTCACTTTCACGGCTTAGAATTCTCAACTGGTTCTAGCGTCTCTCATGCTTGGATCGCTGGTCAAGTGAGCACATCGGTACTGATGACTGGCATCTTTTAAAACAGCAGTATGCCATATATATATTTCATTTAGGGCATTACTTACCAATAATTTGCAATGCATCCTTGCAGGCGCGATACATGCGCAACATTTCCTCGCGTCTTGTTGCCGACTCGGCGGATTCTTCCATCATTTGTGCCTATCACAAGAGAGAAGTGATAGATATTAGTATAAAACATCGATAGTTATATGCAATCTAATTCTTACCTGATCGCCGGAGGCATACAGATGTGCCAATAGCTCGCCATTGATGAAATCCTTGGCATTGTTAATGATGAGCATCATAATGGCCTTCGGGACCATATCCCGTGTGGTCTTTGTGACGATCTTCATGTACGAATCGACCAGATTACGGATCGTCTCCACTTGACGTTCCAGTTGTGGATCCGTTGAGCTTTCCTCGCTTGCCGACTGTCATCGTTATCGTTGTTGTTTGGTTGTTTGAGTTTTGTAACGCAACGTAACGTATTGTCGTTTATCGATAACATTGTCGATAATAACGATTAACGCACATTTTGATGGGGGCGGGGGGATTGTAACACATACATATGTAATTTGATTGTTCAATTCAGTTGATTGATTGGTAAAAGTAATGGAAAAAAATACAAAAAACAATCAATTAAAATGATAAAAGTGTATGTTGAATATTGCAAAATCGAAAAACGCCAAAATGGTGCAGCCGACAAAAGTAAAGCATTATTAATCGATTTTTTTCGTTCATGTATTATTCTATAAGTGTCTTTTTTTTTTGTAATAAACAAATGTATAATTGAACACAACATATAAAATCCAAGATGAGATAAGAGAAAACAACAGTAACAACAGCATGAAAACAAAACTAAATTATAGCAAGCTTTACAATACTCTATGTTTTTTTTTCCGAGTTAAAAGTGATTAATATAATTATTAATTGGTAAGTATTTTGTATGAGATTTAGAATTGTCGTGCTGTTTAGTAAAAAAAATCGAAGAGTTTAATGTCTAATTTAAATGTGGCCCCGAAATGTGTTTTTTGAATTCTACTCGAAACAAATTTCCATAGAATTAATATTGAAAGATTAAGTTGATGTAAAAAAATATTATCCAACACTATATTATAATATTTATCAGTTAAGTTAATATGGTTTAAGATTGACATTTTTGTTGTTAATTCAGAGTTCGATGGCGATTAAAGAGCGTAGTTCAAAAACTGAACTATTCTCAATGGATTAATTTCATTAATGAGCTTCAATTTATCAAAGTTACAACATTTCCCCATTTTAAGTGTTAAAAACCTCTGTAAATCGTTAGTGATGCGAGTGTTAGTGTTGTGCTGTGCTTTAGAGCTGCAAACAACCGATTAATTTTAATAGCAAAATAAATAATGCAAGTTTTTTAATTATTCGACAGTTCTATGGCACAGCATATAAATAGAGTAATAAATAAAAGAGTTTACAAAGCGATCAAATTTAAAATATACGAGTTTGCTTATTACATGTACTTGTAATTTATAGTTATGATAAGTTTGTAAAGCTTTCAAAGAGTCGATAATTCAAAGATTTGTGTATTAATTTATCAGGTTTACATTACGAATGCATACAAAAATAATTAAGTGAATTCAAAGTTTGAGAACAATTAATTAACGGAAAAATTAACATACTTTTTGCTGTGAACGGTTGGATATATATTTTTTCGTATTTTTTTCGGTATTACAATCATTATTGATATTGTAATTTCGTTTTTTTTTTTATGTAGTCATTTCGTTTGGTACGTGGACGGGAAAATAGAAGAAAATAATTTATAAAAAATATTGTAAAATCAAAATTATATATATATATTGTTATATTTTTATATATTTAAGTATTAAGAACGAGAGAAGTATAACTAGTATTTATATTTATGTACAGAAATAAATATATATACCAGTTTAAAAAAGTTGATATTAATATTCGGAATATAAATAAAAAAGGAAACGAAACCGGGTAAACAGCAAACAAGAAGTCAAATGTAATGTGTGTTAAACCCAATCGAATAAGTCGTGAATTTTCACCCCAAAATTTCATTGGTTAGTGTTGTACAACGGCAGGAAAAAACTACAATTAGATGTTAGGTGATTGTAAAGAAAATAAAAATACTAGACCTCAACCGAAATTTTGGTCCACCATTGTGGAGTACAGTGTTTTAGACTTGCATATGCTCTGGTATTCAATTTCTGTCTTCTGGACTAAAAAAATAATTTTGAATAAATTTCCAAAGCATAATTTAGTTTTCCAATCAAGTTCGTAAATTTTCAATGTCCAATTTCTGAGTAAATCTATCAAAATATACTAAAGTGTATTATAAACTGATTACCATTTGAATTGGTTATTATAAAATAAACTTTTAACGTCCTGATCCACCAGCAGATACTCCTTAAATAATTCGTCCGCATTTACTTTAAGAAATCGAATCAGTTTCTCGTTGCCTGTCAACCCCCATCTATATTGTGTACAGTGTACAATAAAATAATAATTTGTTATTTAACCAAAACCAAAAAGATAGAGAGACAAAGAGAGAGCGTAGGAAATATGCAAAGTATATGCTAAAAATGATGAAAAGAAACAAACCTCTTGTCCTTCCTGCATACACAAAAAGCATATATATGCACCATATTAATCAGTTACACGTTTATATATAAAGACGTGTATTTATATTTATATATATGATGATTTTTGTAGTATTTTTTTATTTGGGCGCAACGTTAAAAAAAAAACAAAGAAAAATATGATGAGTTATTTCGTTATCAAAATCATTTCTTAATGAAAAGTTTAAGTAAATTGTAAAGATTTAAACATATTCCATAATCCATTCAGAGCACCATACACGATAAGGTAGATAGACAATAAGAAGCTGTTCTTACTGCAACTGACGACAATGGAGAAGGGGAGAAAAAGGAGAATACAATGGGGGCGAGAAAAATTGCTTCATTTAAAGCAACTAAATACGAGAGGAAATGACACACTGTTATATTAACATAAACATTTGAATAAGAGTCACGTTAATGTTGTATTTAACAGGTTTACAAGATCTAAAGTGACACAAGTGGTTATTTAACAGCATTGAATAAAATATGTTAAGCAAATGTAAAAGAAGATGCTGTTATCTTAACATTGACAGCTTTGACATGACTTGAAGAAAGTGCTGTTACTTAACATAACAGTCAGGGTTACATTAACAGACAGTACATAAATCGCTGCTAAGTTAACATAATGTTAACAAAGCTGTAACTACTCCATTTGACGGTAAGTTACATTGATTAAGGCTGTAAAAGTCTTCTCGTGATAAAGGTGTTATATGGCAAGATAAAGGTACACTCAGCGAAAAAGAGGTATTACGGGTTTTTATTTTGTTGGAGAGGGAGAGACAAGAGTTAATGTCATGCCACATTGAAGTATTTAATTAGATAGAGTCATGTGTTAATTGACTTTGCGTTGTCGCTGTTATCTAATCATATTTCGAATACACGTACACACATACATTAAGGCTTAGACTAAGCTATAAGCTTAGCACGATAACTAAATTAAGATATTTACTAGAGGTACAGATATAGA
Organism: Drosophila quinaria; assembly: GCA_035047525.1. Classification (NCBI taxonomy): domain Eukaryota; kingdom Metazoa; phylum Arthropoda; class Insecta; order Diptera; family Drosophilidae; genus Drosophila; species Drosophila quinaria. The sequence continues at coordinate 35,167,743 of JAWNPO010000455.1, forward strand.
TATAGATATGGATAGATAGATAAATAGATAGCTAGGTATGTGCACTAGGCATACGCACCTCATCGCCATTCTCCTGAGTCTCCTGCTTTTCGGGATAGACGCCGGCTCGGAGGAATGATGCCTTCCAGGATTCCACATCCTCGACCGTTTCACATGACAGCTCCAGTTGTTTATAATCCTAAATGTGTAACAATTTGTGTGTGCGTGTGTGTGTGTGTGTGTGTGCGGGAGGAGAAAGAGAAAGCGTCCAAGCGCAAAGAGAACAAATGGATAGGTATTTTTGTCAAGCATTTGGTATATGGGACAACGTATTACGATTACGATTACGATTACGATTACGAGTACTTGGACGGGTTGTAGTGGCATTGGTTTGGCTATCGGTTATCGGTTTTGGTTTGGTTTCGTTTCGTTTGGTTATTTTTGTTCTTTTGTTTTGTTTTCTTTTTTTTTTTTTTTTTTGAACTCTCTATGGCTTTTGAGTCAAGAAGTAATTCGCAGCGTGTGTCTTTGGGCCAAAGGTTAGTTAGTGTTCTTTTGGTATCGGTGGTTGTATATACATCTATTTATATAGTTGGTTAATCGGTATATCGGTTTATAGAGGGAAATGCCTTTAGCTAGCGTTTGGTTTGGTTATGTTTCAATTTGTCATGCTCACAAATCAGAGGAACAAAAGGAGTTTCCACAGTTCGAGACTTTTGCAAGCTCCTTTTATCCTTTGATTTGACACTAAATGTTGATAAAAACATAGTAATTTTTATCTTATACAAAAAAATTAATTAATTTGATTAATTGATTGCGTTGCGTTGCGTGCCCAACGTTATTCAAATTCAACGAATTTTTTTATCAAAATTTTTCAAATTTCCAAAACTGAATTCAATCTCAAATTGTGCCAATTGGGCAACTTGAAACGCAAAAATTGAATTATTTCTTGTTTTTTTTTTTCTTTTCTTTTTAACAAATTTTGATTGGAACAAAAGAAACAAAATATGTTTTAAATAGTTGAATGTAAGTAACAGTATTTCAACTACAACAAATAGTCAAAATTGATTATTTGTTGTAGCAAATATTTTCATTTCTCTTTTTTTTCTGTTTTGTTTCATTCGATTTCTCTTTTTGATTTCATTTTCATTTTGTGGTCTCTTTTTTTCTAGTTTTTGAATTTTTTTCATTTTTTTGTATGCTAACAAAAATTACTAACCTTATAAACATTACGTCCATCGGGACTGAATAAAGCAAATGTAACACGTCTAGACATTGACATAAAGCCCTGTTCAATATCGCGCAATTTCAAACCATCCAACGGCAACATGAATTTCTTCTCCTTCTCATCCTCATCCTTGTACCAGGAAATGCTCTCCGATGTTAGCACAAACCAATAAGGACGCGATCCGCCTGCGAACAACAATAAGATATTGATGCTAATATAATCAAAAAATAAAAATACATTTAAAACACAAATTATACAGAGTTTTATTTGTTGTAGCCAAGTTAAATGTGATTAATGAGCGGATATGGATTATGGAAACAGGATGGGATCAGTTCAGTTTGGTATTTCGGATATATAGTAAAATACATATTACTAGGCGTGATTTAATCTCCAAGTTTTTAAAGCATTTAAGAAAGTACAGCACAATAATGTCTGGTTTTAGCAGAATCAAAATAATTGAAAAGAAAATCATTGAATACAAACCAAGTAGGCGTGGCAGAAACCACAGCAAAGCTTTCAATTTCAATTCCACACCAAAGTTGTTAGAGAGAAAATGGTCAATAAAAATATAAAAGTAAACAAGATCCAAAGAAAGAAAGAAAATGAAAACACCAATAATAATATAACAAAAAAAAAAATCTAAGAAAAAGCACATATAAAAATTGAGAGTTGACAAAAAATAAAAAACGAAATTCTAATTAAATAATTTAGTGTGAAAGAAAGAAAGTGTTAAAAACATATAAAATATAATTAAAACAGGCTTCTAAGCTTTGATTGAAACATTTCCCATGCCACATGCCTCACTGTGATTTTGCATTTCGAACAAGTTAAGAGTTATACTAATTCCAGAGAGAGAGAGCTTTACTTTTGTTGTATTATTAAATACAAAAAACTAGTTGAATTTAACTCAAATTTTTCAAGAACGATTAAAATATGTTAGGCAACTGTAAAAGGAGAAAACGCTGTTATGTTAACATTGACAGCTTTGACATGACTTGAATAAAGTGCTGTTACTTAACATAACAGTCTGGTTTACATAAAAACTGAATTAAATTATGCCATTGTTACTAAGAATACAATTAGCTTAGCTCTTTAGCAATCTAGCACATATGTAGTAATAATTAAGAATGATATTTATATATTTGTATTAAAGTGTTTTCTAATTGTTTAGCAGATTAGTAGGACTGTTAGAAGGAAGTGTCAGTTGAGTGCAAAGTGCAATTAAATGTTGTTGTTGTTGATATTAAGCTTGTTGCAAGGTGTGTGGCAAGGTGCTGTGAGTCACTGTAATTGTGTGTGTTTTTATACCCTTGCAGAGGGTATCTCAATTATGTGACGAACTGTGTGACAAACCAAATAAAATGGATTTATCTGCAAATTAATCTCTATGTTGATGAAAATTGGTACAAATCCGACTTTTTGTTGAATTAACGTGATATACAGCTGCCATAGGAACAAACGGTCGAAAATATAATTATTTCATAAATAAAGTAGTATGAAACAACACTTCATTTCATTTTTAATCAACTTCACTTTAAAATCGACTCTGAACTTATAATTTTTTTTTAATTAAACCTAAATCGACAACGATTATTTGCTTGCAATGTGGCTAGGTCAACTTTCAGACAATCTTCAAGCTTTGATTATAGGAACAGTCGGTTGAAAATTAACCTTTAATATAAAATAGTTATATTTTTTCTTAACTCAAATCATAAATTGTGTACTTGATATTGCCTAACACAACATTTTTTTAAATTGATTACCATTTTAACAACTATGTCCTCGTTCTAAAATTGAATTTTATTATGAAAATGTTTCTACGTTTTTAGGAACGTCTTAACATGTATTATCTGCAAGGGTATATAATCTTCGGTGTGCCAAAAACATTTGTTTCTCTTATTTTTGAATTTATTTTTTATTGACGACAGACAGACACATTATTTGCTGCTACTGCTGCTGGTGATTGAAGCAGATACCACATACCTTTCATGATGCCCAAATTTTGTATGACCATGTGACCCTTGCGAATAACCTGATTGCCCAGTTGTCGGGTACCGGTCTTATTTGCATTCTCAGATTTATTCTGAGCACTATAATGTAAAAAAAATTTAAAAGGAAATTAATTAAATGATGTAACAATCACAGTTTTAAAAAGATACATTTGATTAAAGTCACATACTTGGCAAAGCCAATGAAATCCTCGTGATTGGTATTCATGTAGGCCAACTCAAAGTCAATCAATAGCAAGATTTGCTCCTTGCAACGCTGCTCGCGTTGACGCACATGTGTGGTAATAATGCGTTCAGTTTCCTCACGCAATCGTGGATAGCGATTCATCTACAGATGGAAGATAGACCGAAGATTAAATTGAATATACAATTGTTTGATTATTTGGGTTGATTAAATGCTACCTTATCGGTGCACATGCGAACAACAACCGACAATTCCTGTACGACTAGATCAACACACTTGATCACCGGCTCCTTGAGCAGTGCAATCTGACGCTTTACAATCGCCTCAAAGGCCATGTCTGGTGTAAAGAGACCAACACGAATACCATGAATGTTCCGAATTGCAAACGAAATCTCGCGACGCAGTTCCTTCTCATCGCAGGCCATCTTGACAATCTCAAAGCGAAGACTACAAAGAGAGTTTATTTAAATCATACTTTGTAAATAAGAAAATGATGTGATATACATACCGCTCGTGGAATATGCGATTGATTTTGGCACCGCCTGACAATTCATTTGTATTGACCAAGGCGGAGCCGCTGCCTTCGATGGTACGCTCAAAGTCCGATTGCAGTTGCTGTATCATTCTGTTTACAATAAAAAATACAATTAATTCCGATTTCATTTAGATTTAATTTAGAATTAATAATACAATTTATAACAGTCAATTGTTGAACATTTTAAAGTATATATTTTGAAATAAATACAATTTTTGAATTTAATTTAAGAAAATTTAAAAACATCTTTTTCATTTTAATATAAATAAAAAAATTACTTAAGTAACTTGATGCGTTATCCAATCAGGATTAAATTTTTTAGTAAATGCGATATGTATGTTTTCAAATTTCTTTCCAATTTTGTTTTGATGGTTAACCCAATGTATCTTATTAATTTTATAAGTTAACTTGTTCTTACAACCATAATAAAATAGAAGCAAAAAAAAAAATACAAGCCAGAATAATTATTTTTTTATTTTACTAAAATATCCTTGTCAAAGGAATTACTTGTTTAATTGTATTCAATTGCTGTCCAATTTGCCACTTTCTAAATGTATTATGTAATGTTTAACAATCGTTACACTTTAGTCAGTACTCACTGTAGCATGGCCTTTGTCTTGATACTGGCATCGCCTGGCTGGAAATGCTTAAACTCCTCGACCTCCTTCTCCAGTGTCAGCATTTGCTTTTGCAGCTTATCCCGCAGACCGGGCAATGTGTCGCGAATGTGATTCGTGAGCTGTTGGTTGAGGACACGCTGCAGATATGGTGTGCCCAGGCGATCGGCCATGTGGCGGTACGATGGATGGCTGAGGAAGAATTTACGCTCAGCGGCCAGCGCCTGATGGATATCCTTGCGGCCCTCAATATCCTTTTGGGAGCGATTGACGACGCCAATGTAGCCGCGTCGCAGCGGCAACAGCTTATTCTCGAGAATATCACGAGCATCGGTGCCCTCGTCCATGAGATCGAGCTTGGTGATCACACCAATGGTACGCACACCCTGCGGATCCACCTCTTTGGCCAGCTTCAGTGCATCCGAATTGGCCAAATCGGTATTGGCCGGCGTTACGGCCAATATAAGACAGGTCTCCTTGCGTATAAATTGGAATATCATGCCCTTTATCTGCTGCTCAATATCAACCGGCTGATCACCGATTGCCACTTTCGTTAAGCCCGGCAAATCGATAAGCGTCAAATTGAGCACATAGGGCGAATAGACTCGCAAGTTAATCGGAATGTTTGAGATGCCCTTATTGCTACCCGTTACACGATCCGTCTCATCCTCAATCTCTTTTCGTATCTCATCAAAGCTGGAGAACTTTTTACCCTTGCAATGCAGAAATTCACCATATTCTAAAAATGCACAAATCAATAATAATAATTATTATTAAATTAGTTCTTAATAATCGATATATGTATGTATATCGAAACTTACCGGTAACACCATTGATCAATTGCAAAATCAAAGGTCTGCGCGTGACAATTCCCGAACCTCGAGGTAAAAAGTCTCTGTAAATAAACAAAACAACAACAAAATTAGCTCTCAAATTGAATTTTAAAAGCGTGTGTGAGTGTATGGGATAAGAAATGTTCAAGTTCCTCTCTTTTATTTTTCAAGTGTTCGTTATAATGGAAAAGTAAAATTGTCTAAATCAGCGGCGGGCACACATGGGCTCTCGGAGCTATGAATGAAAAAATATATTAGGTATTGAGATTTTTACCAGTTGGTTATTTGTAAATTAAAATTTTTTTGCAACTTGTTGGTAATAAAAAAATAAATGTAATGACTGAGAAAATTGAATTTTCTGAGCTTGAGACTCTACTCATAATTTTTTTCAGTGTATTTTTTCTCTTGCATTTGGGTAGGTCGTCAAAGTAGGTAGACTCGAAAAGGGTTGTTGTTGTAGTTGTTGTTGTAGTTGTTGTAATTTTTGTTGTAGAGCTCCGACCTTGAAATTTTGTGCCCACCGCTGGTCTAAATTGAAGTGTTAATCGAACTATCGCAATGTAATATCGATAACGAAAGCTTGACCTTTCTGTGTGTGACTTGCACTCATTATGAGAGTTAGAGGTGGCGAACTTTCGATGGCACTATCGATGGTCAAGCACCATCGATAGCTAACATGCACTATCGATAGTGGTCGATAGTTTTTTATGACGCTTAACTCGTCACAGAAAGTCTCTCCTTTGGCCTTAAAGTTTTATGTTTAATAATTATATATTTTCATGACATGGATAAGAAAAACGAAACAGAACTAAACCCAATACAAATTTTTATGTTTTAATAATTATTTATGTGTGCCAGCCATTTCAGTCGAGTCCGAGCGCATGATCAGTAGGCTGAACAAAAAGTTTTAGATCGCAGAACCTTTACTATTACAATAGCTAATAGCGAAACATTATTGTTGATAGCAAATTGTATTAATCACAGTATAAAATTTTTAGATGCAATTTTATATAAAAATTTATAATTTAATACACTATCGATAGTTATCGATGGTTTGAAAAATAATATCGTTGACTATCGATGGTGCCGACTATCGATAGTTCTCCACCTCTAATGAGAGTACGAGGGGGAGGGAGATGTGCATGTTCTTGTCAGTGTTGCCAGAATGGCTTTTTTCAAACTCAATCGCTAAACAAATTAAAAACCGCAGCAGTGTTTTGTTTTTAATTTTTTATGCAATCTTGCAATCTTGACAACACTGCTGTCTATCTATAATATGGACATTCAAGATTTTTTATGAATGAGTCATGGATATTACGATAATCAAACCACACTCAGTTGTTCTAATGATCAATTGTTTTCATAAGCATTAACTGGAGTTGTGGGAAATGAAATCGAAACCAGCCAGCAACATGTGCGATTAATTGACTGGGAAGCACAATCAGTAAAATAACAATAGCCAGTATATATCTATATGCATACATACATACATGTATAAATATAAACATATGTACACATCGAGTTTTAGGCTTATTAGTAAATTTGACCTGTTTTCTTGTGGCAAACAAATCCCAACCAAAGTCAACAAAAGCCACAGCACATAAATATATCAACAACAACAAACAGCAGCAAGCAGTAAAAAAAAAATACTCTTATCGATAACACACACAATATCAATTATAATGACACAAACATGAATCATCGATAGCAATTTTAAGCGCAAAACACTTAATAATAACGGCAACTGTCAAGGGGGGTCTGAAGTGGGTGGAGTGTGAAGTGTGGCAACAACTTTGATAAAAAAAACCAAAACTGAATTTTTGTTTTCTACTTTTTATAACAGTTCTAATCGCCTTACATCACCAAAAACAATTGTCTACATTCCAAACATACATGGAATTACATTTAATGAGTAACTTTACATATGTACGTGCATACATACATACTTATAAATATATGTACATACGTAAGCGCAAGTTGCAAATTGGTTTGATGATATCAACAGTTTTCTGTATAAAAAACACACAGTAACAAAGTGCTACCCCACCAAGCGATGACTCAAAAGCAAAAACAAATGTACAAACTCTGCTTTTATTATTAATAAATGTTTCTTGCTTTCCAGGCAGTAAATACAAACAATTAGTTAAAAAGAGGTCAAAAGCAGCTGCTGAAGATAAACTCACACACCCTCTCTTTATCTTACTCTCTCTCTCTCTCTCTATCTCTCAGACACAGGCACACATAATGCAATGCATGCCGGCTGATGCAGTTGACCGATCGCTCTCTTTAGCTGCTCCCATCGCAAGAAAAGCTCACCACACACGTATGCGTACAAACACACACATACCCAGACAGAGATCAGCTGCTGCTGCTCTGGATTCTTTCCACTCTCTTTTTTTTTTTTGCTTTCGCTTGTTTCATGTTTTTGCAACTTTGATGTGATGCTTTTTAAAATTGAATTGCTGGTGTATTTATGTACATATGCATGTATGTGAGAGGGCATGTGGCAGCCAAGGCTACTACTGCTCATTTTAATAGGCTGTTGTATTATTTGTTTACTTGTCGTCACAGTTGTGGTCAAAATATTGCATTGCAAATTTTATTGCTTCTTCTTTTCACTTTTTTTCTAATAAAATAATAAAATAAAACCGCCATATATGTATACATCTGTATATATGTGTGTATACATAATTGTCGCTACCCACTCCACAAAAATCCCAATTGCTAATGTCAAGAAAACGTTACATACATGCATCTGTGTAGGTGTTTATGTATATACATATGTGTGTATGCATGTTGAAGAGAGCGCATCTGCTTTCAGCATCAGCAGCAAATGCCATGAACTATTGACATTTCGGACAGACAGAGCTTTTGTGCCAATGCTACTGACATTGAATACTCTCTTCACTTCTCTCTTTTCTTTCTGAACAACGAAAGGCGCTTACGCAGTTTGAGCTGCTCTTCAGTTTGACATGCACATGCAGCAGCAGCAGCATCATTAACTGACATTGATGACAACAGCAAAAGCTGCATCAGCGTAAGTGGCATAAAAAAAGAAGAATAAAACTAGGTCATTAACAACACATGTATGTACCAGCTAATATGTATAGCTATATAATTTCTATACATACTGTATATGTATGTACTGTTTATGTGAAGCCGGCGCATGCGAAAACGAACTGAGCTTGACTACAGCTGTTGTTGTTGTTGTTGCTGTTATTGACTGCAACAAGCTTATGTAAGCGCAACTGCATGTCAAACTGTATGTATGTATGTATGCACATATAAGGAAACTTTCTTAGTTATGTACATAACTATATATATGTATGCAGAAAATTAACATACATAGTTTTAGCTATTGATATATATATAAATGAATACATATACTGAAGTTAGCACAAGTGTCAAAAACACCCACATTTATTCAATACATACAGTTTGAGAGTATGCGTGGGTTTTGTCTGCTCATCAAGGACTCGCATCTAAGCGGGCAAAGAGCATAAATAGCAAAAAGAGGCAAAAGAGCTACACACACTCTCTCACACACAGAAGCGCATGGGAGGAGGATTCAAAATCATGCAAAACTAATTGCAACAAACAAATTTGCAAAAGACAAAGTATTCAAAGTTAAAAAACAAAACTAGAAATTTTACAATCTTTATAATCATTTACATTACTTAAAAAGTAGTTATGAGCAACAGTCGTAAAGGATTATATCGCAACATTATATAATTCAGCATAGAACAACCACACACACACACACACACACACACACACACACACACCCACACCTACATAAAATATGTACGGGATTGTGAGGCGCGCACGAGAGCGCTGGTTCCATTCATTAAGAGTTACAAAAGTTACAACAGTAAATGGATTGGGGACTGAGGTAGAGCAAGCAGCAGAAGCAGAATCAGCAGCAGCAGCAACTACAAAAATGTAGGCTAGCGTAAGCGACAACAATAACGTCGACGTCGACAGCGACAGCATTGCATAAATGTCAAAGTGAAGTGTAGCAGAGAATAACGGGAGTGGGGTGGTGTGGTGTGGGGGAATTGGGTAGGCAGAAACAAGCACACAAAAGAAACAGGAAACAAAAGGAAATGTCAACGTGCATTGATTTTTCCCCCCAATTGCCAACTTTGTTTTTTTTTTTTTTTGGGGCGTAAGTATTTTGTTGGATATTGTATTTGTTTGCGTCGTTCGAATTTTCAAGGGGCGGGCGAAAAGCCGATAGATAAAAACCAAACGAGGCGCAATGCGCGTCGCGCAGCGCAGCAAAAGAGGCTCCCAAATAAAACTGAGAGAATGTAACTGCGAGAGAGAGAGAGAGAGAGAGACACACACAGAGAAGGAGAGAACAAAAACGTACTCAGTATAACGTTTCTGTTTCTTTTTATTGTATAGAAACTGAGTTTATCGCACTCAGAACACATAACTTAAGCTCCAAGCAACAACATACATACAACATACATAAATAGATATGCGTATGTATGTCAGTAACATGTATGAGTAACTTTGAAGTTTGTAGTAAAAGTTACAAAACATTCATTACGATAATGTCCCGATCCCTATGCAAGTGGGTATGTTTGCATGCGTGTGTATAAATACATGTGTAAGGTGGTTGTTATGCTGCCCAGCCAATATACATACATACAGGCTATGGGGGAATTATTGATGGCCACCTGCTCGCACCGCAACACCCACTGACCAAGCAAGAAAAAAAAAGTAGGAATGCTGGCTTCATTGATTATTCACCAAAAATTCACACAAACACATGTACGCATATTTGTATAAGCAAGAGCGCCAGTCTAGCACACAAACATACATACATGAATAAACACTTGGAGCTCTCTCCCAAAAAAAAAAAAAAAACGCACACACACAGACAAATATTAAGGCATACAGAGAGAACGAGAGAGAGAGAGTAGAGCTTTCGCGCAAAAATATAGATTTTCTTCTTATTGTGTATATTTGATTTTGAGTTATTTTGGATGACCACTTACTTGCCCACGAAGTTTTCCAGCACGGAACTTTTGCCCGCAGATTGTCCACCAACGACCGCAATCTGTGGCAAGTCCAATTGCATGTGGACTCCAAGCGATGTGAATGCATCCTGCAGCTTATTGACGATCGGTATCAAGTTATCCATGGTGACGACGACTTTTGTGACTCTCTTTCAATCACGCTGATGATCACAAAGTTTCTCTTAACTTTTTCTTTTTGGATGTTGTTGTTGTTCTTACGTTTACGTTTAACAGTTAATTGCTGCTACGCCTACGCCTACGCCACAGCCTCTGCCCGCTGCTCGTTGTTTGCTGCACGATTTGATTTGCACTCTGGGCTGCGGGCTTTTGTTACGTTCTTGTTTTTTTTCTGTTTAGTTATCAAATTGATGTGAATGTTTTTCTATTGCTGCTCTCTCACACTCACACACACACACACGCGAACGAACTAACGCTGTCTTACTCTCTGCCGACGCCAACAAACACTGCCACTTGTGTTTTAGTTGTTGTTGCTGCTGCTGTTCTTGTTATTGAAAGAAAGAAAATTTTGAAATGCGTAAGTTGCGCGCAAAAGAAACACATTACCAAAAAAATATATATATATGTATGTATATAAAAAAAAAAACAAGTAACCAAGCTGCAAATTTTTCTTATAAGAATCCGACCCAGTCACAAAACAAAAAAAACACACACTTAAGCGACACGTTAACTCAGCGGCATCGATACGCCACAAGCAAGCGCGTAACGTAAGCGTGCCTTTGCTTTTGATTTTGCTTCTGCTTTGGTGCCTTTTAGTTGTGGACACTCAGATGCTGATGACGACGACGACGGCGACGCGTTGGGGCGGGTTTTAATGTTGCTGCGCTCTTGCATATGATTTTTTTTTGTGTGTGCGCGCAGGGTTGTTTTTGTTGTTTATCAAAAGAATTATACTGCAAAATTTAGCTAACCGATACCGATAAAAAAATTAAAAAGGTTAAAATTTATATTTTTTGATTTCAGACACACAGTCTGACTACATGTATAAACAAACGTAAAAAAATTGTACAAAAAAAAAACCAAAATTCAAACACAAAAAGAATTTTGCATAAGTACACACACACACAGACCCAATGGGGAAAAGGTACTTGAGAGACACAAAGCAGCTAATGATAGAACCAAAGAAGTTTTGGGTATTTTTTTTTTGGCAAAAATATTGACTGCAACTGCTGTCGTCGACGGTCGACAAAACTTGCGAATCGTTTCTTAAAAGACAATGATTAATTACAAATAAAATACGCGTACCGAGCGTTTTACGTCCGCCCCTTTTGGCTTTGTTTTTGCTTCTGAATAATCGATGACAATTACTTTTCAATTGTGCTACTATATCGATAATGACCACCAGGGAAGACAATAACTAATATCGGAATTATTCCAATATCGACTGGAATGTCAATTTCTTACAAAATGGTTAACACTTTTTGCTTTATATTTATGACTAGCATACACCAGCAATGTGTTGAAAATACCAAAATGCTATACACTTGTTTTTATATTGGGAGTAATCCAATTGGAATAATTGATCTATCGATTTTTTTTGTCAGTTGGCGCAATTATTAAAAGAAAGAAGAGGAAAAAGCACTGCAAATATTTGACTATTTTACCTTTATCAAGACATATAAATACTAACATTAACTAGTTTTAATTGGAGTTCTTTAAAGTTCACTCAATAATTGACAAAAGTAGCAGTTATGTTAAATCCGTTTAAAATATCACACAGAACTTTATATCGATATTTTGAATATCACCTCTGTATGCCCTAACAGATTGACACAGAACTTAACATTTCCATTGGCTGTTAACTGTTACCATCGCAAAATAGACTTGTTCATTTTAGTTCAGTTGGAGGATTTAGTTCAGTAGCTCATTTTTTGGTGAACGAACTAATCTGCCATTTAGCTCAGTAGTTCAGTTGCTTAGCTCAACCGGTGACTCGAGTCCCATTATCGTTGAACAGTTCGTTCGAGTCCCATTATCGTTTAATAGTTCGTTCAAGTCCCATTATAGCTTAAACGTTTATTCGAGATCCTTAATCTCTTGTTATATTTAAAAATAGTATTTGAAAATAAAAACAAAAGAATTCACATTTTAATCCAATTAGTTGGAATATTAATATTCTCCGAAGATAAAAACAAAAAATAAAAGTAACACAAAAAATATTTGCTTCAAGCAAAAAAGGTACATTTGTGAGTTGATTTATGTATCAGTCCAAGTCTGCCTGCCAACGGTAAAAGGAATAGTAATTAGCATACAGGCTAGCACAATATAATTAGCAGCTTACCTATTCTATATTGTTGTGTAAAAAAGTCAATTTGTCTACTTTATCAGGTTGCTGACCTATAATGGGACTCAAACGAACTACAAAAAGAGTCGAACGAACTATTGAACGATAATGGGACTCGAACGAGCTATTGAACTAACGAACTAATTAACTTTTTGATGTGAACTTGGATAGACATGTATTTAAGCCCTCTTGTAGCTTTAGTATCTCCAACCACTTTAAATAAATTTATTTACTTTGGCATTGCAAACACTGTTCATAAACGCACTCGGCAAAAATAGCATATTAAAGATAAGACAACTGAAGATAAATACGCAAAATTGTGAAATTAACCGATGTTTTTACAAAACATCGATGCATCGCTTAACATCCGTATCAGGTGATGTATTCGCTGTCTCTCGGGGCAAATCTGTCAAAATTAGTCTGAGAGAGAGAGAGATAGATATATAGAAAATGCTCTCGTAATGACGTTTGTGCCCCGAAAAAAGAGGGAACGTCAAACGAATACATCACCTTATTAATCCACCTTGATCCGTATCAACGAAAACATAGGAAAACATCGAGAAATATCGCCAAAAAAATCATCACTATATAAGACCTTCAGAGATTTAGTTCGTTCGTTCACTTTGATGAATAGTTCCATTGAACTGATTCCGAGCGATACGATACAACTCTATCACAAACACATTGCATTAATATTTCAGTGTTCAAACGGAGCAGACGCAAAAAAAAGTGCAAGAAATAACTGATAGAAAAAATAAAATTGGTTGAATTCATAGTGCTATAAAGTAAATAAAAAGGTATGTATATGTTTAAATGATATAGAACTCTCTAGAAATACTCTAAATATTTTCTGGTTTTTTCAATCGAGCTCAAACTGCAATAAAAGAGAACAAAGAAAATTAGTGCATGCACTTTGTGTGTGTGTGTGTGTGTATTACGACAGATATTCGCTGTAGCAAAGTCATTAAATGACAATTCGACAACAGCTTGCCATTATTTATTTGCTAACTTAAATTTTTCACAAAATGCATAGCATGAAATAGTAAAAAACCTTGTTTTAAATGCAATTTTCGTTAAAATGCACTCACATAAAAACGTACTTGAAACGCCATTTTTTTGGTTGACTTCAAAATGGCGTCGTACAAAGAAAGAAATGCAGTAAAAATAAATATGTATTATTGTGTATGTATGTATATATGTATGCGCCTTGCAGGGGTGAATAGAAAAAAAATGACAGTCATCTTCCGTTATTAACGATTGTAGTGAGTGATGAAATTGAAGTCAAAGCAAATTTCTAAAATATACATTTGTGCATACATATCCGGTTTGTATAGCAACGAAGTTTTATCGCAAGTGCGCAGGTTGGAAAAACGTCAGTGCTCCAATTGATACAACTAGGTCACTACGCAGAAAAACTTAGTGCGCACTTTCTTTTCAACTGTGTGTGTGTGTGCGTATTTAAATCAACAAATTGCTTGCCACCAGTGTTGGCAGAATTTCGCCAGTTAATAAGCTAGATTTGAGAGAAATATAAGAAAAGAAGAGATAAAAATGGTTAAAAAAGGCAAAGCTAAAATGCAACTAAATATTTGTGTGGCTCTTAGTGTTTCTCGTTGAATTAAAAAGCGGACATTAAAAAATATGCTAGATCTAGCATGTAAAAATCTAAACCTGGCAACACTGGATTTCACAAGCTGTCCAGGGTTTTTTTTTTCTCATTAAATTAAATCAATATATCTTTTCCATCAATTAAACTACATTTTTTCGTCTCTTTCAAACGCCATAGGAACAGGAAATATGCAGATCTTTGTCAAGACTTTGACTGGCAAGACCATCACCTTGGAGGTGGAGCCTTCGGACACCATTGAGAATGTCAAGGCCAAAATCCAGGACAAGGAGGGTATTCCCCCAGATCAGCAGCGTTTGATCTTCGCCGGAAAGCAGTTGGAGGACGGACGCACCTTGTCCGACTACAACATCCAGAAGGAGTCCACTCTCCATTTGGTGCTCCGTCTGCGTGGTGGCATGCAGATCTTTGTCAAGACCTTGACTGGCAAGACCATCACCTTGGAGGTGGAGCCTTCGGACACCATTGAGAATGTCAAGGCCAAGATCCAGGACAAGGAGGGTATTCCCCCAGATCAGCAGCGTTTGATCTTCGCCGGAAAGCAGTTGGAGGACGGACGCACCTTGTCCGACTACAACATCCAGAAGGAGTCCACTCTCCATTTGGTGCTCCGTCTGCGTGGTGGCATGCAGATCTTTGTCAAGACCTTGACTGGCAAGACAATCACCTTGGAGGTCGAACCCTCTGATACCATTGAGAATGTCAAGGCCAAGATCCAGGACAAGGAGGGTATTCCCCCAGATCAGCAGCGTTTGATCTTCGCCGGAAAGCAGTTGGAGGACGGACGCACCTTGTCCGACTACAACATCCAGAAGGAGTCCACTCTCCATTTGGTGCTCCGTCTGCGTGGTGGCATGCAGATCTTTGTCAAGACCTTGACTGGCAAGACCATCACCTTGGAGGTGGAGCCTTCGGACACCATTGAGAATGTCAAGGCTAAAATCCAGGACAAGGAGGGTATTCCCCCAGATCAGCAGCGTTTGATCTTCGCCGGAAAGCAGTTGGAGGACGGACGCACCTTGTCCGACTACAACATCCAGAAGGAGTCCACTCTCCATTTGGTGCTCCGTCTGCGTGGTGGCATGCAGATCTTTGTCAAGACCTTGACTGGCAAGACCATCACCTTGGAGGTCGAACCCTCTGATACCATTGAGAATGTCAAGGCCAAGATCCAGGACAAGGAGGGTATTCCCCCAGATCAGCAGCGTTTGATCTTCGCCGGAAAGCAGTTGGAGGACGGACGCACCTTGTCCGACTACAACATCCAGAAGGAGTCCACCTTGCACTTGGTGCTCCGTCTGCGTGGTGGCATGCAGATCTTTGTCAAGACCTTGACTGGCAAGACCATCACCTTGGAGGTCGAACCCTCTGATACCATTGAGAATGTCAAGGCCAAGATCCAGGACAAGGAGGGTATTCCCCCAGATCAGCAGCGTTTGATCTTCGCCGGAAAGCAGTTGGAGGACGGACGCACCTTGTCCGACTACAACATCCAGAAGGAGTCCACTCTCCATTTGGTGCTCCGTCTGCGTGGTGGCATGCAGATCTTTGTCAAGACCTTGACTGGCAAGACAATCACCTTGGAGGTCGAACCCTCTGATACCATTGAGAATGTCAAGGCCAAGATCCAGGACAAGGAGGGTATTCCCCCAGATCAGCAGCGTTTGATCTTCGCCGGAAAGCAGTTGGAGGACGGACGCACCTTGTCCGACTACAACATCCAGAAGGAGTCCACTCTCCATTTGGTGCTCCGTCTGCGTGGTGGCATGCAGATCTTTGTCAAGACCTTGACTGGAAAGACCATCACCTTGGAGGTGGAACCCTCTGATACCATTGAGAATGTCAAGGCCAAGATCCAGGACAAGGAGGGTATTCCCCCAGATCAGCAGCGTTTGATCTTCGCCGGAAAGCAGTTGGAGGACGGACGCACCTTGTCCGACTACAACATCCAGAAGGAGTCCACCTTGCACTTGGTGCTCCGTCTGCGTGGTGGCATGCAGATCTTTGTCAAGACCTTGACTGGCAAGACCATCACCTTGGAGGTGGAGCCTTCGGACACCATTGAGAATGTCAAGGCTAAAATCCAGGACAAGGAGGGTATTCCCCCAGATCAGCAGCGTTTGATCTTCGCCGGAAAACAGCTGGAGGACGGACGCACCTTGTCCGACTACAACATCCAGAAGGAGTCCACCTTGCACTTGGTGCTCCGTCTGCGCGGTGGAAACTAAATTTGAACACAATAATTGAATAGCGTATATGCTACAAAAATTTACAATAATTAGTATTCAGTATATATCATGTATATGCTAAAAAAAAAAGCTGCTAGGAACTCTATATGTATTCACAATTATTGGTATTCCGTGTATTTCATGTTAATCAACAAAAATATGATCCAAATTCAAAAATATTTAAATATTCAATAAAGTTCATTTGTGTTCATTCAATAACTACCGGTTTTTAATTGGCTTATGCAGTTTCAGGATCGTTTCCATAGTCTCTGCTTTTTCGATTGGACATCAACATTTTTGCGTAGTGTAACGGATCCAAAAATGGTTGCACTTTTTACACGGTTGATTATTTTTTTAATGAGTGATTTATTAATTAAACCATTTAGTTTATATATTTAATAAACAAAGCTCAAAATCCAAATTATTAAATACTAAATAAATTATATTATCCGTATGGTTGCCCCTTTTTTCACCAAGCTTTGCCAAGGCTGCCACATTGTTAAAGTGGTTGTTGTTCAAAAGTAGAGTTGGGCTTTTAAGTTAAATTTTTCATTTTTAAGTCGTAAACTAAATCAGCAATTTAGTGCAGTTATTCAGTTGGTCATGGACAACAAGTAAACAAAGAAGAAATTTAATCCAATCGCGGAACTCCATGTATATAATAATAATTGTTTTTCTCTAAGAAAGGTAATTTTTGTTTAAAGAAATAACTGACCAGCTGCGAAATGATCGATTTGGTTCATAATTGGCTGAATAAGTTCATTCGTTCATCTTAATGACCCATTCATTTGAACTTGTTCTGAACGAAACAAACGAGTAGTTCAGTTAAAACCACAAACAACAGGTTAAAAAGAGGCAGTCAGACAGAAATTGCTCAAAAAGAATTGTTGCTTAATTTTTTAATAGTTATTGAAATGACCAAGGAAATTAGTTTGGCCACCGTTAAGGAGCACAACAAGCCCAACGATCTGTGGATGATTATCGACAATAAAGTCTACGATGTGACCAAGTTCCTAAATGAAGTAAAAATTTCACAATGCAATTGAATTATTTGCGCATTCAATAATATTGTTTGCTTTCAGCATCCGGGCGGTGAGGAGCCGCTGACATCAGTTGCGGGCACCGATGCCACAAAGGACTTCAATGATGTGGGCCACAGCGAGGAGGCGCGGTAAGAACAGCAACAACAACAACAAAATATGAAACACAAAATTTGTTAAATAATTGTACAATTAATTTAAAGGGAGCTATTGAAGAAATTCTATATTGGCAATCTGGCAGCCAGTGATATTAAAAAGAAGCCGCCTGTTGTGGGGTGAGTTGCCACCAAGATCTGAAAATCGTTCGCATCCAAAAAATCCATTTTGAGAACCTAACCAAAAATGTATTTAATTGAAGCGTGTCAAGAGCGAGGAGATAAGAACATTCCCATTGTATCTCCATCAACAACATCATTATTATTAACATTGAACTAATTATCGCATGTTTAATCTCTGATGCATGACTCAACTGGAAACGGGTTTCGATTTAACTAAATTTCTTGTATAATACAATTCAACTTTCTTTCTAACATTCTAACGCATGTCTCACTCTCTCTCTCTCTCTCTCTCTCTCTCTATTTCTATTTTATTGTATTTGCGAGTTTGGAATTATAATTGAATTAGTTCGTGCACAGATTCACTTGCTCCACAGCATGATACAATAAGGATAAGGTCGTCTCTTCGGCTGACGAATCGTTCGCTTTTTAGGGCTTTAACGTTCATTTCACGTTCAGTGCGTGCTTGCTATCCCTTTCATTTGCACTGATTATTAGCATAGTTAAGGCGCTACTTTTTGCCGATGAGACTACCTTATACTTATTCCATCATCCTGCACAGTGGAGCCTGTGGGCGCTTAAATACTTGTGCTTTTAATTTTAAAAATTCAATAGCTGCAGAAAACATCCCTGACTTTGGGGAGAAAAAGCAGGGAAAAAGCACTTATCATCTCAGTTGATTGAGAATAAGTTTTTATATTGTAAACATGTACATTTATCGATTTTTATGGGCCCGAAAAATTTAAAAAATAGTAACCCATTTTCGAAATCTATGGTCAATTTGAAGATGTTTTCACCAAGAAACTGTAGTTCTAAAATGAGTTGAAAAATTCATTTATTTGAAAATTTATATCTTCGGTGTATATGGTCCATTCCTGACAAATTTGCTGTCAATACTTTTGTTAGGACCACGGCTTTATAAATTCCACAGAACCAAAGGACCAAATGTCCTTTAAACATAATTTTCATGCTTGGAAGGACGATTTAGCGATTCGTCGTCTATCCTGAAAAAAGGTCAGAATTAAAGCAATTTTTTCCCAAAAAATTGTTTTTTTTCGTTGAACCTGCATTTTTTATTAACAGAAAACAAAATATTTGAATACTATATTCAAGGAAAAAAAAATTTTTAAGCTAAAAAAAATAAAAGTCAAATATCTCCATAACTCGAACTCTTTGGAACCTTGGGATAATGGTGATTCGAGTTAGGGAAGTTCGAGTGTATATCTAAGATTTTTAAATTTATCTAGATGATATTTTGTACAAGTTGATGAGTATTTAATTGGAAACGCAATCTTGTTTCTTCGCTACCAGCTATAAATGCTTCTCGAGCACAAAAGTGAGATTCTACAAGAGCTAGAGAAGAGAACCTTTCAAATACATATTTATCGACTATTTTTGTAAGTGAAGATCCTGGCAGTGTATATATGTATGTGTATATGTATAATAAATAAACTGTAGAATATGTGTATATAAAGAGCACCATAGCATGCTATCTCTATCTGTATTGCACGTTACTTTTTCTCTTTTATCTTAGCTCGATTCTTATTTTCCAATTCTATTTTTTTCCCTTGTTTTTTTTTATTGTTTTCTTATTAATTAACTAGAGCCACGCCCACTGATACTGACACAACTGAAAGTGCTACTGATGCTACCAATAATGAACCAGCCGCCCCCAAACAATGTTGCATTTTGCATTAACCCAATCCTACTTCCCCCCCAATCCATATAAATATCACAAATACTAATTAATTGTATATACTTTTGTGTATTTTATAAATTTGTTTTTTGTTGCCAACAGTTGCAGAGAAATTGGACTCGCTGTGGGCGCTATTTTAATGGGCATGGCCCTCGTCTATGTGATCAAGCGTGGAATGGCCAAGAACTGAACTAAAATAACTCAGGATTCGAACCCCACTCGATTATTCCGATTTTTAATCAGTGTGCTTAAAATCTCATTCCGATTTCGATAAATGTTAACAGATTAACAGCTGCAGCTGCAGCTACAGAAAAACAAGTCTTAAGTTCTTTGATATTACAATTGTAAAGCTTGTTGATATTTTGTAACTGTGTAAAATGTAAAGCGTAAAAATAAATCAATTTTAAAATATGTTTTTATCGATAACTACTACCATCTCTCTGTCTCTATCTAAATGATGTGTAAGTAAACGGAAATCGCAATAATTTGCGATTGCTGTGTGTTATCGCCCTGTCGCTTTTATAATCGCATTTAAAAATATTTGATTGAGCCAAAAACAAACAAAATATTCGCCAAATTTCCTAAAAAAGAGCCAGTTTTGGCGCAAAAACGCAAATTGTGGCAGCAATTTTGTTTATATTGTTTATGTTTATTTATATATATTTGCTGTATTTAATGCTTGTTGTTGGTTGCATGCTTAGGACTTGCAATACAGAGTTTTTTTTTTGTGAGTGTGTACAGAGAGTGTATGTAAGTAATATACTTATGCCTTATGTATATTATTTATATGTATATATTTAATGTATTTATATATGTAAATCAGCGGTGGGCACGCATGGACTCCGGGAGCAAGCGGCAGCTCCCAACATTATAGAACTTTTGGTTAATCGCCAAAGTAGACAGACAGACTACAGTAGGGTTGTTGCTGTAGTTTTTGTTGTAGTGCTCCCAAATTCAGATATCGTGCCCATTGCTGATGTAAATCCACACATTTGTCACATGTCTAGTTTCTAGTTCTAGTTCTCATCGTAGAGCGGCGTGGAATCGCCCAGATTCATGGAGTGTGGCGAGGTGTTTGTACGCGGCGTGCTGCGCACCGATGACTTGGAAGATGCACTTGCTCCTCCGCCAGTTGCCGCGGAGGCAGGGGCAGCAATATTGCGACTACCGCTGCTCGTATGATACTCATTGGTGGGTGTCGAACCGGCGCCAAATCCTGTCATGCCCAGTCCAAGTTGTTGTTGTGGTTGGTGTTGTTGCTGCTGCTGTTGTTGTTGTTGTTGTGTGGGTTTGCGACGTGCCCAGGAATCATTAGCCAGCTGCCAGTCGAGGTTCTCTTTGGCACGTTGCTGTTGCTGTTGTTGCTGTTGATGATGATGATGATGGTGTTGCTGCTGCTGATGATGATGGTGTTGCTGCTGCTGCTGGTGGTGTTGCTGATGTGGATGATGCTGCTGTTGATGATGATGTGGCAAATTCGCTGCATTATTATTATTATAGGCATTGGCCATGTCATAGAAACGTGGTGTGCCGCCATAATGATGACGCTGGCTGCTCGACGACTGTGAACTCGGACTGGGAACATTGTGGCCATAACGGGGCGTCTGTGTGCCATGTGGCGTGTATGGCGTCATAAATGGCGTCTGTCCGCTGGGCGTATAAGGCGTATTGATGTGTGCACCAAATGTGGGCGTGCCACCGCTGCCATAATGACCACCAACTGATGCGCCGCCAACTCCACCACCACCAGCTCCTCCGCCGCCTCCGCCAGCTGCTCCACTGCCATAGCCCGAAATGGAATGCGATACGGAGTAAGCACTTGAGCTGCGTATATCGCTGCTGCTGCTGATGCCGCTGCGTGGTGTGCCGCCCGAGATGCTGCCCGCGCTGCTAAAGGCGCCACTGCCACCACCACCACCACCACCTCCTCCTGATCCTACTCCTCCACCGCCACCAAGCGAACTAAGCGAAGCGGATGGCGGTGGACGCATCATGCCATGTCCATGATTTGTGGGCGTATTGCTGGACGGTGTACCGCCCATGCCGCTGCCGGACATCATGCCCGCGTTGGGATCTAGCCAATGCTCCTTGAACCAGCGCAACAGACTGCTCACCGAATCAAAGATCTGGCCACGGAAGCGATAACCCTCCGGCATCACAGTCACATACTCATGCCGCACCTTCGTCTTGGGCAAATAGGACAATAGAAATTTTCCAGGCATACTCTTCGATGCACTAAAGAAATAGTGAATCTTTTTGGGATCCTTGGTTTTCTCTTCGCGCAACAGCTGCTCCATGAAATCCCGCTCGTTGACATTCGACGGCGCCGTATTCGGTTTATAATATTTGTATTGCAAAAGTTCTCGGGCCGCAACAGCCATGGGATTAATGTGACGGGCAATGATCTCGTCGAGATCTTCAAACTCTTCGGTGCCAATCCATAGACTGCGTCCCAAACTATATTCATTCTCTTTGCCCTCCTCGCGCACATCAATGTGCTGGAAAATGTCATCCGCCACCTTCCAAGTGGCTGTTAAATGATCCTTGGATTTGCTGCTGGGTCGCAATGCCACCTCACCCTGATCCGCCTCGGCGAGCATGGCAATCACCTCGCCATACGATTTATTAAAGAAACTCGGATGCGCAATGACACGACGGGCATAAGTTTTACGCTTCATCGCCTTGGCCTTGGCGTCCGTCACCTTGCGATTGTCCAGCTCCTCGGTGACAAAATCATAGAAGGCATCACGACGCGGTCGCCACTCATTGTTGACATCCTTCAGATCGGCGGATTTGGAGCTGCAGTCAACGGAGAAACGATCGATATCAATTTTAATGATGCGCACATGAATCATCTGGGAGACACGGACACGTTCCTCCGGATTGCGTACTTGTTTATCCGACAGATTCTTAATGTGTATAAAGCCGGGCAAACCGTTCTCCAAACGGCAACGCACACCGGACGCCTGACCCGGACAATTGTTGTCATCGAAATGATTCCAGACATCGGACAACTCTGGGAAGTCGTCCTTGTGACAGAATGGACACTGCCAGCTGCCCGTTTGCTCGATGCGCACCGGATTCGCATTGTCCAGCTGATCGCCCTGGGGACGGCGATAGGTGAAACCGGTTACCATGGCCGTAACACATTTGCCCACATAAAACGAATCCGGCGTCTCCTTGGTCAACATATCGAACAGCTCCTCGGCACTTGGCTTCACATACGGACACCGATAATCCTTATAGAGGCTGCTCAACTCATTACGGATATCATACAATGTAATGCTTTTGCTGCCAAATCCCTGACGCTCCAATTCCACAGCGAATGCATCCAAATCGAGATCCTTGAGCCGCTCTGGGGACTCTAGAATCTCTTCGAGAGCACCGGCTGGATTGGTTTCCTCATCATCATATTCCATCGCATCGATGGCCATTTTACGTGCCCACTCATATGTCTCCGGATGCACACGGGAGCCATCCAAGACCTCCACATATGCCTCGGTGCTGTCGCCCAACGAACTCGTATCGATCTTGATGAAGCCACTGCAATTGATAAACACCTTGGGCCCCAGATGACACACCGTGACCAATTGGGTGCGATTCTCCAGACGTTGATTGCTCTGCTTGAGCAACTTGAGCAGCGCCTGACCCTTGCGTGGTCCCAGTCCGCAAATGTATTGCAATAGATTCACAGTACGTGAATTTTGTACCATTAAATTGATATCGAGTCCCACTTCGCTGGTCCGATTGATAAACTCCAGGCTGAGCTGTTCCAGTAACAGATCCCGCGGCACACGCTCCTGCAGCGGATGATAGCGCAGACACAGGATCTCATCGTCGGCATCGCACAGCTGCGAGTATTCCACGAGAGGATCTTGCATTTTGCGCGCCAAGGATGCAGCCTGTTTGAGCAGCGGCGGATACTCTTTAAAGTCCGCCTCACCCTTTTTGGAATTGGCATAAATCTTGGCCAGCTCATTGTCAATGATTTCCACCTCGATGGGCGGGAATTGTTCATTCGTTTCCAGATCCTTTAGAATTTCACGTATATCCGCCTGTATCATTTGTGCATCTCGCGACTCGGCGCCAATCACAATTATGTGCGGTTTCTTCATCTTGATAAAGTCACTCAATTTCCGCAAATCCGATATCTTTTGGGCCTTCTCCTCCGCATTGTGTGAGTTCTTGCGTTTCAGAATGCTCGGCAAACGCAAATAATCGGAAATGTCACCCTCAGCACTGGAAATGGCACAAAATGCCGCCACCGATTGATCCGGATCATAGGCCAAACCCAAGGCACGAATGCCGCGCAACGTGCTCCATTCCTCGGAATTGTGATGCTGTGGCAATTCCGGTTTATATGGCGCCACCTTCAGCCACTTGTACAGCTTGGCAATGCAGGAGCGCAGCACAAACTGTTGCGCCTCCTCGTGCAATGTGGCACGCAGCTCCTTAATCAGATCGGGTATCACCCACTTTTTGAGCGCCAATTGAACGCACTCCGCACGCAACGCATTCCACTCCAGCACATTCTTGGCAAACTGATCCAAATGATACAGCTGGGTGGCCTCTTGTACATAATCTCCGGGCGGTCCATTTGCATTCGCATTGCCCTCGAACTCATCGAGAAATGTGATCTCCAGCAGTTTCTCCTCCTCGGCCATTAGCAGTTTAATAAACTGATCACCAAAGAGATCACCGACCGGTTTCTTTGCCACATATTTCATGGAATACACAGGCGAGTTCTCATCAATGAGGACCATGCCATTTTTGGTGGGTCGTATATTGAGACGGGCACGATCAAAATACACTTCACGCATGGTCTTGCGGAGCAGCGGCTCCTGGGCCAATTGACGGGCCACCACATATTTGGCCGCATGCAGAACTTCATCCACAGTCATAAAGCGTGGCGATAGATACTGTTTGGCCAGCTCTGTGGGACTGAGACTCTCCTGATTCACCTCGTTGCGTTGATAATTATCGCGCAGATTTTCGGCAAATTGTTCGGGTGTCAAGCCCACGTGTTTGGCGAAACCACAGATGCCTGCCTTGCGGAAAACCGCATAGGGACTGCTATTTGGTGCCTGTTTCAATTGCTCATCGGCAGCTAGATCCAATTCCTCGGCGGCCTCTTCCAAATCGGCGACATCTTGTGCTGCAGCTGCTTCAGCATCTTCGCTATTTGCCGCATTCGCTGCCTGTTTGCGTGCACGGGCTTCGCGACGTTCCTGCAATTGTTTTCGCCTCAATTCCGATTGCATTCGGGGCAGCTCATGTTGATAATTGAGCAGAAAATACATGTGCACATCCTTCAGCTCCTCCATTGACTGTACATCATTTAGACGCTCAAAATCGCTATCCAACATTAAGCGGACATCATCCGGCAATGGTTTATCCGGATCATCGCATAGAGTTTCCAACTGAAATTGTCGCATCTTTTCAAACAGTTGCTTCAGTTTGCGTTTCCGCTCATTCAGCTGGCACCAACGTTCATCGTAGTAATAAACCTTCCATAAATCATCGATATTTAATTCGGGCTTTACATATTCCTTGCGATAGAACGCTATAAATGGCACCTCCAACTGTTGATTGCGTAGAAATTCCAATGTTTGTTTAATTTTATTAACTGCTGTCGGTGGTTTACGCATCTTCTCCCGATTATCGGCCTTCTCCTGCTCGGAGACGGTTTGTTTGCAGAACGCAAATCGATAAATCCAATTGGCCTCGTCGTCCAGCTCGTGAGAACCCTCGGGCACTGGCGTCACGGGCACCTGACGCAATTGCATACGCTCGGGGATGTCTGTCTTGCGTATTTGATTGTCCAAATCGGTAAAATGTCCACGTTTCAATTCACTTGGCTCATAAATGTCAAAGATGGTCTTTTTGGTTGCCTTCTTTTTGGGTGATTTCTTCTTTTTGGCCGCACGAAAATCATCGCCACCCAACAGATCCTCATCGTATTCATCACCCTCGGATTCCTCCTCGTATTCATCCTCCTCGGGCTTGTAGAAATCATCATAGTCAAAGTCAACGCCAAAAATATCCTGACCTTCCTGCAGTGATCTGTATTGAGAATGTGCATAAATTGATTCAACAAATTAATGAAGTCGCTAAGTTAATATTTATCATTAATAAGTATTTTACTAAAAAAAAATGGACTGCAAATTCTACAAAGTAGACTACGAATGATATAAATGTTTTTAAGTATAATTTTATCGCGAGAAAAGCTACTCAAATATATATCTTAGCAGCTGAATCTTTCAGAAATGTATCTCAGATACTGATTTTGGTAAAACCCCTCTTTAAAGGATAATTACATAATTTACAAATTCTCAATTGTCAATGGGTACTTAATGGGTTAAAGAAATGTTTGTATTATTCAAACTGAATTTAAGTGAATAGGAGATAAATTTAAGAAACCTGCATCAAAACTTTTTTGTTGAACAAAAATTTGACAAAGTTAGGGTGCATAGAAACTTTATTGAGTGACTGTAAGTTACTACCACAAATTTTTACTACTGACAATTTTTTTTATCTAATTGTGTTTTTCACCAATATATAATTTCATAATAATCTAATATCATATTGAGTTTATAATTTTATTAAAAATGTTAATCGTTAATTTGGTCGACTAAAATAGTAAATATTTAATTTATTTGATATACTTACGCATCTGTGAATATGGGCCTGCGTTTCTTCTTCTTCTCGGCAATGGGACGACCATTGTCATCGACAATAAAATCATCGGCATCCGATTCGCTGTCCTCGTCATCGAATGCATCCGCCTCACGAATGCTGCGCTCGCTGCGTCTCTCAATGCTTTGCTATTGTTTACATCAATAAATATATGTGTATAAAGGAATATACTTGATGATATGCTTGATAATGCTTACATCATCGTTCTCATCAAAGAGCTGCTCGGCAATTTGTTCGCGGGCCAAGCCCTCGTCCACGTGCTGTTCCTCGCCATCGCTTTCGTTGTCATGAATGCGTCGCAGGCGCTTAAAGCGTTTCTACAAATTCAAGAATTTTATAAGAAATGACTTCTTGTAAGGCGATTAATTGAATATTTAAAAAACTTACGCGTCGTTCAACTTTGACGCCCAAATTCTCTTCAATTAGATCGTAATCATCGTCTTCCAGGCGATCGTCCAAATCATCATCCTCGTGCTTTTTACGCTTTTTAGCACTGCTACCTTCCTCATCGCCGCCGCTGCCCGTATCTGAATCATTATCGCTGGCATCCTCCTCAATCGGATTGTCATCAATCAGATCCTTGAGCTCCTCACGCAAACGTTCCTCATCATCTATAAACAAAAATATAATACACATTTTAATAAATACATATTAACTTGTTTACCATACACACAGTACGTCAAGTAATTGTTTTGACTATAAAAAAAAACACTTTCTTTTTAAGAATTACAGCCAATAAAACAGGGTTTAAAACCGAAACGAATATCGGTTTCAGTTACGGTTTCGGTTATGTTTGCATTTAGGTTTTCGGTTATCAGTTACGCAAAATCTTTGAATAAAGGTTTCGTAACAGTGAACCGGTTTTTCTGTGTTTCGGTTTTAAAATACCGGTATGGTATCGGTTAAGAAAAAAAATGTTTGCAAAAATATAATTATATTAATACGATAATTATTAAAAAGATATTACTTTCTTAATGTTTCATATTTCATTTATTTAATTTAAAAATACAGTTAAACTTCCATAACTCGAACTTCTCTCTAACTTTTTTATTTGGATGTATGAACAAACGAATTTAACCCTTATAAATGAAACGGTTACTAAACGGTTATTTCGGTTTACAGAGTTTCGGTTTTAAGGTTTCGGTGAAATGAAAAATTTTTTTTTTTGGTTACGATTTTAAGTTTTATTTGGTTTTTACCGGTTAAGGGTTACCGCTTTCGGTTAGGGTTTTAACTCCTGATATTAATAAATACATATAAACATGTTTACCATATACACAGTTAGTCAAGTAAATGTTTTGACGATAAACAAAAAACTTTTTTTAAGAATTAAAGCCAATAAAATGATTTCTTTTTTTTTTTTTGTTAAATAAATTACGCGAATTTCGCAAGTTGTCAAAATACTAACTTGTCTAACTGTATTTACATAGTAAACAACTGCCAAGCACTCAAAAGCCAAGAATTAGGTGGAAGGCAAAAAAAAAAATACGTTGTGTATTCATTTTTCTTTTAATATTTTGTATTACAATTGAAATTGCAAATTATGCTTTTTTATTTTTTTTTTGCTGTGCGCACACAAAGCAAACATAACCTCAAAGTTGTAAACAAAACGTCGACACCTGCGCGGCAGCAATAAATGCATAGATTTATACATTTCATTTAACATAATAATCATCAATTGTTGACGCGAACTTTCTCATCCACTAAATGCCCGGTTTATATATGTCTGATGGGAAGGGGGGCGGGGCAAATATACAACTTTTTGCATATTGTGAAATTAGGCGGGAGTTGAGTTTTGTTTGGGTTTTATCTTTTTTTCATTTCATTGATTGTACGCACCTTCTTCCTCTTCGCTGCTGTCGGATACGGCGGCTTTTAACTTTTTGAGTTTTTTGCGTTCATGCACATCCAATTCTTCCTCATCCTGTAATAGAAAAAGAAAATGCAATATACATATATATATACACACACACAAATACAGGCACAGGAGCGCATAGCCCATGCAGAATATATTTTGGGACATTTAGCGCGCTTTAAATACATGCTAAGCATACACACCTCTGATTCGGCGGCCTCGGAATCAAGGAATTCAGCCATTATAATAAATTAAATAACTAAATTATATGCTAAAAACGAATTTTACTAAAATTAATACAATAAACGTCGCTTGCAATGTCACAATAAAAAAAAAACTCTGAGATCAAGAAGCAGAAACGTCAAAACTTGTATGTAGCAGTGCTGTAAAAGGACTGCTGTTGTAATGTGAATAAACATCGAAACGAATAAAAATATCGATAGCTATCGATTTCCAGAGTATGGTCGTCGACGAGTAATTACAATTGTGACGTTGTTTTAAGTCATTTAGCAATAAATTGTAGTTTAATAAAACAAAAAAAATTAAAAAGTAGGTATTCTGCTACTGCTCTTTATCGCTCGAAATTCCAAATAGAGAAAATACCAAGATATTATCCTTTTTTAAGATCTGACTATCGAATCTTTTCTGTGGCTAGAAAGCTGCCACCTTTTTTTTGCCAAGTTTGGCCAAGGTTGCCATATATCTTCCCAATCGTTCTTCATTTTTTGTTCATAAAATATCGATAGAATGAAATTAATTATTTTTAAAAATGAATTAAAAATGTGTGCTTACAAATTCAAAAAACCAACGAAATTCAAAATTTTCTAAAATAATGAAGTTCATTTTAAATTTGGTTTGGTGCATGAGACTCTTCGCGTGGTAAAGTTTAGTAAGAAATTCTAAAATAAAATCTTAAAAATTCGAGAGAAATTCAACAAAAATTCTAGTGAAATTTTTAAAAATTCTAGACGCAAAATTAAGCAAGTTCCATTTTAAGCCCTCGGTTTTTTAATTGAGTTAAATAGGATATTAAATATCCGTGGAATCTGAAGGCTAAAAGATGAAAACATTTTTGTACGATAATATCGCTCAATTATATCGATATTGATATTATCGTTTTAAAAAAAATTTCACTTAAAAATATATCATCGCCAAAAAAATATATCGATATATCAATATTAGATCAACAACCCTACTCTAAAGTTGGGCATTTTAGTTCAATTTGCTGAATAAGTTCAATAGTTCATATTTCAGTCGTGAACTAAATCAGTCATTTAGTTAAGTTGATCATTTGGTCAGTTGATGAACTATGAAGGAGATGGTTTCTATTAGTTGGTCATGAACGATGAAAGATGAATAGGTCATTCTGAGCAACTGATCAGTTGTTTATAAACGATAAACAATGTGAATAGGCTACAACTGTTTCTTGTTAGTAGAATGTAATATGTGTTTTAAGTTTATAAGTTTATAATTAAAATAGACGACAAATGTCAACTAGATTCCGGACTATTTTTTATTCTTTTTGGGTTATACTTAAACCCTGGCTTATTGAAAAAAGGTAAATTGGTTTGGAATTTTGGGCTTAAGTTACCTTTCACATTGTTAAAAACTTAAAAATATATGAACTGAAAACATTGTTACATGTGAATAAAGAAGAAGAAAATTTCAATTGCGGAACTCCATGTATTGTATTTCTCTAAGAAATTTAAAATTTTTTTAAAGAAACTCTTGACCAACTGCGAAATGAACGATTTAGTTCATGATTGACTGAATAAGTTCATTCGTTCATTTTAATGACCTGTTCATTAGAACTTTTTCAGAACGAAACGACACAACTCTACTCTACACACGAGCGGTAATATAGTAAATAAGCGGTTCGTTCGTGTGTGCGCTCGCTTGTTATATAGTTATAAACACATATACCTTTATAATAATTACAATTAATTTTTTTTTTGTCAACGGTTCAACATTACTAAGCTAGTTGCTGGTTTACATTCAAGACAGAAGTGTATTCCTCGTATTCTTAGTATTCTCCTGTGTGGCGGCCTCTTCTGGTGTTTGTCATTTTTTCGGCGCGTTTAGTTCTTAAAAGTGCGTAGGTGTGTGTGTGTGTGTCAACGCGTGTTGTGTGTGTGTGTATTATTTTTTTTTATTTTGCGGTTTGCTCCAGAATTCCAAGTGCATGCAAAAAAAGACCACATACAAAAATTAATCGACGAGAAAACAAAATTTACTTAGAAAAGTATGAAAAGCATTCAGTCATAGTTATAAAACCATAAGCATAGCACCAGTCAGAAGTAAAGCCAAAAAAAAAAAATTAAACTTAAATCAAATAGAAAACCAAATAGAAGCCCAAAACAAAAAAATAAAAAAGTAGGCTGCGTTCCGTTGTCGTCAAAAAAAGGTCAAAATAGAAATTCCTGTGCCCGCAGCAAAATAAAAACTTGTGAACATATTTAAACGCGAACGGTCTCAATATGGACATAATCAATAAATTCAGTAGTGCATTCTGGAGTACGGATATTTGGCTACCGCCAAATACAACATGGGCGGATATTGCGCCCGGTTCCCGTCCAGATGTTGTTTATGCCGACTATCGGGATCTGATTTGGCCAATTCCATTGGCCGCTGTCGTTATGCTCGTGCGTTACACATTGGAGCGGTAAGTTTTCCTTCCACTCAATTCATCATTCCCAGATATCACAAATACGCCCTGATTTTTATTTATTTTATTATAATGTTTTTCATTAAACTTATGCGGCGTCTCTGCCTGTGTGTGTGTGTGCGGGTTCTTTTTTTTATTGTCGCTTCGCTTTTAAGCACGCAGACACACCTACACACACACACACACACACATATGACATATTTAATTTTCATTTTGTTTGTGCATTCTGTGCAATGTACAGTAAGCAAACACACACATACACACATGCAAACATGCATAAGCCAAACATAACCTCACGTGGAAACGCCCAACATTATTTGTATGTATGTATGTACATGTGTGTAAGAGTATGCTTGTTTTTGTTGTTGTTGCCCTTGCCTCTCTTTTACTTTGCGAACTTTATGTTTTCCTTCATCCACTTCTCCAATTTCAAATTCCAGCAACAATAACAACAACATCAAGGCGATCCAATCGAGAATCTCAATTTCCCACAATGTACACAAATATATGTACATATGTATGTATGAGAGCGCTATGCGATTCACATCATCCACACCTCCCCACCCCTTCCCTGCACTCCCCACCACCCAATGTCGCTACCTAGTACAAGGCTTACTAATTGTTTAGCTTAAAAAAGATGTTATTTGTTTATAGTTGTATGCATCGTACAAATACAAGCATAACAAACTCAAAAAAAAAAAAAAAAAAAAACGGCGGAGCTGCATGTGCTTTTTTTTTGTGTGCCGCACATTGGTTTCAAATAGTGTACAAAACTGAAAGCACATTCGGACATTCGATTTTTTTTTTATTTTTTTTTTTCAAGCAAAAAAAAAAAACAACCGACAACAGTATAAATTAAAATTAAAAAAAGTTAAAAAATTTCAAATAAAAGAAAAAAAGTTATATGTAACTAAGTTATATCCGACTGCTTAGTTCAGGTACAGCGTACATGGGTTTAGAAATACCCTTACAAAATATTTTTGAGCCAGTTTGGAACCCTTTTTTAAATGAAGTTGATAACTTTCAAACATGATTTTTAGCTAGAGCGTACTGTGATTAAAGAAGACAACTATCAGGCCTGTTCCGAATTTCACTTTCGACAAGAGTTGTCGGAATTGAATTTCTTTAACCTGCTCTAATTCCATTGCAGCTATATTCAGCGGATTGATGTCAAATGAGTTTAAGTCCGATAAAGCGTAAAACGATAATTTTCAAAAACTTAGTCTAAATTCATGCATATCACAAAATGCTAAAAAGTAAAAAGTGAAAACCGGAAAAAGCCTGCATATTTTTAAGTGGTTTTTAGTTCATATACTGATCTTATCATGGGTTTTTATGCATCTCGTGTAATATAGTTATGAGTATATTTTTTTTTATGTTAAGTCAGTTGCACTCTTCTTAGAATATGGATTTAATTGTCTTCAACATAATACATAGTATGTATGTTTGTTTATTCTACTCTTAAATATACATTACTAATAAAATTTGTAATTATCGTATATGAAGTTACTTTATTCAAATATACATAGGTAAATGTATCTATTAAACTGAAACTCATTTTTGCGTTATGAACAACACTTATTGTACTAATATAAAGTATGGGTCAAAAATTAGACTTGCTTGACCTCTGTTTTCAAATACTATTAACCTTCACTTCGTTCTAAATTATAGCTCATTTTTGTTTTAACGATATTACCTTCAAACTTGATATTTGTTGTCGTTCCAAAGTTTATGTTGCGATGTCAATATGAATCCTTTTTTGATGTCAAAATAAGTTATCAAAACTGACTAAAATTGTGGTTCATGGAGTTGTTAGTTTGTCACAGTGTGCAACAGACCGTTTGTCGCTTTTTGGGCCGCAATTAATGTTTGTTTTGCATATAACACATGCACACACACATGCATAGGTAAAGAGAGTTGTGCGTGTGCGTGTGTGTGTGTTGCGTGCTGAGTCGATTGCATTTTGCATGTAATTAACATAATTACAAATGTTTCCCGTGCGCTTTTGCAGACACAAACACACACACAAACACTAGTGCATAGAGAGCACACCTGGCCTTCGTTTTATTCCGTTGTTTCCCCCAAATAGTTTGACCATCCTGCCAAACTTACAATTCAAATGGCGACACTTTGCCGCAGCCAACTTCACGTTTCTATTAAACATAAACAGGATTGGTACTTTTGGTACATTTTTACCAAAAAGCGTACAGTTTTGATTCGTTGATATATTGTTTCTAGCATAATAAAATGTTTTTATGATATTGATATTTTTTTTTAACTTTACAATAAGTTTTAAGAGTTATTTAACTCTTGTTTTTTTTTTTAATATATTTGATAAACAAAAACTAAGTTCATATTAAATTATAATAAAGAATATTTGTACCATTCAAGAACGGTACATTTGCCCTATATTGATATATTTTCAGTGGTAACCGTGACTAATACACCTCCTAATACTTCAATATTTGTCATGGCTGTCTGGTTTTTTTTATGATTATTTTTTTTTGTTTCTTTACTGATTTTCATAGTTTTAAAGTTTTTGCTCTTAAAAACGAGAATTTGCCTTTCAGGGTCGCCAACAAATTGTGTGTTGTATGTGTGTGTGTGTGACATCGATAGTTAAAACTTCCTCTCTTTCCCCCTTTTGAGTCCAATAGGCAACATTCATTTTGATAAGATTTGCGAGCAAGATTTACGTAAAAGTGAAATAAATTTGATAATGCTTTGCTATCGCGATTACGTTATGCGTTATATGACTGGGCCTCTGTGTGTGTGTGTGTGTGGGTGGTGGATGTTTTCACATGTACATACATATGTGTGTGTGTGAGTCATAATGAGTCAGTTTTTGTTTGTTCCATTCTTGGTTCTATCAAGTTTTTGTTTCCAAATTGCCACACACTGGAATTGGAATGTTGCAAACCTAATCAAATCCAGCAAACATACGAACACACACACACACAGTGTATACACACTTATACAGCTTACATATTTACAGTTGGTCAAGTAATGGTTTTGACATAATAAAAAAAAAAAATAATAATTTTATTTTGCAGAAAAATCAATTTATTTTTTATTTTTATTATAGTTCCTTATCGTTCAAAATATAAATAGAATAAGTTTAAAAATACACATTTTTTTGTATAAACAATTAGTTGACTAACTGTATATCTTTTATGGGATTACGTATCAGGCGACCCTCACAATGCAATATACAAATTTAAAGTTCGCTATTAAAAATGGCCTACACACACACACACTTGCTTGCATGATTTTCTTAATAGCTAAATCTAATCAGGGTTAGCAAGCCGGCAACAACAACAATTGCCGGTGTATATATATATATGTGCGTGTGTGTGTGTGTGTGTGGACTGCATTGTGCATTGTCTTGTCACTTCAATTTCCAAGAATACGAATACACTCATAAATCACATTCACACATATGTACAAATATACATACATAAACAAACATGACACTTTTAGCTTAAGTGTGATTTGTTGTTGTTGCTTTTGTTGCTGTTCTCTCGTTAGTCTAAATCCAAACTAGTTTTTATTTTTTTTTTTCTTTCTTTATCGCTGTTGCCGATTGCTCAACGGAGTAGGCCAAAAAGTGCACGTGCTTTATGCGCAGAGAAGGCCATAAAATAACACATACATACATACATACATACATACATATGTGTGTACAGAGCGTTTTAATTTTGTAGTGCAACACGTTAAATGTTCAATTAGCATGCATAGATTTCATTTATTTTGTTCATTCTTCCTTGTCGTTCGTCTCCTCTTTTTTTCTATGGGAAATCAGCTGTTTTGTGCGCGGCCTTTGGACTGCAATCGATAACAACAACATTGAAATTCAAATGATGTGGTTATCGCCGGGAACGCACATTATTTGTTTTTTTTTTTTTTGAGGGTTCATTTTGCAAGACACAAAACCTGAGTCATATTATAACAAATAACAAGCATATACGTATGTATTTTTCAGTTATCATGCAATCATTTGCGTGTTGAATTATCGTCAGCCCAAAAATTAAATGAGTCTCCCTGTGTAATTTGCCAAAAACAAAAAAATTGGAAAATAAAAAATACAAGTGTGCATGTTGTGGCTG
Source organism: Drosophila quinaria (assembly GCA_035047525.1). Taxonomy (NCBI): domain Eukaryota; kingdom Metazoa; phylum Arthropoda; class Insecta; order Diptera; family Drosophilidae; genus Drosophila; species Drosophila quinaria. The sequence continues at coordinate 35,202,648 of JAWNPO010000455.1, forward strand.
ATAAGAACACAATTGCTCAGCCCGCCTTGCAGCTCCGTACACTTACCACATTTGTGTAATGCGCCCCCCGTTTTGCTTTGTCAACACTGAAAAAACGGTTAAATAATTGTACCGTTTATCGCTAATTGCTAATCAAGTAGTTTCACTCACACACACATGTACATACGTAACTGCCATTAAATGCACGCACATTAGGTCTGTTGATAAAATACCGTTATATCGAGAAATAATTGTGTATCGATATATTATCAATATCCCCAACGCACATCGATATACACACACTGGCTGAAAGGACGTGTTATCGTTATCGATAATAATTTATTGTAATCGATTGCAAAGATTTTATTTTATTTACTTGTATACAATTTCATTTTAAGGACATAATTTATTAATTTAATTCTTGCAATCGACGATATTGTGGTTTTAGCCAATGCTGTTGCTGCTCCCTCGTTATTATAATAAAAAGTTCATGATCGTTATCGGCCAGCAGTTGATGACGTAAAAATTCGATAAATTTGAACTGATCGCCAATGCGTCGAGGATGCGTCAATTTCGAGTCAAGATTATAATAATTATGCTCGATGCAACGCAATGCAATCCAATGACGTGTACGCATCATCATTGGCAATTGTATATAATATGTAATGTTCATTGATCCAATGTTCATAATGAAGCCAAAGATGGCATCGAAATTGAGGCAACTGGGATCACGGCGTTTATCAAACCAAATTGCCTCACAATTGCGCTGCTGCACCGCATACATAATGACATTCACGTCGTAGTTGCCCCATCCCAGCCACGATCGATGTGGATTTAGCCAGGCACGTGGTGTCAACTCATAACAATATGCATCCAGTTGCTCCTTGCTGAACATTTTCGCATGTTGATATAAATTGTTGAGCGCATGCAGAGCGCACAGTTGCGCCACCTGGCGTTCGTGATAAATGCTGGGCGGCATCTACTTTTTAAATGCCCTTGTTACTGTTGTTGTTGTTGTGGATTTTATTTTTGAATTTCTATTGTAAGGTTTTATTTCCAAGGTTACTTTTTTTTTTTATTTATTTTTTTTTTTGTTACATTAGAATTAATTTGTATTGATTGATTGGCAGCAGGAGTTATTCTTGAAGCACGCACTGACGCTTCCTATAAGTGGGCATTATGAATTCTAAGCGAATCGCCACCAAAAAAGAGAAAAATAAAAATAAGAAAATTATTTATGTTCAAGCGGGCTGTTAATAGCAGCCACACATACATTTTTACATACATACGTACACATGTATGTTAACAAATGCGGGCTCAAGTGTAAATTCAATCAAAAACAACTTGTGGCACTTGATACGCTGCTATTAAATTCATTGTGGAACGTATGCATACAGTAATGGAAATGAGAATAGAAACGACAGTTATTTTGACATTACAATCACACATGAAGATTACATCTCGTTGTTTTGGCATCAATGGAAAGGTAACTTCAATTCCGTTTAAATGATACAAAACATTACTTAACCCATTAAATATCAATTAAATATTTCGAATTTTTATAAAAGTCTGCTCTGAAACTTTTTTCCTCGGGTGTAAACAAAAAATGTTTTGATAAAAAAAGTCTATCCCAACAAATTTAATAGTGACTGCAAAGTTTTCAAAAATCTCTTCGCTAGTATTTTTTTTTTAGGATTTTTTGATTTCATACAAAAAGTTACTTCTTAGTAATTTTTTGAAAAAATCATAAAAATACTAGCGTAGAGATTTTTGAAAATTTCTTTTTGTCCAAATAACTGTCGTTCCTATTATTAATTCTATTACTATGTACGTGCATACACATATGTAGATCACTGTGGACTGCATTCAGGCCACGCTAGTGCCGAAAACATAACAAAGGGTTCGATTCGAAAATAAAAATTTATGCAAAGACTAAAAGCTTTTCTAATATCGCAAAAATATTTAAAATTAAAAAAAGTATGATATCAGTCAAATTTAAACCATAAAATTTGTTTGAACATTTAAAACATTTTTCTGGTGATATGGACTTATTCCACACACATTATAGATCCAGAAATTATTTTGTTTTACGACTTTTAAAATTTAAACGCTAGTTTCCAGTGGAAATACGGGAAACTTGAAACAGAGTTGTCGCTTGTTATTGCAACCTGACTTTCATTGTGTCGCAACTCAGTAAGTTGTCATATTTACAGTGTTGTCGTCTATCGCAAATTCAAAATTTATAAATTTATAGAGCATCAACTGTCGGCGCGATCTATCGCTAATATTGTGGCTTGCACTTGAACTTAACTGAGCCTGAGCTGAGGTCAACTGTGTAATAACTCTGCTGTTGTTGTAAGACACTAAATCAAACAGAATTGTTGTAAATTAATTTGAAATTAAACCAAAACCGAACAGAGTTGAGTTTTGATGACCCTATGACTCTTTGACTAATGCTAATGGGAGGGGAGTCACATTATCAATGGACTCTTCCTTAATTCCAATCGTGAACGCGTGTATGCTTTGCATATGTAAAAAAAAAATAATTCATGACGAGAAGAAGAAAAAAAAAATGAAACTGATTTGAAATGCCAGACGCAATCCATTGTCGTCGTCGTCGTCGTTGTCTTTTGGCTGCTGTATGATATGATATGGGGGATTGTGTTGTGTATTGACTTGGTTGATTTGGGGCCTGGCCAATTTCAATTTCATTAGCAAATTAACTTCCGAAATGCGTCGTCTTCTGTCTGTGTGTAGTCAAGTTATACTGGTACTTGATTATGCATGGGCGCGAACTGTCATCGTTGTTGTTGTCAACGTCTATCCAGTGTTGCCATGCTTCACACGTGCTAGACTAAATCGATGCCTAGCAGGAAGGGATTGAAGGGGAAGGCCCTGAGTTTTTGGTGCTGTATTTCAAAGCGCCCATTTTGACACTGCGTTTCAAATTTCCGCATTTGTATACCCTGAGGGTATATTAAGTTTGTTCAAAAGTATGTAACAGGGAGAAGGAAGCACCTCCATAAAGTATACAGTTTGTCAAGAAACACTTTACACACCCTAAAAAATGTAATATCTTGACTTTAATTGTTGGGCCTAGTTAAAGTTACTGCTAAATTGCGATTTGGCAAACTAAATTTTCCCAGTGCGCTGTTGCCAAACTTCATTCACATCAAAAGTACCAGAAAAATGGCGCAAGCAAACTTTATTCCACAGTGAATATTAGAATGAGTAATAAATAATTGAAGCACATCAAATGGAAGTTGCCAAACTTCATTCACTAAAGAAAAAATTTTACTTTTTTTTTTGAGATATCTAGCAATTTGTGCTGAATGTGTAGAATTGCTTTCTTAGTTTACCACCATTAAGATATAGTCAAATGACATATCTAATCCAATACATATCTTTATTAGCGTCAATATATGCATAAATAAATACTTACAATTTGTTGTTTTTTTTTGGTCTTTTTTTAGCTTTTGGATATCACCAGTCGGCAAATCTTTGGGCATACGAAGCTCTAGACCTAAGAAAGCGGCAAATGTTCCTACATTAGAGGCGGCATATGCCAAATCATCGCATTTGGATCACAAGTGGGTAAGTACATCCGTCTAGATAGGAAACGATTAAAATAATATAATTGAAAATATATTTCCATTTTTCCTAATTGCTATTTTTAGTACAATTATTAATATATATGTATATACGATCTTTTTTAGCTGGCTCCGCTGTCCAAACAGGCGGATATGACTGAACGTCAGATTGAACGTTGGTGGCGTCTGCGTCGGGCACAGGATAAACCATCGACATTGGTCAAATTCTGTGAGAACACATGGCGATGCATCTATTACCTGTATAGCTTTATATTCGGCGTGATTGTGCTGTGGGATAAGCCCTGGTTCTGGGATGTCAAGAGCTGTTGGTACGGTTATCCTCATCAGGTAAGCTTTAATCGAGAGAGAGAAGTTGTACTGTTAGAACAACAAAAGTTGTCTCTTTGTCAGTGTTGCCATATCGTCAATTGTTTTTTTAAAATACACAATTCTTTAATTATATGATTTATAAATCGGGCCAATTCCTTCACTGACCATAATAATATTACTTTAGGAAAGCGAAAAATAGAAAGACAGAAGGCAGACAGACACTCTCTCAATAACAGCGTTGCCACCTTGGGAAAATCTTTTGTTTATCAAGCAATCAATTAAAAATACGAATTGTTGTCTTAAACATATTAATAATTAAAGTGAGAAAATTGCCAAAGACACTTATTTGATGCCTGATAGGCAGCTACACTTTTGTTAATATTTATATAAATAGAAAAGAACTTTTTAAATACATATAAACTCTAGTTTCGAACACAGACAGAATGAGAGACTAAAGCGTAAACTTTTTTTTATATAAAGCCAAATGTACCTTACTCGAATTCCTATTGTCCTAACAAAAAGTTCAAATTATTAGAGACTTCAATTTAAGGAATTCATTTTTTTTTAGCTTAGAGAAAATTTCAAGTTCACGAAGTTTGAGCTATGAATGTTCGACCGTAATATGATTCTAAATAAAATATTATTCAATACTAATTATGTCGTTATTTTCGCTATTTAATTACAGTCTGTGAGCGGTGATGTATGGTGGTATTATATGATATCGATGTCGTTCTATTGGTCGCTAACTGGCACTCAATTCTTCGATGTGAAACGCAAAGACTTCTGGCAAATGTTTATACATCACATGGTCACATTGCTTCTAATGTCCCTCAGTTGGGTATGCAACTTGCATCGCGTCGGATCTCTTGTCCTTGTTGTTCATGACTGTGCCGATATATTCCTGGAGGCCGCCAAATTGACCAAATATGCCAATTATCAGAAGGTCTGCGATGCCATATTCGCCATCTTTACGGTCGTTTGGATTGTCACACGTCTGGGCTTTTATCCTCGCATTATCTATAGGTAAAGCATCATTTGATATTTGAATAAGAACATTAATTTAATGGAATCTCTGGTTGTTTTTTTTTTTTTTCAGTTCATCTGTTGAAGCACCACGCATTTTGCCCATGTTCCCAGCATATTACATTTTCAATACGCTGCTTTTGATGCTTCTGGTGCTGCATGTGATCTGGACCTATATGATTCTCAAGATTGTGGTCGACTCACTGCAGAAGGGACTGGTAGGTTTCTAATGCTAAAACTATTGAATTTTATTCCATCTTAATTGCCGAATTTATTGGAGATGGAACCAGAGAGAGGGAGATGGAAAAGTATTAGTTTAATGTTAATAAACAGATTTTGCTTTGCATATTTTGTAAGTTAGTTAGTAATGATAATGATAAAATTAATGAAAATTATAATGATAAATCGTTATTAAGATAGAGAAAAAACAGTAAAGTAAATATAGAAGAGAGCAAATAGAAAAATGCATGTGAAAATTGAAAGAAAAACAAAGAAAAAAAAGAAAGAAAAAAAAAAGAAAAGAGAAAAAATACTATTTTAATTTAAAGTGAAACATTTTTAAAACCAGAGTAATTATATTTATAATTTGAGTATTAAACTGACTCGATATCTAGATATTATGGATATTGACACAAAAAATCACTATAGTTTCAAAAGTATTACAGTTTATATTGAAATCGTATTGTGAACAACTCTTTTTACAAATTCTACCAAATAGGTTTTTTAAATAATAGTTTTATTTTGTAAAGATATAGTTATTATTGTTATATAAGATTATTATTTGTATAATTGTATTTCGCAAAGAAAAAACAAGGAATAAATTTTGCTTTCAAAGTGAGACAGAAAGAGATAGATGAAGAAAGAGAAAGTGAGCGATAGATGGAGAGAGAGAGAGAGAGAGAGAGCGTTGGTAGGGAAATTCTGATCAAAATCTGTCCAACTTGTCGTCTTTAATGGATTTTTATATTAAAAATTATACATACATGTATATGATATATATATGTATATATAAAATATATAAAAATGAAAACTACGTTTCCCAGTTGGATATAAAATTGAATACACATTTTACAAATTGTAATATATGATTTAAAAAAACAAAAATTTAAATGAACGATCATTTTAAGAATTTTGATATATGATTTAAAATAGAAATCTGAAAGAATTAAAAAAAAAAAAACAACAACAAACAAATAGTGGACAAAGTTATAAAGGACATTATAAAAATAGATTCAAATTATAGGAATTTAAATTAATAATTTGGCTTGTTTGTTTCCCCTTGCAGATGTCCGGTGACATACGCTCCAGTGATAGTGAGGATCTCACGGATAGCTCCGGGAATGTGCGTGTGGCCAATGGATCGACGCGCTCAAAGTCAAAATCTGGCAGCGCAGCAGCAGGAACAGGAACAACAGGTGGCGCCACTCAACGCAAGGTGAACAATCACACGGCAGATGGAGCGACAACAGCAACAAAGTAAAAACACAACAACAACACAGCTGGAGGGGGAAGGAAGACGAAGACGAAGGAGAAGGAAGGAGGATGAAAAAGAATGAGGAGCAGGATTAACCAAACCGATACCAGTAAAAATGAAGATTAACAACAACAACAACAACAACAATCAACAGCGACATCAACAAAAACAAAAACCAAACCAGTTCAGAACGTTTTTTTATGTTAATTATTATTTTTATATATTATAAAAAAAAAGTATATATTTTTTTTATTGAAAAAAAAAGAAAACAAAATTTGAATAAATGCGAGCTAATTAAAAGCGCAATTAGCATTTCAAATTATTTATTATTTAAACCAAAAAAAAGAAGAAATTTAAAAATTAAAGAATAGGAGTTAATTATACTATTAGTTGAGTCCAATGGCAAGTAAAGGTCATTTAAATTCATTTTGCGGCTGCTGCAGCAACAACAACAAAAACATTAAGAACAACAACAACAACACGAAATAATAATACAACACTTAAATCGCTTAGACAACAATTAAATAAATTAACTAAACTTAAATGGAGTAAAATAAAACCAAATGCATTCAAAGTCTATTGTAAATAATTTAACTGTATGTTTCCAAAGTAAATAAATAAATGTATGCGAAGAAAAAACGAAAAGAGAATTTCTAGTTTTGGTTTATGGGCAAATAAAAATATATAGGTTAAAGTAAACATAATCTCTAAATTCAATTATCTATAATTTTAATTTAGCTTGATTTTTAAGCAGTGCAAAAAATCTTAAAACAATATTAATCAGTTAGATCAGAAATATGGTCGAGCTTCCCTAACTCAAATCATCATTATCCAAAGAAAAGGTTCGAGTTATGGAGAGTTCTTTTTTACTAAGATTATTAATTTTACTGCCACTCTTTAGCACGAGTTAGAGACAAATTCGAGTTATAGAAGTTCGAGTTATGGAAGGTTAACTGAATTTTTATTAAAAATCTAGTTTATGATAAAATATTTTTGTTTCTGGATTTTGAAATTTTTAACGACAAATTTATTGATCTCAATAACAAAAGATCTTAATTTTTGAATATTTGTTTTCAAACAACATATTTAAATAATTTTTGTTGTTGAACCGAAGCCGTAGCTGAAAGCGTTTGGGTTTGATACTCAGCCATAAATATACAAATTTGTCAATAATTATATTTATTCAGTAATAACGAGCTTTATAAAATACAGATTTGAATATGAAGGAGAGGAAACATTGATTTAAACTTTGCCACGGAATTTGTGATATTTGTCGTGCTCCTTGACGAGGTTCTGATACATGCGAGCTCCGGCCTCGTTGCTGGAACGCAATATAAAGTGTCCAGCGCGATGGTCGCACAGAGAAATGAGCTCGTGACAGATGCGATCCAGATGCACCTTGATCTGCAAGAGAAAAAGAGAAATTAATTAATAAATTAAATAAAATTGCATTTAAGAGTAGCAGCCGAGCTCGAAGTAACTGTCAGGGAACTCTCAGCACACACCAAATAAAGCACACACGCTCTCTTACAGAGCCAAACACCTTATTCTCTTTGCCGACACACGTATGGACAGAGAGAGAATAGGTGTGTTCTATAAATAGCACGTTCGACGGTTTGTTCTCTTGCAAATCATCTGATCGGCTGATCCTTTTTGATATCAGTCGCTGATCTGCGTTGCATAAAGAGACACCTTACAGCGCTAGACTTTTATCATATATTGCAACAAACGATTTGATCTCTTTACGATGAACAGCTTGAATATGCTTTCATTTCATTTTTTCAGTAAAACGTTCTGTGACTTCGTGTTTCGCTGCTACGCACACAAGCGCAATATTCAACTGTCACATTCTTGTCTTAAAGTGTTTTTAAGAGATCTGTTTTTTTGCGATCAATTGACAGTTTTTTGAGAGCTCTGAGTAGCGTGATCAGCTGGCGAACTAACCTTTTCAAAGAGCGTTGTGGGTCGTTCGGTGGTGACCATTTGTTTGATGGTAAAGATGAGCAGAAATGGCGCCACACGCTTCACGGCCAACGCCTGCGGACCCGCTGCGATTCCCGCCAAGAGTGTCACCAATTTGAGCGCCAACTCGGCCAGGCCATCCAATTCCCGATCGTTCAGATTCTGTGCCTGCTTGCGATCGCTGCGATAGCACACAATCGCCTCGACCAAATCCTGACACAGGGCCGTCAATTGTGCAGCACGATCGGACATCAATGTGACATGTTGACGCAACAGGAGCAACAGATTCTCCGAGATGCCAGCGTGCAGCACCAGGAAATCATCCAAACTACCGCCAGCGATGATGAATCTCTTAATGTTGATTTCCAGCATCGTGCCCAGAATGGAATCGAGTGTCTCCCCGGTGAGTGGCACCGTCCGATTGCTGGCGAGTGCCCGTTGTGCCTCCAGCAGACGCACCACATGGTTGCGATACGCGGCATCTCCGACTCCAGGCAGACGCAACGATATGTTGCCAATCAAGAGCTCAAAGTGCTCATTGAGCATCTGCAAAGATTGCGAGAGAAATGCAATATGAGAAAGGGGGAAAACATAGAATACCCTGTACTCAGTTTAAATATACTGTAAGTATATTAATTGTATCTATTAGAGACACTAATTCAAATTGTGAATCGAGTTTCCATACTTCTCCAAATAATAACAATGCATCAAGTTTCTTTAGTCCGATTGTTCCCATGACAGCTATATAATATAGTAATCCCAAATATACAATATGGGAGTTTAATAAAGATATCTTAAGAAACAAAATAGATTCCCATACTAAGCAATTCACTGAATTTTGATCCCGAATTCGACCTACTTACAAGTCGTCTTATTGCACGATAAAATTGTTTCAACTATGTTGTGTGAAAATTTGAGCTTTCTAGGTTTAACCGTTTGGCCTACACGTTTATTCTCAGTCAGTAAGTCAGTCAGGACAAAGAGTTCTACATATAGATAATTTCATGTCATCGCTACACCGTTTTTAGAGTCTCTAGCTCCTATGGTTTGAGTTTGTTAAAGTCTGGCTATTAAATTTGGTCGCTCTAGCTCTTTGTGAAAAATTGTAGAAAAATTGAAGCTTAGTAGATATCAGCTATTCTATACATTTCTCTTTTAAATGGAATAAAAAGTTCTTCTAGTTCTTTAAGTCTGATTATCTAATTTGATCGCTCTAGCTCGTTGTAAATTTGTATTAGAAAAATGTGTCACGAGTGTTCTCAACATTTTTTTAAACATAATAAAATAAATGAAGTCCGGATAAATTGTAAGGTAATCTACTAAGACTCATAAAATTCTGCGTATCAAGTTTGGTCGCTCTAGCTCTTTGTGAAAAATATAAGGGAAATGTGTCCCGAATATTAACATTTTTTCTTTAAATAAAATGCACAATAATTTCTTGATAAATTGTAGAAAACTTGCAAACTCACCGCTCCCTTGATGCTGCTCAGCGAGCACTTGGAGAACAATTGCAACAGGATGAGGATGTTTTGTAGACTCGTATGCTGCGCCTCCGTCTCCGGCCGTTGCATCCCCTCCAGCTGTGTGGACAGGCGTCGCAGTAGCAACAGGAAATCCTCATTGGTTTTGTAGCCAATAATCAGTTTAATTGCCGGCTCAATGCCTTGGATGTCCAATGTGGCTGCCTCAATGTCCGCATTCAATTGACGCCAATAGCTGTCGAGCACAAACTCAATCTCGTCGTGATCCAGATGCAGTTGCTCGCGATGTGTGAGCGCCACATTCAACAATTTGATCGCATGCACATTGCGATAGTTCAACTGAAATGGTGGAAGGAAAAATAATTTAAATTTAATTAAAGTTTAGGTACTAGTGATGTGAATCGAAATTATTAATCGAGTTTTAAATCGACATTTTTAAATTGTCAATATCGAGTTTTTGATATATCGGCAAAATATGCATGAAAATCGATTTTTCGATTTACAATACTAGTATACGAAAACATTTTTACAGGGTATTTCTAACGCAAAAGCTTTTTGTCAAGTTTTCTGTACATACTTTACTCATGACCTAGATCAGCGGTGGGCGCGCAATGGCTCCGGGAGCCATGGGCTGCTAACGAATTCAGGTTTCGTGCGCACCGCTGACCTAGATGATCAATTTTAATTTACACATACTTGTAGGGTATTTCCTAGGGTACATTGTAGTTATACAAACTGTTACATAGCTTTAATTAGTGAGAGCGTACCCTATATACTTGCAACAGGGTACTTCTGTCACATTCGTCGTCAATCTTTTATCTCAATGTTACTTTTCCACAACTGTCACAAAACCACCCAGAGTCGGAGAGTACCCCACATGTATATGCCTACAGGGTATACTATACTGATATTGTAGATATTGGCTTACCGAGTGCCCAATGTAAATCTTGCAAATGCGTCGCAAATTCTCATCGATGAGCATGGACTTTTCAGACTCTGGACTCGGCACCTTCATTGACTTCTCCTCCTGCTCCTGCTTCTCCTCCTCCTCTTTCTGCTGCTTCTTTTTCTTCTCCTTCTCTTTCGGTTTATTTTCCTCCTCCTCTTCCACCACCTGCTGCTTCTTTTTGTTCTCCTCTAGCATCTCCCGCTGCAGCTTGGCGGCCCGATTGATGCAGCTGCTCAAGTAGACAGCAAATCCACTGAGCGTATGCTGAACAAATTCCGCAGCATCCGATGGAGGCTTCTTCGCCGACCGAAACTTGTGGGCCACCAACTGGCCGTAGATCTCGAGCAGCGGCTGCAGATGACGCTGCATGCGTCGCGCCTGCACGCCCGATGCCCCCGACAGCGCCTCAATGGCCAGGAGCAGCAGACGACTCTCTACCATCCGCAGCCTTCGCGTCTGCTGCAGTTGCTCCCGGAAATGATCGGCACAGCTGGCCAGGAAGCTCTCACCGCCCGCCGTCAGGCGACGAATGCAGCGGCCAAAGAGCATCTCATAGAATCTCCAGCTGTTGGAGGCATCGCTGACAGCATCATCATCATCATCCTCGATGGGCACCAAGTGCAGCAGCTCCGGCAGCTGCGGAAAGTGACTGCAAATGGGCAACGGTTTGCCAAAGTGCAGCAAATCTATAAATTATAATCAGGGAGTAAACCCGAATCGAATAGAAGGTCTTTAGTAGTCCGATATAATATAGCATTTTTGGTAAAAGAACGGAAATATTTAACTTTACTGTTTTAATGTTTTTCCCATGTAATTGGACTTTGTTTATAGTCAGATTTAGCGGAAAAAATCCAGATTTGGCGGGTAAAAGCTAAATTTGGCAGAATAAAGCTAAATTTGAGGACAAATACAACATTTAGAAAAAAGAGTAAATCTGTGAGTTTTGTTAGAATATCTCATACAACATATAATATGTAAGTTTGGTTGAGATATCTTACTAAACAAAAAAGATTTTCATACTCAGTATTCCGTGACATTTGACCTTGATTTTTACACTCTTACAGGTCGAATTTATATTATATTGTGTGAAAATTTCAGCTTTCTACCTCTTACCGTTTGGGCTGCACGTTGATGTGTCAGTGAGTCAGTCAAGACAAAGAGTTTTATATTTTATAAGAATATTAAAATCAAAAATCAAAATAAAAATTAAAAATAATTTTTTTGTTTTGGACGTACGAAAAACCAAAATTAACCTTTATAGACAGGGACCGTAACTGCTATAAGTTTTAAAATAAAAATTTGAAAATAATTGTAAATTTTAAATTAACAATTATTTTCAAATTTTTATTTTAAAGTTACGAAAATAACAATTATTTTTAATTTTCATTTAAAAAGTCCAAAATAATCCTTAAAATTAAATTTTTAATAAAAAATTTTGAAATAACACTTAATTCTGATTCTTTCAAGAAAAATACAAAAACAAGAGTAATTTCTGATTTTTATTTTAAAAGTTGCAAATAAGAGTTATGCCGTAACTTTTATGTGAAAAATCAAAATATTCAAGTTAAAGTGAATATCTTTTCAAACAAGTGGTGTATTACCAAAATTTAAAAATATTTTTTTATCAATGATGCGAGACTTTTCATGTGATGCCCTTAAGGACGAAATTAAGGATCCGAATTTGTCTATTATATTTAACTGTTTCTTCTATTTAAAATCATGAAAACTTTTATTTTTTTGATTTTTTTTTAAAAAGTTAAGGATTAATTCCTTTTTGTAACTTTTAAATTTGTAATCCCTGATTATTATGCATTATAATTGGGATTGGGCTAAGGATGCGGTGACTCACCTATGAGCTGGTCGAGCAATTGATTTGCCTGCTCCCTCAGTTGGGCCCGTCGCACATCGTGCTGGAGCGTGAAGATGAGCAGCCAGAGACGCCACTTGATGCTGCTCATCAGCTGCGCAAGCGGCAGACGCTGCAGTGCCTCAATGAGCTCATTGGTGGCCTCCACGGGCAGCGTCAACTGCTTGGAGCTGTCGCACTGTTGCCGCAAGGCAGCCGACAACTTGTGCTCATCGCCCTCCAGTTGCAGCTGCTTGGCCAGCAAAGTGCCCTTGATCTTCGCCGCCTTGAGTGTGTCGGCATAATTGTGGAGCAACTGCAGCGCCAGCAATTCCACACACTCGGCATCCTTGAGCAAATCCTCCTCGTGACGATGATGATGTTGATGACGACGCTGTTGCTGCTGCTGCTGCAAACGCAGCTGTTTCTGGCCACGACTCAAATGGCCGAGCAGCTGGGGCGGCACAAGTTCCAGCAACGCATCTGGACAAGATTCATGCCGTTGATTGGGCAACAGCAACCAACTGGTCTGCACCAATTGCAGCTCCAGGCGCTGCAATCTCTGACGGCATGTGCTCTTGCCAAAATTATGGACACGCTGCTGAATCAATTCCCATTCATCGCTCGGTAAAAACTTGTACGGCAATTGCAATTCCTCCAGCTCCTGCTCCGACTTGGCCAGGCCATCGGGCCAATAATAGGAGAGCAGCAGTTCAAAGCTGGTGGCCCGATCCACGCACTCGAGAAAGGCATTCATGGTGCTCCTATTGTGCTCCCGGGCCAGCAGATGTCGTCCAAATTGCTGCAGCACTTGGGCCGTATGACGACGTCCCTGTGCCAGCTCCGCCTGATGATGCTGCACTTGCTCCGCCAGTCGAGTGCCCAGCAAATATTGACAAAGGAGCGACACTTGCATTTCAATGGCAAAATTCAAATTCACCGGCAGCACGGAAGGTGTATCCGGCTGCAGGAGGTCGGAGAATGTGTGCAAGAGCATCTTCCAGATGACAATGGAGGGTTTGGCCATCAGATGACTGACGAGGCGTGTGAAGGCAGCACCCGCCGTCTGACTAGGCCAAGTTTGAGCCAGACGATCACTGGGCACGCTGCTCACACTCGCATGTGGCTGGAGGATTAGCTCCAAATACAAATTTGACTCGACAGAGGTTTCATTTTCATTTTGATCTGTAGAAAGACGTCGACGTTTGGCATCGCTGCCAGGCAGCTCCAGTTCGTAGTTGCGCAGCCATTCCCTCAGCGATTTCATCAGTTGCATGATGAAACGTTCAGCGGAACTAAGACGACGGAACATGTCCAGTAGCTGCACCAAATAATCGGAATATAAACAGAGTTCCCGGTCCGTGCGCTTGGGTTTCGTTAGCATCCAAATGGTTATTTGATAGACATTCGGTTCCAGCAACAAGGGATTTAAGCGCAACGCGGCGCACAGCATCATTAGCACCTCGCCGAGATGCTCATCCTTGTGCTCCTTAACCAGCTCAAAGATTTGCTCCGTCACAAACTCCATGGCGTTGATTTTATCAGACATTTGGAATTGCAAACTAATGTTGTGCTTACGCAGCGATTCCAGTGCATGGGTGGCAAGTGCCAGCGGTTGCTCTAGAGGATTAGTCTCATGTTTGCCAAAGGCAAAGCGCAACACCAAATCCAGATGCACATTATCAAAGCGTTGATTGAACAGCAGCGATTCCAGGAGCAGCAGACGCACATGGAGCTGTGGCTGCTGCGAGATGCGTGTGATGACATCGCCAATGGGCACAGAATCCGTCAGCTGTTGCTCTAATGCTGCCAGCTGATCAAAGCAACACAAATTGTGTTGGGTGTGCCGCAATTGCAGCAATAGTTGACACAGTGGCTGCAGTGCAGCATATGTGTAGGCGGTAAGCAGTTTCTTATGGTTCTGGGCACGTTGCACATAGTCGCGCATTTGTTGCAACACTGGCAATATGAATTCCGCATGTCTGGGTTGCTTCAAATCAGCGGTGGGCACAATATCTGTATTTGGGAGCAGCCGCTGGCTCCCAGAGCCCATGTCCATGGAATTTGAGAGCATCCTTTCATAGCTGGTAAACAAGGCGCCATAGCTGCACATGAGCAGATCGTAGTTGGCACGCAGCACATCCTGCACCGGTTCAAAGTTAATCAAACTCTGCAACAGTTGCGAATGTGCATGGGAATTCGTCGTTTTCCCATTTTCAGTTTGCTCGATGCGCTTCAAAATTACACGCATCAGATTGATTTTTGTACGCACGTTGACCAGTCCCGGCTGCGCCCGCAGTCCAAATAGCTGCTGCAGCTGTGCAATGGGCAGTTCATCATTATTTTCAGCATTTTCATTGGAAAGTGTTTCCAGCAACCATTTGCAAATCACTTCATATTTGTTAATGTACACAAAATCCAATGATTGCCACACTTTTATTGCAAATTCCAAGCGTGCCGTGAACTCCTTTTTATCGTCCTTCAGCCAGGACATAAGTTCTGCAATTGTTTTGTTTACTAACATGTGTTTTTTTGTAACATTTTATTACACTCTTACCTTCGCCGACTTCCATGTTTTGCGCGTATACAAATTTCGATTACGATTTATAGGCAGACGCACGTGTTGCGACCGGTTACTGTTATCGATTAACATTATTGTTACAGTGTTGAATAGAGCCACGAAGAGTAAGGTGAGCAATGGTAGAAAAAAATTATAAGGTAGCGTACTAGCTCACAATGGCGTTTTCTTTTGCAGCAAACGTTGTTGCGTAGAGCGTGTCAAAGTACATACATCTTAATCTATTTCTCTTTGTTAGCTTAAAAAATAGCACTTTGCCAACACGTTCTGTTATCAAAAGAACTCTTAACGCTGATTTAAAAAAGCAGAGAAAGCAGTGACATCACAAGTAATTGATAGGAACATGGAATGTGTAACCTTCATGCAATCATTCCACCTTGCGAGCAATCAGCTGTTGTATTTGCCTCATTATTTTTGTGGTTCAAAATTCACAAGTTGTTGTTGTTTTTTTTATTTTGGTCGGTTTTTATCGTATTACATCAAAGTTGTTTTGGTTTTTTTTAATAAATATACATATTTAAAAATAAAGTAGTAAACAGTTTAGACATCAGTCATAATGTTGTTGAACTGCACACGCCTGAAACACGTTTGTACAACTTTACGGGTCTCCCAAATTTATAGCACGGGCACAAGAATACCAATCAGTTTAATAAGCATACATAACGAATTCTTGCGGCAACCGCTGCTGCTGCTACGACGCCCCTACCACCAACTATTCCGAATACGTCAGCCAGCCGCGGCTGCCGCCCGCCAGCTTTTACTAACAACAACAACAACAGCTGCTGCTGGAGGAGGAGGCGCAACCGCGCTCTCAAGGTGGGCGGTACGTTTACAGTGCATCCGACGCTGTTTGACCACCAAAAAGGCAGGAGCGCTAGTTAAGAATGCGCGTGGAGTGAGCACACCAGCTAAGCGTATCAGAATGGGCAGAACCGAGTACAAGCGTCTATATAATTTGCTCAAGACTGAACGATGGGTCCTACTAGGTATGATTGAACATATTCAATTCTCACTGTGTAGCAGACATTCTAGCGAATACAATGTACCCTTTGATTTACGCTTTTAGCTGGGTTTCAAACCGCAACAAATATCGTTTTCGGTTATGTTCCGGTTATCGGTTACGCAAAATTTCTTTATAACGGTCTCTTAACGATTAACGGTTTTTTTGTTTTGTATGTTTCGGTTTTGAAATAGCCATATAATTTCAGTTCACAAATTAAATATATTAGTTTTTATTGGCTTGAACTATGTCAATAAAACAATTTTTTTTTTTTTTAAAGATCCATGTTTAAATTAAAAATAAATTGCAGATTTTATGCGAAGAACAATGAAAACCACTTAACATAATTAAATTTATTACCAAAACTAACCGTTTTATTTAAATTAGTTTCTAAACGGTTTTTTCCGTTTAAATGGTTTTTTTTGTTTTGGGTTTCGGTAAAATACAAAAATTGTGTTTCGGTTCCGTTTGCAGATAGGGCTACCGCTTTCAATTGGTTAAAACCGGGTAAAGGGTAAGGTTTCGATTATGGCTTTAATCCCAGTTCAAATTAAATACAAAAATCAAAAACTAGTTTTGATTTAACCGAAAATAAAGTTATGCATGAATCGGTTGCGAAACGGTTATTTCCGTTTCCATAATTTCGGGTTTTCTGTTAAGGTAAATAGAAAATCTTTATTTTGTTAACGCTCTCAGTTACGTTTACCAATTTCAAGCGGTTTAACCCGATTAACGGTTACAGTTTAAATCCCTTTGTTAGCTGCCGCTGGCTCCCGGAGTCATTGCGTGCCCACCGCTGCTTTAAAGTAACGAGTATATTTAACATGAGTTTAAATTGGGAAACATAATTTGTGTATGCCTTTCTTATTTTGCAGCGGGTCTCCTCTGCCTGGTTGTGTCCTCGTCGATCACAATGACCATACCGTACTTTATGGGCAGAGTGATTGATGTGGTATTCAGAAAAAATGTGGACGATGCGGCCATGAATAAATTACGTGAATATTCAGTTATGCTATTCTGGATATTTGCACTCGGTGGTTTTGCAAATTTTGCCCGCGTTTATTTATTTGGATCGGCGTGTAAGTGAAAAATATTAAATATATATACATATACATATATTTTTTTAAATTATAAAATAATATTTTCTTGTGTTCGACAGCATTGCGTATTGTGCGTAGATTGCGTGCGAATTTATACAAATCGATGTTGCTGCAAGAAGTTGGTTGGTTCGATACCAAAGGCACCGGTGAATTAGTGAATCGCCTTAGCAATGATACATATTTTGTGGGCGTGTCGTTGAGTCAGAACATCTCCGATGGCCTGCGATCCATAGCCATGATTGTTGTTGGCTCTGGAATGATGGTCTGTTAATGCTTCAACTCTCTAGTTTTCAAAATAAATAATTAAAGAACTCCTCTGTGTAGATCTATGAATCCCCGAAGCTGGCATTGGTTAGCGCCTTGGTTGTGCCCGCTCTCGCTGGCATGGCCATTGTCTACGGTCGCTATGTGCGCAAGATAACCAAGGCTGAGCTGGACAAATATGCCGAGATCATGAAATTCGGCGAGGAGCGTTTTGGCAATGTGAGAACGGTGAAGTTGTTTTGTCGCGAACAGAAGGAGGTCGATGACTTTAATGTCAAGCTAAGCGAGGCTTTGGAAATTGGCTACAAGGAGACACGAGCCAGATCCATATTCTTTGGCCTGGTGAGTTTACTGCACTCAACACATTTCAACTACTTGCAAACAATCTTTTGATATGGCTTAGTGCTCAAAAGTTTTCAAATCTTACTGTGGAAGTCTTAGCTAATTTTCCAATGAAATTGATTTTGATTTTTGTTTATTTCTTTTGTGGGCTTAAGTTGCCAAAATCTTTATTTTATGTAGAAAATAAATTTTTAGCAGGATATCAAACCGAAATGAATATCGATTTTAGTAACGGTTCCGGTTATGTTTGCATTTAAGTTTTCGGTTTTCTGTTCTTGGTTACGCAAAATTTTCATATATCGGTTTTGAAATACCGGTATGATTTCGCTTTGCAAAACAATTTAAAAAAATGTTATAGGTGTATAAGTTTGAAAACAAATATTTCAAAAATCAGGATCTTTTTATTGAGATCAATATATAAATTTAATTAGGAAAGAAGTAAAAATTAAATGTAGTTTTAAAAAACGTTGATTACAGCTCAACAACGTAAGTAAATTGTATGCTTTACCGAACCGAAATTAGCCGTTTTGCGTATATCGGTTTCTTTACGGGTTTTTCGTTTGGAATAACATCGGTTATGGCTACGGGTTTATTCTCTGATATTCAGCATAAAAAACTGTGCTGAAATTACTGATTTTAAATATTCATGCAATTATTAAAAAGAAGTAAAAAAAAAATAATAATTTGTATTGAACTCTGATAGAATTTTTAAGTCAAGAAATATTTAATCAAATCAATCAAAAAATCGTAGTTATAATAAAATTTTTCATTGAAAAATTAGTTTGAAAGGTCAACAATGATACAATTATAAGCTTTTCGGAAGTGCGAATCTTTTAAAAAACCGTTTCTGGCATTCCTGAGTAATAATTGAAAATCCAAGTTCATTTCAAAAATAAGCTATGGAAAAAGTACCAGTAAAAATGTATCAGTAGAAATTGTTAAAGTTTTGATGAAGTTACAAAAAACAATATTAAAAAATTAAAATTCTTTAAATGAATTAAAAAATATTATCCTATTGTTATGAAAAATCACACTAACTTGAACTCTTCAAATCTCTTCTCTTTTTTTTTTTTTTTTTGATTACTGTGAAAATTGTAGACTGGCTTTTCCGGCAACTTTATAATAATATCTGTGCTGTACTATGGCGGAACTCTTGTGCTAAATGATGAGCTAACAATTGGTTCAATGACCTCGTTTCTGATGTACGCCGGCTACGTGGCCGTCTCCATGAATGGTCTATCCAATTTCTATAGCCAGTTGAACAAGGGCATTGGAGCATCGGAGAGAATTTGGGAAATCTTTGATCGCAAATATGCCATACCCATTGATAGTGGTATTGTGCCGCTGACAAAGCCAATTGGTGAAATCAAATTTCAGAATGTGGACTTTAGTTATCCGTCGCGTGATGAATCGAAAGTTTTAACAGATTTCAGTTTAACGCTATCACCAAATCAGACAACGGCTGTTGTTGGACGTTCCGGTTCGGGTAAATCAACAATTGCCCTGCTTATGATGCGTTTGTATGATCCACAAATGGGTTCCGTCTATCTGGATGGCGTTGATTTGCGCACAATTAATCCGCAATGGTTGCGCATGCATATCGGTGCCGTCAGCCAAGAGCCTGTATTATTTTCGGGCTCTATACGTTCAAATATTCTGTATGGCATCGATGAGAACGAACCGAATCCGGAGGCGAAACTTCAACAGGCTGTCCACGATTCAAATGTCATTGAGTTTACCAAAAATTTACCAGATGGCCTAGAAACGATTGTTGGCCAACGTGGCATGTTACTTAGCGGTGGCCAAAAGCAGCGTGTGGCCATTGCCCGAGCTTTAATTAAGGTAAATATACAATTTAATAAATATATTAAATATTCTTTTAAAGGTTAAAAAAAAGCAAAAATTAACCTTTCAAAAATACTTATTTTTAAACGTTTTTAATGCAATTTGTCGAAACTATATTTTATTATAAGAGACTGGCTTTGAGAACTTTTCGTTTTCGCACTACAATGCGTAGAATAGAAAACAATGCGTCGCGAACGCGACAAAAAACAAAAGACGCTTTTGACTTGATCCTGAAAAATGCTAAAGTCAGCGAAATGTGGCGACTAATTTGAAAGAAAGTACTCTTTTTCCATAATAAAATAATGCAGTTTTCCATTTTAGAAATAATTTTGATACGTTACTATCCATTTATTTATTTAACAATTTTTGTTATTGATTTGTAACGCGATATCGCGAACGTGACCAGATTTACACTTAGTTTGTGACACGAATTTTTTCATCAAATTTACTTAAATACTCTTAAACCATAACAAAATAATGTTGTTTTCCAATTATAGAAATTATTCTAAAAGCTTGCTATTATTTTATTATTTGTTTAACAAGTTTATTAGTGATTTGTAACGCGACATCGCGAACGTGACATGATTTCCACCTAGTTTGTGACACGATTTTTTTCCATCCAATTTTATTTTATTTGAGAAACTTGTTTCAAATTAGACATTCAATATATTTCTATGTATTAAAATTATACATGTTGCAATCTTACTATCTTACTAAGAAGCGTTATCTTTGGAATACAAACGTTCCAAATAAATTGTTTATGCTGTCATAAATGTTTTTGTAGAGCTAACTTTGTAAATGTAATTTAAATAATTTTTAAATTTTTTTTTAATTTTTAGAATCCCACAATTCTTGTGCTGGATGAAGCGACAAGCGCTTTGGATTCGGTGTCCGAGCAACTGGTACAGTCAGCACTGGATAAGCTGATCGAGGGTCGGACAGTGTTGACAATTGCGCATCGTTTGAGCACGATTCATGGCGCCGATAAGATAGCTGTGCTCGACGCTGGACGTATCATTGAGCAGGGCAACTATGATGAGCTAATGGCCAATCCGGATGGCGCCTTTAGGGAACTGGTTTCAATGCAGGCATTCGCCAGTGGCGCACCCCCGTAAATTGACAGACATACGTTGTAGGTGCGGTGTTTTTTTAGATAAATTCAATGTGTTCAGCTCAATCGACGAGTACAAAATTTAAGTTTTAATTCAACAAGGAACAAGACAAATTTAAAGCGTTAACTCTATTGACAACAACAAATTTACTGTACATTTCAGTTCTTAAACGTAGTCAATTTAATCAGTTTTCTTTCAAAATTCTATATATGAATTACTTTTACGCAAAAGTATTTTTTTTTTTTTAATTTTGAATGTACATAAATCATATTTTGAGCAGTTTCTGAAGAGGCTAATCGGTATATTATAATATATTGATATGTATTATATAAAAACATTCGATTTTTGTACTTTTGAGACATGCTGTTATCTAATAATTATCAAAAAAAAAAAAAAACAATGTACAAACAAGACTAGACAAGATTCACAATAAAGACAAAAGAAAACAGCGGGAAATTAATGGTGTTTTCAAATATAACGGAAAAATAACAGAAATTTTAACAAAAAAAACCAAGTGGCAACGCTGCGCTTAAGCTTCATACTAGAGATGGGCACGGGTCTCCTTCTCAAGGCCCGGCCCGATATTACTATAAATTTTTTTTTTTTAATTATTATTATTTTTCTTTATTTTTCGTTAGTTTCAAATTTTATTTTTGAGCCTTTTTTGCTAGCAAAGTCCCAAACTTTTTCTTTGCTCCTTTTCTGCATACCATAAGAAATTTTTTACAGAAATTTTGTCTGAAAAGTATGTGTTAAATCGTGACTTTTCGGGCCCACCGGGCTTCGGGCTTCATACTTAGACCCGGGCCCGCACGAAAAAAGCCCGTTTCCAATTTTCATGCACGAAGCCCGGTGATTTTTTGAAGAGGCCCGCGGGACACAAAGCCCGGCCCGGCCCGTGCCCATCTCTACTTCATACGCAAATGATTTTAATCAGTGCTGCCAACTTTAATTTGAAAAAAAGCTGTTTTTAAGGGGAGGAACTATGCAAAAAAGCTGAAAATTAATCAAGAAAATTAGTTTTTCAATTCATTCCTGTATTTTCTCCCGAGGGCAGAAGAGTGAGCACTCAAAATCAGTAGTTCAGAAAGAAATTGAACAATTTGATCATAATTTCATCATTCATTTTGTACAGCTATCATTATTTTGCCATTTCACGAAGTGAATTTTTTTATATTGGGCATTTCAATAAAAAAAAAAATGCCTGAATTCCCGCTGCCCCCTCATTACTTTTAGAAATATATTTGTCACTTGTTACACATGTTTTAATTTCGTTTAATTTATGATTTGCTGAATTCTTAAATAAATGAATGCAATATTTAATGCTCAACATATTTGAAATAATGCTATCGATAGATTTCGATAGTGCCGCCATAGTCGTCAAGTGTTGATAAGTGGCCGTTTAATCGATTTTCAAATGTTTATATTTTTCTTGTTTAAATTTCTTTACAGTTGTGTGTTTAGGCTTAGCTTAATTCTAGTTAACAGGCACAGTTAAAAAAATAAATGCAATAATTTCTTCCGCTTCCATGAGTATGATGATTACTTCATGGTTGGCATGGCCACAGCCGCCTGGGTGTGGGTGACATCAGTTTCGCGCCAGAGCTGAGTGACGGTCTTGGTCTGTGTGTAGAACTTGATGCCCTGCTTGCCATAGAAATGATGATCGCCGCGGAAGGAGCCACGGGTGCCGGTGAACGAGAACATGGGCAGGGGCACGGGAATGGGTACATTGACGCCCACCTGACCAGCATCGATCTCATTCACAAATTTGCGGGCTGCGGCGCCGTTGGTGGTGAAGACAGCGGTGCCATTGCCATAGGGATTGGCATTCACAATCGAGATGGCTTCATCCAGAGTATCGGCATTGAGGATGACGAGCACGGGGCCAAAGATCTCCTCCGTGTAGCACTTCATATGGGGCTTGACATCACTCAAAATGGTTGGGCCCACAAAGTAACCATCCTCGTAGCCGGGCACATTGATCTTGCGTCCATCCAGAACGAGCTTGGCGCCCTCCTTGACACCGGACTCAATTAGATCATTAATACGCTGACGGGAGGCAGCACTAATCACTGGTCCGACATCAGTGCCGGGCACATGGCCAGCATTCACCTTCAGTTTCTGGGCACGCTCCACCAGATCGGGTATCCATTTCTGGGCATCGCCGACAAAGACAGCGGTGGACAGGGCCATGCAACGTTGACCGGCGGCACCAAAGGCGGCGCCAGCCAGCTGATTCAGTGTGTTCTCCTTGTTGGCATCGCTGAGGATGATGCCATGGTTCTTGGCACCCATGTTGCTCTGGACACGCTTGCCATTCTTGCCCGCACGCTCATAGATATACTTGCCCGCCGTATCCGAGCCCACAAAGGACACGGCCTTAATCTCTGGTGCATCGCAGATAAAGTTAACCGCATCGTGCTGACCATGAATCACATTGACCACACCGGGCGGACAACCGGCCTCGTTGAGCAGCTCCATCAGCAGCATGGTGGCGCCCGGCACACGTTCCGATGGCTTCAGCAGCATTGTGTTGCCGGTGGTAATGGCCACGGGGAACATCCACAACGGGATCATGGCGGGAAAGTTGAACGGAGCAATGCCGGCGGTGACACCCAAGGGCATCACCAGCGAATAAGTGTCCATGTCACGGGCCACATTGGCCACAGTCTCGCCCATTTGCAGCGATGGAATGCTGCAGCAATGCTCGACCACCTGCAGACCGCGCAGCACATCGCCCTCGGCATCGGCCAGCGTCTTGCCCTGCTCCTTGGTTATGTTCTTGGCCAGCTCACCCATGTTCGCCTTGATCAGAGCCTGCAGCTTGAACATGACCTGTTGGCGTGTCAATATCGATTGATTGCTCCACGATTTGAATGCCTTCTTGTTCGATTCCAGTGCCGTCTTCATCTCATCCTGTGTGGCCTTGGGCACGCGGGTAACCACCTTGTTGGTGGCCGGATCGTGCACATCGATCCATTCATTTGTCTTGGACTCGACAAATTTGCCGTCGATGAACAGCTTAGTGGTGGGAGCAGCCGATGAATAAGCACGCTGCCCAATCACGCGTGCCTGCAAAACAAAAGGATCGATAATTTTTATTTGTATCGATATATCAATATAGTTTTGTCAAATAAGCAAGTTTATTTGCCTTGGCCAGATAACAAGCAATCTTTACTGTAAAATTCCAATGTTTAACATAGGCATGCTTGACTGTACATTTATCTTACATGTCAAGTGCTTTACTATGGCCCCCAGGTGAGAATTGAATTGCCTGGCAACATGATAATACACACACACACACACACATGCATATAAATAGCAGGGTTGTCAAAAGAGCTTTTTTCTCGTCAGCTCTGAAATAGGATTTTTTGTAGCTTTTTTCTGATATTTCACGCCAAAAAAATACAGCCGAACTTCATAACTGTCAAACTTCCATAACTCGAATTTTCCCGAACTCGACCAAAATCGAGTGACAGTAGCATTTGCTGCCAAATTACATACAATGAATTACTTTGATGAACATTAACATTTGGCGAATATTTCATAAACAATTACTTAGGCTTGTAAAATTACTATTGGAAAGATGTTCGTAATGTACTTCTTTGTCAGCACATCAACGCAAGATTATTTACTATGGCACCAACAGTTATATTAAAATGTTTATCGCTTAAAGAAATATTCAAACATATAAGTTAAGGAACTCCACAAAAAAATTAAAGTGGCTAAAAAAACTGTTTTCATTATTAAAAAATGGAAAATTAACGATAATGTCATTTGAATCGGGAACTTATCCTGGATACAGCAAATGAACGAAAAAACCAAATTTTGACAATATCTAATCTAATTTTGTTGAAAATAACAAGAAAAATTACAATTTGAAATGTTATTATAATTGAAGGAAATTGTAGTTTCTTTGTAAAGACTTTAAAAAAAATTCCCGAAGTGTTCATAAGTCGAACTTTTTGTTTGGATAATGGTGATTGGAGTATAAATTGTGAAGAATGTTGTTATTTTTTTTTGGATTTTTTAGGTTGAAAAATTTCGCATTTTGTCATCTCACTTTAAACTCAAAAGCTGACAGCTCTGACGCACAACGAACACCACTGATATTCATATGTGTGTACATAGGGCACAGCTGTGCGCCACGCCCGCGCTTATCACTGACAGCAACCGCCTCTAAAGCACATTTATATGGCTTGGCCCCTAATTGAAATACAAATGCTTTACACGCACATAAAAAAGAAACAAACTTATCACGCCATGTGTGTGTGTGTGTGCGTGTGTGTGTGTGTGTGTGTGTGCTTGCGAGTTTTCTATAGTCTTCGTTCTATCATTTGGCTGTTGTGATCGTTATATTATCTCAATGGCTGCAAACCAAAATTACGTAACATGTGCTACGTTTTCTATGTATTTGTTTTTTTTTGCTCATTTCTTTTTCGTGTTATTATTCGCTTAATTGAGCAATTTATGTTGCACACACACACCCACACTCGTGTGCATTAGCCAATTGAAATTTACATGCAGGTAGATTTACATACATACATACAGACTGCAGTTACAGAGCGTCTGCTTAGCAAAGCTTTCCAACACTTTAAAATCTTATTGGAGTAGTGTTATCGATAAATAGCGTGAGAAAGTAAAATGGCCATTCTTTATTTAAATTGTGCTCACCTTGCTGCCAATGAAACGCACTAAGGACATCTTTGCACAGGTGAGTGTAAGGTCAGGGTAATTTGGATAATGGACGCTCGGTCTGGAAACACGGCTGCTGGTGCTGCTGCTGTGGCTGGCCCAACCGGTGGTTTCAATAGAACTGAAAGCAAAAGCTGAAGCTGTGCCAAGTTTTCGCCCCCAGCGCGTGTGGTGTGATCGTTGATATACGACGCGGCAGTGGCCAGACCGGCGTATGCCGCACAGTGGGTTGCTGGTCCACAAAAGAAAGACCAACGAATTTTAGCAAGTGCATATTAAAAAAAAGCAATTGAAAAGAAACATTAAGAAAACTACGTACATATAAAAACAACTAAATAAAAATTATAATAATAATAAGAAATTAAGGTAACAGTCTAGACGGCACTACTCTCAAAAAAAAAAAAAAAAAAATATATATATATATATATATATGGGCATTTCCATACTCGCGCACGGGACATTCGTACACATTCAAAGTAAAAAAACGGTAAAAAGGAAACGGTTTTTTTTTCTGATGAAGGGCTTAACATATAGCATTTGATTAGCTCTTTCATTGGTGCAAAGATTGATTTTGGGTAATTTTTCATTTTGAAGATAATAGAAAAATTCAAGTGATTCGCACGGGACACAAAACGGAAGTGACTTGCGAGGTCAACCAATTCAGACGCCAATTTCAGCAAATCCAGAGGCAATATTTTAATGCAACTTATTTTTAACTCTTGTGCATTGATGCCTCTTAAAAATGGTTATGATTTTTTTCAAATATGACTTGCACTTTTTTTTTAATTCAATTTCACGTAAATTCGCACGGGACATCGCGCACGGGACATTTTTTACCATCACTATTTTTATGTTGTTTCTGTTTCTCTATTTTAAATTATATTTCGAAAACAGGTCGAAATACTTTATTAAAGTAAACTTTCAATATATTTCTTTTAATTAAAATGGTTTATGTTACAATCTTACTGTCCTACTTAGTGAAATCGTTAATATACAAGCGGTCCATTTTGAAAGTAAATTTTCAGGAAAATGGGCAAAAATAAAGAAAAATTGAATTTATTCCAATGTAGAATCTCTAAGTTCATCCTATTGAATTTTTCTAGTGTATATTGCTTAAATAAATAACTTGAATACATTTTTGGAAGCAAATTTCATAAGATGTGAGTTTTTGATAAATTTTACGTTTTTGGCCGCGGTGGACCTTTCCGTGGAAATGCCCATATATATATATATATATATATATATATATATATATATATATATATATATATATATATATATATATATATATATATATAAATAAAAAAGAGAGGGCGATTTATGATGAATTTTGGTGAAAATCATTTTTAGCGGGTCTCCGCTAGTTTTTTTTTAAGAAATTTTTTAATGTTTAATGCAAAATGAGCTTTTGCATAGTTGCTCTGTGCATTTTGCATTAAAAATTTAAGTTTTCAAAATTAAATTTAAAAAAAAAACTAGCAGAAACCCGCTAAAAATTTGTTTAGCAAAATTCATCATAAATTGCCCTCTTTTTTATTTATATTTATATTTTTTTTTGAGAGTAGTGCCGCTACTAGACTGTTACCAAAATTAATTTATTAAAAAAATAACCTGACAAGCTCAACGAGTCAATAGGTCCCACTGTGCGTTGTCTCCTTAATATACTGGCTGAACCTATACAAGTGTACATACATACATACATACATATGTACTTGTGTATATGTAGCCGCTCAGCCAAGAACTTGAAGCAGCAGCTGTAGTTGTTATTGTTTTCTTTGCGCTTATTCGTTGGGGGGCTCGTTTGTGTGTGTGTATGTTTGTTTTTGCGACGTTTATTTTACTTTTCCAATTGGATGTGAGTATGTGTAGGTAGAATATAATACACACATACGCATTTATCTTTTAAAACAGCGGTGGAATAAGTTGGTATGTTTATATGTAACTATAATTGTTGGCACGTGTAAGAATAATATCATATGTTTATGCGTTGCACAAATGTAAATATAATATTTATGTATAAAAGCTTCGTGTGATTTTTCGTCGCCAAGACATAAATTATACAATTTTGATATGTTTCGATATACAGTCATAGGCATAAGTATTTTGTCACCATTTAAAGTTAATTCTACTCATAATTTGAACTTACTTAATGCAAAATTTGGCATCCAATGACAGCAAGTTTTCTTAACCCATTGAAAATTTAAAATTTATGTTAATGTCTACTTTTAAAATTTTGTCCTCGATTTTGTAAAAATAATGTTGTAATGCAAAAAAAATTCTTTAAACAATTTTAGGAAAAAAAACCGCATCAATGCCATAGAAATGGCTAACTGGCAAGTGGCAATAGTACAAAATACTCCTGGTCTTTAAACGGCTTGGATGGGGTCACATTTATCTTTTTGGGTTATTTAATTGCCCGTTAATATCCAGCTGAATTTGCGATGATTTATTTGAATTACATTAAAATATTGTTAAACTAATTTACTGATCTTGAATATCACTGACATTGAAATGAATATTCAATAAACTTAATGAGTGAATGAATATGAATTTGGCCAAAATGGACATGCTGTTTTTTTGTTCAACAACAACCCAGAATGTGCTATTATCGCTTTTTATTGTGCACAACTTAAAAACTATGGCAAAATTTGAATTAATTATTACAAAGCATAATCATCAAATCGTTTCTCAAATTTATGCTCTCTCTCTCCTTTCTCACTAACCAATTTTTGGCGCTTGCGTAAAATTGAAATTTTCAAAAATCAATTAAAAATTTAATAAAAACAATTTAAAAAAAAACAAAATTGAAAATTTTGTAAAATAATTAAGTTCAATCTAAAATTGGTTTGGTGCATTTCGCTCTACGCGTGGCAAAGGGAACGTGAGCTCCTGTGTTAATCTGATTGGTAGCATCAACTACAAGGATATCAATGGACTGACTGTGAGTGAATGTTGTTGATTTATTTGGCTCTTCATTCATTCGATTACGACCATCATACTTTAAAATCGCATACTTGTCAACTATTTCGAATTTGCTACAACATTAAAATCGTTTTCAATCGATTTTTAACAAAGAATCTATAAATATTGAACTTTATTTAAAAAGAATTATTTCAATCGTAAAATGGTTTATAACATAATTATATACACATTTACACATACATCACTATAAGCATGTAAATTATCGAGTTTTTCTTAATTTAATTCCTATAGGTATTATTTATCTTCAGCGTCATCTTCATCGTCATCGTTGGCAGCCTGTTGAATGTTGCCCTCCACGTCGAAGAAGGCGCGTCTGCTGCGCTTCGCCTCCACCGCCTGTTGGGCACCATCAAATTTGGCCGCTGTGCGCTTGCGCAGCTCCTCGACATCCTGCTGATCGTCCTTGTCGGCCCACTCCAGAACCAGACGACGACCGTACAAATGTGTGCTGGCACTGAGCGCTTCAAACGCACGCTTCGCATCCGCCTTGCTGGTGAAGTCGACAAAGCCAAAGCCACGATGCGCATCCTCGCCAGGCGTCATCTTTTTGGGTATGCGCAACGAGCGCAACTCGCCAAAGGCTCTGTAAGGATTTTAAAAGAAAACCACATTTAGTACAATATCATTACAAACGAACTTGGAATATTACAAAATAAAACTAAAATTAAAAATAATAATAATACTTATTTATACCAATGGCAATCATTAATTATATTTAATAGAGATTAAGTCAATTTTGTGAATTCTGCTCAAAAAATTAGAAGTAACTATTAAATGAAATAAGTACAAATTGCAAACCAAAATAAAAATAGAAAAATACAAATATGAATTTAAAAAATTTTAATTTAGAAAACAAAATAAAATACCTCAAGTTTCAAGACTTAAATATATACAAAATACATATTCCTAATTATAAAAATATGCTTATAATATTATACCTAATTTTGGTTTTCTACATTGATACATATTTAAATTGCTTTCTAATTTGGGTTTTCCAAATTTGTTATATTTTCTTTGAATTTGGTTATTTCTGGTATTTTAATTGCAAATTTCTCATAGAAATTCAAAGAAATGCAATAAATACAAATTAAAAAACCAAAATAAAAATAAAAAAAATAATATAAATTACAGAATTCAATTTAGAAAATAAAAAAAATACACCAAAATGGATCTCTTAAAACTTAAAATATTTTTGCCAAATTTTGGTTTCTTAATTTTTTTTTCCCCCAAATTTTATTTACCTAATTTTATTTTTAGGTTTTTGGTATTGCTATTATTTAAATTTGCCGAATTTCTTAAAGAAATTCAATGAAATGTAATAAGTACAAATTAAAAAACTAAAATAAGAATACTAAAAATAAAAATATAAATTACAGAATTCAATTTAAAAAATACTTCAAACTGCAAAATCTTAAATTGTCTTAAATTTTTAAAAATATTTTTGCCTTCCTCATTTTAAATTTCCTGATTATATTATTGCAAAGTTTGGTTTGCCATATTTTGCCAAATTCATTATAGTTATAAAATAAAATAAATACAAATTGAAAACCAAAATAAGAATAGAAAAAAAAATATAAATTAAAAAATTAAATTTAGAAAACCAAACAAAAAAAAATACTCCAAATTGCAAGCCTTTCTAATTTTTCAGTTTTAAATTTCCTTTTAATATAATTTCGTATTTTGGTTGCCTACATTTTGTTTTCCCCAATTTTTTTATTTTGTAAGCAAATTTTGAATTTAAATAAATTTAATTACATTTGTTTTGTGACTTACTTGAATATTTCGCGCACCTCGCGATATTGTGCCTGGAAGGGAATATTCCGCACCAGAATCTTTGTGCCCGTCTGTTTCTTTTGCTCCACCTGGCGACGTCGTGCGCCATCGTCTTGATTTCTATACCAAAAAGGGAATACAATATATATATAGTTTTGGATTTAAGTTGTACAAAAGTTTTGCGACTGACTTGAGGACACGATCGCTGCGCTTCAGCTCGACAAGATTGCCATCGATTTGGGTTAGCTGCATATCCTTCAACGCCTGGGCGGCGACAGCTGACTTCTTAAACTGTATAAAGCCATAACCGAGCGAATTCAATTGTCTTGGATTCTGTGGATCCTTGCGCTTGGCAATCTCCACAGTGTGCACGGTGCCCAGTCGTTCAAAATGTTGACGCACCGTCTCCAGCACCGTCTTAAAGTTGAGATTACGCAGAAAGATGGTAGTCTCGGGTTCCGGCTCATCATCGGCATCCTCGGCCACAGGTTCAACAGGTTGATCTGGCTCTGGCTTGGACTCTTTCTCCTCCTGCTTGACAGCTTCTTCTGCAGGTTGGGGCTCCGTCTTGGGTATGATTGCCTCACCGCTGAGCGTCTTGGTGAACGTATGCTCCGGCGCCCACTCCAGATAGAGCGGCACATTCTTGAACTTGGTGTAGGCCAGCTTCTTAAAGGCCTGGCGTGCCTCCGATGGTTCACAGTATTCAATCAAGGCCGTAACGCCACTGGGCGGCAACACAATGCGTCCAATGGGACCAAATTTACTAAAGATGGGCGACAACTCCTTGACCTCTGTGGCAGCTGGCAAATTCTTGACCAAT
The DNA here is from genome assembly GCA_035047525.1 of Drosophila quinaria. Taxonomy (NCBI): domain Eukaryota; kingdom Metazoa; phylum Arthropoda; class Insecta; order Diptera; family Drosophilidae; genus Drosophila; species Drosophila quinaria. The sequence continues at coordinate 35,233,799 of JAWNPO010000455.1, forward strand.
ATCACAGTCTTGGAACGCTTCTGGGTGGTCACCTCATCAAAGGCACTGAGACGGACGCCCTCCTCCTCCAGGAATCGCTTCATTTCGATAACAATTTGGGTTTCGCCCAGTGCAAGGCGAACGGCAGCGCTGCTGCCACCATCGCTGGTGTCCAGAATGCGTTCCTTGCTCGTCTTGAACTGTTTGGCCAGCAGATCGGCAACGGCATTGGCGCCCAGAAACAATGAATTCCAGCCAATTGGCTTCTGGGCATTCTGTTTCAGTTTGAGCGCCTTTTTCTGCTTGAACGACAGACTCGCATCGTTGTCCGGCTCCTCAACCGGTGCATTGTCCAGCTCCTTGCCCGGCATCAAGTGCAGCAAACGTCCATGGAAATCGCTGCCATCGAGGGCATTAAATGCCTGGACTGCATGCTCCGGCATCATAAACGTAACGGTGCCAAAACCTTTGATTTGTCGCGTTATCTTGTCCACGGGCAGATTAATCTCGACCACGGGTCCATATTGCTCAAACAGCTGCTGCAGTTCCGCCTCCGTTGTGGTATAGGCCAAATTGCGAAAGAATATGCGTCCCGATTCCGAAATGTTTTCCTCGCTGCGCAGACTATTCTGCTGCTGCTTCCATTTGGCATTGGAGGCGTCATTAGCTTCAGTGGCAACTTCCACTCCATTGCGTTGCGCCTTTGTCACTTTGTTCTTTTCGGTAAAGTCGGAGAAAAACACTTGTTTGCCCTTGATGAAACTCTTGTTCTTCAGCATGCCCTTGGCCATGTCCTTTTCGGTCTTGAAGCCCACATAGCAAAAGCCGTGCACCTTGCTCGGCAAACGCACCGAATACGGTTTCAGTGGCTTAAAGAACTTGACAATATCCTGTCGCTTTGCATTGTACGGCACATTGTGTATTTTGATGGTAAACAATTCCAAATTACTTTTGTCCGCTTGCGTTGGTTTTTTTGTTTCATTTGTTTTGGTTGGTTTGTTGGCCTTGCCAGACATTAGCGATTTCATGTACTCCAAATCGCTAATGGGTTTCTCAGCAAGCTTCTGTTGCTCCTCCTGCTCCTCCTGTTGTTCAGCCTGCTCCACTAGCTCCTCCTGTTGTTCAGCCTGCTCCACTTGCTCCTCATTATTGTCATCTTCTTTTGTGCGCTCTTCCTGCTCCTCCTCCTCCTCCTCTTCTGCTATGTTCAAGCCCGCATCGTTGGCCCACAGTGCCCGAGTTTTATCATGCGCCTGCATAAACTCTTGAAATGCCGGATCATCTTTATGCTTGCCCAATATCTCAGCCACTTTATTCACTTTCGCTTTCGGCTCCTTCTTTTTCACTGGCTCTTCGGCTTCTTTCAGCTTGTCCAAATTCTTTTTGCTGTCCTTCGCATATTTACTCCACGATTGCGGCTTCTCTTCGCTGCCCAGCGCCGCACATGATTCGACGCGCACGCGACTCGTTTGTATGCACGTATTGTTAAAATGCTTTATGGCCGCCTGCGCCTCCGCATCGCTGCTGTAGCCAACGAAACAAAATTGACGAAATTTACCATCCGGCGTGTATTTTAACTGCAAATCTGTGATTGTTCCTTTCGCACCGAATATATTGCGCAGCTTCTCTTCGCTTATCTGTAATACAAGTTGTTGAACTATTTAATTTAATTTAATAACGTCACTTTACTTACTTGTTTGGGTAATTGTTTGACTATAATACGCGACATTTTGAGCCGTTAAACTGCTTCAAATAATTTGTGAAATTATAAGAATTGCATTTTTGTTTACGATTTCGCACGTGTTGCAATGCTTGCCAGCTCGTTTAAAAACGGAATCTTCTTATTCGGTCAGTCTGGCAACGTCGGCAACAGTACTGTACAGCAGTGCTGCCAATTTGTCCTTTTTGCGGATAGATCTGTGCGTTTTGGAACTTCTATTTCCAGAAAAATTTTCAAAAGTCCCATATCCGGGAAAAATTTCTTTTTTTTATTTCATTTGATCGTTTTATTCATCCTTTTTTAATTGTTCTAAGTCACTCATAAAATGTATCAAGTACAACTACGAGTATGTGTTATCTAATATATTAATTTTCTGGAATTTAAAAAGAAATTTATGCATTTCCAGTGGAAAATATTTTACTAGTCAATACTTTCCTTTCCGGCCTTTTTTTGTGTAGAGGCGTTGGCAACACTGCTGTAAAGCTACAGCAAACTGCTGTTAGCTCCACAGAACGGTTGAGTTTTTAAATTTAACATTAACAGCAATGTTAAAACTTTATTTATTTATTTACTTTTTTATGAGAGGCTGGCCTTGATGCAATTATTATTTTCCTGAATCAATTTATTTCCGTCTTAACTTTTTTGTCCGTCCATGATTCCGGCTATAAATAATATGTGCATTATTGTTATCAGAGATTGTTTGAAAAATAAAATATGAAAACAGCTTTTTGCTGTCTCTCTCTCACTCTTTCTCTCTCTCTAATAGATTATCAATTGTCGCTTATCAATTTTGAAAATGGCAAACAGATGAAGTAGATTTTCTTTCAAAGATCGTAGCTATTATAAGTTAAATAAAAAAAAAAACTATGAATATTAATAAAAATTAAAAAATATGTTCAATTTCCAATTCTTATTTTTATTTTTACTAAACAAATTTCAAAGAAACAGTTTTAATTTTTATAATAATAATTTTAAAATAAGTTTTATTTAAATATAAATATTTTTTTTTTTTGTAAATCAGCAAATAACTTGTACTTCATAATTGTTCATAAAACTTAACTCTTTACTGCAATTTTTCAATTAAAATATCAGTTTTATTTTTAAAGTTTAATGTACAAATTAAATTTTTATAAATAAAATTGAAAAATACATTTATGATAAAAAATTAACAAAATTAGTTTTATTTTTAAATCCAATTTGCAGTATTTAAAAAAAAAACTTTTTGTAAATTGTTACTTTAAAAATTACATTTAAATTCTTTTAATAAAATAGGAATAAAAATTTTAAATTTTTATTTCAAAGTTATATCGTAAAATTTTATTTAAAATTGTCAAATAAATATTTAAAAAAAAACTTTTTTTAATTAATATTAAAAAAATTCAAAATAGTCAAAAACCTAAAAGTTATTAAAATTTATCCTGTTTCTGACAAATTTCTTTTGTAATTTTTCTGTAATTTTTTTAAGTGTTTGATTTTTTTCAACATATAGCTCCGTTTCTTCCAAGAAATTTGATGACAATAAATTGATTATCTGTAGATTTTTCATGCAGACTAGAGATGGGCACGGGCCGGGTCGGGCCTCGGGTCCCATGGGCCTTTTACAAAATTTTCGGGTTCGGGCCGAAAAATGTCATTTCGGGTCGGGTCGGGCCGGGCTCGGGCCTAACTTCAAAGCCCGAAAGCCAGGAACATGCCAAATCCATTGCATTATTTAGATTGCTAAGGTCAAATTTGGATACAATTTTATTTTTAAATAAAAAATTTAAATAAACTAAAATTTGTTTTATTTTTTTTTAATTCTTAGGGCCGGGCCGGGCGGGTTCGGGCCCACAGCAAAAATATCGGGTGGGCTTGGGCCTTTTTTCCATTAGGAATTTCGGGCTCGGGCCTAAAAAATGAGGCCCGTGCCCATCTCTAATGCAGACAAATGAATTTTTGAAGTATTCAGAGATTGTAACCTTTTAGAAAATTATTGATAAAGTCAAAAAAGAGACTCAGAGAGAATGAGAGGCAAAGAAAGAGAGAACTAAAATAAGATCAGTGATAAGAAAATCTAATCTCGCCATAGAGCTATAAAGTCGCACGAGCCGCGGAAAAAGCGTTTCAGTCATATCTACAGATTTCAATGAGAACGATCTTTCTCAAGTCTGAATAAATAAAATCGCGACTCGCTTGTTTTTCTGTTATTGTGATAGTAAATATTATTTTTATATGCAGTTACATAAAAACTGCGAATAGTGGAAAATTTCAGTTAAATATTTGAAAAAAAAAAAATAAATAAAGTCGATATGGAAGTACCACCGCCATTGGTTCTCAAACGTCCGCTCTTCGTGCCCAGCAAGACTCTCATGGGTCCAGGTCCCTCCAACTGCTCGCAACGTGTGCTGGAGGCCATGAGCAATCCCGTTCTGGGCCACATGCATCCCGAGTGCCTGCAGGTGAAAATCTAAAAATCAGCTATACCTTTACTAAAAAAAAAAAATTAAAAAAAGACAACTTAAAAAAAAAATAAAAAACGCATATTTTTTGTATGGCATGATCACAGAAAAATTTTGTATGAATGAAAGGAAAAAATGTGTACAAAAGTTATTTTTAAAAATTTAAAAAAAAAAAGATTTTTGAAAAAAAAAAGTTTACAATCACTTTAAAAAATTGTTAAGAGAAACTTTTTGCGTCAAACATTGTTTGTTTGAAAAAAGTCAAAACAGTGGACTGTCATAAAAATTCAAAATTTTTAGTGTTGAGGAAAGTTTTGTAACATTCAAACGGAATTTAAATGCTGTCCAATTTTGCATAAAGTAAATTCAAATTATGAGTAGATTCAACTTTAGTGTTGTCAAAATACTTTATCCAACGACTGTATCTATTTAATGATTCCAATTTCTTTCCCTTTTTTTAAGAGTTTTCTTGTACTCACTTATGAGAAGAAAATGATTAAAAACATTTTTTTTTTCACAAAATTAAGAACTCAATAAAATGTATTCAAAAAAATTACATCCGACACACGTTTTTTTGTCAATAATTCTGTGTATTTTGAGCAAAATATTCGATTTAAGATACAAATTTCCAATTTTATCTTTCCTTATTTTTTGTTTGCTTTCACATAAAGAAAAATTTTAAAGATCTCACACAAAATTGAAAACTTGAAAAGGTTTTTTTTAAGTTAATTAAAAAAAATATATATATATAAATCTCTATTTTGGTTCAGTTTTTAAAGTTCAGAATAAATAAATATGTTTTCCATAAAAATGTTTGAAAATGATAGTTTTCGTTTTTCGGCTAAAAATTTGGATATACTCATATTTTTTAATTTCAAAAACCCATCAAGAATAATATTCAATATAAGTAATTCTGATAATTGAACTTAGTCTTCTAGGCAAGTGGTGGGCCCGCATTGGCTCCGGGAGCTAGCGGCTGCTCGCAACTTTATTTCAGCTTATTCAGCCTAGTAAAATTTTTTAGAAATAAATAAAAGTAATATTTTTATTTTAAATAAAAAGTGTTGAGCTCACTTAAAATAGTTCTAAGATAGATAGAAGAAATATGTAGAATAAAACAAACAAAACATTGTTGTGAAATTTTTAAATTTGTGCAAGCAGTTACTTGACCCACTGTAGCTGATCGCACGCATGTGAATATGTAGAGTATTTGTGATAAGCCTGTGGAATATGGAATGTGGAATGCATGCATGAAATGCGAGTGCAAAGTACTGTAATTAATGAGATGCTACTGTCTCTGTCTCTCGCCCACACAGATAATGGACGAGGTAAAGGAGGGCATCAAGTATATATTCCAGACACTGAACGATGCCACCATGTGCATCAGTGGCGCCGGCCACAGTGGAATGGAGGCGTCTCTGTGCAATCTGATCGAGCAAGATGATGTTGTGCTGATGGGCGTCACGGGTGTGTGGGGACATCGGGCGGCGGATATGGCGCGCCGATATGGCGCCGATGTGCGCTATGTGGAGGCCAGTTTTGGACGCGCCTTGACGCTGGACGAGATTCGCTTTGCCTTCGATACGCACAAGCCAAAGGTGTTTTTTCTGGCCCAGGGTGATTCCTCCACTGGCATTCTGCAGCGGCATATACGAGAGATTGGCGAGCTGTGTCGCCAGCACGATTGCTATTTGGTGGTGGATGTGGTGGCCTCTCTGGGTGGCACCCACTTCCTCATGGACGACTGGCAGGTGGATGTGGCGTATACGGGCGCGCAGAAGACACTCGGTGCTCCAGCGGGTCTGACGCCCATCTCGTTCAGTAAACGCGCCCTCACCCACATCCGGCAGCGGAAATCCAAGCCGAAGGTCTATTACTTTGACATACTGCTCATTGGGCAGTATTGGGGCTGTTATGGCACACCACGGATCTATCACCACACCATCTCGTCCACTTTGTTGTATGGTTTGCGCGAGGCACTTGCTCATTTCTGTGCCATGGGCCTGAAGACGGTGGTGCAGCGGCATCAGGAGTGCTCGTCCAGACTGCAGCTGGGCATTGAGGAGCTGGGCCTGGAGATGTTTGTGCCACACGAGGCGGACCGTCTGCCCACGGTCAATACGATCAAAGTGCCCTTTGGCGTCGACTGGAAGAAGGTGGCCGACTATGCAATGCGCAAGTAAATTCTCTCCAAGATTATCATCATTTCTCTGTGTCAAACACTGTCGTTTCATTGCAGATATAATCTGGAAATCAGCGGCGGTCTGGGACCCACTGTGGAGCATGTCTTTCGCATTGGCCTGATGGGCGAGAATGCCACGTTGGAGAAGGTCGACATGGTGCTCAGCATTTTGAACGAGGCCATTCAGAGCATCAAGCTGCGGGCCGTGGAACGATCCAAAATATGATTTGTACTCATTGGCGAATTTATTGTTTATTGCCTTCAACTTTAATAAAATAAAACAGAATGTTGCAATCACTTTAAAAGTTGAAATCAAAGTTTTGCAACGTTTGTCGATTTGAATTAGCGCGCCATTAAAATTAACAGCGCATTGCAACGGTAACAGTGTTGACAAATGTTAAACTCAAAATGGCACTGCTAATCCAAATAAGACTCGCACGTTTTGCAACACTCAAAACAAACATGGCGCACAATTCAAATTAAGCAAACAGTAAGATAATTGCACAATTTAAATTAGATGAATTGAAGACGATAAAATGTTGACGTATTTTCAACATTCTCCCATTTTAAGAGGTGAATGTTGGTGTACCGGAAAGGTTTTCGCATTTTTTTCTTTTTCATTTTTAAAAAGTTTCAAAATTGGCAGTATAGAATCCTTTTTGTATGCAATTTAATTGCATCGAAAAAATCTAAATTTTCGGTTAGCTGTTTAAGATTATTCCCGGCTGAAGCAGTTGAAAACCAGACAAATCAATCCGAGAAAGGTCAAATTGGCATCACTGATGCCATAAGACAAAGGTTATTTTTTCTGGGCAGCAATGCTGCCACACGTTTTAAAACTGTTGTGGCAACTTGTGTCCGTTTGTCATTTTTCTGCTTTTCTCTTTCTGACAGTTACTTAAGGTGCATTTACACTAGTTGACAAGCTTGTCAATTTCATCTAAGCAGGCTTTGCTTTTTACCAGGTCAACGCACTTTTGCTTAAAATTGACCACCATTTACACTAGAGTTGACCAAGTTGCCATTAAAATTTTCAGCCTACCGAGATGAAATTGACCAGCTTGTCAACCTGTGTAAATGCATCTTTAAATCTGTTTTTTTTTTTTAGAACGAGAATTGTTGCCGGCATAAACAAAGAATTGATGTCGTGTTGGTAGCTTATAAATTTATTGAACGCCAAGAGGCGTTCAAGCGCCACTCGCACTCTCTCGCTCACGCTCACTATACATATAGTTGGAAAAAAAAAATAGTTAAAAATTGTACACTTAAATGTTTATTTGTTGTTGTTGTTTGTAACGTCCATTTGCTTTTAGGTATACAAAATAGTTGGCTGCTGCTGCAACTGCTGATTTTAACCCTGCTTCTGGGCCAATTCACGGGCCTTGGCGCGTTCCAGCTTTGCGATGCGGGCCAAACTCTTTGAGCCGAGAATGCCACCGCCCCAGTGACGACGGATCTCCTCGTGGCGCTCGTTGAAGTTGGTCTTGACAGCCTCCAGCACCTTGCCAAAGTTGGCCTTGTCGTTGTTCTCAACGGTGGTCAAGGCCAATGCGGTGCAGGTCTTGCGACGCACCAGACGTCCCAAACGTGCCTTGCCCTTCACAATGCAATAGGGCACCCCCATTTTGCGGCACAAAGCGGGCAGGAAGAGAACCAACTGTAAACAGAGAGACAGAGAGAGAGAGAGAGAGAGCGAAAGAAACGATTAGTGTCAAAACAAAAACACGTGTTTTTTCAGCGTGTGCGGGAGGGGGACAACAAAACTCAGCTGTCATTTGACCACATTGCAAACGTTTCTGTTAAAACGCTTCAGTTGAAGAAATTCAAATTTAACATCATAGGATTTGGAGACTCGACTCAAACATTGAATGGCATTAACAGTCACTCTAGAAAGTTTGTATGCAACCTAAATTTGTCAAATATGTGATGCAGCATTCTTATATATTAAACTTTTATTCACTTGCATTCCGTTTGAATGATACACAAATTTCTTTAAGCCTTTAAAAATTTTGAATTTTTACAAGTCTACTTTTTCAACTTTTATCCCTGATTTAAAAAAAAATTATTTGGATGCAAAAAAAAACTTCAAACAATTCTTAGTCACTCTCTTGACTAGTATTTTTCATGATTTATTTAAAAATTGCTATAAAAAGCCATTTTTTGTATGAAAAAGAGCAAAAAGGGGTGAAAATAGTCATTTTTAGCAATTTTCAAAAAATCATAATACTGGAAAAGAGATTTTTAAAAAACAACTTTTGCAGACACTCTTAAAATTTGATGTAGACTTTTTTTGGTTTGAGATTGAGGAAAAAAGTTGAAAAAGTAGACTTAAAAATTCAAACTTTTAAATGGGTTATAAGAATTTTTACATCATTCAAACGAAATCTAGGTAAATAATAGATTAATATGAGACCTAATTGTTTATAAAAAACTTTGACAAATTTGGGGTGCATAGAAACTTAATGGATTGACTGTAGATTGAACGTTGTTATACACACCTCTAGGGGATCAACATCGTGAGCGATGACAACCAGCTGGGCTTTCTTCTGCTCGATGAGCTTGGTCACCGTGTTGGTGCCGGCAGCCACATAGCTGGGCTTCTTCTTGGGCTCCACCTCCTTGCCCTTGGCCTTGGCCTCGGCCAGTTTCTTCAAGCGCTGCTTCTTGGCCAGCGGCGACTCTGGGCGGTATTTCTCCAGCAGCTTGAATAGTTTCACCGCTGTGGTCTTGTCCAGAGTTTGGCTGAACTGATGGATTGGTGGTGGCACCTTCAGACGCTTCTGGAGCACAGCCTTTTGGCGCTGAACGCGAATGTATTTGGGCCAACGCACGAAACGCGACAAATCCCGTTTGGGCTGAACATTTTGGCCTGCAAATAAATGAATAGATAATTAATTGATTTTTTTAAATGTTTTAGACCAGCGATGGTCACGAAATCAGCCGCTGGCTCTCGGAGCCATGACGTGCCCATCGCTGTTTTAGGACTTACCAATGCCAAAGTTCTTGGGACGCTTCTCAAAGAGCTGGTTGACAACTTTCTTGACCACTGGCTTCTTGACGGCCAATGGGGCTGGTGCCACCTTCTTGGTCACTGGCTTCTTCTTTGGCCTGGGCTGCAATAATATCGAAATGGATTCCGTTTTAATACAGCACAATAACATAAATTCAAGCTTGGTTTTTTTTAGCCTCTTTTTGTTTTTAGCTTTTTTTTTAAGCTTGTTTTAACTCGGAATCTAGCAACACTGTTTAGTTGCAATGTTGAATTTGGAAACATGGAAATGTTTTTTCACTTGCATATAAATTTCTCACAACACAAACAAATCACAAATAAAAAAATTTTATAAAAAAATAATACAATTCACTTCGCGTTACATATTTAAATGTTTAATTCATTTGGTTTGCCAGCGTTGTTTACCTTCTTAACAACCATTTTCACGCAGTTTTATTGAAAGATGCTAACGAAATTTGCAGATTATTTTGCGGGTCGTTTAAAAAGACCAGCTTTACGTCTGCCCGTCAGAAAGGTAAAGGAATGGCGAGAGCTACGGAAGTTGCCTGCTTGTCAAATTTGACACTTGCACGCTAGCAGGGTTGCATTTGGCACAGTTTCCACGCGGTTGTTGCCAGATGGCGCTGCTAGTGTTGCATACGATACTATTCGATATACTCGAGTTTCGATTAATGATGCCAGAGTAAATACTAAAGTGTAAGCCAGAAAAATACTGAAAATACTGATTTATCGAAAATTGGTCAAATGTCATTTCTCTAATGAATTTAATTATTTTTAAAATCAATTAAAAATTTATTAAAAACAAATTCAAAAGAACAAAAAAATACAACATTTTGTAAAATAATAAAGTTAATTTTGAAATTGGTTTGGTGCATGAGACTCGTTGCGTGGTGAAGTTGAGTAAGAAATTCTCAACAAAAATCTTAAAAATTCAACAAAAATTCAACACCGTTTTTTTTAATAAGTTAAATAAGATTCGAGTATAGAGGTGGAGAAACATCGATGTGTGTGCCCATCGATGTTGTCGATGTTTTAAAAAAATTATCAAAAAACACATCGATGTTTCGAAATGGGTCTTTCAGCTTTGCTAGAAATTCACTGTAATCAGTACTGATATGTAAAAGGGATTGTTATTAAACATTTTGAAATTCTTACCTCCCAACATTTTACAGGGTGGTAATTGTCACGACTGTTTAATTTTTGTTGTATATCGAAACATTCGATAGGAGCCTTCGAAGCATCGATGGCTCCGATATTCGATGTTTCTCCACCTCTAGAACGATTCGATACTACTCGAAATTAAAGTTACTCTAATACCTGTTGCATTTATCATTTGCGCTTGCGCCCAAATGCTAAAATTTGCATATAAATTAATTAAAGTCAAATTCAATTGATGTTTAAGTTGTGCTGTGAAAATGCTTAAATAAAACGCAACGTTTAGTGCTTAAAAACGAAAGAGGTAGTTAATATCGAACGCTGCAATGCACTCTCCTCCCCTGTGCAGGCAGGGCCACCATTTTTAATTTCTTTGTTTATTTTGTGTTCCATCTTCGTCGCAGTGTCGCACAGTGTCAGCACCGATCGCAGCCGAATTTGAATGCCATAAACAGAGAAAAAGTGTGTGGAAATAATATTGATGAGTGCAATCAAAAAAACTCAAAAACTAACAAATTTGGTAAAAATGAAGTGAGGTGAGAAGAGCTCAACCAAAAAAATGGCCAGCAATGGGGCTGGTGGTGCTGCTGGCGGCATTAACTGCAATGGCAACGCCAATTGCAATGGCAGTGGCAACTCCAATTCCAATGGCAATGGCAATGGAGGAGGAGGAGGAGGAGCCATCATCATCAATCACACGCATGCCGTTTGCGTCTGGGAATTTGAGTCGCGCGGCGGCAAATGGTTGCCATATTCACCGGCCGTCTCTCAGCATCTGGAGCGTGCGCACGCCAAGAAACTGACGCGCGTCATGCTGAGCGATGCGGATCCCAGTCTCGAACAGTTCTATGTGAATGTGCGCACCATGACCCAGGAATCGGACACCGAATCCGAAACGGGTCTGATGACAATCGGTGTGCGGCGCATGTTATACGCGCCCAGTAGCCCAGCGGGCAAGGGCACCAAGTGGGAGTGGTCCGGCGGCGGCAGCGCGGACAACAACTGCGACTGGCGGCCATACAACATGCATGTCCAGTGCATCATTGAGGATGCGTGGGCGCGTGTAAGTTGCATTTATTCACTTTATCTAACAATTATTATTATTGTATCTCAATTACTAGGCTAGAATTTCTCTAAAATCCACTTTATATATTAGAATCAAATTTATCACTGTAATGTCTTCAACATCTTTTTTTTTTTAAATTTCATAATTTTTATATATTTTTAATTTTCTGTATTTTAAAATCATCATTCCTTAAACATTTCCATGTTTCCGATTTCATCATTGTATCTGATCAGTGTTGCCAGATAGATTCTGAGTAAAAATAAGCTAAAAAAAAAATAATCAAAATAGGCTGAAAAACAAGATACAGTGAACCACTAATGTCTTCATGCACCATAAATTTGTCAAATTTGCTTTTGTTTTGACGCGTTTTTTTTATATCAATCTTTTGTTCACTTAAAATCCGTTCGAATGATACAAAAATTTCTTTAACCATTGCATTTCGTCAAAAGAATTTCTGGACCAACTGTATGTCAAATTTATTTTTATTCTTATTTTTTAAAATTAGTTACATCCAATGAATCTTAGTAGTTATATTTTTAAGAATATAGCTAAGAACCATTAGCAATAACAAATTAATTATAAATAAATAAAAAAAACGCAGAAAATAAAATATGAGAAATTTGCATTTTGTTAAAAGAATTTGTGGACCAATTTCGAATTTATTTTGATTTTTATTTTTTTTAATTAGATACACCCAATGGATCTAAGTAGTTATATTTTTAAGAATAGAACTCAAAACCATTAGCAAAAAAGAAGAAAAACAACAAAATCAGACATAAAAAAAATACAGAAAATAAAATATAAGAAATTTGCATTCTGTCAAAACACTTTATTGACTAACTTTATGTCAAATTTATCATCACTATGTCGGCAATTTTCAGATAGCAGACTTGAATTGAATTCAAAAATATTTTATAGCTAAAGAACACCTTTTGAACTCATCTCAAATCTTAATTGAAATCAATTTACTCTACTGATAACACTGCTGATAAACTAATAAACTCGCTTCCCATTTTGTCGCAGGGCGAACAAACTTTGGATCTGTGCAACACGAACATCAGCCTGCCATACACGATCAACTTTTGCAACCTGACGCAGATGCGACAGCCGAGCGGACCATTGCGGAGCATCCGTCGCACACAGCAGGCGCCGTATCCGCTGGTCAAGCTGACGCCGCAGCAGGCGCTGCAGTTGAAGTCGAACAACAACAGCAACGATTATGCGCCTCCAAATCATCATCATCAACAGCAGCAACAGCAGCAGCAGCAAAGGAACAATACGTTGCCCAAAATGGGCAACATGTTGCCGCCGTCAATGACAATGCATCGTCAGCAGCATCCGTTGCCAATGTCTGTGAACAACAGCAATAACAACACGCATCATCATCATCAACAGCAACATCATCATCATACACAACAACAGCAGCAGCAGCAACAACCACAACAACAACAGCAGCAACAACAAAGGAAACCACACAAGAAACACAGCGAAATCTCCACAACAAATCTGCGCCAGATACTCAACAATTTGAACATCTTTGGCAGCAGCACAAAGCACAGCAGCAGCAGCAATCACAACAATCACAACAATCATGGCCATCATCATAGCAATCATTTGTCATCGGCAACATCCTCAAATGTTGCCAATGGCTCCACGTTGCATTTGATGCAACATCAACAGCAACAACACTTTTCGCACAGCAGCAAGAGCATGTTAACCTCCTCCATGAATAGCCATCACAGCCGTTGCTCGGAGGGATCGATGCAATCGCAGCGCAGCAGTCGCCTTGGATCGCATCGATCGCGTTCACGGACGCGTGCCTCCGACACGGATACGAACAGCGTCAAGTCGCATCGACGACGACCGAGCGTGGACACGGTGTCCACGTATCTGAGTCATGAGAGCAAGGAGAGCTTGCGTAGCCGTAACTTTGCCATATCTGTGAATGATCTGCTCGACTGTTCGCTGGGCAGTGATGAGGTGTTTGTGCCATCGTTGCCGCCATCCTCGCTGGGCGAACGTGCTCCAGTGCCGCCGCCACTGCCAATGCCGCATCATCATCATCAGCAACAGCAGCAGCAGCAACAACAGCAGCAACAACAACAGCAGCAGCAACTGCAACTACAACAGCAGCAGCAACAACAATCAATCGCTGGTTCGATTGTGGGCGTGGATCCAGCGAGTGATATGATATCGCGCTTTGTCAAGGTCGTGGAGCCGCCATTGTGGCCCAACGCCCAGCCCTGTCCCATGTGCATGGAGGAGCTGGTGCACTCGCCACAGAATCCCGCCATATCGCTGAGTCGCTGCCAGCATCTGATGCATTTGCAGTGTCTCAATGGGATGATTATTGCACAGCAGAACGAACTAAACAAGGTGAGAGCAACCGCGCAACAGGAACTGAGAACAACAGGAATTCGAGATAATCTATAGCTACTCTTCATGTGATTCCCTATGGGCAATAACACTAGGAATACCGAAACTAGGGAGAAAAGAAATTCAAACATCTAGCAAACTCAATTAAGGAATAAAATGTGATTAGTAAATTAAATCAAAATGTACAGTTCAAATTTAGAAAAGTAGTAAATTACATGCGATATTTTTGTAAATTTGCAATATGGGAAATGTTAATTAGGAACCCAAAAGGAGATACACACATTTATGAAACCCAACTTAGAAAAAATATAACTAGCGAATTCAAATTGAATGTAAAGTTTAAATTATTTTTTTTTAGAAATTGCGAGGTTTTAACAAATCTTTAATTTGGGAACCATATAATTAGGCATTCAATATTAGATACACATATTTACTCATGAATAATCCAATTATTTTGAACTTAAAAATTAGAAAATTCATATTTTATAGAAAATTGCAATATTTTTACTTAATTTAATTTACTTAGGATATTCAAATTTAAATAGAAAAAATTATTGGGAGGTCAAAACTTGGAAAAAACTGGCTTCAAAATATTTTATTTTTGGTCAGACCTCGAAAAATTAGAAAATTTATAATTTTTTAAAAATCGCACTATTTGCATTTATTTCTTATTAGGAACCCAACATTACGACAAATATCCATCAATAGGAAATAGAAAATATATTTAGGATATTTAAATTTAAATCGAATATAGTATTGGAAGCTCAAAACTTGGAAAAATCGAAAATTAAAAATGATCGTTATATTTTTTGGAGTTATAGCGACAACTATATACAAAATATGCAGGGGTGCCACAAAAATCGCTTTCGCTTGAATTTCACTTAAGTTTGTATGAAATTTAAGAGAAATTCAAGCGAAAACGATTTCTGTGGCACCCCTGATTATATCGATTTTTACATTTTTATATTAAACTCGATTCACAGTCTTTGGCTTTCTTGTTGCCATCTCGTTCTCAATGATGTCAATCTCTTTAATAACCTTCTCTCTCTCTCTCTTTCTCTCTCTCTGTCTCTCTTGTGCTTGGGCAGCAAAATCTGTTTATCGAGTGTCCCGTTTGTGGCATCGTCTACGGCGAGAAGGTGGGCAATCAGCCCATTGGCAGCATGTCCTGGAGCATCATCAGCAAGAGTTTGCCCGGCCACGAGGGTCAAAACACAATACAGATTGTCTACGAGTAAGTATAGATTGCCTCTCTCACTCTAATTAACATTAACTAATGCACCTTCTCTTTCTGTATTTAGCATTGCCTCCGGTTTGCAGACCGCTGAACATCCGCATCCGGGTCGTGCCTTTTTTGCCGTTGGCTTTCCGCGCATTTGCTATTTGCCGGATTGTCCGTTGGGTCGCAAAGTGTTGCGATTTCTCAAGATTGCCTTTGATCGTCGTCTGCTGTTCTCAATTGGACGTTCAGTGACGACGGGACGCGAGGATGTGGTCATTTGGAATAGCGTGGATCACAAGACACAGTTTAATATGTTTCCGGATCCCACGTATTTGCAACGCACCATGCAACAACTGGTCCATTTGGGCGTTACGGACTAATCGAATCGAATCGAATCTAAATTAACATTAACAGCAACTCTACCCACAACTCTTCTTCCAATGAATGTCCTTTTAGTACTCTTGCTAACTAAAAATATCAATCTCAATGTGTGTGCAATCTTATATATTTTTTTTTATGATTATTGTTTTAACTTTGTTAAGTTCGAGTTGCTTGAACCCTAAAAAGAAAACAATCTGCAAATGCAAATGCAATTTCCTTTTAACATTTTATTGTAATACAAAACTGTGCGAACTGTTCTTCCAATTTAATAGTTGTTAAGTAATTGTATTGTATTTAGTTTGATACACATAGTTTATATAGATTTACAGTCTACTCTCACTGTATTGCCACACTATTATTATCAAATGATATAATAATATAGACACCTATTAGTATTAATAAAAAGACAGTATCTTTAAGCATTATTCGTTTAAGCTGTGCCAAAATTTGTTAAAATTTATGAATCAATTGTTAAACGTTTCTCGAATTTATAGAGTTCTCTCTGTTAACAAATTCATGTCGTATGCATAGAATTTCATTTGTGAGTATTATTAATTCAAATCATTCGAATGTTTAAATTCACTTCACATTTTAGTAAATAAACATACATTTGTAAGACATTTTCAAATCAGTTGAACGAACTTTTGCATTTAAATCGTAACAAATTGAAATGTGTAAGAATTTGAGGCATTGAATGTTTTGTTTTATGTGATTTTATAAGAAATTTTCATGAATTTGTATAAGAATTTATATATTTCCATAACTCGCATCAATCTGAATAAGCAATGAATGTCTGCAAATATCTGCTTTATATATATTTTTTTATAACTTTTGTGCTTCCAAAAAGTCTTAACAAATGTTTTTATTATTTAGTAATTACAAAACCGAATTGTTTACGTTTAAAGACGCATCAATTGATTACAAATTAAATGCTATAAATATTCATAGACATTCATCAATATATAATTTATATATATACATTATTTGCACACATTATATAATTATTATTTTTTTTTATTAAATTGTTGCTTTCATATTGATATCATCTCGATTACATTCTCGATATATACAATACACATTAAATATATATATATATACATTTATATATTATTTATAATTAATTATAGTTTTTAAAGATAGTTAGATAGAGAGATAATAGAGAGAGACAGCTATGGGGCATGCCCAGTTAATAATAAATATAACTAAGTTGTATTTAGCACTGATTAGTTGTAGTTTTAAATATTTCAACTGCATTCAAGCTTAAAATAAACTACAAAAATTAAACAATTTGTCAAGAAACTCTTTACACACTGAAAATATATTTAATTTCTTGACTTTAGATAAAGTAAAAGCGTTTTATTTAAATTAATTAAATTTTTTAAATGCATAACTATTTAATGTTAAGTATTAAGTATAAAGAAGACAAAACTATAATTTTAAATAGTTAATTAAATTTATTTTCAGTCTGTAAAGTGTTTCTTGACAAACTGTTTATAAATTTTTATGATTATGACAAAGTATACTATATAGTATATGTAGAGTTATATATTTCAAATAACGCTTAGTTTAAATAAACAATAATTGCATAAATCTTTTGTTGATTTTTTTGAAATGCACTTTTATTGCGCAATTGTTGCTGCTGTTGATGTTGCTGCTGCTGTTGCTGTTGGCGACAAATTTAGCGCATTCAAGGTTCAAGTTTTTGATTTTTGCGATTTCGTTTTTGCTTTTTGTGCAGTGAATCACTTAAAATAAATTAAAATCAATTTTTGTGCATTTTTCATGCGTGATATATATTTGTGTGCTGCAACTGAGACTTGCCCCAATCCTTTTATGGCACTCTTGCCACAACTGCAACTGACGTCAGACTTTGTCTTGCCACTTGCCAATTGTGACTTGCAACGCCCCCGCCTCCTGCTTCCCACTTCTTTTTTTTTTGAATATATTTTGAAGTCACATCAAGGACAACTCAACCTTCGATTCTTTGACTTGGCCTTTGTCTTTACTTTCACTCAGTGGCAGCTGTTGTTGACCGTTAGAGCCGCTCTTGCCACATGTTGCAAGTGTCATTGTTGCTGCTGTTGTTGATGTGGTTGCTGCTGTTGCTGTTGCTGCTCTCCTTGTGCCAGTTGCATACTTGAAATGTTTTCCTAGAATTTTTGCAGCATTTCATTCGATTTCATTTGATTGACACTGAATGTTGACGTTGACATTCAATGCACACACAACAGCAACAACAACAACAACACCAACAACAACAACAGCAACTTCAACATCATCAACAACTCATCCACTTGTTTCTACATATCCAGCCAGTGGTTTTGGCCAAAACTGCACAACCCACTGACCATGTGTTGCAGTTGACTTTATTTTTATTTTTTTTATTTTTACATTTTTTGGTAATTTTTTTATTTACTTTTTGGAAGTACGCGCTGCATTTTGCATTTCTATAAGGCGTTTTCACTTCACAAGGGCAGTTTGCCTTATCGAGGGATCTCACCATTCAATTCAGTTAAATAACATAAATTAATTAAATATTACTTGCAATAACTACAAATAATACAATTCTCAATTAATTCTATAAATGTTCATAAATATAACTCAACTTTATTTTTATCTCAATTTTTTTTTTAATGTTTAGACTTGAGAGTCTTCTGCTATCCAATTTTGTGACGAACGCTATTAAATTTTATGTATAATTTATTTATAAAAAAAAAATTAGCATTTGACACTGCGCAAAAGTATATACAAATTTTTCTTACCTAATAAATATAACTTTTTTTTTCACAATGCCAACCTTTTCTCCAATAATTTATAAATCAAATTTACTATCGTTCGTCACAAAATTGCACATTAGAAGACACCTGAGTCTATATGTCGAAAAAAACTGAGTGGAGTTCAATTTATACGCATTTTATGTGTGAATTTCTGTAATGTTGGTCACAAAATTAAGTATACAAAAATTTTGTGGAATAGAAAAGTTTTCGTCACTAGATTTTTTAAAAGTAATTCTGAAATTTTTAAAGATTAAAAGTTTTTTTTTGTTAAGAATGAACAAATTTAATTCAATGTACTTAGCTTCCAAGACGGAAATTTAAAAAAATTTTTTTTTAAAAATATCCGAAAATATTTTTTTATTTTTAAATATTTTGTATGACTTGACAAACTTTGTTTTGACAATTTCCTTTATAACAAAAATTGAATAATAACTTTTATTTTCATTATAAAAATTTAAAATATAAATTAAATTTTGATTTAAAAAAAAATTAAAATTTCTTCTGATTGAAATATTAGATTTTTTTTTTTGTTTTTGTTGTTAAAAATCTACAAATAACTTTTGATCTATCATTTAAAAATTATAATGGTTTCGGTCCACGATATTTAAATCAGAGAAACGGGATTCGTTTGATACAATATGTAGTATCAAATGAATCCCGTTTCTCTGATTTAAAATTTAAAATTTCATATCAATTTGCAGTTGTATTTTAACAAAGTAACATTTGCTTTTTAGTTTTTGTATGATAATTGTGTCAACTTTTGTGAGCTGAACATAAAACAAAACAATTTCTAAAATGAACAATATACGCAAATTTGTTAACGAACGAAAATACATAGCTTCACTTTTTGTGAACAAAAGCAAGGAGAAGTTTCAAATTCAAGACATATTGCCACCGATTCCAGAGGTCAGAAGTGAATCCGATAATGATGATGATAATCGTGATTATAATCATGATAATGGTGATGATGAAACAATTGCAACTGTGGTCATAATCAATCTATGGAAATTGGAGAAATTGGTTGAGGATTTCAAAGTGGTTTACAGCCTGGAGGAGAGCGATGAGAGCGATGAGAGCAGCCTCAGTTCCATGAATTCCAGTTCCAGTTTCAATGATGAATCTCTGACGGAATCACCAACCAAATGGACTCCAAACCGTAACCGTTCAAATAGTATTTAATTTCCAGAAAGAATTGTTTTCATTCCAGTGATGCTGCCGCTTTCTTTCCATTGGAAATAAAACCATCTACATTCATAAATATTGTGACCAAAATTTTATTTTTTTGTTATTTTATTTATTTTATTTGTAAAATTTTCTTTAGTCTTACATTTTCAGTTTCGCTGGAACTTCCAGCTTCCAACTTGGAATTGCTTTCATTCCAGTGATGCTTCCAGTTTCAATTGAAAATAAAAACACCTACATTAACGTATTAAAACTCAGTTTCTTACCCATTAAATATTTTGAATTTTTCAACTTGTTCCCTCGATTTTTTGTAAAAAATATTTTAATGTACATAAATGAAAAGTCCTTGTGCGTTGCCCTGTGGTTCGACTGGTGGTAAGGTACCAGCTAGTTCAGAACAGAACAGAATAATACATTTTATTTATAATTTATACGCAACTAAATCATAATTTTTTCATTACAGAAGCTACTTGTAACTAAGAGTTTGGGCCATGAACGAGACTGAAACTAAAAGGAATACAAAAAAAATTAAGCCAAAAATATATATGCATGTATGATTTTGTTTGAAAGGGCAAATAAAAGAGGACAAATATATTAATTTGAAACCTAACGATCTCTTAAACCCTTTGGAGTTAGGCCTTCGTTAGCTAAGGGTAATGCTACGGCGTACCGCTCGGTACATTATCGGATATGTAGTGCAAAAATAGGTTCTAAGTGAGACTAGTGCTCATTACCAGTTGCTTAGTCAATTCCCTAGGCTGTCGCTAACCACCCGAACCGCAGGGTGGCGCTTGTAATCCTGTTAAGTTTTGGCCTTTGAAGGTAATGTTTGATTTGTGGATGTTGTTGTTGTTGTCTAGTGACAACTACATGCACACGCACACGCACACGCACACACACGCACATACACAGCAAGATTTAGCAACGAGGCGAACCACATCCGGAATCTGACTGGAAATGGGACTGGAAATGCAATTGGAACTGGAAGATGAGGCTGCTGCTGCTGCTGCTGCTGCTGCTGTTGGCGCCTATCTCTCTCTCTGCTGGGAGACGAGTCGAAATGCAGCGACAATTGCAATCGTTGCAATCAGTTAAGAGCCTCCGCTCGTGCCAAACGGTTGTGCGCATCTTTCAACCCAGTCTCCAGTCTCCAATCTCCAATCTCCAGTCTCCAATCTGCAGTCTCCAATCAACAACAACAACAACAACAGCGAACAATTCACACTAAACTGCAAAAAAAAAACAATTTAAAATCTATATTTTTTTTATTCGTGCTCTTAATTGTTTATATTTAAATAACAATTTCAAATTACATGTTGAGACCGGCAATAACAATAACAATAAATAATAAACAGTTACTTGTAATAACCGCAAGTCAATCAAAAGTTTCGTGATCACACCCCCCACCCCTCACTCAACACCCTTCCACCGCCCCGCCCCCTTGGGAAACGTTCATCATTTACCGCTGTTAAATTCAAAACGCAGACGCGTAATTCGATCAAACTCTTTCCGCGAATTCTACAACAACAAAAACAACAGCAACAACATTAACTAACAATTACAATTACAACAACCATATTTACATAGGGAGCAAATTTACTGCTGTTGGTTTGTGTGTGTGTGTGTTTTTTTTTTCGTTTTTTTTGTTACTTTTGTTTGTCTCCAGTTACAAAAGCCGCGACGTTAACAACGTCTCTGATAAGCAGCAACAACAATAGCAGCAGCAACAGGTGAGAGCAGACACACACACACACACACACACACATCGGTTCTGCACTGACACACACACATGTACACACTTGCAATACACACAAAGGCAGATGCATTGCCAGTGTTGGCAGAACAGCTTTTTTTTTGCTTTGGGATATAAAATTTTTTTAACCCATTAAAGACTGCCTATAGATCGGCTGGTATGATTTTGACGAAATTTTGAAACGTGTGCCTAGATGACCATAGAAGTTGAAAGAAACAAAAAAAAAATTTTTTATCTTCAAATTTTATTTTTCCGATTTCCATACATTTTCAGCTTTTTTCTTCAACATATTTTTTGGAAAAAAAAAAACTTAGATATTTACCAGTAAAAAACTACAGGTATACCGAGGATAACTAAGCTGTTCAATTTTTATACTCATATTTTTGTTATTTCTCTTTACTATGAAATAAATTTTGCCACGATATCTCTCACATCCGCCGTACTAGAAATTTTTAAGTGTCAACTCTTTTTTGGGTATTTAAATACCCATTAGCCTAAAATGGGTTAATATTATTTTATATTAAATCACTGCAGACGGCTAGTGAAAATGAGATGAAAATTCCGTCTGCTTGTTTGCTTGTTTGTATCAAAGCGTTGAAACATCTTAAATCGGTGAATGAGGGCTTGTTCCCGATCAAAAATCTACAAACATTTGTTCTACGACTTTTGTGAAAAATTGCTTGTTTAGCGGGAAATCGCTAAAAACCGATCAAATCAAATCAATTATCATAAATGAAATTTTGGTTCACTGGGCTATCCAGTTTAATTATTTATGTGTAAAACTTAATATTATTCGTCACAAAATTGGATATCAGAAATTTTTTTTTCGTCACTAGACTTTTACCTCGTAATGATTTTTTTTGTAAGATTTTATTCAACTACAAACTTTCCCGAGCTCTAAACTATGCAAAAGATAATAATAAAATGCACGTAATTATAGAAAAAATTAAATAAATAAAGTATGTTAAAAAGCATAAAATATTAATATTGTTCTATTATTATTTTTTTTTTTTGAAAATGAATGTTTTTTGTTTTTCTAAAAATTCAGCTTTTTTCCGCTTTTTAATAAGTTGACAGCACTGATGCACAACAACAACAATGTTCTAAGCGGTTATGCGGTTTTCCTGTTGGGCTTTGTTGGGCTGCTGGCGCCATCTAGCGGCAAGCCAATCAATCACTCAACATAATCGCTTATCGCATTACACAGCTGTGCATCTCTTTCGCACACAGTGTGTGAGTGTGTGTGTGTGTGGGGGCGTCGCATACATAAATCAAATTTTACAACTTTAAAAATCAAATTCAAATTTGAATCAATTTAAATTGGAATTGGGAATACAAGTTAAGCCCATTGCCATATTGTGATCTTTATGATCATCTCACGCCAAAATCAAAATCAAGCAACATTTTTAATTGGGTGCATTTGAAATTTATCGTTAATCGTTACAGTTCGGGGCATTGGCCACGCGCCTTCCTACGCGATTCTCACATATACAGTATGTGCGATAACTCAATTGATACGTCAAATTAAGAAAAAACATATGCAAATCTATGACTTATGAGTTAATAATACAATCACAAATTAGTTTCATCCCAGACAAATTGATCGTTATTTAAACGAAACTGTCTGAGATCTTCAAATATACCTAAACAAATTATATAATTTTTTGCATAATTTAATTTAACGTATTATATGTATATTTTTTGAAAACTGGAGACACTTTCTAGATAGCTTGCATCTATATATTTTACAGCTCCCAAGTTTTCTGATAAGATAAGATAGCGCTTAAACAAGATACTATAGATAGATATTTAGAAAAAATCTAACTTAATTATAGTTCTAATTCAGTGAGTCAACCTAAAAACACATCCATACCCCAAAATTACTGATTTACAATTTTGTGACAAACGATAAAAATATTCACATATAGAATGCGTATAAAAGAAACTCATTTTTTTATATATAGACTCAGGCGAAAGGCGACTAACAATATACAATATCTTACAGGGAGATTGGAAAATTTGCTACGAATACTTCTAAACGAGATAAAAATCTAGTGATGAAATCATTTTCATTCCCCAAAATTTCTGATATCCAATTTATATGTAAAATTCAATATTGTTTGTCACAAAATTTAATATCAGAAATGTTGGTGCATAAAAATGCTTTCGTCACTAGACTTTACCTCGATAAGACGTTTTTTGTTTTAAGAGTATTTATAATTCTTATTATTATCATTACTACAATTAATATTGTTTTTTTTAGGTTTCATTAAATTTTAGAAATGTATGGAAAAAACCTTGACCCTCAAAGGGTTTTGCTTTAGTTGTCACTTTGATATTGTTGTTTTGTTTTTAAATTTTCAAGTTCAACTTTGAAATTGTCTTCTATATCAGCAGTGGGCACGAAATCTAAACTCGGTAGCACAACAATAACAATTACAACAACATAAACAATAACAGCTAGTCTTTTGGGCAACTTCACAGTGCCGAATAGGCAGAAAAATAGTTGGGAGCAGTCGCTGCTCCCGGAGCCACTGCTTGCCCACCGCTGTTCTATATGATCAATCGACTGATTTACTGACTGACTGTCTGATTGACAATCACTCAACCTATTTGCCCAATTGCGGTTTTGAACTTGTTTGGCTTTTGTTGGCCACGCCCCCTGTTCCCCCTCGATTTAAAAGCCTGGTCCGATCTCTCTGGTCTCTGATCGTCTGATCGTCAGAGAACGTGCTGTGGATTTCAATTGCCAATTGACCGAACATCAGTTGATTGAGTTGATGTTGATGTTAACCAAAACTGATACCAAAATGCGTCGCTGGCGGCCACAAACAGCAACAAATCACAGCAGCAGTCAAACCAAATGAGCAGCAACAAATGCAACAGCAACAAATAAAAATAAAAATTGTATTGCCATTTGTATTTTAACCATTTACGGGGGAAATGTCACAACTTGTTTTGGAAGAGACTTGGAAACTTGGGGACTTGGACTTGGGGTATCTGGTTCGCCTCGTCGCCTCAGACAGACTGCAATAAAAACACATACACACACACACAGCACAAATCATGATAAATTGAAAATAATATTAACGAATCTATCTACGTACTTCACTTGAGAAACCGCAAAATGAATCAAAATGAAAAATGCATTTGTATTTTGTATTGGAAGCATGTAACACACATACACGGCTAATAGATACTCTGTGACAGGTTTTAAGCAGTTCTAGTTTTCACAATTTCTTCAATAACTTGAAAACTTATTAAATGCTTGTTTTCAAATTTTGTATATACGCTTTTTAGATACTTACCAAGTTGTGTCCTAAACTTTTTTTAAAACCCATCGACGCGTTCAGTTTCTGCGTTTGCCAAATGGGAACATCTTCAATAAAAAGTGAAACTACTATGGTTTTCAGGCGAAAATGTTTTTCTTTGGTTGGAACTAAGCCTTTCCTTTCGAGTGTTACTTATTTTTTCAATAACTCAAACACTTTTGATCAGATTTTCATAAAATTTTGTGTTTACTCTCTGCAGATACTTACGACGTTGTGTCTTAAATTTCTTTAAAATCCATTGAGATATTCGGTTTCTGTGTTTGCCAAATGGGAACATCTTTAAGAAATAAAGCAACTACTACAGTTTACAAGAGAAAATTGTCATCTTTGGTAGCAAGTTAAAATACCTTCTCTGGTGTAACTCATTTATACAGGGTATAGCAAGCGAATTGCATCATCAGCTGGCAACCAACTGCCGCCTCCAACTGACATTTTCCCATTACTTACTTATTTATGTGCATGTGAATGAATGGTTTTCTTTTTTGCAGGAGTCGCCACCGAACGTTGCAAAGTTTTCAAGTTTGCCATGGAACTGGAATGCGATTTGGGTGCCATACAAAACGAGGAATTGCTGAGGAAAATGGTAAGTAATTTTCTTCAAGTATTATATTAACGAAAGAGACTAAAAAAATAGAAACATTTGTATCTGGAATAGTACTGTATATATTTCTTATATATTAGATTTTCGAGTCTTGTTTCTATATCTCATATTTTATAACTTAAAAGTTATCTTTGTACATCATCTTTCTTTTTGTTGTTTTTGACTTAGGTCTTTTAGAAGTTATGAAATATGAGATATAGAAAAAAGACTCGATAATACAAGATATAAGAAATATATCCATCCTAACTCTTGCTTATACATAAATATTTTATCTTTTAACTTATATCTATTTTTTTTTCATTTCATAACTTTTGTATTTTCTATCTTTTATTCCATATCTTAACTATTTTGATTTGAGAATCTTCGTGTAGGCCAAACGCTTAAGCCTAGAAAGCTGAAATTTTCACACAAAATAGCTGAGATCATTTTATTGTGATTTAAGACGGCAAGTTCGGGGTCAAAGTTCAAGAAAGTGCTTTTTATTGAAAACTTTTCTGTTTTTTAAGATATGTCAACTAAACTCACAGATTGTTTGTTTGCCACTGCCTGTTATATCCTTACCAAATTTGATATTTACGTATAATATAAGTTTTTATTTAAAATATTAATATTTAAAATAAAAACAAACTTTTTTATTTAAGAAATTATTAGTTACAATATTAGAAGAAAAGAAATGTAAACCCATCATGTAAGATTCGGGATAATAAAATAAAGATAGAAAAATATATATGATTTAAGACATAATTTACTAAATAAAAGAAATAAGCTATACAATATAAAGGTCCGTTTTTTCAATGTCTGAATAAGGTGTTTGATAACTATTTCATAGAGTATTTGACGTTAAATATATAGAAATTAATGTCAAATTGGAAATTATATGTTAAATAAAACTTATATGTGCATTGAAAAAACGGCCCCAAAAAGATATTAGATACATTCTATATTATACATGATATCTCTTATCTTATACTGTGTTTTCTTTAATGTTTTTTCAACTGTATCTTAAAAATATATATTTTTGTATCTTTATATCTTTATCTCGTATCTTGTATCTTTTTTATCCACATTTTTTTCCTGCTAAGTCCGATTGTCATTTCTCTACTTCATTACCCATCTCCTGGCGTTTCCCTCTCTCTCTCTCTCTTTCTCTCTCTAGCTGAATGCGTCAGTTCATTACCTATAAAGCCTTTTCGAGAATCAGCTAGAAGATCCACAAAGTTCCCCAGTTTCAGTTCTAAGTTGTCAACCTGACCAAATTGGGTCATTTATGGGGTTGGCCAGCATTGTATCTGTATCTGTATTTGTATCTGTGTCTGTGTGGGCCGTTGTTTGCTGACTTGGCTTAGAACGGCAATGCAATTATCGTTAAAATATCGTTAAATAAAATAAAAATCAATGGAAAAATCGATGACGATGCGCCGTCGTCTTAACTTGGCCAAATGATGAACGAGCCAGCTACAATAGTAAAAAAAAAACAATAACTAAAAAAAACAACAACAACTTTATTAATAATGTAGTTAATAATAAATACGAAAAATGTGTACAAAAATAGCAGCAGACGTTCAAGCTGCCCACGCAGACGCAGACGTTGACGCAGGCGCAACAGCGCAGACGTCGCGTCGACGCAGCTTAAGCTTGCGCACTCTCTCACGCTCTCTTTTTGATTCTGTTGCGCTCTCTGCGTGAGAGAGAGCGGCAAATTGGGATGCTGGTCTCCTGCAGTGTTGCCAGATTAGCTTTTTTCACGCTATTATTAAAAAGAAGTACAGGCGTCTATTAACTTTGTCACGAAAAAATACAAATATACATAACAGGCAGAAGAAGGCGTGGCGGACCCCATAAAGAATATATATATATATGTATAAATATATATATATTCTTGATCAGCATCTGTATTGACGCCTAGATCTCAGAGACTGTAAGAGCTAGAGATTCCAAACTTGGTATGTAGGTCTGTCTATATTGCACGCAGATCGAATTTGTTACAGATTTTGGATTATATCACTATATCATATAGCTGCCATAGGCACGATCAGTCGAACATCAAGTCTTACAATGAAAATCTTTCTTGTTGTTTGAGAAATCTGAAACAATAGCGATTTATACAATTTTATTTTAATCAGTGTTTGCTTTTCTATAGTAAGTACGGGATCTCCGAGAGTCGAGTATGCTCCACTAGTTTTTGTATAGAGTCGTTGGCAACACTGGCTGTGAGAGAGACAGACAGAGAGAGAGAGAGAGAGCGGCAAATTGGGATGCTGGCCTCCTGTGATAAAGTGTCTCGGCTGCAATGACTCATCCGACATGAATCAATTTTTTGAACTCGACTGACCGCAGCTACCCCCTCTCTTCTCTCTCCGCGCCCCTCCCTCCACTCTCACCTCTGCCAGCTGCAGCAGCAGCAGCAGCAGCTCCTGGCAGCGACGATGACGCCACAGCTCAAGTTGTTGTTGGTGTTGTTGTTGCTGAACCTGGTCAATTCCCCCTCAACGTTCAGTGGCAATTGGCAAGTTTTAGGCTTTGGCGCGTTGGCCGCTTTACAATTGCCAGTTTGCCAGTTGGCAATCTCTTGGCCATGATTTGCACCAAGCGTCGCGTGGGCAGCTGCGTCGCGTCGCTGCCGCGCTGACTGCTAAATAAATCAATAAAACACAAACAAAAAGTTCAACTAACACCATTTTAGGCGTGATCTCGACTTAAATATACCCGTTACTTTATTTATTTTATTACAGTTGAACTTCCGTAACTCGAACTTCTATAACTCGAATTTCGACAGTACTTATTTATTTAATACTCGCTGCATTTCAAAGCTATAACGTTTAAAAATATTACTGCATACTTTTAGGCGCCCACATTGCTTCTAAGCTTAAAACAGTCATAACTAGCTTTATTTTTATTCGATCCTAATGCGATTTGGTGGAATTATTATTAATAATAAAACAAAACGTTTGTCATTAAATTAAGTTTTCCCATAAAAAATTGTGGGCGTGGTTGAGGTTTTCTTGATTTCTTTAAATCTTAAAACAGCCATAACTAGCTTTATGTTTTATCTAAAAAGTTGTGGGTGTGGGGGAGTTTTCCTCGGTTTGCGCAGCCGGAAGGGAGTATGGTAAATTTTTGAAATCACTTTTCTATCTGTGGGTTCAACATGACTCTGAGCAGAATTTGGTGTCTCTAACTCGTATAATCGCTGAGAGGGCCGTTAATTTGCATCTAAATTTTAAATAATTTTTTATTTCTATGGGACTTAGAGAAGTCAAAAAATATGTTTTTTTTGCAGTTTTAAAAAAATTATAGAAAATATTAGTTAACAGATTTTTGAATTTTTTTTTTGCAGTCACTATAAGAATTGTTTTAAGACTTTTTATTTCAAACATTTTTTGTTTGAGCCTGTGAAAAAAAGTTTAAGAAGTAGAATTTTAAAAAAATTCTACATTTTCAATGGGAACTTCATAGTTAAGAAAGTTTTGTATCGTTCAAACGGTTCCTATGGTCTAATAAATATAAGAAAACTCCAAAAATCACTCTTTTATGGTGTCCGGTTTTCTTTGTTCGCTACTGTATATACCCTGCGATTCTGTTAAGGAACGGGTATAACAACCTCAATATATGAATTGGCACAGAGAGACACCCGCTATGGCCATACAAATGTCTGACCAGGTCTGTCTGGCGACCAGATCTATGGCAGCTGGCCAAATGCGTGCTGCAAGTGTAGATAACTCTAGTAAGAAACCAGACAGAGACAGCAACAACGACTTCAACTGGTCACGTTCTTGTCTACTGGCATTTAGCTATCGGTCTATCGGATCTATCGTTTATCGACTGCTGTCTGCACAGCGTCTGGATGAGTAATTTTATTTTATGCGTTATTCGTTACTCACATTGTCTGCAATGTGGGCGTCATTTACGAATTCGAGCTCGAATTCGAAATCGAATTGCATATGGAAATGAAAATGGAATTGTTATTGAGATTGTCAGAGTAAAAAATAAAACACCCACCAAAAAACATGTACAATATACGAATACCAATCGAATGATTTATATTTATTTATTTATTTACTTTTCTTTTTTGAAAATTTTTAAAACTGGCGCTACGCTTCATTGGAGAGGGGAAGTGGGAAATGGATAAACGGGGAATGTGTTTAAGTTCCAACTGGACACTTGAACACGTTTGCTCATTATTATTTTAACCTTTTTTTAGACCCCGTACCTAAAAAGAAGCACAGGGGTCTATTAACTTTGTCACGAAAAAATATGTATATGCGTAACAGGCAGAAGAAGGCGTGGCAGACCCCATAAAGTATATATGTATATATATATTCTTGATCACCATCTGTATTGACGCCTAGATCTCAAAAACTATGAGCAAATGACTCCAAATTTGGTATGAAGGTTTGTCTATATTGCAAGCAGATTGAGTTTGTTTTAGATTTTAAATCGGACAACTAAATCATATAGCTGTCATAGGGACGATCTGTCGAAAATCAAATTTTCTTTGGTGTTTGAGATACATATATATCTGAACAAAATCGATATTAGACCACTTTATTATATAGCTGCCATAGGAACGATTGATCGAACATATAGATTTAGTATTTTGTTTTTCAGTATCACAACCGAAATGATAGATTGGAAGTATTTTATGTCTTTTACATTTTGATCGAATTTGGTTTAAGTCGGTTCACTAAAACATACAGATGTAATACAAACAATTAAGTAATAAGGTTTTGTCCGGGCACAGGGTAACTTACAGTCGATGACACTCCGCTGTAGCCGACTGAAGCCCCATCGTTGGGCGAAAAGTACATTTGGTACATAACTATATTAATATTTGTACCGATTTATATAATTTTATTTTTCCATAGCAAATACGGGGTCTTCAAGCGTCGAGTATGCTCGACTGTAGCACCGTCCACTAGTTTTGTTTTGTTTTTCATTCCCTTTCCTTCCCCATTTCCATTACCATTTCGATTTCCATTTGGACACGATCGATTAGTCGAGAATTCCACAGGCGATAACTTCATTATGAAGTTAATTTATGCAAGTTTAGCTTAAACACTCGTCATTGGATCATTAGCCAGACTCCAACTGTAAACAATATACAAGTTTACTGTGTATAACTTTTATTTCTAGTCACTTTCAACAATTAAAGCGATTCACAAACAAAATTCGAGAGTTTGTGAATTTAGTTGGGTTAGGTTGAGTTACAGTTTTCATTAGAAATTAGAAATAATAGCTGAAAACACAGTTATTTAATACATCATCTTGTATTATTTACATATATCATAAGTATTAATTTATTTAGGCATAAAATCGTAGTTTTACTTGAACTGAACTGAAATTCAAACTCAAGTCTGAGTAACGGGTCTTTAAAACTAACCTTAAACTTCAACAGGCATTTTATTGGATTATAATTATTACTTCAACTTTATTAATTAAACTTAACCTCAAATATCCATTAAAAAATCATTTTTTCTACCGAATTTTCAGTTTCATTCAAAACCTCAAAATATAATTCTTACTTAAGCTTCAATATAAATTTAAATTTAAATTTAAATTTAAATTTAAGGTTTAAGTTTTGGCTGGGATTAAGGAAAATTATAAAAATAATGTACAATATATTGTAATGGGAGTTTGAGGTTATACTCGTACTTAAACCTAACCACAAACTCCCATTCGAATATTATATTCTGTAATCCTAATTCAAATTTCAGTTTTGCTAACATAAAAATGATCTAAAATTTTACCTTATATCATTAAATTAATATTTTCCAACATAAACTTCAGTTTAATCAACATAAACCTAACCTCAAACCTATCTCTCTCTCTCTCTCTATCTTTTCCTCTTCCTACAAAAGCTTCAGTTGCACTCAATGCTGAAAGCTCTGCTTAACTAAATGAGATCGCACAGGACAGCAACAAAAAAAACACTTCTCCTTCTCAGACTCACATTTGTTGTTGTTGTTGTTAAATTGCCGTTGTCTTTGGCTAGGCAAAGTCAAGAGCTTTTGCAGTATAAAATCTCAGTTAGTGTTGTTGCTTTTGTTCTGCCTTGCACACACTCACACCAAAAAAAGAAGCGAGACAGCGGCCGCACTGCACTGATAGTGGGCTCCTCTCACGCACATATGTACAAGTCAAGGTGGCAGCAGCAGCAGAGTTACTCACACACACATACACACACACAGACAGACGGGTCGCACACAAAAACGTCTCTTCGCCGTCGTCGTTGTCGTTGTTGTTGTCGCTGTCATCTTCTTTGCTTATATTGTCGTTGTTGTATTTGTCGTATTCGGTCATATCTTTGCTGCTTGCTGCGCTGTCGTCATCAGCTGCGCAGCTGCTGTTATTGTTGTTGTTTAAGCTTCGGCCGGTTGGGCCGTCGTCCACTTTACGCGGCTTTGATTCTGAATGGGGGAACTTCAGTCTGATTTTGGTGCTCGATCGATTGCAACGTGAACGACGCTCGGTGTTTAAACGCCTGATCAATAAAAAAACAAAAAACAAAACAACGAATTAAACTCCAAACAACAACGCACAGCAGAAGAAATTTAAATTTTTTTTGTAAATAATTATTTATTTATTTTCGACTTGAAAGAAAAACAAAAACTTTAAAGCCTTTAATTTGACTTAGTTACCGACAGCTTTAAATTTAAAAAAAGAACCCAAAAAAAGCCAAAAGCCGCACAACAGGCAACAGGCTTAGTCACACCTATATAACCAAGTGTTTTTTTTTATAATTATTTATTATTTTTTATTGACTCTGTGTGTGTTTTTGCCGGTGACGATCATAAAAAAAAATAAATAAATAAAACGAAATCAACTTAACGAAAGAAATTGCAAACATCTTTTTACCTGCTTCAGTCTGTCATTTGGAGGAGCCACTGTGATTAGCTTTTTTAATATAGAGAGGTAAATTTGTGTTTTATTTTTTTTTTACATTTTTCTCACTTTTTTTTAAATTATCTTAACTCACACACACATACATTGAATTGTTGCTAATAACTTTCACACTTGTGAGACAAAAACAATTTGCAAGTTTGTTTGTTCAACGGGGCGGCGACGCGTTTTTATTTGTTGTTGTTGTTTTTTTTGCTCAAGTCACAGTTAGTCAGCGACGCCGACGCCTACGCCGCTGCTAACGCTGACGCTAGCGTCGCTGCCGGCGACTGTGTCAGCAAAAATTTTGGCCGTCAAAACCTTGTAAACAAACAAAAGAAACGTTATCTTTGAACTATAATACTTAAAGATATGATTACACTGATTATCAGCAATATCGTATTCCACGAATATCGTATCAGGAATATCGTGTATAGAATATTTATTAGAATTACAGTGAATATTATTAAAATAAAGTTGACATTTTCAAAAATGTGGATTTTATCAACACCATTTTTATTATAAAAGACAAGATTTGAGGACTTGTCGTTTTCGAATTATTTATAGAAAACAATGCATCGCGAACGCGACGAAAAATGAAAGTCATATTCGACTTTATCTTGACAAATGCGAATGTCTGTCTGAAGAAAATACTCTTAAACCATAACAAAATCATGTGGTTTTCCATTTAAGAAAAAATAATGACATGCTTCTATTATTTTATTTATTTTACAAGTTTTATTGGTAATTTAAAAAATTTGCTTTCAAATTTGATTCGATATATCGAAAACAGCTTATAAAACTTGTTTTGAATTAAACATTCAATATATTTCTACATATGTATTCAAATGGTTAATTTTTCAATTTTACAATCTCACTTAGTGTAATCGTTAGAGTATAAACGGCCCATTTTGGAAGTCAATTTTCAAGAAAATGGGCAAGAATATAGGAAAAGTAAATGTATTCTAAAGTAGAATCTATACGTTCATCCTTTTGAGTTTCTTCTAACGTAGGTATATTACTTAAATTAATACCTTGAATAAATTTTTGGAAGAAAGTTTAACAAGATGTGAGTTTTTGATCAATTTTATGGTTTTTGGAGAGGTGGAAATTTTTCTGGAACTGCCTATATCGTATCAGGAATATCGCTTATCAAATATCGTATAGCGAATATCGTACAGCAAATAAAATATTAAAATGCGAGTATAACGAATATCGTATTGTGACTATTATATGCCGTAATTTTTATCAAGATCTTCAAGCTAGAACAATTTTACAATAGCCGTTAGGTAGCGAAAGAGAGTGTGTGAGAGGGAGAGAGTGAGAGTGAGAAGAGAGGGGGTGTCTGCGGGGGTGTTGATTGCCAAGCAGTTCTCGATGCTAATCTGTAAAATGAATCTAATTACAATGGAACCTGTTCCCAGGTCTCGTTGGCCTTGTCAAATGTGAATATATTCATATTTCTAAACGTTCCCAGCCCCCAAAGAAATTTAGATCAAAATCGCAAAAAAACGTTTTATTAACTTACAGATTTTAATCAAATTAAGCCCGAGGGCTGTTTCATAAGTTGAGTTCACAAAGTTCCACCCACTCTGAAAAATCACGCTCAACTTTAAATATACTTATATATGTTATAACTGGCATAAATTATTCAATATTTTCCAGAATAATCTCAGTTCAGATCTCTGTTCTATTCACTTGATTAGCTTTAATGATCATCTCTCTGATTGTCGGTTTGTTTTTTTTTTTTTTACCCTTATTTTCTCGAAATTTCAGTACAGTTGCGTTTTGGATTAATCCCTCATTAATAATGTGATGCATAATTTTTTGTAGTCATGCATAAAAATAGAAATGATGGAACTTGATCATTTGCAGTAAAACTAGATATTTTTTGAAATTAAAATTTGATTTTCTATTAATTTTAAAAACAAACTTATTAAAGTTTGCTGAAAGCTTTCAATTTGATTAATTTTAATGTGCTTGCGTGAGAAAACTGATTTTTTCGTTCAGTACGATGACAACATGTCACCGTAAACCCCAAAAAAGAAACTGATTAAGTTTCTGAAAGCTTTTCAAGCTTGACAGCGACAACTTCATCGATCATTGATCAAAGTTGACAAAGTTTCCCACACACTTTCAACATTTACACTTTACAGTGCTCAACATAAGTAATCTTCTTGTGCTGTCTCTTCGAGTTGGAATCGTTTTAAGAGCTCATACTTCTTTCTTTCTGATTCTTTCTGATTAATATGCATCGTGGAGGCCTCGAAAGCGCTCCACATTTCAAGAACAGACGCCGCATGTTTTTTTTATTCACCTGAGCAATGTCAGTTCCCAAAAAAAAAAGAAAAATAACAAAGAAAACGACAACTGAAACTGAAAACAAACAGAACTTGAGTAACGTACGAAACTTACATACAAAAAGCGGCTGAAAACATGAAGTTTCATGTGAAGGACTAGCCAATACCCTATAGACAGCTGTATAACTAGCTAATTTACACTGGTTCTTAGAACTTTTTAAGCCAACTATTGCTGTATTTTAGCATGCTCGACTACGCGATGCCCTAGAAGTAACATGTAATTCATGTCCCTTAAAAACATTTTTTTTTTGCGTTCTTACACATTTGAAAAACTTTTGTGTTTACTGGTTTTTTGTATGTTTCGGTTTCTAAATACCGGTATGATTTCGGTTCACAAAAAAATTATTTAAAATGTTAAAAACATGAAAATTTGAAAACAAATATTAAAAAATTTCAAAAATTGAGTTTAATTTATTGAGATCAACATACAAATTAGAAATAAAAGTGAAATTTGAAAGTTTCTTTTCAGTTACGGTTACCAATTTCAATCGGTTAATACCAGTTAATGGTACGGTTATGGTTACGGTTTTCATCGCTTGTAGATAGACATACAAATTTTTCTATTTCCGATCAATAGCCTTCTTCTTTTCATTTCGTATACGCTTTGTTAGTAATTTGCAACATTTTACAGGGTATACGAATTAAAAATATGCGCAATTTTTAATAGTTGTTGGTTTCGGTTTCGGTTTTAATTTCGGCTGCCGCAGGTGCTAAACAACGTCGCTACTGGCGTCGCAGTCAGCAACGAAAAATGACACAATTCGCTGCGTGCGGCGAATTGGCAACGCAATTCTCATTCTCAGCTCGCAATTAGGTCGCCCACTTTAATATGCATGCAACAAAACAAAACAGAACAGAATTGAAATGAAATGAAATTGAAATAGTAGTTATAAATAACGACTGACGCCAAAAACAAAAATTGAAGCGAGCAATTAACAGCAAAGTGCAAACAATTTCCTCAACGAATTGAACTGATTGTCAATGTCAAATGGCAGTTGAAAAAAAAAAATGCTCCTCACTTAACAGATGGTCGCTACTCTAAGTAGTTGACGCAATGTTGCGTGCCGCATTCAACAGGTGGCGCTTTGCATAAACCCAACGAAAGATCAAGTTGTTCGAATTATCGATAACTTTATTTAGATTGCGATGACAACTGTCAAAAGTTGTGCGAATTTATTTTTAAAGATAAATAAAGATAAAATCTAATTTGAGATTTATTTAATCGGGGTGCTTTAAAGAATGTATAACTTTACTTGAGATATTAAAGAACATATGGGAAAAAGAGCAATAATAGTAAACGATTTTTTTAAGTGTCAATAAAATAAATATACAAAACATTTCATCAAATGAAAAATATTATGGTTTCCAAAAAAAGAGAGATGCAAAATTATTTAAAATTTAAAATAAATAGCGTTAGGATAAAAGCCTTTCAAAGAACATTTCAAAGAAACTATAAACAATTTCAAATTTATCAGCATACAATTTTTTTTTTCTAAAACAATCGCCAATCAATTTAGCTTTAATCTTTCGTTAACAACTATCGATAAATGTTATCGCTCCTTTGATGTAAACTAGATGATTTTGTGTGGAGAGGGGAGGGGCTGCCGCTTTCACTTCCTTAGCGTGTTTAAAGCTTATTTTGTTTTCTATTTTTTTGTATGACATTCGTTCGCCGATTTAGACTCAATTAAATTTTAATTTCAATAACAAAAAGATTTTTGCCAAAAAAAATGAACAGGCAACAGCAATCATAATCATAATAGCAACAACAACAACAAGAGGCAAAAGCGTAGACCAAAAATATACAAAATATTGTTGACCTCCAAAGCTGACACGACAGCTCAGAAATGAGCGGAAAAAAAAAAGAAAACAGAAAAAAAAACTCGCATCAACAAAATCTCGCACGTCACGTCATCAGCAGCAGCAGCAGCGCAGCAGCAGCAAGAAGCAGGCAAAGTCAGAGGATGAGTGAGAGAGAGCGAAGGTGGCGAACAGTGTTGCCAACTTTTGTTTGAAAAAAAGCTGTTTTGAAGTGAGGAACAATGCCAAAACGCTGAAAAATTAATAACATCTACACACATCTATTAAAAAAAAGGCATAAAATAACAATTTTTTCAATTCATTTATTTCTGTATTTTCTCCCGAGAGGGGAAGAGTGAGCGCACAGAATCAGTTGCTTAGAAAGAAGCTAAACTACATATGTGAGCAACAGCAGCTGTGTTATTCATTAGATGTGAATAATTTCATCAATGTTGTCTCATTCTCCTGATTTTCATTATCATTTAATAATCCCGTTCCTATCATCATCATAGGAATTTATTGGCCAACCTTAGTCAGGTCTGCAAAAGTATTGTTGCCCCCAGAATCCTTATATTTTGTAGTGCTATCATTATTTTGCCATTTCACCAAGTGCATTTTTTTATATTGGCTTTTAATTTGCGCTTTATTTGGGAAAAAGCATTTCAACAAAAAAGCCAGAATTCCCGCTGCCCGCTGTTTGCAAAATTTTTCTAGGAAATGGCTTTTGAAATGGCTTTCTAGGAAATGGCTTTTGACGGGAAAAAAGCGAATCTGGCACCACTGGTGTCAAAGGCGACGTTGCGTTGACGTCGTCGTCGTTGTTGACTGTCGTCAGCGTCGGCGTCGACGTCAGCGTCAACAGGTTGCCGCTGGCAGCGTCGGAGGTGCGACGTCGACTTCAACTGGTTATCACGGATCGCATTTTAGAAATTACGTCATTTTGGCGAGTCGGCATTTCAAGACGCTTGGTCTAGACGCCGACGCAGACGTTGAAGTCGACGCCGACGTCGCCGCTGCCACGCGACCTGTTCCTGTGCGAATGCTATCTCCATCTCACTTTCCCTCTCTCTCTCTCTTTGTCTCTCTGTTTGTCTGTTGCACATTTTGTCTGCCTTATAACTGTCCATATCTAGCACCATCTGTTACTTTTGACTTTTGTATCTATTTTGTTTTTTTTATTATTTTTATTTATTCAGTTTTTTATTATCATTATTTATTGACTTGGACTTTTAGTGAAAGCTTTCGCTTCAATTTCTTTGGTCTCTTTTTAAGATTTATTTATTTTTTTTTTATATATTTTTTTGCGCATCTCTTGTGCCATTTGACTTCTTTTGGTTGGGAACGTTGTAAAATCTATAAAAAACTATAAAAGTCTAGCAAAAATGGAGTGTCTTTCCATTGTTGTAGACTAACTGCAAATTCAAAAAAAAAAAAAAAAAAAAAGATACAAAACTTACGTCAGCTGTTATTTAAATGCGATGATGGAGGAAAAAAGGTTTCATCTTTTTTTTTTATTATTTAGTTCAACATTTTAAAATTTTTTTTGTCATTAAAAATGACTCATTTTCCACTGTCATGTTTTTAGTTTAAATGATTTGAAATTATTCTATCATTAGTTCGAATGATGCAAATTCCAATTTATATTTTTATCGACATTTTCTTAATTTTTGACATTGTTTTATGTTTTGATATAAAAACTGAAATCTTTTGGAAATTTTGTTGCCCAAACAAATCAGTTATTTATTATATTTAGAAATGTTTGTATATTTTTTTAATCAAAAGAGATAACGTTAAATATTTTAAGTATTTAATAAAAATTAAAATATGAAAATAAATAAAGAAATAAAGAAATAAGTAAGTAAAATAAACGAATAAATGAATGAATGAATAAAGATATAAATAAATGATTACATAATAAATATGTAAGTACATAAATATATAAAAGGCTACAAAAATTTTAAGTAAATAAATAAGTGGCTAAATAAAAGATAGATAGACTAAGTAAACAAACAAAAAAAAAAAAAAAAATGAAAAAGAAAAAGAAAATAAATAAGTAAATCAATAAATAAAAGATAAACAGATAAGTAAATGAATAAACAATTAAATAAATAAGTATATAAATAAATTAATGTATAAATAAACAAATTAATAACTAAAACAAACTAAATAAGTTAATAAACAAACAAAAATTATACACAAAAACAATAAATATTATAACGAATAAATAACAAAGTGAAATAAATAAATTAACAAAAGATAAATACATGACATGGAAATTTATTAAGAAGCTTGTAAAGTTAAGTTTATTTTCTTGATCAGTTCATCTGAATTTTCTAGTTGTTTCCAGACTGCGACTAAAACTATCATAAATACATAGTAATTTTAACCTTATAAGGTGTTGATCATTTATCAACATTTGTATGATCAATAAATTCCACTTAAAGTTTACTAAAGTTTCTACAAGTCCTATAAATAAACTTAAATATTATTTGACTATCAGATAAAAAAGTTCCTAAAGCAGTTTTGCACTGCAATCAAGTATTTTTAAATAATACATATTTTAATATTGTTAAATTTTCCAACAAACAAATGCTGACTTGTGTTAAATTCAAAACAAAAATGTTTAACTTTATTCAGACAGCCAACAAAATTCATATAAAAAATATTGTAGTTGTTTAATTGATGAAATAAAAAAAAAGAGGAAAATGATTTATGATTTTTTCTAATCGATGTCGAGTCTTTCTTCAGATTTTTAAAGTCTCGCATCGTTTAGAATTTGTTGCATACTATAAGCGTCTATATTTAAAACAGTTAACAAAGCATTTGCCAATTTCATTATTATTGTTATGATTGTTGTTAATACAAATGTTTTCCGCTTTCGACTAGTTGGTGATATCACCATTCAAACAAAGCACAAACAACTTTAGTTTATTTTGTGTTTGCCAAACGATTTTTGTTGATTTGATCGACGGTCACAAAACTCGAAACTCGACAAAACTCAAACTTCTCGCACCTTTTTTTTATCCCTCAAACCGGTCGATTATTAACCAAAAATCTGTTGACGACATTTGTTTATACTCATTTATTTATATGTATTATTTGGCTTTATTTATTTATATTTTGTATTGCATGTGAAACAGTTTTTGAAATGAGTTAATTCTATTTCTCTTTGTACTTCTTATTCAATACTTCATTAATTTTCTTAATCTGTTTTCGTCATTGTATTCCTTAATCTGTTTCGAGTACGTTTCTCAATTTATCACTTATTTTTGTTACAAATTCTACATTTTTTTACTCTTTTTTTAGCTTATGTTTTCTGATTTTATACTTCATATTTTTTCTTTTCGTTACTTAAGTTTCTTCATCTTTACTACATTCTGTTCCTTAATTTGCTTCGAATTATGTTTTTATGTTAATTTCTCAATTTATCTCTTATTTTATTACAAATTTAATTTTATTATTTTATTTTTGTTTGATGTATTGTATTTAAATTGTGTATTATTTTATTTAGATACTTTTCTATTTCGTATTCATTTTATCAATCAATCTCTCATTCAGTCCGTCATTAGACTTATCGGTCAGCCAAAATGTTGCAGGTTTTTATTTCTTTTTATTTATAAATCAAGCGTCATTAAAGTCGCTTTCAAATTATTGATAACTGCACAAAAAAAGAAAAACAAAACAAATAAAAATAAACATTTATTTATAAATGTTGAAATATGAATTGTAATCCTAATATTATCTATCTGGCAACTTCTGTTAACATTATGAATATATACAGCGAGAGCCTCTGTTAACTCTCGCTGCCCTTTTAGTTTAAGATAACGTATGTAAAACTGAATTCACTTCTCATTAAACCACGCATACAATTAAACGCGTTCTTTCTTTATGTACACCTACTGCGAATACTTGCAACAGGTTATGGGCCCAGATCAAAGATCGGCCGTGTACATAAAAAGGTTTATTTGTTCTGAGAAAGTGACGTGTTGCAAATAATCAAAATGAGTGTGTCTCTACAAATTGAAAAACTAAGTGAAGACAATTACGATGTGTGGTGTATGTCTATACGTAGCGTCCTAATCACAACTGAATTGTGGGACGTTGTTTGTGGAAAGCTAGAAAGGCCACAAACCGAACAAGAGGTAGCCTTTTGGGATCGACTCGATCAAAAGGCATTGGCTTGCATTATATTAAATGTTAAACCAACTCAATTAATGCACATTAAGTCGTGCACGACAGCGCGACAGGCATGGCAAAAATTACGTGATGTACATGTGTCTGTTGGACCAGTGCGAAAAGTGCAGTTATACCAAAAACTTTTGCGGCAAAATATGCAAAGCGGTGATAATGCAGCTCAATATGTAAATTCATTCGTAGAAATTACAGAAAAACTAGCCGAACTAAATATCGAGCTAAATGATGAGTTGAAAGTGATAATGCTTTTGTCAAGTTTGCCCAGCGCATGGGATAATTTTGTCGTAGCGATTGAAACACGCGATGTGCTCCCATCTTTTGAAACGGTAAAAGCAAAAATTCTTGAAGAAGGAGCACGTAAAGAGGAAAAAGACGATCGTGAACGCGCAGTACAGGCTGTGTATACACACACACAAAGTAACGGTGATCAAAAGCATTGGGAAAATAACGGCGACAGACAAAAAGACAGAAAAAGAGACGGAAAGAAATTGAAAGAGAATCGCGGATTTCAGGGGAAGTGTTTTAATTGCGAAAAGCCTGGGCATCGCGCATCTGAGTGTAAAAGTAAGAAAAAGAATAAGAATGAGTTCGCAAAGGAAGAAAAATCAAACTGTTTAATGCACAGTGCCGTTTCTACACAGCGAAAAAGTTCTTGGTGCATTGACAGCGGCGCAACGTCGCATATGTGTTGTGATAAAAATTTGTTCGAAACTTTTAATCAGAAAAGCGCAAAAATTATGTTAGCCGCGGAAAAGTATATTGAGTCCACAGGTACCGGAACAGTGAAGTTTAAAGCAAACAAAGTGAATATCGAATTGCGGAATGTTTTGTATGTACCGGATCTACATATGAATTTTTTGTCAGTAAGCAAAGCAGCTGATTACGGAAATCTGGTAACATTCGGGAACACTGAAGCGGTAGTGCGAAATAAAAAGGGTGATGTAATGTTGCGCGCAGTGCAAGAGAACAATTTGTACGTGTTTGATATGGCAAAAGAAAATGACTCGGTGCATTTGATGTCAAATATATCTCTTGCTGAAAAATGGCATAATCGGTACGGGCACTTAAACATTCAAAACTTAAAGAATCTGTGTGAGAAAGAACAAGTGATTGGCATGAATATTAAGAACATACCCAAAGGCATAAATTGCGATACATGCAACAAGGCAAAAATATGCGCTTTGCCTTTCCCTCAAAAATCAGATCGTGTCACAACAAGTGTTCTTGAATTGGTACATACAGACGTGTGCGGGCCTATGAACATTAAAAGCATAGCCGGTAACCGATATTTCGTCACTTTTATAGACGATTATTCGCGAAAAATTCATGTATATTTTATGCGCGCCAAAAGTGAAGTTTTTGAGAAATTTAAAATGTATAAAAGTTATGTAGAGTGCCAAACAGAAAAATCAATCAAAACTTTGCGAAGCGATAACGGCACGGAGTACGTAAACAATGAATTTATAAATTTCTTAAATGACTGCGGCATAAAGAGAGAGTTGTCGGTCCCGTATACACCTCAGCAAAACGGCGTTGCTGAGCGCGCAAATCGTACAATCGTCGAAATGGCAAAAAGTATGTTAATTCACGCGAACCTGAAAGAATATCTGTGGGCCGAAGCCGTACAAACTGCAGCCTATTTGCGAAATAGGTGCCCAACAAGAGCTTTAGATGGACGCACTCCTTTCGAGGCTTGGCATAATCGTAAGCCATCTGTAAAGCATCTAAAAATATTTGGATCACGAACTTTTGCACTGGACAAAACCAAAAAAGGCAAATTCGAAGCAAAAGGTAAAGAGTATATATTTGTTGGCTACTCTTTTGCAGCAAAAGCATACCGCTTATACGACCAGGAAAAGCGAACAGTTGTAGAACGCCGTGATGTCAAGTTTGTCGAGGGTGAGTTTGTCAAAACAGAAAATGAAAATCACCAAACTGATGACATCAATGACAATTTTAACACAATCATCATACGCTTTGAGTCAAAGGCAAATCCTGAAGAGCAGGTACCAAATGAAACCGAAATCGAAGGTAACATCAATATTGACTGCAGCGATGATGAGAAGGAGGAAGATTTCCAAAGCGCAAGCGACGCAGAACTAAGCAGCAATTCACAAGAAGATGACACCCCAGCAAGACGCGGTCCAGGCAGACCTAAAATCATTCGAACTGGTCAACCTGGCAGACCCAAGAAAGTGCACCACGTTCTCAATAATGTAAGCTGCTCTGATGATATTGAGACTCCTCAAACCGTTGCAGAGGCATTGAATGGCAAAAACGCAGACGACTGGCAGAAATCGATGCAGAAGGAGTTTGATGCACTCGTGTCAAATGATACTTGGAATTTGGTTAATCTTCCGCCTGGACAAAAGGCTATAGGTTCCAAATGGGTCTTCAGAATCAAACGCAACAAGTATGGAGAGATTGAGAGGTTCAAATCAAGACTTGTAGCCCAAGGGTGCGGCCAGCAGTTCGGCGTTAACTACTGGGAAACGTATTCTCCAGTAATACGATATGAAACACTCCGTATGCTGTTTGCAATCGCTGCCGAAAAACAGCTACACATGCATCAAGTGGACATCTCAAACGCATACCTAAACGGCAAACTCAAAGAAGTCGTTTATATGAAGCAGCCACAAAAGTTTGTTGATGAGAAGAATCCACACAAAGTCCTCAAACTTCAAAAGGCAATCTATGGACTAAAACAGTCTGGACGTGTCTGGAATGACACACTGAACGATGTCCTGGCTGATATGGGATTCAAAAGAAGTCAGTACGAGCCGTGTCTATATATCAAGCAGCATCAAGATGGCTTCAACTATATAGCTGTCTACGTCGACGACCTGATAATCATCTGTCCCAGTGAGGAGAACATCAGCGCGATCAAGCAAAAGATCGCAGACGCATTTGAGATGCAAGATGGAGGCCAACTCAGCTTTTTCCTAGGCATGGAAATACAAAGAGAAGGCAAGCAAGGCGCCATCAAGCTGTGCCAAAAGAAGTACATTGAAAGCATCTTGTTCAATTTTGGTATGGAAGATTGTCGTCCAGTCGCAACACCGCTTGATCCCGGCTTTCACGTTGATTGTAAAGATGACAAATGTGTAAAGGTAAATATAACACATTATCAAAGACTAATGGGTTCTCTTATGTATTTGGCAGTTTTAAGTCGACCTGACATTATGCATGCTGTAAGCAAACTGTCTCAGAGAAACACTGATCCTCATGCAGAGCATGAAACTGCTGCCAAACATGTGCTGCGCTATCTATCCGGCACAATGAACCTGAGCATCGTATACCAAAAGTCTGAAGAGCCAACAAAAGGATTCGCCGATGCTGATTGGGCGAACGACAAGCTAGATAGAAAATCATATTCTGGATACGTTTTCTTCCTAGCTGGTAGT
Organism: Drosophila quinaria; assembly: GCA_035047525.1. Classification (NCBI taxonomy): domain Eukaryota; kingdom Metazoa; phylum Arthropoda; class Insecta; order Diptera; family Drosophilidae; genus Drosophila; species Drosophila quinaria. The sequence goes on from JAWNPO010000455.1 coordinate 35,277,610, forward strand.
GCGTTTTCGTGGACATCAACCAAGCAGAGCGTTGTCGCAATGAGCAGCACCGAAGCAGAGTATGTGGCTTTATCAACAGCCGCAAGAGAAGCAGTGTATCTACAAAGGCTGCTGCAAGAGATAGGATGCTCGAATCAAGAGCCGATGACAATTTACGGCGACAACATCAGCTCGCATCATATTGCACAAAACCCAATTCACCACAAACGCACTAAACATATCGATATAAAATACCATTTCATTCGAGATAAAGTAGAAAGTAACCAGATAAAACTTGAATATGTATCAACACAGAAAAATGTTGCCGATGTATTAACCAAAAGCTTATGTAAGCAAAAGCATCAGGGATTTGTTAAATCACTTGGATTAATAGAATAATATGGAGATAATATTAAGCTTAAGCAAAAGTGTTGAAATATGAATTGTAATCCTAATATTATCTATCTGGCAACTTCTGTTAACATTATGAATATATACAGCGAGAGCCTCTGTTAACTCTCGCTGCCCTTTTAGTTTAAGATAACGTATGTAAAACTGAATTCACTTCTCATTAAACCACGCATACAATTAAACGCGTTCTTTCTTTATGTACACCTACTGCGAATACTTGCAACAATAAACGATAAGAACACAGGCGATAAAAATTAGATGAGCTTGACAAATGTTATAAAAATAATAATTGAGATTAGGAAATTCCTTCGTGCACTTTGAAAACTATTTTTAAGACAATTTTGAAAAGTGAATCATATTTGTAAGTCGTAAAAATATGCAAAAAATAAAAACAACATTTTTGTACAGTATTCAGATGCTATATTTTAGAAATGATGAAATTAGGAACAGTTGGTCAGGTAATTGTTTTGACTAAGTAAAAATAAATGTTACATCTTGTTGCCTTTTTAAAAGCAGCTTAACTGAATACATTTTATTAAATATTTGATGTCATCCTAAATAATATACGAAAAATAAATAAGGGGAAAAATAGTAAATATTTATTTTTATTGTCAAAATATTTCATTTATTTCTTGTGTTAAAATAATTACATGACCAACTGTGTGTACGCTCATATTATATTTCTTTTGATAAGATACATTCAGTTTAAGTGTTATATCATATTTAAATAAAGGTATATCTCTAAATGATATATAATTGCAAACAGATTTATACATAAGTTTTAAAAATTAGGTTTATATTTTTTTGAGCGACAATTGTGAAAATATTGTAGAACTTGTTTGAAAATATTGTCAAGTTTTTGATGCAACTATTATGGTTTATAAACTTAAATATCAGGAACTATAATAACTAAAACAGGCTGGAAAACTTTGGTATATATGAAGTACAGGCTAAGATTGTCACAAAAAGAAGTTAAAATTGTTTGAAAGACAATTCTTAAATGAAAAATATTCAGCAAGTATTTAACTTAAGATGCATAAATATTTAACGTAACGTTAAAAATGTCTTGAAATGTTTGTTTAAGCCGGGCTTAAACTACGAGAAATAGTTACAGACAGTGGGTGGATGTTGTTGTTAGTGATTCAAATTGATTTGAATAGAATCTTTTTCTGGTTGTTGTAAATGGCAATGGCGAAAAGAAACGAGGCGAGTGTCAGTTGCAATTTGTGGCTGACTCAATCAATTCAAAATCATTTGCAGCTTCGTCTCCAACAACAACAAGACAGCAGATCTCTACTTGTTGTTGTTGCTGCTGTTGTTGCTGTTGTTGCTGCTGTTGTTTATTGTGTCTAGTGTCAGCTAATTGGCGGCCAGTGCGAGGCGTCGACATCGAGATCGACGTCCATAAAAGGCGCGTTTTGTTCACTGCGCGCGACCAAAAAAAAAAAAAAAAAAAAAAATTAATACAAAAAAAAAAAAAAAAATACAGAGAGAGAAAAAAAGTTGCGCGTGGGCATTGAGCGGCACTTGAGCCGGTTCAATTGGCCCAAGGACGTTGAGAAGTCACCGAAACATGTGTACATCTACCATTTGTAGTCAGCGTTGTAATGCATTGAATAAAAATTATGCCAATGAAAGTGAAATAACTGATAATTTAATGAAAATACACTGAAATTAGTTTAACAGTCAGTGTTGTGCCAAATTAATGACTTTGTAATGCATTGGTCAACTTTTATTATGCCATTAAGTAATTCTAATGAAAACTTTCTTTCATTAGCACAATTAATTTAATGAAAGTGCATTTCATTAAAACTACTTTTCTTTTGAATGCGATGTGATTTCATTGGAAATTATTTTTATTTAAGTTTATTTAATTTAATGAATAGATATTTCATTATTTATGAATTTATTATTATGAATTTATTATTATCATTAGAAGCATTTTTTCGAATGCTAGTAAAATGTTTCATTTAAATTTAATGTAAAGCTCATTTCATTAAAAGTATATTTCATAGGCTAGTTAAATGTGATGCCATTGAAAAACTTTTTTTCATTAGCACTTCAATTATTTTAAAAGTAAACTTTAGGTTTATTAGCAGCAGTTCTTTCAATGTTAGTGAAGTCTAATTTTATTATAATTAATAATTTTTGAATAAAATGGAAATTTAATGATAATGATTAAAGACACAACAGTATAACACATATTTCAGATAATATATTGTGTATTTTTCACTCAATCAATTTTGCAGTGGCAGCAATCGGAGGATTCCGAACGTAAGAAGCAAATTCGAACGCATCTGTACAAGTTGCGAGAGTCGCGTCTAAGGAATCTCTATAGTCGACACGAACCGGATATGTCGGAATCGAATAATGGCAATACCCTGACCGGTGGATTCGGCAAGGATCCGTTGGTGACCAGCCACGGCGATGCATTGTTGGACCAGAATTTCCAGAGTCTCAAGTCGAAGGAGGTGCGCGATTCGATGAGTCCGACGCACGAGCTCAAGTTCCATTCGATGACATTGACGCAGCCGAATACAACCGGCTGGGATGTTCAGACCTCATCGGAAGTTAGTCCCGATGGACGCGCCTATCGGACAGAGACATTGGCCAAAACCGATGGTAAGTTTTGGACTTTAAATGTGGCTTGGGTTTCTCTATTTTACGCTCAGTCTTTCCTTAAACCAGGGACCGCAATAAGCATAAGTTATTTTAAAAAAAATGCATAGCCAAGATTTTTTTGACATTTTTCAGCATATTTTTTAATGATAGTGATGAATTTTTGAAAAATGTGAAAAATCACATATAATGATGGTAAAATCATAAATAATGATGTGAGTTTAATTTTTTTCGCTCACATATTATCAGGCCTGCTGCGGTTTTCACTTGATCTTTACGAATTTTATTCCGAAAGATTTGATCGAATATTCCTTCTATAATGTGTTGTATACTTTTCGGCAGAACAGTGTTGAAAAATGCTCTGAGCACATCAGTATTTGGTGTCAAAAGAATTGGCGCCTGTTTCAATGCGTAATTTTTTAATAAAATATTTATTTAATCATAAGTAGAAACGTTTTTCAAACGTTAAATCTACTTACTTACTTTTGTATTTTTGAAAGATCGGGTTTGCAGAGTTGTCAATTGTTGCACAGTGTTTGTTTACAAAAATATTCTATTCTTTTTTGCATTAAATTACAAACAGTGTTGTCCAAACTTGCATTTAAAAAACAAGCAATTGAATTCTATATTTTAAGCAATGCTTAAAAGCCCTTAAATTGTGGTTAAAAAATGTTTTATTAATATTATTAATAATATTAATTATTATTTTCACATACAAAGGTAGCCCTAGTCAATAACCGATTCACTTTCACGCAAATTCGACAAAATGTTAGGTTTGAGCTTTTATCTATTTTGCGGTATGATGAATAAAAAATTATTTAAAAATCAAATAGAGTTCTTTTTATTTTTCTGATAATGTAACCTGATTCCTAAAGCATTGGGCTATTTTATAAATATATTGCTTTTAATTGTTATTTACGCGAAGCATCGATTTATCCCTTTCGAATTCAAACTCACTTGTTCAATGTCAAGTGCCGAAAGTAAAATCCGGAACAGGCCTGTATATGAAATTTTAAAAAGCGTATTTTTTCGCTCAAAATTAATCAGTATATTTTTACTCATTGGTCATTTATTTGTTGATGTAATGAAATATTAATAATTATTATTTGCGGTCCCTGCTTTAAATATCTGTGTATCTGTAAATGTATCTCTATCTCTATCTCTATCTCTATCTGTATCTGTATCTGTATCTCAACTCTGTTTGTTTGTATGTCCAACCTCCAACCTCCAACCAACTCCAACTACTACCAATCCTTCCACCTACTACCAAAATCAACAACCCCATCACTCAGGTGTTGAGAAGCTCAATGGCGGCGGCGTTGCGGAGTTCAAAGGTCGCAACGAGCAGCGTTCGAGTGCCTCCCATCAGGGCGATGACAAGAACTATGTGAAGAAGGCCGCCGAGAGCTCCAACACGCATCTCCAGGAGAAGGTCGTCTTTGGCGACGAGTCCAGCGGTCGCACCGAAATGAAGATGAGCTCAACCACATCCTCATCGACGTCCAAGTTTGTTTCATCCTCGTCCTCGACGGTCGAGTATGATGATGACAACAACAAGCCGCGTTATTTGCTCGACAGTCAGCGCGATCAGCGGCATCAGCTCGAACAGCAGCGCGAGGAGCAACGTTTTCAGGAGCTGCAGCAGCAAAAACAGCAGCGCGAGGAGCAACGTTTTCAGGAGCAACGCATTCAGCAACAGCAGTTTGAGGAGCAACAACAGCAACACCAACAACACCAACAACGCTTCTCCGAGAGTCGCGAACAGTTGAAGAGCACAAGGAATGTGGAGACTCAGCAGCATTACGAGGATACCAAGCGGTATGTGGACATGGATAAGGCATCGCCCGAATATCAACGGCATGTTCAACATTTAATGTCGCAACCGGGTGAGATTATCTCCAATACGGTGGAATATCCCAAGCCGAATGTCAAGATGATCACGACGGTCAAACGTCTGCCCGATGGCACCATTGTCAAGAACAAGCGCTACGAAACGGAGCAACTGAATCCGAGTACTACATCAGTTCATCACACCCAGACACAGAATCAATCACAGACTCAGCAACAGCGACGTGTGCAGGATTTGCATCAGACTCAACAGCCACGCGATGTGGTTGACAATGTGGAGACGGTGCGACGCGGTACCGTCGATGCCGAGGAGCTCACTAAACAGGAGAGCTATTCATCGGTCAAGAAGTCGAGTCGTCGCTACTCCACGGAAACCACATCGGAGACCATTGAGGAGACCGTCGGGGATGATCGAGCTCCTCATCCACAGCCCCAAAAGCTAAAGGCACCAACGCCAGGCCGTCCTCAGGATTACACGCAGGGCACTCAGGGCTTTCCCTCGGTGAAGACGCACAAGCCCACCCAGGAGTTTCCGCATCAACGTCCCTCGACACCGTCCTCGTCGCGTCAATCGCCTTCTAATGATTTCTCCACCCATGGTTTTCCCTCGGTCAAGTCGAATAAACCCACCCAGGAATTTCCAAGTCAACGTCCCTCAACCACCGATGGTGCTGAGGAGATTATAGTGCTGAAGTCGGAGAAGAGTCGCAATGTTAAGCAGAGCAGCTCGACACAGCGCACTACCGAAACCCAATATGTGAGCGATGATCATGCTCCAGTTTCGGTTCCGGTTTCGGTTCCGGTTCCATCTTTGACTACATCCACGCCCAGTTGGGAGCAACCGGCTAGTCCACGTCGTGCTCCGGTTGAGGATTATAGCACTCACGGCTTTCCATCGGCCCGTGAACCGGTTCGTCACCCGATTCGTTCCGATCAGACCGATGCGGAGCTGGTTCATCACTCGACCACGGTGAATCGCAAGCACAGCCACAAGTCCAACACGGAGCACATTATTGAGACACAGCTGGAGCAGGACAACGATTTTGGTGTAGAGCCGGAGACGGCCCGACGTCGCGCCCAACCGCTGTCGCAGTCGCCGTCGCCGTCGAGTCCCCGCGGCGGCACTCAGGGCTTCCCCTCGGCGCGTTCACCCAACGCCCGCTCGCCGCTGAGCAAATCGCCGCCCAGAAAGTCGACGCCAGCGGCCGGTACACCCAGCCGTACACCCGGCCGTACACCCGGCACCACTGAAACAACAACCACGACGGTGACGCGTCGTCAGCTGCAGAAGGAGCGCGAAGTGGATGCGGCGCATCGTGCGTTTGCCGCCTCGCTGCGGAGCAGCTCGCCAGCGGAGAGCACTACATCGACCGGTTCGCAGCCGTACCATCACGGACATCAGACGCCCCGATCGAGCATCTCGTCGAGCAGGACATATAGACGCGATGGACGCGAGGGTTCGCACGATTCGCATGCGCCATCCGAGTCGAGTCGCATTAGTTCGACGACGGTGACACGACATGTGGGTGTTGCACCTACAGTGCCCACTGTAAGCACGAAGAGTGTGGGTAAACAAGTCGTTACCAAGACAAAGGCGACACGTCAAGTCCAAGCTTCTAACGAAACAATCGATCTTATGCCGCAGCGTTCAGCGCCCAAATCGCCTACGAAGACAACAACAACAACAACAGCAACAACAACAACAAGCACTAAGCTAGTTACACCAACAACACCAATAGCTGCTGCTGCACCAACAACACCAACAACACCCAAAACACCAACAACAACTTCAGTTCCAGCTCCAATTTTAACTCCAACTCCAACTCCGATTCCGACTCCAGTTTCAGCTCCACTTCCAGTTCCAGTTTCAGCTCCACTTCCAGTTCCAGTTCCAGAGACGTCCACAGTGACAGGTACGAATTAGTTCCAACGCACACACACACACACACTTACAAGCACAAACACACTCACACATAAAAATATAAATTATACAAAAAACAAAAAAAAATTAATAAATTAAATTAGTGCAAAAATCAAATATATGTATGGAAATTCGATGTATATGTAATGTATATCCTTCAGATAACCAATCACAGTATACGTATGCTACTACTAAGCCAGCCGATATATTCTCTTTGCCAACCACTTCTCCTACAATTAACAACAACAACAACAACAATGAACCAACACTAACAACAACAACAACCACCAAGAACCAGAACAACAACAACAACAACTCGTCTGATAGCGAATACGTAACAAAAACAAAGCAGAGCACCATCAACGCAACTAAACAAAATGCAAGCAGTCGCAAAGAAAGCAGTGTCTTAGATGCAGCCGTCAATGAACCGCCCTGTGTGCGCAGACACTACTACAAGCTTGGTCCGTCCGATAAGGATGCCACTACTACTAGCGATGAGACAAACAACATTGCCACCTCGGTGACACAAACTGAAACCGTTGGTAAGGCATGAAAGAGCACAGAGAGAGAGAGAGAGCGAGTGAGAGTAAAGCAAGCAGTACTGCTGCTTCTGTTACTGCTTCTTTATCTTTTTGTACTACACACGCACACACACTTAAACAACAACATACACGTACTACAAATATATAATCTATGTATAATCTATCTATCTATTTACTACACGTAATCATTTTTTTTCTTTGTTTTGGAACTTTGCTAATAAAAACTGTATGCAATATACCGAAAAAAAAACAACCAAATTGAAAAAAAAAACACTGAAATGTTCTATGTATTACACACACACACATAATTGGAAATGCACTGCAAACATTTGACGTTAAGTTTCTGCGATAAATCTAAACGATAGTTGGCAACACTATCTGCAACAGCCTAAAGCCTAGCTCTTAATTCTGCCAGCGTCGCAGCTGACGCAAGTATATGTATAGATAGAGAGAGAGAGAGAGAGAGAGAGAGAGAATAAATGTATTCTATAAATAGCACGTTTGGCACTCCGCTCTCACAGGACATGTGCTTCCAACGCATTTGATTGGCTGACCGCTCTGAAGACAAACGAAGAGAACTGCAATTTATGCTTTTGGAATATACTATCAACTAATTTTTTCAGTGTAAAGCTTAATATTTTGAAAGCGTTAGCTTGGACACCAATAATCAAGATGTATTTATATAAGCTGACGTCTTTCTCACAACTGAGGTAGCTATTGAATGTTTGCGTGCTCTTTCAATTCGCAGAAAAATAAGATGGAGATTCTGTGGGTTTTTTTTTTAAATCGAAATGCTAAAATCGAATTAATAAGTTATAGAATTAATTATTCCAATGTTCAGATCAGTATACAGTAGCGAACAAGGACAACCGGTATTGAAGTTTTTTTTAAGTGTTTATTTATTCGACCATAGGAACCCTTTGAATGTTACAAAACTTTCCTTAACCTATTAGTTACACTTTTTTTACTTCGGGCTCAAACAAAAAATGTTTGGATGCAAAAAAATTCTTTAAACAACTCTTATAGTGACTGCAACAAAAAGTTTACAAAAAGCTCTTCGCTAGTATTTTTTATAATTTTTTGAAAACTGCAAAAAAAAAAATACCTTTTCTTCATGTTCATACAAAAAGTGTTTTTATTTTGCAGTTTTCCAACAATTATAAAAAAGTCCATTATAACATTTTTTGTTTGAGCCTAAGGAAAAAAGTTTAAAAAGTAGACGTTTACAAAAATTCGAAATTTTCAATGGGTACTTAATGGGTTAAGGTAAGTTTTGTATGATTCAAACGGTTCCTAGTGAAATAAATAAAAACTCCAAAACCGCTCTTTTATGGCGTCCGGGTTTTTTTGTTCGCTACTGTAAATACATTTTAAATTTAAATTTCAATTCGGAGTTAGCGCGTTTTTCATCAACCTCATTTTTTGAGCAGCACTTGAATTCCAGAGTTGTATTAATTCTAACTTGAAAATTTAGAGTTGTCCATGTTTTTGGGGTATTTTTACTTTATATTTTATCTGTACTGTCAAAATAGCTACCTCAAAATAGGTAGTGCACATTACCTTATTTTAAATACATGTTGGAAATACACTGTCTTAACGTCTAAAATGTTTGTAGTGCTGCTGCCAAGTTATTGGGGGATTGATCCAAAAACAGTAATCCAAGCAATGCCAACTAATTTTTTGGGGTATTTATGAGCATATTAACAACGCCTGACTCTCAATTTGAATGGAGACTAAACACCGCCTGCTTGCCTGATTGAACTACCCGATGCTAACAACCGTAGTGCCATTAACCCGTCCCTCAGCTGCTGGAAAAGGGGCAATGAAATTGAATTCGTTGCTGCTGTAGTCGTAACTAATCCATTAACGAACGTAGCTGGAAAATTGTAGAGTACAACAATCAAAATGAACACACACCACGCATCACAGAACTCCGGTAGAGCGCTGTCTGCCCTCCTCTGCCCTCCTTTGCCCTGTCCTCCACTCAACCTGTTAGCTTATTGCCTTGACGTTGTGATGTACTTCCCCTCCAGCAGCCACCACGCCCAAGAGTCCCAGGCCACAACATGCACCACATCGCAGCACTCCAACCAGCCATAGAAAACCCCAACACAACAGCACTACCCTAAGCCCCGATAATGATAATGATGATGATCAGCCCACTCCGGCCAGACGGAGCTCCAAGTCGCCCAGCGTCGAGAGACGCAACACAATGCAGCGGGAGACAACATTTGAGAGCACTTTGGTGGAGAGAGAGCGTGAGTTTCCAGAGCCAGAGCAGCTGGCTCAGATCGATGATCAAATTGTTATCGATGAGAGCACAATCGAGGTTAGGCAGCGTAACATTCCCAAGCCCAGAGAATCGACACGTTCGAGTCCCGAGAAGCAATTGCCTGGCACGGTTGCCTCGAAACCCAAAGAACCGTCACAGAAGCAGGTACCAGCCAGAAAGGAATCGCCACGTCAGAGTCCAGAGAAGCAGCTGCCTCCCTTGGCTCCCTGGAAGACTTCCCCTGGCAAGGAAACTCCAGAGAAGCAGCTGCCAGGCTCAATTCCAAAGGAATCGCCACGTCAGAGTCCAGAGAAGCAGCTGCCACCCTTAGCCCCCTGGAAGACTTCTCCTGCCAAGGAAACTCCAGAGAAGCAGCTGCCCTCTTACCCTACTAGGGATAGTCCTGAGAAGCAGCTTCCATCCACTGTTCCGTCGAAATCTAGGGAGTCGCCACGTCAGAGTCCCGAAAAGCAGTTGCCTAAAGAGTTACCAAATCCGGCTCCCAAAGAGTCGCCACGTTCCGGTAGCCCCGTAAAAGAGCAACCAGCTTTAGCGCCCTGGAAAACATCTCCTTCGAGGGAAACACCCGAGAAGCAGCTGACTTTTAACGCTCCCAAGGATTCACCACGTTCAGGCAGCCCCAAGGAGTCAAGTCCTGAGCCAAAATGCATTCCAAGTAAGATGAATGAAAAGCCACGTTCAAGTCCAGAGAGACAACTGCCAGCTGGACATCCAACGACTTCCAAACCCAGAGATGCTACTCAACCAACGCCCGATAAACAGCAACCAACACAGTTTCTAGAGGATGCGGTCTTCAGAACCACCGTAACCCAGAAAGTGACGAACACAACGAAAAATCTAAACGAAGAATTTATATCGAACGAACGTCAAACTCAGCCAACTCGTAAGGCTCCCGAACCGTCTGTGCCGAAAGGTACCAAGCCCGATAACGACGATATTGATAAACCCTTAACTGCAGAGACTCCTGAAACTCCTGATGGTGGTTTCGTTTCAAAGAGTCCCGCATCGGATGAGGAAGAAGGCGAAGCGAAGCCCACTTACCGCAAAAAGGGCTTGAGTCGTCGTGAAACCTTCGAGGATCGTTGCCGTAAGATTTTGGGCATGGAAGAGGATGGCGACACCCAAGGCAACTATGTGCCAAAACCCGAAGATGCTGTGGATGATGATGATAATGATGACACAGATAAGGATGAAAGCACCACTGTCGTGAAGGAAACTGAAACCTTTGAGTTCAAGATCGAGGATTGCCCCGACGATGATGATGAGGATGATAAGCCCAGGCGAGTTACCGAAACGATTGTGGTACGCACAAAGCCGGTCATTAAGGTGGAGGAGCCACTGTCAGAGCCCGAGTCGGAGGTACAACACCGCACTGAGTTGACGGTGGACGTAACAGAGTCGGAGCAAATTGAAACTTTCATAAATACCGAGAAAACTGTGGGCAAAAAGCCTCCCAAAGTTGGTAAACAGCCTAGAGACGAGGATGTACCGCGCCCTACAGCCGGTAGATACCCTAAGGATGAGGTTGAGCTACGTCCAGCTTCGGGTAAACCATCTTGGGATAAGCCCGAGTCGTCTACTAGCAAGCATCCCAAGGAAGATGCAGAGACCTTTACTGTGGAAGAAGAGACTACCGTCGTCACAACGAAGCGCACTTCAAAGGATGAGGTAGAGCCACGACCGGCAGCTGGTAAACCATCTTGGTCTACACCCAAGCAGGAGAAGAAACCACGTCCTGTATCTGGTGGATACCCCAAGGACAAAGGAGAGCCACGTCCTGCATCTGATAGGCATCCTAAGGATAATGTAGAGCCACGTCCAGCAGCTGGTAAACCATCATGGGATGATAAAGAGCCACGTTGGACTCCTAGCAAGCATCCCAAGGAAGATGCAGAGACCTTTACTGTGGAAGAAGAGACTACCGTCGTCACAACGAAGCATACCGCAAAGGATGAGGTAGAGCCACGACCGGCAGCTGGTAAACCATCTTGGTCTACACCTAAACAGGAGAAGGAAGCAAGTCCTACAGCTCCAAGACAACCTAAGGATGATGGTCCTATTGGTAGACCGTCTAAGGAAGGGCCCAGACCCAAAAATCACAAGGAAGATGCAGAGACCTTTACTGTGGAAGAAGAGACTACCGTCGTCACAACGAAGCATACCGCAAAGGAAGAGGTAGAGCCACGACCGGCAGCTGGTAAACCATCTTGGTCTACACCCAAACAGGAGAAGGAAGCAAGTCCTACGGCTCCAAGACAACCTAAGGATGATGGAGTACGCCGGCCTGCAGCTGGTAAGCCATCGAGAGATGTGGACGAGTCACGTCCTATTGGTAGACCGTCTAAGGAAGGGCCTAGACCCAAAAATCCCAAGGAAGATGCAGAGACCATAACTGTGGATGAGGAGACAACCATTGTGATTACAAAGCGTCCCTCAAAGTCACCATCGCCGGAGAGAAAGACATTCAAGTCGCCGTCACCCACACGTAAGGAAACAGAAACCACACACTTTGTGACCGAGAAGATCATTGATTGCCATGGCAAAACTGTTGTGGAGAAGATAAGCCAGAATACACGGCCAACGGATGGAACTAAGACTGGACCCAAGAAGAAGCAGCCGCACGATAGCGAGCCAGAAGAATCGCAGCCCAAGCCCGAGTCTAAAAAGCCTCAGCCTATGAAAACCACAAAGCCACAAACCACCACCAAGCAACCTGTAAAGGAGACTCCACAAAAAACGCCACCGACGAAGGGAGCGCGCAAAGAGTCGCTGCCCAGACGGGAGACTGGCAAGCGGGACAGTCTGGTGGAGGAGACGCGCACCACAACGAGCACAACAAGCACGCGCACCACTCAGAAGGATAGGAAGCCAAGTGAGCCCAGCATTAAGGATCGCTTGAGGTCGTCGCCACGCAAACAGAAGCCAAACCATTCGGATGACGATGTCGATGGGCAGTCCTCCTCACCGGACACAAGTCCCAGCCGTGTGCCCAGCGAGCGACGTCGTTCGAGCAACATTTCGGTGCACACGGAGATTATTATAGATCACACGTCGCCCAAGACGGAGCGTAAGATGTTTGTGCCGGCACGTAAATTGCCCGTGACGGAGCGCAAGGAGTCGGCGCCGGTGCCGCGTGTTACGCGTCGCGATAAGGACAAGGTGACACGTTCAACCAGTGAAAATGTCATCAAGGTGATCAATGGCAAACCGAAAACCGCACCGGAAATGAGCACATTGAATCCCATATCGGCTCAGCGACCGACAACCAACGATCGCAGCCGTCCCAGCAAATGCTTTACCACAAAAACCATCAATCTCAGCGAGCAGTTGATCAACAGCGCGGAAGTGGAGAATGTTATAATCGATATACAGCATGCGAAGAGCTCGCGGGAGCCATCGCCCGATCGCATTGTGCCCACCCCGGTGCCAGCTGAGTCGGTGCTGGATACGGGTAAGCCACGTTATCCCGATGTGGTCCAGGAGCCGGATGATGAGCCCAAAAAGAAGCCGGTGATCACGAACATACCCATCTTTGAGGAGGAGGCCAATGCCTATGTGGGCTGTCAGATATCCGAGTTACGCAATGCCAATGGCATCGAGGCGGACATTCATGACAATCCCACCGTGGAGGCACCCCAGAGCTTGGATTATCCTAGCACTACGACCACCAATGGTGTCACTAGCCACAGCATCGATGTGGATGTGGATGAGTGTCTGCTGAGCGTCCACGAGAAGGTATCAAAGTTCACGCACACCGCCGAGCAGGTGAAGCAGCCAAAGACATCGGCGCCCTTTAGTCGCCAGTTCGATGAGCATGCCAAGGTCTCGGCCAGCGATGAGTGCCTGCTGAGCATTGACCAGAAGGTGGATCGATTCTTGAAGACCGCCGAGAATATAACGAAGCAACCCATTACGCCCACACGGGAAATTGAACGACCCAGCTATGAGGATATCGACGAGGAGCTGCGTCAGGACGATTGCATCTTGAGTGTATCGCAGAAGGTGCACAAATTCATTGACACCGCCGAGAAATTGGCACCCACTGCACCACAAAAGTCCCCGCGACTGGTTGCCAACATTGAGCGTCACATTTCGCGTCAAAGCGAACCGGAATCGGAGCCACAACTTGATCAGGAATCGGAGCCCGAGCAGCCATCGGACTCGGAGCTCGAGGAGCAACACGTGACGACAACAACCACAACTAAGCGGGTGGAGCGATTACAGGAGCCCGAACCGAATTCCGAGCCCGAATCCGAAGATGAACTGCAGCCCATGTCCAAGCATCACACCACAACGATTGAGCTAAAGCGCCAAAAGGATATACTCAATCGCCCCTCGGTGTTTGGACAGCGTCCGGTGGAACGCAAGCCAACGCCGAGCAAGCAACCGCGCGGTAGGCCCAGCACCACACTCATCACCGAGGAGCGTCGTTCGCATCGCAATCAGACTCCGGTCCGCAACACCAGCGCACCACGCAGGCCGTCCCTGGAGAAGCAGCCGCGCGGCAAGCCAAGCACCACCAACGACAGCGAGACGCGTAAGAGCAGCATCCACAGCACCACCAGTACCACCAAGCGCCGGGAGCATATTACACAACAGCAGTGGGTGCTCAGTGATGTGGATGTGAATGTGGAAGAGGTAGGACCCGCACCCGCACCCGCTTACCACAGCGGCAGTCCACAGCCCATGTCGCCGGGTAGACGCACCACTCCCACCTCCAAGGCGAAACCCACAACTGAGGAAACTGGACCCAAGTCCAGTCCACGTACCACCAGCACCGCTCCCAGCACCAGGGCACCACTGAGCCCCACCAGCACCACCGTGAAACCCACAACTGAGGAAACTGAACGTAAACCCACCTCACACGGTGGTAGTCCCCGTCCCACCTCACCCGGCAGACGCTCTACCAGCACCACCAAGGCACCACTGAGCCCCAGTGCTGGAGCAAAGCCCACAACTGAGGAAACTGGACCCAGGTCCAGTCCACGTACCACCTCGCCCGGCAGACGTACCAGCCCTACCAGCAAAGCACCACTGAGCCCTACCACCGCTGTGAAACCCACAATAGAGGAAGCTGGACTTAAGTCACCCTCACACAGCGGTAGTCCACGTCCCACTTCACCCGGCAGACGTACCACCCCTATCAGCAAAGCACCACTAAGCCCTACTACCGCTGTGAAACCCACAACAGAGGAAGCTGGACGTCCCACTTCACCCGGCAGACGCACCACCGTCCTTAAAAGCACAACTGTGGAGACTGGAGTGAAGCCCGCTCCACACAGCATTAGCCCACAACCAACAACGCCCGGCAGACGCAGCACCACCACCAGCAAGGCCCTACTGAACTCCAGCACCGTAGTTAAAGCCAGCACTGAGCACCACAGCACCACGAGCACCAGCACCAGCACCAGTACTACCAACCATACAACAAGAACACATAGTCCAACTAACCAACAACAAGCAATCACCTTGACCAACCTTGACAGCTCCCCTGATAGCCCCACTGAAACCACAACCCACGTTGAACCACTTTTAGACCGCAGCCGTCCGACACAGACTCAATCCGGACGCACCACAGTGGCGTCGCGTCGCAACATCTTCGAAAAGCATTCGCCCAGTCCCAGCAGCAACGCTGAGCCGTCAAGTGGTCGTCGTCCCTCCTACATGGATCATACGAAGAGTTCCCTGGAGCATATAAGGCGCGACTCCTTGGAGATAACCAAGACGTACTATTCGCGAAAATCGAGCATTGAGGATGACACGACATTGGAGCCACGCAATCCGAATGCGGCAGTCAAGTTCGAAGTGCCAGTGAGACGCACAACGTCCCGAACCCGATCGGAGCCCAGCGAGGATATCGATATTGAGGAGATCTTTGATCTGGTGCAGCTGGAGCAACTCCTCGAGACGGTCAGCAGCTATGAGTTGCGGCGTCGCATACGCGCCCAAATGCGACTGATCAAGAAGAATATGATTAATGCGGGTACTAGCACTACCAGCACTACCACCGTCAGCACCACCACTACGTCAAAGTGTGCGCCGGAGCAACTGCAGCCGCGAGGCGGCGGCGTTAGCAGCAGCGGCTCCACGCCCAGTCGTAGTCCACAGCTGCCGCGTCGCAGCACCGAGCAACCGCAGCAACCACGCGATCGTAGCTACAGTCCGGACAGCAAGACCGTCATCAGCAGTACCACCACCAATACCAGACGCACCGAAACGGACAGCAGCACCACTGCACATGGTAAGCCACCGGTGAAGCCACGCGAGCGTAGCGCAAGTCCAGCAGAAACTCGCACTCCGCAGCCACAACGTCGCCGCAGTCCAACGGCCAAAATGGGAGGTACCGGCACTGGTACCACCACCACCACAACGGTGACAACGCGCACCACCACCAATGGCAACGGTCCACGCAGCGTTCAGGCCTCGCCAGATCGTCGAGGCAGCAAACCGAGTCCCATTTGGGCGGATCGCAGCAAAGTGTTGCGCGGTTCGGGCTCGGCTTCGCCAACCCCCCGCAAGGGCTCCACCTCCAGCACTACCAGCAGCAGCCATACCACCACCAAGATGGCTAAAACGAGCAGCAGCAGCACCAGCAGCAGCACCATGCGTTCAAGTTCAAGCAAACGGCGCGAGGAGGATTCCATCACATCCAGCTATGGGGTGGGACCCACCGATGAGAACGGTTTGCCCCTCTTTGGCATTCGGGCCCTGAAGAAGAAAACGCAGCCGATGCAGCCAGCGTCGTGTGAGACAAAGCAAGGTAAGTCTATACCTTTTTATACCCGTTTCTTAAAAAATAAGTAGAAGGGTTTATTGTATTCGTTGCAATGTATGTAACAGGGAGAAGGAAGCATTTCCGACCCTAAAAAGCAGGGGTGCCCAAAGCTGCCTTATGGATGTGCACGCACTAATACAAATACAAGAAATCACACGCATACTTGTAACGAACTTTTTTTTTATTTCAATGTGTACAGAGAAACAAAAAAAATATAAATATGTTTCTTCAAAAAGTCACACGCATCACACGTTTAAAAGCGAAGTCAAGTTTTTCTTTTCCAGTGTACACAAAACAATAAGACAACAACAAATTACATTCGGATTAGCAAAAGATAACCGACGCAATGCAATTGTTTATGTTTTGCCTGCACCGAAAATGGATGGAAAGCAGAAATGAAAAAGTTGTTCTTGTTTTTTTGCAAGTTGTTTGTGTACAATTCCATGTGCAAGAATTCCTTGCCTATGTGTATTCTGTTTTACTTCCCATATCCCATGTGCATTACAAAAACAAATGTGCATTGTGTGCATAGGCGATGGGCACCCCTGCTATAAAGTATATATATTCTTGATCAGCATCAACAGCCGAGTCGATATAGCCATGTCCGTCTGTCCGTCTGTGTGAGCGCCTAGATCTTAGAGACTATAAGAGCTAGAGCAACCAAATTTGGCACACAGACTTCTATAGACCCCACGCAGATCAAGTTTGTTTCAAATTTTGGCCACGCCCCTTTCCGCCTCCATAAATCGAAAAAAACCACCACACGCACAGTTTTCAAGATATTAAAGTTATTTTAATAATTATCGTTAGCTACTATTATTAGCTATCATCCTACCAAATCGTAACAAGAGCGGACAAACAGAAAGGTGGTAATGGCTAATTAAAGTTTATAAAAAATACAAGTGCCTAAAAGCATGCAATAAAAAATATTTAAAAATTCATTAAAATAAGTAACGGGTATTCCATAGTCGGGCGCTCGACTATAGCCTTTCCCACTTGTTTCAAGTGACTTTAAAATACTTTTTATACACTCCTGTCTTAGAAGTCACAGGTTATGTCATTGAGGAGCAATTCTATGCGGATGACAAATCTGCGCCGCGTCACGAGCGCAAGGAATTGATTTACTCGAGCAATCCGAAGGAGTTGGCCACATTGCAGCAACAGCTAGAGAGTAAATGCCATGTGGATGCCAATACCAAGTTGCAGCGCGAATTTAAGCAGATCACCGGACACATGGATGCCATTGAGAACGTCTCGACGCGTCGTGATTCCGCTCAAGAAACCAACGAACGCTTCATACGCAAGGAGTCGACAGCCTCCAATCAATCGAGAACTTTGCTGCAACAAGAGTTGGCCGACGAGGAAACGGAGGACAGCGAATCGAATGATGTGTGCAGCGTGATTGAAGTGGAAAGGGAATTGGGAATGGACTCGGAATTGGACCTGGACTTGGAGCCGCAGCTGCGTCAGAAGAGCAGTACCAGCAGTAGCAGCCGTACCGCCTCCAGCTCCACTCGCTCCTTCCTCAACACCAGCGGCGAGGAGCGAATTGTCAGCTCCGTGGATGATGTGCTCGAGCGCATGCGCAATGCCGATAATGGTAGGTACACTGAGAAAAATCACAGAAAATTCTACAATTCAAAGACCGTACTTTAGGCAAATGCGCGTTTATCAAACTTCTTCTAATCAGAGTTGTGCCCATAAACATTTCCATTACTTTTAATCAGGGACCGTATTCATTATAAGTGTCCTTAAAAAAATCTTGAAATAATGATAAATTTCAAGTTTTATAGATTTGTTTACAAAATAATGATTATTTTTAAGTTATACTTTACTTCTCAATCAATAATCATTATTTTTGAGCAAAAAAATATAAAACTAATAGAATAATCATTATTTAATGAGTTTTATTTTTTGCTCAAAATAAAACTTAATAAAACTTTTTTTTTTAAGACACTGCAATTTTATCCACTCATAAATACATTTCAAATTGCAAACTTTTCTTGTTATTTTCAACAAAAAAAAATCTAGTTTGTTCACTACCTGTCCATATTCTCCAAAATTGTTTTTTCCCGATTCAAATGACATCATAAATAATTTTTCATTTTTTAATATAATAAAACTGTTTTCGATGAGATACCATATTTTTCAGAGACTTGATTTTTTTTTGGTCCAGCTTCGAATGTTTTAATAAATAAGTTTAAATATTTCATAAAGCGATAAACATTTTAATACATGGGATGGTGCCATGCTAAATAATCTTGTTAGAGAAAATTCGAGTTAGGGAAGTTCGACTGCATTTTAATTACTCTTACTAATTACATATTTTTTAAAAATTAAAAACAAGGTAATATTTAAATAAATAAAATTTAGAAAAAGTAAAGCAATTAAAAGAAGTACATTTTAGAAAATCCCAAGATTGTTGTGCACTTCGATCATTTACAAAAACAAATTCATATCAAAACGTATTTAAAGAATGCCAGAAAAATCTTATTTATGAATTAAGTATTTAGTTCTCAGTTTTTGAAAATTTCGAACTGAGTGAGCTTTTGACATTGGTTTTGAATATAAGTGTTTATTATTATTATTATATATAGCAAGGTTACAGTTAAAACTTATAACCTAACTTTGATTTAGCATGGCATCCGAGGCCTTCAGCTAATCTTATACTAGTTTTGTATTTACATTGTGTTAATTTACATGTTCTTAAGTGTAAGGTATGTGTAGGTAATTTTATTTACAAGAGTTATTATTATTGTATTACTTAGATATGTATATAAATAATTTTGTATTTGTAAAATGTTTTGATTTTTTAATATTTATATTATTTACAAGTAGGTATTTATATTTCGTGTATTAGTTTTGTTATTTTTAGGTATTTTTCTATTTTGTGTATGTTTTCAATTGAGGGTTCTGCTAGCATGGTTATGGGATCTTTATTTTGGAAGGCTGCTAATCGTTGATTTGTGAAGGTGGGGCATTCGGTTAATATGTGTCTTATGGATACATTCGAATTGTTAGTGCAGAAAGGGCACGTAGTGGATTTATTTATGTCCATGTAGCTTAAGTGTGTGAGCTTTGTATGCCCAAGGCGTAATCGGGTAATTTTTGTTTGTATGAGTCTTGATGTTATGTCTTGTAATAAAGGTTTTGTGATTTCTTCTGCTGTTTGTTGTTGAGTATTTAGATTTTGGTACCAGGTGGATGTTTGAGATAGTCGTTGTTGCCTTTTTTCAGTAAGTTTATTTTTTAGTAATTTTGTAATGTCGGAAAAGTTTGAGTTTTGGGTATAGATAAGGGGATAGTTAGGTGCGTTTCTAGCGTGGTGGTCTGCAGTTAAATTGCCTGTTATGTTTTGATGTCCTGGAACCCATAACAGTTTTATGTTTGGGTGTTGTATTAAACTATTTCGTATGTATGATTCGTAGTAATTCCTATTGTCAATGTTGTGGATGGCTTTGAGTGCTGACAGTGAGTCCGAGCAGATGATATATTTAGCTTTATGTTTCTTGATTAGGTTTATGGCTTCAAAGATGGCTATTATTTCTGCTGAGAAGATTGAACTAAAATTCATAAGGATTCCTCTTTTAATACAGTTTTCTTCATCTGTGATGGCGTAGGAGGTGTGGTATTCGGTTTTTGATCCATCGGTGAAGATGAACTTATGATTGGGGTAGGAGTGTTTGATATTTTGGAAGTGTTGGTAGTATATGGGAGAGTTGGTAGTGTTTTTCTTTAGTTGACTAAGATCTAAGATTATTGTATCGGTGGGTATGTCCCAATATGGTTTCTTTTGGTTAATTACTGGGAGAAGTGTGAATGGGATGTCATAGTTTGAGCAAAGGCTTATGCAGGTACATAATACTGATGGTGTGTTTTTTGTTTTATTTGTTTTGATTTTGCTGAGTATGTTGTGGGTCGGGGATTGTTTTGCCAATGATAAGTTTTTTATTGACTTAGCTATGAGGAACTCGCGACGTTCAAGAATTGTGTTTATATTGGCTTCCAGTAAAAGGTTGTTTGTGGGTGTTGTTCGGAAAGCTCCAAGTGTGATTCTGATGGCGGTGTTAATTATCGTTTGAATTTTGCGTAAAACTGAGTTTGGTGCGTTGCCATAGAAAATTAGCCCATAGTCGATTTTAGGAAGGAGTGTTGTTTTAAGTATTGTGATCAAAGTGTTGGTGTTACAGTTGAATTTTGTGCTAGAGAGGCATTTAAGGACATTGAGTGTATTGTTAAGTGATGTTGTTAATTTATTTATGTGGTCGTTCCATTTGTATTTTTTGTTGAGTGTCAGTCCTAGGATCCTTAGTGTAGTTGCTTCTTTGAGCGTAAAATTGCTGGTATGGATGGAGCATTGGCAGTGATGTTTTTTGCATATGTGTACGTGTTTGCATTTATTTGTTGACAGTGATGCTCCCGAGAAGGCGCACCATTCGTTTATTTTGGAGAAGAGTAGGTCGAGATTATGTTGGACGTTTTTTTGGTGTTTGTGAAATTTAATGAGTATGTGAAAATCGTCGGCGTAAGCGATGAAGTTGAGGTTTTTGTGTAAATGTATTATGTTTGCCAGTTTATTGTAGGATATTAGGAATAATATAACCGAAATAGGTGAGCCTTGGGGTATACCATTTTGATTAGGGTATTGTTCGGAATAGCAGTTTGAAACGCGGCATTTAATTTTCCTATTCGACATAAAGCTAATAATATAATTATATATTTTTGGGCCAATTTTCCATTCTTTGAGCTGTGTTGCTACAGCATGGATGCCAACTCGATCAAACGCTTTGGAGAAATCTAGGGATAGGATAGATAGATGCTTTTTGTGTGCAAGTGTATCTGTTATCAGGTGATCTAAGTACAGTAGATTATCTGTAACAGATTTTCCCCTTCTAAAGCCGGTTTGATTGGTGTGAATTAATTTGTTTTTGTCAACAAACCACCATAAACGTTTGGCTATTATTTTATCGATAACTTTACTTAGACAGGGGTTAAGGGCTATTGGGCGGTATGAGTTAATGTCTGTTTTGTTTGAGTTTGGTTTGAGGATTGGTATGGTAAGGCTGGTCTTGTAGCTTTGTGGGATAAAGGAGTCTAGGATCAGGTTAAAATGTTTGAGGATTCTGTTGAGGAGTATAGGTGGGGCTTTTTGGATCATTGGATATGAAATTCTATCGAGTCCAGGGGTGTGTCCTTTTAGGTATTTGAGAGCGGATATGAGTTCTATCATGTTTATTTCTTTTTCTATTTGTTGTGCAGTGTTTGACGGTGGTAAGAGGGTATGGGATAGTGCATTTTTGGATTGGATGAAGAGATTGGAGAAATTATTGTTGTCCGCTTGTTTGGACCAGTGTGTAGCGAAGGTGGTAGCTATCGTTAATTTATCGGCTATAGGTAAGTTGGTTTCTGGGTCGATTATAGAGTGAATATGTTTAATGTTATTTAGTCCGCAAAGACGTCTAATGTTGCTCCAGATTTTGGTAGTTGTTGTGGTGGGTTGGATTTGGGTAGTAAATGTTGAAAGGGCAGTTCTTTTGGCGATTTTAAGTTCTCTTTTGAACAGAGCGTTGGCTTTTCTGTATTTGATAATGTTTTCGGTGGTTATGTTTCGTTTAAGAGTTTGCCATGTCTTCATTTTTTCTTTTCTTAATTTTTCTAAAATTTTATTCCACCATGGTACTCTTTTGGGGAGGGTGTGTGGGGAAGTTTGTGGGATACAGTAGTGAGCGCTTTGCAGGATTATTCTTTTTATGTTAGCTGCTTCTTTGTTTATGTTTTTGGAAATTGGGATAATGTTGTTGTAGTTGATTAGGTGTTTGGCGTATTTGTCCCAGTCGGCGAGGTGAAGCTTAAATAGTGGTTTGCTGTGATTGGGATGATTTTGTCTTTGTTTATTATTGAAAAGGGTTAATAGGATCGGGAAGTGGTCGCTTCCGTGGAGATCTTCAATGGTGTTCCATTCAGAGTCAATTGCTAACTCTGGTGAGCAGAAGGATAGGTCGATATGGGTGTACGTATTGTGGGTGGAGAAGTGGGTGGGGGATTTGTCGTTGAGTAGAATAAGATTTGTGTCGTTTAGAAATGATTGAATTGTTTTCCCTCTACTATTGTCTGATGGCGAGCCCCAATTGGTCCCCCAACTATTAAAGTCTCCTAGTATTAGTTTTCTCGTGTGTTGATTTAGAACATTGTCAAGTTGGGTAGATGTAAATTTTTTATTGGGGGGTATGTATGCTGAGATAATTTTGAATTCTTTTATGGATTTTATTTCTACGCAGGATGCATCAAATTCTTTGGATAGTGATATTTCGTTAAATTCGATCGATTTGTGAATAAGTAGGGCGGTTCCTCCAAAGGAATTGAAATAGCTGTGTGAAATCAGGGAAAAGTTAATCGGTATGGGTATGCTATTGGGGTTTTTTATGTGTGTTTCTTGAAGGGCGATTATGTGTGGTTGATATTCATTGATTATTATTTGTAACTCACTGTAATTTGATATGTAACCGCGTATGTTCCATTGGATTATTTTAAGGGTCATTTTAGTGTTAGTAGTTGATTTTAGGGGGGGGTGTTTAAGATTAATCGGATATCATTTCTGCATCTGTGTGCTCTGGACTCAGATGCTGTTGACTTGGGGATATGTCTGGGTCAATTTTGCTTTTTTTGTTGAGATTTGTTTCTGTTTTGGTTTTGTTACTTTTGTGTTTGCTGATATTTTTTTCTTTACTATTGGGAATAGTATGTGGTAGTAGGTATGTCTTTAGATTTTCAGATATTTTTTCGGATAGTATAGACTGGGCTTTGCCTGTGTTGCGGGTCGGGATCGTTGAGGTTGTTGGTTGACTTTCTGGTCCAGATTGGGCGAGTAGTTGCTTCGATGTTCCTGATGTTGATGCGGTGGCTGTTGGGCTGGATAGGTCTAGGTCCCCATATGATATAGAATCTCGTGTCGTTTGTTGTTTTGTTTTGCTGATGGTGGAGTAGGATTGGTTTTTATTTTTGTAGCGTTCATTGTAGGTGATGTTTGCTTGTTTCATGTCGGTTTTTTCGATAACTCGAATGGCTTGAATTTCTTTTTGTTTAATGTATGTTGGACATTGTCGGTCAAAAATACTGTGGTGATATTTAAGGTTGTTGTCTTCTTTGCAGTTGATGCAACAATTAAGGTTTTTGCATTGCTCATCCGATTCGGAGTCGATGTGACTTGGGTATCCACAGTTAAGGCATAGTTTGTTTGCTTTGCAGTGGGTAGTCGAGTGACCTAATCTACCGCAATTAAAGCATCGTCTTGGTAGGGGTATGAATGGTCTGATTGCGGTTCTCTGGTATCCAATATTGATATGTGTTGGTAGCTCGAGCGAGGCAAACTTTAATGTAATGAGTCCACTTTCAATTCGGGTGTCTTGGGCTTTCTTCATAATTTTCCTGACTTCGACGACGTTTTGAGACTTCAATTCTGTGAGAATATCGGTTTCTGAGATATCTCTTAAGTCATTGCAGTATATAACGCCTTTGGTGTAGTTGAGACTATTATGTTCTGTCACTTCGACTTCAATTGTGTTGTTGAGTGTTGTTAATTGTATTAGTTGCATTGCTTGGCTGAGGTTTTTGGTTTTGATTAATAATGTTCCGTTGCTTAGTTTATCGCATACATCAACTATTCCTCCACTTGCTGTATCGATGACTTTTTTTATAAGGAATGGGGATACTCCGTGTAGTGAGTTGTTTGAGTTGATTCTTTTCATTATAAGGTATTTTGGGCCATGTGTAATGTTGTTTAATGTTTTGGTTTTGTCTATTTTAAATGTTAAAGCTGTTCTATCAGGTGGCTCCCTCATGATGAGGGCAGTTGGTTTTGCAATGATTTGGAGATAACGATCTTCTTTTCTATCACTCTTTATTGTCTTGTTTGTTTACGAGAAATTTTAACAGTGTTGTTGTTGTTGTTGTTGTTTAGAGATAAGGCGCGAGTAGCTGACTGACCGTGGACTGAACTTGTCTTGGCAAAGGCTGACTTCGAACTGCGAGAATATAAGTGTATTTTGAGTTGATATTCCAATTGTAAACTCTGCGTCAATTCCTCTCTTTCATCTCTCGCCCAGTGGTTGAACCTGGCGACAGTGCGGAGGATCGCGAGGCACGGGCTTTGCTCAACAAATTTCTGGGTGCCAGCGTCATAATGCAGGGCGTGGAGAGCATGTTGCCGGCGGGACAGCGACAACAGCAACAGCAACAGCAGCAATCGAACAGGAACAGCAACAACAGCCAGGCGGTAAGCTCCTAAAACAGCCCTTAACTACAGTAAAACCTTCCTATATTATCTATCATTTCTAGACATATTTTTATGTGTTAAAAAAAATTAATTTTAAAATAGTTGGTTTTTAGCGATTTTTGCTGAAATTTTATTATTTAATTTTTTGCTTTTCTAAAGTCAGATCTACAGTAAAACCTTACTATAATGACTATACTCTCTTATATATTTTTGTCGAAACTGCTCTTAACTAAATATATTTTGATTAGTTGATTTTTAGCGATTTTTGTTGAAATTGTTTGAAATGTTTGCTTTTTTTAAAGTTTAATTGTTGCTTGTAGGTGGTAGTCGACTTACAGCTACCCTGTAGTCATGCGCTGCTTTTTTATTCGAATCACCACCAAGAGCAGAATTAATTTATTATTGTCCAACCAGTTGTTCATCAATCTCTGAGTTAGATTGATTTTTTTTTTATATTTCCAAATTGGCGTTATTTAGTTACTGAAAAAAAATATATATTTGAATTAAAATTTTTCAAAAAACACATTTTTTTAATTTAAATACATGTTGAGAATATTAAAAAAAAAATTAATAAATTGAAAACTAAAATACTTTTAAATAATTTAAATTAATTGAAAACTAAAATAAAAAAATTGAAATTAATTGAAAACTAGAATACCTGTTTTAAGTTTGAAATTAATTGAAAACTAAAATGCATTTTTAAACTTAAGAACAATTGAAAATATAAATACTTTTTGGTACAGAATTGAAGTGAAATTATGTTTTAAACTTTTACATATTTATAGATTTTATTTTGTAATTTCAATAACATTTTTTGATGATTTTAATATCAAAGCCAAGTTGCAGGCG
Organism: Drosophila quinaria; assembly: GCA_035047525.1. Classification (NCBI taxonomy): domain Eukaryota; kingdom Metazoa; phylum Arthropoda; class Insecta; order Diptera; family Drosophilidae; genus Drosophila; species Drosophila quinaria. The sequence goes on from JAWNPO010000455.1 coordinate 35,303,119, forward strand.
GGCATGCCTGTTGGTGTCTAAAAATGTTTACAGGGCATAAGAACAACACACACATACACATGTATGCATGTATGTATAAAAGCTAGACCGTTAGTCAGCCATAAATGGCCAAAAGCAAATTTAAATCAAATCAAATGAAACCCACGTGTGCGCACAGCACTTGTCTATGAAGAGATCTCTCTCTCTCTCTCACTCTCTGCACTCTCTGCCAGTGATGCCAATTTAGCTATTTTCCCGCTAGATGTAGTGGGTTGCAATTGGCCAATTCGGGATTAATTCTGAAATAGCGGCTAACGGGAATTATAGCTATTTTCCTAGCGAAATTGGCATAATTTTAGCTTTTTTAAAAACATATAAAAACTTCATGTATTTTTATGCTGTACGATGTCACACTTTAATACTTTGTAGTAAAAAAACATCTATAAACCAAAAGAGCATTAAATTTTATCGTTTTTAACTGTGAAATAAATTGAATCGAGTTTTATACCACACACAATTTATGAATCGATCGCGAATGTAAGATGAAAATTCCTAAAAATTATACAGTGGGCCGCTAATGTCTTCGCACCCCCCAACTTTGTCAACTTTTCGTATATTAAAAACGATTTGATGCAGATTTCTTAATTTTATTTTCTATTTACTTAAATTCCGTTTGAATGATACAAAAATTTCTTTAACCCATTTTAGGCTAATGGGTATTTAAATACCCAAAACAGTGTTGACACTTAAAAAATTCTAGCACGGGGAATGTGAGAGATATCGAGGCAAAATTTTTTCATTGTAAAGAGAAATAACAAAAATATAAGTATAAAAAGTTTAACAGTTTAGTTATCCTTGGAATATCTGTAGTTTTTGACAGGTGAATATCTAGGTTTTTTTCTGCATAGAAAATGTTGACGAAAAAAGCTGAAATCGGAAAAATAAAATTTTAAAATAAACATTTTGTTTTTGTTTCTTTTAACTTCTATGGTTTTCTAGGCACACATTGCAAAATTTCATCAAAATCGTATCAGCCGATCTATAGGCAGTCTTTAATGGGTTAACACATTAAGTATTTTGAATATTTGTAAAAGTTTATTTTTCAACTTTTTTAATCGGTCTCAAAAAAAAAAAAATACTTTGATGCAAAAACATTTTTCAAACAATGTTTTCAAAAATTCAAAAATCTCTTCTTCTTCTTTAAAAATACTAGCATTATGTTGTTATATTGCCACACATTCATTTGTCAGCCCAATTGACCATTTGGGATTGTTGTGCGGAACCAAAAACACTGGATTAAATAAAAAAAAAAATTTTGTTTTACTAAACTAGCGTTTTTTTTTGGCTACCAATAAAATTTTCTGGCTATTTCTATGTGTTTTTAAAGGCTAGTTTAGCTTTTTTTTGAGCCGAAGAGTTGGCAACACAGCTCTTCGCTCTCTGCTCTCTCAGCGCACTCCTTTCCCTTGCTCTCTCTCTCTCTCTCTGTGTTTGAAATTTTCACACTCAGTGTCTCTCTGCTCTTGACGCTTTAGTGCCGTGTGCGTCGCTTCTTGGCCAGGAACGGGAATGGGAGAAATGAGAAATGGGAATGGGAAATTGTTCGGTGTTCGGTTGTTGTTCGGTTGTTCGGTTGTTCGTCTCTTGTCGGTTGTTCGTTTGTTCGCTTGGCCAATTCAGTACACACTCAGAGGCGGCATCGATCACTTGTGCGACTTTTGTGCTCACGATCAAAAAACTGAAACCGAAACGGAAAGAAAGCAAAAGAATCATATAAAGAAAGCCAGCAAGAAAGTTAAAGAAAACAACAATCAAAAAACGCAGCAGCGCGAACGAGAGAACAGCGACACGAGCGAGCGAGACGGGACGAGACGAGACGAGAGACGTGCAAAGAGGCAAGAAACATAAAAAAAAAAATAATAAAATTATATATATAAAAAATCCAAAAAAAAACGTGCAATATCAATAGTTAAAAAAAAGTCAAAAATAAAAACTAAAAAAATCGAACAAGAAAATTGAAAAGTCAAAAGCAACAAGTTTTGTTGTTGTTGTTTTAGTACTTGTTGTGTTTATTTTTTTTAAACACTATTATTATTTTTATTGTTGCTGCTGTTTGTTGTTATTATTGTTGTTGTGCGCTTAAAGCCAAAACGCGCGTGTCTTGGCCAAGTTTGAACCCAAAAAACAGCTGAAGAGCAAAGCGGCAACAACAAGCATTAAAAAAGTGTGTGTGTGTGTGTGTGTGTGTGTGTGTGTGTGTGTGTGTGTATCAGCCTCTTGCTAAAAAATAGGCGTGGCCATTTGTGGCAGCTGTTGCACATTTTTGCTTCTTTCACATTTTCACAATTTTCCCATTTTCCAATTTTGTTTTTTTTTTTGTCAATTATTTTTAGTGCGCATAATTTGAGAGGCAGCCGAAGACGAAGAATTTCTGACACGACACCTCAAAAAATGCACCTGAAAATAAATATATATATATACGTATATATAGCCAAAAGATACAAAAAGCGCCACAAAAGATACAAAGATACATTTAACCAGAAAAAAAAAACTAAATAAATAAATAAATTGTACTGAAAGCAGCAAAAACAAAAATAAAACACAACACAAATTCAACAAAAAAAAGCAGGTGGCGAAGACAGAGGCGTGCAGTAAAGGGGGGAGGGGGAGGGTGTTGCCAGAGGGATGCATGAATGAGAGGCGCAAGAAGACAGAAGCGTACCGATAAATTTGTAGACAAAAATAGCGCAAAACGCTAGACACTATTTATAAGGAGACGAATCTTTTTGTTGGAGAGCATTTTGGGCTATAGCTATAGCTATAGATATATAGATATAGATACAGATACAGATAAATAGATACAGATACAAAGATTGTGCATCGTTGTGGCCTGTTTCACTTGTGCACCAAATACCAGCCATGCTTATAGATCCTCAGACACTAAGCCCAACACAATGCCCATCTCTCAGTTTATTATAGATGGATAGATAGCTAAATAGCTAGATAGCTAGCTAGATACATTTATTTCTGACGTCTTAGAGCTCAAATAGTTCTCGCATAGCTAAGATACTTTTACTTTAACCAAAACTCAATGCGATAAACTTTCAAAAACAAAAAACACTCAAATTATGGAAAAAGATGCAAAACTTATTATGAAAATAGGTCACAAAATAAACTATAAATAAAACATACTTAATAAAACACGCTAACAAAAATACAACAAAAATAAACACAAAAGGGAAAGGGCACAAAAATAAAGTATACTTTATAGAATGGGCAAACAAATTAGTCAAAGACTTAAAGAATCAACAAGAACAAGAAATACTTTGAAAAGACTTTCGAATGACGCTTGAGATGATATCATATTAGACGATATATGTCAATTAAATGATTAGTTTATTTTATATCTTTCACAGTAAACATTTCTAGTTTTTTTTAAGAACATTATCTTAATTTAAATTAAATCAATACATTTTACAAGACTTTTAAGATGTTTCGTCTTGATTTTTAAACATATTTCATGAGATTTGTAAGTCAAAAATTCAAACTAAGTCAAAATATATATTTTTTTAAGATCATATGTTGAGTTTATTACCAAAAAAAATACGTGAATCTATTAAAAAAAAATCGAATACAAACATTTAATATCTTTCTATCCAGAAAAATTAATAAATTGTTTTTTTTTTTAAATTAAATTATTTTAATTTAACAAGATTGTGTTCATTTAATATCTTTTGATATCGTATCTAGAAAAAATGAACAATTTTTTTTTTCTAAATTAAATTATTTCAATTTAATTTAAAAGATTTTTTAGATTTAATATCTAGAAAAATATGCAACATTTTTGTTGAACGTTAACAAGATTATTTAGATTTTTAGTCATGATTTTTAAACATATTTATTGATGTTTTTAAATCAAATATTGTATTTTCGTGCTATTATTTTAAAGTCAGCTATAAATGATGGTAAAGTTTTTTGGTATAACAAATTTCAATATTTTATGCCAAATAGTTTTCCAGTAACTTAGTTACAAATGAAATATGCAAGTATTTTTAAATAGATAAACAGATAAATAGAAACAATATAAAAAACAAAACGAAAGATGAATAGATAAATTGGCAGAGCATTAAATACATATCTATATATATAAAAATCTTTGTTCTGACTGAGAATCAACGTGTAGGTCAAACGGTTAAAGTTAGAAAGCTGAAATTTTCACACAACATGGCTGAGTCAATTTTATCGTGATTTGTGAAATTTGACCTGTAAATGAGTCAAATTCGATGTCAAAGTTCAGGGAATTGCTCAGTATGAAACATTTTTTCGTTTCTTAAGATATTCCAACCAAATTCGGTTAAATATAAAGAAATATGAATAGGTAAATGTACAAATGTGTATAGTCAGATATTCTATATATTAAATTAATTTGTACACCCATTTTTTGTATCTTTTACAGTTTTAGCTCAAGTATCTTTTAGTTCACTTTAATACACTCTATAAATTCAGTAAGTAGCTCAAAGCGCTTAAACTATTTTTTTGCAGCAATTTGTTAACTGTTTAGTTCTATTTGAGTTTTCAAGTGTTAAATATGTTTGGGGGTTTTGGTTCATGGTTCGGTTCCGAACCGGTTTTATTTATTTCTTTTTTTTTTTTTTAATAGCTACAAAACTCATTCGAGCGCAACATGTTTATAATAATAATTTTGCAGCTTCTGTTGTTGGGGCAAATAAACACGACAACAACACACACAACAACACACACAACAACACACACAACAACACACACACACACACGCACACACACACTCAGCTGGTTGTTTGCTTAGAAAAAGAAATAAAGAAAGATGCAAGAAAAAAAAAAAAAGAAAAAGAAAAATAAGTTTATATCGAGTCAGCGGCTAGCGGCAAGTGGTTTTTGCTTTTTCTTGGCTTTGACTTTGACTTTGGCTTTAACTCTTTGAGCCGGTTTTTCCCGCAGTTAACTGTTAGTTTAACAGCCTTTTTCCCAGCCGTGGCAAATCTTGTTGCCTCTTTTTTTTCTTCATTCACCTCTTCTCCTCACTTCACTTCACTTCAATTTATTTCTTTTCATTTTTTTCGTCGTTTCATAATCGCTGTGTGTTTTGTGCCCGTTCATCTTTGTCTTTGTCTTTTTCTCAGTCTCTTCGCTCATTTTGCATGTCACAAAAATTGCCGTTCGTAAAGTTTTGCTGCCTTCTTTTTTTTTTTTTGTTGTCCATGTGTCTAAAAATATGCCACAAAAAAATAAATCCAAAAAAAATTAGAAAAATTGGAAAAAGCAAACACTAAATCTCTTTGTATTGTATTTTAGAAAATGAGAAAAACTCATGGAAAATTTTATATAAACCTATGTGAAATTGGAGGCTTTTTCATATGGGCTTTGGTAATCTTTAGTTTGCATGTAAAATTCAATCTCTTTGGAGTCTATAATTTTCATAATTAATTTGAAGTTTGAACAAAAATTCAACAATCTCTTTTGCATTTTATTAGTAACATTTTAAACTCAGAAAAGTGATGTTATTGCAAAATTTATGTGAAAGTTTCTCTTGATATTCAGTTAAATTTTGTGACACAAAGCTAAAACATAAATTCAAAGATAAATTTAAAAAATAAAAAATACATGCAATGGATGGGAAATAATTGGAGTTTTTAACACTCTTATGTTTATTATAATATTATTATCATATTATATATAATTTTTAAAATAAGAAACTTATACTGTTATTTGTAAATATGAAAACCAGTCTTAAACACAACTAAATTAATTTTCTCAAAAATAACTGAAATATCTAAATGAGACACAACAATCTTAAATCTGATTTAAGCTAATTTTAAAAACCTTATCTTTATATAAAATAAAAGCAAAGATCAAATCTAATTTGCATTAAGTTTTGATTTAAAAAAAAGATAGACTGATCGTATTGTTGGAAAACAGTATCAATTTGATATTAAATGCTTTTTAATTTTATTGTAAACAATTTCTTATCTTTTCTTTATTTTAAGAACTGAACATTTTTCAAAACAAATTTCAAAAAAAAAAATTCAGACAAGTATTTTTTTTTTAAGTTCTTTTGCAGACAATTTCTGGTTTAAAAAACTAAATTTAAAACATGCAATTTTAAACACAGAAAAATGTACTTTTTATTTTATCGTGAATAAAAGAAAAGCAGATTTTATTTTAAGATGTATTGTGAACAATTTCATGTTGTTTCAGTTTAATGATTTATTACTTAAAATGAAAAGCTAATAAATACGCTTTGTCATTATGTTTTGTGTTATTTGAAAAACTATCAATATTAAAATTTTGTCCTGTTCAAAACAATTTTAAAATAAAAATTTTAATTGCAATTGAAATAGACAAATATTTTGTGCTCTCAGACATTTGCACGTTGATGTTTCACCTGTTTTTCTACTGCCAAATTTTCTGTTGGCCAAATTGAAATAACAATTTTGTTGACTAGAGACAAATTTAAAAGCATTAATCATATGGCAACAGTTGTTGTTGTTGTTGTTTGTATTGATTGTTGTAGTTGTTGTTGTTTTGGCAGCAACAGTGTCAAAGCCAAATGTGAGCAACAACAACAACAACAACAGCTAATAACAACTGCAGCTGACTGCATTCGCTTTGGTCAGTTGAACAACAACAACTAAAACAATAACAACAACAACTCCGCACGTGTACTATGGGCCCGATGACAATTATTTTGGAAAAAAAGGCAATTTTTCAAGTTGTGCAATTTAATGATCTTTGAAAATACATCAGACATTGAAAATACATCAGACAAAAATGTTACATAATCCGAACTTTAACATTGCTCAGCACTGTTAGGCTAACAGCTCTGTTAAGCTAACAGAGATGTTACAAACGATGAGTGCACTTTAGTGTTAAACTAAGTTTTTAGGTTTTATTGAAGTGCGTTTCAACATTAATCCAAAATATAATTAACTGATATTTTTAATGGATATTATTTAGTGTGGTTTGTACTTTGTGTTAGTAAATCTGCATTATTGAAAATCAGCGGGTCTTGTGTTGTTCTGTGTGCTTTAAAAAGTTGCCTCAAAAATGAATTCTGAAAAAATAGTTTATCTTTGAGAGAACAAAACAAATGTGACTTTATTGCACATAACCTCTCTGTGAAAAGTATTGATTAAGCTAAAATGCGACAAAAAAAAAAAAGAAGAAAAAGAATATATGCTAATGTATTTGAACAGAAAAGACATCAAAAAATACAGGAAAAGTATATATTTCCATCCAAGACGCGTCTATAAACTGATTGTTCCTATGAAAATTAAATGCTATAGTTGACCGATTTTAATAATTTTTGGCCAATGTGTCTGGCCTATAATAAATAAGTTTGGTACAGATATCTTTGAAAACAATATGGTTTTTATACAAAAATAACTTTTTTCAACCCATTATTCATATGTTTACTATATCATATAGTTGTCCGATTTGAATTTTTTTTTAACAGAGGAAGCATAGTTTGAAAAACAAAAACTGTCCATATGCTTAAATTAAGAAAAAAGGCGGTGCCATGCCCACTTTTTACAGCACCATAACTAGACCAAAATATCTTGTTATTAATTTTTTTTTTCAAAAAATTCGTCATTGGGACCATAGTACCGTGGCAGCATTTCTTTTAATTGTTGTTTTTTTTTTTGTTTTTTTCGTTGTCTTTCGGCCTGCAATTTCCATTTCCATGTTGATTTCCATGCTTCGCTGCTTTAACTCCTCACACTCCACACTCCACTTTATGCCCCTCTCTTTCTTTCTCCCTCCCCCCCTGTCTGCCCTTGTTATGCCCGATCTTTATGACCAGCAGCCGGTCCCCTTTTTTATTATTTTTATTTTGTTGCTTTGCTTTCGGCAATTTGTGAGGTTTGTTACGCTTTAGCGGAATTGCGCCAAATAACTTGGCAAGCCTATTCAACACCAACAACAACAACAACAGCAACAACAATTAGAACAACTACAACAACAATAGCTACACCAATACTAGCCATAACAATAGCCAGCAAACACGTCACAATATATGAAAATTATTATCAAAAAAAAAATAAAATAAATAAATGCAAATCAAATTCAAAATGACATTTTCAATTAAATGTCGCAAATATTTTTGGCTTTGTTCTTAATTCTATTTATTTTCTTTAAAATTCTTCTCTTTTATTTATTTTCTTTTAAATGCTTTTTTTGTATTTATTTCTTTATTTTCTTTATTAATTTTCAATAAAATGCCACAAATATTTGCCTTTGTTTTAAACTCGTTTTTTTATATTTTTTTTATTTTTTGAATCAAAATTAAAGCAAATTAAATTCAAATAATTGAAATTTTCAATTAAATGTCTCAAATATTGGTCTTTGTTTTAAATTCTATTTTTTATCTATTTTCTTATAAATTCAATTTTTTTGCATTTATTTTCTTTATTTAAATTATTATCAAAATAAAAGCAAATAAAATTTGAATTAATATTTAGTTCATTTAATTTTCAATTAAATTCCATAAATACATGTCTTTGATTTTTATTCCATTTATTTTCTTTTAAATTATTTTTTGTAATTATTTACAAATTAAAGTTTTTGTTTATTTTCTTTTCTCATTTTCAATTAAATGCCACAAACATTTGTCTGTGTTTTCATTTATTTTATTCATTTCATTTATTTTATATTTGCTTTCTTTTTTTGTGTTTCTTTTCTTTATGAAAATTATTATCAAAATAAATGCAAATCAAATTCAAATTCAAATTTAATTTGTTTGTTTTAATTAATTTATTTTATTTTCCTTTAAATTCTTTTCTGTAAATTTGTTTTTTTAAATAGTTTTTGTTATTGTTAAATGAAGCAACATTCATTTTTTCTCCTTCTTCTTTTATCTTTTTTCCACTTTTTCTTTTCTCTTTTTTTCATTGTTGAAAAATGTTTAACAAATTGATTTGTGTTTTTTTTTGCTTTTTAGGCTTTTCCTTTTTGCAAATTTATGTTTGTTGCTTAGGAAAATTAAATGCACTTGATGGGTATATTGTTAGGAATAAATACCCTATAAATATATGCTATAGGAACTTAAGGCAAGATTAAGTTAATTTTGTAGTGGAAGATTTTCAGTTGAAATTTAATCATAATTAATTTAGTTAGATTTGATAAGTCTAGTTTAATAGTGCATCTGTATTCTCAAATGCCCTTGAAGCTGTTACAAACTGAGTGTCTAGCTTAACATGCCTTTATGCTTAGGGTATTTTCTTAAATATTATGATGGCGGAAAAAACGTTTCTTTAAATGAGTACAAGCAGAAATTATGGAAGCAGCTCTCTCACTCTAGCAGCTCCCTCTCTGTCTCTCCATCTCGTGCTCCCTTTTTTCCTCTCGCTCTCCGCCTCTTTTCTTTGTGTATTTCTTAAATAATCTCTATAACTAAAAATAGCAGCGCGTGTTTAGCGTCTTTCTCTCTTTCTCTCGACTTCTCGCTCTTTCTCTCCCTCTCTCTTTTACGCTTTTTCATCCTCTCAATTTTTTTTTTTTTGAAAATATTGAAAATTTTTGAATTTTTCTCTTTCAATTTTTTTTTAAATATTTTGCTGACCAAATTTGGTCAAATTGTTATAAACAACCAAAAAAAAAAAAAAAACTCTCGTTGGTAGCGAAAAATTGAGGAAGAGGAAGCACAAATTTGGACAGCTGTCAGTTGTTTTTACCGCAAGAAAAGTGGGGGGCGGAAAAGTGCGGTGGGAAAATTCACTTGACGTACTGAAACATTAAATGAAATTTCCAATTTTGATTTCTGCGTTGATGTTGCGTTCTTTTGCCACCCAAAAAAAAAAGTCAATTGCGGGCAAACGTTGCGTATACTTAATTTAATTATTGGACATTTCCACAACATATATTTTCAAATTGAAATTTGTTTGGGTTCCACTGTCGCTTTATTGTATCCTATATAGCTTAAGTACTTTAGATACAGTTGCCAGATAATGCTCAAAAAGATACAAAGTATCTGAGCACAAAGTGGAAAATGCTTTGAATATTTAAATTTCATTTGAGTGTTTGACTCTCCGTCAAAGAGTTCAGTTAAATATTATTTGTGACTACAAATTGAGCCATAAATCTATAGACTTATTATTCTAAAAAATTCGTCTAACATCAATTTTATATAATTTTTCTGTAATGCTTTCAAATTTGGTTTGAAAATTTGAAAAATTTCAATAATTACAAATGCTATTATAAAAAATGTCGAACAAAAAGAATTAATTAATTAATTATTATTGAATTTGATTATTTTAAAATTATATACAAAATTTAAAGTTGAAGTATTCAAAAAAAAAAAAAAAAAAAAAATCAATATAAATATAAAACTTTCAAAATAATGCGAATTATATAAAAATTATTTAATTATCCAATATTTGTTGCAAGAATTGGGAAAAACACAATCAAATCAACAAATATTTAAAAACTAATCATTAATCTCTTCCATTTGAATTTTAAATAAATTGTATACAAATTTATGTCAAGTTCAAGCGAAAACGATTTCTGTGGCACCCCTGAGCATTTAAAAATATTAGTTAGCTTAGGGATTCCTCAAAACGAAAAGTAAATGGCAGGAAATATTGAAATTAATTCGCTTTAAATGAAAGTCTAATAAAGTCTATTCTTTCGAAAATTTTTCAATTTTTGCAAAAAAATAAAATACACTTTAAGCGAATCTTACTGCTGGAATCATTGGGAAAAAGATATAAAAAGTCGAAACAAATTTTTTAAATATTTTAATGCTTCATATTGTAATAAAAAACATTTTAGTCCATTTCGAAACGCTAGTAGATATATTTACAAGCAGCTAAATAGATATATTTGCATAAATTAGATTTTAACTAATTAAGTAGTATAAAAATCACACCTGAATCTCTTTAAGATCAGTCGCAGAAATGAAAAAAAGAGAGCTGAAAACTGTTCGAAAACTGTAAATGAGTCATGGAAATTGGCGTAGTTATTGATTTAAAATGAGTTTGCGAGCATTTCGCATTTCCTCATTGTCAGCGAGATGTCAGAGATTGTTGTATGCGGCGTATGCGCAATGTGCTCAGCATTACGCATACGCCAGGTATGCTCTGTTGAATTCTGTTCAATTCACTTGAGTTTCGTTTCAGTTTGTTGTCTAACGTCGAAGCAGAAACAAGAAACAAGAAACACACACAAGAAGAGAGCAAATAATAATAAATAAAATACAAATTGGCGACACGAATTGAGAATTGAGCATTGAGAAAGAATCAGCCGGAAGATATTACGTCTGGCCATGGCTAAGGACGACAAATTGTTGGTTCCGATTTGTTTTTATTTCCTACACGTTGTTCTTGCTATTTTTTGTTTTTTTTTGTGATTTTGATATTTGTGCCTTATCATCGTTGATCAGGGTCGTAAATTAGCTTTTTTTTGTATTTCTATTTTATTTCTATTTGTTTTTTTTTTTTTTGTCTTTGCCGGCGAATGCGTTCATCGTCTGTATTTAGAGCCAAGTGTGTTAGCCAAAACAGCTGGAATAGTTTTTCTCATTTTCATTTCGCATTTTTCTGCTCTTTTTTAAACAAACTAAAAATTTATGCTGTTTCATTTGCACCTCAATTCTTGCAGGTAAAAACGACACGTATTAGCAGCAGCTACAGCAAAACTGGCAACAGCAGCAGCAGCAACAACAACACTAATAACAACAACAACAACAACAACAGGAAGACAACATTAACAACAACAACAACATCCTCAGCACCAGTTACACGCACAACTTGTGACATCGAGGAAATTTGGGACGAGCAGTTACTCAGGCAATTGGTAAGCTCAAATTATACATGTGTTCTTCTCCATTTAACCTCTGTCTTTGTCTGTTCCAATTCCACACGTTTCGCTCCTTAACTCTCAGGGTTGTCGCCCCAAATAAATATTTCAAAAATAGTTTATTTAATTGCAAAGAGTTTTATTAACATAAAAAATATACTTTTTTTCTTTTCAATTTAACTTCTGTCTTTGTCTGTTCCAATTCCACACGTTTCGCTCTTTAACTCACAGTGTTGTCGCACTAAACAAATTTTTCAAAAACAGTTTTTTCATTTGAAAAGAGTTTTCTTTTATATTTAATTTTAATTTGTTTTCTTTTTGAGAGAATAAGTAATTCCAACAAAAAAAATTTTATTATGGAAAAATTTGATGTCTGAAGACAACACTGGCGTTTAAGTTTTTAAGCTTTGTTATCGATAAAAAGCGATTGTATTATTGATAAACAGAAGCTAAAGTTTAACTTAGTTATCGAAAGCTAGAAGCGTAAGCTATCGATTCAGTTGTCTATCGATAGACCGACGGATAAATCGATTGAATTTATTAACGATAGACAGGTTTTACATTCAATAGCTTAGAAACGATTGATTTAAAGACTTTATTAGTTGATTCATAGAGTTTGATAACGACGAGGAAAATTAAAGCTATTAAAAGTAAACAATTTTATCAATATATCAAATCATTAAGAGAGTTTTTTTTATTGAAGAGCAAAAGATTTTGCATTTAAATCTTTTCTTATTGAAAAAATCAGATGAAAATGATCGATAATAGATTTTTCAAGATAAATTTTTTAAAGTTATTTTAAAACACTATTAAATACAAATTAGTTTAACATTTGGTTAAAGTAATCGTTATCGTTTTGACTTAATCATGTGAAATCGAAGTACGGAACAGACAAAAACAGCTCTGAAATCTTAGACATTTTTAAAAATATTTAAATCCGATTTGATTTCTCGATAACCGCAGCTGGAACAGGCCTCCACATACGAGGAGCGTCGCAAGATCCGTGCACGTTTACGCGAACTTATGGCGGAACGCGAAGGTAAGTCCTTTAATAATTCCCAAGCAGCTCTAAGCATTCTAATCTCAGCATATACCGGCACTAACCACTTAAAGGATAATGGCAGTCTCAGGAAGTGAAGCGTGAGACTTTAACGGGTTATCGGAGTCTATATATTCATCTAACTACATATCTATTCGATCTATTTAAGTAGATGTAGTTCACTTTCTACTTTCTCCATATATAAATCTCTTTCTGTCTCTGTGTCTTACCTAACTATAGCTTCTGATTTGTATCTTATAGATATGCAAACAGCGCATACTCGTTGCTAGACTAAAGTAGCTAGTTAAAAGTGATATTCCAGGCCAGGTATTGCAATTACTCGTCCGTCAGTTAATTATGTATTCATCAGTCATTCATTTATCTACATATTTCACGAATCATAATCATATATTCATCTAAAAACATCAATTTCAATTCGTCACTTGTATTCGTCAAATGTTTTTTTGTTTAAATTTTAATTTATTTTTAGTTTTTTCTTCACTCGCTACACATTTACTCGTTCAACATTCACTCGTTGTTTGTCTACTCGTCAAACATTCACTCGTTGTTTGTCTTCTCGTCAAACATTCACTCGTTGTTCACTCTCTCGTTAAACGTTTATTCGTTCGTCGTTCTCTCGTTAAGCGTTCACTCGTTTGTTCGTTCTATATATCTCTCGTTAAAACGCTTACTCGTTGTTCGTTAAAAAGCTTTAAAGCTTCTCGTTCTCTTCTTAAACAAGTGTTTACTTACTTGTTCACTCGTTGTTCATACTCGTTCCTTCGTTCTCTCGTTCTTGCCTACTCGTTACTTGTCTCATTAAAAGCCAAACATTTACTGCTTGGCTTTTGATTTGATCCACCCCAAATGCCCCCGTCTCCAAATTCCAAATTCGTTCTATAAACCACTCGCTGCGATGGCAACTCGTTGCTTGCTCTCGTTATCCAAAAGCACCAGCGAGTGCATACATATGTAGGGCAGCCCAAGTGAACGGCCTGCTCGACTTTGTCTTTCGACTCTTCCGACTGTTTATCTTGCTTTTTGTGTATACCCTATCCCGTTGTTTTGCTCGTTGTTCTTATTTAAAAAAAAAAAAAAAAAAAAAAAAAAAACGTCATCTCTCTTTCTCTATTTCTTTTTTCTTTCACTCTCACACATTCTTTTTTTTTTTTAAAACATTTGCAATGAAATATTTGTGCGTTGCGCGTTTTTAGAGCAGAAAATTTTAAAGGCGGGCGGTGCAAAGGCCGCTGCCAAAGTGGAAGAAGAGGAGAGCAGCGCCAGCGAATATGAGGAAATAATTGAGGAGGTAACCGACGACAGCGACGAAGAGGCGGAGCAGGAGCAAGAAGTAAAGCAACCCGCAAAGCCAGTGGAAAAGCAGCAAACGGAAAAGCAAGTGGAGTCAAAGTCAAGCACAAGCACAAGCTCCAGTTCCAGTTCCACCAAGTTGGTGGAGCAAAAGTTGGCCAAAGTTGAGCTAAGCAAAGCGGTGGTGCAAGGTAGCACCGTGGTGGACGGTCAACAGGGTGAGTCCCTGCCACAAACGCCACAAAAGCCAGAAGCACAGCCAGCAGCAGCAGCAAAGGCAGCAGCAACAGCTGAATTAGGTGCAGCAAAATCAGCAGCAGCAACAGCTGAATTAGGTACAGCATTGAGCAATAGTGTTAGCGTCAGTTCTAGTAACAAATTGAGCCATAGCAATAGCAATAGTTCACATAGCATTAGCCAAAAAACAGCGAGTGTTGTTGTTAGCCCGAAACCAACGATAAAAGACAACAAAGAGACGTTGACAGCGATGCAGGCACAGCAGCAAGTGAAACGATTGAGTGTGCCACAAAAAGAGGATTCGGGCACCGAAAGCGGCGAAGATTTGCGACTATTGGCCGCCGGTTTGCGCGACACGTTGCAACAGCGCAGCGGCAGCAGCGGCAACGATGCGAATCGCGGTTTACTGGAGGAGGTGACCGACGCACTCAGCCGCCTCGAGTGCAGCCTCAAACTGGGCCAAGAGCTGGCCGTCGATGGCGGGCAGCGTCAGGCGTTGCTTTCGCTGATAGCGCGTCTACAAAGCGGCCTCAGTGCCACCGGCCTGCCGCTAGAGTCGAGCACAGCGGCCGACGAGCACGACAGTCCCGATCCGGAGTCGAGCAACCGTCAGCGATTCGCGAAGCGTCGGCAGCGCAACAGTCGGCACACGGTGGGCGTGAGTCGCGAGGAACTCGCCGATGCGCGACGCTACATGGAGGACATGCTGATGCTCAATCCGCCCCAACAGTCAGCGGGGGGCAGTCAGGCCAGTGTAGTGCCCAATCCGACCGTCACAGCGGCCGTACCGCTTGAACGCGTTGCCAGCACGAGTGCGATTGTTGGTGCGCCCAGCACGCAACTCTATCGACCCAATCAATTTGTGGCCAACAACAACAACAACAGTAACAAGCTCAAGCCCCACACTAACAATAACAATAGAAGACCCTTGTCGGGTGATTATGGCATTAGTTTTGCCAACTATGAGGCGGCAGCAAGCAACGTTATGGACTCAACGAATCAGGCACCCAGATTCAATGGCACCAAAAAGCAGCTGATGAAACGCGCCAACACCATCGATATACCCAAGGCCAAGGCCAAGTACAGCTCGGCGGATTGTGACACCGACTCGGAGCTGGAGGAGCGCAGCAATACGGGTCCCAATTTGGGCTTAAAGCGTGCGGTTCAGGTGAGCGTAAAGCGACGCGTGCAGCATGTGGTGCCGCCGTTTGAGCCGAAAACCGAAAATGATCACAAGTTTTTGGCATTCATCAACAAGCAGAATCATCAGGGCGGCTTGGGCTGGGCGGGCGCGCGTTCCGTGTCCAATTGGACGCACAAATTCGGTAATATCAAGCACACATTTGAGACGGGCGTGGCGGCGACTGCCACCAAGGGTAAACCACCGCAACCGCCAACGCATCACTATCACAATCAACGGGAGCAACAGCAGCTGCAGCTGCAGCGCGCGCAACAGCAGCACGAGCAACAGTTGCTGCGGGAGCGTGAACGCGAGCAGCAGCAACAGTTGCAGCTGCAGCAGCAACAGCAACAGGCGCATTTGGAGCGTCAACGTCGCCAGGAACTGGAACGGCAGCTGCGCATCGAGCAGGAGGCGCGCTACGAGCGCGAGCAACGCGCGCGCCTAGAGCGCGAATACTATGAGCAACAGTTGGAGCGACAACATTTGGAGCGGCAGCAGCAACTCGAACGCCAGCGACAGCAGCAGGAGCAACTGGAGCGACAGCGACGTCAGGAAATGGAGCTGCGCATGCAACAGCAAAGGGAAAGAGAGCGCGAAAGGGAGCGCGAAAGGGAGCGCGATAGAGAGCGCGCTGAGGAGCAGCCGCTCAATCAATTTATACACGCACCACAATCCGTTTTTCGGCCCATCGAACAGGGACAAGCGCCCGCGCCCAACATTTACAAGCCCATTGCCCAAAAGTCCGCCAGCAATTGGCAGTCGACAACAGCAGCAACAGCAGCAGCAAGTGGGCGTGGCAAGCCACAAACGCATCTGCAAGCGCGTCCCAGTTACAGCAATACACCGTCGCCCGCATCAACGACAGCCACCTCACCAATTGGTCTGCCTTGGGTGGCCAAGCCGCGTGTCGATAACAGCGATTTTAAGCGCAAGGCGCATCACTTTGAAGAGCGCTCGCTGCGCGACAATCTCGAGCAGCAGCAGCAACAACCGCCGACTGCTGTCTATGTGCAGCGTCACAATTCCTTGCGCTCAAAGGCGGCGCCACCAATGGCATTGAGTGAGTTTAAGAAGCGTCCATCGCTGCCCAATGCAATGCAGCCCGAAATGCAGCTACCGTATGCAGTGGCACCACCTCCACCAGTGGTACCACCACCACCACCCACCAACATAAGCTTTACCTATGCGGATTATGCGCCCGCAACGACGCGTCGTGTCGCCAGCAATTTAAGCAATTATCGTAGTCAACCGTGTTTGAGTAGCGCCGCATTGGAGACACTGACAAATCCACTGGCTGCACCACTTGTGCTAACCAATGCGAATCCCACGTATTTACCCACTCAAACTACGCGTCATTTTGATTTCAGCAGTCCCATTGATAGTCCAACAAGTTGTTTGACGGCGCCCATTATGACGGACACCAATACGGATGATGATTTGGATTTGGATTCGGATCACAATATGCACGAGTATCGTGCGGAAATCAAAGTGATGCGTAAACCGCGCAGTCAGACAGCGGTTACGGTGGCTGGACGTCGCACCGCCCACATGAGTGACGATGAGGTCTTTGGCCGCAATTCAAGAGCGGCCAAATCGCTGCTTTACACCATGAAACAGCTGGGCGGAAGTGGAAATGGAAGCGCAGCAGCTGCAACTGCAGCGAGTAAACCCACACTGAGAGCTTCAAACACCAATGCGGGTGTACCAGCGCTGGTACCGCCCTTAAGCGCGCCCAGTTCGCCCAGCAAACCGGCTTGTCTGTCGCCCGATGGCCGGCTGTACCAGGCGCCATTGGTGGAGCCACTTTTTCCGCAGCTGAGCAACTTTGAGGCGAATCGCAAGCCGCAATATCAGGCAGCAGTACCACAACCGTCACAGCCAGCCAATTATGCGGCTGAGGCGCAAACCAGCTATGTGGTTACCTATCCCTTGGATGATTCAGCGGATGAGCAAGAGTCCAGTTTGAGTTTAAGTCGCATGCGTCGCAGCTCGGAGCATTCAAATGCCAGTTCCAGTTTATCGATGACCAGCTGGACGGCAAATCCAATGCATGTGCAGCAGACGGCAGCAGCAGCAGCAGCAATCCCACCACCACCACCTGTGGATCGCAGCAATAAGCCGCAATTGGCGCCAAAGCCACAACAATCACAACAATCACAGCAGCAACATCAGCAACAGCAGCAACAATCACGTCCTAGACTAAGCACAAGAAGTCACACAATCAGTGAGTCCATGATGAGTCCAAGCAGCAATGCTGAGACGGCACCAGCACTACCAGCACTACCAACACTGCAACAACGTGTCATCTCAACACAGCAGCAACAGTTGCTGCAACAACAGGAGCTGCGTCGCAAGAGTTTGGGCAATGTGTTGGAGCAACGGGAAAGTCATCAGCATAAATTATACTATGAACAGCAAGAGTATAAATCCTCAGCACCAGCCGATACGCCCGATATTGTCAAATCATCGCTGCCCAAGGAACAGGCGCCATTATTAAAGAAATTTGGGCCACCACAACGACATCACTATGTGCCCAATGCCTATCAGAGTCCGCAGCTGAGCAAGCAATCCAGTCAGAGCACCATTAACATTACCACCAGCATACAACAGCAACAGCAACATAAGCCAATTATTGTGGAAACGCCAGCAACACCGCAACCACAACAACAACAACCAGCAGCAGCGAATGTGGAACAAACGCCAGAGGAACAAATACCCAGAAATATTGTTTTTAATAATGTGAATGCATTCAGTTCGCTGAGTCGTCGCCAGCACGAGGAGGAGTTGCTGTTGCAACACCAACAGTCCAGTAATCATGTTGCTGCTGGTGGCTCTCGAATGAATCGTTTAAGCAAATGCGATTCGTGGACACAGATTTGCAAACAGCAGCCACAACAGCAGCAGCTGAGCAATGGTACAGCTGGCATACGCTATAATCAACCGTCCATTGCTGGTGGCGAATTGCGACGCACCAAATCGGGTCACTCGTTGGCAGTGCCCAAATTATATGAGGCGGGCATTGACAAAGAGCAAGTGGGTCAAAAGCAACGCACCGTCGCTGCCTATTTCTCTGGCCAAAAGTCACCCACTGGACCCAACGGGCAGTTTGAAGAGTTACGCACCACAACAACAACAGCATCGACAACATCGCAACGCAAATCGGCTATAAATCGCACAAAAACAAGTGAAAAATTATCGGCAGCACGCAAATCGTTAAGTTCATTGAATTCGCAATCGAATGGTAATGTTTCGATGGCGGGTCTTTATCGTGTTGCTGGTGGTGTGACAGCTGCTGGTGCAATGGTTGCTGCTGGTGGTGGTGTTGGTGTTGGTGTTGGTGGTGGTTTGAGTCGCAGTGCAACAATGCCTCACATAGCGCATCTCAATTTGTTGGACGAGAGCAATGTGGAGGATGCATTCGAGCAGTTAATGTTGGGCGCTTAAAAAATTACGATTTATCGATAATCGATTAATCGATACAAACGTTTATCGATAAAAACGTATATCGATAATACACAAGCACACACTCCCACACAGCAGTCATTCCAGTTTGAGCCGCCCAGCGAGACGCAACTGGACCCAACAAACGACACGCACACACACACACATAACGACAACGAAACTGTAACTGTACTGATTACCGATTACCGATTAACGTTTACTGTTAACTGTTTTACCGTTGAAATACACGCTACTGTTATTTTGAGCGTAGATTTTTTTTTTTTTTATGTAGGCTTTGTTTTTGTTTTAGTTCCAACAACAACAACAAGTCACTTAATCCCCCCCACCCAACAATTTCTAGTCAGCACGAAACGTTTCAATTTCAAAACGTTTCGTTTCGTTTCGTTTCTCACATTGTTTCTTGCGCTCAATTCGGACGAGTCTTAGGAGGGACCACAAAAGGGTTTTCCTTTTTTTATTCTGATTAAAAATTGAAATTATATTAAATTCATACACACACACACGCACATATACATATACATATATATGTATGTATATATAAATTCAACACACTGCCGAGTTTGCTGAGCTGCTCCAACCGCAGGATGCCAAAAACAACAACAACAACAACAGAAACAACAATAACTGCAAATTTATTTCGATAAATACTTTTTTGCACAAGTGAAATTTGCAAAATAAAAACAGCAGCAAAAGATGAAGCACTTGATAACCACAAAATTTGTGAGTGTGAGCAAATACCAAAAAAAAAAAAAAAATACCAAATGTACAAACAGCGTTGCCACCTTGTTTAATTAGCGCGTTCCATGTACTTACAAATTGCTACCTACGCCCGCCCGGCCTAACTGCATACATCTTATTTTATATATACTTTATACTTATATACACATCTTTTTATCTATATACATCAATATATATATATATATCAATTCGTATATTTGTTTTTTTTTGCCTGCCCCCATCCAAGAATTCTGTATAAAGTTTAGTTTATTAGTCAGCGCTTTTAACGTTTTGTTTACGTTTCCGTTTCCGTTACGTTGCAATTTTACGTTACGTTATGTTATCGTTACGTTGGCTGGTTGATTGGTTGGTTGGTCCAGCAAAAAACAAACAAACAAAATAATAAATATATATCAATAATAAAGTATACAAAAATATTACACACACTAAATTTAAATCCCATGTTGTCCCTCCTGTTTTCTAAATATATTGGACTGTTTTTGTCTCTTTTTTTTCTCTCTCTCTCTCTCTGTCTATTTTTGACTCAGTCTTTTTTTTGTACATATACCCGTCCCAATATTTTTTGTAACAGCTCAGCTGCAGTTTGCTGTGCTATCTGTTTCTTTGCTTTCTACGCCAAACAATTTTTATTCGCATGTTGTCAACGTTTTTCAATATTTTTTTTTTGTCTTATGTATATTTTTTTATACCCGTTTCTTAAAAATTAAGTAAAAGGGTATATTGTATTCGTTGTAATGTATGTAACAGGGAGAAGGAAGCATCTCCGACCCTATAACGGATATATATTCTTGATCAGCATCAACAGCCGAGTCGATATACCCATGTCCGTCTGTCCGACTGTGTAGAGCTACCAAATTTGGCACACAGACTTCTAAAAACCCCACGCACCGTTTTCAAGATATTAGAAATTATTTACTACTATTATTACCTATCATTCTACTAAATCGTTTTAAGATCGGACAAATAGAAGGGTGGTAATGGCTGATTTAACTTTCAAGCCATAAAGCTGCCCAAAAGTATGCAATATATAAAATATTTTACGTTTATTGAAATAAGTAACGGGTATCCTAAAGTCGGGAGCTCGACTATAGCCTTTTCCGCTTTTTTATAAATTTATAAATAATTTTGTTGTGCATGTCTTCTTGTTTTTTTTTAATACTGTAGCATTTAAGTAGTCGTAGTCGTAGTCGTAGTAGTTGCACCACCAGCACCACCAGCGAAATCACAGACACCAACCACCAAAAATCGCCCAGCAATGCCGCAACCAAAAACCATCAGCGGTCACCTTTCGTTATCTTTTTCATCTTTTTTTAATTCAAATTTCTTTATTTTATTTTTTTCATAACTTTTTCTTTATAATTTTTGTACTCTGTGTGTGACTTTTTTTTGTAAATCTTGTGTTTTGGAACGCGTGGCATGGAACAGCCGCTTGGCAGAGTTGCCATACTGCGCGTGTTTCGTTTGACAAACAATTTTTTAATCGATTTGTGTTAATATTTCTGTAGTGTAATTTAGCGTGTTTTCTAGATTGTTGCCTGCTCTCTAGATTAGATACAAAATAAAAAATTAATATTATATAAATAACATTTCTAATATTTAATTTCTTTCTACACATTTTCAATAACCTTAACTGTACTGATAATGATATTGTTTATATATTGTTGAATTGAATTTTTGAATGCATGACTAATTGACTTGACTAATTGTTGTAATTATTGCTTCTTTTTTCTTCCCCATTTTTCTCTCGCTGACCAAACAACAACAACAACAAACACAAAAAATCGTCTAAAATAATTTCTTCAATAAACACAGCACAACACAAGCAACAAAGCTCAACGACCAGTGAACGCACCGAGACAAAGTCAAAGGATGGCGGCGCAGTTGTCACCACAACAACAACAAAGGGTACGTATGTAATATGGCAACCCTGTTTTAAGCAGCGCTGTCATAAATTATCGATAATTTCCTTTTTCTGATCTTTTACTCCGTGAAGTTCACATGTAATAAAAAACTTAATATGGGCATTTCCAGAAAAAAATCCACCTCGCCCAAAAACGTAAAACTGATCAAAACTCACATCTTGTGAATGAAAAATGTATTCAAGTTATTTTTTTAAAATCTTTGTTATTTATTTAAGCAATATACGCTAGAAGAAATGCAATAGGATAGATTCTACATTGGAACAAATTCACTTTTTCTATATTTTTGCCCACTCTCTTGAAAATTGACTTCCAAAATGGAGTATTGTAACGATAACACTAAGTAAGATTGTACCATGAACCATTTTAATACATATATATATAGATATATTGAATGTTTAATTTAAAACAAGTTTCACAAGCTGGAACAAACTAGGTGGAATACTTGTCACGTTCGCGATGTTGTAAAACTTGTATAATAAATAATAGTATTATATCAAAATAATACCTTCAAATGGAAACTACATTATTTTTATTATGGTTTAAGAGTAATTTGTTCCAAATTACCCGACACATTTCTTGACTTTTGCATTTGTCAAGATGATGTCAAACATGATTTTCATTTTTCGTCGCGTTCGCTATGCATTGTTTTCTATAAATAATTCGAAAACGACAAGTCTTCAAAGCTTGTCTTTTATAATAAAAATAGTGTTGATAAAATGCATTAAACATGTGAGAAAACATTTTTGGAAATGTCAACTTAAGCCATTTTTTTTTTAATGTCGTGTTCTCGAGACTGGAAATACCCACATGTATATCTAGTTAATATTTTTATTAACTTATTATTTACTTATGTGTCTTTTAGTTACCACACGCACTGTGAGCGGCAGCGCTGCCTCCAAAAACATTTCACCGCTGGCCAAATTCAAGCAGCTCGATAAAGCAGCTGCCCAGCAGCAGGCTCAAAAGTAAGCAACATTTTCTCAAATAAATACTTGTAAAATACTCAACGAATATTATTGAACAGCAAAGTACACACATATATTGTAGACAACATTTTTGTAAAGAACGCACACAATTTTCTAAAGGGAATGCAAACAAAATGTGTGCAACTTTTGAACTTAAATTCAAATTCAACTGACTGCAGCCTGATCTCTGGCAACGCTGCACAGTGGGGCCTTTGCTGATTTTACGTTGCAAAAATCGTAACTTTTGAACCAAATGAGATAATCGAATAATTTGAATGGCGTATGATAGATAACTCTTCAACCTATGAAATTAGCACTTAAAAAAGGTGCCACGCCCCCTACATACTTAATTAGGGGCTATCAAAGTTGAAATTTGTGAAATTTGTGAAAAAAATAAATTTTATGGCACCTAAAAATAAATATTTTTTAAAATTTTTGTTTTTTTTTGTTTTATTTTTAAGGTTTTTATATTTAAAAATTACTTTCAAAAAATTTGAAAACAATTTTTTTTTTTTTAAAATTTTTTTTTGTTTTTCGATGTGAATTATCAGAATTTCATATGTCGACCTAATTCCTATGACATCTATATGATATAGTAGTCCGATTTCAACCAATCTGACATATTATGAAGCTGCGGTAGTCTTCTACATCCAGACCAAATTTGGTTCAAATCGGACCACTATATTATATAGCTGCCATAGCAACAATCGTTCGAACTATGCAATTATGCCGCGTGTTTTTATTGTGAGGTTGAATTAGTTTTTTTGATTTAACGTAAAAGATTGGATCCAGCCGGGTATATAACCATATATATTTATTTAGAGAAATGAATACTGAGGCGTTTTTAAGTTAGTGTTCTGCGATCCATTTGGATCCATGAGAGTTTTCGTCTACCAAAGTTCAAAAATATTCCAAACCTAGTGATTTTTAAATTTAAATTGGTCAACCTTGAAAGGTTGTACTACCCACAATTTTTACTTGATGTAAAATTCCTTTCTGGATTCTTAATCGTTAAAGAATTCTCTATCGAATCCGTATATTACTTTTTCCGAACGCTTACCCAAAAAAAAATATTTTTTGCCAAGTTGTTCGGCCGGCGGTCCTGCAAAACACTAGATTTTGACTATTTTTGAACTTTGGTAAACGAAAACTCTCATGGATCGAAATGGATAGCAGAACACTAACTTAAAAACGTTTCGGTATTCATTTCTCTAAGTAAATATATATGGTTATATACCGGGCTGGATCCAATCTTTTACGTAAAATCTAAAAAACTAATTCAACCTCACAATGAAAACACGCGGCATAATTACATAGTTCGACCGATTGTTGCTATGGCAGCTATAAGAAATAGTGGTCCGATTTGAACCAAATTAGGTCTGGATATATAAGACTACCCCAGGAAATAGGAATTAGGTCGATATATGCAATTCTGATAATTTACACCGAAAAATAGAAAATAATTTTTTCAACAAAATCTTAAAAAAAAATTTTTTTTTTAACTTTTTGAAAGTAATTTTTAAATATAAAAACACTTAAAATAAAACAAAAAAATTCAAAAATTTTAAAAAATATTTATTTTTAGGTGCCATAAAATTAATTTTTTTTCACAAATTTCACAATTTTCAACTTTGATAGCCCCTCATTAAGTATGTCGGGGGCGTGGCACTTTTTTTAAGTGCTAATTTCATAGGTTGAAGAGTTATCTATCATATGCCATTAAAATTATTTGATTATCTCATTTGGTTCAAAAGTTACGATTTTTGCAACGTAAAATCAGCAAAGGCCCCACTGTGCGCTGTTGCAATTGCAGCTTCATTGATTGATCTGGCAGCGCCATTTGTTGTCATTTTGCTTGCACTCCTTTCTCACACACACACACACACATTTGGTGCAGGATCACAATATACTCACACACTCAAAAAACAAACAAACAAACACACACACACACACACACACATAGTCACTCACTATAGTTTCGCCTTATTTGTTGACTCGCATTCTCTGGTGTTGGTGATCGGCAATAAATGTCTCCTCCTCCTGTCTTCTTCTTGTGCATAGGGCTTGAGGTACATTTTTGTAATTTGTCTTTTGTCTCGCTCTGTCTCTCTGTCTGTTTCTCACTTCCTTTCGCACCTGTCGTCTCTCCCCAAAAACAGCAACAAGAACAACAACAAAGATTTAGTTTACACACACATACAGAGGCATAGTTATATACTACATATAAGAAAATAGTTATATATATATATACACATACAAACATATATATATTTGTTGTTGTTTCCTGCTAACACAAACACACACACACACACACACATACACACACACATAAGTACAACAAATATTTATGTAATAAATAAAAAAAAAAAGGAGAAAGTTGATCTTCGGCACACCGAATATTTGATACCCTTGCAGAACACTCTATTTAAATAAATATTTTTCAACTCAAGAATTGAGGAATTAATTAATAATAGTTTTTAAAAAATGTTTATTTTCAAATGAGTCAAATTTAAGAGAATTATAATCTTTAAAAAAATGTTTTTTTTTTTTATTATTTTAAGAATCGAGAACAGTGGTTTCCAAAATGACAAAAGCCTATCCTATAGGATAGCCGCTTAAAGTGCTGCCGGCGTAGCTGCCGACAGAGAGAGAGAGAATATGCGTGTTCTATGAATAGAACGCGTTGTCCTCTTACGACGCGTGTCTTCGGCATTTTGTGCACTCACGAAGCATCTGATTGGCTGGCTGATCCTTTTCGATGTCAGTCGCTGTGCCGCGTTCAATGAGAGAGCCGACTGCACAGCGCTTGACTTTTATCATACACTGCAACTAATGCTCTGCTCTCTTTATGCTGCCAACTGTAAGGATGCGACAAGTGGACTATGCTTTCATTTCATTCTTTCAGTGTAAAGCCGGGTATCCAGCACCACGGCAAATAAAAATTCCTGCCAAACTTGGCAGAAATTTTTCGATTATAATTTCGTTGCTTGAGTATCCAGCAACTTGAGCGATATCCACAAATAAATATCGATAAATGGCCTATCGACAGAATTTGTGGACTGAGAGAACAGCTGATGTACAGGATTATATTGTCGACAATTATTTCGCTAGTGTCGTTCAAAAAATTGGAAAATAAAACTGTGCGCAAAACTAAACTGTTTTTGGAACAATATTGTATATGCCGCCACCAACACAATCACTTTATCGTCAGAGTTCATTTTTTTTTTTAAATTAGTTAAGCTTTCAAAATTGGCGCTGTTTACAAAACACAGCTGTTTTATTTATGTTCAACACACACGAAATAACTAGCAAATTCCTGACATCCGGGGTGCTGGAGACAGGCCTTAAAGCAGAAAAAAAAATTTCGTTAACTTTGTTTTTCGCTGCTACAATGTTTTATTTTGTGAGTTTGGATACCACTGATCTAGACTCTCCTCTCTCTCTCTCACTATTTCCCTTTCTCTCTCCCTCTCTCTCTCCCTCTTCCACTCTCTAATTTGAATATACATATATTTTTACTAAATTCTTTGAGCGTAATTGTTTTTAAATTAAATAAAAATCAAATATGTGAACTTTGTATTTTATTAAAATAATTACTCGAGTAACTGCATCTATGCACAAATCTTATACCATCTGCAAGGGTATAAAAAAACTGAAAAAAAACGAAAAACACAACATAAGAAACATCAAAAAAAAAAAAATAGAAATAAAATTAAAATTAAAAAAACCAAATAAAAATGAAAAATGAGAGTTTCGCTAAAACGTCTGCCCTTGTTTTTGTCTCCAACCATGTTGTTTGTCATTTGTTCAGATCATCTCCAACAACACCCGCGACCCCCGGCGGTTCAGCGCAACCGTATTTCAAATTTACCGATCCGGCATTAAATGCGCGCGCCGCCACTGTCAAGGATCAGCTTCTACAGTGGTGTCAGCACAAAACGCAGGAATATGAGGTATCCCAAACAACCTAAAAAACAACAAACCAAAATATACCAAAAAATACCAAACAAAAAAAAACCAAAGCCACAGCCGTTAGACCGTTATATTTGTTATATTCCTTTCTTTTTTTTAATTTTGATTTTCTTTAACTTGATTTGCGTTTTGTATTTTGCCTTTTACTGCCGTTCGTTTTTTTTAACAAAATCTAACGCTTAGGCCCAACAACGAGCAATAACAAAAATAATAATAAACATGAAAAACCAACAACAAAAACAAAATTGAAAAAAAAAAACTAAAACCAACAACAACGCTTTACTTTTGGCTGAGCTTTTTGTGCAAATTCATCTACACACACAAACACACGCATACAAACACATACATACACACACACACACACAAACGCACGCATTGCAGCTTGGCTGAAGATGCAAATGAGATGAAATATGATGACGAAGAAGAAGAAGCAAAACAGCAGTTATTATTTACATGTTTGTTAGAGCTGGAATTAACATCAATTATATCGATTGATAACGATTAAAATAAATGCGATAAAACGATTGTCAATAAATATACGGTTTGTTACCACTGTTGCCATTTCTGACCGTTAAAGCAAGCTAGATTTGAATAATCCAATTTTAAAGAAATAAGTTAATATAAAAATTTATGCTTGTGTTTTTTAGCTTATTTTTATTTTAGTTGCATTCTAATCATTAATTTTATTTTATTTTGTAAACTTATTCCTTTAAAATTGGATTATTCAACATGCATTCAACATATCGATAGTATATCGATGTTTTTGCAGCTCTACACTTTACCGCTTTTATTACTGTTACCGTTACTGCCACTGTTGTTATTGTTGTTGCCATTTGCTTCGTCTGTTGCTTTTGGGGGAAAACTGGATTTAAAATGCAACAGTCAACCAAAAATCGCTTAAATGTCGCTGCTCAAAATAAAATAAAAACAAAATAAAACACTAAAAATTTGAAAATGCAAGCCAAATGCTGTGCACCGTTATATTACCCCCTCCCCCCCCTCTTAACCGTTTCCAACAATTTAAGCGAACAAATTTATTGAGAAAGAAAATGTGTTTGAATGTAATTCGCAGAACGTGCAAATAAGCAACTTTAGCTCGAGCTGGTCAGACGGCTTGGCCTTTTGTGCGCTGATCCATCATTTCTTGCCAGATGCATTTGATTATAGTAAACTAACGAAACAAACTCGCCGACACAATTTCGAGCTGGCCTTCACTGTTGCTGAGTAAGTATTCTACTGCATTTTAGAGGTGAAAACTATCGATAGTCAGCTATATTATTTTTCAAAAAGTCTATAACTATCGATAGTGTGTTAATTTGAACAAACATGGACATTTCCAGAAAAAGGTCCACCTCGCCCAAAAACGTAAAATTTATCAAAAACTCACATCTTTTTGGCCATTATAGTGTTATAAAAAACTATCGAACACTATCGATAGTGCAGGCCTGCCATCGGTGGCAGCTCTATGGCGCTAGACCATCGATAGTAGCGATAGTGCCAACGATAGTTCTCCACCTCTAACTGCATTTATCCATATATCGATATGTGTATGTCTTATATGTAATATTAATCGATAAATTTTATAGTGAGAAAGCTGGAATTGCGCCGTTACTGGATGTGGAAGATATGGTGGAGATGAGTCGACCCGATTGGAAGTGCGTCTTTGTCTATGTGCAGAGCATCTATCGTCGCTTTCGCAATTGCCAGTAAACAGAAAGAGAAGGAATGAAGCAAGAGGAGAGAAGCAGCAGCAGCCGAACAAAAACAAACAGCACGTGGTGGGCCACAAGAACAACAACAACAACAACTACACATCTATTCATTAAATCATAAGCAAGAACACAATTTAATTACATATTATCCACATCCAAACTAACTTATATACAAATGGCAGGCTCGTCTTGAATTTGAATTTCAATTTGAATTGAACAGCAAGAAAATTTCTACGTTTTTTGTGTTTGTTTATCCATTATTATCTATTTTTTTTTACTATTATTATTATATTATTATTTGTTATTGAACTTAAAAAAAAAAACTATGCAATAATTGTTGATTTTTTTGTCATAATTTTAAATATATAAAAAAAAAACAAGAACAACAATTGCAAGGCGCAAATTTTACTAACACCGCAGAGTTGAAGAAGTGAGCATTAAACAAAAAATATTAATTATATACACACTCAACTTACAGCGAGCGAAATTACGAGC
This sequence comes from Drosophila quinaria, assembly GCA_035047525.1. Taxonomy (NCBI): domain Eukaryota; kingdom Metazoa; phylum Arthropoda; class Insecta; order Diptera; family Drosophilidae; genus Drosophila; species Drosophila quinaria. The sequence continues at coordinate 35,331,966 of JAWNPO010000455.1, forward strand.
AAATTACTAACTCGCAGCAGCGGCAAGCGATATATGCGATATCAAAATAAAAATAAACAATGTATTTACAACTAATATTAACATTGAAAATCAAATGTGTTTTTTTTTTTTGTTTTACGTTACATTGGGAATTTAAATCTTTACAGCGCTGCCAGCTGTTAATGATCTGGCAACACTACACTGGCTCGATCGGGCGAGCAAACGGTTAACCGCTAGTAATTTATCGATGTGATGTTGGCAGAGAATTTTGTATAGCTATAAATTTATCTGCAGCTAAAATGAACATTGACAATTTAATGGGTTTTTCTTTGCGTTACTTAACGATGAACTAAAAACGGCGTAAGTTAATAATCAAACAAAATTTTTTGTAATGTTTACTTTTCAAAATTTTATCAAAAATGTAAAAAAAAAAATTCAACTTTGAAGTTACAGATTTTTCCTCATAGTCATAGCTATGAATGGGCTGACAAATGGTACTAAGGCCTTTTTTTCTTAAGTCAACCGAAAGCCTGAAAAGAACCCAAAAAAAGTATATGCATAGGAAATAAATTTTTTTTTTTTGCTCCATTACATGTTATCTTTTTTTACATGCATTTAGTTTTAAAAATAAGCCAATTAATATAAATAAATAAGTTGAATACAAAGACTATGCTCAATTCAAAGATGGACTGCTCTAAACTTGCCTTCATAAAGAGTAAAATTTCTCTCTTGACATTTTTTGGAAAAATACTTTAACTTTGACTAGCATAAAATGCTTCAACCATTTCCTAATTAAAAAGTATAAACACTATTCTCAAACGCAACAACTGTAAAATTGATTTTTGCCACGAGTTTTCGGGAATCGAGCCACAGTGCGATGTTAAAAAATTCAAAACTTTATGATGTGTGAACAACTCGATCAGGCCAACAATCGGCAACTTATCGACTTCATGCTGCCAGACAAATTTTAAAGGTAAAAAATGTATATACAGCTATTAAAAGTCTTCAGTTTTTTATTTTGTTTTTTTTTTTAAATATATTTGCACAGTTTCACAACCTTCTCTATCAGCGCTTTCTTCAAAAGTAAAGCAAGCATCGAAGCTCGTTGTGTCGATTAGAGGTGGAGAACTATCGATGGCACTATCGGCACTATCGATGTCCGAGCGCATGATCAGTAGATAGTTATGGCTTGAAAATAATATCGTTGACTATCGATGGCGCCGACTATCGATAGTTCTCCACCTCTAGTGTCGATATGGTTATTCCACTCGATATCGTGGAATATACAACTTGCTTATTCAAATATCGATACATGTGTTACTTAATTCTATCGATTATCTTATTTTAATTTTAAATTGAACATTGAAAATTAAATGAGCTTTTTTCGATGCATACGTTAAGCTGCCAGTTGTTTATGATCTGGCAGCACTACACTGGCAACACTGCCCGATAAGGCAATTAATCGATTTGAGCTGCACACACTGCAACCTATTGACGATACGACGCTGCCAGGTGTGACACATTATTCAAATTTGAAATTCAAAAAATCGAACTTAGTAGGCAGCTGATGAATGAGATATTTTGTGTCAAAATGCCAAGTTTAAAACATAATTCAGACATGCTGTGAAAGTCGTAACGTTAAGTTTTGTGTAAAATGTCCAAACAAAATTCCGTGTGAAATTCGTACATCAAAATTAAGTTAGTTACGCGCCAAGACCATCAGACAGACACCACAGAGGCATTCGTTGACCAACAATCGTTCGAAAGAGACAGACAGACAGTCAGAGAGAGAGAGAGCGAGAGAGAAAGGAAGAATATGGCACAGCAACAGGAGGAGCAGCAACCACAGCTATCGGAGGCAACGGCTTTGAGGTTGCTCAACAGTGTTGTTGCCGGCAATGCAGCGACATTGCAACAACAGCAGCAGCAACAACAGCAGCAACAACAGCAACAGGTGCAACGTGAGACGAGCACAGCTGGTTGCAGCAACGGCAACGTCGGCTGTGGTGTTGTTGCTGCCACACAGCTGCCACTTGCCACATTGCCAACAAGCAACAACGAAACAGCAGCAGCAGCAGCAACAACAGCAGCAACAGCAACAACAACAACAGCAACAGCAGCAACAGCAACTGTTTCTGGAGCAGCACCTGGTCAGGCGTCACAGGAGAGCGTACACTCGGCCAACGAATTCGGCAACTCGTGCCGCATCTGCCGTTGGAATCGCCTCGACATGGAGATCATCAACTGTCCCTGCAAATGCAAAGGCAGCGTGGTAAGTGCACTGTGCCAAAATCTCCTTTCCCTTCTTACACAGAAAAAAAAATCCGGGATATTTAGCCCGAATTCATTCTTAAACCAAGTATGAAATACTTTATTTTTTCAATCCCGAATTCAATGCTGAAATTGTGTAATTCATTTTAAAAAATTTTATTATTTTTATTTTAACTTTTTAACATTTTTTTTAACATTTTTTTTAATTTGCTTTTTTTAATTTTTTTTTTCACTCCTTTTTAATATTTTTTTTTTAAGTTTTTTTTTAAACTGGTTTTTTAAATTTTTTTTTAACATTTTTTATTTTATTTTGTTTTTAACATTTTTTTTTTAATGACGGGAATGTGTTTGACTACAATTGACGGGGGGACTCGCCTGGACTTGTATTTTTTGTTAACAAAAAATTTAACACGTATTTTATTGAAATTGTATTAAAAGTGTATTAAAATATGTTTAACATTTTCTGCAAATAAAAAATACGGGTTCAAGGAACAAAAAAAAATTGTTTGTCCAAAAAATAGCTTAAATTCTGACTAATTTTTAAGGATAGAGATATTCAGGATATTCAAGTTGAAAACAATGAATTTTTCTACTTAAAAAACGCGGACCAGGACTTCATTTTAGAACTATGGTTTCTTGGTGAAAACATCTTACAATTGACCATAGATTATGAAAAAGGGTTACCATTTCTTGTGAAAAAAATCGATGCACTCTAATATATATAGATGCCCCAAAAACGATATGTCGATATTTAAAGACAAGTATGAGAATTGCATGGGCAACAAATCTTAGGCCCAGGGTATATGACTGTCGACTCACTTGTTAAGTTTTTGTTATCATTATTTTATGGCACAATATATGTTTTCTAGCTATCGATTTGTTGATGTAAAATAATTTGAATAATCGTTATTTGCGGTCCCTGGTCTTAGGGCTACATCCATATGAAGTGCCTGAAAAGGTGGATAATGCACCGTCGGGACAATCGGTGCGAGATCTGCCACGCCCCGTTCAATATCAGCGCGGATCGGGCGAGCCTCAAGCAGATGGTTCGGGCCTTCTGCTGCGGCCGCTGCAGCGGGATGATCGTGAAGCACGTGCTGTTCTCCGCCTCGTTGATGCCCCTCGCCCACGTAATACTGCAGCAGGTGAGCGGGTCGGAGTGCGTCCGGCGAGTGTGTCGCCAATTGATAATATGCGGCACGATCGAGGCTTATTTGCGTTTCTTTGATTGCGTACAGGTTTTGCACTGCATGGACAATTTGAATCAGGGCAGCACCGAGCAGCTAACGGTGCAGGAGGTATTTGTCGCATCGTGTGCATTATTAACATCCAGTGCGCTCTTCTTTCATTTCTTTGAGTTTGTGACGACACGATTCCTGCTCATACGCAACATATTGCGGCATTGGTGGATGTTTGGCAGCACCAACGATTTTGGTCTCGTCGAGGTCGAAGATGATGCATTTGATCTATTTTGACATTTCTACGACTAAGCCTTAACTGAAACTCAACTAAATCGCGTGCATCTATCTAATCTAATTAACACATCTCGGTTACATAACAAAATTGTCAAGTTTTGTTCAATAAAAAGACACACTAAAATAACAGCATTTACTTTAAATTATTTCAACGTTTTGCAGCACTGCTCATATGAAAATGTAACCGTTTTTTCACTGTTAACGCAAAAAATGTGCTCCTGTTAGCGCATTAAAGTCTCCTGTTAGTTACCATGAATTATCGATTAGACTGCCCGAAAATTTGTATAGGATTGGTAAGTTTCACTTGCTCTCACACCAGATCAAATATACATTTTTTTTTTTTGCATAAATCTAATGTATGCATTTTATTTATGTAAATGATCATTTTATCAAATTTTCGTGTTTGAGAGACAAGGCTGCCACCTTGTTTTGCCCAAGTTGGGCCAAGGCTGCCACATGGTTGTGCAGTGTAAGTGCCGCGGTGGAGATTTTATCGAAAGCGGTCCATGTCATTTCTCTAATGGAAATTAATTAAATTTTAAAAAACTCATTTATTTATTATAATTCAATAAAGAACAAATTCAATACACGAAGAAATATATAAATTTTTTAAAATAAAAAAGTTTATTTTTTAAATTAGTTTGGGGCACTCTTCGCGTAGTGAAAGACTAAGAAATTTGTAAGAAAATTAAAACAAAATTGAAAATCGACAAAAATATAACAAAACTCCTGTGAAAGTTTTCAAACTCTAGCTTTACAATTAGTTTAAAAAAAAGACCATATTAACAATTTTTTTTGAAAAGAGTTAAATATTGGTTGCCACCATGTTCTTTTGTATTTGTATTGTATTGAACATATGTCTCATACGATTTTGAAACTCTTTCTTTCCAATATTTTAGAGGACCGTAACTATCAGAATTGTATTGTATATAAAATCCTTCGATAGTGGCCTACCAAATATCGATGGTTCCGATGCTTTGCAAACTCGACGACAGCGATGCCTTACTCGATGTTTCTCCGCCTCTATAAGTTTCACTGCTCTCTCATCACCAAGACAAATATAATTTTTTTTGGCATAAAATCGAAGCAAAAAATACGTCAATTGTGTGATTCGATCGTAATATGTACTACTACTACAGCAGCAGATAAGTGTGATATTTCGTACATGTGACGGACAGTTAAATGCACTCGATATTGTGTAAGTTCTCCGTAGATTGGGAAAGGCAACAAAAATAAAACACTATAGAAACAAATCCAAAAAGAAAAAAACTCAGCAAGTTTGGATTGGCTTCAAGTGTGTGTGTGTGCGTGTGTGTAACAAAGAGGAACTCGTCGCAGCAGCAGAGCAGTGAAATTAACAAAAACAGAAACAGCAGCTGCTGTGCGCCACACAACAACAACAAAAACACAATATCAAAAGAAGGGAAAGGAAGGCAACGAACGAAACGAAGAACGTCTCAAAAGAAAGTGAAGTTAGCGCAAGTGGAGTTTGCTACTGTGTATGTGTGTGTGTGACTTTACAACCGATTGACAGTTGACTTTTGTTTGACGCACGTGTGGCAAGTGACAAAAAAAAAAAAGCCAACCATATTTGATTTGAATGCCATTTTTGTTTTTGGTGAACATTTTATATTTGTAATTTGTATGCTTAGGCGCCTTTCTAATCAAACGAAACTTGTTGCAGGCTGCACAGTGTAAAGCGAGTTTTTGTTGATGTCGTTGGCTTTGTCCACACAAAAGGAAACCAAGAAACTACTTCAGCAATAACAACAACTACAACAAAACAAGAAAAGAGAGCGCAGAACGAACAGAAAGCAATAACAACAACAACGAGGAGCAGCAACAACAACAACCAAAAGCAAAATGGCTGCTCAACAGCAGCTATTGGCTTTGATGTCATCGGCCTCCGGTCACAACAACATCAACAGCCCCGAGGCTTTGTACGATCTATCATTGATAGCCGTTGTCAACAGCCTGGACAGCCTGAAAGTGCCCGCCCTGGAGCGAATCAGCAAATTGCCGGAGTTGCCTCGTAATCTCCTCATTGATGTCTATGAGCTGGTAAGTTTTCTCAGCCATCTCTTTCTAGCAACAGCAAGAAATGCCATTGCAAAAGTGAAAACACACACGCACGTGCAAAATCAGCTGCGCCTAAAGCGCACACACACACACATGCATGTGTATGCAAACATATGCATGTATTTTGTATGTGCGATTTTATCGCTTTGCTATTACAGCATTTGTTGTTGTTCTTATTCTGTGTTTGTCGTTTTTCTTTTGGTCTGCGTTTGAAGCACAATAAATGGCAGTTGTTTTGATTTACAGTTACAAAGCTTTCAAGTAAAACAAAGTTCTACACTGTTTATGTTTACTGCTTAGATAAAGCTTTTTTTTGGTACACGAGCAAAGATGCTGCATGTGTGTATTTGAAACCGCATGTCATTATTTTAGTACAAATATTATCGTAATAGCTCTTGAGATATGATCTTTTAATAAAGCTTTTGTTTATCCAGTGTATCTTGGTTTAACAACAACATTTATATGTAAGTACATATGTACTTTTGAAGGGCATGTAAACTTATTCAAAGAGGCATCAATAGATTATCCAAGAACACAAACACACACACACACACACACTAATGCACTTAAAGAAGAGATTGTCATAATGGCATTGCAATTACAATAATAAATTATAAGCTGCGACAACAATGAAAAGCAGCTACAAATGACGTTGATGCTGCTCTTTGCCTCATTGTTGTTGTTGTTGTTATTGTTGGCTAAATTTAACGCATTTTACTGAGTCGCCTCGCCCTTCAGTTCTTTTTATTTTGCGTACTGCAATCGAGTTATTGAACTTGGCCAACGTCCACATTGTTGGCGATCTTATCACAAATCTGAAATCTCAACTCAGTGCTTAATAATATCGATTAAAATTTTAGATAAATGACTTGTTTATGCGGATCTCCAAATAAAAAAAAATTCAAAATTGAAGACGCTTTATGATGGATTTAGGTGCAAAAATGATTTCCGGGTCTCTTCTAGGTTTTTTTAAATTAATTTTGAAACTTTAATGCAAAATTCACTTTTTGCATAGTTTTGTTTTTTTTTCGATAATATGTAACGTTTACCAACACTACTTTTTCTCTCACATGTACATTTGTGGCGTGTTGTTCAACGCTTCATTGTTTGGGTCAAATTCCAATTTTTGAAGAAGTTCTCAAGTTACAAACAAGGAACTCATGAGCTTTTTTAACGAGTAATTTAAAGCTGAAAAGCTAAACAAATTGTTGTCTTAGAATACAGTGTTGTGTAACAGCACAACTGTGACAATTTGCCTTAATAGATTAACAAGTTCAAATATCGTAATTTTAACTATTGTTATTTTAACTTTGTTTATTTTTGCTTGTTTAATAACGAATTTCTAAAAGTACAGCTACACTACATAACAGTGTTGGGTTACATAATCAGAAATGCAACTTAATACGATTGAGCTTTAATGAGCTTTCAGCAAACTTAGGGCTTCACTAACTGTTGTCTTAACTATACTACAAAACAGTGTTGTGTTCTAGCATAAAAGTAAAAACTTTATTTGATGGAGCTTTAATGAGCTTGCAGTAAATTAACTATAGTTGTCTTGCTCTAACCATGCCCAGCAACAAACTTGTTCACTATTCTTGATGTGTAACAGCTTAAATGACAGCGGCATAAGAGCTTTAATGAGCTTAAAGCTTTGCGTATTGTTGCTCTTAGTTGTCTATTTAAATAATTGCAAACTATTGTTAATTAATGTCTTGTTCTTTTGTGTTTTGCAGATGTCTAAGCGCGAGAATCTAAAGGACACGCTCCTGGAGGAGCTTTCCAACTTGGATGTATTCAATCGCCTGGTGCACTACACGTCGGCACGCGGTCAACTGCTGCGCATTGTGGCCGCATTGATGGCCAGCAACAAACCGTTGCCGCGTCGCCTCAGCGATGCGTATGTGGAACGCTTTGGGCCGCCACAAGTGCCACAAACTGAGACGGCAGACAATCAACCGACAGAACTGGCAACTGAATCTGGTGATCAACTGTCAAAGGACGATAAATGTGAACAGAATAACATTGCCATTGCCGGCTGTAGTAACAACAGCAACCACAAAAGTCCAACAACAACCACAACAACAATAACAGTTTCAAAGGCAGTTAAACATGTGGCCGATGAAGAATTGAAGCCACTGTCGCCACTGGAAGTGCACGCCATTGATTTGGGACTGCGTCTGGGCAGCTTTCTATCCGAGGCTGGCTGGATGCAGGAGAGCATCTCGGTGCTGACGTGCCTCAACGAAAGACTGAAGCGAATGAAACCCTTTAAGAATCAGCTCGTTACGCGCCTCGACTGCCTGCAGCGGTATTTAAATTATGCCAAGCGCATTAAAACTTCCTTTATTCTAGTTTCGTTAACTCGAATGCTCATTGAATCAAATATTCCTTAACACACACTAAATCGATTCGTACAAAATTTAATAAACTTTTTTCAAAAAAATATGAATTCTACAAGTCACAAAGTCACCATAATTTGAACTATTTCTTGATATAATGATGATTCGAGTTAGGAAAGCTCTAGTGTTAGGTATAAAGAATATTCTGAAATGGATTTCTTATTCCCTCAAATTGAATGTAGACTTATTTTAATTATCAAATCATATTTGTTTATTTAATTTGCAGTCTACTTTATGCGGAATCATCACACTGCAATTTCAAATTGGCACAACAAACATTCGCCGAGCTGATGGAACTGAATCCGCTCATCAATGAAATGGTGCCGTATCCATTAATCGCCCTGGTCTACACACAAATCTCGTCCATGTACTTTGCCCGCAACGAGTACAACAACAGCCACTTGTGGAGTGTTCAAGCCATGCACTATTTGGAAATGACAGCTCCCTCGCGGTGTGTTTTTGTCAACTTTTAATAATATTTGAATAATATTAACTTCTCCTCTTTCTGCTCCTGCAGCGTTGCCATCGATGTGCTGCGTCAGGCGGCCAAGGCTTGTGTGGTCAAGCGGGATTTCGCCCGGGCCAATTTGCTCATCTGCCAGGCGGTTCGTCGTGCCCGGTAAATTATAGTAAACAACTCAAGAAACCTAAGAAATGCCGTGGATAAAACATTATAATATTTGAGGAAAACTTTTCTGAAAATTCACTCGAAAAACGTGGACAAAATATTTGTAATTTAGTTAGCTACGACTTTATACATTTTTCGACATTTATTCACAACTATTTTAATTATTCAGATAGCAAGCTTTTATATCTTTTGATATTTATTTTGATAATTATTTTTGCTTTCCTATAAAGTAAACTTAAGTAACTATTTTGCCTAAAGTAATCTCTGTATTTTATTAATTTTCCTTAGTACAAAAAATTTCCTTCAAATGAAAAGTCGAAAAAATTGTCGTGTTTACCAAAACAAATCAATCAGTAATAATGTATTAAAAATCAAACAGTTTTGGATGGGCTTTTGGTGAACGCTTTGATGAATTTTTGTCAAAGTTATCATTTCTTTTTTCGTCAATGCTGTTAATATTTATTTAAAAAATTTAAAACAATTTGGCGCAAAATGCTTAATGTAATGGGAATCAACACAGCAAAAGGCCAGTTATAATTTAATAGTTGATATCTTGCATTAATAAATAATTAAGTCAATATTGTATGCGCATTTAATATTTTATATGAGAAAGTTTAAAGCACTTTTGCTAACCATATTCCTTAAAAAAAAGTAGATTCCAACGTCTTGTTTGCACTTTTCTTAAGAAGACTAAGTTAATATTAAGAATGTCGTTTCCTTATTCATTTTGCCCTATTTAGTTTCAAATCTTATGTTCGGTTAATTACAATTTGTTGTTGTATCGAAAACAAATCATCAATGTTACAGAACACGGCCAATCTTTTTAATTTAGTTAGTTAGTATCATTTATAATATTTGACATTTCTTCTCAATTATGTTTAGATTTTTTATTGTCCTATAAAGTAATATGAAGCAACTATTATGCGAAGAGCCTTTTTTAAAAATTTATTTAGTATAATTAAATAACTTACTTAAATACCATGAAAAGCGGAAAGATTTTTATACAAACTATCAGTTCTTTAAAGGTTTGTAATGGAGTTTAAAATTAAATCCATTATTAATATTATGACAAGAATTGCAAAAAAGAGTCGTAAATAGAAAAAAGTCAAATGCGAAAGTTTTCGATACACATATTTTTGTAAAAGATAAACCGACTTGATAATCCAAACTTTGAGTTATAGAAATTCGAGTGTTTATTCCATTTCTATCAACAATACAATATCTTTTGATTTGTAGTCTATAAAGTGTCCATGTGTTTAACTTTAATATTTATTTGCCATCTCATTCTAAACCATTTCCCTTGCTCTCTCTGTTTGCTACAGTGAACACTTTGGTCCCACTCACCAAAAATACGGCGACGCTCTGCTGGACTATGGATTCTTTTTGCTGAACGTGGACTCGGTTTACCAGTCGGTGAATGTGTACAAGGAATGCTTGACGGTGCGTCGCGGCATCTTTGGCAACATGAATTTCCATGTGGCGATCGCACACGAGGATCTGTCGTATGCTTACTATGTGCATGAATATAGCACTGGCGACTTTAGTTGCGCCCAGGATCATGTCGATAAGGCTGTGAATATTATGAAGAATCTGGTGCCCAGCAATCATTTAATGCTCGCCTCGGCCAAGCGTGTCAAGGCCTTGTTGCTGGAGGAGATTGCACTCGATAAGATCGCCGATGGCATTGATGAGGAGGATCTGCTGTTGCAATCCGAGGAGCTGCACAATTTTGCACTGCAATTATCACTCGAGGTATTTGGCGAGATGAATGTGCAAACGGCCAAACATTATGGCAATCTGGGGCGTTTATATCAGACAATGAATCGTTTCGACGAAGCGGAGCGTATGCATCAAAAGGCAATCAAGATCAAGACCGATCTTCTGGGCCCCTACGACTACGAGGTGGGTCTCTCCATTGGCCATCTCGCCTCGCTCTACAACTATCAGATGAAAAAGTTTCGACAGGCCGAGGATCTTTATCTGCGTAGCATCGATATAAGTGAGTTTAACTTATTTAATTTAAATTAACCATTAAAATTGCAAAAGAAATTTAAACTAAAAAGGCAACAACAAAAAACATTATACAGTTTGTCAAGAAACTCTTGACACACTGAAAAGACACTTAATTTTTTTTACTTTACATTAGAAAATAATAGCTTTTTATATATATTTTGGAAAGGTCACTTAAATTCCGTTTGAATGATTCAAAACTTTCCTTAACCCATTAAGTAAACATTGAAAATTTCGGATTTTTGTAAACGTCTACTTTTTCAACTTTTTTCCTCGGTCTCACACAAAAAATGCTTTAATGCAAAAAAAAAATTGTTCAAACAATTCTGAAAGTGACTGCAAAAGGAAATTTCAATAATCTCTTTGCTAGTATTTTTTATGATGTTTTGAAAATTGTTAAAGAATAGTTAGTTGTTTGGGCTATTTATACATAATAATTTCATTTTATTAGTATGAGCAATTTTACGCTATTATTAAATATCTCAAATAATCACACAAATTTTCTATTTAATATTGTCCACAGTTTTCAAGTAATTTACTGGTACCTCATCCGAATTCCAAAATTTTTTATGGAATTTAAGAAAAATAAGGACAAAAACCAAGAATAAAATTTTTAGAATTCAAAATTATAATTAAAAAATTAGAAATTTCAACTAAGAAAAATATTCAGAGTACAAAAATTAGGGTAAAAAAAAAATAGGAAACAAAATTGGAAAAGTATCTTTGCCTTTCCTTATTTTGCTAATAGTAAAAGGGTCAAAAGCTAAAATCAAAAATATTTTTATTAAAAATCGTAATTTTTTTTCCTAATTCACAATTTTTCTTACATTGGATCCCTAATAACTGTATTCCTAATTTCGAATTGGTAATTTAGGATTCCTAATTTTTTCTTTCGAATTTTCTTATTCTGAGTAATATTTTTCGACATTCGTGTATAGAATCATACAAACCAAAGAAGTTTTTTTAATCTTGCGAATGCTGAATTTTTGTATGAAATTATGAACGTTGCTCAAGTTATTTAAACAAAATAATATACAATTTGTTTTTAAACTTTAAACAAACTATATTTGTGTTGTTTTATTAAAATTCCGTACTCATTTAATTTGTTACAGGCCTGCGCTTATTTGGACGCACTTACTCTGGCCTGGAGTACGACTATCTGGGACTGTGCCATGTCTATGAGACACTCCATGAGTTCGAAAAGTATTTACGCTACGCTCACATTCTCGAAAACTGGCAATTGTTGCGCGGCCAAAATCTAACACAAAACGTAATATTTACATTGGAATATTGAATGCCTTTTGAATTTACTGATGACACAACACATTTTTGTCACATTCTTCACAGAAGTCCAGCTATCCGGCAATTGAGGAGGACTTTACCATTGAGGAAGTGAAGGACAAGTTTTTCAATATGAGCGGGAAGTCGCATCAAAATGAAGTTTCTGGTCAAACACCGTCCGTTGAGCCGAGCAACAATTGAAAGCCAAGGATCAATAATTAACATTGCTTAGAGACACAGACACACACACACACACACACATACACACACAGCCACACACACACAACAATTCTCACATACAACTAACAACACATTTATTACTTATTACTTTAAAGCTTAAAGCGCAAATAAAATTGTTATGAAATTTTTTTGGCAAGAGAGTTAAAAAGCAAATCGCCATGACAACAACAACAACAACAAACAATTCAATTGGATAACGTTTTGCGATCCTCTCAACGCCCCCCAAACGTGGAATATCTTTATTTTATATGCTTTAATTATTATTATTTCCTTTTTTTGTTTTAATTGTAACTATAAAAGAATTATAGTTTATGTTTTGTACAATTTTTTGTTTTCTTTGCATTCTTATGTTTAATTTCTTCTTTGTTTATGTACTTTAATTTATTTATTATACCCTCTGCTAGTATGTCGGTTGAAGATTAAAGGGTATTAAGTCTTCGCTGCTCTGTTTTCTTTTCGTTTTGTTTATTATTTGGCATTATTTATTTCTTGCATATAAAAAGCACAAAAATTATGGATTCTTTTATGATTTATGATTTCATTTTGTTTTAAATTTGCACACACACTAACAAAACACCTAGTTGTAATTGGTTTAAACCAATAACCGTTCATATTTTAATTCTAAAATACGAATAAATGATGTGATTGATAGATGCATATATACTACACATATATATGTGTTCATAATTGATAAATTGATAATCAATTATTATATATAAATATTGTTGTTCAATAATTTTTTTTAGACCCGAGCAGTTGTTAAAACAATTGTTTAAATTGTAGCACAATTTGAATATGAATATGTTGCTACTCAAATGTATAAAACCAAGTAAATAACGAATTAGTAAATTAGTTGGTCAACGCATTATTATTTCTGTTTGTTTACCTACTTTTAACTATAACAATCTAATGACTAATTTTAAATGTTTGTATGTTATAATGATTATGGAGACATACGTAAGCAATCCCTGCCCCTCTTTCCCCTCATTCCCCTCTCCTTTTTTAAGGTGTACATACTATATATAAATATATGCGTGTTGAGACATCCATCCAACTGGAAACTGTCCAGTTCTTAACCTTCGAGTAATGCCAGCTTTCAACTTAATTTGCAAAATACAAAAAAACTTAAGTAAGTCAAGTTTATACAATACACCTAACGATACCTATGTATGCTTAGTATATATATACTTATTATATAGGAAGATAAATATGTATGTACGAGTATATGCCTAATAAATAATAATAATAATAATGTATTGTAGCTACAACATTTTGGCATTGGCATCATTTGTTCGAAATGCCCAACCGAAAATCTCAAAATAAAATTCAAAACTATAATTGTACACTGCTTTATTTTGGTTGAGGGAAAAGGGATCAAGCTAACAAAAGCGCAAAATCAACCATTCCAATTTTTGTGGAAACGATTTTCAATTATCTTAACTCGATAATTTTAGTTAACTATCAATCGAGTTTATTAATTCGAAATTTGTCCATTGTATTAAATTTTTCAGAATTAATTTGGACATAGGGTTGCTTGAATATTCTATTTTGAGACTTTTATTTGTGAATTATAGAAAAAAAATAGGCAAAACAAATTTTTGACGAAAATAATTAAAATTGAATGCAGAGTGAATTTAGATTTATACCAAAGCATGTTCAAAATGGCATGGAAATCGAATAAGTTTTCGCAAAGTTATGAAAGTTTAAAGTTGGTCTGATTTTCGACAACTTTTTAAGTCACATTTTTTATGTTAAATTTCCCTAATTTAAAGAAAAAAAACTAATAGTCTCAAAATCAAGCTTAAAGTGTTGTTTTATTAAATGTTTAAGCTTGAGATTTTAATTTTGAATTTTCAAAAAACACTATCGGATCAGTTTTGGCAAATTTTTGAAAGTCTGATAGTTTTCAATCTCTTAAATTTTCTTTTTAAAAATCTTGACATATTATTATTTAAAGATACCTAGATCGATGACACAATTCTTTTTTTTTTGTCGACTTCGATATTTAAATTTATTTTTCGAATTTCCCAGATTAATAACGTAGTCTGTTTTAGAAGCTTCAATAACTCCAGATTAAACTTTCATTCCATATGGAATTTATGTTTCCCAAAAGAAATTTGCTCTAGTTTGATTTATCAGTTAAATTCCAATATAAGTATTTCCTTTGAAATGTACGGAAATTAAAGCTTTCCCGTTCGAAGACAATATCAATTCTCAAACGATTCGTAAATGAGTTTTGATGGCTCTCGAGGTGAAGATGTTGAAAGATAACAATCGGGTTCGGTTTTCATCACATTTCTGTTGTTGTTGTTGTTGTCTGTCAAACAGTTTAACATCATTTTTAATTGTTTTTTTCGTTTGGCCCACTGTCACTTTTCTTAGCCGCCGGCAGCATCGGCAACAACAACAACAGCAACAACAACAGCAGCGACATTGTAAAAGTTGTTTCAAGTGTTTTCACTTGGGCGCCAAACGAGAAGCGATACACAGTGGTTCGTGTTGTCAAAACTGTGTCTAAAAATCATTGCATTAACTGCAAGCAACAAATAAATTTACCTATCGCTCAACGAAACGCTCAAGCATTCACTCAACTCAAGTTCTTGTACCACTCAATTTAAATTTTAAAGTTATATCTATTCATAATTCGAACCTACTTCATGTACCTTTTTTGCATCAATAGAATGGCTTTTTCAATTCCATTTGAAGGATACAAAACTTTGCTTAACCCATTAAGTACCCATTGAAAATTTTGAATTTTTGTAAAGGTCTATTTTGAAACTTTTTCTTCGATTTAAAAAAAAAATTCTTTGATGCAAAAAAATCCTTCAAACAAATCTAAGAGTGACTGAAAAAAATGGTTTTAAAAAATCTCTTCGCTAGTATTTTTTATAATTTTTTTAAAACTGCATAAAAGGTACTTTTTGTATGAAAAGGAGGAAAAAGAGGTTAAAATTGTTACTTGTTGCAGTTTTCAAAAAATTATAAAAAATACTAGCAGTTACTATTTAAATTGTTTAAAGAAATTTTCTGTATCAAAACATTTTTTTTTAAATCAAGGAAAAATGTGCAGTTTTCCCCATTATAAGAAAATAATAATAAAATAACTAAAATGTATTATTATTTTCTTATTTCCAGTTTTCTAGGAAGCTTATCCTTACAGCCTAAATCCACAATTCAATAAACCATAAACATTTCTATATTAAACAACATTAAAAGTTTTACTTTTTATCACCATTTTATTTGTTCACACGACCGCAGCCCAACGGCCCACTGTGCGCTGCAAAGGTTGACGTTAACGTAGGCGCAGCAGCAGCGGCAGCAGCAGCGGCAGCAGCAGCGGCAGCAGCAGCAGAGCCGGCGCGCCTCAGTGGCCGATCGGCCGTCTTTCGATTGCTGTTGCAATGCAGGCCGCCCACACATACACACACAAAGAACGCACACGCATGCACGCACACACACACGCACACACGCATACAATGCACTATAGTGAAATACACCCTTTTTCGGATATAAATTTATAACTCGAAGGTTTTTCAAGTTTCCCGTGTAAAGTATTTTTTGATAAAGTTCTAGATCTCATTTTGAAATAGTTTTGAAAACTGGGCGTGGCACTGCCTATCAACTCCCCTAAAAAAGCATATATAATATATTTCTTTAAATTTTTATTTTTTAATAAATATTGCAATTTGTTTTAAAATACTTAAATTAAAAAAAACTTGAGCCACTTGAACTTCAATTTCTGAGCTGCATGTTTAACACCTGTTAATTTAACATCAGACATTTAACATTTCTGGTATGCAGCATGACAGTTCGATAAGAATTTTAAAAAGTAAGTTTATATCAGCAAAAGGGTCCATTTGACCAATAGTGCAATGATGAGGCTGCCAAAACTTGCAGCACTTGTTGTTGTTGTTGTTGGCATTGTTTTTATTGTTGTTGTCTGTGTCCATTCAAGCGCAGCTTTTGCTTTTGACACATATTCGTCGTCGTCGGTTTGTCGTCAACGTCGCAACTTCGTCGTCGTCTGGCAACTTCGACTTCGGTTTTTGAGCTTGGGCAGCACTTGAGGCTGAAGCTGAAGCTTCATCGATCAGTTGCTGACTTTGCGCGGCAGCGAACGGTTTGCGAGCTTTGCAACAACGCGCATGCGAACTCTTCTTCTTCTTTGTTGCTGTTGTTGTTTTTCGATTCGTTTCGTTCGTAATTCGTAATTCGTATTTCGTGTGTTTTTTTGTGGTGTGTGTTTTTTGAAAAGTGAAACTGACCGACAAAGTTGGCTTTTTGTTGGTAAATCTAATGGCAAATATTTAATTATAATTGCAACTAGTTCTTAAAAGAAACGACTTATACAAATAATAATAATTGTTCTGAAGTTGTCGTTGTTGTTGTTGTTGCTATTTGCTAATTCACATGGAGGTCAGTTTAAAACAGTTTAAAAATTGCAAACTTTGAACTGCAGATGCAAATGGAGTTGCAGATAAAATTTGTGCGTTGATCACTTGTTGATTTTAAACTACAAATGGAGTGGGTAAGAGGGAGGGTGAGTAGGGTGGAGGGTGGAGGGGGAGTTTCCCCTTTTAACTGAACTCAACGCGGCCGAGTTTCACCCAAAACGCTTGTGAAACTGGCACACACATCAGACGAAAAGCAGCACCAACAACTAGTGGACGGTGCTACAGTCGAGCATACTCGACTCGCGGAGACCCCGTACTTGCTATGGAAAAGCAGTAACTGCTTTTAATAAAATTATATAAATCGCTATTGGTGCAGATATCTTAAACAACAAAAATGTTTTTCAAACTAAAACTTGATTTATATATGATACTATATACTATATGATATAGTGGTCCGATTTCAACCAAATTTGGTCAGAATGTTTACAACTATACTATATTCTGTCTGTTTGGTGGAGATATCCCAAACAACAAAAAAGTTTTTCATACTAAGACTTGATTTCTGACAGATCGTTCCTATGACAGCTATATGATATAGTGGTCCGATTTCAATCAAATTTGGTCAGGAGGTATGGAACTATCCCATATGCATATTCAAACTACAAGAAAGTTTTTCAAACAAAGACTTGATTTCGGAATGAATGTTTCTATGGCAGCTACATATATAGTCTTTCGATCCAAAATCTAAAACAAACACGATCTGCGTGCTTTATAGACGAACCTACATACCAAGTTTGTAGTCTCTAGCTCTTATAGTCTATGCGATCTAGGCTATATCGACTCGGCTGTTGATGCGGATCAGGAATATATATACTTTATGGGGTCTGCCACGCCTTCTTCTGCCAGTTACGCACTTTGTTTTTATTTTTGTGACAAAGCTAATAGACCCCTGTACTTTTTTGAAGTACGGGGTCGAACAACAACAACGGCGCAAAAGGAAAGACAATCGACTGGGAATGGTTGTGGGAATGTGCCTCAAGTTGCAGTTGTCAACATCCAACATCATTATCGCTTGGCTTCATCATTACGATTATTCATCTTGATCCGCAACAAGCAGTTAACTTTGTTTGCGCACGCTCACCTCTTTAATCATCATCATCATCATCATCTTTCTCAGTTTCCCAATTTCGAATTCTCATTCCCATTCCAATTCCCATGATTAGCGACATTGTGCGATGCTGGGTCAACACGACTTGCTAAATACCCTACCTCAACATTAAGTGTATGAATTACCTTTAAAATCATGAACGTTTTTTTGAAAAATAAGTTGTAATAAAATAAGCTATTTTGGAAACTTGAAGAGAGTAAATATTCTTTATTGAGTTTTTATGTAGTATTTTTTTTTGATACTTTCACAAAAGATTGATTTATTTTGAGTTATACTTTACCCTACTTTAAAAAAAATTATAAGATAATGATTATTATTAGAATTCGGGATTTTTTTTATTAACTTAGAGTAATACTTTACTTTGAAAAAACTCCTAGGACTCTGAAATTGCTTAGAAAGAAACCTCAAGCTGTATTTTGATTTTTGAAATAATGACAAAGACTTAGTTATAGAACCAGGACAAACCTCTGTAAACTATTTTGAAGTACTTAAAAAATGCATTATTTTAAAATTTGTTCATAGAACTTAAAAATATTACAGTGACTTTAAATAAATTTATCATCTAAATTAATTAAACCTCAAACCACTGATGTAACGAGTCTAGTGACGAGTTCAAGCTCAAGCGATTAATTAAACGATTCCTTCCAAAGTTCTAAAAGATTCCTCTTTAACTTCAAATGCAGTGACTCGACAAACAAATAATTACTGCCTGCTAAATTGTTAGCTAAATATTTATTTATGTAAGTTGTGTCTTTGCTGTTTAATTAACGAGTAACGAATAGTAACGAGTCACTCGCTTCTCAGGTGTACACTCAAAACACTTGAACTCAATTCACTTCGCAAATCAAGGCGTCGAAAGCGATGAGTGTAAGTAAGGATTATAAGACCAGAGAATCTAATTTATGTAAGAACTGTTTGTTCTAGTTCAAGTTCTAGTTGCTAAAATCTTAATTGAAGTCTATGTTTCCTAAATTAATAACAATTTTTAAAAACAATTTTAAAATAAAAAAAAAGGTTAGGGGAATGAGTTCTAGTAAAAATACTCTTACTGTTTGTAACGAGTGCTATTAACATGTGAAAATAACGAGTTATAGTAACGAGTGATACAAAAGAGTTTTAGTTAAAGTACAATTAATTGAATGGTTTTTTTAAGTGCGTAAATTTTAGATATACTTGTATAATTAACGAATACAGGTAATTAACGTAATGAGAAATTGTAGCGAGAGCAATAAACGAGTAAAACAAATATGTAAATATTTGCCTATTGTAGTCTAATAACTTTTCAAAGCTGTAATAAATGAGTAGTAGTAATAACGAGAATTACAAACGAGTGCTGGTAACGAGTGCTAGTAACGAGTGATATTAACGAATGCTAGTAACGAGTGTCTGTAGCTAGAGTTTCTTAAGCGTTTTATTTAAAATGCTTGGCTATATTTATAGTAACGAGTGCTAACGATTAGTCTTCATGAGTTCTGTAAAACAGACTCGCTCTCTTAGCTGTGTTTACCCATAAAATATAATTAGTAAGAGCTAATAGCGAGTGCGATTGTCAACAAGTAAACAGAAAACAGTGCAGTTTGGCTTTTATAGCTACCAAGAGGTGAATATCTTGCGTGTACACGTTTCGTATTTTCAAGACCTGCATGATTTGCATTTCTGTTACTAATCATTTTGACACGCAACAACAACGAGTAGACTGACGAGTAGCGAATTCGTAGAGTTAAGAGGCTGGAATTGCATTTAGAAGAAGCGTCTGCAAATGGAAAGAAAGAGGCGATGATAAGCAAGTGAACAACATGATCAACAACTCAGTTGATGATGCTGATGATGATGAACATCTCTCGTCGAATCATTTGAAATTTTAATCGGTATTTCGTGCCGTCTGTCTGGCGTGTGCTACAAATCAAAAACTGGAGCAAATTAACCAAGATTAAAGCCCACAATTAAGCGTGCTCGCGCCCAATGTGAAAGTTAAAACAAAAACAACAAACGCGAACCTGCAAACCAGTTGATAGTTGGTTCTCTTCTCTCCCCGAATCGCGTTCCCTGTTTCTAGTCTTTCTTCTCGCTGTTCGTTGAGCGCATCTGCAACCACTTTTACTGCAAGCAACTTGGCTAAGATAACCACTTTTTGTTGGTTTAGCGGGTCAACAACGGAATCAAGCAAAACAACACGAAACGAAACGAAATTAAACGAATTTCGCCCACGGCCGAGTTAAATTTTTTTTTTTTTTTTTTTTTTTTTTTTTTTTGTTAAGCTTACTAAAAACCTCATGCTTCACTGACCTATGCCAAGATATAACTCTGCGCTTGTTGTTGTCTTCGTGCTTATGCAAAGCTTTGCACTTTTGAACCCATCAGGCGAGACCGAAACTCACAACGTCCGAAAAATAAGAGCCAAGTTCAAGTTGGCCAAGTTTCGGTTTCGTTTTTTCCGTCAAAACGAAAACAAAGACCTTCTCTTGATCCATATCTTATAAAAGTTGTTGGGAGTCTTGAAACTACATATATTTAAAAAGTGTAGTAGAGTTTTTGAAACTCTTAAAGTTTTTAAGAGTCTTGAAATCGTCAAAGAAGTGCCTCAAAAGTCTTGAAAACTTTTATAGAGTCTTGGGAATTTTAGTAATCGTGTAGTGTCTTGGAAATCTTGAATAGTCTTCTAAATCTTACAAAGTTTTGAGAAGACTTGCGTATCTTAAAAACCAAAGACCGTAACTGTTATATGATTTAAAATAAAAATTGCATATTAACAATTATTTTTAAATTTATATTTAGCAGTTACGAAATAACAATTATTTTTAATTTTTATTTAAAAAGTCAAAAATAATCAAAAACATTCAATTTTTAATAAAAAGTTGTGAAATAACACTTATTACTGATTTTTTCAAAAGTAAAAAATAAGAGTTATCTTTGGATTTTTATTTACAAAGTTACAAATAAGAGTTATTCTGTAGCTTTTATTTTAAAAATCAAAAAATTGGAATTAAATTGGTTTTATATCTTATAAATTAAAAATAGAAGATTTTGACTGATATCGATAGTTCCAAAATAAATACTATTTTACTGTATCATATTTCCTTCACGTTGATTTTTTTAGTTAAAATTTGCACTCATAACTCTTTTTTTGCAGTCCCTGCCTAAAACTTTTGAAAAAGTTTGATGATTAAAAAGTCTTAAAGAGTCATGCAGAATCTTCAAGTTTTCAAAAGTTTTGGAGAGTCTTAGAAATCTTTTAGACACTTGGAAGTCTTAAGACTCGTGAAGAGTCTTGAAAATTCTTGAAGAATTTCAGACAGTCTTGAATAGTCTAAAAGTTTTTTTTGGAAGTTTTGAAGAAGAAGAAGCGTCTCGCAAGGTCTGGAAAAATCTACGTTAATTTTGGTTATATATAAAAGTCTTGAGAACACCTAAGATTTTTTTAATATTGAAAAAGTCTTGAAGAGTTTTGGAAGTTTTGAATAATCCGAAAAGACTTTAAAATCTCTTAGGAAATTTTGACCTATCTGACAAGTTCTATAGAGTTTTTTTGAAAAATTAATGGTCTCAAGAATATCGGGAGTTTTGAAAAGTCTTGATTGTTTTTTTTTATCGAAATTTCTTTTTTTTTCCACTTATTTAATTGGTTTTTTTTTGTTTCTGTCTTTGTAAAGCGGCTTTTTGGCTCTCTATTGTATCTATTGCCACTAACTGACTTTGTTGTTGTTCTCGCCGTTGTTTCGGGCTAGACGGAAGTGACAGACAGACAGACAGACACAGATCGTATAATCGGAGAATCGCGTAGAATCTGAGCAGGAAACACTGCGAAAAAGTCACTCAACTATGAGCTGTTATTGTTGTTGGTTTAATGTGGCTTCAAATGAGATTATGCATTGTTAATTATGATGTCGCGATCATGACCAACTGATCTTAGCTTAAAAAAAAATAAAACTTGGTCAGTTGTCGCGGGCATCCGGTTAATCGGTCAGTAAATCAGAAAATCAGACAGAAAAAAGAAGATAAAGATGAGTAAGGGATTTATGTTAAAAAAAAAAATTTTTAATTTAAGAAATATGTTAAAAAAAATGTTTAAAAACAAGTTAAAAAAAAAAATATTTTAATTAATAACCATTTTTTAGACTGAAATACACAATTTCAAGTATTTTTTTCTGTGTACTCTTAACTAGTGGAACTCGATATAAAAAAAAGAGATATTAAAATGAGGAAATTAGGTTAGTTGAGGTTAAGTTGAGTACGAAATCTTTTGATCAATCAAAAATTTAAGTTTATTGGGTTTGAAAGAAAATTCGGATTGAAATAATTGGTTCGATTGGGGTATGTTACACTCTCTTAGTCTCTCTCTTTCTATCACTCTTTCTCTCTGTCACTTACTTTTTTGGGGTTCACCGTTTTGTTTTTTTAATATCCTCTGGGTTCATCTTTTATTTTCATACTTTTCTTTGTCTCTTTCTTATTTATCGTCTGTTGTTCTCCCACTAAGTTTACCTTTGTCTCCGCCTTTGACTCTCTCTTTCACTTCCTACACATCTATTTTTTTCGCTCTGTCTCTCTTTTACTCAACCTTTCTCTCTCTCTCTCTCTCTCTCTCTCTGTCTGTCTTTTTTTTCTCTAATTTTTCATTATGTGTCTTTTACCTTTCCTCTATTTTTCTCGTATTTTTTTCCTACCTTTAACTTTTCTCTTTCTCTTTTACTCTTTCCCCGTCTTTATCTCTTCTCTTTCTCTCTTACTTTTTCCCTGTCTTTATCTTTATGTTTTCTCTTTCTCTCTTACCTTTTCTCTCTATACCTCTTACTTTTCCACTGTTTCTCTTCTTTATCTTTATCTTTTCTCTTTCTCTCTTACTTTTTTGGTCTATACCTCTTATCTACTGTTTCTCTTCTGTATCTTTATGTTTTCTCTTTCTCTTACTTTGCCCCTGTCTTTATCTTTTTTTTTCTCTCTTACTTTTTCTCTCTATACCTCTTACTTTTCCACTGTTTCTCTTCTTCTCTCTCTCTCTCTCTCTCTGCTCTCTCTCTCTCTCTCTCTCTCTCTCTCTCTCTCTCTCTCTCTCTATGATTACAATTCTCAATTCTTCTCTGCATTTCTTTCTCTCTGTCTTCTTCTTTTCTCTCTTTGCCTTCCTTTTTCTGTCTCACATTCTCTTTTAATTCTTCTTTTAAGTCACTTTTTTTTTTTATTTATTGCCCACTTTTTCCTCTTTTCCTCTCTCTCTCTCTCTCTCATACTTCGAAAGAGATTTCACCATAACCTCAACTAAAGCACCGTTAGCTTCAACCTAACCTTAACCTGCAAGCTACTAGCATTGAAATAGCTTTAAAGCCAAAAGAAAAAATAAAAAAAAGCTGTTATTCAATTGGCCAGTTTAAGCAGTTGGACAGTTGGCTATTTAGCGTCTTGGCCAGGCCAAGTTTCAGGTGTCAAGTGTTAAATAACTGGGCTTGTTTATCTCTGTGAGTGTGTAGGTGTATGTGTAGGTGTGTATGTGTGTGATGCTGTTTGTCAACGTGTTGGCCAACGATTGCCATTGCCACATGTCACACAATGTCGCCATCCTCGACGAGGATTTGTCATCATTTGTCGTGTTTGCTCACAATTCAAATTGAAATCGCACGAAATTGCAAACAAAAAATATTAAAATAAAAACAACAATAATAATGCATTGTACTTTCACTTTGACAGCTGTTTCCCCTTGCCCCTTTTCCCCTCTCCCTCCCACGCGCCCCTTTGTGCCCAGTTTTGACTTGACTTGGCCATTGTCCGCTTGCGTAAACTTTCGTGTTTAGGCCTTGGCTAAAAAAGCAAGCGAAAAAATATATAAAAATGAATACAGTAAATCATAAAAAAAATGTAAACAATACAATAGTTAATAAATGAATATATGAACATGCATACAGTAATGCAAAAAATAATAGCAACGAAAGTATTTTTGACATTGCGAACAAATTTTTTATATCTTTTATTAAATTTTGAAAAATTTGTTAATTGGTTTTAAGCAAAAATTATGAAACTTAACAAAAAAAATTTTCAAATTTCAACAATTTTATGCCTTACTGTATATCCTATAAATCTTGTTAGCTGCAAGTGTTATACGCATAATAATCAACTTTATATATTTATTTCGTGCACAACAACAAACAACATTTTTATTAGCATGTTTCATTGCTTCCTCTTTCTTCTCCTGCCCTTTCCTTGCACCCCAATTTCCCCTCTTTCCACTTTTTTTTGGAGCAGTGTGAACGATTTATTAACTGGAATTGAAAACTGTTTCATTTTAACAACAAAAAAAATACGTTAACAAAAAAAGGGCTAGTCATAGGCAAAGAAGGCGAAGAAAGGGAGGGAGAAAAAGAAAAAACAGAGGTGGAGAAAGTGGGAAGAAGTGCCGAAAATTGCGACACTCGCAGTGCGTAATCAATTCACAATGCCCAGCACATTCAAAATATAGTAAATCCGTCAAATTGAGTTGTCTCTTTTTTTATGATCTCACAAAGTGAAGCCCCTTAACAAAGAATTTGAAGACAAAGGCCCAACCATTCAAGACAAAAGTCAAATATAATATTACTTTGAAATTTATATGAAAATCCAGATTGATATTAATATATGGGCTATTCCGGAAATTTTTAAACCAAGGGCAAAAAGTTAATTTTGTAAAAAACTGCATGTTTTTTAATAATAGTGGTTTTTTGTTTTATTAGAATACATTTTTGGGCTTCAAATTACAAAATCAAAAAGGTTTTATGGTGTTTTGGTTTTTCATGGCCGAGCCTTATCAATTAATTCCTCTTTTTGCCTCTTAATTTCAATATTTCTTGTAAAAAAAAGGGTATTTTCAATGGCCAAAAAAGTTGGTAAAACAGTCGTCTGAGTGTTTAGCGCTTAGCTCATCTTAAACATTGTTTCATTTTCTTTT
Source organism: Drosophila quinaria (assembly GCA_035047525.1). NCBI lineage: Eukaryota > Metazoa > Arthropoda > Insecta > Diptera > Drosophilidae > Drosophila > Drosophila quinaria. The sequence continues at coordinate 35,356,803 of JAWNPO010000455.1, forward strand.
ATTAAAGATAAAAACTGTAATTTGAAAGAAAGTATGAGTGTAAAAAGTGTAACGTCCGTAACGTAACGTCCGCAACTGACAAAAACTAAGATTTTTAATTAACGAGACTACTTATCTGTATTTTTGATGCTGGATTGATATGGTCATATATTCTAGTTAATTTGTTGTATTTGGATATTTTTTGTTTATAATTCAAAATTCGCTAATATACGCGCAAATGCACGTTAACCTCAAATCGACTTCCATTTTTTGTAACGTCCGCAACCAAACTTTCAGCAAGCCTAATTATTTTCCAAAAACAGTTAGGCTTTTATCTTAAAATAGGTTCGATAGCACTCTCAATGAAATGCATTTTCCAGAAAATTACATTAAAATTCACCGATCTGAACGCGAGCTGCAACAGTTTAAACATAAAAATTTGCATACAAATGTAACGTTCGCAACCCAGGAATAGCCCATATGTGTTTTTATACCCTGAGGTTATATTAAGTTTGTTCAAAAGTATGTAACAGGAAGAGGGAAGCATCTTCGAGCCCATAAAGTATGTATATTCTTGATCAGCAAAAACAGCCGAGTCGATATTGCCATGTTCGTATGAACGATTGGATCTCAGAGATGGTAATAGCTACGACCACCAAATTCGGAATGTCAGGCAAAATCAGTTTATTTAATTTAGGATTTTAAGTTAAAATGTTCAATTTTTTTTTGCACCAACGTGTGAAAGAACATGCTTAGCATTTAATCACCAAGTTTCATCATGATTGGGCCATAAATAGTGAAGATATTAACAATTTTCTCTAACAATTGTCTCTTGCGATTCTATAAATAGAATAGTATTAATGGTCACTTAATTAATTTTACATTTACTCTGTCAGAAGGTACATCGATAATGTAAATCCAGTTTGCCAGCGTCGGACGAAGTGGGGGAGTGGCGGAGGTGATAGGTGCTCGGCAAGAGAACCGCAAAAGAAAGATCAAGGTTCGAATCTCGGTTCTTTCGATGCAAATTACTTTTGATTATTTTTTGTTTTTTTTTAAATTTTTATTTTTAAAATGGGTTCAAATATTATTCAAGTATGAATGTAGAGGCCACAAAAACGATATGTCAATATTTAAAAATAAGTATGAGAATTGCAAGGGCATCAAATCTTCGGCGTGCCGGGACTAGGCCCAGGGTATATTACTGTCGAGTGCACTCGACTGATCCGCTTGTTATCTTTTAAGTCTGCGCCTAAAGGTCAAAAATTTCTTAAACAACATTTGAACTTTTTCTAATAAATACCTTTTAATGCACTTCAAAAGTATTAAATGTAGCTTTTCAAATTTAATTAAAAAAATGCAATATAACAAAAATGTTATACAATTTGAAACGTTCATCTTATTACAAAAATATAAAATAAATTTGTTGGCTTAATATTTACTATTATAAAAAACAATTTTAAATAAAACAAATGTTATGATTTTTATATAATAATTGAAATCAAATATTTAATTTTTCATACAACTTTTTTTTATTTATATTAAAAATATAATTGTTGTTTTTATTGATTTTTTTTTATAAAGAGCAACAAATAATTCAACTTTTATAATTTGCATTCTATATATCAATAGACAATAATAAAACTGTAGACCGGCGACATCTGTGACTTATCAAATAGTTTCCCATCAAAACTTTTAGTACAAAACGCAATAAGTTTGAATATGAAATTTGCCTGCGACAATAAAAACCCATTACCATTACATTCAATGATATTCAATTAAAAGAGTTGTCATTAAATTGCTTATTGGGATATTAAATGGAAAACGTATTGCGTATACGCCGTGTGTGCGCGAACTGTTATGCGAACCAGACAAGACAAAGGAGACTGACAAATGGAAAATGTGGACAAAGAAAATGGAGGAAAAGGGAAGAAGTTGAAGAGGCAAACAGTTTAATCAACGACACGTCGCATTTTTATACCCTGGGGGTATATTAAGTTGGTTGCAAAGTATGTAACGTGGTGAAGCAAGATTCTCCGACCCCATAAAGTATATATATTCTGGATCAGCATCAACAGCCGAATCGATAAAAAAAAATTACTTTTTATTTTTAATTTTTGATTTTAATTTTCTTTATCAAACATAAAAAAAGTAATGCTTTTTTTTCGTTATTTGTACTTTTAATTAATTTTTAAAATATAAATATAGCTTGCAAAATGTAACTGCCAAAAAAACGATGGGTCAATATTTAAGGATTATTATGAGAAATGCATGGGCATCAAATCTTCCTAGGCCCAGGGTATATAACTGTCGAGAGCACTCGACTGTTTCGCTTGTTTTGCTTGGCGCACGTGAAATTATCTCAGAGGAGGGTGAAAATATTGAGGGGAAGGTAGAAAAATAAAGTTCGAGAGGGCTTCAGATTGAGGTCTTGATAGCTCGATGGCCTGTGAATATGGCCAGCTGTGTGGGAATGTGCCTGAATAAAATGAATAAAATATTTTGAATTTTTTAGGGGGCAAGCCCCTTAAGACACGTAGCCACAACAACGACAACAAGCGAATAACGAGCAACAAATACGAATGAGAATACGAAACGTCTAACGATTCAAGTTGTATGAATTGTATTTTGTGGCAGGTACATTTTTCTAAGCGGATTTTGAGTCGCAACCAACACGTTGCAGGCGACACAGTACAGTGTTCAATGTCTGTGATGCCTTTGGGCAGACATTCGAGCAACTCAACGAGTAACGAGTAGCGAGTAACGAGTAACGTTTAACGAGTTACAAGTCTTAAAATGCATTCGAATTTTGGTCTGAAGCGACGACGACTGCAATTGCTTGCCTCGTTGTTGTTCTGCGCACTTTTGGGCTATCTCAGTTCAACGGTGGCATTGGCCAAGCCAACGTTATCCTTTAGTCTGCCACATGGACTGCAGGGATTCCCCTCGTTTCAATCGTTCACACAGCAGATTATCGAACAACGCAGTCTGCGACAAATGAAAACCTACAGGTGAGTTGTGTTTTTTGTTTGTGATCAATCAGTAAACAGCTGGCATATAAAATAGTAAATTCCAGTTGGACAGTTGTCAGTCAGTTTCACTGACTTTTGAGTCCATTGCCATGGACGTCACGTAGTAACCATAATCACAGACCTGGCCATGTGCCCAAATGCGTTCAACTATTAATTTTAATTCCTGCCTCCACTCTCGTTACTCTTCCCTCTCGTTGTCTCGCTGTAGTGGGAATCGCGTCAGCAATGATTCGCTCATTATGGTATACTATCACGATCAGACGATTGCTGTCACCGAGCTGGGTCCCCAGAAGCTGCTCATCGGTTGCGAACTAATTGAAATCTAGTAAGTATTTTTCACACTTATGATTTCCTCATTCTCAACTCGTTGCTTTGTTTGGTTAGCAACGAGAAGGAGGGCAAAATGCTGCTCAAGGGCCTGGCGCAGTACAATCGACCGCTGGAGATCAAATTCGAGGAGATGCTCAAGCTCATGGATCAGTGCGAGCATGTGGATAAGCTCAGTTATGCGGCCAGGCACAAGTCTCGTTACAGCAACGACGAGGGCTCCGAGCGCAGCAGCGGCAATGGCAACAACAACAACAACAACAACGAGTCGTCCTCTAACTCAGCTGGCAATGGCAGTGAAGCGTCCACATCGAATCAGGATGGCGTTGCTCTTAAACTCGCTGCCAATATCTTTCCGCGCAGTCCCTTCTCGTTGCTCAGCGGCATTATACCCGGTAAGTGTGCAAGAGCAACGAGAGTAACTCGTTACTTTTAATTGCTAAACTCGCCTAGTTCTTTACCCTCAGGTTTGTTTATTAGTTGGTTTCTTGTCTGTTTATTTTCCAAATCTCTTCCTTTTTTAACTCGCTGATTTGCCAACTCGCTCTAATTTTTACTTACTCGCTGATTTGCAAATTCGCTGAATTATCAATTTTATTAGTTACTTTTTTCAACACGCTGAATTGAGAGTTCGCTAGTTGATCTACTCGCTAGTTTTTTGTCTCATTCGTTTATCTGTTCAGACGCTTGTCAACTTACTCATTTGCTACCTACTAGCTATTATTATTTTCATTCGCTGGCTTGCAGACTTGCGAGTTGCTAAATTCATTGACTATATACTCGCTAGTTTGTCAATGGTTACAATATCAATATCTAGATTAGTATCTACTTGCCTAATTTTTAACTCTTTAATTTTTCAATATACTAGCTAGTATTTTAAATTGTTAGTTTGTCAACTTTTCACATTATTCACTTGCCAATTTGTTACCTATTCAGTTCATTTACTCGTTGGCTTGCCAATGTACTGCATTTTTGCCAACTCGTTATTTGGCAACTTACGAGTTAGTCAATAAAGTTGCTGATTGGAAAATCCAGTAGATTTTAGCCTAATTTTTCGCTTTATTGACTTAATTGACACGCTGGCATGTCAGTTTGTCATTTAGGCTACTCGCTGATTTATCCATTCGCTAGTTTATGCACTGATTCGACTAATAATTAGCTAGTGTTTTCACTTGCTAATTTGTTTATACATGAAATTTTGTTGCTTACTATTAATCATTATCAAATTTTCTACTCGTTAGTTTTCAAACTCGTTGGTTGCCAAATTTTTCAACTTAAAAATTCTACTCGCTTGTTTGTCAGCTCATTCTCACGAAAGTTAACTAGTTTGTCAACTCGTTAGTTTATTACTCGTCACTTGGTTAATCAAATTTTATGAAACTTTTCAACTCGCTACTTTTTCAACTCTTTGGTCGCTAAATTCTTAAGGTGATTAGTTGGAAAACTTACCTCGTTTGTTTGTTAGTGCATTTTCATAAGAGAAAACAAGTTTATCAACTCGTTATGAATTTACTCGTCCCTTTTTTTGTTGCAGGCACCAAATGGTGTGGCACCGGTGACATTGCCGACACGTACAACGATTTGGGCAGCGAGATGCCCATGGATCGTTGTTGTCGCCAGCACGATCTGTGTCCCGTCAAGATACGTGCCTATCAGCACAAATACGAGCTGATGAACGACTCGCTCTACACAAAGTAAGTAACGAGTGAAACGGAGATACATTTATAATTATAATAAAATTGAAACTTAATCTATAGATCACACTGCATCTGCGATGATATGTTGTTCTCGTGCCTGAAGATGACAAACACGTCGGCATCGCAATTGATGGGCTCCATTTACTTCAATCTGGTGCAAGTGCCCTGTTTGGATGGACGCAGCAATAAATACAAGTTCCGTGCGGCCAAGGAGGGTTTCTAAATCGATTTTCGATATTCTTAAGGACCTTTTTTTTTATTTTGTTGTTATTCAGAGGGCGAGCAGCATTGTACATAGTTGAGCAGGCGTTACTTCAATTATTTATTTGAACTACTTTGAAATGCGAAATGACACAACGGATGTGCAGTTAAAAGATACAAGATACAGAGACATTGGCAAGACAGAGCAGATACATATATATAGCATACTGATGGAACGCCCCATTTTTTAATTATTATTATTTAATATGCTTGCATGATGTTAGGTTTACATACATAGTTTAGTAGTAGGCGTTACGTTCGTTTTATATTTATTATGTATGTTGTTATAAATACATTTAAATATATCAATATATATATATATTATTGGTTGTCTTTATTTTATTTATAGCTCAAAACAATAACCACAATTTCTTTTTGCTTAGTTTATAACAAAAAAAAAATGATCGGATTTGTTAACTATTAATTTAAGGGTGTTTCTAAAAATTGTTTTCTTCTTTTAGTTGTTATTTTTAGTTAATCTGTTTTAGGTACTTGGAAGGGTATTACAAGTCGCCGTTGGCCATGTCTTCCATCTTGCATTTAGAAAATGCTGGCCACATTTGGTCCTGGCTGCGAATTAGTCGGTGTCGGCTGCGTGGGACGATCGATGTCCTGATAGCTGCGCTGCTGCTGGGTGGTCGGGAATACCGAGCCGGTCTGCAAGCTGCCGCCACGCGCGTTGAACTCGCGGTACAGCAAAGCGACGCTCACCGGACGCAGTATCAGGTTGATGATGCTAAACGCCACCGCCCAGCCATCTATTGAAAGAAAGATGCCAGAAATAATTATCAACAAAGTTATTACTATCTTCTAACTACACTAGACAGCAAAATTTCACTTTTTACCTCTCACACGAACCAAAGCCATTTTTTTATATTGTATCTGAGAGCCCAGTTTACCAAAATTAACTTGAAAAATTGTTCAAAGGTAGCGCTTTAAACAAAATTTAGCTTTTTTAGCGGTTAACCAAAAACTAATTAAAAATTGTTCTAAGGTAGCGTTAAAAAACAAATTAGCTATTTTTTAGCGGTTTTTAGAAATGCGCTTGTATTTGTCGTCAAAATGAATGAAATAATGACGTTAATGAATATACAGTTGAACTTCCCTAACTCGAACTTCTCTAACTCGAATTTCTCTGTAACTTGAACTAAATGAGTGGCAGTAAAATTAATAATCTTAGGAAAAAGAACTCTATAACTCGAATATCTCCCTAACTCGAACCTTTTCTTTGGACAATAATGATTCGAATTAGGGAAGTTCGACTGTATTTGTAATTCATTCAAACGCAGCTGTAAATTTAAGCCTTTAGGAGAGCTTAAAAAAACATATATCTTTTTTTAGCGGTATTTGGAGATGCGCTGACGTTTGTCGTCATTATGAATGAAATAATGACTTATAAATATTTGTAATTAATCTGTAATTCATTCAAACGTTATAACAGTTATAATAATTTAAAATTCAGAAAATTATGATTTTTTAGCGTTTTTTTCTAATTATTCTTTTTTTACTTTTAATTTCTAGGAAAGCTTGAACAAAATTTGAAATATTTTTGTTTCTCCTTTCGTTTCATAAAAAATTTTAATTTTATTCAGTTAAGTTCTGAAAAAAGCTAAAAAAAAAATTTGAATTTAAAAAAAAATCTTTTTTTTATTAAAAAAGTGAGTTTGGTTCGTGTTGGAATTCGACTGTTAGCTAGTGTAATTGCATGGCTTGCACATCACTACGATAAGAGAATCGGAGGAATATGATTGATACTTACTCATGGAATTGAAACTAACGATTATGCTGACTAGATCAAAGAATATGCTAGATGCATTGATCACAAGCGCCTGCAATGAGAAATACAATGAACAATGAGTAATTTTGAATGATAATGACTAAACGAATGACTTAATTAGTGCTAATACTATTGATAATGTTATTAACTTAATTTTTTATAGGGATAGGAGAACCAAACAGCTCTACCAAAACATCTACAATAATATCAGTATTATAAATTATTTATTCAACTTGTATTTGCTGTGTGTTGTAGTTGTTTGATTATTGACAGGTTCTTCAATTATTTGTCAGCTGAAGAAGGCGACATTGTGGCACCAATTTGCAAAGCATTAAAGTTTAATTTGTGTGCAAAAATTAAGCTAAAGTTGTGCAGTTTTTTTCTTTGTTTCTTGGTCCGTCTTGTCCAGCCAAATCAATTGTGATCAACCTTGAACTTTAACACAGTCAAACACGCACACACTCACACACACAGTCACACACTTCATTAGTTGGACACACCTTTTTGGCATTTAACTGAGGTGTGCATTGTGCATTTAAAGGCTTCAGTTTATCCTTTCCATTGTATACTCGATACGAAATGCTTAAGAAATTAATATAACAGAAAAGAAAATTCCAAATTCCATTTTTACAACAAATTTCTTTACATATTACCAACATTTTTTACTTCTTTGAGTTGAAGCAATTAATTTGAGTTCTCCAAATCATTAGCAACTAAATTTCGTCTAGTTTCTAAATACATTTGAACTGATTTTGATTAAATTTGTAGAATTGCTCCAGTTTAAAAATATATATAGTTTATAAGATTCTTTTAAATCAATGTTTCTCCTTCATATTTTTGTTATATACAAGGTTTTACTTTATTGAAATGCCAAGAGAATTATTAGTAGAAATATAATTTAATTTGAGCTACAATTGAATAGTGAGCTGAAATTTAAATAAATATACAAAATATTGATAATTCCCATAAATTGTTTATTTATTTATTTATTTTTACGCTTTATCTGCCAATTTACACCATTAGTTCTCTCTCTCGTTCTAAACAAGTCTGCGATTTGACCATATGTACATATATAACTTTATGAACTCGGAAATGAAGCCCGGTGGTTCAACTTTATGGATACCCTTTAAAAACCATTTGAACATTTCAGCAAAAGCGTATAAAAATCCCATTAAATTATTCATAGCTTTGTGTTGTAGCCTACTTTTGGGTGCACCATAAAAATGAAACTTCAGAGCCTCAAACACACAACAATCGAAAGAGGTAAAGTTCTACATTTATAAATACATTTATTTGGAAATGCTTCAATACAATTCCGAGTACAAAATGCTACAAAATTCATAGACTTGGCCCGAACATTTTGCAAAAGTTTCCACGAAATCGAGTACAATTTGGTTGGGATTAAGAAAGGGGGCGATACCGAAAGTAGAGGGTGCTGAATTGACCACACGATTAACAAGTTAAATCGAGTGTACTCGACTGTGAAATACTCGGTAGCCAGATTATGAGACTTGTGAAATATAAGTACTTTTCACTAAATATTATAAATATACAAAAAATTATTACAATATAATACAAAACAATACAAAACAAAAATGATCGTTTGTATTATTTTTGACATCATCGTACGCATATAAACACACATTTAAAAACTGTTCACAATAAAATCTGTGTTTTTTAAGACTTTTTGAAATTGTTTTTTGAATAACATGCGAGTTTATTATTCGATCATTATCAAATTTTCAGCACGCATCGGCACAATATGGTTTATCATATTTTAAAACTAAAGGTTAAAAACTTAATAACCAATTAGCAAAATGACTAGTTTCAATAATTTAAACTATGATTTTAATGTATAATCCATGTTTATTTCAAGCAATATTTTAAATTTCACTTTGAATTTCAATAATACTTTCGTTGAGTAGTAAATTCTGATCATAGGTTTCATATATTAAAATATCTCTTGAAATTTTAACGCAAAATTGTTAAAAAAAAAAAAAAAAAAATTAAAAAAAAATAACCAGAATAAAAAACCGTAACTGTTTTAATTATATATTCTTAGCATTTTTACATGGGAATATAATCGAAACCGTTGCGGTTTTTTACTTTGGTTATTTAAAATGTTTTTTTTTTTTTTTTTTTTTTTTTGTAACAATTTTGCATTAAATTCTCAACTTTGAAGATTTTTATATTATTTTTGCCATTACTGTACATTGTCACAAACTTATAATCCCCGTTTATCTTTTCGGTTACTCGTCTTTTGGGTCATCGTTTGACTTTTGCATAGTTGAGTTGATTAAAAGGCGTTGCTAATGACGAAGCCCAAACAGAAAGAGAATCGAGGAGTTTAACTCTAAGTGTAGAGTAGGAATGGGGATAGGAAAAGGGAACGGGAATGGGATAGGGGATGGGATAGGGGTAAGGGTAAGGGTAAGGGTAAGGGTAGGGCTAGGGGTTTGAAGTTGACGTTTTGTGACTGTGACTGACCGCTGGATAAAGTCAGGCAAAGGAAACTTATAATTCATTTTTCTTGATATATGTACATATAATGTGTTAAGGGTCAGTTGAGTTGGTTGGAGGTCTGGTCAGGATTGCGTGAGAAGCCAAGGATTACGACTCTGAGGAAGGCTAGGGAGGAGTAATGTCAAAGTTCAAATTGGGGTCTCCATTTCGCATGTATGTATAGTAAGTAAACTAAACTAAGGCACGCCAACAACAAGAACACCTCGAGCTGTCAACTCTTCCAGTTATAGACGCATAACGATATGCAGTTAACAGTTAACACACACACATATTTATAAGCCTTATATACGCGGTATATACCAGTCTTATTTGTGGCTAACCAAATCCGTCTAAACATTAACATGCCTCCACGTGTTTTCATTTCGTTTGCTTTTCATTTGGGGCCCAAATAAATTCAACTTGCTTGCAAACCGGTAGTTGAAAAAATAAATAAATAAAAAAAATACACTAACAAATCAGCATAATTATATATGGATGAATATTATTTCTACATACTATGTATATAAATATAATACATAATAAATACACATATTTAAAAAAAAAAGAAAAAAAAGAAAAAAATAATAGTATCGATAATTTTTTTTTTATAATTTTTGAAATTGATGTGAAAAATATAACTCTTTACGGTTTCATAATGTAAACTGACAATATATTTAGGAATGTTTCAAAATTAAACAAATCAATGGGATTGGGACAATAATTGTCGTTTTTTAAAAAACGTTTGAAAACGTTCGTAATTCGGAACAGGCCTGATTATTTAATATTCGGATTGAAATGACTTTCGTTTTTATTCATTTGTCCAACACTGTCACATAGTTATGTTATCGGGTTCAAAAAAATATTATATACATTGTGGTTTTCATTTGAATCATGGTCCCACATTTGCCAAGTTGCAACCACAATTTATAAATTGTCTCAGTTTACGATTAGTTTTTAACGCATTTTTTGCGGTTTTTTTTTATTTTTAGAAATGTATTTAAAAAGAGTAATTAATACTATGAGAAAGTTTCTGCTAAATGATTTAGTTGACTTGAAAGAGGAAGCTAAAAACCAAAGAAAGAGTAAAAATCGCAGACGTAGTCGATAACGCAATTATCGACTAAGAAACTATGACTGTACTTTTAACATTACTTCTCACTATTATTCTGTTTTTTACTCATTGTTATCGAACATCCTTTTTAGACATTGAAAAAACGGGCCTTAATTTTTTTAAGCCCTCATGAATAAGTTGTTAAAATGTTTTGTAAATTTTTTTAGAAATCAAACTCAAAATTTTGATATATATATGCAATCCTAAAAGTATGCTCCACTTTTCTAAGTTCCTACGAAATTGAGATTTGAACTATGTAGATTTTAAATATTTACGTATAACTTTATTTTAAATCTTGAGAAAAATCGCTATATGGGATTATAACAATCTGACGAATCGAAAAACAATGTTGTTGAATTATACATAAGCGTACAATAATTTGTGTTGATTTTAACTTTACTTTTTTACTTTTATAATAAGATTTGTTCATTCTTTTTTAAATTTCACATTTTTGACGAATCTTGAGGGATACTAAAGAGTATCTAAAATTAAGCTCTTTGGCTTGTGTTGGCAAATACAATCTTATCTTAAGTAGGTTTCAAGGGGTAATACTTTTTTTTATATCTACAAATATGTAGATATTCAGTTGAAAATGGGACAAAGTGGATTATATGTATGTAAGTATGGATCAACATTAGCTCCAAAGAGATAGAGTGAAGGGGCAGGGGCAGGGACAGGGGGACCCCCTCTGAGATCAGTGGCGTGGTTGGTGCATATGCAACCCAGAACTTAAGCAGAAAATGAGGAAGCAATGAGCACAATAATTATTTATAGTATCGCCGAAGGTATTAAACAAACAAACAAATAAACGAGACAAAGATACAAAACCAAAAAAATAAATAAAAATAAAAAAGTCAACTCAGCGTATATATGTTAATTTCATTCTCTCTGATTTTGATGGAACCGGTTCTGGCGTAGATAGATATAACACAGTATGTACAGTATGTATGTGCATGCCAAAAAAAAAATTATAATATTGTATATCTAAGGCAAGCGGCATCATCGCATTCAAATTAATTTAACGCTGATGAATCGTCTATTGTTTTAAATTGAGAACTAGAGGGGAAGACGGAAAAGTCTTATCAGTCAGCGGCTTTGCATGCAACTGATAAGCCGCTGCTGTGTGTGTGTGTGTGTGTGTGTGGTAGTGTGAATGCGTCAGCCTCTAACTAAAAAGTAAGAGTCAATTTAAAAGCTGTTTTCTCACTACAATTTTCTCTACTAATTCGACATACGTACGCATTTAAAGTGAAATAAAACATGTGGGCATTTCCACAAAAATGTCTACCGAGGCCAAAAACGTGAAATTGATCAAAAGTCACATCTTGTGAAATTTGATTCCAATAATGTACTCAAGTTATTTATTTAAGCAATATACGCCAGATGAAATTTATTAGGATGAACATATAGATACTAAGATTGAAATAAATTCACTTTTTCTATATTTTTGCCCATTTTCTTAAAAATTGATTTCCAAAATGAACCGTTGTACTTTAACGATTAAACTAAGTAAGATAATAAGATTGTAACATAAACCGTTTTAGTACATAGAAATATATTGAAAGTTTAATTTAAACCTAGTTTTTCAAAATGTTTCGATATATAATTTAAGAAATGAGAGACAGCAACAATAGGAATATATCGTTAATATGGAAACGGTTCATTTTCAAAGTACATTTTCATTCATGATTTTTCAACTTTTCAATAATAAACTTAAAATTGTTAATTTAAAATTTTTCAAATTTAATTGTTGATTTTATAATTTTATTTTTAAATAGATTTTAAATGCTATATGATTGAAAAAACTGTGTAGAAATTAGTGGTAAAAAACACAATTATGGATCGAGTTTTAAATCGAAGTGATAAAATCGCCAAATAGTTATCGACAAATCGACAAGTGTAAAAACAAATTTAGGATCAAGCTTTCAATCGCCAAAACGAAAAATCAAACTGTCGATAAATAGTAAAAAAAATTATCGAGTAATTATCGAATTTTCGATATATAGAAGCTAGTGATGTTAGACCAAATTATGGATCAATTGTTAAATCGAAATGCTAAAATCGACAAAACAACAAATAGAGTTGTCGATAAATCATAAAAAAATAATAATTATCGAGTAATTATCGAATTTTAGATGTGTAGAAACTAGTGATATAAATTCAAATAATGAATCAATTTTTAAATCGAAATGCTAAAATCGAGTTGTCGATAAATCGTCAATAAAAAAGTATCGATTTTAAGTACTTGTCGATTTTGACAGCCCTAATGAAAACTGGGAAAATGTCAGTAAAATAAATGTCAACTTACCGTTTGCACCGCCTCAATGGACTCCTTGGCGTGTATGGTCCAGAACATGGATATGATGAAGAGGAAATTGTAGAACTCGTAGGCTCCATGGCCCCAGCTGCCTAGCATCGCATTTGATATGAAAATGAAATGCACAAAGGCAACGACCTGTGAGAGGGAAAGAGAACGGGGAGAAAGAGAGTGTGTGGGCGTAGAGTGTTGTAGAGTTTCGTCAAGTTAAGCTTTGTCTATTGAGTAAGCGGCTCAAATGAAGCCCCACAGCTGCAACAACAACAACAGCAACAACAACAACGCTAACCGCTTGCATGTCTCAGTGGAGTTACTAATTGATTGCCTCATCTCCTTGCACCCCTTGCCTACACCAACAAGTCGCACATATCGAATGGCAATTTGCGGTTGGACGCCGCGTCGCAGCAGCAGCGATCGCCGACGTCGCGACGTTTCGTTGTGTGCTAATGACAAAAACAAAAACAGAAAGAAAAAAAAGCGGGCGGCAGTGCATTAAGCAACACTTGACACCAGTGCTGCCAGATTCGCGTTTTCTTCCCGTCAAATCTGGCTTTTTTCAAAGCCAATTTAAAAGCCAATATAAAAAAAATCACTTCGTGAAATGGCAAAATAATGACAGCCCTACAAAATTTTGGATTAAATTCAATTTCTAAAAAGATTCTGGGGGCAATAATACTTTTGCAAACCTGGCTAAGGTTGCTATTAATACTTAACGGTGTACTTTAAATAAGGTAATTGGTTCAATGGTTTGCTACTTAAAATTAAAACAAAATATTTTGTTATCAATTATAATTTGTGCTGCTACACAAATAAATTCGTACTGATGATAGGAACGGGATTATTATATGATAATGAAAATCAGGAGAATGAGGACAACATTGATGAAATTAACTGAGCTTCTGCTTCTTAAATTGTTCGGTTTCATTCTGAGCAACTGATTTTGTTCGTTCCCTTTTCCCTCCTCCGGAAAAAATACAAGAATTAACTAATTGAAAAACTAGCTTTTTTCATGGCTTTTTTATACCCGTTACTTTAAAAGTAAAAGGGGGATATTGTATTCGATGCAATATATGTAACAGGAGCATCTCTGACCCTATAAAGTATATATACTCTTGATCAGCATCAACAGCCGTGACGATATAGCCATGTCCGATTGTCAGTCTGTGTAAGCGCTTACAAACTTCTATAAGCCCCACGCAGATCAAGTGTGATTCAAAATTTTGCCACTTTCCTTTCCGCCTCTTTAAATCGCAAACAGCCACCACAAGCACCGTTTTCAAGATATTAGGATTTTTTACTAATTAACGTTAACTACTATTATTACCCATCATCCTACTAAAACGTAACAAGATCGGACAAATAGAAAAGTGGTAATGGCTGATTAAAGTTTTTAAGCAATAATTAATAAAAATATTTTAAATTTATTTAAATTAGTAACGGGCATATCTTATATATCGACTATACCCTTTCCCATTTATTTTTCCGATTTTTTGCATCGTTCCTCCCGTCAAAAACAGCTTTTTTTCAAACCAAAGTTGGCAACACTGCACTTGAGACTGGGCGCGGCTGAGCTTAAGGCAGCGCTCGAGCTGAGCCACGGCAGCGCTGCAGCTGCGCTGCATTATCTAACACACGATATGGGCAGCCCAATAAGTGAGTGAGCTTACAAGGAGTTGCAGTTGTTGTTGTTGTAGACTGGGCTTCATTGTCCCCTTCTCTGTCATACACACATGGTTACATAGTTACCTTAACGCGCACAAATTGCGAACCCATCAGTTCATTTAAATCGGTCATTTTGATGTTTTATTTGTGTTTGACCCAAATTTCAAAATGCAAATTCAAATGCAGTTGCAATTGCGCCGCCTACACGCAGTTCACAAAAACAATAACAAAACGGCAAAAAAAAAAGACTTTCGTTGAACCTGTTGTTGGCTGAGCGAGAGAGAGAGAGAGAGACAACAAGAATAATGCCGCCTCTGTTTGCCGTTGAATTCGCTGTCCGTTGGTTTCGACAGCTGTTTTGTTATTTTAGTGCAAATATTTTGAATTGTTCTACTTTTTGTGTTCTTTTGTTTTTGTTCAAATCTATTTTGACTTGTAATTCACTTTCAATTGGTTGAACGCACTTGTCACAGGCGAAAAGCAACGACAACAACAACAATACGAGCACACATGTACAGAGATTCCCACACGTACACACACGCACGCACGCACACTAAGAAACGCAGCCGCACAGAATCCGCAATGCAATTGAAAGCGCGCACTTGTTGGTCTTCGTTCGAATCTTTCTCTCTCACGCACACACACGATGAACGAACGCTAGAGATGACACAGATGTCTGTCTGTCTGCTTTATCTTTTTTTTAAACAATTACAATTAGTTAGCGGCAGTACAAAAAAAATCACACCAGCAGATTTCTGGGGCGTAAATAACAACAACGCGACAGCTTTTTAAATTTATGTATATATTAAAAAAAACAAATGATTGACTGACGGAGCTATGCGAACAGCGCACGAGCGATTTCAATTTGAATCTGACTGTCAACTGTGCATGGGGCAGCGCCAATCGACCAACAAAAAACTGCGACACAAACAGACCCCCAGCGACGTCGACGCCGGCGTCGCGGTGGCGTAATCTCTGTCTCAGTGCTGCACAGTGCGAGCTGCAAAACCAAAAACAGTGTTGAACAGCGCTAACGCTACATATCGATATATTGTACATTTTGAAATGCGCTATATCGGTAGGGTTACACTTTCAAAAATAAGTTCAGTGTTGCCAGACTAGCTTATTTCAGGGAAATAGCTATAGCCATAAATCTAGCATATTTTGAAATCGTGATCTAATGCGAAAGTGGAACTCGTTTTGAGTCAAAACAATATATAAAGACAAAATTAAGCAACAAAATGCACATAAAAACTTCCAAAAACTTTTTTAAAAAAATATTTGTTTTAATAATGTTTTTTAATTTCACAGAAATGGATTGCGCCCTCTAAAACTATTTTAGCATTATTAAAAAAAACGCTAGTGAAGCAAAAAGTGATGAAAAAGATGATTTGTTAACTAATTTAGCTAGATTTAAAAACCTAATGATTTAGTATGTTTCCTTGCATTTGGATATAGCTTGATTTTCAGTTTTTTTTTTTATTTTTAGCTCCTTTTTACTCAGAATCTGGCTTTTGCGGGCGCTCAACAGCTGGCAACACTGTATAAGATTATTATTATAAAATTTTAGTCTTTGCTACATATGAATTTTAAATCTATTATTTCCATACACAATTCACATTATACAACATTTCAAAAGTTGTACAACAAATTGAACTAGTAAAATAGATTTCTTAAAATTGTTACCGATTGGGCAACGCTGTGACTACATATATCAGCTGCTCGATCAACGTGCATTTGTGTAAGAAAGAAAAGAGAGAGCGAGAAGGAGGAACAAAGACTGATAAGGCGAGCCATTTTGCGAAAAATCGTGTTTGAGGAGACATGGTCGATCATCTGTCGGAGGAGCAGCGAGCCAATTTACCCAATAATCCCTCCATGTTATCAGCACCAGTGATCACATACGGCATGGTACACAAGCTGGAGTGCGAGCAGGATCGCAAAGTGACCGTAAGTTGTTGTTGTTGTTCTTGTTTGACAAAGTTCTTTCTACGGCCCTAGTGCAGGCAAAAGCTTTAAAAAAAAAACGGGAATTCCTTTAAAGTGTATATATATATTCGTAAAACAGGTCCGACTGTCGAACTGTCCTTCTGTCTGATCTTGAGACTTGAAATGCCAGGGCTACCATATTTGTCAACAGCACTGCTAAAGTGTGCACGCTCAGTATGTGTCTGTGTGTGTGTGCAAGTTGTATTTACTACTAAGGTGACGGCGTCACCACAGCTGCTCTCTTTCGAGGGGCAAATATTTGACAGTATGCCTGTAAACGTTGTCGAAGTAGGTTGTGTTTTTTTTTTTGTCTTTACAAATAAACTCGTGGACAGAAAACAATTATTGAAGCCTGCAATTATTAGTCCCACGTGACGAAAACAAAAGGGATCTCTGGTCAAAAAGTACAGGCGTTAAATTTTCGAGTTCAAGTAAAATTTGTGCCAGCCATTTCAATGCAACAAAACGGAGACGAATTATGCCAACTGCTGAACCCCAGAAGCCAAGAGCAAAGCAGGTGTATAAATTTCAAATGCCATATGTCTTCATGCTGCAGGTCCCCGGGCATATCGCCATTTGGATCAAGGGGTCTAAATTATAATTTATTTTGAATTATTTCGTTTCATTTATTTTAAGTGAGCATTTGCTTTTCTGTAAGCTAAAAAAAAAAATTTGTCCCCTCACCACATCGGTCGACGTCACCTTTATAGTAAATACACCTTGTGTGTGTGTGTATTTTAAGGGGGCCAAACCAATTTAGGAGGCCGAAATTCAACTGTTTTTTTTGTGACACTTTTAACTGAGAATAGAATAAGTTTAAAATTGAAGAATAGCTACACTGGCGAATATAATTATTGGCACAGCAAACATTGTGAGATTTGGGGGCTTATTTGTTCCCCTATCGTTGGCATCATTGGAAAGGTCATTTAAACTCCGTTTGAATGACACCAGATTTTCCTTAACCCATTAAGTACGCTTTGAAAATTTCGAATTTATGTAATAGTAAATTTCGGGGGGTATTTAAAATAGACCCCAGTACCGAGCATCTCAAAGTAGAGCAAACTCGATTGTAACGATTAGGAAATCCAAATCACATGCCTTAACTGTTATCTGTAATCTTTTAGCATGCTACAGAGTCTGTCAGAGTCGAGCACACTCGACTGTAACGAATAGGAAATCCAAATCACATGCCTTAACTGTTATCTGTAATCTTTTAGCATGCTACAGAGTCTCTCAGAGTCGAGCACACTCGATTGTAATGCTTAGAAAATCCAAATCACATGTCTTAACTGTTATCGGTAATCTGTAATCTGTAATCTATTTTTTAGCTGCCGTCTGTTATCGATGAGGGGAATACCAAGACTGGCGCTGGCGAGCCCAAGGCCACCAAGGATGAAAAACAGGTGAAATACGCGTGGAATTCGCCCAGTTTGATGATCGTGTGCGAGGATGGGGATTTGAACTCGGCGCTGCATCATTTGGTTGGCTCGCTGCACAATCCGTTTGCGGAGCACGCGGTGGCTACGCTGCTCATCCAGGAGAGTGTGCGCGAGCCGTTCCTCGACCGTCTGGTGGAGCAGCTGCAGCAGTTGGACGGGCAGGTGGCCAATCATCCCAACTATGTGCGCACCCTGGCCAAATTGCAGCAGCTGAAGGCCGCCACGATTGTGGGCAATCCGAAGACGGTCTCGCCAAATGCCACGCCCATGCTGGTCAGCGATTTGACGCACAACTATTTGGGCGACGGTCCCACTGGGGTCATCACAATGCACACGTTCCGCACCCCCAAGGAGGCCACCCAGGTCAATCTGAAGGAGACATTGGCCTACAGCTCGGTCAGCATTTGGAACGAGAAACTGGCCAGCGCCTATGAGATGTGTGCTCTGCTCAAGGACAAAACCTTCATGATCAACTGCTTCAATGTCGACTTGACGCCCATTAAACCATCGTTTGATCTGAATCAGAATGATGTGAAGATCGTCAAGGGATATCACTACGAGACTCTGACCATCAATCATCAGCGCAAGATCATTGTCTTTGCCGTCGGCACCATTTTTGCCAACTAATCGATGGATCGCCATTCGCTGACCTACCTCAAGGTGCTTTTATGAGATGCAAACATCTCGACCATATAATGAATTTACCAATAGTTCTAAATTCTGTTTGTATTCCAAATGTAGTCCGTTTTGTCGGAACTGTTTGTTTTTAATACACCATTTTGTTGTTTGCAATACACGATGTCTAAGCTGAAAGGTGTTTCTTTTATTATGGAAATCTATTATGAGTTACAAATATCTCTACAAAATTTAGCTAGTTTATATATAAACCAACATCATATTCCGTGTGTAGTTCTTAATCGCAAAACACAATGTATCTTTTTGTATCTAAAGATGCTTTTATGAGTTTTAAACATCTCTACAACATATCTAATTTACTTATAGATCTATATCCTGTTTATATTCCATACATAGTCCATTTTGTCGGAGCCGTTTCTTTTCAGTATTCCATTTTTCTGTTTTAAATTCACAATGTTTAAGCTGAAAGAAAAATCTTCTATTATAGAAAGTTGATTTAGTAAGATATAAATATCTCTACAAAATTCAGTGAGTTTATATATAAATCTATATCATATTTCGTATGTAGTCTTTTATTTTATCTTTTTCTATCTAAAGATGCTTTTATGAGTTTCAAACATGTCTGCAACATAACGAATTTACTTATAGATCTATATCCTGTTTATATTCCATGTGTAGTCCATTTTGTGGGAACCGTTTTTTTCTTTTAATACTCCATTTTGTTGTTTTTTCAATACATGATGTTAAAGTTGAGAAATGTATTTTTTATTGCTTCCTATTTTTCTTAGTTACAAGTATCTCTACAAAATATTGTGAGTTTATATATAAATCTATTTCATTGTTATATTCTGTATTTTTAGCACTTATCTAAACATATTTTTATATGATTTTGCATGATGTTTAAACTGAAGTTTGTAGCTTTTCCTTTCAGATACAAATATTTCTAAACAATATTGAATTTTTTATTTACATTTTTCTCATTATCACAATCCGTATGTTGTCCGTTTTCCTTTACTTTGTTTTATTTATTCATTATTTTTAATTCTATCAATTTTTTTTTTTAATAACTGACCCAGTTTTTGAGCAGTGTATTTATCAAGTTGAAGGTCAGTTCTATTCTACATATTTGCATGCAACAGGAAGTCGCTGACATGCGCCTTATCTCTCTCTCACTCTCTCTCTCTCCCTCTCTGTATCTTAAAGAAGTGGGCGTGTATCTTTTTGGTTTTCCCAGCGGGTTCGTTACCCTCACCAAAATTAATTATGAGATAGGGGCCCCATTTCATCAGAAGTATTATCATAACGCTTTGTTTGATTAGCAATATCTTAATAATTGAGTGCATTGGTGACTCAATATACTACAATATGAAATTCTTATATACCCAAAACATGTGGAACAAGTTGTCCTAATTTAGCATGAACTCTCCAACTTTTTACATTTTCTCAATTTTTATTTGAACTCGTTTTGAGAGTTTCTTCCACAACCAGTTGGCAAAATTTCAACATTTCACATGAAATGTCAAAGATTCTTTATTTTTTTTTTCTTTTAAAAGAGTAGACAGTTCTGTTTTGGACATTATCTATTGAATTTCTAACTTAGATTGATTCGTTTTTTGTTATCTCTCAACGTAAAGAGATAAAAAGATACTATATCTTTTTTTCATTATGTAGAGCGCAGTTGGAACTTAATAAAGCAATCGGTGTATTTGATAAAAAAATCAAATACGATATTTGCTCGACTTGCTTATGCGATAAACTTGAGTTAAATATTTAGAAAACTAAAAAAAACATTGAGTTAAAGTCGAATCAACTGTAAACCATTTCTTACATTAAATTTAAATTTTTTGTCTTTATTTAGATTTAAGTACTTGAGTAAACAATATAATTTTTTAGTTTTTTTCTTAATGATAAATATGGATCAAAAATTAAATGGAATTGTAAGAAATCAAATTAAAAATTAAACATTGAGGTTAAGGCAAACATGGTTAACCTCAAAATTTCTGGCATAATATTTTATGCACATATGTATGTATACAGTTGAACTTCCCTAACTCGAACTTCTCTAACTCGAATTTCTCTGTAACTCGAACTAAATGAGTGGCAGTAAAATTAATGAAAAAGAACTCTATAACTCGAATATCTCCCTAACTCGAACCTTTTCTTTGGATAATGGTGATTCGAGTTAGGGAAGTTCGACTGTATTTAGAAAACTACGAGTATTCGAAAAAAAAAAGAAAAAGTATTTTCAAATATCCCAAAAAAAGGGCAAGTACTTTTCCATTGTCTTGTTTTTAATCAAATTACAGGGTATACCCAAGTCGTTATAAATATTCAATTGTTTTGTCTTCAATTGAATTACAGGGTGTACCATAGTCGTCATAAATATTCAGTTGCCTTGTCTTCAATTAAATTACAGGGTATACCCAAGTCGTTATAAATATTCAAACATTAGTATTTGCTGCCCCTTTTTCAAGCGCAAACATGAAGTTTGCAAATACGTATTGTCTGAACATTTAGACAAATACATACATACATTCATATATACGATGTGGGAATTTCAACAAAAAGCGCACAATGTATTATTTGTAATTTACAAATCAGCTAAACACAAGGCTCTCTCTCTCTCTCTCCCTCTCTCTGTCTTTCATTCAATGCAGTTTGCTTAATGGCTTAAAAGAGCGCCATTCCTTTTCCTAGTTGTTGTTGTTGTTGTTGTGTTTGTGGTTGCCATTGTTATTGTTATTATTGTTGCTCTACTTTCACAAGCAAACAGTGCTGCCAACTTAGCTTTTTTCCCGTCAAATCTGGCTGTTTTTGAAGACCAATTGCGGGAAAAATTTGTGAATTGCGGAAAGCGGGAATTCTGGCTTTTATAGAAATGCATTTGGCTTTTTTCCGCTTTTTTTAATGCTGCCACAAATTTCATGAAAATATATTGCATTCCGGTTGCCACTTGCAAGAAAAAAAAATGTTGTAACCAAAAAAATACTATTTTTGATAGACCTGTGGAAAAAATGTTTACTGACGCTCTAAGTTGTGGTAGAAATATACCAAATGTGTGTAAAAGTGGCAGCTTAATCATACGTTTTTATCGATATTTGCAAATATCACCACCACAACCTTAAACTATCATCACAATATAAAAAGTGCACGTAAATGGCACATATTTTTGCTATATCAAAAGAATATAAACTAAAGTGCAAAAGAGCGAGGAATTGAAGACAAGGCTTGGCTGGGATGACACGGACGAGAAAAGGGTCTACTGCAGGACCATAGCAATGCGCTTTTTTAGAATATTTTCAGCTATTTTTTTCCTTCTCTCCAGTGAAAAACAGTTTTTTTTTTGTTAAAAAGTTGGCACCACTGGTGCCCAGTGCTCAGCAATTGAGCGCATCAGAGAGAGCGCACACAACTAGAGAGTAATTAGGAGAGAGCGTGTTAGAGAGCGAGTGACTGCGCGAGAGTGTGACTGGTTAAAGCTTCAACAATAACAATAACAACAACAGTAACAGCCACATGGAATTTTGGGCTGCTTAGACTTGGTTGTTGTTGTTGTTGTTATTGCTGCTGCTGCTGCTGTTGCGACTGTTGTCAGAAACTACGACGCTTCAGTCGCTGCCCGCTCCAGCTGTTGGTGAGTTGTCTTTTAGGCCCTGCGTCGTTGTTGTTGCTGCTGTTTTATGTTGTTAGTTGAAAACGAGAAAAAAAACAACAACAAATACCAAGAAATAGAAAAGTTAACACAATAGAGAAATAGAAAAAGAGAAAATGTGCTGGCAATTGCACAAGAATTAAAAAAGAAGCAGCAAGCAAATTTGGATATTGGATATTATTGGAATTGCAAGTTCGTTTTGAATTGGAACTGCTGCTGAATCGGTTATCCGATTGGAGTTGCCCAAATGCCGCCACAACGCTGGACGGATGAGACGCGCGACGCCAGCTGTTATTACGGTAATCTCATCCGCCCCTCCTCCAACGACGATGCCGACGACGATGACACCGAGGCGGATGACGAACGGGGGGCGTTCTGCAGCGGCGACCGACCATTGATAGCTGGTGAGTGTGGGAGTGAGGGAGAGAGGGAGTGGGGGAGTGTGTTAAGTGAGTGGGAGTAACACTCAATTGGAACCTGTGTCAATCCAACTAGATAAACACATACTTCAATTGGACTTGTTGTTAATCCAACTAATATTTGGATTGTTGAAAGTGTTGCTGTTTAATTGAAATTGTTGTTGTATTAGTTATGCTAATATTAATCCAGCTAATATTTAAACTCAATCAATTCAATTAATTTAATAATCTAATTGGTATTCAAAATTGTTGTTAAATTAATATTCAAATCCAATTGTCCAATCCACTTGGATTCTTGACCAATACGCTTAAAATATCCAACTTGTTTTTTGCTTTAATTGCACTTGATTAATATACATATATTAATCACATGCAATTCTTAATTAAACTAACAATTAAATTGTTGTTTATATGAGTATTTGAATTGCATTTAAATAAGTATAGAAATTGAAATCAAATGGTAAAATTAATAAAATTTATTATTGCACTATAAATATTTGTTAACTTTGGGTTTATTCATTTATTAATCCCGCAAATATTGCTCAATAATAATATTTACTCATCCATCCATACTGCATCTAATTGATAATAGCAATTGATAAATATTAAATTATTTAATCCAAATAATAATAATAATAATAACTTGTATCCAACTGATTTCAACTCCAATTGGTATGTTGATTTATGCAACGGTTTTTGATCTCCAATACCAAGAGAGCAAAGTGAAATAATATTTAATAATACTCGTAAATAATAATATTTAAACAACAGACATTTGAAGCAGCAAAATTTAATAATCCAAATAATATTTATATTGTTGCGCCTAACATTTTTTTTATATAATTATCCATCAAAATTAATTAATTATTATTAATATTCATTGAACTCCACATTGCATTATTGTTATTGTTGCATTATTGTTGTTTATCTAATGAATAATTGAATTCAATTGTCGACTATTGCCAACTAAAACTTTAAATATTTCAAATGTTTAAAAATGTGTGTAATATCGCCAATTGGCTTTCATATTTTTGCAGATGATATTCCAATTGGTATTGAATTCCAATGATCAATCCAAATGGCAATTTCAATAATTTAATTAAATCCACTTCTTTTATGTTTGTAAATAATTGTTTGTATTGTAATTCGTTTTTATCGTTAATGTCGGCAATTGGTTTACGCATTAATCTTATTGGTATACTTCTTATATAAATCACATTTGAATTAAATTTAAAAACACAGCTAATAAATGTAATCAATTTTTTTATCCAACTAAAATTTATATCCCATAATCCTAGTATCCGGGAGCGAACGGCTGCTCCCGAATTCAGATACATAACATACATAATTATCTAATCAGAAAGCATATTGGAATGATTATTATATATTTATCCAATTAAAATATATGGCCAATTGGAGTCACATTCGAATCCCATTTAAAAACAACGCTAATGAATGCAATCAATTTATCTAACTAAAATTTATATTCCTAGTATCTATTGGTTTAAATCAGCGGTGGGCACATATGGGCTCCGGGAGCCAGCGGCTGCTCCCGAATCCAGATTTCGTGCCCACCGCTGGTTTATGTACATAATTATCTAATCAGTAATGCTATTGGCATGATTATTATATAAATGACATTTCAATCCATGGATTTATCCAACTAAAATGTGTATCCAACTTGTATCTATTCCCACTTGCAGCACCAGAGAATGCAGCTGCCTCGTCTGGCGCTGGAGATTGCCTGCAAGCCCGTCACATTTTCGGGCTGATGGGATTCCTGGGCTTCGCCGTCGTCTATGCGATGCGCGTGAATCTCTCGGTGGCGATTGTGGCCATGGTCAATCAGACATCGATTCCGCACACAATTGGCAACAGCTCCGACTCCGACTCCGACTCGGACTCCAAGCTGGCCAACGACACGTGTCCGTGGCCCAATCAGACACTGCCGCACTCTTATTGGCCGCATTCCTCCGCCTCCGCTTCAGCATCCGTGCAGGCAGGCGAATTCCAGTGGGATGAGGCCACCCAGGGATTGGTGCTGGGCAGCTTCTTCTACGGCTATGTGCTCACTCAAGTGCCGGGCGGTCGCATGGCCGAATTGATGGGCGGCAAGCGGATCTACGGCTATGGCGTCCTGATCACGGCCATCTTCACGCTGGTCACGCCCCTGGCGGCCCGCTGGGATCTGCCGCTGCTCGTCCTGGTGCGCATTCTCGAGGGCATGGGCGAGGGCGTCACCTATCCGGCCATGCACGCCATGCTGGCCCACTGGATACCGCCGCTGGAGCGCAACAAGTTCGCGGCTATTGTTTATGCCGGCTCCAACATTGGCACGGTCATATCGATGCCCCTGACGGGCTGGCTGTGCTCCCAGCGCTTTTTGGGCGGCTGGCCATCGGCCTTTTACATCTTTGGTTTGCTGGGCATGGTGTGGTTTGGCTGCTGGATGTATCTGGTCTATGATCGACCCAGCGAGCATCCGCGCATCTCTTGGAAGGAGCGCACATACATAGAGCGGGCGCTGCAAGTGCCCAGGCAGCGGGAGCAGCGAGATTTGGAGCGGGAGCAGGCTTATTTGGAGTCGGAGCAGGCTTATTTGGAGTCGGAGCAGGCTTATTTGGAGTCGGAGCAGTCGGAGCAGGCTTATCTGCAGTCGGAGCAGGCTTATTTAGATTCGGAGCAGGCCCTTCCGCAGTCGGAGCAGTCGGAGCAGGCTTATTTGGAGTCGGAGCAGGCTTATCTGGACTCGGAGCAGGCACTGCCGCAGTCGGAGCAGGCGTATCTGGAGTCGGAGCAGGCCTATCTGGAGTCGGAGCAGTCGGAGCACATACCCTGGCGCTCCATATTGACGAGCGTGCCACTTTGGGCCATACTGCTCACACAGTGCGGCCAGAGCTGGGCCTTCTACACACAACTGACCGAGCTGCCCACCTATATGAGCAACATACTCCACTTTGACATCCAATCGAATGCCCTGCTCAATGCTATACCCTATTTAACAGCCTGGTTCATGGGCATTGCCTGTTCGGCTCTGGCGGATTGGATGCTCGCCCGTCGCTACATCAGCCAGCTGAACTCCTACAAGCTGTGGAACACCATATCGTCGGTGGTGCCATCGCTGGGTCTGGTGGGCATCATCTATGGCGGCTGCGATTGGATTTGGGTCACCCTGATGCTCGCCGGCGTTGGCAGCTTTGGCGGCGCCGTCTATGCGGGCAATCAAATGAATCACATTGCCCTGAGTCCCCGATTTGCGGGCACCATGTATGGCATCACGAATTCGGCGGCCAACATCTGTGGCTTCCTGGCGCCCTATGTCATTGGGCTGATCATCAATCATCGCGAGACTCTCACCCAGTGGCACATTGTGTTTTGGCTCGCCGTTATACTCAATGTCGTGGGCAACTTCATCTATCTGATCTTTGCCCGGGCCGATGAACAATCGTGGTCCAAATCGAGATCACCGAGACGACCTCCAAACAGATCTTTGCGCATCTAATATCCAAGAGTACCTTCATCAGAGTTAACAACCCAAGACAGAGACAGACAGAGAGAGAGAGAGAGAGAGAGGAGAGCATAAGCATTATGTGTGATAATTCCGCGTGGAATGATGATTCCTTAAGGTTACCCCAAATTAGACGCAGTATTTCCTACACATACATACAGTGAACTTCCAGTGATCTTCCAGTGATCTTCCAGTGATCTTCCAGTGAACTTTCACTTCATTTTGCAGTTTACAAAACTGTGTACCAAAGTTAAACTGTACACGCTGCTTCCAGTGACCTTGCATTAGTTTCCAGTCACTCACTTCCAGTGACCTTCCACTAGCTTTCCATTCGAGCAGTTTTATGGCAACCTTGAATAATTGCTACTTTTGTGTATAACTGTTACTTTTTGTTAAGCTTAACTCACTTTGTGGTGGCCTTCCAGTGCCCTTCCAATGGCTTTCCATTCTCGCACTGTTGATTCCAACTTAATAATGGTCACATTTCAGTGTGTCTACGTGTTTTTCTAGGCTTCAAGATTAAACTTGGCCTTCCAGTGGCCTTCCAATGGCTTTCCAATGGCTTTCCCTTCTTCTTATCTTATAACTTATATCTTTTCAGTGAATTCATTAGTTGCTTAGGCTTAAATATTTAACTTACTTACTGGTGGCTTTCCAGTGGCCTTCCAATGGCTTTCCATTCTAGCAGTTTCAATTCAAAATGAATTTTAATTTTTTTTTCTAATATAACTTAAGCTTAAAGATTAAATTCATTTTCAGGTGACTTTCAGTTACCTTCCACTGACTTTCCAGTGTTAATTCAAAATTATCACTTCCAGTGGAATACTTTGCTACTACCAGGGTATCTAATAGTTTCTTAAGATTAAATATGCAACTTACTTCCAGCGGCTTCCAGTGACGTTCCAATGACTTTTCATGCTAACAGGGTTAATTCAAATTTTCTAATATATATCTATAATTTTCTTAAGCTTAAAGCTTGAACCCACTTCCAGTCGACTTCCAGTGGCCTTCCAGTGGAATTTCTATCCAGCTTCTATATAATTAACTGTTAAACTAAACGCACATCACTTTCCATGAACTTTTCATAGCCCTTTTAGCGGTTTCCAGTCAACTAGCACTGACTTTCCAATGGCTATGAATTTCCAATACATATATTTCCAATACTTTAAACTGTACCAATTGTTATAGACATACATATTTATATATTAGGCCTGGACACTAGTTGTGTCCTTGGGTGCGATATCGCTTTTTACTACGGACTGTGTTTTGCTAGACGTTTTTATACCAATATATTCGTTATACGATAGACGATATACGATAGACGATATATTTATATATACTCTATACGATACAATACAATACATATGACACAAACTAGGGTCTCACATAGACCTATCATAGCTTTAGTACGGCACCTAGCGGTTGCCCAACGAAACTTTACAAATTATATACCTACTATATTTATAATGCATATATCCAGCTATATAAGCGATACATATATACAAAACATATTGTACCATAGACATGTAAGCTGCACAACATCTGGTGGATCCGATGTAACTATGCAAGAATAAAATCGCACAAACATATCGCAAAAACAAATGATTGCAATTTTTACTTTATTGGCGCTTTCTGGTGTATTCACGAATTTCATGGCATAAACAAAGCTGTCAATACCAATTGTGGTAATGTTAAATAGGCCTATTCAAAAATTTTATATTTTATGGTAAAAATCAGGAATTTCATGGCATAAACGAAGCTGTCAATATTTTTTTTTAACTTGAATTTTTGATTTTAGTCATTTTAATTCCACTTTTTCTTCATAATATGAATTAAATAAATTAAATACTTTACAGTAAAATCATGAATTTATCATAAAATCATGAATTTCATGGCATAAACGTAGCTGCCAGTGCCAATTGTGGTAAGTTTTAATTTGAAAAAAGTTACATTTATCCTGGTAAAAATTTAGATTTCGCTGCTTCATGAAATCATAAATTTCATGACATATTGTGATTAGTTTTAAATGGAAATATATTTCTTATGGTACAAATTTTGATTACGCTATTTCTTGAAATCATGTACTTTAGTAATTGTAGTAATTTTTAAATTTAAAAAATTTTTAATATTTTATGTAAAAATTTAGATTTTGCTTTTTCATTCAATATCAATTATCTTAAGTTATCATTAAAAAAAAAAAAGAAAATTATATTACAAATTTTGAATCCACGTTTTAACGAAATCATCAACTTCATGACATAAACATAGCTGTCAATTGTAGTAAGTTTTAATTTAAAAAAAGTTAAGTTTTTGATAGTAAAAATTTAGATTTCGCTGTCATGAATTTCGTGTCATTTTGTGATTATTTTTAAATGAAAAAAATTCAATATTTTATGCTTAAAATTTTGATTACGCTTTTTCTTGAAATCATGAATTTTATGGTATAAATGAAGCTTTTTATGACAATTGTAGTAATTTTTCAATTTAAAAAAATTAAATATTTTATGGTAAAAATTTATATTCCGCTGCTTCATGAAATCATGAATTTCGCTAAATAATTTGATTAGTTTCAAATGGAAAAAATTATATAAATGTTATGTTAAACATTTCGAATCAGTTTTGTCACAAAATCATGAATTTCAAACCATAAACGTAGCTGACATTTTCGTTTATGATAGAATGGAGTTCAGTTTTGGGTTTTAGTACATATACTTTCAACTTCTGAATCTGTCGCATATCCAAAGCGCTCAACAACTCAACAAGCTACGCTATAAAATTTGAATCTGAGTCATTTACCCAAAATATACTATATATCATGATATAGTAAGATCGTGCCTTATCTGAATTATTATTCGTTTCATTTCATTTTGTTTAGTTTACTTTATTATTAGGAATATTAATGCCGTTTCTTATAATTTTTGGGGAGAGTGAGGGAGAGAGGAAGGGAAAGAGAGGGAGAGAGTGTGAGAGAGAGAGAGAGAGAGAGATGGATAGAGGGCAAAGAGTGAGCTCTATAAATGTAGATATCATTTTGCATTTGGTTTAGATATGGCATTCATAATATTACAAATACAAATACAAATAGTTATAATAGTATATATAATATATAGTATACTATGTTCGTACTATCGCGCTATATATTTATAAGTAATAACTGCTATAACAAAAAAAAAAAAAAAATTACACAAAGAAAATAAAAACAAAATCAACAAATAGACGCCCTTCATTGTTACAAGTAAGTATACGATATATAGTATAAATATATAGTATATATAAAAAAATAAACTTATACAAAGCATTAGATATGTTGTGGTACACATTAATGATCAATCAATCAATCAATCAATCAATCAATGATCAATCAATCAATCAATGATCAATCAATCAATGATTAAGCAATCAATGATCAATCAATCAATCAATTATTAATCAACCAATCAATCATCAATCAATGGTCAATCAATCAATGATCAATCAATCAATGACCAATCAATCAATGATTAAGCAATCAATGATCAATCAATGAATCAATTATTAATCAACCAATCAATGATCAATCAATCAATCAATCAATCAATGGTCAATCAATCAATGACCAATCAATCAATGATCAATCAATCAATCAATCAATGGTCAATCAATCAATGATCAATCAATCAATGATCAAACTATCGATGATCAATCAATCAATCCACGATCAATAAATCAATCAATGATTATGATGACTACCAGACGCTGCATTTATTCGCCGGATTCATCGTGCTACCGACTTCACAATTGTAGGCGCGCGAAAAGTCTCGTGAATTTGAGAGCGGCCCCAAAACGCGCACAAATCCGGGCGAATGCACCGAGGATCGGATCTTGGTTAGCGCATCCTCCGGCCGCATCGATCCGCACCAGATTTGCGCATAGTTGAGGAAAAACAACTGATCGTGCGTCATATTTAAAGCCGGCAACTGCAGCTCCTGTCCATGCAGCTTCTCCCATTTCTTATAGGCCTAGGGAGGATCAATTTGAGGATCAGTTGATCAGTTGATAATATAGATATGCATATATTGGTACTTACCCGAAATGCTTGCTTCAATCCACCATTGTCGGCGATATTCTCGCCCTGGGTCATCCGGCCGTCCATGAACATGTCCACCTCGTTGATCTTGTAGCGTGAATACTGATCGATGACGCACTGGGTGCGTTCACGGAATGCCTCAATGGTGGCATTGTTCCACCATTGCATCATATTGCCCTCCTTGTCGAACTGACGACCCTTGTCGTCAAATCCGTGGGTGATCTCGTGACCGATCACCACACCAATGCCGCCATAGTTCAGCGACTTGGGAAAGTGCTGGCTATAGAACAAGGGCTGCAGTATTCCCGCGGGAAAGACTACAAGATAGAACAGAAAGCAAAAGTTTTTAGCAAGATCAAGAAGATCAAAAAAAGGCAAATTATTTATATAGAGATCGAGAATTAAAGTGTAAGAAATCAAGACTGAAGATCGAACAGAAAGTAAAAGTTTTTAACAAGATCAAGAAGATCAAAAAAAGGCAAATTATTTATATAGAAATCGAGAGCAAAGATGTGAAAAAAAACTGAATTAAATTCTAAGAAATCAAGACTGAAATGTGGTGAATGATTGAAAAACAATTATAAAATCAAGACTAAAGAAAAAGTATATGAAATATATGAAAGAATTTAAATTAATCTTAGTACTTAACTACATAATTGTGAATGGTTTGAGACACACATAAAAGAAAATATAATTATCTTAAAATTACCACATTAGATCATCAAAATAATGAGAACTGTAAACTAGAATTTAAAATAATCTTAATACTTAACTTCATAATTGTGAATTGTTTAATGTTATTAATAGTGACTAGTGCCTTAAATAATAAGCGTTCGCTTGTAGCACTGGGATTCAAAATAAATAAATAAAATTAAAATTAAATTAAAAGAGCAAACTGAAGATCGGAAACATATTAGATATTTATTTATACATAAATGTTATCCATAAAAAGTTTAAAATGACGATTGAAAGTAAAGATGTGAAAGAAAAGATCTGGATTTTAGTTTAAGAGATCAAGACGGAAAATGTGAAGCATAGATCAAGATTCGGAAAACCTAGTGCAAAATCAAGATTGAAGAAAAAACATAAAAGCGCAAACTGAAGATCGGAAAAATACTATAACTATTTATATATATTGATGAGAAGATTGAAATTAAGATTGAGGGTAAATATGTAAAAGTAAAGATCTGAATTCAAGTCTAAAAAATCAAGACTGAAATTACAACAAGATCAGTTCAAAGATAAAAAGTAGAAATTGAAAGATTTGGCTAAGAAGATAAAGACTGCAGAAATATGATCAATTAAAAAATCTAAATTAAGGAATAAAAGATATTTATTTATTTTTTAATTTTTTAACGTTCCAGTAAAATTTAATTTTAATTTATTAAATTAATTACTTAAAATGAATAAAAAATAAATATGAAAAAATAAAACACACTGAAGATCGGAAATGTATTAAATGTTTTGCAAAATAATAACTACTCGAATGATGAAGGAAATGTTAATAAATTTGAAAGAAAAGTTCTAAATGTAAGAAAAAAAAATTCTCACCATAAAAATCAAAGAAAAATTGTTAAAAATAATATATATGATCAAGAAACTCATCAAGATCAAGATGAAGATCTAGATCGAAATTGAACTGAGGGAAATGTCTCACCGATGTCATTCTTGTTGGGATTGTAGAAGGCATTGACCACCGCCGGCTCCGTGGTCCACTTCTCCTTGTCCACCGGCTGGCGCAACAAGTGGAGCAGCTTCTCCGACTCCCAGTGCAAAATGCTCAGCACATTATCGATAAAGTTGTCCGAGACGATCGTTAGCTGGAGATATGGATGGAGATGGCAGGAAAAAAGGAACTTTTAAATTAGCTACACAGTAAAAAAAAGGTTACGGAATTCTCGGGATAAAATCAATTCCAAGCTCGCTAATCTCTAAATTTCTTACAAAAGAAAAATTTTTAAGTTCAGAAATTTAGAAAAAATTCTGCAGATGTCGGGATTATGGGGACTCTATAAGAATTCTTTTCAGTGAAATTATGCAATTTATTGTAGGCCTTTTTGACTATGTATTTGAATGCTAAGTGTATTTTGCGATATTTTAAAAATATTATACTAAATACATAGTAATTTAAATCTTAGTAATTAAGCAATTTTGAAATGTGGCGTTGTAAGTACGACATACTTGATTTTTTTGCACAGTGTACTTAAAAAAAGAACGGAGGAGGCTTTAATCGAGTTCCCTACTGTAGGATACGCGTTACTTATTAAAAAAAATGTAAATTAATTTTTAGTGCATACTTTTGGGCACTTTTATAGCTTAAAACTTAATTCAGCCATTACTACCATTCTGTTCGGCCGATCTTGTTGCAATTAAGTAAGATGATAGTTTATAATAATAGGTAGTGAACGGACAGACAGACATGACTATATATTTGTTCAAATTGAATTTTAGAATAGATATGCGAAATTTAAAAAGTCGAAATCAGAGAAACACATACATTGACATACTCCTGCTCCAGTTCGGTGACATTGGTGAGAATCTCGGGATATCCGATGCGTTCGTTCATTGAGTCCGCCTTCTCCTTGGCCACCGCCCTCGTCTCGTCGTCCATCCAATGATTCTCGGCGAGAAGCTCATTGAATGCCGCCCGTATGTTGTGTATCATCTCGAGGGCAACCTTCTTGCTGTCTTGGTTGAAATTGTCCCGGATGAACAGGGCGCCCACGGCCACGCCCAGTTTCTTGTTGGTCCACTCGACGCACTGCGACCAGCGCGTCCTCTCCGACTGAATGCCCATGAGGATCTTGCGGAACTCCACGCGCTCCCGCTGAAAGTCGTCGATCATGTGCGTCACCAGCGACATCACCAGCCGCCACAGCATATAGTTGTGGATCACTCGCCGATCCGTGCGCTTCAGAATCTGGCCCATTTCACGCAGATAGGTCAGACCGTAGGTGACCAGCGGCTCGTCCACCTGCCAAAATATCGAAGTGATAAAAACGACATCAAAAACTCAACGACTGGTCGCTTAAAATAACAAAAATATATCGAGATAAAAAAGGTTTTTAATTAAAACAAGTGGAAAAGGCTATAGTCGAGCGCCCGACTCTAGGATACCCGTTACTTATTTTAATGAATTTTTTAATTATTTTCAATTGCATGCTTTTTGGCACTTATATTTTTTAAAAACTTTAATTAGCCATTACCACCTTTCTATTTGTCCGCTCTTGTTACGATTCAGTAGGATGATAGGTAATAATAGTAGTTAACGATAATTAGTAAAATAACTTTAATATCTTGAAAACTGTGCGTGTGGTGTTTTTTTGCGATTTTCAAAGGCGGAAAGGGGCGTGGCAAAATTTTGAAACAAACTTGATCTGCGTGGGGTCTATAGAAGTCTGTGTGACAAATTTGGTTGCTCTAGCTCTTATAGTCTCTGAGATCTAGGCGCTCACACGGTCGGACAGACGGACAGACAGACGGACAGACGGACATGGCTATATCGACTCGGCTGTTGATGCTGATCAAGAATATATATACTTTATAGGGTCAGAGATGCTTCCTTCTCCTTGTTACATACATTGCAACGAATACAATATCCCCTTTTTCTTATTTTTATAAGTAACGGGTATAAAAACAATTTATTTAAATTTGACTTTAAACCAGTGTTTAAAACTGAAACGAATTTCGGTTTCAGTTACGGTTTCGATTATCGGTTACGCACAATCTTTTCTTTGGACAAATTTAATTATATTAAAAATATAATAATAATAATTTAAAAGGAATTAATTTTTAATGTTTCATTCACACAATTATTTCACATATTCTTCAGTTTGATGTAGCTTAAATACATTTTAACAATTTTAATATGATAATCAATAAAAATTTGATCATGAATATCACAAATAAAAATTCAAAATTAAACAACAGAAAATTAAAATCAAAAATCAAAACTAACAAAAAAAAAGAAAATTCAAAAAAAATACAAAACCGATAAAAAAAAATATCAGAGATCCCACTTGTTTTTTAAGTTTTTATAATAAAAATTGTATATAAAAGTAATTTGCAATTTTTAAAATAACAACTAAAAAATAAACTTGTTTTCAATTTTTATTATAAAAAAGAGAAATAAAAATTTAAGACAATAAAATACAGATTATTTTAGCAACTTGCATATATTTGTTTTATTTTTTTGATGTATGGAAAACCGAAATGACATGAAACGGTTACTAAACGGTTATTTCGACTTACAGAGTTTCGGTCAAATGAAAATATTTGTTTTCGGTTACGGTTTCAGTTATGGTTTTAAATTTCAATCGGTTTTTACCAGTTAAAGGTTACAGTCTCTTTTGTATTTTTAATTGGAGGCTATCCTTTTTTATATTTTTATTATTATTAGATTGATTAACTATTTGATTAACTATTTCTTTAGCTGATACTAATCGGAATTCTTTTGATTTTGCTGAAGGAGAATCAGAATTAGTTTCTGGGTTTAATGTAGAGCAGCGGTGGGCACTAAATCTGAATTCGGGAGCACTGCAACAAGCAAAACTACAACCACATCAACAACAACAACAACCCTATTATGGTTGTTAATTTTTATTTCGGTCATAAATTTGCAGTGTCAAAAATTGTTGTTGTCATTTAGCTCGCTTGACTTTTAGGCAGAAATAAGGTTGAGAGCAGCCGCTAGCTCCCGGAGCACATGCGTGCCCACCGCTGATGTAGAGTATAGAAAAGGGGGATTTGCTTTAATGTTTTTAGCTGAGTATGATGAAATTGATGCTTTAATTTGTTTCTATTTCAGTCAGAAAATAATCGAGTTTAATTTAGGGACTGCAAGTAATGATTATGTTTTTTTTTGTAATCAAAAAATCATTTATTTGAAATTACTTTAAGACACGGAGAAAAATACCAATAATCTTCTCTATGGCTCATTAATGCCTTTTCACCATAATTAAAAATTTTTCAAATTTTATAGATTTGTTCACATAATTATGATTAATTTTAAGTTATACTTTATTTCTCAACCAATAATCATTATTTTTTTTTTTTCTCAAAATAAAACTTAATTTGTAATTTCGACAAGGCTTAATTTGATGCTCAACACAATAAATTGTATTTTTTAAATGGATTACTATAATGGTTTGTCTTGGCTTATTGACTAGAAATATGTATCATTCCTGTCTTTATTTCCTAAGAAAAAGTCGAAACTATAAATTGAGTTTTATTTTAAGCAAAAAATAAAACTCATGAAATAAATTTTTTGCTCAAAAATAATGATAATTGGTTAAGAAAAAAAGTATATATTAAAATTAATCATTATTTTGTGAACAAATCTATAAAACTTTAATATAATTATTATTTCACAATTTTTTTAATATCACTTAAGCTGGCTTCACACGAGCACTTTTTCACCGACACTTTTCGTCAAAAAGCTGTCCACACAAAATTTCAAAGCTTCGGTGAAAAACTGACGCTCACCGATGGAAATGATCACGTTTTATTTTTTTCACGAAAAGTGTCGGTGAAAAAGTGCTCGTGTGAAGCCAGCTTTATAATGATTACAGTCCCTGCTTAAATATCGTTGTGTCCTCCATTTTTCAAGGTATTTGGGTGTGAGAAAGACTCACCTGCAGCTGAATATCCTTGCCCAGGGCGGTCTGCAGATACGTGGTCCAGTTGAGTTCGGGCACCATCGATTGGATCTCGGTGAGCGTCAGCTTGCGGTAAATGGCACTCGTGTCGTGTCGATCCGCCTCGGCCAGGGAGACGTTGACCAGCTGGGTCTCGAACAGAACGACCTCGTGGAGTTCGGCAGCTGCCGTTGCTGGATTCGCGCCCAGGAGGAGCGCAATCTGTGTCATGTACTTGTGATAGGCCTGGCGATCGTTATAGCTGCTCGCCTTCAAGTAATAATCCCTCGAGGGCAGCGCGTATTGCAGCTGATCCATCTGGAGTATGTTCACCGAACTGTTCTTGTCGTCCGCCCCCACATACAGTTCGATTAGGACTGCCTCGCCGTAGTTCAATCGCAGCATTCCCATCAACTTTTCCACACTCAACTCGCCCGTTGGCCGCCAATTGGACTCGATTACGGGCCATCCGCCCAGGGAGCGAAGCACCTGCTCCAATCGACCCACGCCAATCTTGCGAATCTGGGCTGCAAAATTCAACATAGAGTTGGATTTAAAAAATAATTCAGTTTGCGCCAAGAAATTCGCTTTAATTTTCAATTAATTCAAACGAAAATTTGAATTACTTATTAGATTTAAATTAGTAAAAGTTTAAGGTAAGAAAAAATAAAAATAAAATAATCATTTAAGTATTTAAATATATTGAGACTCAATAAATTGTTCAAAAATGCAAACGAAAGTTCTAATAATTTATTAGATTTAATAGACTTAAATTAGTAGAAGTTTAAGGTAAGAAAAAATAAAATTAAAATAATCATTTAAGTATTTTAATAAATAAATTGAGACTCAACAACTCGATAAATTGCTCAAAAATGCAAACGAAAATTTGAATTAATTATTATATTTAATAGACTTAAATTAGAAGAAGTTTAAGATAAGAAAAAATAAAATTAAAATTAACATTTAAGTATTTTAATAAATAAATTAAGACTCTACAAATCAAGAAATTGCTCAACAACTTTATCAATTCATATTTAATGTTAAATTATTTTTAGTGAACATTTCAATTTCAATTATTTATGAGATTTTACGAAAGAAAATAAGAATAAGTTTAATGTAAGAAAAAATTAAAATGAAATAAATATTTAAATACAAATAAATTGAGATTCTGCTAAACAATTTTATCAATTCATACTTAATTTTAAATTATTTTAAACGAAAATGTCAATTATTTTTTAGATGTAATAGATTTAAATTAAAAGAAGTTCAAAATAAATAAAGATTTGGATTTAATAAAGATTTGGATGGAATGAAGTTAAAATTAAATAAAGACTTGGATGGAAAATTTTAATTATTCAACAGATTTTATTGATTTACATTTTAAAAATCTTTTAAGATCATGTTGTATGCATTTTAATTTAAAATGAGAAGATTAAAATTAGTAGAAGTTAAAATGAAATAAATTCTTAAATTAATATAAATTATGTTTGTACTTAAAAATTGTTGCAATACAAATTCCATTTCAAAATTAATTCAAACAAAAATGTCAATTATTTATTAGATTTAAAATAAAAATAATAAATTTAAATTTGAAGAAGTTGAAAATATGATGTAAAAAATAAAATAAATATTTAAATTAAAAAAAATTGAGACTGGGCTCAACAATTTTATCAATTCGTATATAATTTAAAATTCTTTTAAACGAAAATTTCATTTATGTTTTAAATTTAATATTTTTAATTTAGAAGAAGTTAAAATTAAATGGAGATTTCGATGGAAAATTTTAATCAATCAGATTTAATAATAATGTTCTCAGAGTGTGTGATTTCAAATTTTTTTAAGATAATTTCCAAAGTATGATTAACAATCAGTTTTTATTAATCTTTTAGTTACCAATAACTTTTAAAATGCCAAAAATATTTGATCACTAATTCATTCATACTATAAAAAATAAGGTATTTTAAAAAGCTTAATATTATTTTGTTGTAGCTCTATATTTTCGTGCTCTCTGGCAGAAAAGTTTATAAAATGTCTGTGGTAGTAAACACTTTTTATTTATTTTTTAAATTTAAATCTTTTTAAGATTATTATTATGATCTATTATAAGGTTGTAGTAAGTTTGTATTACTCAGTGAAATAGTGTTCATTTCGCCATAAATTGCGATTAATCAAATGATTACAGTAATCGATAAATTAGTATTTGTTTTTGCCATCTCTAGCACTCACGTATGTCCATGCAGCTCTTGAAGAAAGTCTTGGCCTTGATCGTCGCCTCATTGTCGCGATCATCGATGGGTTCATCCAAAACGCCGCGCAATATCAACTGCTGCTGATCGGAGAGCACCTATAGAGCAAAAAACTATCTGATTTAAAAGGGAATATCAAAATACACTCATGCACAAAATAATAGGTGCACTCTTTCTTTTACTCTAACAGCTGTTGTAAGTCAAGTCTTCAAATTTAAAAAATATATTTGGAAAGGTCATCTAAATTCCGTTTGAATGATGCATAACTTAACCCATTAAGTACCCATTAAAATATTCGAATTTTAAAAAAAGTCAACTTTCTTTTTTCCTTGTTTTTTTCCAAAAAATGCTGGGTTGCAAAAACATTTTTCAAACAATTTTAGGAGTGACTGCAAAAAAAATGTTCAAAAATCTTTTCGCTTATATTTTTTAGAGTTTTTTAAAAACCCGAAAAATTACTATTTTAAGCCCTTTTTCCT
Source organism: Drosophila quinaria (assembly GCA_035047525.1). NCBI lineage: Eukaryota > Metazoa > Arthropoda > Insecta > Diptera > Drosophilidae > Drosophila > Drosophila quinaria. The sequence continues at coordinate 35,395,538 of JAWNPO010000455.1, forward strand.
ACTTTACACGCAAAAAGTGGCTTTTTAGCAATTTTCAAAAAACTATTAAAAATATAAGCGAAAAGATTTTTGAAAACTTTTTTTGCAGTCACTATTAGAATTGTTTCAAAAATTTTTTAGCATCAAAAAATTTTTTAGAAAAAATCGAAGAAAAAAGTTTTGAAAGTTGACTTTTTAAAATTCGAATATTTTAAACGGAATTTAGATGACCTTTCCAAATATACTTTTTAAATTTGAAGACTTGACTTACAATAGCTGTTATAGTAAAATAAAAAGAGTGCACCTATTATTCTGTCCATGAGTGTAACTGAAATTACCTCAAAGGTGCTGATCGAGCTGCGATCTTCGGGTATGGGATGCACCTTGTTCCACGTGCCGCAGGCAAACTGAAAGAAATCCTCGCACGGATCGGCTGTCAAGTCCATCGCCGACAGCAATGAGGCAGCTGATGGAAAAAACAAACAAAATAAAATAGAAAAATAAGTAAATTTATCAACAACTTATCTTATCCCTCAAAAAGTGGAGAACATTTGCAGCTGTGTCATTTACTCGTAATTCATATTCGATCATAATTCATTGAACCGCAAAACTTTCATGATAATCGACTCTCCCGATTGGCCATTCCCAAAACCCCTTTGCTCCCCTTTGATTGGGCACAATTCACGCCCAAAGTTTGGCCATAAAATTTGTTGCCTTTCACCACAAAAATGGGAATATTAATTTTGTCAGAGCGCTTAAAACAAAAGCGACAGCCATAAATCAACAGAACTGCCAGAAGGATGAATTCAAATTGTAACAATTAAAACAGATACCAGGATAGTTGCAATTTATCAGAAATTTAAAATTGATTTCGATTAAATGCAAAAAAAAAGTCGCTTGAAATTGTTGCTAATTTACATTTAATTGCAGTAAACATCATTTAGTTAAAGATTTGTTTCTTTTCATTCCCTTTTTAAAATAAGTTTTAAAAATATATAAGCGTTTTTTTCAATTCCAACATAATTTTAAAAATAATTGAATGACTCAAAAGGATTAAACATTATAAGTCTGTCTTAAGATTAATTTCCATTCTTATAAATGACGAAGTGGGAACAGTCTTAAGATTAATTTCAATTCTTTTAAACGTGCAAGTGGGAACAGTTTTTTCAGATGCCCCTAAAAGTATGCTTTGCATTTATTAATAAAGTTATTTCAAAGCTGCTTTTGGCTTTATAATTTGTGGTCCATCTCTCACATATGTATTTAAGTGATTTACATGAAAAAAAAATGGAAAAATAAAATGTTTAAAATTAAGAGTGAGTGTTAGAAATTATCAGGCCTATTCCGGTTTTCACTTGTTTTTTGCAACTTCAATCCGACAGATTTGACCGAATTTCTCTGAAATTTCCCTTACATTTTCAATAACAGAATAATTAAATAAACAATAAGAAATTAAAAAAAAACAACTTATATTTCCTTAATTTATTTTGTGTTGCATACGTTTTAGCAAAACAAGACTGAAAAATGTACTGAGCAAATATGATTTCGTGTCAAAAGAATCTGCGCCTATTTAAATGCGTAATTAATTTATTAAATATTTATTCAATGATATGTATAAATATTTTTTAAGCGTTAAATTTATTTACACTGCAGCTCTTGTATTTTTGAAAATGCTGTTTGATTTTAGTGTTGAGAAATATCTTTTTGCAAAATTGTCAATTATTGCAAAGTGTTGGCTGACAAAAAATATCTGTTTATTTTGCACTAAATTACAAACAGTTTTGTCCAAGCTTGCATTGAAAAAAAAAATACATAAATTAAATTTATTTTTATGCAATATTTATAAAAACCTAAATTATTGTTTAAAACATGTTCCAGAATTTTAACTAATTTTTTACACTTTCACTTTCATGGAAATTAGAATATGTCGAGCAAATCCGAAAGACATTTTGTGTTTAAGTCTAATCGATTTTCGATATGACGAAATAAAAATAATTTCAAAATCAAATAAATGATTTTTTATTTATTTGATGATGTAGCATTATTTCTAAAACATTGAAGTATTTTAAAAATATTTGTTTCCACTTTAATTTTGTGCTAAGCAGTGAATTCAATTCGCAACTTGAAAATTGCAGCTGGCCTGTAAATAATATAAGCTTGATAACCTTTATCTATGTGAGAAGTGACAGAGAAATTTAAAAATGAAATTATACACATAGACAATGTCTATTAGACATACTTAAGTGTCAATTTATTATATATTACCATAATTGTTTTGATGATGTTTAAGTGTTCTCTGAATCAATGAATTTACATGCAGACACATAAGTAGTTTAATCGATTTTGTTTTAAATCAGATTGTCGTAGACTTTTAACTCATTCACATTTCTATTGCCTGAGCCCTAAAAATTCAGTTATTCTCATTAATCTGAAATCCACAGACCTGAAAATTCATTCACATTTCAGTTATTTTGACAATATATCATTTTCTTTTTTTTTTAAAGTAAGTGCATTTGATAATCCGTCTTTAAGCATATCCAGTTAACAGTTTCCATCTTTAGCAACTGAAAATGGCGGGCATTCTAGCCATAATTGCCACTTTTGTAATCCATTTGAATTTCGGCACAACTATTTTCATACATCAGACGGAAGACACATGTCCGGAGGCTTCAAAGACAGCCAGTTATGTAGTGTACCTGTCGATACTCTACATGTTCTACGAAATGCAGTTCATACCCCAACATTGGAGCCACATTCCCCAATTCTGCAAGTTCTTCATGGAGTTGTTGGCGTCGCTGCTCCTGTTGGAATTGGGCGTGGTTTTCATTTGGGGATACGTGGAAATCCAGAGTGCACATCTCGTCGGTGCTCTCTTCGATACGGACTCTGCCAAACTCATCGCTCTCAATACATGGCTGATGATCCTGGGTGCCTTCATAGCCATTTCAGTTGGCTTCCAAACGAAGCTCTTCAAAAGGGCCTACGACATGTATGAGAATTATCAAGCCAAGGCAATGATTGAGGCCCAGATTAGAGGCAGCTGGAAACCACCAGAGAATCTAATCCAGACACGACCTGTTAAACCTACACCTAAAAAGAAAGTCCCCAAGTAATTGTACAACATCTTCCTATTCCATCTGCGGTGAATAAATATGCGTATGCACTAAATTTAAATCCAAATTTCGAGTTTTTTTATAATAAATATATAGAAAATGTATTTAATTTTAATATTCAATTATTAATCAATCAATATTCAATAAATATTTGAGTTTTTAATGTTCACTAATGTAACTTTAAATTACCAAACCAAATTTAAATAATTTTTGAATTAAATCCTATTAACATGAAATTTGTTTAAAAAAATGTTCATATTTTATTTTATTTTTTAATACAGAACAAAATAAATTTGCAGAACATATTTTATTTTTTATTTCTTCCATTGTAATATCAGTTTGATTGAGCAGAAAAAAAGATTAATATTAAAATAAAATAAAATAAAATAAAATATTATATTAAATTTAATAAAATATTAAATATTAAGTATATATTTTTTATAAGAAATATGACTATTTCATTTAAATATTCAATTATATTTAATATTAATTAATTAATATTCAATAAATATTTGAGTATTTAATGTGCATTAATATAATTTTAAATTACCAAGCCAAATTTAAATAATTTTTTAATTAAATCCTATTAACATGAAATTTGTTTAAAAGAAATGTTCATATTTTATTTTATTTTTTAATACAGAATAAAATAAATATGCAGAACATTTTTTATTTTTTATTTCTTCCATTGTAATAAGTATCAGTTTGATTGAACAGAAAAAAGAATAATATTTAAATATAATAAAATATTAAGTATACGCCCTGCAGCATTCAGTTGTCTTTATTTTAAAGACAATTTAAGGAGTTGTGAATACGAAATTTTCTATGTTTTCAGGTAAAATTATACTTAAAGTTAAATTTAAAGGTAAAATTATATTTGGAGCAGGCATTGAATTCCATTCAATCTATTAAAATGTCTTTTAATAGATAAGAAGATTTGTTAGTGGACAAATAAAATGATTTCAAATTTTGAGATTACGATGCACTGTGGCTCGTTTCCCGAAAACTCGTGTCAAAAGTCTGTAACTTTTAAACTAGATAAGATATTTTAAATGCATATATTTCCAATACTTCAAAGATATGTTTGGAAGTAAAATGAATATTTTTTGCAAACGAATTTTTGGCAACGAAAGAATTTTTGGCAAAATATAATTGTATTAATATAATAAAAATAATTACTTGCTTAATATTTCATTCACACATTTATTTCACATATTCTTCATTTTAATATAGTTTACTTACATTTTAACAATTTTAATATTTTATTTAACAAATTTATTTTATTTGCGCCTATTCAGTGCTAGGAAAATTTGATAATGAATATCACAAATGTAAATTTGAAAAAAAAATAAGAAATAAAAATAATTTTTTTTTGGATGTATGAAAAATTGAGTTTCGGTTTTAAGATTTCGGTCAAATGAAAAGCGTTTTTTTTAATTACTGTTTCAAAATTCAATCGGGTTTTACCGGTTAAAGCCTTCAATCCCTGCTTAAAACTAAAGGTATTTTTAAAATCTTGTTAAATACATGTGTGAAAATTCAAAAGTTGTACTTAAGGGAAAACTCAAAGGATAATTGGGAGTCCTTAAAAAGTTGCAACTATCTAGGCTTCTAATTAACGAAATGTCTGGAGTGTTGCTTCAATTTGTGGCATAAAACAGCAAAGCACTTAACCAAAAGAAAAACAATTGCTCGCTTTTGGGCGTAAAGTCGAGAGAATGAAGAGGAAAAGGATAAGGCATAAGGCGTAAGGAATAAGGCGACAGGCATAAGGAATAAGGAGACAGGCATTAACTATTTATTCTGAGAAGACGATTATGCATTTGTTATGCATGCATGCGATGTGGCATGCCACAAATGCCACAAATGCGACCAAATGTCACATTCCCAGCTGTGTGTTTGTGGCCCATAAAAAGGTCGTTAAACGTAACGTTGACTGTCTTTTTCTTTTACCCCTAAAGACAAGAACCAGTTAACAAGTGACGGGCAAGAGGAAGCACTTCTTCTGCTTCTTCTTCGCCTTGATGACCTGGCTAAATGCATTTGAACATCTCATATATGCACTCTATAAAATAATACTACAATATATAACCACGACCCATATCAAATTGAGCACCACTAACCACGTTAATTGCAAATAAATAAATAATTGACAAACAACAAGCCAGCCAATATTTTGCAAGAGGGAGTGCTCGACCATCGAGATATCCTAAGCTCACTTCTCTCTCTCTCTCTTACATACACTGTATTAAAAAAAATATTTAGACTCTAATATTGTTAGCTAGATATCAACTAAAAAATATATTAATTAAACTAAAAATATGAGCACAAAACAAATAAAAATAAAATAAAAATAAGCACTCAATATTAAAACTGTCCCATGTTGTTTAAAATTAAAACATAATTATAAATACATTAAAATAATCATAACTAAATATTTTATAATATTCATAATTAAATATTTGTGTATAAACTTTAATGCTCAAATCAAGTAATTTCAATTTAGCTAAAAATATGAACCGACAAAAAAAAAACACACTCAAATTTAAAAATTACCTATTTATTTGATTAAATTAACTTTGTTTATAAAAGAAAATGTAAATATGCTATTTTTTTAATAATTTTTTTTACAAATTTAACATGAAATATTTGTCGAGCTTTTTAATAGTTAAATATGCATGTTGGGTAAAAAATATCCAATTCAAATATAATTACATATTAAATTTAGAATTCTCAACTGCTTTTAACTTGTCAGCTGATTTGTTTTAATTAAATAAGAAAATGTAAAAAAACCAAATATTAACTAACTACTACTAAACCAATAATAAAAAGAATCTAAAATTTAAAAATTATATTTAGAGATAAAACCAAAATTCCCAAAGTTAATTAAATTGTATTAAAATTAAAGATAATTTTAAATTATTTAAATGAAATGTCTTTTATTTTTAATTTAGAATTCTCAACTGGTTTTAGCTTTTCAGTGATAAAGCAGCGAAGCAAATCAAAGTTTTAGGTTTCATATATCATTTAGAATTCTCAACTGGTTATAGCTTTTTAGTAAATCAAAGTGCAGAGTCTTTACACTCATTTTTTCTAGATGTAAATGGTAAAAGTTCCTGTTCCCTCGCCTGAGATGGAGATCATCACTCACCTGTTCGCACGCATTCCTGTGTCATGCAAATATTATCCTGACTTGTGCCTCCTCCTCCTCCTGTTACCGTTCCTCCTCTTCCTCCTCCTCCTCCTCCTCTTGGTCCAACTTCTCCAGCTCCTTCATTCGTCTTGTAGCCACCTGTAATTGGAGAATTCACACACTTAAGATATGCTTTAATTTGATTTAACAAATTCAATCAGGAAAATTGAATTTGAATATTTAATTAAAAATGATTTAAGCGACCTAATGGGTTAATTGGAAAGTCCAACGTGCTGCACATACCCTGTAAAACTGTCTCGACTTTGGCTTTGAGCGCAAAAAACACGAATTGCAAGTCACTAACATACCCTGTAATAGCAATAAAACGTTGTGTGGAAACGGGCGCGACTACAAATTTTTGAACAATGGCAAAATGTTGTACTACTTGCATATACCCTGTAGTACTGTAAGTAATGGGAATGACTAACGTATACACTGTTAAACATGTTTTGCATACACTTTGAAACACAATTTAACTAAAGTGCACGACTTAAACATACTTTAATTTAATTTTTATCTTAATTTTAAGACGAGAACAGCTTTATGCCAAAATTGGATGACTAACAGATACCTTATAAAATAAAAATATGCTCATTTTATGTATATATTTCTTGAAAACTTACATAAATTAAAAAAGACAAACACAACAATCTGCTTTCTATAATACAGTCGAACTTCCCTAACTCGAATCACCATTATCCAAAGAAATGGTTCGAGTTAGGGAGATATTCGAGTTATAGAGTTCTTTTTCCTAAGATTATTAATTTTACTGCCACTCATTTAGTTCGAGTTACAGAGAAATTCGAGTTAGAGAAGTTCGAGTTAGGGAAGTTCAACTGTATTTCTATATTTTCTATTATAATTTTATCTGCACTTTAAGTAATATTTTTTAATCAATACCATAAATACTGTTTTAATAGATTCTTCTTAACCGCATAATAAAATTTCGTAAATTTTCCCAAATTCAAAGAGCTAAATATTCTGTATTGTAAAAAAATGTAACAAATGACCCTATTCTTAAAAATAGCAGAATAGCAGCAAATTAAAATAAGTTACAGGTATCCCATAGTCATCAACTCGACTACAATCTTTCCTGCCTGTCTTTTTTTTACTGCTTCAAACTGTTCTACATACTGGCACAATATAATAATGGGTCATTAGTTGTGACTAAGGGGAAGGAGGAAGGATAAGGGAAGAAGCAGCGCATATTTAATTTAATAACATAAAAAGTCGATAAAATATCTGATGGTCGATAGCTCATCGATTGCGGCCTGGACACTCTCACAAACACATATATAGTACAGTGCTGGGTGAAATAATAGAAACGACAGTCATTTTGACATAAAATACGTAAAACTCTTTGTCCTGACTGACTGAATTGCTTAGTGAAAAACACTTTTTTATTTCTTAGTATATCTCACAAAAACTTGCAGATTGTGTGTTCGGGACTGTCTCCTATATCCGGACCGATTTGGTTAATCGGAACAATCGGATGCAAAATAACTTTTAGTGTGAAAAACTTTTTTGTTTTTTAAGATGCAGTCGAACTTTCCTAACTCAAAGCAATAGGTTCGAGTTATGAAGATATTCGACTTGTAGAAATCTTTTTCTTAAGTTTTTTAAATTTATGGCCACTCATCAAAGTCAAAGTCCAATCCAAAGACAAATTATTATTAAGAAAAAATTATGAAATTTGTATAAAAAAAAATTTATTTTTCTTCCGTAGCAATTTAAAAATAAAAAAAAATCAGCAATCGTTTCTATTATTTGGTCTATTACTGTATATTTAGGACACTCTCTCTCTCTCTAATTTCGCCCTCCCTTTCTGTCTATTTACACACCTCGTTGAACAACAATTTACAAGCATTTTTTCAAGTTCCTCCGGCTTCCGCTGCCTTCCGGTTTCCGGTGGCAAATCAAACACCTCCGAACCTGACACCGGATGTCTGCCACAAAATGTGGCACTCTCTATGAGGTGCAATGTTGTCAGTTGGGTCTCCATTGGAACGAGAAAGACCATAAGGAATTACCTAAGTAATTAGCTCAAGTGTTTAATTCGAATTAGTTCCGTTTTAATTGGTAAAAAAAAAAACGGACTGAAAGAACAAATTATAGTGGAGAAAGGATGTGAAGGAAATGCGGAAGTAGGAATTAATTCAAAGTCTAAATTAAAAGTCTAGCGAATACTAGCTAAATTCGGTATAAATTTAAATCAAATAAAAAATAGATATAAGAATATTAATTAAGTAAGTACAGTTTGTCAAGAAACACTTTACACACCCTAAAAAATTTAATATTTTCACTTTAAATAAGAAACAATTAGCTTGATATATATATTTTGAAAGTTCGTTCAAATTCCGTTCGAATGTTGCCAAAAATTTCCTTAAACAATTACTTAATGAATGAACCCATTGAATATTTTGAATTTTTGCAAAAGTCTACTTTTTCAACTTTTTTCCTCGATTTTTTGTAAAAAAAAATTTTTATGCAGAAAAATTCTTCAAGCTATTTTAAGAGTGACAAATTTCAAAAATATTTTTGCTAGTATTTTTTATAATTTTAATAAAAAAAACAAATGGCTAAAGCTGTATAAAAAGTGAATTTTTTCTAATTTAGAATCTACTTATATGTTCATCCTAATGAATTTCTTCTAGCGTATACAATATTGCTTAAATAAATAACTTGAATACATTATTGAATGAAAATTTCACAAGATGTGAGTTTTGAATCAATTTACACAACATTTTTGCAAATTAGACTAAAGTAGAATTGATTTTCTTCTTTTTTGCATAGACTGGAAAATCAGTTTGATTTCTCAAAACAAACTCTTAAATTACAGTTCGAGATTTTAAATTTTTCATCACTTTAATTAGACTTTAGTAGAATTCGTATTTGTGTTCAATGTTTTTTTGAATTAAATCACATTCCATCACGCGTCCCGAATCGATTTGTTTTTTTTTTTTTTTGCTTTGAGCTAAAAATACACTAGAACAATACATTGAACAATTGTTTAGACTTCAGCACAAAATGCTTTATAAAGAGCTGAATAAATTGTAATTAAATAAACACAATTTCAAAAACATAAATCAAACACAATAACTAAACTAAACTACTAACAACTTATTTTTAATATTTTGATAAACTGATTTGATGTTTCATTTGCTTTGTTGTGCTTTCAAATATGAAAGCATTTTTTCATTTTTATTTTCCGCACTTTTTCAAATCACAAAGCAACTCTACTCTCTCTCGATTAATATCAATCGATCTTCGAGCATTAAGGACACTCCTTAAAAATTACAAAAAAAAATGTGTTTCATTTCACTCATGACGAGTTCAAAAATCAACAAATTTTCAAAATACTGAACAACAAAATTTTCAATTTGTTCCAAAATGTCGAACTATTTTTATTTAGAACATGAACTGAAAGAATAATTTAATTGTAAAATTAGAAGATCAAGCAAAGAATTAAGAAGTAATTATATTTTAAGGATGATAAATTATAAATGTATGTCAAAATATTTAGAAAAATGAAGACAAAATAATTTACATAAAAGTAATAGCAAACTTAAAATTTGATTATAGAAAGTTAATATTAAAATCAATTTAAAAAAAAAATGCAGCTTTTTATATTTAAACTTGACTATAATATTACATAATATTGAAATTGTTCTTTTAAAAATGTTCTTGATTTTTGTGTCGATCTTCTTTTTGAACATTTGTTTATTTCGAATTTGAAATGAAAAAGTATTTCATCGTTCCATTATCAATGCTATGCTTCAGCACTGCGAATGTTGACAACCCTATTTTGATCGGATCGATTATTTATCGCTTATCGATTTTCTCTCAAAATTTGATGATTTGCATATTAAGAAAAGTGCGTTGGGTGTGGAAGAAGATAAAATGTTGCTCAATATTAAAGAAAATACAAGAAAAAGTGCAAAAAATTATGTGATTATTATGAACTCAATTGATGCGTTAAGAATCTGTCTAAGAAAGAGAAAAAAAATTGTTAATAATAGTGTAAGCATATAAGTGAAAAACACGTGATTCTCAAGCTATTTCAAAACTTTTGGAAATAAGTAAAGCACGCCGGTAAGTCAAAGATAATTTATCAATTAAATATAATATATACATATAAATATCGTAAAGGTTTTCAAATTAGTTTTAGTATAAAATTGTTGAAAAGCTTTTTTGTTTTGGGTGCCTTGAAAATAATTTTGCCGGGCCCGTTGTTGTTTCGAGTCTAACCTAAAAATGCACTGTGGTCACTTGGTCAGAAATACAAATAGTAAAAAATGTTTTTCGAAGTACATACGAAAGCATCATTAATTCCACGTCGCTTGACAATTATTTAATCGAAATCGGTCTAAAAAACTTAAGTAATTCGAGAAAAACACAGTGAATCAGTCATTTATTTTGCTTGCTAGTCTTTTGTGCGACGTCACGGCGCCGCATAGGCGGAAATAAAGTTGGGAGCAGCCGGCGCATCCGGGAGCCCATGCGTGCCCATTGCTGACTTAGACAAAAAAAACATTGCCTAACAAAAATGGCTGCATTCTGCCAGTGTAAATTTAATAAAATGAAATAATTGACCATTAGAATTGCCATTAAAATGTGAGTTTATGCAAAGTATGTAACAGGCAGAAAAAATCATCTCCCAGCCCATAAAGTATATATACTCGTGATCAGCATCGACATCCGAATCGATATACCCTTGTCCGTCTGTCCTTATTATGACAGGCAATATCAGTTTATGTTAATATTTTGCCCACTGTGGGTGCGTAATTAATCAACAACTGACATCACCTCTAATTTTTTTTTTTATCTAAATTTTAAATTTTTTTTATACCAACTAATCACAAACTTTCAACACGATTGGGCCAAAAGAGGTGAAGATATTAATATTTTGGTCAACCACATTTTAATGGCAATTCTAATGATCAAATATTTCATTTTAAATTTACACTGCCAGAATGTAGATTGAGTATGTACAGTCGAGCTTCCCTAACTCGAACTCGAGTGGCAACAGCGTTTACCGAGCAAATTTCATACAATTCTGCTGCCGTAACTCGAACTTCCATAAGTCGAATTTCTCCATAACTCGTTAAAAAAATATTGGCAGGGAAAACACGAATAAATTGTGTTTTGTTTTTGTTTGTGTTTTGTTCTACTGTTGCTGATTTCTGTTACCATATGAACATTAACATATGGACATTAACATATGTACATTAACATATGTATATTAACATATGATGATGCAATTTAATAAAATGTTGCATTAACAATTGCATAGGCTGGTGAAATAACTTTCGGAAAGTCACAGTTTACAAGAGATGATCAGTAATGGGCCTTAAACAAACTAGAAGCCTTTTTTTTGAAAAATCATATAAAAAAATAATTACACTGTGCAAGTCCAAAAAAAAGACATGACCAAACACAACGCTTGTTGTTTTGGAGTTGTTTTGGGTAAATTTGTAATTTTTCTGACACAGCCTAAAAGTAAGCAATAGTTTTCACAAAATTGACAAATTTACCCAAAACACATCGAAAACAACAGTTTGGAGGTTCCGTATGCTCTGCAAACTTGTAGCCTGAACTATTTTAGGCAACTTTGCTGAACAAAGTAAACCAAAAAAACCAATACCTTACCAATAACTTGTTCAAAAACTTGCGCGACACATTTTGTATGAAACCATCATTGTAACTCAAAAAACTAATGATGCAGTTCGATTCGTAGGACCCGAAATAGGGGGAAACCGTTGAGTTTGGTCATGCCTTTTTTGTTTTTGAAAAACACATAGTGTTATCACACCCTAATTTTAGATTTCTTAAGTTCTGCTTAGCTTGAAGAATAAAAGAAAAATTTAAAAGTTAAAGTAAGAGTAAAAGTTTTTTGAAGCTTATGATTTTTTGTAACTTATTTCTGATTTTTTTAGTTTTGTTTAACTTTAACTATAAAAAAAAAATGTAAAAGCTCGCAATAGTCACTATTTTTTAATTTTTTTTTGTAAGTAAGATAAAAAAAAACGAATTAAAAAGTTCACAATTGAAGTTCTCTTAAAAGACAGAAAATAAAACAAAATTCCCTAACTCGAAGTCCCTCCAGCTCAAACTTTTTTCTTGAATAATGGTGATTCGAGTTAGGGAGGTTCGACTGTATTTCGAATTTGCCAGCATAAGTCTTGGTGGTGGAGGGGTGAAAGTGTTAGGTGCTCGGCAGGAGAAACTGGAGATCGGGGTTCGAGATGATTGATTTTCAATAATTCAATATTTTTCATTTATTCGAATTGTCTGTCTAATATTAGAGGTTTACTTCCGTGTGAATGTTTATTTTATTATTTTTACAGTTAATCAGTTTTTAAAATTTAATGATATCTTGCAGCCCAGGGTTTATTACTGTCGAGTGCACTCGACTGTTCAACTTGTTTTTACTATAATTTCTCATTCAGCTCAACTCATTTTCCCCCAATTGCGTATTTTCTACCGTTTATTTATTTATTTATAGATCACATACTTTATTTTAACACCGTGTATGTGTTTCTGTGTGTGTGTGTGTGTCCTTCATGGGTTTTTTATAGGCTTTGATTATGAGCAGGCTAACACAGTTAGAAGGCTTAAAAGGTAAAAGGGTCGCCGCAAAGGCGATGAATGAATTTAATATTTATTTTGAAGCTACATACCTAATGTGTGTGTATTCAATTAAATTAAATAGACACGTCAATCGAGAATCGATTGAAGTCCACAACAAGCGCAAATTCCTAGAGGACAATTGATTGGTTTTTTTTTTTATTATTCCAAAATGTAAATGAGAAACGCGGCAGGAAAAATGTCAAGTCAAGTTGTGGCGTGTGACAAGGAAGGGAACAGATAATACACACACACACACACACAAATAGATGAGTGGATAATAATGAGAACAGTTTGAGTGAAGAGAGGGAACAGTGAGGGGGAGAGTGAATGAGAGTGAGGGGCAGGGCAATGTTTCTGTCAATGAATGCAAAAATACACACACACCAGTGATGCCAGATTAGCTTATTTCAGGCTAGATCTAGCAGATTTGATAATGGAAATGTTTATAAAATTGGCACATAACTTATAGCCTGAAATCTAGCATATTTTAAAAACAGGGACTAAAACCGAAACTAATTTCGGTTTCAGTTACGGTTTCGGTTATGAGCGCTTAACCGGTTACGCAAAATCTTTGAATAAAGGTTTCGTAACGGTGAACCGGCTTTTGTATATTTCGATTTTGAAATATTTTGGTTCACAAAAAAGAAAAATTTCTTTGCAAAAATATTAATATTTCATTTAACAAATTCGATCATGAGTATCACAAATAAAAATTCAAAATGAAGCATAAGAAAATTTAAATCAAAAATCAAAATGAAAAATAAAATACTTAGAATACCAAATTTTTTTGGATGCCATAAAAATTGAAATTAACCCTTATAAATGAAACGGTTACTGAACTGTAAAGGAAACTAAAGGTTACGGTTTCGGTTAAGGTTTTAATCCCTACTATAAAGTTCATTTGGCATATTTTAGCAATAAATGTTTTCGTGACATTAACAAATATTTCAAAAGTTTAAAATACTTCACGGCATAAAAATATCTGATCTTGTTCATTGTTACGTCAACTTTATTCTTATGATCGTGAATATGTTTACGCAATTTGCAATTGTGAAATCAAATGAAACTAAAGCTTGCAAAAATGCCATGAAAAAAACATAGATACAAAAATATTTATCATAAAAGGGGTTAATATTTAAATCACAAAAAAATGTCCAATTAAAAAAAAAAGAGAAATATTTGATTGTGAAAAAAAATAATATATGATGTCGATGACATGATATTGCTCATTTACTAGAAGAGTGACATATCTTAAAAAATGTCATTTCGAGTTAAACGCATTTAAAGTTTTTAAGTGTCGCCTGTATTTCAGAAAAGCGGCCAAAATTGTAAATTGGAGAAAAAACAACTGAGCTTTATAAAGCACAAAGAATTTTTTCTAGTCAATGAGTGCAGAGCAGCTAAAATATGTTGTACTTTTGAGTAAACATATTCAGTCGAATCGTTGGAAATGAAAGAATGATGATATTTGTATATAACATAGATTGTTACATTGCGAACGTTTCTGCATCATTAGCTAAAAATCACTCTGCTAGTAAATGAGCGACATGTTAACTTATTTAACTTTAACAAAAACCCAAACATTTTTTTATATTTTCTTGCATCTTCTTTCAAAATTTAGCTTATTTGTAGCTTATTTTAGCTAATTTTTACTCAGAATCTAGCTTACACGGGCGCTGAACACCTGTCAACACTGACACACACACACAGACACATAGAAGGAGTGATAATAAGGAGAAATTTGAGAGCATTTGGGGGGGGGGGGGGGGCGAGTGAGAAGCCGAGTGAGTGAGTGAGTGGGAGTGAGAGGGAAATGTTGCTGTCAATAAATGCAAAAATTGTTGAGTCCAATGAGCAATGTCAAAAACTGACAGAAGGAGGAGGGGAGAGGGAGGGGGAGGCAAGAAGGTAAGAGAAAGGGAATGAAAAAGGGGGGAGGGGGAGCTGTGGTCTGTGGGCAACAAAAGAGGACACAGGAAATACAGGCACTGGCATTGTTGTTGTTGTTGTTGTGTTGTTGTTGGTATCGTTGTTGGTTATCGTTGTTGGTTGTCGTTACTGTTGCTGTGGTTGTTGCTGTGGTTGTTGCTGTTGTTGTTGTTGTTGTTGTTGCTGTTGTTGTTTTTGTTGTTGTTGCAGTTGTCGTTGTCAATGTCATTGTTGCTGCTACTAGTTGTTGTTGTTGGTTGTCGTTATTGTCGTTGCCGTTGTTGTTCGCGTTGTTCGCGTTGTTCTCGTTGTTGTTGCTGGTTTGTTCGACATATTTTATAATTGAATTTCTAAGCGTCGCACGGGCCATTTAATGCAGGCAGGAAATGAAATGGCTGCTCAGAAAAAGAGCTGTCAACAGCAATTGCCCAACAACCCGCTCCCCGCTCTCCTCTCCCTCCTACCCCTACACTGATAAAAAAAAGGATCTAAAATCAAGATTTTGGTCTCAGAACTAAGAACTTTGGTCTAAAAAATGCGTCAAAACATAAAAATTTTAAAGTAAAAAACACATCTTAATTCTAAGAACATTTCAATTAAGATTAAGTTCTTATTTTTAAGATCATAAATTCTTAAATTTTTAAGATTATATATTTTTTTATTTATAGGCCAAAAAGTTTTGAATACTCAAGACAAAACATGTTAACATAACTAAAGATTAAACTTCTTAACATCTTTAGAAGAATAAAGTAATTTTTAGTTAACTTGAGGTCTAGTAATGTCGAAGTCATTTTTAGGATTTTCCACAAAATTATAAAAAATATTTACGAAAAGATTCACTCCTAAAATTGTTTGAAGAATGTTTTTGCATTCTAAAAAAAGTTTTAAAAGTTGACGTTTTTAAAATTCGAATATTTCAATGGGTTAATTTAATTTCCGTGCTCTGTCCAAAAAACAATTTTCTAAATTTTTTGATTTAATTTAATTTTCATTTCTGCTCTGTGTACAGAGAAATCAAAATAGAAATGATATTATTTAGTTATGCATCATTCAAATGGAATTTAGATGACCTTTCCAAATATTTTTTATAAATTTGAAGACTTGACTTACAATAGCTGTTATAGTAAAAGTAAAAGTGCATCTAATATTTTGTCCATGAGTGTATGTTTAAGATTGTCGAAAGTGACTAGTGCACTAATTTAAAAGTATTCCTACTTGTAGCACTAGGAAATAGTTAATAAATAAATAAATAAATAAATAAATAAAATAAATAAATACAGTTGAACTTCCCTAACTCGAACTTCTCTAACTCGAATTTCTCTGTAACTCGAACTAAATGAGTGGCAGTAAAATTAATAATCTTAGGAAAAATAACTCTATAGCTCGAATATCTCCCTAACTCGAACCTTTTCTTTGAATAATGGTGATTCGAGTTAGGGAAGTTCGACTGTATTCTTATTTCAGTGGTCCTTTTTTTTAGAGTGTACCCCTCTCCCTGTCCTTATTGTTGAATGCCACAAGATGCGACCAAATGGCAGCCTGTTGCTGCTGCTGTTGTTGTTGTTGCTGTTGCCTGTTGTTGTTGTTGTTGCCACCATTTATTGCCGCCTGTTGCTGTTGCTGTTGCTGCTCGTTGCTCGTTTAAAAGGAAATTGAGTTTTTGCAGCATTTGTGTTTTTGAGTATTACGGATATGACACGCTTCACCCTACCCCGTGCCCCCTACCCCCTACCCTCTCCTCCTCCTCCTCCTCCCCCTCTCCCTCTATCCTCTTCACATGCAACACGAAATGGATTTCAAAACGGATGGTCGCTTGATTGCCTGGCTGCTGGATTAACCCAATTTAATCCACAAAGTGTTGCAACAGTTGTTGATGTCGTTGTTGCAACACTTTTTTTTCTCTGTTGTTGACGATTGCAACCAAAGCTGGCAAAGCATTAAATAATTTCAATTAAAAAATTCTAAATAATCCGTATTAAGCCATTTTTTTTTTTTTGCTGAACTCCACAATTTTCTTTGACACTTTCTAATTTTTTCATACTTCAATCATTTCTACCGCACTACACGTCGTATGGGTAATATTTTTAAGCAAACTCTAAACTTGAAACCCTTGTCGCTGGCGAACATGAGGAATCTTTAAATTTCTTTCAATCAAAAACAAAAAAATAATGTCTTTTAGAAACATCTGTAAAACTTATTCTATAAAAACTTTTTATTAAAAAGAAACCAAATATTTTTCGAATCCGTGCTCTCTCCAAAAAACAATTTTCTAAATTTTTTAACTCATATTTTGATTTAATTTTAATTATTATTTGTAATTTTTAGATAAAGTAAACGTAAACGTCTTTAAGTAATTATTAAAAGTAATTTTTATTTGTATTCCTCATAACAGTTTCAATCTCTGTTTTTAATTCCTGTTTTTGAGCAAAGAGTAAAATTGTTTTATTTTTATTTATACACTTTATTTATATTATTTTTATTTATTTAACTCGTACACAGAAAAAAAAACCATTCTAAAATCAAGGGTTCGATAAAAGAATGTTAAAAAAAATGAATAAATAAAAAGTATTAAAAAAAAGTTAATAAAAAGTTTAAAGAAAAAACTAAAAAAATATTAAAAAAAAAAATTTTTTTTTTTAAATGTACAAAATTAAAAATGTTAAAAAAAATTAAAAAAAAAACTAAAAAGAAAATGTAAAAACAAAATATTAAAAAAAAAGTTAAAAAAAAAACATTTTAATTAATAAACATTTTTTAGCCTCAATTACACAATTTCAGGATTAAATTAGGGATTGAAAAAACTAAAAAAATATTAAAAAAAAAAACATTTTAAAAATATACAAAATTAAAAATGTTAAGAAAAATTTAAAAAAAAAACTAAAAAAAAATGTTAAAACAAAATATTAAAAAAAAGTTAGAAAAAAAACAATTTAAATAATAAACATTTTTTAGTATCAAATACATAATTTCAAGATTGAATTCGGGATTGAAAAAATCAAGTATTTCATACTTGGTTTAAGAAAATCCGAAATTACCCCATCCTGGATTTTTATTTTCTGTGTATTTATTCTGTAAAAAGTCTTTTTTTTCCTAAGACTTGGATTGTCCAAAGAGTGTAAAATGTTGTCTAATGAGCAGTCTTTTTCTGTTGTCTTTATTGTTGTTGTGTCGCTGGCAAGTTGCATGCAACAGCTTGTTGCAAGTGGTTTTGGGCTTACCTGAGTCGGCCAGCTCGCTGCGCTGGTAGAACTGGCACTGCTGGTGCAGGCTGGCAAAGTAGATGGCCAGCGCGCCAATGGCGGCGCCCAGGACCGTGAAGGCGATGGCCAGGACCAACAGACGTCGCCGCTGCTGCGTCTCCTTCAGCAGCAGCCAATCGCTGCCCACGGCCGTGGTGGCAGCAACAGTTGCCACCTGGCGCTGCAGGTTGCAGGGGGCAACAACGTTGCTGCCGTCGGCACTCAAAAACACAACAGTTGGCAGCTTGTTGTGCTGCTGCTGTGCATGTTGCTGCTGTCCATGTTGCTGTTGTTGGCCCAGCAGCGGCGATGCAATTGTTGTTGCTCCGTTGAGCTCGTCGCTCAGTGCATTTGACTTTTGTGGCAAATAACCATTGTTCAACTTGTCAGTTGTGGGCGCTGTGCCGCCAGTGGGCGTGGCCAACATATCGCTGCCGCAAACTGACGCTGCCGCTGCCGCAGTCGCCGTCGCTGCCGCAGTCGAGGCAGCGAATTGATCAGTTTATGTGTTTCTCTAGTTCTCAAATTTGTTGCTTTTTTATTTATGGAGCTGAGAGAGAGAGAGAGAGAAGAAGAGAAACTAATCTCCAATGATGTTCCCGTTAAGCTTCGTGCTCTTCACGACAAAGTTGACGACCAAGTTGACGACCAAGTTGACGACAAAGTTGACGACGTTGTCGACACTGCAAAAAAAAAGATATAAAAAAAATGTTACTTTATCATTTCACTACTCAGTTTATTCATGCATTTTGCACAACTTATCGAACAAGCACAGGCGTTAACCAACCAACACTGTTTGTCAAACATATTAACAAAAATAGTTTTCACATTATCATTTTCCTAAGTTATCATAATTGAGTTCATAACACTGTGAAAACAATGCATTCTACTAAAGCTATCAATCAAACGCAAGCGTTAGCCAACACTGTCCAAATATATCAACAAAAGCTATTTTCACATTATCATTTAACTATTTAGGCTTGTCACACTTGACCAGAATTTAAATAGAGTTTCTAGCACTGTAAAAACAATGCTTTCAGCTGTACTTATCGATCAAACGCAACGTTAGCCAACACTGATCGCCGAATACATCAACAAAAGCTATTTTCAAGCTTTTCACATGTGTTCAGTATTAAAATACAGTTCAGAATACAATGAAAACAATGCATTCGATCAAGCGCAGTTGTTAACCAACTCTGTCATTTCTAGAAATTTATTTTCTAATTATGCACTTGAAGCAAGTTGGCAGCCTTAAACTTAGAACTCTTAAATGATCACTATTTTGCACATTAAAAATCACACAATACAAAAATTTCTAAAAATTTGTGATAATCTGGCAGCATTTTAGTAACAAGTTGACAGAATCACTTGAACATACTGATACGTTTCCCAGCACTGTTTTTGCCCTATCTATTTGTATCGTTTAGTCTTTGATAATTTCCCACATTTCTTTTCAAAATTTTCATTATAATTGAGTCTGATCAATATATAATAAGTTGGCAGCATCTTGTTAACGAGTTGACAGTTCTACTCGATCAAACTGTGGCGTTATCTAGCACTGTTAATCTAACCATTCAATCGATCTTATTTCATGTTCATAAAAAATTCTAAGCTTCATAAAAATGTCTTAAAAAAAGTTTTTTAAACTCTGTAAAAAGTTGGAAAAATCTCTGTGAGAAATTGACGAATTTGGTCAGTCAAACTAAAGTGTTGTCCAACACTGTTAATTTAAAGAATATATAATGTTCAGTAATGCACAAATAACAAAAATTATAAATGAAATAAAGTTAAGCAAATGATAACTTAAAGAAGATTTCTCATCTTCATGTTTAAGTTAATATTAAATATTGTAATTAATTTATTTTAAAATTTTTTACACGACGGCAACACTGTTGTCAGGCTATCTTATTGTATTTTTAACTATCTCAACTGGTTGTAAATCAAAATGTTAAATCACTTAATGACTGCTGAAGTTTTTCCACCGTTTGGATAAGAAAATGCAAAATCAAGTTAGACAACATGTTAAGTTGGTTATTACACTTTGACACTTTGTCACATGAGAAATGGTCTGAAATATGAAATTGAAACTGAATTTTTACAATTTAAATGTATTTTTTTATTAAATAATAAATATAACAAACGTCATTCAACACGTGGACACATATTGCAATTTACTTGAATGCAGCGGATCTAACCAGAAAAGTAATGCAATATGCTCGCATTAATTATACACATAGATAGTAGCTGTCATTTTGTAACTTTTGTAACTTAAAGCTATCTAATTTAGACGTCAGAGCAGTAATAATAGTAATAGATATAGACGTTAGAGTGAACGACAATTGTGGCTGCATTTTGAAATTCATTTAAAATGTGTTGATTCAAAAATTAAGAACTTTTTTTTAAACTTTATTTAAATCAGAAACCGCAATGATTATAATTTTTAAAATTTAAATAATTAAATAAAAGTTATTTCTTTATTTTTAATCAATTCAATTGAAAGAAAACTCATTTTTTGATCAAAATAAAAAAATTATAAAATAATAATAATTGATTAAAATTTTTAATAAAATATCAAAAATAACTTTATTACCAATTTTTATTATGAAAATTTGAGAAAAAAGCGTATTTGTTAATTTCTGTAATAAAAATTTAAAAATAATTTGTGTACTATGATTTTAAGATAATAATGTAAAATAAAAACTCTTATTTGCGATTAATAAATTTAATGTTCTCTCGACTAATTTTTGTCATTTCGAAACCTTTTTTTAGTTAATTCAATTTTTCTTAGCTTTATATTTCTGTCTTTTGCTGAGACTTCACAACTTTCTTTGAGTCTTCCCAAATTGTTCCCACTTTATTCATCCATTATGGAGCACACGTCGTATGAGTAATATTTTTAAACAAACTTTGAACTCTAGTCGTTGGCATTACGAGTATGATAAGTTGATCAAACGAAACCAAAGTCAAAACTGGTTAGATCGGATTTTGATAGCATATATAGCTGTCATAGGAACAATAGCTCAAAAACTTGTTTCATTATGAAGGCAATTTTTTCGAATTTAGAAACAAAAAAAAAACATTTAATAACTCAGCTGATATGAGAAATATTCAAGAATAATCTGTGACGTTTCTTTTTTTTGCGACTTTTTGATTGATTTAATGACTAGCATTGTTTGGTTTTTAAAATATATATTTTGTATGTTTTCAATTAATCAAACGAAAAATCTGTGCTTTTATTAATCTATATACTTTTTCTACTTTCTAATTTTTTTTCTTTTTATTGAGTAATCGTTTCAACTAAATTTTCCTTACTAATGCTTTCCATACACTTAGTAAACTCTCCTAGTATATAGATCTATTTCTGCTGTTTTTCAAAAGGAATCCTTTCCGATTATTTAGTTTTATTCAATGTCCAGAATGTTGTTAATGAATATTGCATAAATGCTGTTAAATATTATTGCTCCTTGTTTGAATTGAGACATTTGATAGGCCTGGTCAATAGTTGATCTTGGCCAACTTGTTTGTGTTGGGTCGTAAAAGGTCACCAAAAATTAGTGATGTGTAAATAAAACTTTTAGAGTTTTCTAACTATTTTAAGAAATGTTTAACTATCTTCATAAATTACATAAATAAATAGATCAAAATTTAAAGTAAATTAATAATTTTTTTGCTAATAAATCGAGCCAAATTAATTGATTAACTTGAAAAAACGTCGTCTTTATAGAGCTGGAAAATCTTTTTATTCTATGCTCTTATATAATTTATTTTCTTCTACTTTTATCAACATTTCACAAATTTGTATACAAAAAAAATTCGATTAATCGATGTCAGACTTTTAACCGATAAAACGGCAATTATATATTCTCGTTATTCCGTACGGATTTCCATCACTAAAAGAGATGCAAAAAGTTGCTCCAAGTATAAATAAAAAATTTAATTGAAATTTATGCGCAACGGGGCGAAATTTGCAAATTTAAAAACTAGTTCTGAGTCAAAGCCAGAATTGAAACAAAAATAAAAAAAAATTACAAACGTAGATTGCGGAGACTTCAGATTGGAGACTGAAAACCGGAGACTTGATTTTTAGCCGGCAACGCAAACTAATTTGATCTCGTAATTCATTTAAATACTGTCATTAATACGCACTTTATGCAAATTTGCTTAGTTTAATTTTGCAGAATTTGTATTCCAAAAGCACAGCAAAAAACAAAACACAAAAATAGACAACACAATTAAAAATCAATTGCCACAAAAAAATGCACTCAAGAAATTCAAGATTTGCATTTATTTCTACTTATAACTTCAAATAAACATTTTATTAGTTATTTTTTTAATCAGTCACTTGCATTTATTTGCAAATATTTTGCATTTATTTCTATAATTTTAATAAATATTTTACAAGTATTTTTTTGCTAAATATTGCATTTATTATTTACACAAATTTTAAAAAAATATTTTATTTTTTTTTAAATTTACTAGTTTGCAATATTTTGTATTTATTTTATTGATTTCAATTAATCATTTATTAGTTTTTCTCAATTCATTTGTTTTTGCAATATTTTACATACATGTCTTTATTCATAAATTTAATTAAGTATTTATTTAATACTCGTTTGTTATATTTTGCAATTTATTAATTTCAATAAATATTTAAATAGTTTTTCTCAATTTAATTATAATTAATATTTATCTGTTTTATTTATTTCATTAATTTTAAGTAAATTGTAGAGTTTTTTAAATTTGCAATTTTTGGCATTAATTTTATAATTTCAATAAATAACTCTTATTTTTTTTAATTTACTCGCTTTATTAACTTATTAATTTTTTTTAATTTACTCGTAATAATATGCATTTATTTCAACAATTTTAATATATATTTAAAAAAAAATGTTAATTTACTCATATACAATTTTTCACATTTATTTTTATTTATGTATTTTTAACAAAAAGAAAAAAACATTTTCATTGTATTTAGCATTACTTTTGTTGTTGTTGTTGCAACGCCTTTGTTGTTGTTGTTTTTTTTTTTTTCAATTACAATAATATTATTTTAGTTTTTGTTGTGTTTGTTTTTATGACCGATTATTTTTATTGTTGTTTGTTTATTTGTTTTGAACAACAGTTACAATTTTGCGTGTTGTTGTTGCTGTTTCGTGCGCGCGTAAAAGTCACTGTGCGTGTGAGAGTGAGTGAGTGAGCACGTGTGTGCGTGTGTGCGTGTGTGATGGCAAACGTTCAGTTTGTTTTCGTTTGTCTCGTGCCGCCAAACCGCGCGAGGCGACTTCTCGTTACGAACTAAACGCTTTGCACTGTCCTTAGCTTTCAAGCAGGCGGCGGCTGTTGCCGCTGTCGTCGTTTCTCGTTTCTCGTTTGTCGTCGCCGTCGCGGCCAGCGGCGACGCCAGCGCAGACGGCAAACGGTTATTGTGACAGCGCCGGCTACAAGCAACGGCATTAAAAGCTCTTTCTCTTTCTGTTTCTGTTTCGCCTTTGGCAACAACACTTTTACACCCTTGCGGAGTTCATTTTTATATTTTGTGACAACACTTCTTTAATCAGTTGTCACAACCAAACTAAAACAGATATCAAAATGATTTAAACGCAGTTTGTTAGCCTAATGCTTAAGCTTATCAAATTAAATTTCAATACATTTTTCTTTTTTTTTTTAAATATTTTTAAGCAATTAAAAACTTGAAAAATTTTTTTAAACCGAAACGTAATCTTTTTCAGTTACGGTTGCGGTTATGTGGGCATTTAGGATTTCGATTTTAGGTCTTAAGCAGGGACTTAAACCGTAACTTAAAACCGTAACTGAAAGCGTAACCGAAATAAAAACTTTTATTTGTCGGAAACTCTGTAAACCAAAATAACCGTTTAGTAACCGTTTCATCTATAAGATTTCATTTCGGGCTTTCATACATAAAAAAGAATTATTTTTTTATTTTTAATTTTGATTTTAATTTTCTTATGTTCAGTTTTGAATTTTTATTTGTGATATTGTTAAATTAAATATGAAAATTGTTAAAATGTAACTAAACTAAATCAAACTGAATGTGAATGAAACATTAAGAAAGTAATGCCTTTTTAATTATTACTATTAGTGTATTAATATAATTATATTTTTGAGAAATAATTTTTTTTGTTAACCGAAACCATACCGGTATTTTAAAACCGAAAAAGGCAAAAACCGGTTCACCGATTTTGCTTAACCGATAACTGATAACGTAAATGCGTACATAACCGAAAACGTATGGTATGGTTTTAATCCCTGATTTGAACACTTTTCGTGGAGACACACATACAAGAAAGTGTCCCCTTTAAAATTCTTCGCTCTCTTCATATTCTCCACTATCCACTCTCTCTCTCTCTCTCTCTGTCTGTTTGTGATTCGTCATCCTTCATTGTCCATTTGACATTTGGCATTATCATCGTTATCACTGCCTGATCATCGTGTCTCTGTCAATTGTCAACAATTTTCATGTTGTCCATTGGCCGTGTCCAAAAATTAATTACCGCTTGTTTTGAATGATAAGCGCCAAAAACAACAACAACAACAATGAAATTCCCAAATTGCTGGGCTTTGATTAATCATTCTCCAATATTGATATTGATACTTGAGATTTAAAACCATTGATTAGGCTGTTTACACGTTTCTCTAGTTCCTCTTCTCATTTTTCAATTTATATTATTTATTTTTTGTATTTATTATGCAGAATTTTTTCTATTTAATTTATTAATTAATTAATAATTAGGGGTATTACCCAGTGTGGTTTCAATTTGATTACGCTAATAAGCAGAGTGGACATTTAATATTATAATTGCATGCAATAAATTTCCCAATTCTGATCATTGATTGATTGTAAATTAATTTCGTTAAGTGTATTTCTGTTATTGATTGCGTTTGATAAATACAGTGTCCCACTAAAGTCTTCATACCGCCAAAAAAATGTTGATGCAAAAAAGTCTTCCAACAATTCTTTGCTAGTTTTTTATATGATTTTTAGAAAATTGCTAAAAATTTCTATAGTATTTTAACCCCTTTTTCTCCTTTTTATCAATTTAAAAAAAATCATACAAAATGCTAGCGAAGAGATTTTTGCAGTCACTAAAATGGTTTAAAGAATTTTTTGCATCAAAAAGTTGAAAAGTTGACAGTTACAAAAATTCTAAATTTTCCAAGAGTACTTAATGGGTTAAAGAATTTTTTGTATTATTCAAACGGAATTTTAATGGATAGAAAATTAAATTAAGATATTTGCCTGAAATCTTTTTTATTGTACAAAAATTTCACAAAGTTAGAGGGTGTGAAAACTTTAATAGCACACTGTTATGAGAACAAATTTTCTGGTTGATTGGAAATATTCAGAATGTATGAAAATTGAAATTTAAATTTAATCAGAAATAATAGGTAAATTGTAATATTTATTATGAAAATTAAATAAAGTGAAATTAAAATTTTATTTATATTGTAAAGTTCAAAACTAACAGACACAATTAATTTTAAAAATCTGAAAAGTTTTTGGTCTTTAATATAAAAACAATAATTATTTATTTTTATTTTAAATTGCAATTTTAACAAGAAATAATACAATATACACAAAAAATATTTTTCAATGTTTAATTATTTTTATTTAAAAAAAAATTGGTTTTTTAAAAAAATAAAGAATCATTTTTATTATATAAAAAGGCGTTCAAATTGAATTTTTTTGAATTTATTTTAATTGTAGAATTTAAAATTAACAGACAGTTAATTCTAAATTAAAAATCTGAAAATTGCATTTTAAAGAATAAAAAAAAAACAAATATTTTTATTTATTCTATTTACAAAAACAATATTCAGGGATGCCACAGAAATCGCTTTCGCTTAAATTTCACATCAATTTCATTTCGCTGTGCCACAGGTCAATTCGCAGAATAATTTTGTGCGGAAAGAACTAGCGCTAAGTCGGTTTTCGTCCGATGGATGCTGCCACCAAGTCCGATTTAGATTTTCGAAGTCAGGGTCAGCGATGCCACATTTTTTAGTCAAAATTCGAAGTAAGATATTTAAAAAATATATATGGAACCACTTCAGTTTTCTTTAAATTAAACAGTAAAAAAATAGCTGTTTTGAGGTAAATCAAGTTTTATCGAAAAAAACCTTAAACTTATTGTGCAATTTGTGAAAACATTTTCATGAAGAGTTGCCAGACTAATGGCAGACCATTGTTAGAGCTGTCGAGTAACTTTTATTTTTTTGCGCCAATTACTTTTGAAATTTTTTTCAGCTAAACAAAATTAATTATTACATAAATAAATTAAATTATATTAATTAAACAAGGAAAAAATTAAAAGTTTAATGTTCTGCAATGATAAACATGAAAAAGTTGCTAATCAAACCTTTGGGTAATTTAATCTGAAAAGGTGTCAGCCCTTAGCAGCCTAGTTCGAAAAGGTTGGTGAAAATGCTAAAACAAATTAAATCTCTCGAAGTTCTGTGGCACCTCGGAATTTTCCGTGCGGAATTGCTTTCTGCGAAATTCTATTTCGCTTGCGATTTCTGTGTCACCTCTGATTGTTTAAAATAAAAAATATTTTTATACAAAAAAAATCAAGATTAAAATAAAAAAATTAATATTTGTGCAAAAAAATTTAGTTTTAAAATAAAAACTTTATTTTTATACAAAAAAAAAACAAGTTGTTGAAATAAAAAAATTATTTTTATTAAAAAAATATTGTTTTAAATTAAAAATTTTTTTATATAAAATAAAGTATTGTTTTAAAATGAAAATAAAGAATCAGTTTTACTATAAGGCTTTAAAGTTAATTTTAATAATAAAACTCGAGCAATCATTTATATTTTAAAAAAAAATTTGATCAATTTATTTGTTTATATATTTATTTTTAAAATTTTAAAAATTATTGTTAATATATTTAATTTAAATGTTATACATTAGTATATCGTGTAGCATTCTTTTAATTTCGAATATCCAAAAAACTTGGAATTGAGTATTTTAAATATCGACTAATTTCTAACTGTGCTTTCTATCTACGATAGCTAAAAATAAAATAGTTATCAATATCGATCAGTTTCCTTAAATCGTCGCATTAAGCGCTCTATTTGTAACGGGATTTGGGAGCACAGTGCGACTGCTCGACAACAGGTGGCGTGTCAAATGTAACTAAGTTTTATTGCGTGCAATGGCTCAACAAATCACAATCCACAAATCCCATGACATACTCGTATAGTGCGAGACAGAGAGAGAGAGGGGGGTGAGGTGTGGGCAAGTGGGAGTGGGAGTGGGATGGGTGGTTAAGCAGGACAACGACCGTTATGTGGACATCATTACCTCGTTATGTATTTGTTTTTGGCGCAATAATCATCAGCTGACGACACGTGCGGCGGCGCATTTTCCGGCGCCATATGCTAGGCACGAATTTTCCAACTGAAGCGCATTTAAAACAAAATAAACAAACTTAAACACAAACTACACACAATTTAAAGAAAATAAATGTTTATTTAATTGATTTTAAAATGCTTTAAATTCTGGACACGCAACCGAAAAATACTTAAAAATAAAGCACTGAATTTATGGTAAACAAATGTTTATTTAGTTGTTTATTTTTATATGAATATAATTTCATTTATATTTATTTGTTATTTTTAAATAATTTTTGTTTAGCCGTTGCGACACTTTGGTTGCTCTTGGAGCGACTAAATATAAGTTTTGGTGCGTGCACAAAGCCAAGTTAATCAGATAAAATGCCAGGCGTTAAGCCAACGTTGCCAGCGAACAATACTCGGTCAACCCCCTCCCCCTGCCCCTGTCCCGCTCCACTTCTTCTACTTGTGCGACAACCGGCCGGTGAGAGCTTTTTAACGCCCCCTCCCCCACACTAAAAAGCTCACAACAACTTTCAGTTAAGCACACACTTGTTGACATCGCATCGAGTCGTGTACGCTGTTCCTTAAGCTTACAGCGGTGGCCATAAGTATTTTGTCACCACTTCAAGTCAATTACGCTCGTAATTTAAACTTACTTTACCTAAAGTTTGGCACCAATGGAAATGTCATTTAAATTCCGTTTGAACGATACAAAACTTTCCTTAACCCATTAAGTGCTCATTCAGTTGTGCTACAGAAATCTCTTCCACCTGATTCAAGCGAAAACGATTTCTGTGACACCCCTGATTGAGTATTTTGAATTTTAATAAAAGTCCACAGTTTTGACTTTTTCCTCAGTCTCAATTTAAAAATGTTTTCATGCAAAAAGTTTCACTTAACAATTCTTATAGTGATTGCAAACACTTTTTTGTACGGGATGATCTCAGAAAAATTATTTATGAAAAGCTGGAAAAAGTGGCTAAAATAGTAATTTTTAGCCAATTTCAAAAAATTATAAATACTAGCGAACAGCTGTTTTTGCCGTCACTATTACAATACTAGAATACTTAATGGATTAAGGAAAGTTTTGTATCATTCTGTATGACTTCAAATGACTTTCCATTGCCAAACTTTACATAAAGTAAGTTTAAATTATGAGTAGATTTAGCCTTAGTTTTGTCAAAATACTTTATTCGACGACTGTACTCTGTTCCTTCAACTTAAATAAATAACGAATAGTTTTATGAAATTAAAAAATATGATTAATTACAAAAATCACTTTAAAAATTCGAATACTGAGACTGCTTAGCTAAGAAATACCCTGCAAATGCTAGCCTGAGTGCTTTTTAGTTTTTCAAGTAAATCCCATCATGAGGAAATTTTGCGTTTCTTTCATTTGAGCGCTCAATTCAAATGAGAGCAGTGGAGTATTTGGAAATTTGAGATTTTAGATTACATCCGTGGTGTAGACGCTGAAAAAAAGAAAGAATGAATTTTTTTATTATGATGGTGCTGCAAATTTAAAGTGTAAATCGAGTTTAAATTTAAAATACAAAAATCGACAGCAAAATAAAACGAGTTCTCAATTAATCGACAAAATATAACCGTTATATAGAGTTTTCAAAAATTATTATTTTGAAAACTATAAACTGTATTGTAATACAAGAGTATTTTTGATAATGAATAAACCAAAAGGTAAAGCAATGATAAATCGGAAAAGTTTTGAAAAAGTGATGACAAGTTTAAGTTTTTGAAAAAGTGTAAATTATGAAGCGGACAATGATAAATTTAACATTCCACAAGGAAATCGGTCAAGTTATTATTAAGATATGCCATGCTGAAGTTTTTGAAAGACTGTGAAGTGATAAATATGAACAAGTGGACAGTGTTGGAAAAAACTTAAATGTTTCGATAACATTTTGGTGCTGAATCAAAAGAAAGGTCAAGTTATAATAACATTAATAGACGCAAGAAAATCGGTTTAGTTTTGAAAAAGCTATGACAAGTTGAAGTTTTTATTATTATAAACACTATGTACTGGAAATTTGAAAACATATATTCAAAAATTTCAAGAATTTAGATAATTTTATTGAGATAAAAATTTAGTGTACGTTTGAAAATCAGGATTACACCTTGATCGGTTTCTAAACGGTTATTTCGGTTTGAATAAATTAGGTTGTCGAGTTTCGCTAGAATACATTTTTTTTTGTTGGTTACGGTTTCAGTTACGATTAAAAATTTCAATCGGTTAATACCGGTTAACGGTTATATAACGGTAATAAACTTACTGAGCTGTGGCGCCACGTACAACACAAAAGGCAATGTAGCGTTCAATCTGCAAAGTTAAAAAAAATTAGTTGTATGAGTTACAATATGCAAATAATTTAAATACTCACCATCATGGCAAAGAAATTGTAGTTTTTGGAGGCACGCACCGTGCGTAAAACCTTCATGAAGAATCTGTGAATTTCGCTGCCCAGTTCCCGATTCCAATTTGAATGTTTCACGCGATTCTGTTTCGTGTTCATAATCAGCGAAAAGCTGCGAACAAGCACAAATAAATCTGCCTCACGGCCCGACTCCACAAGCTGCATCCAGTCAACGAGCTTGGCCATTTCAAAAGATTTCTCAATCTGCAAATTAAATTGATAAACTCGATTTAAGATTGAATATAAAATATAACAAATTGAATGCTTTAAATGGCATGGTTTTTGGTTTATTTACTAAATTCAAATGGTTTCATTTGGTGAATTGGCCTGACAATGTCGCCTTCGTCCTCGTCGACGCAAAAACAACACAAATGACTCAAATAATTCAATAAATTCAATATACCAAAATTTTAAAATTAGAAATAAATTTTAGCAAACAACTTGGGAAGAAAGAACTTTAAAAAGTCAAAATCAAAAATATGTTTACTAAAAATATCAATCTTATAAATTTTTAGTTAGCTTTCGACTCATTTTAAAAAATTAACCAGCAAAAAAATTAAATAACATTATGATTCAGCTTTCAATGTTCCTTAATGATATTGTTGAAAAATTAACATTTTATTTTACGCAAATATTAATAAAATATTTAGTAATTTTTTTTAATTTTTGTCTGTCTTTGGCTATCCAATCTGAGATTCTACACAAATTCAATTTCTACTTACAACATCCGTTTCCTGCTCGGGTAAATTCAAGCCCGAAACCTTTGCGAATGTGGCCAAAAGTGTTGTCATGGCGATTTGACAGTTGACATCACTATTGTTGATCAACAATACGATGGAACTGTGCATATCGATAACTTTGTCCTTGCGTTTCCTCCCCGTGCCAATCACAAATCGATCACACAAGCTAATGCCAAGATATTCAATATCTGGTGGCTGCAGTTCAACTGATAATTCAGCCACGGCATCCAGCAACTCGTGACGATGGTTCATGTGAGTTGTCTCCCACTGTTGATAAGTCTGCATCATTATGGCCAGATGATAAAGATCGAGCAGTTGATCCAACCGCACGGCCTCCAGTTCATAAATGGCGCTTATCAAACGCTGAAAGATCTGTAAAAGAAATATATATGTTTAAACAATATAGTTTAAATGAAAGACTTAATGTAATTATCGAGTTATCGAGTTGACAATCCAGCTATCAAGTTAAAAATCGAGATATCAATTTTTTAATGTATGTTTACATCAATCCTTTAGGACTTTTCTAAGGAAAAACCCAGTTAAAGTAATTTTCGAGTTGACAATCGAGTTGAACACCAAGTTATCGATCCTTCAATGTATGTTTACATCAATACATTTGGACTTTTCTTTGCAAAAATTCAATTAAAGTATAAAAATTCAATTAATTGAGTTGAAAATCGAGTTATCGAGTTGTACACCGAGTTATCGATTTTTCGATAATTTTGGGGTTTTCTTAGGAAAAACCCAGTTAAAGTAATTACTGAGTTGAACACCAAGTTATCGATTTTTTTAATGTATGTTTACATCAATACTTTTGGACTTTTCTTTGGAAAAACCCAGTTAAAGTAATTATCGAGTTGAAAATCGTGTCATCGAGTTGAAAATCGAGTTGACAATCGAGTTGTCGATACTACTTTCCGACTTTTCGCTCGCAAAACCCGATAGATAGGTAAGGTTAATCGATAGCTCACCTCAGTGGAATTTGTTAACTCCAGGGCAAACGGAAACATTTCCTTGATGGTCGAGTTCAGCAGGAACTGGCCGAGATCGTCGTGTGTATAGCCGATTTCGGGTTCCATCTCTGGCGGTTCCTCAAGCGCAAGGCACAGTGCCTCCAAAAGTTTTCCCTTGTTCTTCCAATTGTTGTTACATCCGCCATCTTCCTCATCAATATGCATATAATTATTATTGTTATAATTATTGTTATTGTTACACGACATATTATTTATTTTAGGCACTGTCTTTACTGTCATTTTCTCATCGTTTCCGTTTGATTCGCTTTCAACTGACATTTTCAACGTATCTTTGGCATTTTCCAAGTCTCTCTTTGATTTTTGGTCTTTGTTTTGTTCGTCGTGTTTAGTCGTCTCTTTTCCTCTCCTTGTCCTGGCTTTCTTCTTGGGAACTTCATCATCCACTTTGTTTGGTTCGCAATTCTCTTCGGATTTGCGTGCCTTTTCTCTCTTTCCCACCTTGGACACTTTATGCTCATCGCCATTTTCCGATTCGGACGCCGCTGGACATTCGGCAGTCTCGTTTTTGCGTCGTTTCCTTAACTTGCGAACTATTTTAGTTGTCTTCTCATCATCACGAGTCTCTGCAGATTCGGTCTTCTCCTTGGCAGCATTTTCATCGACATTTCGGATTATATTATTATTTTCATTTGCTTCAATTTGCGCTCGCGTCTTTTGAGTCTTTGGCGACATTTTAGCAATTACCTTCTTTTGAGCGGCTGGCGCTGCGAAACAATTTGCACATTAGCAGATTTCCATTAGTATTTCTATTTGCTTATGTTTTGGCTTACCCATAGCGTGAAAATGTTTTTGAATTTCTTTTTCACTAAAAAGTTGCACGCGAATTCCTCAAGACGCATTTGTTTGGAAATGCGCGGCTTTGACAGCTGACCGATTCCGGTTCCTTCGAATCGTTCACTCATCCAGTTCACTTGTTCATTTAGATCATTTTAGGTCTATTTTTCAGGGATCGTATCTTAAAAATTTTGATAAAAGTTATGAAACAAGAGTTATTTTTCAACTTGTATTAAAAATTAAAGATTAAAAGTAAAGTAAATTAAAGATATTTCAATTCAACTTTTATTTTTGACTTTTATGATAAAAATTGAAAATAACTTTTATTTTTCAAGTTTTAAAAAGAAATTGAAAAATAACTCTCAGTATAATTTTTATCATAAAAATTGGAAATAAGAGTTAAAAATAAACTACGTTGAATATTTCACAATTCACAATGAGTATCGGGTATAGTGGAAGTATCGATTAATTTTGCACATGTGCTGCCAGATAGCTTGCAGAAATAAAAGAAAGTTGGTCGCAGAGGTGGCAGCACTGCTGAAACATTGTGTGTGTGTGCTTATTTCGTTTTAATTTTATTTTGCGAGCAAGCACCATACACATGTGCATATGTTTGTAATTGCAGCTTCCCTTTTATCAGCATTCTCATTTGCCGCTGTTTCACGTTCGACGTGTGTGTGTGTTTCGTTTTAATTCTTCCAATGTTTTTAAGTTTTTAACTTAATGTTTATACATATAGATGTATATTTAATTTGAGCTTTTTATACCTGACAAAATTTATTTCCCCGGAAACAAAAATGCTAAATTTATGTATTCTACTAATTCCGCTTCTACTTGCAACTGCGGCAACAGCTGATTCCGCTGCATGCAGCGCCTTGGAACGCCATGAAATCGAGCGTCGTCTGTCCACCAAGACACCATATCGCGCCATTGCCAATTACAATGATACCCAGCCGATATATAATGGTAATGCACTAACTATTCTTACACTTTCTTTGCCATTTGTTATGGGAAAATGAAAATGAGAAACAAAATAACATATGGCGCAGCTGTTTAGCCCAGTAGCCAAAAGGTTGCACAGGCCTATGTGTTTGTGATCATGTCTCTGCCCATTCATAAGAATTTTGTACAGTGGTGCCACTGTTGCCAATTTGTAATTTTTGAGGACAGATCTGTCCATTTTGAAACTGCGATCTCCTGACAAATAATCGAAAAAAATTACCTTCTTTTATTTCATCCTTTTATGCATCCCTTTTTAAGTATTGTCATTTATACAATTTATCAATTAAAACTATGTGGAATCGTTTTCATATTATTTTTAAGACATCGATAAGCTTTTCTCGTCAGTGATGCCAATTTGTCCTTTTTGCTGACACATTTGCCCTTTTTAAAACTCTTTTAATATAGTTTACATCCTTTTATCATCCCTTTTTATTGAATTTATCGCTATGTGTCATCTAATAAATTCATTTTCGGATTGGCGATTGAAATTAAAAAAAAAAAAAAATTTATACATATCCTGACTGGCCAATTAAGAGTGAATACTTTCAATATTGGAGTTATTTTTAAAGCTATAATAATATTATGATATAGACCTCTTCTGGAATATGGGTCTTGCATATGGAGTCCCCAATATAAGATTCATCAGGACAGAATAGAATCTGTTCAAAAACAATTTCTACTCTTTGCCCTCCGGGGTCTGAACTGGAATACTAACATTCGCTTGCCTCCTTATCGTAGTCGACTTTTACTAATTAATCTTCCCTCTCTTTCTGATCGGAGAACAATGCTTGGTGTAGTCTTTCTACACAAACTGATTATTGGTGAAATTGATTCATCTAAATTAATTAGCCAAATTAGTTTTGTTGTCCCGATCAGAACTTCTAGAAATTTTTTACCTCTTTCTCTTCAATCCTGTGTTACTAATTATGCTATTCATAACCCTTTCCGAGTACTTTGTTGTAACTATAACAATATTTCTCAATTTATAACTAATTCTTCTTCTGTGCAATCTCTGAATATTTCAATTATTTCTTACTTATCTAGCTTATGGTTTTGTTTTTTGTCCTTTTCCGTCCTTGTCTCTTTGTCCGCGCGTCAACAAGCCCGTGCTTGGTGTCGTTTGGGCCACTTGAGTGTACTGCTCGTTTAGTACATCAACGTCCAAATATAATAATTATTATTGTTTAATTGTCCAGAAGAATATATATATATATATATATTTTTTTTTTTTTTTTTTTTTTTTTTATAAGTACACAAGTTTATTTAAGCACGCCGCATGCTTCTTAAAGCACTTTCGTGGCAGGGCAAGATTTTACAAAAACAGTTACGGTGCAGGTCTTTTGTCCTTATAAAAAAAAAAAAAAAATAAAAAATCCGTTTTCTGAATTTTTTTTTGTTTAACAGGCCTTGTTTGTGTAGAGCCGTTGGCAACACTGAGTGGTGCCCAACTTATTTAACTTACATTAACAAATTTTAAAAAAATTAATTTTTTAATTTAATTATATATTATTTATTATTAAGATGAATGTCCTGGGCATTTAATAGTCGATCACAAACGACTCATGTTCTCACTAGTTTTGCCATTTCCTTTTTAACACATTCTTACGTATTGTTTTCGTTTCGACAAGGTTGCCACCCGACGCGAATTTGGTCCATCATTCGCCATGGAACACGAAATCCAAGCAAATCAATTATTTTGCATGCCCAAAAGCGTCTGGTTGAATTGCAGGCACTTCTTTTGCAGCAATCGCAGCCAAATCTCTGTCCGGCTGATCTCAAGCAGCTACGACGCTGGAGTTGGGATCACATCGAACCCGATGACGAGAAATTTCTGGTCGCCGAAGGCGAAGACGAATTGATCGAACTCGCTGAACGCATGCAATTGCGATTTCCCAACCTGCTGCCAGATCTGTACAATCCCGAATGGTTTTACATGAAATATACGGCCACTCAGCGTACGCTGCAGAGTGCACGAAGTTTTGCCACTGGATTGTTTGGACGTCATCGCATAAATGCTATTATTTATCCAATTCCACTCAAACAAGATCCAGTGCTACGGGTAAGCTCACAAATATTTACATATTTCAAGTGTATTGTCGAATCGTACTAGTATTGAGTTTTATTTTAATTATTTAAAATATAAATAAGTAAATTTAAAAAATCCGCGCGCAAATCGCAGTGGTTTAACATACATATATATAACGTGGCAACTCCGTGTGCATGAAAAATGGACACAAGGGCGAACACAGTGTGAAGAAAGTGTGAAGCACACAGAACAAGAACAAGAACAAACGCAAATGCGTATTTTGTAGAGCGCGTGCGTTTTTTCAACAATTTTGATTGCTTTCAATTAATTTCCAAAGCATTTTGTGTGTAACGAAAAATCCCAGAAAGTTCAAATTTAACGAAAAGACGCAGATGATACAGATGAAGAAAAGCCAAATGTGAAATTGGATTCGTCGTCGTCGTCGTCGCAGTTGCCGTTGTTGTAGTTGTTGTAGTTGCCTGAAGTGCGAGTGCAAAATTGTTTGGTTATGTGCATCAGCCGTCGGTGCCGACGTCGTCGCTGCTGCTGTTGTTGTTGTTGTTGTTGTTGCTGTCGTGTGCATGTGCTGCTAAAACTGTAAAAAAGCCAAATTGCAATTAAAAACAGTAAATAGAAAAAAGAAGAAAATTGCACACACACACACACACATACACATTGAGCTAGTGCATATAAAGAGAAAAATGATGGAATCGCTATATAATAAAAAAATTGTGACAATTGCCAGCGAAGGCAGCAACAAAAGCAATAATAGCAACAAAAATACGACGACAACTTCAGTGGCCAGTGCCAAGAGTGGCAACACTGGCAGGATCAACAACGATGTGGCCGATGTTGTGGCAGCAGCAACAACAACAACAAGCAACGTGCCCGATTATTATTATCCTGGCAAAGGCGAAGTTATGGCCGAAGTTTCTGCTGCCAGCAGCAGCGTCAGCAGCAGCAGCGGCAGCAGCAACAACATTTCGAGCACGAGCAAGCAACGAAAAACGAAAACCATATCGAATTCGAGCTCGAATTCGAATTCGAACTCGAATACGAATGCGACACTGTGGCCAGCTGGTGAAACAATTGAATTTACACACGACGATGAGATACCCTTGAGTTTTGCGGCCAAACGGCATCAGGAATCGATAGAACCGTTGGCCTACGAGCGCCATCCCTGGCGCATCAGGGAGCGCATGAAGACGGCCAGTGTGGCCCTGGTGCTCTGTCTCAACATTGGCGTCGATCCGCCGGATGTGGTCAAAATCCAGCCATGCTCCCGCCTCGAATGCTGGATCGATCCCAGTTCGGTGTCGGTGCCCAAGGCCATGGAACTGATTGGCAGCAATCTGCAAATGCAATACGAACGCTGGCAGCCCCGGGCACGTTACAAAAAATGCAATGATCCTACCGTGGAGGATGTGAAGAAACTGTGCACATCATTGCGCCGGAATGCCAAGGGCGAGCGCATACTCTTCCACTACAATGGACACGGAGTGCCAAAGCCGACGGCAAATGGCGAGATTTGGGTTTTCAATCGCACCTTTACACAGTATATACCGCTGAGCATCTTTGAGCTGATCAACTGGATGGCAGCGCCCTCGATCTATGTGTACGATTGCTCCAATGCGGGCATCATCATCAACTCGTTTCAGCCCTTTGCCGAGCAGCACGAGCACGAGCTGGAGAAGGCGCTGGCCCAGGCGGGAGCGGGTGCGGGAGGCGTCTCTGGTGGTGGTGGCCAATCCTCGAGTGCTTCTCAGCTGGTTAGCTACAAGAATTGTATACACTTGGCTGCCTGTGCCGCCAATGAGATACTGCCCATGAATGCACAATTGCCCGCAGATTTGTTTACCAGCTGCCTGACCACGCCCATTAATATCGCCCTCAAATGGTATGCGATGCAGGAGAAACTGGGCATGGTGCCGCGCATCCAAAGCGAGCTCATCGACAAGATACCCGGCAAGGTGAACGATCGCCGCACCATGATGGGTGAACTCAACTGGATATTTACGGCCATCACGGACACAATTGCGTGGAACACGCTGCCCCGTGAGCTGTTCCAGCGTCTGTTCCGGCAGGATCTGTTGGTGGCCAGTCTGTTTCGGAATTTCCTGCTGGCGGAGCGCATACTGCGCAGTCATGACTGTACGCCGGTTTCGTTGCCGGCACTGCCGCCGTGTCATCGCCATGCGATGTGGAAGGCCTGGGATCTGGTGGTGGATCTGGCGCTGCAACAGCTGCCGGATATATTGGAGCAACAGGCGCCGTATCGCCAGCTGCCCTTCTTCGAGCATCAGCTGACCGCCTTCCAGGTGTGGCTGGACAGTGAATCCGAGTCGCGTACACCGCCCGAACAGCTGCCCATTGTGCTCCAGGTGCTGCTCTCCCAGGTGCATCGACTGCGCGCCCTGGAGCTGTTGGCACGCTTCCTGGACTTGGGTCCCTGGGCGGTCAATCTGGCGCTGGGCGTGGGCATCTTTCCCTATGTGCTCAAACTGCTGCAGAGTTCGACGCGGGAACTGCGTCCCGTCCTGGTATTCATTTGGGCCAAGATACTGGCCGTGGATCCCAGTTGTCAGGTGGATCTGGTCAAGGAGTACAAGTACTTTCTGTCCGTGCTGCAGGACAACACGGTGAGCAAGCAGCACCGCACACTCTCCGCCTTTGTGCTGGCCTCCATCGTGCACAACTTTCTGCTGGGCCAGACGAGCGCACTGCAGGGTCCCCTGCTGTCCATTTGCCTGGAGCAGCTGAACGACAGCAGCTGGCTGCTCCGCCAGTGGCTGGCCATCTGTCTGGGCATGCTCTGGCAGAACTTTGAGAAGGCACGCTGGTCGGGAGCACGGGATTTGGCCCACGAGAAGCTCTATGTGCTGCTCCGGGATCCCATACCGGAGGTACGTGCCGCTGCCGTCTTTGCCCTGGGCACGTTCATCAGCTCCGTCACGGATCGCAGCGAGGAGCAGGCGAATAACATCGATCGCATCATTGCCATCACGCTGCTGGAGACGGTGGGCGAGGATATGTCGCCGCTGGTCCGCCTGGAACTCGCAGCGGCCCTGCAGTGGATGGTGCTGCTGTTTGAGACGCAGTTCGTCACGGTTTATCTGGCCGAGCAGGTGAACAGCCACAGCTCCGCCCTGGTCTCCTGCGGCGGGGAGCGAAGTGCCAGCATTACCCATGGCATGCCACATGCTCCTCCGCCGCCTCCTCCGACGACTTCGACAAGTTATGCCCAATCCACGCACAGCTTGGAGCGCTTTGCACCCACCATACGACGTGGCGTCAGCTCCAGTTCCATATCGAACATGAGCAGCTCGGGACTTGGCACGGGCACGGGCACAGGAGCAGGAACTGGAGTCAGTGGCAGCTCAACGACTACTAATTTTATACCCTTTCAGTCCATATTCACCAAACTCTGGCTGGGCATCCACAATCTGGGCCAGGATCCATTTCCCGCCGTGGCGTCGACGGCTCAAAAGATCATTGCCCATGTCCGGGATGCGGCGCTGTGCATGATAACCGCCAAGGAGGCGACAAATGCCACCACTGCCGGCAGCGGCAGCAGCACCGGCTCCGCCTCCGGCTCGGCTCATGCCCGGGATCTGGAGAAGATCAACAACTCGAGTCTGAGCGTCAGTTTGCCGCCCAGTCCGAATACACGCTGCAATTATTTGGGCGGCAGCGGCGAATCGCCGCCCGTGGGTCCAGGACATCATCATGGTCATGGCCATCATGGCAGCCAGTGGGTGCAGAAGCTCCGCTTGTCGGGTGGCGGCAATGCCAACGTGGAGACACAGCGCAAATTGCGCACCAGCTCCATGAACGACGAGACCGATGGCACCGCCCATCCGCCCGCCGCTGGCGGAGCAAGTGCAGCGGTGCATCCAGCAGCCAGTGCAGCAGGATTAGCCGGTGGCGTCGATGGCAACCACTCGGCACGCAGCAGCGGCAGCGAAACGAATCACTACAACGATGGCAAGGCCATCCAGCTGCTGCCGCCGATTGTGCAGACGCAGTTCATCAACTGGGCCATTTCGTACTTTACGCGGCCGGGCAGCCAGCGCTACAGCAGCGCCACGGACTCCAGCAGCGCCGAGGAGGAGGGCAAGCAGCGCTATCCCATCGACCGCAACTCGACGGAGCTGCGGCATCGCAAGTATCGCTACCAGCGGAACGCCTTCATGCGCCAGTTCGTCTCGCAGCGGCGTCTGGGCACGCTGCTCGGCCGGCTGAGCGATGCCAACAGCTGGGCGCGGAAGACGCAGTTCACGCCCTCGCTGGTGAAGCTGCTGCCCTATGAGCCACAGATTGCAGTGGCCTACAAGGAGAAGGTGTTGGTCTATGACTTTGTCAAGAACTCGGTGCTCAGCTATGCCACGGAAGCGAATGCGGACAGCAGTCTGATTGGCGCAACGGGAGCGGGTGCAAGTGTCGGTTCAAGTGGCCGCAAGACATCCCGCTTGGAACTGTGGAGCTCCAGTTTTGCGCGCGTCAGCAGCTTTGAGCTATTGAATGCCCAGGATGTGGGCTTAATGCTGGTCGCCCACGACGATGGTGTCATTCGTGTCTGGCAATCGACGTCTGGCGACGGCGACATGACCACGCGTCTCATCAGCGCCTGGGATGCACTGCCTCGGGGCAGTTATGGCTGCAGTGTCAGCGGTGTCAGCGGCACTGGTGTCGCCACAAATCTAAGCACAAATAGTGCCGCCAGCTCTTCGAATGCAACGTCAGCAGCGGGCGCAACTGGAGCTGGAGGCGGAGCAGCGGGCGTGGCAGCCTCATCGAATCTGGGCAGCGGGAGTAGCTTGCATTATGGTGGCCAGAGTGCCGCTGGCATTGGCATTGTCACTGCCTGGCAGCAGTCGAGTCAGCATTTGGTCGTGGGCGGCGGTTCGCATCGCTATCTGCGCACCTGGGACGTGGAACGGGAGCTCAAGCTGAACGACTTTCAGCTGGGCAGGGATACAAGTGTCCGCGTACTATCGCCCTTTGTGGCCAATCGACGTTGCGACACCATCGTGGCCGGCTGTTCCGACGGCAGTGTCCGTTTATTTGACAAACGTTGCGGTCCGCACGTCATGCGCGTTGTCCGCGAACATTCGGCGCCCATTCTACATGCCTGCCTGCGGGCCGACGACAGATCGCTCGTTGTGGGCTGCCAGGCGGGCAAGATTTGTGTGTTTGATCTGCGCGGCTGGAGTGGCTGGGATGGATTGACCGCAACGCCGTTTGAATGGCAGGCGGGCGGTGATATTACGGCGATGACAACACATCCGATTGCCGATGCCGTTGCCTGTGGCAATGCCTCCAAAATTAGCATCTACTCGCTAAAGGGCAAATCGTTGAGTTCGTTGCGCAGCAACGAGGGATTCATGGGCTCGAGGAATCCGCATCCCACGTGCCTATCATTTCATTCGTTCAACGTCCAGCTGGCGGTGGGTTTTGTGGACAATACGGTCGCTGTCTACAGTCCCACACCAGGTAAATTACGCTTTTTATTTCAGAAAACAAAAAAATACTCGTTCATTTACCCACGAGTACTCGTTGTATCTTTCTGTATACTCGTTGGAAATACTCAAATAGTTATTCTTTTAATTACTTTCTTTTAATAACTAGCTTATATTCAAACTATAACAAATACAAAAAAAAACTCGTTAATTTACCCACGAGTACTCGTTGTATCTTTCTGTATACTCGTTGGAAATACTCAAATAGTTATTCTTTTAATTACTTTCTTTTAATAACTAGCTTATATTCAAACTATAACAAATACAAAAAAATACTCGTTAATTTACCCACGAGTACTCGTTGTATCTTTCTGTATACTCGTTAGAAATACTCAAATACTTATTCTTTTAATTACTTTACTAAATAACTCGCTTATATTCAAACTATAACAAGTAGTTGGTATTCTCGTCTGAAATACTCGTTAGATTATTTGTAGTAGAAATACTCGTTCGATTACTTACTCGTTAGATTTTTGTATTAACTATTTATAACTAGTTGCTAGTTACTCGTTGGGATTACTCGTTCAATTACTCGCTCTTTTTTATGACTGGTCAGGATTACTCTTTAGATAATTTACCCGTTAAATATCTATTCGACTATTCACTCGATAATGAGTTAGTTAGTTAGTTAGTTGCTCAGAAAGAAACTGAACAATTTGAGCAGCAGCAGCTCTGTAATTCATTAGATGTGAACAATTGCATCAAAGTTCTTCTCATTCTCCTGATTTTCATTATCATACAATAATCCTGATCCTATCATCGTAGGAATTTATTGGGCGGCTTATATGTTTAGCAAGCCATAGATGTAAATTTATAATTCATAATAAAATATATTATTTTAATTTTAAGTAGCAAACAAATGAACCAATTACCTTTTATAAAGTACACTGTTAAGTATCAATGGCAATCTTAGTTTACTATAAAAGTCGAGCGCTGTACGGTCTCTACTCATTGAACGCAGCTCATTGACTGACATCAAAAAGCATCTGCCGATCAGATGCTTCGTGAAAGAATAAAAAGCCGAACACACGCATCGTGAGAGCAAAACCTTTCGAACGTGGTATTTATAGAACACACGCTCTCTCTCTATACGTATGACATGGGAGAGGTTTTTCACTGCTGTAGAAAATCACATTGTGTGTGTAACATTTTTTTTTTAACTCGTTTGTTAATTTTATTATTTTTTTTGGACTCATTACAGTTTTATAAACTCTGCAGCCGCTGGAAAACGGACGTCGATAAGAATCCTGAAACAATGTTTAATGCACGTAGCTTCAATGCGGAGCCAGCGATGCAGTCAGCAGTGGAGCATGTTCGGGCGAGCACACAGCTATCGGATTTAACGCTACAGGACGTTCAACTCATGTACACGGTGTGCGCCTTTGAGACGGCCTGGCAACGCCACAAGGCGCCGTCCGTCTGGTGTCGCTTCTTCGATGTGAGCTCGTTGAGCGCCCTGGAATTCGCCGAGGATCTTGAATATTACTGGAACGATGGCTACGGCTATGAATTGACCCATCGCATTGCCTGCCCGGCAATCGCCGATATGTTTGCGGCCATCGAGTGAGTATTGTTTTTTATTATAATTGATTATATTAAGATGCCAATATTTTAAATTGTCTTTTTTTAATTAAAAAACATTTTTTAACGGAGAATAAACCGAGAAAAAAGGGCAAAAAATACCAGGCGAACAGAAA
Organism: Drosophila quinaria; assembly: GCA_035047525.1. Lineage (NCBI taxonomy): Eukaryota > Metazoa > Arthropoda > Insecta > Diptera > Drosophilidae > Drosophila > Drosophila quinaria. The sequence continues at coordinate 35,438,205 of JAWNPO010000455.1, forward strand.
TTCAGAGTACTATAAATGTCAATTACAACAAAAAGTGCTTTGGACTTTGCTCTGCCGCAGCGCTGTCGGCTGCACACGAACCAACTTGCGCTCGCTTTCGGCTTCGGCAAGGTCAGTTCGGCTGCGCCGATGACGTCACAGTGACGTCGACAATGCAAATGCGTCGCAAATGAAAATCAGTTGCCGATCAGCCGTTGACAGAGCACGATTTATTCACATATGGTGCATACACTCACTCGCATATGTCTGCGTACACCCTCATTGTTACTTCAACAGCTATGTTAGTCAAGTCTACACAGTAAAAAAAATATATTTAGAAAGGTTGTTTAAATTCCGTTTGAATGATGCAAAACTTTGCTTAACCCATTAAGTACCATTGAGTATTTTGTACATTTATTTGCATGCTCTGAGCAACTTTTACACAAAACACTTGCAAATAAAAAATGGGATTTTTTTTTGTTATTGAATATATTGAATGGTGACCAAGATCACGTTTTGTGTACCTCTAATTTATATTCTATAGTCACAATTTTATATATAGTTCTATATATATTAAATATGTTTATTTTAAATAGAAATGGGCTTCGACATTTATTGAATTTGAACTGAACTTTATTTATTGAACATCCACAGAAAGAAGAACTTGTAACAAAATCAGAAAAAGAGATTTTAAAATATCTATTATCAAGCGTGTTCCGGTTTTCACTTATTAAATTTTATCACTTATGATGATTTATTTCTTTATTTTGTTGATACACTTGAGTAAATTGCTGCATTTTTAGAAAATATAAAATAAAATAGACATTTGTTATATATTTGAGTTCTTTAATTTTTATTTTTTTTGTTTTTAATTTTTTAAGATTTATTGAAAATTTAATGTTTTTTATTTTGTTAATACACTCAACTAAATTGAATGCGAAATTCATTTGATTTTTTAAATTTTATTATATTCTATAGATGTTTTTTTTTTTTTTAAACTTTAAACTTAAAATTAATTTTCAGGTTTTGACTTATTTGAGACACTTTTATTTCTGTTCGCCTCATAAACATTCGGGATCGTATCATAACTTCGAATGCTATTTAAGAAAGTTTACCAAGATAAAAGACCCTTTCACTCTCTTCAAGTACAGGGTCTAATGTGCTCATTAGACATAATACATAAAACAAAAATCAATGCGTACTAAATGAACAAATTATTAAATTTAAGAAAATACTTATACTTGCGTTAATAATTGTTTTTTTTTTTTTTTCAAAATTGTTTTTGTAGTACGCCAAGTGCACGAGTCAATGCCACCTTCTATTTTACGCATTCGGGGACGCTGCTCAAGATGTTGGCCCATCTGGGCGTGGCCAAGGATGAGCAGCCGTTGACGCATAAGGATTTTGGCAAGGATCGACGCTGGCGTACTAGTGAAATCGATGCGTTCGCAACCAATTTGGCCTTTGTGCGCTATGAGTGAGTGTAACAGACAAAGAGAGTGTGAGAGAGAGGAAAAGATATTCGGGTCTGTTCCGAATTCCGAAAACTAGTCGATTTGCCACAAAACGAGTTAATTGATGTGCATCAAGTTAGCTAAACACTTTCGAAAAAAACAACTTTTAAGGGATGATATCAAGTTTGCAGAGCATTATTTTTGTTTTTAAATAAAAGAGCAGCAAAATTAATTTTTTCACGAATAAATTACGGATAATTAACGGCAAATTATCCATCCCTTAAAAGTTTTTTTTTCGAAAGTGTTTAGCTAACTTGATGCACATAGTTAATTGATGTTCCGAATTCCGAAAATCAACAAAAACGTACGCTGTATAGTCGTCGGATTTGAAAATAAATGCCATTCAAATCTTTAAAATTAATAACTAAAATTATGAATTGAATAGATTAACAATCACTACTTCAAGTTTAAACAGTTTTTAAAAGCATTTTATTAAAAGCAACTATAAAATGTTTTATAGAAAACAAAACCGAGCTGTTCTGAATTCCACCTTAATTTTTGTTGTCGATATCAACTGTCGCAATCGAAAGCTTCTAGAGTTGCTTCACTTGAAAAACAAAATTCGAACAACGAAGTTTTAATTTAATTTACGTTCTATCTGCTCTATTCAACCTGAAATACCTAAATTAATTTTCGAAACGGTCTCGAAAATTAAAAGCAAGCCCATTTCGATCGGAATTGGGAACAGCGAAAAGTAAAACGTTCGTTTTCGTTTCGATTTTACTTTTTGAAAATATTTTTGATTAATTTATATATATGTATATATGTATTTGTAATTGACAGTTGCATTAAGGAGGAACCTCGCGTGCTGGTGATGCATCAGGAGCGTGTGGTGCGTCTGCCCGGTTGTCCACAGGATGATGATCTTTGTCCGCTTAAAACGCTGCGACGCAATTATGCGGACAGCGTTGAGCGCTGCGATTTTGAGGCACTGTGTCAACAAGCAGCCAACTAAATAAAGAGAGAGAGCGAAAAGAGAGAGGAACAATATGTAATGGAATTGGAAATGATGTAAAGCTGAGAATGGCGAGGATTGATGATGCTGATGATGATGATCAACAAGTTGATGTGAGAATGATGCTGATGATCAAGTTGATGATGATGATGATGATGATGATGATGATGATGATGATGATGATGGTGCTGCTGCTGCTCCGCCTACCGCAAACTATGTGAAATTTAACATGACCCCAGGGATTCGTCGCTATTTTGTGAATTGATTTTTGAACATATACAATGAAAACAGCAGAGAAAGAGATGGAGAAATCGCAAGCGAGAAAGAGAGAGAGTTATAAATGATGCTGCATATAGAGATAGGGAATAGGGAATAGCGTTAACTTGTAAGAAGAAAGGGAGCGAAATAATTTGTATGTTTTTAAATTTGAAACAAAAAGAAAACCCGAAATTATGTGGAAACCAAAATATTGTATATGTTTTGTATGCCTTCAAATCAATGTGGACCACTCACAATCCAAAAACAAACAGAACAAACATGAAAGAGATGGACAAAAGAGAAAGAGAAAAGAGCACAAGTAAAGTAAATAGAGCGAGAGAGCAATTAAGTGGCGAGATAGAGATAGAAATGTGCAAAGATTTAAGAGAAAACTATTCGAAAAATGCCGCCAATCCGTAGATTGTCTATTATTATAAAAAGAACAAATAACAATAATAATTTGTACTTGTTTAACTCCAAAATCGAAACTCTGTAAAACTCCCTGCTAAAGCTGCTTAAACAATGTTTCCTAAACACACTTTTTATTATTATTATAATTATTACTTTTTTTTTTTTGTACATTTTAAAGTCGAGTTTTTTTTTCTATATATATATAACAAACTAACAATCTAAATATATAAACACATAAATGTAAACGAAGCTAAACCAATATATAAACTACGCCTAGCCCTTGTACATACCTAACTATATGTATATATATATATATATCAAACACATATACATATATACAATTTAAATATAAACTTATTTTGTAACTGTTTTGTTGCGTAACAAGTTTAATAAGCATAAAATAAGAGTTGAATACACAATAAATTAAAAACCAAAAAAACAACAATTACATTTTTTTTGTTAATTTTTAAGCCTATTTTGTATGTGATTTTGTTTTTGTTAGTTTACATATATTTCTTTTCTGCTTTGTAAATTAAAAAAAAAAAAAATAAAACGAAAAATGTGTTAAATGAATAAACAAGAACAAATTGAATGCAGTTAAATTAAAAAAAAAATATATAAAAACGTCAAGTCATAAAAATGGTTAAGAGTTAAACTGAAAATGTTTTTTCCCTTCCTTGTTTTGAAGAAAAGCAAATACAAATAAAAACAACAATTACAACATTTCTAACACTTGAATATATACATATATATATCCATATATACTATATATATTGTATATATATATATCCATTTACTTCTATGTTATTATCACGTATAATTCCAAATTCAAACCTTTCAAATTTGTGTTTGAAACGTCAAACAAATAAAGTGACAAAACTGACAAATGTAATTGCAAATCTACAACAAATCTTCGCCCCGCCACGCCCCTCTCGACAGCCCCTTGGCAAACTTCCCGTGTCGCCGTGTGTTGAAATAAAACTGCTAATTGGAATTCTTCTCTCATTTCGGAACGATTCAACTTTGAAGTGTATTTGATTCATTAGACGATCGCTGGCGAGAATCCATTCGATGTTCGATATGCGGTCAGTGTTCGTGTTTGTTCCGGGTTCGATTTACCCGATTTGGGTGGGAATTGATCAGCCCCAAAAATAGTGTTAAGGTCATGTCGCCAAGTTTGTAGATGCGCTTTAACATGATATTGATGTTGTACTGACATCTAAATACGCTTTCTTTGTTTAGAGATGTCTTATTAAAAATTTAATTTGACTGAATTCAACTATTATTTGTTTAGAAATTTCTGCATTTTTTCAAAGCAGTGATTCAAACCATAACAGTTACCGGTAATACCCGATTGAAATGTTGAAACTAAAAAAAAGCTTTTTTGAAAAACAGAAATTAATCAAACCAAAATTACCGATTCAGGCAGCGATTAATTTCGGTTCGGCTAGGCATAAAATTTAATTATGTTACTAAGGTGTAATCCTAGTTTTCAAAATAAAATTTGTTTTTTTTCTAAACTCAAAAAAGATAGATTTTTAATATTTTATTATTCTTTTTTGTGAACCGAAATTATACTGGTTTTTCTAAACCGAAACACACAAAAAAACTAAACCTAAATGCATAACCGTTTCAGTTTAATACCCTGTTTTAAAGGGTAAGTTCGATTTCAAATCTTAAGTTTTCTCTTAAAAATACAAATTTAATAAAAGCTTTAGACTTCAAGGAAAGATACTCGTATTAGATAGCAAACAAGGCCTTGTTAACACAACATTAAATCTCCTGGATTTTTAAATTGAATTCTTTGATTGATTAGGATATCATTAGATTTAGATTTGGAGTTCAATTTTCTTGTTTTCTAAAGCTATTTTCTTAGGGTACGTCTGATGAAAATGATTATATTTTCAGTGGTATAAGAATTTCCAGAATTTTAAAAAGTTTTAAATATCTATTGTCTTAATACTTTAATTTCAGTCTTAATTTTTGCTTTACTTAAAAGATTTTAAAGTGCCAAAAATTGTTTAGAATTCTTAAATGCTTAAGAGTTGTGATATACCCGCTATTATGTTAGGGTAGGGTATACATGACACTCTGGCTCAAAGAACATTCAAATTGGAACTTTGTAACTGTTTGTTTTCCAGCTTTTTATGAATACCCAATGGGTAAAACAAGCACTCGACAGTTGACGAAAATCTCGGGAATAACATTTGTCAAGTTTATGCGACAGTTTTGAAATGAAAAAAAAAACTTGGTTTTAGCGCAGTTAGAAAAACACCATTTCAGTGCGATTTAATGTATTTATTTCATTTTTTCTTAAACCAAGTACGAAATACTTAATTGAAGTAAGATTTTTTTTAAATTAAGAATCTAAAACTTGAACTTTAGTATGATTTTGTTTGCTGTTTGTTTTTTTTTAATTCATTTTTTTTGATATGTAAAAAATCATGTTTTCTTGTTTAAGATTATTTTTATTTTGTGTACTATAGATCAGGCCGACAAAAGTTTTAATAAAAAGAAAAATAATTTTAATAAATAAACATTTTTGATTCAACTTTTCTAATAATTTAGAATATTAATTTTTTTTATAAAGTTTTTATAAACAAATTATTAAATTATTCGTTCATTTCATTGGATATGCATTTTTATCAAAAAAAAAAAAAAAAAAAATAAAATGTTCGTTTATTTTATTAAATATACATTTTCATTAACGTTTTTCTAATAATTTAAAAAATAAAATTGTTTTTCTACGCGATATTTTTCTCCTTGTTTAGGAAATCAATTTAGCATAATCGGGCCTGTTCCGAATTCCGAACGTTTTTAAAAAGTAAAAACGAAACAAAAACAAACGAAAATTAGATAAAAACTTAGTTGTTTGTATTTTGTTATTCAATTTAATCTCGATAACAAAAATTAAAGTGGAATTCAGAACAGCTCGGTGTTTTTTAATGAAACATTTTGTAGATGGTTTTAAAAAAAATTATTTAAAAAAAAAACTTAAACTGTTTAAAGCAGCGGTGGGCACGCAATGGCTCCGGGAGCCAGCGACTACTAACGAATTCAGATTTCGTGCCCATCGCTGGTTCAAAGTTGAAGTAGTGATGTTAATCGATTCTAAAAATGTTTAACATAATTATAATTTTTAGTTTATAATTTGAGGTATTTATTTGATTATTATTTTCAAAGCGACAATTATTGTCCCGAATAATAAGTTTTGCAGATTTTGTTGAAATCAGGCTTATCTGCCGTATAAACTTGCTCAGTGCGAGCTAAGGAACTTTCACGTGTAAACTAATGCAATTAGCAGCGAGCGGAAGCTGCACATTTGAAAGCTTCCGCCAAAGCTTTGAGCTGACAGCGACAGCGGCAACAGGTTCAACCCTTAAAAGAGCTTTTAGCGGGCGTCGCTTAAAAGTTGCTCAGTCTAGGATGACACAGAGAGAGAGAGTGACAGAGAGTGTGTGTGTGTGTGTGTGATGAAGAAGAAGCAGCAGCTGCAGCAGCAGCAACATACACACAGCGCAGTCGCAGTCGCAGTCGACGCTTGGCTTTGACGTTTTGGTCGCCGCCGACGGCGACTGAAAACTGAAAACTGCGAATTGGCCAAAAAATCGAAAAACGTTTTTTCAGTGCGCTGTTTGTCGTTGCGGTTGTTTGGCGCGCGCCTTTTTATAATTTGTTGGCTTCATATTTTTGGGGGAGGGGAATTCAATACACGAATTTGTCGTTAGTTGGTGTCATGTGTTTGTTGTTGGTGTTGTCGCTGTTGTTGTTGTTGCTGCTGTTGCCATTAGCTTTTAAGTGTTGAGCTTCCTTTATTTTTGGTGTAAGTTTTTTGGACGACAATTCGAAGTTGTCCTTTGTGTGTGTGTGTGTGTGTGTGTATCGGAATCACCTGATGCGGTCAAAAACGTCAGCAACATGACCTAATTTTGATTTAAAACCAAGTCAACTTAGCCAGGACAACAACCCAACCCAGTGCCACCCACCAGAAAAATAACCAAAAGAAAAAAATTAAATTTAAATACTACAACGAGTCACCCCCTCCCACCTTTGACACCCTACTACGCTCTTGCGGGGCTTCCTTAAAGGATTTCTTCGGCAAGACTCTGCTGCTGACACATGGAGCAGCTGTGCTATGTGGCACTCAGCTGCCTGCTGGCCATCGTTTTGCTTTACGGCCTAATCGAGCTGCATTATTTCCTGCGCATGTGCCTCTGTGTCCTGCTGGCGCGCTTTGTCAAGCGACGCTGCCACATCCTGGAGTCGACCACAGTCAATGGTAAGTCCAACGCCCAAAAACCACACAATTTTCCGTCTTTAATTAAGTAAAGCCGGCCCGGTACCACCCTCACCGGTAAAACCTTCATCTTTACCTGCAATCCCAGAAAAAAAAAAAAAATAAATAAATAAGAAGAAACCCAGTTGAATCATTTAAACCAAGTACCGACCCGGTATCACCTTCTCCGCTACCACACTCTCCGGTACCACATTCTCCGGTACCACCTTCTCCGGTACCACCTTCATCTTTACCTTCACTCAGTCAGCAAACCACAAAAATTATATAAAAATATAAATAAATAAAAAGAAACCCAGGTGAATCATTTAAACCAAGTGCCGGCCCGGTACCACCTTCTCCGGCACCACCTTCTCCTGTACCACATTCTCCTGTACCACCTTCACCTTTACCTTCACTCAGTCAGCTAACCACAAAAAAAAAAACAAGTGGGAAGGCTATAGTCAAGCTCCCGACCATAGGATACCCGTTACGAATTTAAATATATGTATTTAAATTATTTTTTACATTCTAAAAACTTTATTCAGACATTACCAACATTCTATTTGTCCGATCTTGTTACGATTTAATAGGATGATAGCTAATACTAGTAGCCAATGTTAATTAGTAAAAATATTCTAATATCTTAAAAACTGTGGTTGTGGTGAGTCTTCGCTAAGGCAGCCAAAAGAGAAGTGCCAAAAATTTGAAACAAACTTGATCTGTCAAATTTGGTTGCTATAGCTCTTATAGTCTCTGAAATCTAGAATCTGGACGCGGCTTTATATGGTCAGAGATGCTTGCTTCTCCCTGTTACATACATTGCAACGAAAACAATATACCCTTTTACTTAATTTTTAAGTGACGGGTATAATAAAAATAAATGAAAAGAAAAAGAAACCCAGCTGAAACCAAGTGCTGCAACGGTACCACCTTCACCTTAGCCTTACCTTCACTGACTGTAAACCCACCCTTGTGTCTTTGACAGGTGTTTGCCTCAGCAACGATGTGGACACCCTGCTCTATCACATGAACAACGCACGGTATTTTCGGGAGCTCGACTTTGCCCGCGTCGATTTCTATGAGCGCACCAAATTGTACAGCACTATCACCCGTTTGGGCGGATCTGTGTTCCAAGGTGCCGCAACCATCCGATATCGAAGATTCATACGACCTTTTCATCGCTTCAAGATCATTTCCAGGGTAAGCTTTCAATTTGGGAACTCTGTTTACTCTCATTCCCACTCTTACAAATATTTATTTCAACGACTATTTATTATTATTATTATATACATCTTGGTGGTATTTATATTCTAAATATTTTGCTCTCTAATAAATATTTTTTAGTTATTATCATATTACTAAGCACTGAAATAATCAACAAACATTTATTGGCCATATCTTTTATTATTTATCTGACTAGTTTTTGTTTCTCCAACTATGTTTAAACTATTTTTCCTACAATTCTCCAACTATTTCACGGATTATTTACTTAGCTATTACATCAACCAACTGTAGAATTTAGACTTTAAATATTTACTCTAAATTATTATTTATTATTACTAGTCGGAGAAATAAGCACAAAAATGTATTGTATATGTATGTATGTAAGCACAAAAATATTAACCCGACAATTTTCTTTCGTTGACAATTTTTTTAACTATTTTTTTTGCTTGGGTATATCCTTAATTGATTTGACTAGTTTTTTTCCGAATATTTTTTCACCTGCATACATAAATTTGCTGACTATTTTCTTGACTATTCTTATTCACTGATTTCTGGGACTCATTTACAAATCTAACTATTTATTTATTTAAATAATTTTTTAATATTTATTTTAATATTTCTCGAACTATTCTTATATTATTATTCTGACTATTTGCATCATTATTTATTTTTGTATTTTTTTAAACTAATTTCTTTACTTGTTTTCTGACTAATTGTCGGACATTTCTTACGACTATTTTTGTAGTTATTTTTTAGTCTTTTAGAGACTATATACCTCAGGTATATTTTTTATCAGACTATTCCTTAGCTATGTTTCTGACTAATTATCACCAATTTATCTGAGAATTTCTCTTACTATTTCTTCGACTAATTTTTCTGTATCTTTTTTCTGAATATTCCCTTTATATTTTCAAAAAATTATCCTATAATTTATTTGATTATTTCTCTGACTATTTATTCGACTCATTTTTTGCTTATCCGTTTTATCAGACTATTCCTTAGCTATTTTTCTGACTAATTATCACCAATTTATCTGAGAATTTCTCCGAATATTCCTCAGCTATCTCCCTGTATATTTTCAAAATTATCCTATTATTTATTTGTTTATTGCTCTGACTATTTTTCGACTCATTTATTGCTTATCCGTTTTATCCGAATGTTTCTCCTGCAGATCATCTACTGGGACGAGCAATCTTTGTTTATGGAGCATCGGTTCGTGCGTCCCTCGGATAAGTTCATCCACTGCATTGTCATCTGTCGGCAGCGCGTCATCGACGTCTCCATGGATGCGATAATGTCCGAGTTGCTGCCGAAGACGTCGACGACTCCGTTGCAGGCATCGCGACATACGCTGAGCTCCACGGCCAGTTTGCATCCGGCGATGGTGGCCATGGGCACGGCCACCTCGGTGCCAGCGACAACCCTAGAAGCCGCCTCCCAGGCGGAAAATGGACATGTGGCAACCACAACAATCCTAGCAACAGCAACAGGCGCAACAACAACAGGCGCAACAACAACGGGAACAACAACAACAACAGCGTTGGCTAAACTGAAGCCACCGTTGCCGCCAGAGTTGTGCAAATGGATTGAGTACAACGACATGTCCAGCAAGAATCTTCGCAGCGGCTGCTGACCAAGAAACGACGAGACTAGGACTCCCCCAATTCCAGCGAGTGACAAACGAACCAGTTCCAAAATGAACTCAACCCATTGGAGACTTTTGCTGGAGACTTTATGCTTAACGCTGCACGCTCGATTTCAATTTCGGAATTAAATTCCTAATTTCAGAGAAAGATTCCGAATTTCGGAGTTTTATTCCAAATTTCGGAATTAGATTCCTAATTTCAGAGAAAGATTCCGAATTTCGGAATAAGATTCCGAATTTCGGAGTAAGATTCCGAATTTCGGAGTTAGATTCTGAGCTTCGGAGTAAGATTCCAAATTTCGAAGTTAGATTCCGAATTTCGGAGTTACATTCTGAGCTTCGGAGTAAGATTCCGAATTTTGGAGTTAGATTCCGAACATCGGAGTTATATTCCAAATTTCGGAAAAAGATTCCGAATTTCGAAGTTAGATTCCGAATTTCGGAGTTTTATTCCAAATTTCGGAATTAGATTCCTAATTTCAGAGAAAGATTCCGAATTTCGGAATAATATTCCGAATTTTGGAGTAAGATTCCGGATATCGGAGTTAGATTCTGAGCTTCGGAGTAAGATTTCGAATTTCGGAGTTTGATTCCGAATTTCGGAGTACGAATCCGAGCTGCAGAATAAGATTCCGAATTTCGGAGCTAGACTCCCAATTTCGAAAAAAAGATAAGATTCCGAAGTTCAGAATAAGATTCCGAATTTCGGAGTAAGATTCCGAAAATCGGAGTAAGATTCCAAATAATTTCCGATTGTAGAATAAAATTCTGAATTTTGGCATAAGAAATAAGATTCCGAATAATTTCGGAATAAGCTTTCGAACGGCGGAATTAGACTCCGAATAGTCGCGGAATAAGATTCCGAAATTCGTTTCCGCTTTTGCTGCACTTAAAATAGGAATTATTTGTTTTTTTTTTTTTATTTTACTTAATGCATAAGTAAGTGTATGTGTGTGTGTGAGTGTGTGTATGTGTGTGTGTGTAAAGTGTGCAAATGTTGACGCCTGTTTACATGCGTCAAGTGCTTTAACTTTAGCCTTAAGTTGTCTGAATCTCGGAATCTGAATGGCCTAGCCGTAAGTGCATCCATCTGTTTAGCTTATAGTCCAATTTATGTGAATGTAAATGTAATGGATAATATACTATATTTATTGTACAATAACGAACACCAATACCTAAAGCCAATAATCCATAAAATATATACAGTATGTCTAGTAATTGTTTTGACAAACAAATTTTAAATAATCTTATGATTTTTTATTTTTAAAGCAACTGAAATAAAAGAAATAGTTAATACAGAGTCAAAAGAATTGTTTTTTTTTTTTAAATTTATCGTGACACTTTCTTAAACAGTGAGTCAAAGTGTATGTGTTAATTATTGTATGTCTAGTAACATAAATTTCAAAGATACTTGTTTTTTTTTGAAGCTTCACAAAAATTTAAGCTCAACGGATTTTTTTTGGCGAACCTGAAGCAACTACAATAAAAATAAGAAGAAGTTAATACAGTCAAATAAAATTTACTTTGTTTTTAAATTTATCAAAACACTTGCTTGACTCACTGTATATATATTGTAAGTGTGCTAGTCCAGTAAATATGTGCATAGGTTTTCTCTCTTTTTCGATTTACACTTTTTGGGGGGTGGTTTTTCAACAGGAACTTCAACTTGGGTGTTTTTCCCTATTCAACACTTGAGTACATAGTGTTGAGAAGTGACTCAGAATTTGAAGTTTATTGTTTTCAGATTGCGGATGAGTGTTTATCACTTTTCTACTTAAGTTGATTTAGTAAGTGCTCTCGAACTGAAACTTGAATTAATTCTGGGTTTTCCCCACTTAAAATTGCACTGTGCAGTGTTGTAAAGTGTTTGCAGATGCATGGAGTATAAAACAACACTTGAGAATTCATATTTAAATTGTTATTATTTATTTTTTATCGTATATGTATATTATGAAGAAAAAGTTGTAACTCTTCTTGAACATTTTTAATAATAATTAGTGCAGGGTATCTTACAGTCGGATTCTTTAACCTGCAGCCTTTGCCACTAGATATTTGGTTTATGTGGCAACCGTCTATGAAAATTAGATCTCGGAAACGTTCATCGGATCTGTGACTGAGTTAACTCAGGTGAATCCCAACTTTACGAGGGTAGTTCCAGAAGTGCCCGGTTGTTGTTGAAGATATAAATTACTATCAAACATATTTATGAGGCATGTTCTTTGAATTTTAACTCAAGATACATTTTCAGAGCTTCTGAAAGCAAGACGTTCTTCAAATATTTGCTGGAAGATTTTAACGTCGTTAAATACATATTGCATAAAATGTATAATGTAAAATAATTAATAAGTTTGGACAAATTTAAAATAAAATTTATGGCTGCTAATTATTGTCACTCTAAAAGAAAAGTTACAAATATGAATTTTTGACATTATAGCAGCACTGAAATTTCGCTCGGTTAAATTTGTTTTCTTTTAATTTGTGATAGCTATTTTAAACCTTATTTATAGTCTTCTCTTTAGTAGATTGGTTACTCTTGGGACAACCCTCGTAAGTTGGAAATTCCAGTGCTGCAAACACATTTAAATAGTGTAGTGCATGAAATTTGATCGCCGCGAAATGTGAATGTGATCAACGCAGCTTAAAAGGTTGGAATTCGATCACTGTAACTTCAGCTTGTATCAACAACTGCACAAACAGTGATACACTGATAAAAAAAAGGAGCTAAAATCAAGATTTTCGTCTAAGATTTGGAACTGAGAATTTTGGTCTAAAAAATACGTCGAGAACATGAAAATTATGAAGTAAGAAAACACATCTTGATTCTTGGCACATTTTAATTAAGATAAAGTTCTTATCTTAAAGATCATAAATTCTTATATTTTCAAGACCACAAATCTTAGTATAAGAATATAACTTATTATTTTTTTAAGATTATGTTCTTATTTATAGGCCAAAAAGTTTTGAATACTCAAGACAAAGATTAAGAATAACATTTTAAGATGAATGAAATATATTTTAGTTAACTTGAGGTATTTATACCTGTAAAGCTCAGAGAAAAAGATCTTAGATCTGAGATGTTTATTCTTATATTAAGAACATAAGATTTTTAAAATAATATTCTTAGATTTAGTAATATATAAATTTGATAAATTTATTCTTATATTAAGAACTTGCGATTTTCAAGATTAATGTTCTTAGCTTTAGCAAAATGGTCTTCAAATATTCTTATTTCAAGAACAAAATATGTAAGATGAATGTTCGTGATTTTAGAAAGTGGTCTTTTTTTTCAGTGTAGGGACTTGAGCTCAAGTGCTTTTAGAAATGGGCCACACTTTAACACTTGAATGTTCAGTGCTGGAAAGTGTTTGCTAAGAGACAGGGTGGAAAATCATTAATCACTGGTGAGTTACTCTGCTAAGAGCAGCGGTGGGCACGCAATGGCTCCTGGAGCCGGCGGCTGCTAACGAATTCAGATTTCGTGCCCCCAGCTGGTTTAGAGAGTGATTTACTTGTAAATGTCAAAGGCATGGAACTTGATCTCGATGGGTAAGATCCGTGATATCATATCATCGTAATCGTGATCTGACATATTACTCTGTCTGGTGCCAAGTAACGCCTTTTTGGCAGACTACAATGTAACTAACGATTTTCCACCTATTATCTCATTATAAGTATTAATTGAGTGATTAGGAAGCAGTTGCTAAGTAATAGCAGCTTATGCTAAAATCCAGGCGCGTAGCCAGAGGGAAGAGGGTTGAAAGTTTTTATTCTTACGATGGAATTTTGTTTCAAGAATATTTAGCTTTTAAATAGCTAAGAATAACGATACCGAGATTGGTAATGGAACTATTAACCGAAATTATTAATTAAGTTAATTTATTTGAGGAACCGAAATCGGAATAAATTATAAATATGCTTTATTCCTTACGATTTGGTTAAATTTTTTCAATCATATATTATTTATATCATTAAAGATATAAGAAATTTTTTGGTAACTAACGTTAACTACTATTATTAGCTATCAGCCTACTAAATCGTAACAAGATCGGACAAACAGAAAGGTGTTAATGGCTGATTTCAGTTTTTAAATAATATAAGTGTCAAAAAAGTATGCAATACAATTTTTTTTTATTTATATTTAAATAAGTAACGGATATTCAATAATCGGAAGTTCGACTTTAGCCTTTCCAGCTTGTTTTTTTTTTTTTTTTTTTTTTTTTTTAATATTTTAAGGGCCCCCCATATAAATTTTTTGTTGCGCCCCTGCTCAAAATCAATGAGCCAGACTTATTATTATTTGTCTGTTTGAATCGCGGCAGTCTAGAAGATACTAACCAGAAATCAGAGGCCAGTCGAAAGGGCGCAACGCGGGAAAGTGTGACAGTGAAAATTAACATTTCTCCGAGTCATTTGTGGCCAAGGTTGAGCTTGGCCCGAACTCTGTTGACCAACTGTAAACAGTAAACAAACTATAAACGACTAACAACTGCATAGGATGTTTGCCTAGAATCAATTCCTAAACGGCTTATCTTGCGTCTTAAATACCCTGTATGTGTGTGCCGTGTGCAAGAGGGTAGCTTAACTTATACTTAAATAAATAACTCTTAATGAGCATTTGTTGTTTAAAAGTACAAGATATTTCAATTGTAATATTCTGCCATCAATAATTCCTTTTAGTTGATTAAGAGTTTGAGATTTGTATACCCTGTAATTGTGGAATTTGCAATTAGTCAACATGAATGTATACTTAGGTATACAAAGTATTTTGTTGATCAAATTATTGATATTTGTACGATCGCAAAACAAAAAAAAAAAAAAATAAAAAGATTTCATGATCAGCATTAAGCTTTTATTTAATCAAGTTAGTTATACTCTTTAAGCTTAGTACTATGTGTACAAAGAGGGTATATGCTATATAGTATATACTCTTATGATTTACTATTATTGTGTCCTAATTGTGACTAAAAAATTATTATTTTATTTTATTATTTAGCTAAAAATTTTTATTTTTATGGGATAGAAAATTTCATATTAAAGATTGAGTAGTTGGAGAACTTCCCATGAGACCTTTATATCTTGTAACAGTCAAACCTCCCTATGACTTTGAATTTTTCATCTACAACAAAAAAGAGTCATGGGTCAAAACAGTGTTTAAATAAAGTACACTGGAAAAGTGAATGGAGTACATTCAATGTGTTTTCATTAATTCTTAATTTTAATTTTTCATTTAATTCTTCTTTTACAGCACTAATGGAAGCTATTATTATTAATTATTTAATATTTTTAATTTATTATTAAATTTTTTTTTTAACTATTATATATGATTTATTATTATTATTTATATATTTATTTTTTTTTTCTCTGCCAAACTTCAATCCCAAACTTGGTTCGTTTCAAACAAATACAGGGTATCTTATCGTCGAAACCGTCATCACAAAATAAACTGCAAAGCAAGCGAAAAAGCTGTCAGGTGACGGCAAATCGATCAAGTGCAAGGTGCTTAAAGCTAAGCAAAAGCCAAGAGATAAAGAAAAAAAAGAAAAGCTAAGCAAGCGTTGTCTCGCTTACTCCTTATGCTTTCAACACCTTCACACACCCTCTCTCTCACACGCACTTGCTCAAGCTCTCTGACCAGCGCTCTCTGACGCGCGCTCTCTCTCTGCTACGCTCTGTCGCTCTCTCTGAGTCTAGTGCGCTCGCTAGCTGCTTAACAGTGTTGCCAACTTTGAGCAGCAGAAAAAGTTAAATCCTTCGACAGGTTGTGTAATTATCAGAAATATTGCACATACAATTCATGAATTGCGGGTTATTAAATTTATTATGCACTGTGCACACAAAAAATTCCAAATCATTTTTTATACATACTCGTAAATTGTCATGACTTATTATTAGCTGTGTAAATTATAGTTTAATCAATTCCCTGCAAATACACTTTAAATAAAACAGGGATTAACATCTTATCCGAAACCGTAGCATTTAACCGGTAAAAACCGATTGAAATTTAAAACAGTAACCGAAAAAAAAATGTTTCATTTGACCGAAACCTTTTGAATATTTCTTCGCTAGTATTTTTTATAATTTTTGAAAATGTCAAAAAGACACTTTTTGTAGAAAAATGAGGAAAAGTGCCTTTTTTTTGTCATTTTGCTTAAAAAAACTTTTTGCATAAAAACAGTTTTTGTTTGAGACCGAGGAAACAAGTTAATAAAGTAGCCGTTTACAAAACTTCGAAAATTGCAATGGATAATTTATGGGTTACGGAAAGTTTTGTATCATTCAAAAGGAATTTAAATGACCTTTCTATTGATGCCAAACTTTGCATAAAGTAAGTTTAAATTATGATTTGAATTAACTTTAAGTATTGTCAAAATACTTATGGCCACCACTGTACAATACATATATGTAAATTGTATTGATTTTTTATTAGCTGTGTAAATTAAAATTATTAAAAAAGTTCCGTTGTAGTTTAATCCCTTCCCTGCATACAAAGTTTAAATAAAGCTAGATTTGACGACAAAAAAGCTATGCTGGCAACACAGTTGCTAGTAAGCAACTTTCGTTTGTTGCTTTGACTTGACTTGAAAGCAGCTTTTCTAGCTGTCTGCATATCAGTGGTGTCCGGTCGCTTGCCAACCACAGTTGATCATTGATCATTGTCGGCGTCTTTAGCTGCCTGGACTGAGTTAATCGTTAATCGTTATCGACGCTGTACTGCATGCAATTGAATTAAAAGTGTAAGTAATTATCGATACTTGAATTGTACTTGATTATGCACATATTCGCAAGCGATTAGTGATCGATTAATGAGGTTCAATGCATCTCATTGACACTTCGGACTTGGAGTATGATAAAAAAAAAGCCAAAGTCTATACCGCTAAACTTTCTCTCTGCAGCTACGAAATTAAACTTGTGTAGAAGTAACCAAAGATCGAGTCATGTCGTGGCTGGTGTTGCTCCTCATTCTGTACATCATCTGGGATGTCAACTATTTTATTCGCTGCATTTTCACCGTGCTGGGCGGACGGCTGTTCCAGCGCAAGCGCAAAGTGACGGACACGACGACCATCTACGGCCTGTGCACATCCCAGGACGTGGACATCTTTCTGCGACACATGAACAATGCCCGCTATGTGCGTGAATTGGATTTCGCGCGCTTCCATTTCTATTCGCTGACCAATCTGTATGAGCTGGTCCGGCAACGCGGCGGCGGCGCCGTTCAAGGTGCGAGCAGTGTGCGCTATCGCCGCACCATTCCCATTTTCCATCCCTACAAGATCGAAACGCGGCTCGTGTGGTGGGACGACAAGGCCATCTATTTGGAGCAACAGTTTGTCACACTAGCCGATAACTTTGTTCGCGCCGTCGCCTTATCCAAACAGTGTCTGACCAATTGCAATGTCAGCGAGCTGCTCAAAACGTATCCGGAGGCCGCCAAGCGACCGGAGATGCCCGCCGAGCTCAAGCTCTGGCTGGAGGCCATCGAAGTCTCCAGCCAAAAGTTGCGCAAAGATAAATGAGTTGCCCCCATCTCTACTCAAGCGCATCTCTCTTTTTTTTTAACTTCTTTTTTTTTTGATTATTCGTGGCTTGTTTCCGTCTTTCTTTCATCTTTTATTGCATACATAAAATTACATATTGTTGAAATTTTTGTTTTGGGGCGCTTTTCAACTCTAGCTCACGTAACGTATTAACAAGCGGATCGATCGAGTACACTCGACAATAATATACCCTGGGCCTGCCCTTATAATTCTCATACTTATCTTTAAATATCGACATATCGTTTCTGTGGCATACATATAGTACACATATAATATGATAAATTGATTGACCCCAATTTCAAAAATAAAAAAGTAATATAAAAATAAATGTTCAAAAGTCATTTGCATTGTCAGGACTGCGATTTGAACCTCGATCTCCCGATTCGCTTGCCGAGCACCTATCACCTCCGCCACTCCCCCACTTCGTCCGACGCTGGCAAACTCGATTTACATTATCGATGTACATTCTGACAGAGAAAATGTAAATTAATTAATTGACCATTAATTCTATTCTATTTATAGAATTGTAAGAAAGAATTATTATAGAAAAATGTTAATATCTTCACTATTTATAAGCCAATCGTGATGAAACTTGGCGATTAGATTCTAATCATGTTCTTTCACACGTTGGTGAAAGTTGTAACTTAACTCCCTTAATTAAAGGTGATGTAAGTTTTTGAAGAATTAACATATTTTAACATAAATTGATATAATAAGGAGTCTTCATTCCAAATTTGGTGGTTCTAGCTCTTACCATCTCTGAGATCCGATCATTCATAGGGACAGATTGACATGGCTATATCGACTTGGCTGTTGATGCTGATCAAGAATATATATACACTACGTGGCCGGAGATACTTCCTTCTCCCTGTTACATACTTTTGAACAAACTTAATATACTCCCGGGGTATACAAAGTAAATAATCGAGTTTAATATCGATAAACTGTATTATGACCACATCTAGTATTCGGCAAAAAAGGAACTTTGATTTATGAGAGGTTGTCCTTAGTAGTGATGTAAATCCAAATTATGAATCCAATTTGATGTCGAAAGGTGAATATCGATTTTTTTATATATCGGAAAATAATACCGATAAATCGCTAGAATACATGATGTACATCCAAATTATGAATCGTGTTTTAAATTGCAATGTGAAAATCGCGAAAACAAAAATCGATTTAGTCGATATATCGGAAAATACCACCGATTAATCGTTGTAATGCTTGAGGTAAATCCAAATTATGAATCGATTTTAAATTAATATGTTTAAATTGTTAAATTAAAAATTAAGTTGTCGATATGACGTTAAAAAAAACTATCGAGTTAAAGTCAATTTGTCGATTTTTCGATATATTTTGACGTCGCTAATCCCGAGTAACTTGACGTCACAATAAACTATTGCATACAGTTAATTATTACGTTATTACTTAAAGCTGTATATTAAGCTCTTCGTACAAGTATTGCATTAAATTGAAAGCTTGCCAGCTTATTAAGCCGTTAATTCTAAGAGACTGTCTATTTGAAAGCTTTAAGCACAGTCGCAAAGCTTTTTCAAAGTAACAAAAGTTACATATTAAATACTTAGTATGCATTTAAAATTTTCATAACTAAGCTTAACAAAACATAAGCAAATTTTTGGTATAAATAGACTTTTAATCTCCTTCACAAATTTTAAACAAACTAAAGTCATTTGCTAAGCTTTCACTTTTATTTACGTAATCAATACTTAAATGTTTAAAGCACAAAAACAAAACACACATATTATTACGATTTTTATTTAGTAAATGTGACTAATCAATATTGGTCAAAATTGGTTTAGTTAAGATAAGAATTCATATCAGCTTAAGTACTTAGAAGAAATCGTGGTGGAAAATATAAACCATTGTTTTATGTAAATTCTAACAGAAGTTATTCACTTGCATAGTTTATTTCCAGCTTTCTTTTTAATTATTTTTCAAATTTATAATTTTTTTTACTGTCTACCAAAGTCGTTCAATAGAAAAAAGTAAGAAAAAAATGTAATTTTGAAATTAAATAAAATAATTAAAAAAATGTTAATAAAACTAAAAATAATATTATATTTATGCAATTTTTAATAATAACTCAAAATATTGTATACGTGTATTAAAATGAAAAAAAAAGATAATAAAAAGGCAATTTAGAATTTAAATAAAACAAATTTAATTTAAAATAAAAATTCATCAAATTAAGAAAATTACTATATTTAATTAAATTTTTAATGTTAAACTGAAAAAAAGAAAAAAAGATAAAATTAATTTAGAACTTTATTTAAATCATTAAAATATTTTTTGATTAATTAAAAGATTGAAACATAATACTTTATTATCGATAAAATAAAACGAAATAAAAAAATTCATAATATTAAAATTGAGAAAACAATTAGAAATAAATGTTAAATAAATAATTAATAATTAGATATAATAGATATTTTATTAATTAATTTTATTTATTTTTTTTACAGGGTATCGTTATATCAATTACTTTAGTATGCATCACGCAGACTAAGCTTAATTTGAATATATTTACAGTCACTCAATAAAGTTAGTATGCATCCTACCTTTTTTAAATTCTTGTATAACAAAAAAGTTTTGATTCAGGTTTCTTAAATTAATCTTTTATTTTACTTAAGTTCTGTTCGAATGATACAAAAATGTCTTCAACTCATTAAGTACGCATTGAAAAATTTAAAAAAAAATTAAAATTTTTGTAAAAGTCTATTTTTCAACTTGTTTCTCAGAAAAAAAATTTCAAAAATCTCTTCGCTAGTAGTTTTTATGATCTTTTGAAAATTGCTACAAACTACTATTTTAACCTCTTTTCCTCATTTTTATGCAAAAAGTAGCTTTTAAACAATTTTCAAAAAATTGGTTTTTTGTATCAAAATATCAAAAATTACAAAAATTACAAATTTTCAATAGATACTTAATGGGTTAAAGAAATTTTTGTATCATTCAAACAGAATTCAAGTAAATAGAAGATAAATTAAAGAAACCTGCATCAAAACTTTTTTGTTATACAAAAATTGGACAAAGATAGGTCGCATACAAACTTTATTGAGTGACTGTATGTTTTTATGTTTAAATTAATGAGCTTTTAAGTTATGTATTAAATTTATTGAATGACTCTGGGCGATTGCAACATCGTCAAAATGTGAACATGCACCACATTTGAATTCGTTATTTATTTTTCTCTTTTTTGTTTAACTTAATTTATGCGTTCGTTTTACGGGGCGTATGCGCGATTTGCTTAAAGAGTATGGAAGCAGGAATTGATCATTTGTGGATGTGTGTTAAATAGGCCTCTATTTTTTTTTTAGTTTATTTTGTTTTTATTTTTATTGCTCTTTCTCTCGGTTTCCTCTTCGGCTGCTTGGCAAGTTTTATTTTGAAATGTGGATCAAAACGTGACACTGAAAACTAAACATAAATCTCATTCATAAAGTCTGCAAGAAGAGAGCAAGAGCGAGAGCGTGTCCGAGAGAGAGCGAGCGAGAGACTGGGGGAAAGAGAGCGAGATTGCAGCAGCTGCATGCAGACGACAAAAACAACAACAACGACAACAACGACAACGACAACAAAGTTGTTGCCTCTCGTTTGAGTGTTCGGCTTTTTATTGTCACTCGTTGCCTTCGTTGCCTCGTTGTTGTCTTCTTGACTATTTTTAATGCCGCGACTGCGGAGAATTTTCAGTGTTCAGTTTTCAGTTGATTTTGAACAGTTGCTGCGAACGCGCATAGAACAACAACAACAACAACAACAGCAAACAACGCGACAACTAGCCAAAAAACATTACCTAAAAATACAAATCAAAACTGAAATAATCACAAAAAACAAAAAAAAAAAAATCAAACGAAACTATTTGAAAATAATTAAAAATAAAATACGATTTGTTTTCCTTTTTTTGTGTGTTTTGCATGTTTCGATAATTGTTGTAAATATCCAAATTTGTTGTGTCTTGTTTTTTGAATGTGTCGCTGTTCAAGTGTGTGAAGCAATTGCAACTTAAGTTCAAATATTAAGGATACGCCACGTGTTACAGGATAACCAGCAGATTTTGGAGCAAATTGCACATGTATGTGAATAACTAAATAAATACATTTAAAAACATTATTACAATATACATGTATCTTAAATCTAAAGATATTTTTATTCAATAAATATGCACATCTAATATTATAATCATAATTTCATTAAATTTTATATGACATAAATATTGAAGAAATCTATTTTAATAAATAATCATACCAAATTTAAATAAACTAATAAAAGAATAAATTGAAAAAAACGATCAGAAAATCTGTCAGTATCTAAATATTATTTATTAATTTAATATTAAATATTTTGCACAAAGAAAAATATTATTAATAATTAAATATATTAGAATAAATATATATTATGTCTGTGCGACTGAATAAATATATTTAAAAGCAATACACAAACAAACAATAAATATAAAGAAATTGTTATTAAATAAATAATGTTAAATAATAATAAAAATAATATGTACATTTTCATGAAATAAATATTAAACAGATATTCAAAATAAATATATTAATAAATAATACTTAATAACAATAAATTTAAATGATACCAAATAAAATATTAAATGAATAAATTAAATAAATATGTATAATATTATTCAAAAACAAATAGTATAAAAATTGAAATAATCGGGCCTGTTCCGGTTTTCACTTTTTACTTTTAAGCATTTAGTAATGTGCATTTTTTCACTTTGAGTTTATACTAAGCGTTTGAAAATGATCGTTTTTCGCTATACTGGACTTAAACTCACCAACTCAAATCCGAATATATAGCCGAAATGGTATTAGAGCAGGTTAAAGAAATTCAATTCCGACAAATCTTATCGAAAGTGTAATTTGGAATAAATTACATAAAATTTAAATGATAATGCGTAAAATATTAAAACAATAAATTAAAAAAGTAAACAGAGAGTTTGTCAGAGCAATTTAACTGAATTATTTACAGTTTAAATAATAAACAAAATATTTGAATGAACAATAATTTAATTTTAACTTAAATAAAAAATTAAATATATAATAGAATTTGTTTAATAATTTATTTACATTTGTCAATGAATTTATAGTGGGCGTGGCACTAAAAAGGCTGTAAAATTACGGTCAAACGCAAATTAATGGAAATTTTTGTAATTAAATTACAAAAAAAATTTTTTTAAAAGTTATAAAAATAAAATTTATTTTTTTTATTTTATTTTTACTTTTTTAAAAAATTTTAATTTTCTTGAAAAAATGGGAAGTTATGTATATAGATCAGATATATATATAGATCTGAATTCGTTAGCAGCTGCTGGCTCCCGGAGCCATTGCGTGCCCACCGCTGATGTAGATAGCTACTTATGTATGTATTGTATAGTGTGCGTTAAAGTCTTATGCACAACAATAACAAAACAACAGCTTTGCAGTTTATTGACAGAAGCAACAACAGCAACAACAACAATCGCACAAAACCAGATTCCAAGCAACACAAACAACAGCAACAACAACAACAACAACTTGAAGTAATTTGCAACTGAAAAGAAATGCCGCAATGGACAGCAGCTTGTGAAGGGGGGCAGGAAGATAGAAAGAGAAGAGAAGAGGCATTATCAGCAAGCTGAGATGGCGCATGTTAGGCAGAGGGGCAGGGGGTGGTGGAAGGAGAAGAGGGAAGGGGGAAGGGGCAGAGACATAGATTGGCTGCTTGGCGAACTCAACTCACGGCCTAGACAGCGACAGACAAAAAAGAGAAAACTTTTTCGTAAAACGCGACACTTTGTAACAACAACAGCAACAACAACAAACAAATAACAACAAACAACTAGCAACAATAATAACAACAACATTTGGCGTCTTGGTCAAGCGTCAGTGAAAAGCGGCAAAATGTTGTCTTTTGGCCAACTGAGCACTGACAACTGTTGCCAATGAGAAAACGGGGCAGATGAACAACAGCAACAACAACCAACAACAACAACAACAACAACAACAGCAGCAACAACAAAAACAACAACAACAACAACAACAACAACTGTTGCCTCAGCAAGATCAGCACTTCCTCAGTTTACTCTCTTTTTTTTCTACTCTCCCCTCTCTCCTTTTTTGCCCACCCTCCCTCTTTTAGCTACGACCTGCTTAAGGGGGGCAACCAGTTTAGTTGAACAAAATTTCTAGTGTTTTTTTGTGATTTATTTTTTTTATGTGACTAAAAATAATCAGAATTCGTTCATAGTTTATTCCTGTTTAAACTACACATTAAAGGCTTTGGTCAATTGACAATCGAAATAAAACTTGTTTTATAAACAACATTTAGGCAAAAATACAAAAAAAATGAATATTAAATGTTTGTCAGGTGTTTGAACAAAATGTCTTGCTTTTTATATCATTCTATTCCACCTTTCTTGCATTAACAACTATTTTTCTTGATAATATAATTTCAGAGATTGGTTTATATTTTACGTATTTGAACAAAGAATATTCACACAAATTTTCAGATCGATGCGTCAATAACTTTTCGAGCTAACATTCTAGCAAGTTGAAAAAAAGGCGTTTCGTGAAAAACGCATTTGAAAAAAGTTGGTGCTCATATTTTCAGAGCTAATTTGAATTTCGTGTTGAAACTTAAGCTACATATTCTTGAATAGTTGTACTAACAATTTATGCTTCAAAAAAAAAAATCGATTCGTTCCCGAATTCCCGTTCCACTCAAATCGATTACAAATATTTTGAATATCGAGGCTCTATTTATAAGAAGTTTTAGGACTATTGTGAATATTGAAATTAAATTGAAAAAAAATCGATTAAGTGCGCATTTGGGTTTTCGGTTATTGGTTACGAAAAATCTTTGAATAAAGGCTTCGTAACGGTGAACCGGTTTTTGTATGTTGCGGTTTTGAAATATTTCAAAATTTCAGTTTACAAAAAAATTTTTTTTTTGCTAACATATTAATAATAAAATAATTATAATTAACAAGGCATTACTTTCTAAATGTTTCATTCATACATTTTTTCACATATTCTTCAGTTTGAATTAGTTTAGTTACATTTTAACAATTTTAATATTTCATTTAATAAAAATTCAAAGTTAAACACAATTAAAACTAAATTAAGAATAATTTTTTTTGTATTGGAAGAATGAAAAATCGAAATTTACCCTTATAAATGAAACGGTTACTAAACGGTTATTTCGGTTTACAGAGTTTAGGTTTAAAGGTTTCGGTCAAATGAAAATCTGTTTTTACCGGTTAAAGGTAACGGTTTCGGTTAGGGTTTTAATCTCTGAATTTAAATGGAATTTTTCAATCTCTCCGCTCTATTTATAAGAATTTTTAGTAATTGTGTGAATATTAAAATGAAATAAAAAAAATCGATTATTTGAACGATCTAAACTGGTTTGCCCCCTTAACCCTATGAAGCATTTGGGCAAATGGGCAATTTCCCTGGGCAGATACACATACATACACTCACACATATACCCACACACACATACATACATACACATAAATCACTCTCGCACATCCGCACACATACACACACAAGCGTAATATAGTTTTGGTAGGCGGCAGGCAGCTGTGTGGGCGTGGCCACTAAGTAAGTACATAAATCGCAAAATTTCCAGCGCCAATTCGCATTAAGTCCGTCGCGTTATTGAGTTAAATTGGAAAATAAGCGAGCGACATTTATAGTTGTTGTTGTTGCACTCATTGTTGTTGTTGCTGGGCAATTGTTCGCACTTGGGCCTCGAGGGTTGTTGTTGTTGTTGTTGCTTATGATTTGCAACTATTTCATCATCATTATGATGATTATCATCAACATCAACATCAGGGTTAGACTTATCATGGCTAGTTATATATTTTTATTTTCAATTGTTTTTTATTTCTGTTTTTCTTTTTTTCTTTTAATGCCTGCAAAGGATCGCAAGCTAAATGGCGCGTGCTCTCTATTACACTCATACACACATGCATATACATGTACATATACTCGAATACACATAGTTCGTCTCTGCTTCCACACTCTGCCTACTCCCACACATTGTCTGCCCAGACACTCTTGTTGTCCTGCTCTCTCACACACTCTAACGCAAGCCGATTACAGTTTGTGTCATGCAGCTGAGCTTTTGTCTGCCCTCGTGCAGTTTGTTTTTGCATCCTTTGCCAATAGTGTTCCAACAGTGTTGAAAAAGCTAAATTAGTCTTTGAAGAAAGCTGGAAATAGCTAGTAAATTTTGTAGGTGGTTAAAAAAAACGCTAGAGCAGTAAAGCCATATTTTTATGGATTTAATCCAGTTTTTTTGGTTCCTCACAACGATCCCAAATGGTCAATTTGGCTGACAGATGATTTGTGCCAATATATAAACATAATGCCGCCTTTTGTTCGCAGGTTTTCACAGGAATAGATGCTGCAACAAATTGTCAAAAATCTGTTCGCTAGTATTTTTTATGATTTTTTAAATTTGCTAAAAAAATAACTGTTTCCCTTTTTCCTCCTTTTCAAAAAGGCTTTTTAGCAATTTTCAAAAAATCATGAAAAATACTGGCGAAGATATTTTAGAATTCTTTTTACAGTCACTCTGAGAATTGTTTGAATTGTTTGTTTTTTTGCATAAAAATAGTTTTTGTTTGAGACCGAGGAAAAACTACTACAAAGTATTTAACTGGCATCGTAAAGCATAAAAATACATGAAGTTACCAGATGTTTTTAAAAAGCTAAAATTACGCCAATTTTGCTTGGAAAGTAGCTAAAATTTCCACTAGCCGCTATTTTACAATTTATCCCGCATTTGCCAATTGCAACCCACTAGATCTAGCGGGAAAATAGCTAAATTGGCAAAAAACTGTTTCAGTTCTCATACAGCTGAGCTCGTGTCTGTCTGCAGCTTTATCAATATTCATGTGTACGTTCAATTTAAAATACAAAATCAGCTGTGTTTACACGTGCACATTTCTTGTGTATCCTTTGATCGTAAATTACTTTCTTTGCTCTTTGCTTAACTTTCTCTGTCAAAAATAATCAAATTGCCTGTAAATTGCAAATGAATTGAGAAAAGTGTCAAATAAATTGCAGCTGCATTTTTCGAAAGCATTGATTTGTTTTCTTGAGCATTTTCCATTATTTTTTGACTATTTTTATTTTACTCTATCTTTGATTATTTATTAATTTGTTACTTAAAACTTCTGTTTAATTTATTACCTAAACTCTTCTTGGAATATGTATATATATATATATATATATATATATATATATATATATATATATATATATGTAATATATATATGTGAATTTGTAAACAAATATTCAAAAATTAAGATATTTTTTATTAAGATCATAAATACAAATTCAACTAGGGTAGAAGTAAAAATTAAGTTTTGTTTTTAACAAGGATAATTACACTTTGACTGAAACGAAATTAACTGTTTTGAATAAATTGGTTTCTTAACGGTTATTTCGTTTAAAACAATTTTGGTCTTTGGGTTTCGGTATAAAAAAAAGTTTTTTTTCGGTTACGGTTTCAGTTACGTTTACCGATTTCAATCGGTTAATACCGTTTAATGGTTACGGTTATGGTTTTTATCCTTCAGGTTATTAATATATTTCCTTTCTTTATCTCAGCTTGTTTCCTGATATGAGATTCTTAATGTTTAGCTAATCTTAATTTGTAATGTTATCCTTTATTCACATAGTAGATTTTCATGTTAGCCACTGAATTCATTTCCATATATGTAAGTGCATAAATAGTTTAAAATTACAATACGACAACCTGTTGAATGTTGAATGCCGCATAAACACGACATATTCATAAATTTGCATGTATGTATGCATATATAGTATGTATGTTTATATTTGTTCAGATTTTCTTTCACATCACATACAAAGCCATGAAAAGTCGCATGTCAGTTAGTTTGACAGCGTCTGAAATTGGCATACCCTGTAATTTAGCCAAGATAATTGGGTATATTACTGTGAATGCTTAGCTTTTATAGTTATTTAAAGGGTTTAAAATGCCATGCTCATTTTTCATACATTTAACAAAAATATGAAAATAATAATTTAGTTTTATTAATTTGACATTGGATTTTTCTTAAATTTATCACTTAAAATCCACAGAGTTAAAAAATAAAACGAAAAAAATAGATTTTGTGCATTTATATATTTTATTGTAGGTAATTCTTTGTGCTAAATTTCAACATTTAAAAGACAGAACGTCTAAAATTCCATATTTTACAGTTTCTTAAATAGTTGAGAATTAATTGATAAAATTATTATTAGGACATATGTATGCTGTGGGACTTTTGAAAACTTTTTATACAAATAAAAGAAAAATTCTAATAGATTTTAAAAATGTTTATTTACAAAGCTTTACAAAGCAAGAGAATTTAGCTGCAGTTTGCATATTATTATAATAAAGATTACAGGGTATTTTGTAGTTGTGACTTTACTGTTTTGTTGCAACTTTACGGCAAATCTAATGAAAGCCAAGCAAAGTCAATTGTATTGGGGTCAGTTGTGTTTTGACTGACCTACGGCACTTTTTAAAGGAAGAAAAACCCGGAGTCAACCAGTTGACGACTATGTAAATATGTATCTTTGGTAGTTATATGTACTCCCCCCCCCCCACACCTATCACGACTCCACCCCCTCCCATCGCCTAAAAGTATCTCGCTTTTGTTTTGTCGTGTAATTTGAGTAGCTAGAGAATTTTATAATAATTGCTGTTAGCTGCAAGTTGTAAATTTATTAAACCATACAAAATTATATACATACATACATGGTATACACAGGGATGGAAAAAATGATAGAATCTACAGTCATTTTGACATTTTCTATAAATTTTTATTAATATGCTAAAAGCTGATCATTAAAATTAAATCCTGTTGTTTTGTTTAATTGAAAAATTTGCATAATTGGTAAAAAGTAAAAATTATAAAATTAAAAAAAAATTATATTTTTCCGAGGCAATTTGAAAACTTCTTAAAAAAAACTTTATCGTTTCTATCAGTTAATAAAGCAAAACCCATAGCCGCAATTAAACGAATCTTAATTGAAACAGTAACCGAAACTCAAAAACCGAAATTATTTCAACCGAAATAACCATTAGGAAACCGATTCATGCATAACGGTTAATTTCGATTCGGTTAAGGATAAAATATAATTAGGTTGTTAAAGTGTAATCATCGTTTTTTAAAACTAAACTAAATTTTTATTTCTGCCTTAATTTAAGTTTTATATTGATCTCAATCATAGGATCCACATTTTTGGACATTTTTAAAAATATGTTTTCATATTTACTTATTTTTAAGTTTTTTTTTTTTCATTTTTGATGTGAACCGAAATAATGCCGGTATTTTGAAGCCGAAACATACAAACAACGTAACCGATTTGCATAACCGATAAAAACCTAAAAGCGCACATAACCGAAACTGCAACTGAAACCGATATTGGTTTTGGTCTGATGGCTTGAAAAAAATTTTAATTATAAAAAATTACAAAATTAAAATTAAATTTCAATTTTTTTTTAAAAATCTTAACTTTTTTTTTCAATTTGTATTATACAAAGTGAAAAATCACTTTGATTTTGAAGTTTCTTAATAGCAATTGAAAAATAACTTTTTTACTATGATTATTAAAAAAAAAAAATTGAAAATGAAAGTTTTCACACTTCTCATAACTCTTATTTACGATGCCTGGTTTCTATTACGTTGTCCATCAACGTATGCAAATAGTTGCAAATTCTGTGGCTAGCCAATTGTTTAGCTAAACAAAGACTTACAAATGTATGTATATATAATTGATAAGTACATATTATAACTACACCCCGCTGTCACACACACACAGACACACACACACACACACACACACACACACACACACACACACACACACACACACACACACACACACACACACACACACACACACACACACACACACACACACATACACACACACACTTATCCAGTTACATGAGGCAAAGGAAATGCTTTGCACAAATAAAATAAAACAAAAAAATATTTGTTGAAATTTATGAATTTGAATTTGAATTTATTTATACACATGCATGTGTGTGTGTGTGTGATTTCCGAAAAAGCGCGCATTTAATAGATACAAATGTATCTAATGAATGCAGCGCAACGTTGTCGCTCGTTTCCCCCCCTAAAAAAGTGCTTTCAACTCGTGATTTATGTTGTCTCAGTTCTCAGTACTCAATCTCGCTCTGTCTCGCTCTCACTCACTCGCTGTCTCACTCTCTCTTTGCAGTGATGGGCAACGCGGGATACACATGCATCCGCCGCACCTTTTGCTGGCTCAACATCATTCTGTGGGTGAGTCTCAAACACTGTCAGATACTTTTGTATCTGTATCTGTGTCTGTATCTGTATCTGTAGATGCCACACAGCTGTTGCAGCTGCCACATGACACAAACTCCAACTCGAACTCGGCCATGGCCGGATATGCAGCAACAACTTCAAAGCAACTACAGCAACAATAACA
Source organism: Drosophila quinaria (assembly GCA_035047525.1). Lineage (NCBI taxonomy): Eukaryota > Metazoa > Arthropoda > Insecta > Diptera > Drosophilidae > Drosophila > Drosophila quinaria. The sequence goes on from JAWNPO010000455.1 coordinate 35,468,526, forward strand.
ATAACATTAGCAAATCGATGCGACGCCGGTAAAAAAGAAACCAAAACAAAGCAAAAAAAAAAAAAAAAAAAAAGTTCTCAGCCGTCGTCTACAGCGGAAACATCGTCAAAGTTGTTGTTGTTGCCTCCCATTGTCTCGTCCGTCTTTTGTTGTGCCACAAAACTCCGTAGACTTTCAACTTCGGCGACTCCTTTCCATTTCCAAACCTTTTCCAGCTGCCATTGTGCAATGATCGTTAATCGGTTATCGTTAATCGCCGCTTATTATGCTCGGAGTTTCAGATTTGATTTAAAAAAAAATTTATGTTCTGTTATTCCGGGAAATATCTATTCAGATTTGATTTTTCTTTTAATTTTTTTTAAATCTGTTATTTTAAACTTGCATTTTTAAATTTATTCGAAACTTTTGCGGGCATTTCTACTTCAAAGAATCGTGAAAATTACGAAATTAAAAAAATTTTCTCTTTCAAAATATATTTTTCTCATACACTATAGATTAAAATATAAAACTGTGTCTTTAATGATTAATATCAATCAATATTTAGAAGCTTTTAAAACTTATAAACATTTTTGAAATCGGTTGCGATCCAAAACTCTTCTGAAAACCAGCTTTAAAAAATGACAGATTTAAAAAAAAAAAAATAATAATAATAATAATGTTAAAGATAAGACCGAAGAATACATTTAAAGTCGGAATTATGTTATCCGGCTTTCATATGTATACGAAACTTTAGTTCGCTAAAGGTTATAAAAAAAGTGCAACATTTTTTATTGACGAACAACTTGTATCAGATTCCTTAAGTACTATTTAAATTAGAAATATTTGTTCAATATTATAAATACAGTCGATTTGATAATGAGCAGAATTATTCTATATTGAGTATAGTCAGGCAGAGTTTATTAAAGAGAATTTCCCCGTATATTTACAAAAAACTTAAAAAGAAAGAACCTTTGAATGAAATACTCTCCAGATATTCAGTATATAAAATTATCAAGCCATAGAAACTTTCATTATCACATATATCAAAATAAACGTTGCTGTTTGAATAGTTGAACAGTTGAAATTCTGTCCAGTTTAACGAGATCGTATTGCATGACAGTCGCCTCTATGAAAATTTATTACGTTCGTTTTAAATTAAAGCCATTACTATATTTAATATTCATGTGGCTTTACACACTTACAATATTGCTCTATTAAATAATTGTAAATGCATGGAAATTGTTGTCAAATATATGTAGGTTATACAATGTTTTTTATTTAGAAATTTTAACAATCTCTGCCGAATCTCGCCATGCAAAAGCGATAAAAATTAAAATCGATTCGAATACGCTAACCAATCAATTATTTGTAAAAATTATGGAATTAAAAAAATCATCTATTTCAAAATATATTTTTGTCTTACACTGTAGATTAAAAAATAAAACTGTGTGTTTAATAATTAATAGCAGTATTTATTGGTTGCGGTTTAAAGAAAAAAAAAATTAATAATAATAATAAAGATCAATCAATTATTTTTGACTATCACGCTCTCTTTCACTCCTTAGTTTATATCTGTCTCTGTCTTTTGAGTAAACTTTATTGCTATCGATACAAGAGTTTACAAAATTTTTATAAAATAATTACTTAATTGTTGTATTAAATACAGGCTATTTAATAAAAATATTGTCTAATAATAAATTAACTACAACAATTTAAAGACCAAAACAATCGATAAGTGAATTGAATTTGATTTCTCAAGTAATTTTGTTAAAAGGCTTATGCAGCATTCAGCTTTAGTCTGTCGTTTTCTCGCTTTGTTCGTAAATGATATCGCTATCGTTATCGTTATCGTTAAGCGTAATGTTATCGATTGTTGCAGCTGTGCAGCTGCGCCTTCCTTGGCGCCGGGCTGTGGCTGCGTCTCAGCTACGAGGGATACGCAACATTGTTGCCGCAACACGCCGGACTCAGTGCGGACACGATCTTCATGTGCATCGGCGGAACCGGATTTGTGGTTAGCTTCTTTGGCTGCTGCGGCGCCTGGGTGCAGTCCCGTTGCCTGCTAGTGTTGGTAAGTGACGGAAAATTATTTATGTTTGACCTTTTTATGTGTGTAACAATATTCAAATTTACAAACTTTTCTTAAACAGACAACAATAAAACATATCTTTTAATTTGCTAGTCTACTCTACTCTACGAAAATAAGATCCAAAATGTGTTCCTAAATATATGAAACAAAGTATAAAAAACATGCTCTTTCAATATTAATTGAAAAAAGAAAAAAACAATTAAAAAAGAAAATATTATATATATTTTATTAGGGGCGCCCATTTTCTTTTTAACTTTTTTTAAATTCGATCTATAATGGTATCCAAAAAACTTTGACGAAAAGTGTCGGTGAAAAAGTGCTCGTGTGAAGCCACCATAAGGGTAATTGCGGGTTTTCAAAAATCATAAGAAAAAATTAAAAAAAAATTTTAATTTTGATTGTTATTTTAAAAATTGCAAATAAGAGTTATGGAGTAACTTTAAAATACAATTTTAAAAGCATGTTTTATTTTCAATTTTTATTATTAAAATTAAAAAAAGAAGTTGAAAACAATTTTGAAACCGAAACCGTTACTGAAATCTATATTCGTTTCAGTTTTAATCCCTGGTCTTAAGCAAAAAATCATTAGGCTTGGGGTATGTTTAAACCTAAACCTGAACAGTTCTAGAGCTAGGTCATGTTTATTTAACCATAAAAAATTAACTACATTCAAAACTATGCAACATTGAAAATAAATTAGAAAAAAAAAGTAATTTCATAGTTATAAATAATTATTTTTAATTTATTTTATAATGATGATTGATTTAAATGGAAAATCCGTGTTTCTTGCAGTACTTTATGCTGATCGTGGTGCTCTTCCTGAGCGAGTTCCTGGTCGGGTCCATTGCCTTTCTCTTCCGCGGCGGCCTCGGACGCACGTTGGCCAACGAGCTGCGATTCGGTATCGAGCGACACTATAATGCCACCGATCGTGGCTCGCTGGTGGCGCCCTCTGTGGCCGCCATTTGGGACAGCGTGCAACAATCGGTGAGTGCCACAAAAAATAATAAGTGTACGAATCTACATTAAGTCATATTTAAATCATAAAATTTGTATTTCCTACTCGCATTTGTTTTATTACAAATTTTAATTGTTTTAAAAAAATTTAAAAGACAATAAAATAATACCAATAAGAATTATAATGATAATATAAAAAATACTAGAAATAAAATTCCAAGCTTTGCTTAAATCGCACAATATTTAAGGCTTTGAATAAATATTTTAATAATATAAGTCACTTTGAAATCATAAAATGAATTTGATTATTTCCAACATTTTCATTTTATTCTTATTAAAAAATTTTATTTGACTACAAAAATTAAGAAACTAATAATAATAAATAAATAATAAATGATTTCAGACATTTTAAGTTTTTCTAAGTTTGCACGAATATTAAAGATTTAAAATAAATAAATATGTTAATATAATAAGTCATATTGAAATCATAGTATTAGTTAGTTTCCTTTAAAAAATTTAATTTTTTTTTATGAAAAATTTAGGCTTGATATGAATTCCGCATCTAAGAATTTTGAAAATCACATATCACTTTCTCCAGTTAGAATGCTGTATATGTTAATATAATAATTTGTATTTAAATCATAAAATTATTTAGATTAATTTCAAAATTTGAATTTATTTATTTTTTTTTTAACTTAAATTTAGCTTTACCAAAATTTATTAAATGAATTCCGTGTCTACGAATTTTAAAATTCGCATTTCTCTTGTTCCAGTTCGAATGCTGTATATGTTAAGAAGTCCTATTTTAATCATAAAATTAGTTTGATTGATTTCAAAATTTTTATTTTTTTTTTATAACTTAAATTTAACTTTACAAAAATTTTGTTTTGATATGAATTTCGTATCTACGAATTTTAAAAATAGCATTTCTCTTGTTCCAGTTCGAATGCTGTACATGTAAATATAAAAATTCATAAAATTAGTTTGATTGATTTCAAAATTTTAATTTATTTATTTGTTTAAGCCTAAATTTAACTTGACCAAAATTTTGTTTTGATATGAATTTCGTATCTATGAGAAAATCACATTTCTCTTGTTCCAGTTCGAGTGCTGTAAGCGTTAATAAGTCATATTTTAATCATAAAACTAGTTTGATTGATTTCAAAATTTTAATTAATTTATTTTTTTTTTCTAACTTAAATTTAACTTTACCAAAATTTAGTTTGGATATGAGTTTTAAAAATCACATTTCCCTTCTTCCAGTTCGAATGCTGTGGCGTGTCGTCGTATGAGGATTGGTACGACATCCAGTCGTGGAGTGGGAAGCGCTGGGTGCCTGACTCCTGTTGCCGCCAGCTCTACGATAGCCGCCAGCTGATCATCAGCGAGGGATCCGGATCCGGGTCGGGCGACGGTGTGATGCGCATGGACTGCGGCAGGTCGGAGAATCCCTCGCTGTGGTGGGACAAGGGATGTGCCCACTCGCTGCAGACCTGGTTCAATGGCCAGCTGAACGTGGTGGGCGCCATCGGCCTGGGCATCGCCTTTGTCCAGTTGTTTGGACTGATCACCTCGATGCTGTTGTTCTGTACGGTGAAGCATAAGCGCGCCTCCGACACCTACAAATCGTATTCGCCCTCGATTGATCCACAGACTCGCACCAGCAGCTGGGAGGATTGAACACGACTCTGAATCTGAATATCCCAAACCCAAACAACTTTTCTAAAGCAAATTCGAATATTTGCAATAATTTTAGTTGTATTTTTTTTTTTTTAAATCTGCTGCGAAATGTGCCAAAAATTAATTTAAATAATAGTTTCAGTTTCTTTATTTTACGTATGTAATTCTCGATTATAACACAGTGGTGTCCAAACCACTGTTGTCAGATTTTGTCCGTTAAAACAGGCTAGATTTGAATAATCACATTTTAAAGGAATAAGTTAATAAAATAAAAATATGCTAAATTATAATGCAAAGAAAGTGGAAATAAAAGTAAAGAATGCTAAAAATCACAAGCATATTATATTATTTTATTAACTTTTTTCATTAAAAATGATTATTCAAATCTAGCTTGTTTTAACGGTCAGATCTGGCAACAGTGGTCTAAACTCACACAACTAAACATTGCGAAGTCAACGAAACATTTTACTGCTTTACACTGAAACAATGAAATGAGAGCATATTCGAATATTTGCTTCGCTGCAGTTGGCGACGTAAAGAGAGCAAAACAATAGTTACAGTGCATGATAAAAGTCTAGCGCTGTGCGGTCGTCTCTCTCTTTGAACGCAGCACAGCGACTGACATCAAAAAGGATCAGCCGAGTAGTTGCTTCGTGAGAGCACGAACAGCCGAAGCGACGCGTTGTGATAGCACAAGCCGCAGAATGTGCTATTTATAGAACCCATGTACTCCCACTCTCTCTCTCTCTTTATACGTGTGTCAGCGGCGACGCCGGCAGAGTTATGAATTTCTATGCCTTTTGGACACCACTGTTGTAAAGTAAATATTTATAATACTCGTAACATATTTGAAACAAGAGAAAAATGAAGAGCTTGTAAACTCCCGAAAAGCTGAGTTCACAGCAAACGACGACATAAAATTTCATTGTCTTTTCGAATATTTTTTTTAGTATTTTTGTTGTGAAGTCAGCTTATATCTATGCAATTTAGTTAGTGGTATATCCATATTGTGATGTGCGCTCTTAGTCTTTATATATGTATGCCACGAATCAAGTACCAAAAAATACCACAAAAAAAAAAACAAAAGAAATTAAGAAATCTTGGTATTTTTTTTTATGTTAATATCTATTATAATTAATAATTTTATTTGTTTTTAAATTGGCACCTGAACAAATGACAACAACAACTGCCCGCAAAATACAAAACTAGAAGACGATCAAAATAGTAAAAAAAAATACCACATAAATTATATATATAAATCAAGTTATACATATATACTTTTATTTATACTAAACATATATAAACGTCAAGCACATTCCTAAACAACATCAATTACAACAAATTGTGTGTAAGTTACAAAATAAATTAAACTATTTATTTAAATAATAAAAATTATACAAAAAGATTAAAAAAAAAACAAATATTTTGATTCCTTTTCCATTGTTGAAGTTGCTTAGAGACCGACGAGCTTGCCTCCGATAATGTCCAACTGGGCTGTGATGCCCTTCGATACACTCCGGGCCAGTTCTTTGGGCTTCTAAAAGGTAAAAAAAATAAAAAAAAAAATCAAATTTAATTATATAAATACCTATAGAGAACAGATTAACATTGGTAGGAAAAAATTATGAGTTTACAAAAATGGAAACATTTCAGAAATACCATTTTTGAATAGGCTATCTTAAAATTATTTTTCAAATTTTATTATAAAAATTTAAAATAAAAGTTGTTCTACGAGTTTTAAATAAATTTGAAATGTAATTATTATTTTGAAATTTGTTTATTTAGATCGAAAAATAAGTGTTTTCTTTTAATGTTTTTATAAAAACCAACAAATAACTTTTATTTCGTAATTTATGTTTTAAAAATAATAATCGTTACGTTCTCTAATCTAGAGATTAAAGATAAATAACCTCAGCGAACTCAGCTATTTGTGGAGCTTTAATGATAAAATTTTGCAAAGCTGTCTCTCTTAACTACAGGTGTAAAGTACAGTGATGAAAAAACTAATAGAAACTATCATTTTAAATTTTTTAATTTTTAAAATTGCTTCAGAAAAAATAATTTTTTCTTTAATTTAGCAATCTTTCAAAGTTTGATTATTATATTAAAAGTTTGTTTGAAATGTCAAAATGACTTTTGTTTTTATTATTTTTTCAAACACTGTATGTAGTTATTAATATAATTGACTGATAATACTTTAAATATTTTAGGCAACCGCTAAATTAAATATGTTTATAATTTTATGAAATGATTTATTGATATGTTAAGGTAGTAAACAAGTGGAATAAACTGAAATACTCAGTGTGACGTGGTGCAATAATTATGATGCAACTTGGCAAAATTGTGGAAAGTAAACATAAAATAGGAATAAATTCAATAGTCATTAAAAATGAATTGAAGTAAATAAATTTGGTAAATATTATTATGTCCACTTCTACAATTTGTGCTGCAACTTTAAAGAGTCGGTTTTAGGGTTTGACCTTCAGTTGGCGACGTGTTTAATTGTCACCTATTTATGGGTAGACAACTATAATGATGATAATGATAAAGACGATGATGAGCATGTTAATGTTGATGATGATGACGATGACGTTGAATTTGAGTTTGACGTCGAAATCTTGTGCAATGCGACATGCAAACTAATAACGCAATCCATAACAATCTCACACATATACGGTACATACAGTGAGGGGCAAAATAATAGAAACAAACTCTTTTTTCGCAAATAATAGTTATGAGTCTAAAAAATCTAATCATTTTAAATTTTTAGTTTTAAATTATTTTTAACTTTTATTTGCCATTTTTAAAATACAAATTGATAATAAAAGTTATTTTACATATTTTTATTATTAAAATGGCAAATAAAAATTAAATTGATATCTATATCTATATTAAAACAGGAAAGCCCATTTCCTAAATTGGCATAAATATATGATTTTACTTTTCTATATATTGATGTTGTATATATACCCATAAATTTAACACTTCGTAAAAAAATATTTCAATTTATTTTTTATTTAAAGATTGTATAGTAAAAATTGAGAAATAGATTTTGTTGTTAGTTTTTAAAAAAACCAAAATTATTTTAACCGATATAACCGTTAAGAAACCGATTCATGCATAACGGTGCATTTCGGATCGGTCAATCATAAAATTCAATTATGCGGTTTAAGTGTAATCATCGTTTTTAAAACTACTCTTGTAATTATAATGTATATTTATTTTATAAACTAGAGGCAGCAATGTTTGCTTTTAATAAATAAATAAATAAAAATAAATAAATAAATAAATATTAATTTCTTTTGTACGCATTCATTTCTAAATTAATCTAAATATAAAGATCTTAACTTTTTAAATTTTTGAATATTTGTTTTGAAATTAACATATCTTTAAAAGTCAAAATGACTGTGGATTCTATTATTTGCTCCACTGCTGTAAATAGGTAGTTCACTTACCTGTATGAAGGTGTTGAGGAGATTGGAAAACGCCTCGTAACCGTTGACAATCGAGCGCGAGATGCCGTCGAATTTGTCGCCATTGTTGCCATACTTCTCATGCTCGCTGATGGTATCCAAAATGGGAGCAGGCTGCAATCAACCATAAAAAAACAACAATCAGTCACAAATTTAAATAGTGTTCAAATAAAATGCAACTCACATGCGAAAGATCGGCAATCTTTTTGTGTGTATTATCGTAGGCGGTATAAACTTTGGATGGAATCGCCTCGTGCTCTAGATTCACAGACTCCGCCGTCTTGTCGGGCATCGGCAGCAATGAGATCTACGAGTACAACAAGATTTACAAATTTCCGATTTCATAAATTTTACAATTTTCCCATTTCAAATAAATTGTCTACTAGTCGAGCGAGTACGACTCCAAAAGACCCTGTATTTATTCTATATATACAGAAGCGAAACAAAAAGTATTCATATAATTAATTAGGTACTCAAACATTAACAGTCAACCGATAATAACCGGTTGAAATTGATAACCGCAATTGAATACGTAATATAAATGCTTAATAAATACCTTAACCCTCTAGTGCCCAGGTAAAAAAAGAAATTTGAGCATTCACTAATTTTCAGACATAGAAAATTCGTAGTAAATCTCATCGTAGAGCGGTAAAAGAAAAACTGGCTGATGGAATATATAGTTATTCATAAAGTTTTGTAGCAATATACTTTTAATTATAAATCTAATATAATTATATTAATTTTTCAAGTTTTAACTAAGATTTTTTTGTTCCCCGCCTAAAGGCGGTCTTGGCACTAGAGGGTTAACATATCAATTTCTAAAAAAACTTAGTATACCCTTTGTACTTTTTCCGAGTACAGGGTCTAAAAGGAAAGACTCGTTTGTCTCAGTCTCGGTTGTTAATGCTGATCAAGAATATAACTGCTTAATAAATACCTTAACATAAAAATTTCAGAAAAACTTAGTATACCCTGTGTACTTTTACCGATTACAGGGTCTAAAAGGGAAATCTCGTTTGTCTCAGTCTCGGTTGTTAATGCTGATCAAGAATATAACTGCTTAATAAATACCTTAACATATAAAATTCTGAAAAACTTAGTATACCCTGTGTACTTTTACCGAGTACAGGGTCTAAAAGAGAAGACTCGTCTGTCTCAGTCTCGGTTGTTAATGCTGATCAATAATATAACTGCTTAATAAATACCTTAACATAAAAATTTCTAAAAAACTTAGTATACCCTTTGTACTTTTACCGAGTACAGGGTCTAAAAGGGAAGCCTCGTCTGTCTCAGTCTCACCCTGAAGCCCGCTGATTCGCTGGCTGCCGTCTCGGAATTTTCGGCGGCATCTTCGGCGAATGCATCCAAGGCGCCAAAATCGGCGGCTGAGACCTGAGCATCGATGGGCGTGGCACCGTCCAAAGTGGTGGGCGCAATAGGCAAACTGACTGTCAAATGCAACAACGACAACAACAACAATGACAACGACAACGACAACGACAACGACAACTTCATCATTATTATGAAAATTATTGCGAAATGTTTGTTTGTATTTTTTAAGACGTTATGAAACGAAAGCGAAACTTGGCTTGGACTTTGGCAACTGTTTTCAACACTTAAAAAAAAACAAAAAATAAGATTGCGAGATTTTGAGAGGTGCGAATGGCGAATGGCGAATTCGAGTGTGTTCCGTGCTCGGCCAGGTCCAACTATCAACTGATCGACGGAGTCTCCGCGTCTGCGCAACGATTTCGAGTCGTTTATTTCTTTTATTTTATTACTTAATGCCTTTAACCTGAACCTGTTAACATTGTGTGTGTGACTGAGTGTGTGTGAGTAAGTGTGTGTGCGTGTGTGGAAAACATGCTTACTGTGCGATGCACTGAAAGGTAAGCAATAAAAAATAAAAAAAAAATACATAAAAGAAAATAAAAAATATATGTATACAAAAGAAATTAAAAACTAGTCGAGGGCACTGCAGTCGAGCATACTCGACTGTCAGAGACCCCGTACTTACTATGGAAAGCTAGCAATGCGTAATATAATATAATAAAAAACGGTGCAAATATTAATATAGTGATTTACTAAATGTACTTTTCGCCCAAAAATGGGACTCCTTTTGGCTACAGAGGAATGTGCTCGACTGTAAGATACCCTGTGCCCTGGCACACCCATCTGCGTGCAATATAGACCAACCTACATACCAAGTTTGGAGTCTCTAGCTCTTATAGTCTCTGAGATCTAGGTGATTACACAGACGGACAGACGGACATGGCTATATCGACTCGGCTGTTCAGGCTGATCAAGAATATATATACTTTATGGGATCTGCCACGCCTCCTTCAGCCTGTTATGCACTTGTTTTTTTTTTGAAGCAATGTTAATAGACCGCTGTACTTTTTTTAAGTACGGGCTCTAAAAATAGAAAAATATGGGAAATTTACTAAAATTAAATTTACATCTTACAATAAGATCCGCATTTTATATATTGTGTAATTATTAACTATATATTCTACTAATTTAAGAGATTTTTTTACAACAAAGTGTAAAGTTGGATTTTAAAATAAAAATAAATAAGATTATAAATATGTAAATAAATAAAAGCAAAAATAGTACAATAATAATGACCTTTCCATTAATGCCAAACTTTGCATGAAGTGAGCTCAAATTATTGTAGAATTAACTTTAAATGGTGACAAAATACTTATGCCTATGACTGTATAAAGAGTTTAAGTTATTTTTTATTTTATTAGAAAAAAAGTTATACATAAAATTTAATGGTGTTTGTCACAAAGCTGGATATAATTATGGAAAATGGAAATGTGTTCATTACTACATTCTCATCCTTTTTTTTCGAAAATAACAGAAATTTTTGAAACAGCTTTCGTCACTAGCGTGGACAGCCGTCCACAGTGATTAAAGATATTTTTAAAAACGTTTGTTTATTTTTGTATTGGAATTTTCGCTTATCCTGAAAGTATGCAATGGTAATTTAATTTTGATGATATTGATACATGATATTATGTGTTGTACGCAAATCAATGTTTAAAGGAAAGTGACATCGACAGCTGATCATATTAATTGAACAATTCCAAGGCGAGTGTTTGTCGTATATTGGATAGATATCAATTATCAATCAACAGTTTGTTGTACGACGACACTAACTATTTATGGCTAAAATCCAAAATGAGACACTTTGTCACTTGGGGCTTGTCAGTGTCAGTTTCAGTTTCAGATTCAGTTTCAATTGTCTAATTGTGCGAAGAGCTCTCTTTGTTGGCTGACGCAAGCGTTTAAATATTCGTTGAGCTTATCGGCCAGAGAATTGTTGTTTGTTTTATACCCTATTGTCAGAGACACAATGCAATCAGTACATGCGCCGGGTATGATAACGTTTACACTCCCAGTGTAAAAGATATTTATAGGTGTGACGAAGATGTTCAAATATGGAAAATGGAATTTCGCTACGAATTTTTCAGGGTATCTCTATGCCAGCATAGTCTGGTCTATCAAATTCATTTCTTATATTAATTTAATTTTTATTTTCCAAAATTATTGATTTTAAATGATTATGTTTGAATTTTAATAAGCATGAATTTAATCAGAATTTATAGTAATTTCCTTTTCTACTTTAAAAATTTCAAAATTGTGAATTTTAACTGATTATAATTGAATTTTTATAATCATTATCAAATGATTATAAATAAATGATTTGAAATATTATAATTTGATCGATGAAAAAATTGTTTTCTTCTTTATATTTTCAAAATTCCAAATTGGTTTTTAAAAGCATTATTATAAATGATTCAAAAATATAATATTTTCAAATATATTTATCTCACATTTTCTTCAGCATAATGGGATCTATCACATTTATTTTTATTTTTATAATCATTAATTTAAATGATTATAAATATTATAATCTGACTGATCAAATTTATTTTACGTATTAAATTGTTTTCGATTTTCCAAATTCTAAAATTGTTAACTTTAAGTGGTTATATTTGAGTTTGTAAAAGCATTGATTAAAATGATTCGAAATATTATTTACATTTTAATATTATAACTTGATCTATCAAATTTATTTTGGTCCGCTACAGGGTATCTGGCAATCTAGCACACTCAAATATAATAATCTCGGCACGCTCTCATAATTTACTTTGTTGTCGTGGTTTTTTTGTCCGTTTGCTTTTATTACAAAACGTTATTTATATATAATATGTATATGTTTACAATAATGCATATGTATAATTTAGTTGCTTAATTACATACATTAAATAATAGTAGTTAAACATTTAAATTGTTAAATAACATTAACAAATATTCAACAAAATTCGTAGATAAAAAAAAATATGTTTACAATAAAGCAAAAAAAAAAAAATACTTATATTTTTAAGTAAATTACAAATAAAAATAATAAGTAGTTGTATTAGATAATTAACTAAAGTTAGGTTTAGTGGGCGTGGCCACTGCCCAAATTAGCTTATTGCACAAATTGTTAACAAATTTGTAAGACGTTAGTTGCCAAATTTTATGGACTTTTCCGTGTGTTGTGTTTGTTGTTGTTGTTGTTGCCGATTGTTGTTGTTGCTGCTGCTGATGTTGTTGTTGTTGTTGCTGAAACTGGCGCTGCTGCGACTGCCATTTTTGAGTATGCCATTTGAGTGCCCCTCGCGGCCAATAGATGGCGTTTTGCGCAGTGTTTCCCGCTTCGTCCGCTGTTCGCCGTATTCGCCAATTGTCACAGTGCCCAGACGCAAAGTGCGTCGTTGTTGTTGCTGTTGTTGTTGTTGTTGCTGACTACCATTTGTTGTTGTTGTTGTTGCATCATAGTCCGGCTGGGGCGTGGCAGGCGCACGCTGCATGCCGCCCACATTTATGCTCGGACTGCGCACCGGCGACAGCAGCAGCGCCGGCGACGTCGCAGTCGCAGTTGCCGTTGACGTCGGCGTCGCTGCTTTTCTGCTGCTGACGCCATTGGAAAGATTCAACTTGAGCTGCTGTTGTTGTTGTTGTTGCTTCTGTGGATTGGCAAACTGCGGCGGCTGCAAGTGAAAGAGCGAGAGAGAGAGAGAGAGAGAGAGATCAGTGTGAGTGTGACAACTATAGTATCCTTTGCATATTTATATCTAATAGATAATTTCGAGTCAACAGCCGTCTGGCGAAAAATGTCAACAAAATTTAATTAAAAAACAAATTAATGATTTTCAGGTAGTCGCACTAAAAATACCCTATGTCGTCAGTACATTCCAACCGAAAAATTTCATTAAGAGCTTAGATTTCGCTTTTTATTTTATTCTTTCGGTTCCGTTAACTGAACCAGTACAAGAAATCATCAAAAAAATGTTTTTAAAACGTAAGAAAATAAAAATTGTTTATCGGGATGAATCTAATTTTAGTCTTAAGTAACTTTTTTAAATGACAGCAGATTAGTATCTATGTTTTACCAAAAAACATCAAATAGTTTTTGGAAAAATCTACCTGAACCGTTTCGGTTTTCGGTTCTTGAAAAGAAATTTATTTCTAAATATGAAACGGTTAATTTTTATTAACGGTTTCGGTATAATGCCCTGCATTTGGTAGTGCCCGTACTTGCAAATATATATATACAGTTAGTCATGAAACTCGTTAAACTAAAAAAATAAAAATTATTTTTCAAAAAAAAAAAAAATCTTGTCATTTCTTTTTTTTGTCTTATATATTTTATTTAGTAGGCATAAATACTTTGTTTCTTCATTTTTTTTATTTTATACATATTTATTATTTAAAATGTTATGCCTATCACCGCAGAATATTGCACAAACCTATGACACCCTTTCTAGTGCCTTGTTACAGGATATAAAGAGCTACTGTAAGTCTCATCCACAACTTCTCCACAGTTTGTGATTATTTTGTGATGATGCAAGTTTCAAGTGTGTTCAACTAACAGATATCCTGTTTACATTTATCTTAGTGACAAATTCATTTTTGTTGATTGTTGAATAGTTAAATAAACAAAGCAGCTTTTACAGATATACCTGTATTTAAGGTATTTATGAAACAGCTATTCATCTTATCTTGTAATTTGTCGCTACTTACTTTTCTATCTCAAATTCTGCTAGAATTATCTAAAGCTTGTCTATTGCGGCTGTTTTACAAGTTAGTTAAAGTTTTAAGCTACATTAAATATGGTTTTTTTTTCAACTTACTACACACAAGTTTTGAACAACTTAAAGCTTACTTTGATGCAATTTTTTTCCTATCAGCAATTGCAACAATGTTCATTAAAGCTCATAAATTGGAAAAAGCTCCCAAAAGTTTACAAAAGCTCGAAGCTTACTTTTATTAATATTTTTTTCAGAAGCTACTGTTTAAGTGAAGCTTAAAGCTTACTTTGATGTACTTTTTTTACTATAAGTAATTGCAACAAAATTGATAAGGGCTTAAAGCTCATTTTGATTAATTCTTTGCGTATATTTTTCTTTGATTTGGCTTTTAATAATATTTAATATTTAGCCATACAAAATAGCAGAAATGTTCGCAAAGTTCATTAAAGCTCAGAGCTAACTTAAATTACATTTTTTTTGCTTGAAGTTGCTGTTTTCTTTGTAATAAAATTATAAGTACTGGAAAAAAAAATTAAAAGTCATTGCAACTAAGCTGATTAAAACTCAAAGTGACATTAAATTTATATTTAACTCTATTTTATATTTATCGTAAATGCTATATTTGTATCTTTTGCCACATATTTGGGGCAATTACTTACCGGCGGTGGCAATTCCGTCGATCCATTGGAATTGATATTGTTGTTGTTGTTGTTGCTGTTGGCGCCGTTAAGCATCGAAATGCGATTGCTTCCGTTGTTGTTACCAATATTGTTGTTACCAATTTTGTTGGTATTGTTGTTGCTGGTGTTGTTGTTGTTGCGATAACAACTATCATCGGGCATAAACGAAGTGCGTTTCAGCGTCTCGCCGCGTTCCTGCAATTAGAAAATAATTTGAAATTGAATATTAAATTGAAATTGATGTGCACAAATTTATTGGATCATAAATATAATAATTTAAAATATGAAATACAAAAACTTTAACCTTAAATTGTCAAAAAAAAAATATAAATTATAGTTGTCAAATAAACAACACAAATTATTAGACATAGAATAAATAAAATTAAATTGTCAATTGTCAAATATACGACACAAAATATAAAAATCGAATATATAACATTTTCTTTGTATCGTCAATATTTATAAACAAAAGCTTAATAATTTTGATAAAATCACTTTTTTGAACTTTTGTGGCTAATATAAAAAAGTTTCATTGCTCTAACTTTGAGTATAAATAGAAGAAATTAAATAAATGAAAAAATAAAAATAAAATGAATAAAAAATGAAAATAAAGTTGGTCTTGATTGATTGATTGCTGATTGATGGAGCGTTGAAAATAAATAAAAGAAGTAAATGAATAAATAAATAATATAAAAATAAATGAAAATAAAATTGGCCATGATTGATTGATCGATTGCTGATTGATGCAGTGTTAGGAATAAATAAATGATTAGCCATGATTGATTGATTGCTGATTGATGTAGTGTAAAAAGTAAACAAATAAGCAATAGAAATAAATAAATGCATAGTAAAAATTAAATATGAAAATGAATTTGGCCTTGATTGATTGCTGATTGATGTAACGTTAAGAAGAAATAAAAGGAAATAATGAATAAAAAAATTGATTGATTGATTGCTGATTGATGTAGCGTTAAGAACAAATAAATGAAATACATAATTGATGAAATGAAATTAAAGTTAGTCTTGATTGATTGCTGATTGATGTAGCGTTAAGAAGAAATAAAAGAAAAAAATGAATAAAAAAAATTGATTGATTGATTGCTGATTGATGTAGCGTTAAGAACAAATAAATGAAATACATAATTGATGAAATGAAATTAAAGTTAGTCTTGATTGATTGCTGATTGAAGTAGCGTTAAGAAGAAATAAAAGGAAAAAATGAATAAAAAAAATTAATTGATTGATTGCTGATTGATGTAGCGTTAAGAACAAATAAAAGAAATAAATAATTGATGAAATGAAAATAGAGTTGGCCTTGATTTCAAATGATTGATTGCTGATTGATGATTGTTTTGCTGTCTCTCTCTCTCACTGTCACTGTTTCTCTCTACCTGATATGTGGACATGGTGACCAATGGTCCTCCCATGCTAACAGGTCGCATGGTGGGCATTTCACTGCCACGCCCATCGACGCCACCTCCACCGCCCCCAACACCATTTTTGGCACGTAGCAAACTCATCACTTTGTATTCTCAGTTAACCGTTTTAATCTCAGTTCTCAGTTCTCTATACAGTTGGAGCTGTTGACGCTGTCGCGTTGTTTTTTAGACTGGACGCTTCGAGTGCGGCCAAAAAGCTGCCGAGTTGTTGGCAACAGAAAAAAGCGTCAACAGCTGATAAGATAACAAGCGGACAACAGCAACAACACATTCAGTTTCTCACTCCCTGTCTCTCTTCCTCTGTTCCTCTCTCTCTCTCTGCTTTGGCTTTATTTACTTTTGCTATTGTCTATCTCTGTGTGGTGATTCATTGTTTCAACGTTTGACAGCCACTAACCATTGTTGCCATTCATTGCCCAAAAATGGGGAAAAGCCAAGAAAAGTTAAGGTCACCAAAGAGACGAGACAAAGAGGGAAGAGAGAAGAGAAGAGTGCCTGTCTCTCTCACACACACCCAACACAACACAGATTTGTCATATCATCGGATTATTATGCAACAATTACGTTAAGGGCACGAGTAAGAACAGCTGCAGTTAGCACTGTTAACTCGACTGCCAAATGCCCAGTACACGAAAATAAATATAATACAAACATTTAAAAAACAAGTGGGAAAGGCTATAGTCGAGCGCCCGACTATAGAATACCCGTTACTTATTTTAATGAATTTTAAAATATTTTTATTGCATGCTTTTAGGCACTTATATTCCTTAAAAACTTTAATCAGCCATTACCACCTTTCTATTTGTCCGCTCTTGTTACGATTTAGTAGGATGATAGCTAATAACAGTAGTTAACGTTAATTATTAAAAAATTCATACTTCTGTTAGTCGAATTTCTCCATAACTCAAACAAAAATATTGGCACTTGCATTTGTAAGTCGAATTTTTCGGGGAAATCACCAATAAATTTCGTTTTATTTTTTTTTTTTGAAAACGCCTGAAAAACGTAGAGTGTTTATTTTTCAACTAGCAACTTTACAAGTGATGATCACTAACTAGAAGCTCTTTTTTTTTTTAGGAAATTATATAAAAAAAAATAATTTTCAAACACTTATTTCTGATTTTTAAAGTTCTGTTTAGCTTGATGAATAAGAGAAAATTTAAAAGTTTAAGTAAAAGTAAAAGTAATTTGAAGCGTATGCATTTTTGTACCTAATTTCTGACTTTTTTAGCTTTGTTTAACCTTAACGATAAAAAATTTAATAGCTCGCAATTTAAACGTATGAGCTATTAGTCTCTAGTTTCTGATTATTTTTTTGAGTAAGCTTGTAAGCTTACAAGATACAAAATAAACAAATTAAAAAGCTCACAATTTAACATGAATGAGTTTGTAGTTTCTTTTAAAGAACTAAAAAAAAAAATGCCCTAACTCGAAGTCTCCATAACTCGAACTTTTCGCCATGCATTTTTTTCTATAAATAATTCGAAAACAACAAGTTCTCAAAGCTTATCTTTTAAAATAATAATAGTGTTGATAAAATGCATTAAACACGTGAAAAACCATTTTTGAAAATGTCAACTTTTTCCATTTTTTCCCCCAAATAAAAACGCACGAATATCGCGTTCTTAATCTTGGAAATACCCTTATGTAAAACAAAATAATGATTAATTAAATTCAACGATATAAAGAATGTTTCTATATTATTAAAAAACAAAAAATTATGATAAAATATTAAATAGAAAAAGCAAAACCATTTTTTTTTTATTTTATTACATACTATAGTATTTGTTTTTTTTTATCCTTTCAGTTTAAATTTAAATGTTTTGTTTAATTTATAATAAATAAGTATCTATCATATTGGGTATCTGCAATTTTATTTTAAATTTTAATTTCCTTTTATTTAAAAAAAAAAGGCAACAAATCATTGCCAAAGTTACATTCTAATATACAGTTGAACTTCCCTAACTCGAACTTCTCTAACTCGAATTTCTCTGTAACTCGAACTAAATGAGTGGCAGTAAAATTAATAAACTTAGGAAAAAGAACTCTTTAACTCGAATATCTCCCTAACTCGAACTTTTTCTTTGGATAATGGTGATTCGAGTTAGGGAAGTTCGACTGTACATCAATTTATTATTGCTGCCTAGTACAGGGTATTTAGTAGTCGCGTATTTGACTTAATTGGCTTTTAAGCGGAAAAAGCAATTAAGTCATAAACGATTCTCTATTTTGTCACATTAGTTGTGACCGTACTTATAGCTTATACCCTATAAAAGTAAGCAGAGGGTATGCTTAAATTGTCTAAATGCATAAGGTAAGTTAAGTTGCAGATTTACATGTTTAAAAACCAACTAAACAATACAATTTTGCAGTTTATGGAATCTTTAAGCAACATTTAAGTTAGTTAAGAACTTACAGGGTATCTAACAGTCACTCAGTTGAAAACATCACTCATTTTTCATGCATTTTGTCAGCTGTTGAACTTAATTTCGTTTTGAGTTATGAATGCAAAGCCATTTCTGCTTTCCAATTACCATAAATCAAATTTCAAATTAGAGTTAAGCAAGAAAGAGACAGGGAGAGGGGTGCAAAAGGGACAGAGAATGAGGAAAGCTAGGGTATACCCCGTTAGATAAGACTCTTGACTATTGTGGGTCAATTTATTGGACGTTGAATTTGTTGGCTTATCGATCAGTTTCAAAAGTTGCATTTTTTAATTGGAGAATTTAAATACAGTAACACTTCCGTAACTCGAACTTCTATAACTCGAATTTCTTTCCAACTCGAGCTAAATGAGTGGCAGTAAAATTAATAAAATTAAATTAAAATTAATAAACTTAAAATTAATAAACTTATAAGTCAAATAATTCCAGTTAGGGAAGTTCGACTGTATTCTCTCTCTCTCTGTTCTAGTCGCTCCCTCTCGCTCTCTGTCTCTCTGTCTCTATTTCTTTATTCTTTTCCCTTCTCCCTCTCTTTAACTCATTCATTCACTTGTTTTGCCATCGTTCACTTGGCCACGCTAAGTGGCTAACAAATACTTCACATGGCTAACAACAATCGGGTAAACAACAACAAAACAAAGAAGAACAATAACAACAACAACAACAATTGCAGTTTGTCTCAGATCTATTGACCTTTGCAAATAGCCGCCACCAGCTGTTGCAACAATACGGCAACAACAGCTTCTAAAAGCTTAAGACTCGATTTCAAAATACCCGTCAAAATACTTTACAAACTTCAAACCAGCGGTGGGCACTAATGGGCTCTGGCAGCAAGCGGCTGCTCCCAACTTAATTTTTGCCTATAAGCAATGTATTATAATAAAATGAGTATTATTATAAAAAAAAAATGTAATTGTATTTGCAAGTTTTAAAGTTCAAAGGTATAAAAAATATTGCATATAACTGGGCGATCACCCTAATTAAAAATTTAAAACAAAGCACAATATTTTATTTAAACGATTTTGATATGAACATTCTAGACTTCTAATTAAAAAATTAATATTATTTACTGGTTTTATTAGAGAAATAAATAAACTTACTTTTTTACCTTACAAATTTCAATTAAAAAGGAATAAGATTATATGTATTTTTTTTAATAAAAATCAATAAATAATATATGTATTTTTTTTATAAAATAAAGAATTGTTTTTCAAGAAAACATGAAAATAAATTTAAAAAAAATATATAAAAATTATATGATTATATAATAGCGTTTTAAAATTTTTTATTAAGTCAAATTTGTGTTAAAAGTTGGCATCGTGTTTATATCCTGTGCCCATTGTTTTGGGATTAATGACAAAAAATAATGGAAACTATTATTTTTTAATTTGTACCTCAGCGATGTTTTTTAGCAAATTGCAAGAAAATTGCTTGCATTGTCAAAATGTCTGTCGTTTCTATTATTATTATCATCACTGTACATTTAAACTTTTTTTCTTTTTTTTTTTTAACTTATTGTTTATTTAATTATTCTGTTAGTACATTTCAACGAATCGAATATACCGTAGTATTAAAAGAGTGCCGGGTATAACAGCTGCTCACCTTGTGCTCGCTCTCATGGAACCCGTTCCTGAACATGCGCTGATGCGCTCGCTTAAATTCATCCATCAGCGCCGAGTGTTGATCTCCTCCGCCCCCACCCGCTGCACCACTTGATGCACCATTTGATGCACCACTTGCTGCACCACCATTTGCTGCACAATTGGCGCCTGTGTTGCTATTGTTGCGTTCACGTTTATGCGACACTTGTGCAACACTGCGGCTGCCAATGTGCGAACGTCCTTCACCTGCAACTCCAACTCCGACTTCAACTCCAGTTCCTGCTCCGATTCCTGATCCGATTCCTGATCCGCGACTCGTGTGGTTGTTGCGCTGCTGCACCAGTTGCAGCTTCTGCAAATTGAGATGAGAAAAAAAATATGTAGTTGGTGTTGCAGAAATGAATTTATTTCAGGAACTGCAAATAATAATTATTTGTTTTTTTTTTGTAATCAAAAAATTATTTACTTATAATAACTTTAAGACACCGAGAAAAATACCCATATTTATGCATTTTCACCATTATTAAAAAATTTTCAAGTTTTATAGATTTGTTCACAAAATAATGATTAATTTTAAGTTATACTTTATTTCTCAAAAAAATAATCATTAAAATCATAATAATTAAAATCATAATCAAAAAAATAAAACTTATGGAATAATCATTGTTTTATAAATATAACTTATGGAATAATCATTATTTCATGAATATTGTTTTTTTTGCTCAAAATTAAAATCCCTTTTGTAATTTTGACAAGGCCTAATTTGATGCTCAACACAAGAAATTGTATTTTTTAAAGGGATTATTATAATGGTTTGTCTCGGCTTATTGACTAGAAATATGTATCATTCTTGTCTTTATTCCCTAAGAAAAAATAGAAACTACAACATGAGTTTTATTTTGAGCAAAAAATAAAACTCATGAAATAATGATTAATCCAAAGGTTTTATTTTTTTGCTCAAAAAAAATGACTATTGGTTGAAAAATAAAGCATAACTCAAAATTTATTATTATTTTGTAAGCAAATCTAAAACTCATAAAATGAATAATCATTATTCCATAATTTTTATTTTTTTTTTTCTCAAAAATAATGATTATTGGTTGAGAAATAAAGTACAACTTAAAATTTAGCATTATTTTGTAAGCAAATCTATAAAACTTGAAATAAATCATTATTTCAAGATTTTTTTAATAACACTTACAACGGAGGCCAAAAGTATTTTGGCACCCTTTAAAGAAAGTTTTAGGCAAATTTACAACTTTCTTCCAGTAAAGTTTGGTATCAATGGAAAGGTCTTTGGAATTCCTTTCGAATGATATAATACTTTCCTTAACCCATTATGTACCCATTGAAATTTTCGAGTACTTGTAAAAGTCAACTTTTTCAACTTTTTTCTTCGATTTTTTAAAAACAATGCTTTGATGCAAAAACTTTCTTTAAAAAATTTAAACAGTAACTGCAAAAAAAAAAAAATTGTCATTTATCTCTTTGCTAGTATTTTTTAAATTTTTTGAAAATTTCGAAAAAGTCACTTTTTGCATGAAAATGAGGATTACGGTCGCTGATAACACTAGTTTACAGCCAAAATGCAAAGTGAACCAAAGTATTTTTTTCTTCTAAACACGAAAATGGACATTGGCCGAACAAGAACTTAAATTAAAGGTGAGTTATTTCTCTTCAACTTTTGTCCATAAAGTATTAAGATCGGTTTAGCAGTTCAGGTGCTAGCGATTTTAATAAGTTCAAAAATCGGCGTTTTTTTGCTATTTTTTGAGTTTTAAAGCTAACATATCGTCCTGGAAAAAATAGAAATCATAAGGATAAAATTATTTTTTTTGGTTTATCGTAAAGCTGATACTGCTCCAAAGATAAAAATGTATTATTCATTAAAATCCATTGCCAGATGGCGAAGTATTTCATATTTCAGTGAAAGACCAAAAATCGGCTGTTTTCGAAATATTCGAAATTGAAAGACCGAAAATCGGCTGTTTTTAGATTTTCACGTTTTTTCTTTATTTATGTTAACAGCTAATGAATGTTATGTTAACATAAATAAAGAAAAAACGTGAAAATCTAAAAACAGCCGATTTTCGGTCTTTCAATTTCGAATATTTCGAAAACGCTTCCATGAAAAAAAGGCCAATGTCCATAAGAAATAAATACTTTGGTTCACTTTGCAAAAAAAAAATTGTATTTTGTAAACTAGTGTAATAAGCTCACCTCTTTGCGCTTCTTGAGCTCCTCGTTTATGGCACTGGAGAGGCTGCTGTTGTTGTTGTTGTTGTTGTTGTTGCTGCTGTTGTTGTTGTTGTTGTTGCTGCTGTTGTTGTTGCTGTTTAGCGGTGCTGCTGGCGGTGGTGGTGCTGTTGCTGTGGCTGCTCGTCGTATTGTGGTGCTGCGACTGATCGACGGCTCCTCCTGACTGCAGTGGGAGTGGGAGTGCGAGTGGGAGGAGGCAGAGTGGGCAGAGTGGGCGGAAGCGGAAGCGGATGCGATGTACGTGTTGTTGATGGAGGTGCCGTTCTCGGTCAGCTTGATAATCGTCTTGTTGAGCTGCTGCTTGAGCGTGGCCGCCATGGCGAGTGGCGCCTCCTCGCGCACCGCCGTCAATCGCTTGGACTTGGCGTCCGCCCAGCAGGGACTCTGATCGCCCGTCACCGAGCTGGCGGAGCTGTTGTAACCACTGGATTCGCCCGGGAACAGATCACAGCCCGCCGCGGTGCGCACAATCATGTCCAGCTTGCTGGAGCCCTTCATTACGGCGACTGCCTCGCTGAACAGCACGTCCGAAAAGTCGATGCTGTTGACGCTGAGGATCTGATCGCCTGGCCGCAAACCCGCCTCGCGGGCCACACTCCGCTCCTTGGTGAACTGCACGAAGATGCCGGGCTTCCACTCCGGCCCCTTGCAGATGCCCAAGCCCAGTTTGGTGCGCGGCGCCACATGCAGCACCACATTGATGTCCCGACTTAGATTCGCATTCCGTCGCTCTCTTTCCCGCTCCCTCTCCCGCTCCCTTTCGCGGTCCACCTTGAAGGAGCTCTCCGAGGGCGTGCCGCTCACGCTGGGCAACTTCACCACGTTCCAGGACAGACGCTCATCCGGCTGACTGCAATTGGCAAAGAGATTGATTTGATTAATATTAAAAAAAACAAATTAAATGCTACCATTAGAAATGCTAGTCTTTGAGGCACTAGAACCAGTTGAGAATTCTAAGTCGCAAAGTGTAAAAATAGCTGTAAAGCTGATCTAGCCCTCTGTGTGTAGTTGTTGTTGCTCTTATTGTGTTGAATATTCAAAAACTGCTTAATAAAAGTAAAATTTACGAAGTTACTATGTTTTATGGATATTATAAAAATCAACATTACTAATTATGTATATATATTATTTTTTTTTGGTAATCACAATTAATTTTTAGGTATAATTTATAAAGCAAAATTCTGTCTTTGCAAAAAAATTCTCTGAATTTTTAGATAATTCGATTCAAAATTCTTTGAAATCAAATTCATTTTATTAATACTTAGGGAACATTTATTTTATTTTCTAACATAAATTTTTGTTATTCAAAAATGTCAAATGACAAAAGAATTCGGTTTATCAGCAACTGAATAAATTATTATTAATTTATTAAATGAACTCAATAAATATGTTAATTTAAAAAAAAATTTAAATTTATAAATACATAGTATTAAACTTATAAAAATGCACAAATATAATAAACTGGAGTTGAATATTTAAATTAAATACATTTTCTACAGTCATATTTCTTATAAAAAAAACTCGAAAATTGGATTTAAATTTAGTGCATACGCATATTTATTCACCGCAGTTGGAATAGGAAGATGTTGTACAATTACTTGGGGACTCTCTTTTTAGGTGTAGGTTTAACAGGTCGTGTCTGGATTAGATTCTCTGGTGGTTTCCAGCTGCCTCTAATCTGGGCCTCAATCATTGCCTTGGCTTGATAATTCTCATACATGTCGTAGGCCCTTTTGAAGAGCTTCGTTTGGAAGCCAACTGAAATGGCTATGAAGGCACTCAGGATCATCAGCCATGTATTGAGAGCGATGAGTTTGGCAGAGTCCGTATCGAAGAGAGCACCGACGAGATGTGCACTCTGCATTTCCACATAGCCCCAAATGAAAACCACGCCCAATTCCAACAGGAGCAGCGACGCCAACAACTCCATGAAGAACTTGCAGAATTGGGGAATGTGGCTCCAATGTTGGGGTATGAATTGCATTTCGTAGAACATGTAGAGTATCGACAGGTACACTACATAACTGGCTGTCTTTGAAGCCTCCGCACATGTGTCTTCCGTCTGATGTATGAAAATAGTTGTGCCGAAATTCAAATGGATTACAAAAGTGGCAAATATGGCTAGAATGCCCGCCATTTTCAGTTGCTAAAGATGGAAACTGTTAACTGGATATGCTTAAAGACGGATTATCAAATGCACTTACTTTAAAAAAAAAATTATTTATAGTTAAAATAACTGAAATGTGAATAAATTTTCAGGTCTGTGGATTTCTGATTAATGAGAATAACTGAATTTTTGGGGCTCAGGCAATAGAAATGTGAATGAGTTTAAAGTCTACGACAATCTGATTTAAAAAGACAATCGATCAAACTACTTATGTGTCTGCATGTAAATTCGTTGATTCAGAGAACACTTAATTATCATCAAAACAATTATGGTAATATATAATAAATTGACACTGAAGTATGTCTATGTGTATAATTTTATTTTTAAATTTCTCTGTCACTTCTCGCATAAATAAAGGTTATCAAGCTTATATTATATAATTGCTTAGATTCACTCTCAATTTTATAAATTTGATTTACAATTTTAAAATTGGAATATGAAAACTGTAAAAATACTAAAAAGTATTTTTAGCAGGGACCGTAACCATAATGAGTTATTTTATAAAAATTACATAGTTATGATTATTTTAATAGTTTTAAGGATTTATTTCATGATTAATCTTGACCGAAAAAATAAAACTCACAAATAATCATTATTAAGAATTTTTTTTTTTTTACTCAAAATAAAACTCACTTTAAAAAAAGTTTACGTATTGATTATGATTTTGATAATGATGAAAATCGATAAAAATTTCTCGATTAATTGTCCAAAAATTATTATCGTGTTAAAGTGGATGTGTGTCGATTTTATTTATTTATTTTTTTAGTTGTTGAAAGAAAACGAATAAGAAAATAATACTTATTTATTATTCAACAATTGAAATAATAATAAGATAATCTTTATCAAGAAATATTGATAATTATAGTACTTTTTTGTTATTCAATAAAAATAGTTGTCAATAAATAATAATAATCAAATAATAATTTAAATGATTAAATGTATAATCTACTAAATTAAATTTAAATATAAAAATTGTTATTTTAATTTTATATTGTTATTATTATAAATTGTAAAATATAGGAGGCAGTACTTACTCCTTGACTGGCAGCATGCCCACTCCCCGAACCTTGAGCGTCACCCGATCCTGGCCAGCCACCAGCTGGATGAACTCCTTGTGCACCGCATCCTCCAGTCGATAGCCGTTGATGCGCAAGATTTGATCGCCAATCTGATGGGTAGAAAGAGAAGGAGCAGCAACGAAGGGCGAGAGAAGAGACAGAGAGAATGAAAGTCAAAGTCAGTTGAGAATTGAGTGTTTCGGCCAGGAACCGTAACGATTATAATTGGTCAGATATAAATTATTAATTAAAAGCTATTTGCTGATTATTATCAAAAAAATTACAGTTGAACTTCCCTAATTCGAACTTCTCTAACTCGAATTTCTCTGTAACTCGAACTAAATGAGTGGCAGTAAAATTAATAATCTTAGGAAAAAGAACTCTATAACTCGAATATCGCCCTAACTCGAACCTTTTTTTTTTGGAAAATGGTGATTCGAGTTAGGGAAGTTCGACTGTAAATGAAAACTCTTATTTTTCAATCTAAATAAAACAATTATAAAATAATAATTAAATTTCAAATTTTATATAAAAATTATAATTTAACTTCTATTTTAAATTTTTATTCTAACAATTGAAAATAATTATTATTATTTATTAATTTTTATTATGAAAATTGAAAATAAGAATTATTCTTCAATTTTTATTATAAAAGTTGAAAATTAAAAATTGACTGTGGCGTCTTAGGCCATAGGCATAATATTTTATATTGCATATTTATACCTAATAATTATATAAAAAAAAAAATTGACTGTAAATGTTTTTCGAATTGGAAGGCGTATTTCCTACAGTGACACGTATGTATATACAAAGCCATAGCCAACGAGAGTCGGAAGAATAAGAAGAATAATTCTTATTTTCAATTTTTATAATAAAAAATGAAAAATAATTTTTATTATAAAAATACTAATATAATAAAAATTTATAAATAACTTTTATTTTCAATTTCTAAATAAAAAATTGAAAAATAATTTTTATTTTAATTTTTTATAATATTTTATATTATTTTAAATTTGTATAATAAAAATTGAAAAATAACTTTATTTTCAATTTCTAAATTGAAAATTGAAAAATAATTTTAATTTTCATTTTTTATAATACAAATTAAAAAATAACTTTTATTATTAATTTTTATAATAAAAATTGAAAAATAATTTTTATTCTCTAATTATTTGCGGTCCCTGGTTTCGGCGTATTAACACAACACGTAGTGTTTAATGCGTGACCCACTGAACCACTGAACCACTGCACCACTTACCCGCAAACCCTTCAGCTGCGCCTCGCCGCCCTGCTCCACGTGCGAGACAAAGAACCCGATGCCATGCTCCTTGCCCCCCCGCACCGCGAATCCATAGGCGGCACTGCGCTCCGGCACCACCAGCAGTCGCCGCTGATGGGGACGCAGCAAACGCACCACGCGGATCCGAGTGGACGACGGCATCGCGCACCACGAGGAGGCGGCGGTGGTGGTCAGTGTCATCACGTCGCTCGAGGCGGAGCTCGTCGTGCTGCCCGATCCCGATCCCGATCCCGATGCGGATCCCTCCGTGGATGTCGACGACATCATCATCATCCTTCTCTCTCCTTATTTAGTTATTTACGTTCTTAAAGATGTCTTGGAGTCTCAGGCGCAACTGTACACAGAAAGAGGGAATAAAAGAGAGCAGGTAAATTGTGAGTTGTTCAATAATACACTGAGAGAAACAAGTCAAGACAATGAAAGAGAGTTGAGAATGTTAAGACGTGAGATGCGTGACAAGTGCTTGAATTTTGCAAAAGAAACTGAAGCACACGAAATGCGGAAGAAAGTCAAAAATGTCAGTACAGATACCCTGTTTTTTTTTAATTGAACAGAAACGGCATTTCAACACAATAACTAAAAAGAACAACAACCCACAAAGGGCTAGATCAGCTTTACAGCTATTTTGTCACCTTTGCTACTTAGAATTCTCAACTGGTTCTAGCATCTCGAAGATGACATTAGGCTTGGATCAATAAATGTGTTTTGTGTGTCTAGTTATAATTAATACATATCATATTATTTATCGATATTTTTGTATTCCGCTTTACTTTCATTGGTTAGAAAAGTCTTTTAAAATTTGTCGACAGAAAACCACTCAATACTTATAACAACTGCGGAAAACAAAATTTTAATTAAGCTGTTAAATAATATTTTACCCAACAACTTTAGCGTTTTTAATTTACTTGACTATCGATAAAAACCCACTTTTAATACTTTAATGAACAAAGTTCGATTTTACCACCGAAGCATTAGATAAAATACTCATCATAAAAAATGTAATTCCCCAAAATGAATATGAAAATGAATATATGTTATGCCAAATACATAAAGTGCATTTTATAACAAGTAAATAAAAGTTTTACTTGAAAACATCCAAGTTCGTGTTTTGCGCAAGTTAGACAAATATTAAAAAAATTTAAAGTAAATAAACTTTTAACTTATCGTGACAATTTTTCTATTTTTGCAGCTATTTTTAGTAACTGCATTTCACAATGTCACGCTCTAAGATAAAGAAAGAATGATGTGAAAGTAAAATACAAAAAAGAAAGAAGTGCAGTGCAAAGAACAAATAATAAGATGTTGTTTATTGTATAATAAATTGTTATATTTAGCGTGTGTGGGGTTATATGTAGTTAATAGTTATCTTATAAAAAAAACCTCTTTACTCTAAATTTCTGACACCCAATTTTGTGTCATTAAATTTTACATATGAATAATTTAAAAAAAATCGTTAGTTTCTTTTTTTCTAAAATCGCCTAAATGTGTGGTAAAAAATACATTCATTCAAAAATTTAAGATTCATTTAAAATTTTTAACGCGTTGATACAAACACACAACTTATTTATTATTTGTTATTTTGTCTTCTGAAATTTAAAGCTAATGCTCCCTAAATCCCTAGATTTTAGAAAAGTTATATATAATTATTGATTGGAGTTTTAATTGTTTAAAAAATGGTCTAATTTGAGTTGTTTACAACTGAGTTACTTTTATTTACCAATAGTTGTAGTTACATCTTGGCCATCATTATCATTATCGAGATGACAACTGAAAACCTTGAGGTTACTATTTATGTAGTTTAATTATCATCCAAAATATAATCATCATGTCTTCAAAGTCGAAGGTCAGGTCAAGTGGAATCGTTAGTTAGTTGAAGGGTTTAGTAAGGTTTAATCTGCTTATAATAAGTCTGTTCATTGCATGAACAATTAGTCATAGCCTCAATATCTAAAAATACAAATACCTAAAGGGTATTTTTTTTTCAAAACAAATAAAACTTGAACTTGCAATTCAATTTTGAAATTGGGTCGCACGCATCGAATGAGGCGACGTTTTGTTTTTTATATATTTTGTTGTTTTCTTGTTCGGTTTTGGCTGCTTTCACGGCAACAACAACAGTAACAACAACCACTAGCATAACAATAACAATAACAACAACAACAACAACAACTGGCACCAGCATAACAACAACTGTAACAACAACAACTTGTTGCTGCGTTTCGCATTCGCTGCATAATTTCACTTTTCTTTTTCACGTAATTCTACGCTTCACTTGCAGCAAAAAAGCAACAACAACAACAACTTCCAACAACCAACAACAACAACATTAATAACAACTACCGACAATCGACAACCAAACAAGACGACTGAAAATTATAGAAATTTATTATTGAAATTATGCGCAATTTAATTTTGAGTTTTCTTTTGCAATCTTTTATCTTTTCCAGTTTTAGACGTCAGATATATATTTAGGCATTTTTTTTTTAGCTTTATTTGAGTACAAAATTTCAGTCATTTTTCCAAAATTTATCACAAATATTAAAGGCATATTTCCAGCTAGATTCTTATATATATTTTGGTCATAATTCAAGTCATATTCCAGCAGTTTTTTCCAATCAGGTCATCAGTTACATATATTTCCCAAAAGTAGTTCCAATAAAATGTCCAATTATATTCCATTCAATTCCAATTTGATTTTTAGCAGTATTTCCAGTCAAGTTATCAATGATATTTCCGCTATATTCCAGTCACATTTCCATTAAAATTTGTTAATTAATACTTTTTCTATTTTTCTATGAATTTTAATTTCACTTATTCGTCATATTTCTAGTCACATTCCAGTATTTTATTCAATGAGATCTTAAGTTATATTTCAGTCTAATTTATATTTATAATTTTTCTAAAATCCACTAAGATTTTCAATCATATTCCCGTCATATTCCAGTCACATTTTCACTAAATTATATCTATAAATATGTTTTTCTTCTCTCTAATAAAATTTTTGATTCCAGTCATATTTCCAGTCACATTTCAGCGATTTTAAGTTGTATTCCAATCTTACTTATAAATATCTATACATTTTTGAAATTCCACTAAAAGTTTTAACTATATTTCTATCTTTATCCCATTTAATTTTTAGACGCATTTCCAGTAAAACTTCCAATCATATTCCCGTCATGTTCCAGTCACATTTTCGCTAAGATTTCCATAAAAATGCTTTACGTTATTAGTTAATATAATTTGTTTGCCCATTTCTCTTTGAATTTGAAGTGCATTAATTTGCAATTTCAAATCGAATCGTACTCTCGTTTCCAGTCACATTTCCACTCACATTCCAGTCATTAGATTCCCTTCAATCCATTCATCACAGTGCAGTTTATGATTTACAACGTATTTATTAACTACTTATTTGTGTAGCTCGATAAATCATTGAGCGTTCAAATCTTTCATAATGCCATTTCCAAATGGAAGCAAAATGGGCAAAAAGTTCATGCCACTTACGACCCGAAAAACATAACTTGCAACTCCAACCAAGAGAGTGAAATAACGAAAGACAACAACATTCAAAAAAAGTCTTGAGCAATCAAATTGAAGGGCGTCAAGGGGGTCGGAGTGGGCAGAGGGGAGAGGGGTGTGTGGCGCCACTAAATGATGATAAATATGTGGCGGAAAATTGTTTTGAAATATTCCAAATAAAGTCGAGGAGGCAACAGCAAGTTGCAAACATATTTGATATTTTGATCTGGGACTATTATGAAAGATTAAAAATATTATGTAACTTTAGTTTAAATATAGAGACAAGTTCAAGTGATCTACTTACAATTCGGATTCAGTTTGTAGTCGGATATAATTATTTAATTTTAATTATTTAATGTTCACAAAAATCTCTAAACTTCTTATAAATTCCCCTTCGTAATCGATTTAAGGGGGCAACCAGTTTAGATGGTTAAAAAAAATCGATTTTTGCTTTGTTTGTTGCACAATTTGATAGTACAACTATTCCAGAATATATAGCTTAAGTTTTAGCATGAAATTCCAAAGATGTGAGCAATAACTTTTTTTCAAATGTGTTGCTTTTTTTTTAAACGACTTTTTTTCAACTTGCGACAATTTTAACTCGAAAAGTTAGTGACGAATCAATCTGAAAATGTATGTGAATATTCTTTATTCAAGCACGAAAAATTTAAACCAAATGTCTGAAATTATATTATCAATAAAAATATAGTTTTTTATGCAAGAAAGTTAAAAAAAAATGATATAAAACATGACACTTTGTTCCAACACCTTCAAAGCATTCAACTTTCAACCTTTTTTTGTCTTAATGTTGTTCATATAATTAGAAAATATGTTACTAACGTAGGAGAAAATAAGTTTATGATTTCGGTTCAAAGCTGCAAATTTTATTTCTATCATCAATAGACAACAGTCTTTCAGTTCGCTACTTCCTGCCACAATAACTTTGAAAACATTTCAATGTGTAGTTCTAAATAGGAATAAAGTATTCTTGAAGCTTTAAAGAATTCCAATTATTGTTTATCAGTTAAAAACAAAATCATAAAAAAGACTCGATTTTCGGTCCCTGTAAAAGTGTTTCTTGTGTCTATAATTTGTTCCAGCACTGCATGCATCTTTATTTTAGCGCTTGCAGTGCACAGAGAATTTACTGAGAGTCGATAAATAATCGATGACGATAACAATAGATAAAAGCGCCACATGACAGCCGCCGTCAAGCTGCTTGATTGCCAGACATTCCATTCCCGACAATTCCAGACAATCCTGACTTTGGCCTTTCATCATCAGCATCATCATCATCATCAGCATCCGTCAATCATGAACCGTCATTCACTTCCGTTGTTGCTGTTATTGTTGTCGGCATCTTTGATACGTTGTTCATTCATTTCATGGCATTGAGACAATTTCAAAACAGATTCATGAGCTTTAAGCTAATCATTGCTGCTCATGATAATCGGCAATCAGAGATGTTACAATTTAAAGAGTCACAAAAAAAGAAAGGAAAATAAAAGAAAAGAAAAGAAGGAGGAGAAATTACATTTCTTTTGACCTTTCACCTGCCCACAACATACAATTTTTTGTCAACTGTTTTTCAACTTGACTTGGCAATTAGTTCTAATCACTCTCAACTTCCGGTCACGCCCACTTTTCACTTACTGGACATTTGCAATTGTTTTTTTTTTTTCGCTTGGCTTTTCAATTGTCGTTTGTTGCTGTTGTTTTTGGTTGTTGTTTTGACCACAACAACTGCTGTCACGGCTGATGATTTTAATTTATCCAAATTAAAGTTGAAATTTCCATAGAAGTCGTTAACGCGTCTCTTTTTTTCTTCTTTATTTATTTGCTGGTTTTATTTTTTTTTTTTTTGGTCAAAAGAAATTGTTAAAGAAACAAAAACTAATTTTATTACAAGTAATTTTTATGCGTTGCGTGTTTTTTCGTTGTTCTTCTGTTGTCAGTTCTGCTTCTTCTTGTTGCTTGTTGCTGCTGCTGTTGTTGTTGTTGATTTTATTTTAATTTTTCATGTTCGCTTGCTGCTCTTTAAAAAAGGCGGTTGTAATTATATTTTGCCGGTTGCTTTTTTTAATCGTGACTTTCTCTGTGTATCATAATAATAATCATATGTTGTTGTCCGTTGTTTTTAGTGTTCGTTGTTGCTGTAGTTGCTGTTGTTGTTGCACATTTGCCCAGCATCCTCATAAAAACTGTAACTCCAACAACAGCCCAACCCAAAAGGCATTCCAATTCATTTCAATCATCAGTTTTCTTTACTCACGTAGTATTTAACTAGTTCTCAATGTTGTTGTTGTTGTTGTTGTTGCTGTGCGTGACATGCGCTTTAAGCATTTGGATTTTAGTGTCACATTCAAAATATTTGAGACGAATCACACCAGAAATTTCACTTTAATTTAAAATTGAGGCAATTTATTATTTCAATTGTCGCGTTATGTTAATAACAGCAGCTCAACATGCGAGCGCAATGTTAAACAACTTTAACATATTGCGAAAAAATAAATTTTAGCATCTCCCTTCTCGAGTTATGTTATGTCGAGTTATTTAACATAATGCAATAATGCTAAAAAAAAAATGCTTAACATGAAATTTCTCCAGTTTATGTTAATAACAGCAGCTTAACATGACAAAGTAATGTTATTCAACTTAACATAATGTGAAAATGCTAAAAAGAATACTTAACGTAAACTTTAATAAATCGTTTTTTGATTTTTCTTAATAACAGCAGCTTAACATGACAGCAAAATGTTACACAATTTTAGCATAATGCGAAAATGCTAAAAAGAATGCGTAAAATAGCATAACAGAGTGCTTACAGTCGAAAACATGCACCGCATTTGTGGCATACGAAATCTATTAAATATATACAGTGAATAAATCTAGTTGCCACTAAATGTGGCAAGTGCAAGTTGATGCAACACAAGCAAACAAAAATTTGTGGTTAAAACACAAATCATATCAAATCAAAACACAGTCAGTGTGTGAAGCTTGTTGCCACAAAATGTGGCAAGTACAACCACAAAATGCAAGACAAAGAAAAATTATATATTGCACAGCAATAATTGAATAAAGCTTGTTGCCACAAAATGAGGCAAGTGCCACATGCAACAGCACACATAATCATGGGCATTACAAATTCTCGGTATAATAAGACCGATCTCAAAAAAATACAAAGAGCAAACAAAACTGGTTGCCACAAATTGTGGCAGGCATGAAAGAATGACGACTTATCAAAAAGTATAATCACAGCCTATTAAGTGGCAAATGCCCCCGCCCTCCATCTGTTAATGAGACAAGTGTTCTTCATGTGTTGCCAAGTTCGTTGCCTAAGTCATTTGATGCGCACATATGCCAAGTTATCAAGTTCGTTGCCTAAGTCATTTGTATGCGAACAAAAATTCAACATGTTGATTTTAATTATTTTTATGAGCGAATGTAACAAGCAGCGAGGGCATTTTTTAATTGCCACATCATAAAAAAATGTGGCAACAACAATTGAAATATTTTTTTATTATTTTTGCATTTTATTATTCAATGTAGATAATTTTAATATTTGATTTTGTGTCGTGAGAGACAAAAGAAATTGCCATAAATAAAAGAGAAATTTTGTTTGTTTGCGCAAAAACGACAATTGTCGAATTATCAGACATACGTGAGTGTGTGTGTGTATGTGTGTGTGAAAGATGCGCACCTGCAACCTGCCACAGGCTGTGTGGCAAGGCAATCGCAGCTTTTACTTCCGACTGAGACACAGCACATTTAACCAATCAGGCACAAACCAAAGAAACAAACAAACAAATAAACGCACGACTAACCAACAACGTGACAAATTGTCGAATTTACAGATACCTCCATTTGCCTGCCCCCACCACCCTTCCCAACTTGCCACATAATACAGACAGCGGCAGCATGTAGCATTTTTCTGGTGAAATTTTATTTTCGGCTGACTTTATCGGCAATGTCAACGTGGGTTATGCCACAAGCCAAGCAAATAAAAAGACACACACAGACAGATGGACACGAGGAGGATGCAACATAATCGTGGCAAAAAATAAAAAGAAGCAGACGCTTCATTTGTGGCAAGGAAGCGACAACAACTGTGCACACTGGTTCCGCTTGCATGAAGCCGTGGTCAAAAATACTTCTAATGCTCTTCAAAAATTATGTTAAAATGTGGTGTTATTTAAAATATGATGTGACGCTTAAAAAAAAAAAAAGAATCATACACCCTTCCAGATAAAATAGTCGAAAATTTATTAACGAAAAGGTAAATAAATATTTTTATGATTTCAAATTAAAAAGCTTATAAAACACATATAAAACAAAGAAAATAAATAAAAAATATTATAGAGAATTACCAATTCCTGTAATTTCGAAACTCAAAGCTGCATTGAAAAAATAATTCTCTGCGATATTTGTTTCGTAAGACGATTTTCTACCTCTATCTTTGGGTTTTTGCCACTAATATACCCATTTTTTTCTCGTAATTTTGTCTGAATTTTCTCAAGTGGTTCAGGTTATGTTCTGC
This sequence comes from Drosophila quinaria, assembly GCA_035047525.1. Classification (NCBI taxonomy): domain Eukaryota; kingdom Metazoa; phylum Arthropoda; class Insecta; order Diptera; family Drosophilidae; genus Drosophila; species Drosophila quinaria. The sequence goes on from JAWNPO010000455.1 coordinate 35,503,791, forward strand.
TAATTTTACCACAAATTGGCAGCTAAATGTTAACATTTAAGCAACTAAAAAGTTTAACTAATACTAAAAAAAAAGTTGTATTGGAGAATTAAGGGGGGTTCATATTGAAAACTTTACGTAAAAATTGTTAACATATACGAACGGAGACACTGACAAAACCAGCGTTTTATTTAATAAACAAGCAATTTTAAAATCAAGAATTATCAAACCAAGAATTATTAAATTTAATACCTTTGATTTCAATATTCATATGCAAAAAAAATATGGTTTTTGTGGGAAATAGTTTTAACTGATTTGGTAATAATATTTTAAATTTGATATTTTGCATTTTTGGCCTCTGACGGATCCACTGTGCGACAGTGGCAACTAACATAGACAGGCTGCTCCTTCTCCTTACCTTCTCTCCTTCTTTCTTCTGCTTCTCTCCTTCCTTCTTTCTCCTTGTCTGTCTGGCCAAGAGAGAAAGCTGCCTGCAGTCACTTTTACTCGATAATGTTGCATGTTGCATGTGCCTCATTTTAATTGCAGAACACAGCCTGGGAGCGTCCTGTGTCCCGTGTGCCACATTTTGACTTTTGTTTTCTGATTATTTTCGTAATTATTTCATATTATTTATTTTTTGGTAATCGCGGCTTTCACCTTCAACCAATTAGAGCCGACTTGGCTAATACTTATGCAACGCGCTGGGCTTGCAACCCCCCAAAAAATTACTGGGCAACACTTGCAACCACAAATAAATAAAAACAAGAGAAATATTCGAGTGCACTCGACAGTAATATACCCTGGGTTCAGTTCTCGGCACACCGAAGATTTGATGCCCATGCAATTGTCATACTAATCTTTAATGATTGTTCTATCGTTTCTGTGGCAGCTATATAAAAGAGTGTATAAAGCAATATGCACGGTATATAATTATTAATTAATTTATTAACTAATACAGGAATCGAACCCACGATTCACGAGCGCGAATCTCTAGCATTAGACTAATGAACCGATTTAGTTATCCTTGGCAAATTCTGTATACCTGAATTCAGAAAGACAATCCAAATAAACGAGAAATATTAATATTAAATAAGGTGTTGTCAGTTTTTGATACGTTACGTTTCCTATTATAGGAAGCTTTCATTCCAAATTCGGTGTAACTAGCTCTCACAATCTCTGAGATCCTTTCGTTTATGCGGGCAGACTGGGCAATTGATGCTGATCGAGTACATATTTACTTTATGGGTACACAGAAAAAAAAATCCGGGATATTTAACACGAATTCAATCCGAAACGATGTCAGACGTGAGGTAATCTTGGATTTTCTTAAACCAGGTATGAAATACTTGATTTTTTCAATCTCGAATTCAATCATGAAATTGTGTAATTCAGGCTAAAAAATCTTTATAAATTAAAATTCTATTTTTTTTTACTTTTTTTAATTTTTTAAAAAAAAATTTTTTTTTTTAATTTTTTTTTTAACTATTTTGAAATTTTTTGTTTAAATTTTTTTTACAATTTTTTTAACATTTTTTTGTATACTGCTTTATCCTGAACACATACTTAAAATATCCATACTTAAATTAAGTATTTTATACTTGATTTTAGAATGTTTTTTTTTTTCTGTGTACTGCCACGCCTCCTTCTGCCCGTTACATACTTATGACGAGCTTAATATACCCGCCCAGGGTATACAAAAATTAAGTAAGCACAGCGAGATCCAAATTGGCAGTTTAAATGCCGCTCTGCCTCTCATATGTGGCAATGGGGCAGCAACACAGGCAGCACAGTCAACACTCGAGTGAAACGACAGCAGCAACAATTTGAAGCGCTTCAAATCATATGACAAAGTGGGGAAAAAGGCAGGAGGAAAAGACGGAGAAGGGGATTTAAATTTGCGTGCAGATTTAAGTTACAAACATCTCCATCTCCATCTTCATTTTCATTTTCATTTACATCTGCAGCTCAGAGTCGTCTGTCTTTCTGATCGCTGACTGATTGCCTTTTGTTGTTGCGTCAGTCAAATTACAGGTGAAATATGCCCAGGTGGAGGGAATGAATTGAAGTTGAAGAGGCAGCCACCCCCACACTCTCAATGTGGCGCCCATTTGTGGCACATCTCGCAAATATTACACTCAACAAAAATTGCCAATAAAATTATATTTAATAAAATTACAGCTGTGAACTTCCATAACGCGTACTTTAATTTTAAAACACGAATAGAATTGAATAAAAATAAATTTAAAAAAATAATAATAAGTCGAAGTCTCTACAATTCAAACTTTTTCTTTGAATAATGATGGTTCGAGTTAAGGAACTTGGACTGTAATTATTATATTGTATATTAGTTTTACAAATATTTCCTTATAAAGTAACGCACTAGTCAATATATTCATATATTTTTATTAAACTATTGTTCAATTTTTGAAGTTATTAATTTAATATATGTATTGATGTAGACTTATATAATTATTATTTACATTATTTCGTATTTATTAATTTTTTTCATTTAATTGTTTACTTTTTTTAATTTTTTTTCTTGTTATTGCCATTAAAATTTATTTTATGAACCTCTCAAAAATAGTTTTCTTCAATATAATCCTAATACAGTTAGATCATAAATATTATAACTCTAAAAGAACATTACTGCAAATTCAATATTCCTTTCACATTTTGGCATTTTTTTCTGATTTCTTAAATCAATAAAGTTTTCAAATACAACAAATGCGTATGTATTTTGTAAATTATGCGTTCGTTTAAAAAGTCTTTTAAATTTGCCTCATAAATCTTTAGAGAACATTCGGTTTAAATTTGATTTGAGTTTTCTACTCAAGTCATTGATTAATAAAATATCGTTTTCCTTTTAAAATTATTTCGATTGTCTAACAGAATCATTAATTAAACCTAAATATTGTAAGAGTTTTAGTAATGTATGAAATGCATTTAGATATAAGAAAAATAAAAAAAATTTAAAGTCCGTTTTTTCAAACATAAATTATTAAGAAATTAATAAATTAAATAAAGGTAAAATAACTATAATAGCACAAGTCATTTTTCAGACATTCAGAAAATTTTTAAAATGTTTAAATATAAGTTATGAAGAAGTTTAATATTAGAAAAGTAAATAATAATAATAATTTTATTATTTTTACTATTATTATTTGAATCATTATTATTTTTTGTTGTTATTATTATTTTGATAATTCACATTATTTTTATAATATTATTATATTTTTCACATTTAAATTTCAGAGAAAAATCTATTTGGTTGTGCAATAGAGTTTAGATTTAATTGAAACGAAATAGGCCAAGAATTTGAAAAAGGTTCTAACTGTTACCCAAAGACAGTTAAGAAAATGGAGAAAGGTTGTTTTTTTTTTTTTTTTTTGAAGTGCATGCAACAACAAGTGGCAAGTCGCAGCTGCTGTGTTGCTGCTTGTGTTGTGATGATGCTATTGAACTTTTGCTATTTGTAAAGATTCCCACACACCTGCAACAGTTGCCGTTGCAGCGGCAACAGTTGCAGCTGCCTCCCACTTGCAACTAGTTGTGGCAGGCAGCAGTTGCAGCGTGTGAAACGTTGTTGTTGTTTTTTTTTTCTTCTTTTTTTGAGGCGTGACATGAAACTTTGTTTCAAGTACGTTTGTTGCTTTTGTTGTTGTTATTATAATTGTTGTTGTTGTCATTGTTGTTGTTGTTGTTGCGCCCTAATGCGATTGTCAGGGTAAATGACCGACGAATGACGGCAAGCAATTGAATTGTTTATGCATAAATTGATGTTTTTCTTAACTTTGAATTGAAGTGCCGCGAGTTTGTTGCCTAAGTCTTTCGTTTTGGCCCACGCTAAAAAGGATGATGGCAGTTGTTGTTGTTGTTGCTGCCACAGCTGGCGGGCCACAGCTGCTGCAAGGCAAATACTTGCAACTTGCCCCCAAAACAAAAACTGGATTGAGTGGGCGTGGCCGCGTCTCTGATAAGACAGCTGCCAAATCTTCTCTTCTCTTCGTTTGCCGCGCCAGCGAAAGTTGCAACTGGCAACTGGCAACTTGCAACTACTTGTGGCAACAACAATCTCAGCCATCTGGCATCTCTTCAGCTTCTGCTTCTGCTTCTTCTTGCTCTTTTCTCGGACCAGACTGTTCTTTCTGCTGCCTCTTCCAACGCCTCTTGCCAACATTTTTGAAAATCAAAAGTAAAACAGGTTAGAACTGACTTGGCAATACACTGAGCGAAATTAATTGCAATTTTGCAAGCTTAAAATTCAACTTTAAATTGAAACTTTGTTCAAACTTTACCTCAGATTAAAGTTAAGACCTTTTTTAAGATAAGCAATTAAAACAACAAAACGGTATAAAAAATTAAATATAAATTAATATAATTAATGTAACTTGTATAAGTATATATTCTATAATTTTTTTAATAAAAATTAAAGGTTCAATTTTTATTGCAATTATTTTTATTCAGATCAAAAATTAAGAGTTATTTTTAAATAATTAGCAATTTTTTTGTTTTATTTTTTAGAGAGGAATTAAAAACTTAAATAAAATTTCGAAGAAACAACTAAAGTTGAAAAATTGTTTAAACATTGCAAAAGAATATAACATTAATTGGCATTTTTAAGAAAAACATATTAGAAACCAAATTTAAATTAGCTTTTTTATTAAACTGAATTAAACTGAAAATAAAAAAAGTAATCAAATTGATTTTAAATAATTGCAAAAAAAAAAAAAATATCAAAAAAAGTTTTAACTAAAAAAAAAAAAATTAGATAAATGAACTTTAACTTTAATTAACAAGAAAAACGCAAAACTTGAAACAAATGCTTTTAAAGTAATTTCCTAAACATGCAAAAGAATAAAGTTCAAAATGTAGCTCACGAAATTAATATAGAAATTCGATTCAAATAAGCAGTAAAAACTTGTGCCCAACAATTTTGAAGCTTCACACAGTAGTTTAACTTTTACCTTTTACTTCTTGCCATAAATCAGTTTACTTAGCACTTTAATTAATAATTGAGGTCAACTTTAAGTTGGCTGGCCATAAAAAAGAGTTTTTGGACAGACGCCGAAAACGCAAAAAAAGACAGAAAAAAACAAGAGACGGTGACAAATTGACTTTTGATATATTATACAAGCATGTAATATGATTTGGCTTACTGTTGGTTAACTTGGCCATAATTACCGATACTGACCAAGTTTCGTACATTAACCTCAATCCAAACATGAGCAATAAAAATTTGTGTAGAACTTGGAGTGTGAGAAATTTTCAAGAATTGTTCTTCAATTTGAAATATTTTTTTTTCTTTTTAACTCTTTTTGTTTTATAATTTAGAATAATAATATTTTAAATTATTTATTTGTCAGCTTTTTTTTTAGCTTATTTTGTGTCAACTGTTAATTATTTCCAATTTTTTTAGTAAATAAAAAGTCAGCTTTTGTGAATAACAGTATAAGAGTGTTAATTTAAATTTCAAATAAAATAAATATAAAAGAAAAATTATGTATCAATAAATTAATTTCAACTATATAAACTATCTAAAATTTTGTATTGGCTATATTTTAAAACAATTTAAATTATATATCAAACAATATTATAAATAAAATTTTTTAATGTTGGAAATTATTGTGTAAATCAATTTACTAGCTTTAAATAACCGAAGAAAAATGGAAAACGATTGGGGAAATTATATGTGTTTAAATGTTTTTTTAATTTGTAAGCTTAGTCTGGAAAAAAAGTCTTAAGTAATATTTAATTTTCATTTATTATTTACTTTAATTGATTATCATAAGAAAAGATTCTTCCATTTTGTATAATAAGGAAGGAAACTAATGCTTGTAGATAACAGCACGCATTTAATATTGAAAATCAATATTGAAGTGAGACTATTTATTTATTTTCAATTATTACTATTTGTTTATATTTATTATATTGTATATTTATTTAATGTCAACAAAAAGTACTTTTAAGAATTAAAAAAAAAATGAATATGATATAAATTTACATTTAAACTGAATGGATAGAAAACATCAAATAAAATACTAAAAATGTAAAAAAAATGAGTAAGGACATTGGTTTGACAATTAATTAAAATAAAATAACCAGTTTAAAATTATAATAAATTTCTATGCATTATTTTAAAAAATCAAATTAAATATTCAAAATTGTTAAAATCAAAAAAATTATATTAAAAACTGCCATGACAATAAATGATGCGTCTTTTAAATCAGCTGATGCTCTAAACATTTCTGAGCTGCTTGTTTCTTTCCCTTTCTTCGAATTTCTTCTAGCCTAGACAACAACGATAGCCAGAAATTAGTTTGTCGGCAACATTTGCTGTGCAAACCAAAATAGAAATACATATGCAGAAAAATCAAATAAAATTCAAAATGAAAATAAAAACAAAAACAAAAACTCGCTCAACTGTGTCTAAGTCCAGGTCTGAGTGTGAGTCTAAGTCTGAGTCTCAGTTGCTGCTTATCCTACAAATGCCAATCCGTCGCTTGCCAGCCGCGTTCCATGCAACCAGTCGTCGTCTGTCCCTCTGTCTGTCTCTCTGTCCATTCCGTGTTGCCAACACAAAAATGCCGTCTGAGGCGGCCAACTGGGCAACTGGGGATTGTGGATTGTATATTGGGCCGTTGGGCGGCCAAGTCTCAAGTCTCCAACTCCAAGTCAAGTCAACTTTGGTTGCCGCTTTGCCGGCAGTTTTGAATTACAAACAGAGCCTTTTTATGGGGCCGCCTGCAACTGCAATCTGCAACGCGGCAGCTACAACATTTTCTTTTTTTTTATATTTATAATTTCCATTTGTTATACCCTGCACGTGGGGTATATTAAGTCAAGGAAAAGCTTGTAATCTTTGACAAATTACAAAAAAATTCAAGAACAGTAGCCAGAAACAAAAGACATTCCACAAATAAATGGTTTTAGTACGAAAATGTATTTTAAAAATTTCAAAATTAATAATGATTTAATAATAAATTAAATTTATTTTCAAGCAAAACATTGAAAATATTTTAATCTGATTGGGTTATTTTGGGTTTTTCCCAAGCCTTGCAGCAAATGTTGTATCATTTAATATCCTTTTTTGAATATCCCCAGATTTTTAATTCTCAAATGGAATTTTTCAATTCTTTTAGTTAACATTTTAATAAATGATGATATGAGCTAGAAGCACCAAATTTGTTATAAAAACTCCTTTTAAATGTGCAGACAGATCGCGTTTATTTAAAATTTTGAATGCTTCGCCTCCTAATCCCACAAATCGATAAAAAAAGGCCTGGAATAATAAACAATTTTTAAAAAATCTGGTCCCGCGGGTTCCGAAAATTTGCGAACGTCCGGAACTCAGTCCTCTAGGCCACAGAAGCCCACCCACAGACGCTGTTTGTTATCATTAATATAAAATATCAGTTTAATAGTAAAAAGTAATATTAAAACAAAACAACAAAATTTTTCTGAGCCGGGAATTTTTTTTTTTTTTTTTTGTGATAAAGTTCTAAAAAGCGCAAATTACAAGAGTAATTTTATGGCTTAAGCCTTTGGAATATTGGCAAAACATTAAAAGTATCCAAGAAGCTAAGGATACACAAACAGGGTAACCCAACGTCGACTCAAACTATGTATCTTGCTTGTTGTTTTATATTTGCCGTTGTGTGTATCTATGTATCTATAAGATACGCTTCAGCATGAATTGGCATTTTGTTGTTGTTGTTGTTGTTGTTGTTTTCGGTGGTTTCTGTTTTGCAATTCACAATTATTTGCATTTGTGCATTTGCAGTGTGACCAGATTTGTGAACAAATCGTAACTGTCATCGCCAATTTGTAATTAAAACACAATTAATCGCCATCATCATAATGATGATCATAATGTTCAAAGCAGATGATGATAAAGTTGTTACTATATGATGATGATGATGACAACTCTGGCCAGGAAATGCAATTAACCGATTGGCCCACAAGTCGCCAAACGTTATTCGAAAGTCTTTTGAGCCTTTGCCTGTATGTGTGTGTGTGTGTGTGTAACTTCAATGTGGCCAAATTACGGGAATTGCATAAGTCGAAACACAGCTGCAAGGCGTTTAATCAATGATCAGTCAATCAATCAATCAGACAGTTAATCAATCACAATTAATATAATAATCAATTTAATTGCATAAGCCGAAACAGCTGCAAATAGGCGTTTAATAAATGATCAGTCAGTCAGTCAATCAATCAATCACTCATTCAATCAATCAATCCGTCAATCATAATCAATTCAATTGGATACGAAAAAACAGCCGCAAGGCGTTAAATCAATAATCAGTCAGCCAGTCAATCAATCAATCACTCATTCAATCAATCAATCACATTCAATATAATAATCAATTTAATTGCAATTGCCGAAACATCTGTAATCAATCAGTCGGTCTTTCAATCAATCCGTCAATCAATCAATCATAATCAACTAAATTGCATGAGCCAAAACAGCTGCAAGGCGTTTAATCAATGATCAGTCAGTCAATCAATCAATCAATCATAATCAATAGAATAAGCAATTAAATTGCAGCTGCAGTCAATCAATCCGTCAATCAATTGATCCCAATCAATATAATAATCAATTAAACAGTTACCACAACGCCCAGAGGCGAGAAAGTGGGCGTGTCTGCAGCCAACAAAAAACTTTCTAAGAACTTTTCTTTTATAGCCTAGTTTTGTTTTTAAGTATATTTATTTATTCTATTTCTTTGTCATTCTCTTCACGTATTTGGAGCAAATCGTTATTAAACATGACAATGACAAAAATTTATAATTGAAGGCCGCACGCAATTTACGCATTTGCTGTGTGTGTGTGTGTGTGTGTGTGTGTGTTAACCGTTAGGCGGCTTAAACAACAAAGTCGTCAAAAAAAGAAGCACAAAAAAAAAACAACAAAAAAGATAAAACAACAATGAGAAGCTTCATGTTACAAGTGTTGTAAAATAGCTTTAGGGTAAATGAACAGCAGTGCTGCCGGAAATGCTTTTTCCCGTCAAATTTGGATTCATTTCACAGGATTATTTGCGGAAAGAAATTAAAAAGCGATATACATTTTTTTAACCTTATAAATTATAATAAATTGATTGAATTTGTTAAATAAAAATAATATAAAAAGTATTTACTATATTTCAATACACAAATCTCGAGAGACATTGATGAAAGTCGCTTTTGAAATCAAGCAAAGGTCTGATATTTATTTTTTGGAATTATTTTCAGAGGTTTCAGAGGTTTATTTTCAGAGGTATTCCATAAACTTATTTCAAATTGTTTTTTTTTTTGGTGTCATGGATTAACCTTAAATTTTTCAAAACTTCATATTCCAATTTTGGTTACTTTCCAATGATAAAATATTTGTTGATTTATTAAAAGTTTGAAGAATTTTTTTGAACCCGAGGAAAAAAGTTTCGAAAGTAGACTTTTACAAAAATTCAAAATTTTTAGTGGGTACTTAATGGGTTAGGACAAGATTTGTATCATTCAAACGGTTCCTAGGCCTCGTACGTTTTTCCTACGATCAAATAAATAAACACTTTTAAAAAACTCCAAAAACCGCCCATTGTGTTCTTGAAAAATGCTCCAACTTTTTCCCACTAAAAACAGCTTTTTTCGCTTGTAATAGTTGGCAACACCGCTAAACAGCAATTCCTTGCAGTTTAAACTTTAAACTACTATTTTCTTTTTATTATTTTGTTACTTACCTCATTTGTGGGCGTTACTTAGCAGCAGTGGAAGGAGAAGCAAAAACAGAAGCAAAAGCAAAAGCAGAAGCAGAGGAAGCAGCAACTAAACCAAAACAACAATAAAAACAAAAGCGCTGCTGCAATTGGAGCGCAAATTCTCGAGTTGCGAATTTGTTGTTATTATTATTGTTGTTGTTGATATTGTCGGTTGTTTTGTTTCGTATTTGTTTTGGCTCGGGTATTCGCTTTCAACAGCTTCGAGCGGGCGAGCGCACTTTACACTTTTGTGGCTTTGGCTTTTCAGGCTTTTTTTCAGGCTTGACTGACTGCGCAGACAGGTGCATTTTTTGAATTATTGCATTTTCATCATTTTCCACACATTCAACACACACAAAACATGAACAAAAAACAAGACATGTGCAAGCCAAATTCACGTTTTATTTATATTTAGCTTATTTAAACAGCCGGCGCGCGTTATTGAAAGTAGAAAAGGCAAATACAAAAATATGAATTAAAGCAGACCGCGCACAACCAAAGCGCACGATTAACAGCAACAAATTGACCGCAACACGCACCAGTGTGACCGTAGCTGAGCAGCAAGGAAATACCAACTCAATTGTACACAAAAAAAATACTGCATTGCTTACATTGTCAGCTATCGATAATCAAAGTAATCGACAAGTACTTGAACAATTTTTGCTAGTATAAAATTTATAAAACTAAAAAAATGGAGCAAATTCGTCTGTATTTCGCTGTGACTGTTTTTACAGTGACATTCGCGCTGTTCTGCCCCACTCTATATTATTTGTCCACCGAGGAGACGCTTTATGATTTCGACTGGTGGCTATCGCGATTTATGTCCTATCTGGTTGGTCTCTATGTTGGTTTTAAAGTGCATGAGAATTTGCGAACTTTTGCGCCATTTTTTTAAAGCTGGTAAGTGCGTGCAATGTTTATTAATTTTATTTTAAGAACAGCGTTAACATTACAGCAATAATTGTTTTAAATATGAGTTAAATTGTTTTGTTAATTTGAGTAATTTATTTGGCGCATTACACTTATGATAGCGATAAGTTATCGACACGTATCGATTGTCGGCGATTACAGAGGAAGACTGAACAGCTGATTGAGGCCGCCGTGCTTGATTTGTTATTTCATAATAATTGAATTTTCTTTTGTTTTTTGGTAAATTCGCTTTAAGCTGTATTAAAAAACAATGCAAAACACGCGTAGACTGTTGCAATTGGCAAGGTTAATGCCAAAGCGCACGGCAACAACAACAACAGAACAGACGACACATTTTGGCTACCAAACGGTCAAGGAAAGCGAAAAGCAGCAAAAAGGTGAGAAATGAGTTCAATTTAATGCAGTTGAATAAATGTATTGATGGGCGAACAGTGCGCGAGGTGTTTGAGCAGGTGGCCAAGTCCTATGACCTGATGAACGACGCCATGTCCATGGGCATCCATCGCGTGTGGAAGGACATTTTCATAGAGCGCCTGGGGCCGCAGCATGGAATGCGTCTGCTGGACATGGCCGGCGGCACCGGCGACATCAGTTTTCGCTACCTCAAATATCTGGCCAGACAGCCGAATCCGCAGCAGCGCTCGAGTCACGTCACCGTCTCCGACATCAATCAGGAAATGCTAAATGTCGGCGAGGCGCGTGCCCGCCAATTGGGCCTCACTGTCGACCAGCTGCCCGCCAGTGTTGCCAGCATCGACTGGCGCTGCGCCGACGCCGAGAAGTTGCCATTCGCTGACGACAGCTTCACGGCGTACACCATTGCCTTTGGCATACGCAACTGCACGCACGTCGACAAAGTAAGTAAACACTAACCAACACTGGTCTATCACTGCGAACGGCAGTCCGCGCTAGTGACGAAAGCAGCAACTAGCATATGTTCACAGGAAGAATGGAAAATTTGCTATGTCTGTCCGATCGGGTCGAGTTATGTACCGATCGAAAGGTATCAATTTCACTTACGAATGTGTATACTGAGACTTTTATAAACTCACCTGGTTCGTGAGATAAACAGGTGTTAGTGGGAGGGGAAAAATTTAAATTATTGGAGCAAATGGAGCCGTTGGAGCCTTTTTGATTTTTATTTCAATTTCTTACTATTCTAATTCAATACGCGTCGAATGACACCTCGGTCATCGAAATCCGAGCACTGGTTCAAAAGATAATTAATTTTGAAATTTTTAGTGTCCTTCCGAAAATGCGATGAAAAGTTTGTTTGTATCAAAGCGTTGATTTAGCTTAAAATTTTAAATGAGGACTTGTTCCCGATCAAAAATCTAGAAACGTTTGTTCTACGACTTTTTTAAAAAAAAGCTAGTTTAGCGGGAAATCACTAAAAACCGCTAAAATTAAAACCCCTGTAGCATCCAAACGATATGAGCTATTTATCGTTGGAAAGGTATTGCAAAAATTTTATTTAAAATAATTTATATGTCAAACTTAATATTATTCGTCACAAAATTGGATATCAGAAATTTTGGGGCATAAAACTGTTTTCGTCACTAGACTTTTACCTCGTAAAGAGGTTTTTTTATAAGAATTAAACTACAGTCACTCAATAGAGTTTGTATGCACCCTAAATTTGTCAAATTTGTGGATAACAAAAAAGCTTTGGTGCAGGTTTCTTAATTTAATGTTCAATTCATTTCGATTCCGTTTGAATGATACAAGCCTTTCCTTAACCCATTAAGTACCCATTGAAAATTTTTCAAAACTCTCTTCTCTAGTTTTTTTTGTAATTTTTTGAAAACTTAAAACAAAAACACTATTTTAACCCCGTTTTCCTCCTTTTCATAAAAAAATGCCTTTTTTGCATTTTGAAGAATAGTTTTGCATCAACACATTTTTTTTTTAAATCGAAGAATAAAGTTTCAAAATAGATCTTTACAATAATTTAACATTTCATACAATGTGAATTTTTGATCAATTTTACGTTTTGTGGAACTACCCATAATACTATTTGCTCGTTTGGGATAATATTTAACAACAGACAATTATTGAAAATAACAGATGTAATCCAAAATGAATTACAAAATTATAATAAGTTAATAATTATTTATTCGATTATTTTAGGTGCTCAGTGAGGCGTATCGGGTGCTGCAGCCGGGCGGACGTTTCATGTGCCTGGAGTTCAGTCATCTGGAGAACGAGGCAATGCAATGGCTGTACGATCAGTATTCCTTCCAGGTCATACCACCGATGGGCCAGCTGCTCGCTGGCCAATGGCACGCCTACCAGTATCTGGTGGAGAGCATACGTCGCTTTCCCCGTCAGGATCAGTTCAAGGCAATGATCGAGGAGGCGGGCTTTGTGCACGCCAGCTACGAGAATCTAACCTTTGGTGTGGTCAGCATACACTCCGGCTTCAAACTGTAACCAATTTAATTTAGCTTTTAATTTAGAAACTACGTTACACAATTTCTGTCTTGTCATCTGTTTTTATTTCTTTTTTTTTTTTTTTTGGTTTCTGACATGTCCACGTTGAAATTGAAGTTTTAGAAACATTGTTAAAAGAGTAAATATTACAAATGCTTCAACTTATTTACGAGCATACATATTGTTGTAAATAATATTTATGGACTGTCTGAAGAGTAGCAAGGCCGTTTATCAGTGGTGTCCAAAATCACACAATCAAACATTGCAGCGAGGCACGAAGTCAACGAATCGTTTTACTGCTTTACACTGAACGAAATGAATTGAGCCCTAACCACTTTTTCCTACTTTTCACACAAAAAGTGGCTTTTTAACAATTTTTTAAAAATTATAAAAAATACTAGCACAACTATTTTTGAACACTTTTGCTAGTCACTCTTAGAATTGTTTGAAGAATTTTTCTGCATCAAAATGTTTTTTGTAAAAAATCTAGAAAAAAAATAGTTGAAAATCGAATTTTTTCAGATTCAAAATACTCAATGGGCACTTAATGGGTTAAAGTAATTTTTGTATCATTCGAACGGAATTTAAACGACCTTTACAAATATATTTTTTTTACTGTGAAGACTTGACTTACACAGCTGTTACAGTAAAAAAGGGTGTTCGAATAAATCTTTCTCTGAGTGTATACATTTACCCACTATAGTTGTCAAAATAGCATTTAACTTATCTATTTCTAGACAGTCTAGACTCTAGAGTCAGAGTAAAAGTGACCACTTCTGAAAAAAGGGTAATTGTCTGCATAGTCTCGATATTTGTTTGCTTCCGACCAAAATTTTGAGTTACATATTTACAACATTCTCTCATTTTAAGAGGCGAATTTTAGTGTAACGAGAAAGTGTTTTCGCCTTTATTTCGTTTCCATTTTCAAAAAGTTCCTAAATTGGCCATATAGAATCCTTTTTGGATTTAATTTCATTGAATAGATCTATGAAGGGTTAATTTAATAACAAACTATGCAAGTTTTTAAATTGAAATTCCTCACATTTGACCAAAGAAAGTGAAAAGCAAAATGTATGCTAATTGAAAATGACTTTTGCTTGTGTGGCAACCCTGCTGCTTATGAGTTGCCCATTTGACAGTCATCAAATTTAGTGCAAGTGAAATTTATGCGTGTGAATGTTGAATATTAACGAAACGATACAAAATGATACAAAAAACGAAAATCGAAAAAAATAAAATCAAAATTAAAATTAAAATGCCATTCAAATAAGTTGGACTCCAAAAAAACCTAATTGATAGTTTAGCAAGGTATTTGAATTACTTTATTTTTGCTTTATCAATTGTTTTTTTTTTTCTTTTTTTCAAATATGCTTTCGCTGGGCTTAGCAAGTTGGCAGCCCCGTTCAATTGTAATTGGCCCAGTTTGACAGATTTTTATTATATTTATATTTGTTGTGATGTAACCGAACCATAAAAAATGTTAAATATTTTGATTTGTACGCGTATCAAACATTAAGTTTAACCAACTGAGAGTTGCCTTTTAAGTTGCTGGGGCGCCTGAAAGTGAAAAGTGGGCATTCCAACACCAACATCTGCGGCAGCAACAACAACACCAATAAAATGAAACCAATACCACTTTGGAAGTACGTGCAGAAACGTGCAGCGCATGCGTAGGTGGCAACAAAGACAGAGAGACACCGAGGGAGACAAAGAGACCCATCGATTAAAGAAAAAAAAAAAAAAAACAGCTACTCCACAAGAGTTGCCACTGCACAGTGGCAACAACAATTAAAGAATTGCTGAAAAGATCGAGACAGGGAAACGATTCAGAAGGAAAGTGTCAGACAGATTAGAAAATATAAGTACAAAAAATATAAACAATAATAGCAAATATTTCCCAAAAAAAAAAAAAAAAAAAAAAATTTATAGAATACAAAAATTAAATTTTTGACTGAACTTTCCTATGACAGCTATAAGATATAACGATCCGATTAAGCCTTAAATGGTATAAATTCGGGAGCAGTCGTAAGCTCCCGGAGCCCATGCGTGCCCAGCGCTGCTTTAAAGAATAAACAAAAATAAATCAGTAGACGGAAAGAGACTGAAAAATGTCACCCACTTTTTTCCGTTGTTACAGGTTTGGGAACAATGAGAAATGAAACACTACAAATTGAAATCCGTAACCTTATTGACCTTAGACCTTAAAATTCCATATCTAGCTGTTTTCATTTCCATTGCGTTCACGCTTAAAATAATTACGGGAACAAACGGAATTGGAACACCACAAATACAGACATAGACTTAGTGGACTAGACTATAACAAATTTTGAAAACTGCCATTTTTGACAAAGTTTTCAATAATAATTGCCTTTCATTTTTCAATAAATATCATTTGGAAATGGAACAAAATTAAAAGCTAACAATTATCAATTTCCATTACTTTTCATAGTTAAGAATATTATGATTAAACACTAAAGATATGTTTGCATGTTACATTTCATTTGTACCTAACCTCGAATTTAAATACATTCGAGTTAAAATATATGAATTACAATTGTAGACTGTTCTAAAAAAAAAAAAAACAACAAAACTATTAAAAGATGAAAATTTGTATTTCTTTGTTTCATTCCATTTGTACCTTACCTCGAATTTAAATACATTAGAGTTGGTATACATGAATTATAATTGTAGACTGTTTAAAAAAAAAAAAAACCAAAACTATGAAACGATGAGAATTTTTATTTCTTTGTTTCATTTCATTTGTACCTAACCTCGAATTTAAATATAATACATTTGAGTTACAACACGTGAATTATAATTGTAGACTGTTTCAAAAAAAAAATAACAAAGCTATTTATGAAACGATAAAAATTTGTATATCCATGTCGCATTCCATTTGTACCTAACCTTAAATATGAATGTGTAAAAGTAATATTTAAAATGGAGTATTTGGCACCACAGTGCGCTGTGCACTCGACACAGAGTGGTGGCTTGGGTGGTGGGCAGGGTGGTGTGGTGGTGCCTGGTGCCTGGTGCTCAACATAATGAGCCGCTGTCCATTGGCGTTTCGGGTCAGGTGAAATGGACGCGTAAAAGTCATAAACTGGCCACTTGGCGGTGGTGGTGGTGGTGGTGTTAGTGTACTTGGTATGCAATTGTGGTGCGCCGTATGGCGTCGGTGGGTCACGTCGATATCCGCTTTATAAATACAACAAAGACCAAGGAAGTTCATTTCATTTTCTTGGCAACAATCGACAAGCGTTGACATAATCTCTCTGCCCAAAAATCGGAATCGAAATCGAAATCGAAAGTGACAAAACGGATTACAAGTACAACAACCACACGATGAGTCGCAGGATTAAACCACAAATTGTGCTGCCACTTGTGCTGCTGCTGCTGCTTCTTGAAGCAACTGATGCTGCACTGCGTTTGCGGCACTCGAGCCGTTTCATTAGCACCACCAGCACCACCACGCCCACCCCGCCTGTTACCGCCACCGCCGATGATGCCACGCATGATGAGCCAGCGGTTGAGTTGGTCTTGTCCCCGCCCGCCACCACCGAGCAGTCGGAGGAGTCTGCGAGCACGACGGGCAAGCACAAGCGCGGCATTCTCCATGCGGGTGGTAGTGCTGCAGGGCACTGGCCATTGGGTCGCACCTATGCGGCCCAGTACGGTTACAGCTTGCAACTGCCGGGGGCAGCCACGTTTCTGGCCGCGGCACCGTCAGCTCAGCACCACAGACATCACGCCTTCCTCAAGTATCCTCAGCTAGCCATCGGTGGCTATCATCTGAAGCAGTATGCACCCACCGCTGGAGCCGCTTTGCTGCCCACCGCTGTTGGTACTCCTGTCTCGGCTGTGCCGGCTCTACCGGCTGTACCCGCTGTCCCTGCTCTGCCCTCCGCATCCTCCGCTTTCCCTGGCATCGCCTCTCCCGCCTATGTGCTGCGTCCCGGCAACGCGGTCGTCTCCTCGTACAGCGTCAACTATCCACATCAGCATTTTCTTAAACACGTCAAGCCACTTCACTTCCATCAAGCCGTACAGGTAAGTTTACGCTTTAGTTTTTTAAGAACGCTTTTTTAAGAAAAAGTCACAGTTTTCAAACTTAAGTCTTAGTTTTATAATTCGTTAGCAGCCCACCGCTGCTTTGAAAAGTTGTTGCTCGTTTTGGCAGCTCGCGTTGACGGCGACTTTTTTACTTATTTATTGCTCGCATTTTTGCATTGACCGTTGAGTGTAGGTTTTTATGTAATGTTTTCGATTGAAAAAATATCTGAAACACTTTTAGGTGTATTTTTGGGTGTTTTTTGAGTTTTTTTTTTATTTTTCTTTTATTATGTATTTTTTCAGTGAAATCAAATGTCTTAGGCTTAATATTTTTAGACCAGGGGTGCCCAAAACTGCCTTATGGATGTGTTTACAAAAAAAAAAAAAAAATTGAAACATGTTTCCTCAAAAAGTCACACGCATCACACGTTCCAAAGTGAAGTGATGTTTTTTATTTTCAGTGTACACAAAACGATTAGACAACAACAAAATACATGAGGATTTGTTTTGCCTGCACCGAAAATGGATGGAAAGCAACAATGCAAAAATTGTTCTTGTTTTGCTGCAATTTGTTTGTGTAATTTTCAATGTGCAAAAGAAGCTTACCTATGTGTTTTTTCTTACATACTTCCCATATTCTATGGGCAGAACAAAAACAAGTGTGCGTTGTGTGCATAGGCGATGGGCACCCCTGTTTTGGACTATTTTTATGCCAAGTTTTTTCTGTGTACTATATAATTATTTTTGTTCAAAAATTATTTTATTTAATTTTTTAAGTTTTATTTATTTATTTAAATTTTTTACAAAAAGTCTGTACTATTTTTGCTTGAGTCTTAATATGTTTGTTATTTTTTTTTGTTGCAGCCAAGCTTTGTGCAATCGATAGCGCCTGCCCTGCCCGTGCAGCCGGTACAGCCCGTACAGACCGTACAGCATCTACAGCCGGTGCAGCCTATTCAACCGGTTCAACCGATTCAGCCGGTACAGCCGGTACAACCGATACAGCCGGTACAACCGATACAGCCGGTACAGCATGTAGCTGGTCTGCAGCCCGGCTTCACGTTTACCTCTGTGCAATCACCACCGGTGGCTGAGTTCCCTGCAGTGCCACAATTTCCTGCACAGTCAGTGCCCGTTGCACCACAATTCGTGCCGGCAGCTGCACCACCGGCACCAGAAGTGCCAGCCATACCACAGATTCCGCAGATACCACAGATTCCGCAGATACCACAGATTCCGGAGATACCACAAATACCGCAAATACCACAAGTGCCAGAGTTGCCACAGCTGCCGCAGTTTCCGCAATTGCCGCCGTTGCCACAGTTTCCACAGTTCACCATAGCACAGTTTCCATTCCCACAAGCGCCACAATTTCCACAGGTGCCCAGCACACCTGCTGTGCCCGCTCATCCAGCTCAACCCGCTCAACCAGCTCAACCCGCCCTGCCCGCCCAGCCCGCCAGTCCGGCAGCACCACCCAACAGTCAGTTCTTCCCCGCTGCGGTGCAACCACCGCTGCCACAGCAACCACCGACCTTTGTGCAGCCGGAGGCACAGTTCCCTGGTGGCATTGTGCCCTTGCCCGGTTCGACGGCCGTGCAACCGGAAACCGGTACCGCCATTGCCTCACCACAAATACCCAATGCACCCGGCGCGGAGGCGGAAGCGGAACAACCGCTGCCCTCACCGCAGCCCACACAGCCACATCAGCCGTGGAAGCCCGTCTTTTATCAGCCACCGGCCACACCCAGTCGGCCGTCGATAACGTTGTTGCCGCCCTACGGCAGCGCACCAGCTGAGGGTAAGTTGTAGTGTGAGTAAGTGACTAACTTGTTGTGCAGCAAAATGTACTGCCTTATTCATGCCTCATTCATTAAGACTTCAGCGGTACCTCTGAAGACGTCGCTGCTCTACACTACACTACACATAATTCAGAAACGATTCAGCTGTGGGCAAAATGTATTCTGAATAGAGCAGCAACGCTTTCAGGGGTGCCGCTTTAACGCTTGCCGAAATACCTGCAGCAAGGTCAGCTACGGTTTCCGCGGTACCTCTGAAGACGTCGCTGCTCTACACTACACTACACACAATTCAGAAACGAGTCAGCTGTTGGAAAATTGTATTCTGAATAGAGCAGCAAGGCCTTCAGGGGTACCGCTTTAACGGTTGACGAAATACCTGCAGCAAGGTCAGCTACGGTTTCCGCGGTACCTTTGAAAGCGTCGCTGCTCTTTTCTGCACACAATTCAGTTTTGAGCCTGCTGTGGGAAAAGAAATTTCCGCATGTAGCCGAATCTGAAATATGTGTTGAATGGCGCAGGGGTACCGCTGAATCTGCAGCTGACCGTGCTGCAGGTATTTCGGCAACTGCTGTAAACTGTGCATATTTTGAATTTTATTTAGTTTCATTCCGCATTAACGCCTCTCTTTGCGCTTCTCACAGGTTATTTGCCACCCGTTGGCGGGCAGTCGGCACAGCTGAGCAGCGCTAACACCGCTGGACACGGCGGTGGGGCCCAGGGAATCTTTGATCATCTCAGCGATGCCGAGATCGAGCACATCTTCGCCCAGGCCAATCTGGCGCAGCAGCAGCAGCACCAACACCACCACAGTTATCAGCACTACTAAGTGTAATCCCCTCCACCCTCCTCCCTCCACCCTTACTCCCTCCACGTCTTGTCTGCAATATTTTTTTTGTTTTTTTTTTATTACCTTTATCTTCTTTTTATATGATATTCTATTGTTTTATATTAAATTATTTTTATTATTAAATAAGTTATTTATCACAAATTTTAAAGGCTTTTTATTAGTACGGGGAAGATTTGGGAAAAAGAAATCAGTGAACACAGTTTTTCTCAAAAGCGATTTGTCAGAACTTTAACTCGATCTTTTTTTATACCGATTTTCATGAAAAACTCACAAAAACAACTCAGTGAGGATGCAGTATTCAGTTTGCCTTAAAATCTATACATTTTTTAAAAAATTAAGTTAATCCGGATGCACTACGAATTTTATTGCCAAACTATTCTTAAAATTAAAACCCGCTTGAGAGTCGAAACAATTTTGGCAAAGTTATAAAAGTTCGAAGTTTGTTTGATTTTCGAACTAGCTACTTTGCAAGTCAAAATTTACTAGTGAATTCGTTTAATTTTGGTCGATTTAAAGATTAAGATATTAAACTCAATAGAAACAATTAGAAAAAAGTCTAAATATATATATTTTATTATTATTTTTATCTATATATATAAAATTCTTTGTCCTGACTGACTGACTCACTCACTGACTGAGAATCAACGTGCAGCCCAAACGGTAAAAGATACAAAGCTGAAATTTTCACACAACATAGGTGAGATAATTTCATCGTGCAATAAGACGGCGTTTTGCGAAATTCGACCTGTAAGTGGGTCAAAATCAATGTCAAAGGTCACAGAATTGCTTAGTATGAAAAACTTTTTTGTTTCTTAAGATATCTGAACCAAACTCACAGATTGTATGATTGGGACTGTCCTTTACATTCTGACCAAATTTGGTCAAAATTGGATGACTATATCATATAGCTGCCATAGGAACAATCGGATGCAAAATAACCTTTAGTAAGAAAAACTTTTTTGTTTCTCAAGATATCTCAACCAAACTCAGAGATTCTATGTTTGGGGCTGTCTCTAACATTCTGGCCAAATTTGGTCAAGGTCGGGTTACTATATCGTATAGCTGCCATAGGAACAATCGGATGCAAATTATTTTTTTAGAACCAAAAATTCTGTTGTTGTATGAGATATCCTAACAAAACTCATAGATTAGCTCTTCTTGCTAAATTTTGACATTTTCCCCAAATTTAGCTTTTTTCCGCCAAATTTAGCTTTTCCCCGCCAAATTTAGCCTTTTCCCGCTAAATCTGGATTTTTCCAGCTGAATCGATAAATCTGTCTTTAACCTAAGTCCAATTACCGGGGAAAAACATTAAAACACTAAAGTTAAATATTTGCGTTTTTCGTCAAAAAATGCTATTTTATATAAATTTGTTAAACTGGACTACTAAAGATGTTCTTTTTAATTTAGCGAGCGAAGCGAGCTGGGGGTTGGCGAGCAAAGTGAGCAGTATGAAGTTGTTAAGCCGGACAACAAAAGACCTTCTTTTCAATTTTGCGAGCGAAGCGAGCGGGGGTTGGTGAGCGAAGCGAGCAGGGGGCGGAGCCCCCTAGTTATATATATAAAATTTCATAATTATGATTATTGAAAAAAATTCAAAAATATTTTTTGCTTCACTGTTTGTTTTTTTTTAACCAATAAATAATATATACACTAGGGCGGGTCAATTTCTTCGGATCGAAAAAAAACGTGATAGTCGTCCACCGGAATCGGAATCTACGATGAATTCTAAGAATATTTCACCAAAAAACTATGTGTCTAAAATCAATTCCTAGCCTCCGCTGAGAAGCTGAAGATGTTAGATTAAGGTATATGGCATTAGTCTAGTAAAGTCACTACTCTCAAAAAAAAAAAAAAAAAAAGAAAAGAACATGAAGAACATTTATGATAAATTTTGATGAAAAAATTTTTGGGGGGTCTCTGCTAGTTTGCTTTTAATTGAATTTTAAAATTTTTTAAAAAGTTAATTTTTCTATATAATCTCAAAATTTCAAAATTCAATTTAAAAAAAACTTGCAAAGACCTCCCAAACATTTTTTCACCAAAATTTATCATAAATCGCCTTCTCTTTGACTGTTTTTTTTTTTTTGTTTGGAGAGTAGTGTCCTTTACTAGACTAATACCATACACTTTAACCTAACATCTTCAGCTTCTCAGCGGAGGCTAGGAATTGATTTTAGACACATAGTTTCTTGGTGAAATATTCTTAGAATTCATCGTAGATTCCAATTCTGGTGGACGATTTTCGCGAAAAAAAATTGACCCGCCCTAATATACACACTACATAGGTATCAAACCGAAACGAATATCAATTTCAGTTACTGTTTCGGTTATGTTCGCATTAAGTTTTACTTTTATTGGTTACCCAAAAATTTTTGTATATCGGTTACGTACCGGTTACAGGCTTTTTGTTTGTTTCGGTTTTAAAATACCAGTATGATTTCGGTTCACAACAAAAATTATTTTAAAATATTATAAACATTTTAAAACTTAAGATTTTCCACTTTTGTAACATAATTAAATCACTGAGGACGACAGTTTGCGCTAGTGACGAAAGTAATATATACGCCAAGCATTTTATGCTTGACACAAATTAACCGTTATGGATGAATCGGTTTCTAAACGGTTATTTTGGTTGGAATAAATTCGGTTTTAAAATATAAAATTTAAATTTGAAAATATAAAAGTTTTTTTCGGTTCGGGTTTTAGTTACGGTTACCAATTTCAATCGGTTAATATCGGTTAACGGTTAAGGTTATGGTTACGGTTTTTATTCCTAATAAATATATATAAAAATCATTAAAAAATAATATTAAAAATAATTTTTTCAAATTCACGCAGTTCTCCTAGTTCCGTTAGTTGACGAGCTTTCGCGCAGAGAGAGAGAGAGAGAGAGAGAGAGAGCTTTCATTGAGCGAACGCTTTTCACCTTGAACTTGACGAAGCTTTTGGACGGAGCTTTTTTCATTCATAAATTGGTCCAGCTGATTTGTTGAATGAACGCGACTCGTATTCAGGCCAATCGGGTCGTATCGAATCGAATCGAGTCGTGTGCTGCCGGCAACGACAACTTCGGGGCACTTGCCACATGTGGCATGCAAGCGTTTTGGCCAAGTTGTGACTTTCAGTTTGTTACCGTTAGCTACGCGAGCGCGTTGCCAACTTTTTGGCTCAAACGCGCAACGAAAAAAAATCCGAGAAATTAATTTCAAATCCGAATTGTGTTCAAGTTTATGCATAATTCATAGATTGATTTTAAATTATTAAATTAAGTAACATTTGCTCAAATTGATCTCAGTTTTTATTTACTTATTTTTTTTTGAGTGTTGTTGTTTTCTAAAAGTGTATTACTGAATTTATGGATTGTTTATTGCATTTGGGAAATTTGTGCAAACAGAAAACAAAGCGAAGCTGTCGCCGATTCATTGAGTTCCCAGTTCCACATCTGTCATGACGATAATTATGATGCGTAAGTCTCGCACAAATAAACAATTCAAATTTAAATTCAATTTGCTGTTCCATTGATCCGATTTGGATTTGGATCTCAACTGTTTATGCGAGAAATCGCACAAGAGTTCACCGCGAAATACAATTATTCTATATACTCGATCAATACACAGAAAAGAAAATCTATTGTACAATTCAATTAAAAATTTCTTGATTTTAGTACATATAAATTTGGAATATTATTTTCAAATTAACATTTTGTGGCTTTATTGGTTACCAATCAGCATTTAAAAAGTGAAAAAAACCTAGTATCAGGTAATAAAACCGTAACCGTTAACCGGTTCTAACCGATTGAAATTTGTAATCGTAACTGAACGTAAACAAAATAAAACTTTTGTATTACACCGAAACCCAAAATCCCAATAACCGTTAAGAAACCGGTTAGTTTCGGTTCGGTCAAGCATAAAATTTTTTAATTTTATTTTTTAAACTCAATAAAATAATCATTACTTTTCAAATTTTTAAATATTTCTTTTAAAAATTTACATAGCTTTAACATTAATTAAATTTGTTTTTTAAACCGAAATCATACCGGGATTTTGAAAAAAAAAACATGCAAAAAACCGGTAACCGCTATATAAAAACTTTGTGTAACCGATAACCGAAAACTGACTGAAACCAATATTCGTTTCGGCTTGATACCCTGAAAAAATAAACCCGATAATCAAAATATTTGAAAAACTGGTTTCAGAAAATCCAGGATTTTAGTTTGCAATAATGGAATATTTTCTTCAGTGTATAAATACAATACAAAATACTAAATAAGTTTGGTTCAAAAACTGCCAGAAACATTGGCCATGTGGAATGGCCAGAATCTGGAGAAGATCGAACACCAACAGATGCTATAGTCTATATCTATATGTACAGTCTACAGTCTAGTATGTGTCTAAAGATTAACACTGAAGAACTATTAAAATTGCAAGTGGCAGCAACGATTCAGAATTAGCCAGAATGCAGTAAAAGTTGCTCCTTTGATCTAAACAATTGATTTGTAATTGATCAACTGGTCGATGAACGATAATTTATGATCTTTGATTTATTGGGCTGCCATAGTTTTTCAGCCCGAAGTTCAACTTCTTTTTAAATAAAAAAAAAAAAATTATTTTCTTTGTTTTAAAAAATTAAATTTGAGTTCAGTTTTTTCTGATTATGCAAAATATCATTGGATTTACTTTCGATTCTTTTTATATCAATGAAAATCCTCTCTCACTCAGTTTTTATACACTCTTCCAGAAACTGACCTCATTTTTTTTTTGTTTAAATGGAACTCTCAACATTCTGTTTGCCAACTATAGACTTCGCACCTTTAGCCAGATCCAGCTATATATATTCGAGTAATTTCCCCACAATAGAATGTCTTAAAATATACTTAAAATCATTAAATTTGCTTTTGTATAAATAGAAGTTTAACAAAATTTAAACAAAAATACTTAAAGAAAAAGAAACTGAAACAGATTTCCGTAATTGTTGTCTTGATTATGAGTAATGTAATAACAATATTATGTTTAGTTTATGACTAAACAATGAAAACTAAGTACTATATTCTATATTTTGTGAGCTGCTTAAGTGTTAAATTATTTCAAGAATTTGCTTCAAATTGTTTATAAAAAAAAAATAAATAAATATAAATATGAATATGAAAATATATATAGTTACATTTATACTCCTGATCATAATGAACACAATTATTCACTTTAATATTTGCTTTAATCATCACAGTATTTGTACTCAATACTTTACTGAATACAACAAATTCTTAAGTAACACATATTTTTTTTGCTCTCAGTTGTCATTGCCAAAAATTTCATTATCCATTGATTATTCCCATAGTCATACGATTGGTCTGATTTTGATATATATACGAGGTACAATAATAAGCAGGTGCTGTACTTAATTTCAGCCTCAAAACTTCACAGACAGCTGAGTTCGAATGGAACAGTCAGAGAACAATTTCCTATAACAAGTCAGTTTATAACACAAATTAATAAATTTGAATAAAAATTTTCGTTCTCTGACCTGATTATTAAGCTATCCATCGGGGTACTCAAATTTTTTCAAGGTCCAAGATGGAATACTTTGTAATCCATTAAATTATATCATATAAAAGATATTTCATCAGCATAAGATTTAAAAACTTCCCAAAAAACGCTTTATTTATGTTAATCTTTATAACTATAGTTAATCTTTAACTAAATATTAAAGTAAAACGACATATCTAGCCGAACTTCAAGTAATAAATTCTTTTGAAATTCTGAACATTATTCTATTTGAAACATATTTCACCAGAACACTTTCGTACTACATATTTTTGAACTAAAGTTTCATTCTGTGAATTGATTGTTAAGCTTATTATATAAGCTCTTATAGGATCTTTAAGTTTTGTGCAAGTTCTAGTTAATATACTTTGTAATCCTTTATAATACTGGCTTTCTAAATACATTTCCACAGGTTTAGATTCAAAAACTTCTCAAAAAACTTTATTATCTAGCTTTACAAGTGTTGTTCAGCTTTAACTAATTATTTGAGTAAGGCGACAACTCTGTCCACATTTCAAATAATAAAACAGCTGTGCTTATGTCAGGGCGGATTAATTCCGCATTGTGGGCGTGTCAGTGGGCGGAGAATCTGTGCTTCTATCATATGATTTAAATGTAATGCCAAAGTAATAACGAACAGTTTCAATTTGCCAACATTGGATTAAATGAAAATTTTGTAATTTGCATATTAATTCATGATGTTAAATGGACGATGAGCAGCAAAGAGCAATGAAAGGGCGAGTGATGAAAAAGGGAGGTGGATTTTCCGTTGGTCCACACATAAAATTCCTTGTAATAAAATGTCATTAAGTTTAGTAAGCGGTGGTGGTACCTTGATTTACGGTGGTGCAAAATGAACCAAAGTTCACAGTGTGTGTGTGTGTGTGTGTGTGTGTGTGTGTGTGTGTGTGTGTGTGTGTGTGTGTGTTGCACTTGCGGTTGCTCTGTGACTGCCACAAACATTGACTCTTGTGCAATAATCGTGTCCCAAAAGTTGTGTTATTAGTTGTGACCGCTTCACAGCTTATGCAAATCCCCCACAGTACAAACAGCGAAAGAGACAGACAGACAAAGAGAGAGACAGAGAGAGAGAGAAGGAGAGAGAGAGGGAGAAAAGGTAAAGCAACAGTTTATGACCGCACCACTCCGGGTCCAGTTAATATGGCAATTATTTTGAGCATTGCGGTGTGGGGATTCAACTTATAAAAAAAACCTCTTTAAGAGGTTAAAGTCTAGTGACGAAAACATTTTCATGCCCCAAAATTTGTGATATCCAATTTTGTGACGTATAAAATGTAGTGTGGCACTTTAATAACTTGTCAATAAACTTTAGAAAAACAACTCCATAAGTCTAGTATCTCCATAACTCGAACCTTTTCTTTGGATATTGGTGATTCGAGTTAGGTAAGCTCGACTTTATTAAAAAAAAAAATTTACTGCCAAACTGCTAAAATTTCGAGTAAAAAACCAAATTTTACCTGTAGCCTTTTACCTATGTACTTTAGAAAAAAAGTTGTTTTTTATGCCCTTCACAATACATTTCCAACGACTTTTAGATAATATCCGTACCCTGTAACTTTTGGATACTGTGGCGGTGTCAATTTTAGCGGTATTTTAGCGATTTTCCGCTAATCTAGCGATTTTTCAAAAAAAGTCGTACAACAAACGTTTCTACTTTTTGATAGTGAATAGATTCACATTTTAGGTATATCAACGATTTGCTGCTGCTTTCGTCACTAGCATATTCCTAACTCTCCGAGAAAAGCAGTTGTTTGATATTTTTCTTCATTGGGATTGGCAAATCAACTGCTCGAAAATCCACAAATGGGAAAATGTTGTGCAAAAACATGAAAAAGTGAGAGTGGAAAATGGAAAATGATGCGGCATTAGGTGACACAAATAAACAAGCAGAAATCCCCAAAGCAGACATTGCGGGTGTGGTCCTGGGGATTGAGTTTTTGACTTTTGAAGTCGCATTTTAATTATGAGATGAAGCTGAGACAGACAGTGGGAAAGGTGGAGAAAGGGGGACAGAAAGGGTAAGTTGTGCAAATATTTGATTAATATTCTCATTTCATTCATCTGAACGCAAATGAAGTGGAAAACATTGCGACTACTGTTGCCAGTGTTGGCGAACACCTGAAAGTTAAGTCAAACAGCGCTGTCCACTTGTTGATCGAGTGCTGTCAACTTGTTTAGCAAATTTATTTAATGGAAGATAGGGAAAAAACTTACTGATTGTAGTTGTAGATAAATTTAAAAGGGAAATGGAACACTTTACAATGCTATACACAATATTAGGACCAAAATATGTTATTCTAGTGTTGTAAAATAGGCAACGGTTTTGCCACAGAACAAAACTAAAGTAACTATGGGTTAAAATCAGATGTCACAGTGGATTCTTGCTTTAAAACATGTTCAAGTTTCAGTTAAAATATATTATGTAAGTGTTGTAAAACACACAAAAGTGTTGAGACAAAGGCAAACCATAATTGTTTATTATTTTTAAAAACCAAATATAAATTTGGATAAATTAAAAATGCCGTATTGAAATTACGCCTTAGTAATTGAGTTTACATTTAAAATATATTTTATTAATGTTGTAAAACACACAAAAGTGTTGACAATAATAACTATTTTACAATTGCTTGATTTTAGAAAAAAAAAGGATAAGTTAATTGTAGTTATAAATAAATTTCAGACCCCACAGTTAAAAAAAGGTTAAACAAAATTAGCTTTTACCCGCAATTACTTTTTTAGTGTTGTAAAATACACAATAGTAATGCCACTAATATAACAAATACGATTTTTGTTTATTTTTTTTAACAAACAAATATAATTATGTGTAAATTTCAGAGGGAATATAGTTTTAAAAAAGTTTTGCCTCAAATTGTAATATTCAATTTCAGTGTTGTAAAACACACAACAAATGAAATCTTTGTTTATTTGTAGCACAAAACTAGCATAATTATGGGTTCAATATCAGATGCCCCAGTGGAATACCGCATTGAAAACAAAGTTTCCTCATTTCCTCGACCTCAAAAACCTTGACAAGGGCGCAACACTCTCATAAGGTGGAAACACCCTTCCACCCTGCACCCAGAATTTATTCAGCAACTTTTTAAGTTATCTTCACACACAAATACACCCAGTTTTTAGGGAGGAGGGGGCGTGACTGCCAAAAGAATCCTTTGAATAACGGCAGGCAGGAAAAAACAAACAAATAAGTTGTACTCCCGACCAGGCTACCAAAATTTGTGCGTATTTCTTTCTATTTTTTTTTTTTTGTTGGGCCATAATAACTATGAGTGCGAGTTCATTTCCACATGCATACACGTCTATTGCCTGCCACATGGAAAATGAAACCGATTTTCCATTTAAGCATCTGTCGCCCACGGCTGAGATACCCTAACGAAGCCAAGGCACGGCAAGGGGTAGTTGGGGGAGGTAGAGGGATAACTGGGCTGGTCAGGCTGAGAACGAAAATGATTCGGAACCGTATCGGTAGTGCACTTGTTTGTAATTTGAATACGGCAATCATTATTTATGGACGATGGTTTCACATTTATCGCCGCTGTTGCTCGGATAATGACGTAGCATTCAATCCACCCCCTTTCCCCCTTCTTCTACCTATTCCCACTCTCTCCCCCATTCCCACTCTCTCTCCCTTCTTCACACTCTTCGTGCGCGTCTCGCGCTAATCGACGCCAAAAGCTGAACCCAATATCAAGTGACAAGTGATAAAGACAAGCATTAAAGACAAGCCCGTATATAGTTTTATTTAATACCCTGTAAATTGTACATCATTCAGTTACATGAGTTCAGCTTACAGTTTGGTAAACTATCAACTGAATTGCCTAAAACGTTTATTAATATCGCTTGCAACTGTTTAAAATACAGGGTATCCGTAGTCGAACATTTTCGATTAAAAATCCTGACTATGTATTTTCTGAAGCTATGCGAAAAATTACAAGTTAATAAGCTATCAAATATGAATGTTATGGAACAAACTTTGAAAAATTAGGGTATCTGGCAGTCTAGCATATGTAAACATATTCATTAGAATATTCTTAAATTTTTCTTAAGATATACACAAAATTTAAAGACAATTGCCTGGCAAATATGAATGTTATGGAAGAAACTTTGGAAACTTAGGGTATCTGGCAGTCGAGCATATGTAAACATATTCAGTGGAATATTCTTACCATTTTGCTAAGGTATACACAAAATGTGAAGACAATTGCCATGCAAATATTAATGTTATAAAAGCAATTTTGAAAACGTAGGGTATTTGGCAGTCTATCATATGAAAACATAAACATTTTAATATACTTACTATGTTTTTAAGGTACACAAAAATTTTCAAGAGAATTAACTGGCAAAAATGGATATTTTCAATGAAACTTTGAGAAAGCAGGGTATTGGGCAGTCGAGCACACATACTTAAGCCCCTTTAAAGTTCGAAAAAAAAAACTACAATCTCTATATAATTAGATTGGTTTAAGTTTATCTGAAAATCTCATAACTTTTGCATATGAAACATGAAATTATTTAATAGGCAGGGTATTTAGAAGTCGAGCTGCTTTTTAGTTGTGTTTTTTTGGTAAAAGGAAGCCCTGAGGATAATTGAATTGTGGACAGGTGTAATGACAGGCTAAAAGGTTACGCATCATTAGGGCAGCATCATTTCAATTTGAATGAAAGTGAGACTTGCGCCAAGAATTTGGAGACGTCTCTATACGAATGGCCCGGAGTGTAATTGGGCTAAGTGATGCGAAAGGTGGCAAAGCAATTCGTACAACCAATTCCAATACCAATTCCAATTCACATTGAGTGATTGTCTAACCAAAAAAAGAAGCGAAACTGATGCTAAATATTTATGGCTCGGGTGGATTACGGACATTGACAGTGGCCGGAAGTGGAAGTGGAAGTGGAAGTGGAAATGGATGTGAATGCGGATAAAAGCCAAGTGGATGACAAAATGCACTTAAGACCCCTTTGAGCCTATAACTATGCTCTGGCACTCATCCGCAATTTTGGAGGATTTTCGAGAAATGTCAGTAGATAACGTATGTCTATAAATGATTGCCAGTTTCATCATTTCTTCATTTGAAACTTATCCATTCAAATTATGTACACTACAATGCCTATTATTGAAACTAATGCGTTTTCCTTTAATAATGACACTCAAACTTGATGTGAAGTTTCATAAATTCACGAAAAAAAAACAAAGCGAAATAACTTAATGACAGCTGAAAGATATAGTAATTAAATTGACTTGGAAGGTCAATTGGGAGTTGAACTTTTGTACTAATGACAATCAAGTTTACTTATTTCATAATTAGAATATGCTGTCGAATGTATGAACAAAATTAATATGCTTTATAATTTACAATTTATTTTTAATTTAATTTAAAAGTAAAACAAAAATAAAACTTTCTCATTGACTATTTGCATTGGTAGATATTTCCATAAATTTTTAAAATCAGAACCAGTTGAGAATTCTAAGTCGCAAAAGTGACAAAATTGCTGTAAAGCCGATTTATTTGAGTTTCTAAATTTTAATAATATTGGTTGCATTTTCCAACAAATGGATTATTTATCCAATTTTTAAATACACCCAAAATCAATTTAATATTATTTAAATTAACGGTTTTACATACTCAGTTACGAATTAAATTGTTCTTACGAGCAAAGTAATTTAATTGTTCTTTTTAAATCTCAATTTAAATCTTACTTAAACTCTAATAAAGTTAAATTAATTAAAAAATGAATTGATTTTAACTTTAATGCTTTGTTTTAAGCTTACTTTTAGTATAATCAATTAAATTTAGAGCCTCAGCTTAGTAAGATCTACTAAATGAAAGTGCTTAAAGCTATAATTAATAGAGCTAAAA
The DNA here is from genome assembly GCA_035047525.1 of Drosophila quinaria. Lineage (NCBI taxonomy): Eukaryota > Metazoa > Arthropoda > Insecta > Diptera > Drosophilidae > Drosophila > Drosophila quinaria. The sequence goes on from JAWNPO010000455.1 coordinate 35,535,012, forward strand.
TCAAAATCTTTTCTGGGTAAAATGAAATAGGGTGCATATGGACATGTCAGGATCAGGGTCATAATGTCACTTGATGTAATTAACATGTGATTGCCGGCAAAGGGGGAATTAGGAAGAAGGGAGGGGAATTCAGAAGCGATTCCTTCTGTCACTGACAAGACAAACCAATAAAAAAAAGGCCACAAAATGAATGTTTGCATAGTGGCAAATCCAATTGATGAACAGAGTGTACAAGTGTGTATGTGTGTGTATGTGTGTGTGTGTGTGTGTGTGTGAGAGCGTGTGTTGCTGAAAAAATATCAGTATGCGTAATTTCTTGATTGAAGCGTAAAGACCTCGCACAGGCTTAAGGCCAAGTCCAAAAGGGCCAAATTTAAACGATGCACTGAAAAAAAAGACTAAAATAAAATAAAATTATAATTTCCACAAGACTTAAAGACAATTTAAATCGCACCTATTTAAAAACCTAATTCGTTAAGCACCTTAAAATTCATATATTAACATAGTGCTAAAGCAAGTTATATTAAAAACTGTAGTTCAAAATTGTACTTGTAAAAATCTTAATAAAATTGTTGTAAAATTAATTATAATTTGTTTTAAAAAATTAAGTGAAAGTCCCTTACAACTTGTAGCACTAGTACCTATGTTAAATAAAAAATAAATAAAAAATAATAATAATTATGGTATTCCAAAAATATAAGACAATTCCAAAGGAATTCAAAAATTCCGTAATTTCGAAATGTTTTAAATCATGTTATAGCTTGATTCATGGAAATTTTTATGATTCCTTCTGCGCAAAGATTTTCATTTATCAGGGCTCTATGAGAATTTGTTCAGTGTAGTTTTTGACTATTTTAATGTTAACTATAATATATGTATACATAATATATACTGTAAAAATACATGCTAAAATCAAAGAGTTTCAGACATGAATTTTAGTATGACCTTTTTTTTCAGTGTATGGGTTAATTTACGGGTATGCGGATGCGGATGATTGCGAATATTGGCGGCCCATGTCTTGTGGTCTTTGTCACAACGTCTGTCTGTCTGTCAGGCATTTATATTCATTTGGGCCATTGCTTGGGCTGTTGCCACTTATTGACTTTTTGGGCCATGTTGACTGTGATTAATACTTGTGGCATTCCACTCTACCAGTTTTTGTGTGTGTTTTATTTTTAAGCAAAAAAAAACGCAATTAAATTTTGGTATTTGCAAACAAATAACGTGGTATATCAAATTCGTTGCTTTTGTCTGTTTTGAACGGTTTTAGCTTTTTGAGGGGCTTTAATGGGTTAACACTTAAGGGGGTCGCCTTGGTCAGACGTCCGAATTTTAGTTTTTTTTTTAATTTATTTTAATTCTATTTTTTGTGTTTGGTAAGGACATTTTTTTAAAAAAATTACAAGATTAATTGGCATTTTGAAAAATTCTTCGAAGGAAACATTTTTGAATATCTAAGCTAAATATGCAAAACAATAAAAATTTAAAAACACTAATGTTTGACCCCCTTAAGTGGCCCACTTTTATACTTGTTGTGTTTTTCTCACCGATTTAAAAAATAAATTACAGTGCATGTTTTTTTTTTGTTTTTTTCTTTTATTCTTTTTTTTTCAAAAAAACTTGTTTACAAAACTTTTTATCCCCAAACGAATTGTATTTAAAATTCCAACTGATTGTAGACTGTGTTCACCCCTCAATATTAATATATGTATTCATAGATCTATAGCTTGATATTGCTTGATTTCTACACACTCCACTCCATTGGCTGGAAAAAAAAAACAAAAAATTGAAAGTGAAAAAACAGAAACAGTTAAAAAAAACATTCGAATCTAAACATCGACAACATCGTAAAGTGAATAAAACTTTTGGAATTTCTCGAGCATGAGTTTTCCTTTTTTTCCAAATGTTTGGAAGAAATCTTTGCTTATCTCATTTTGAGTTGAGTACATACTATAATACAATATATGGATCATCTGAAGGCACTGACGTCACAACTGGGAAAGTTTTTAGATCATCATCTACATTTTAATTGAAAAATATCGTTGGCCAAAGTATATGCGGTTTATTATACCCTGTAAATTACAAAAACATAATCTAAATGGTTATTATAGTAAACAGTATTTAAGTGGTACAAATGTTAGAGAGACATCCAGAAGCTTATGGAGTACTGCAGAGTTATTTTTTTTTAATTTTTATCTTATCTTATATTATTAAATAGAATCCAAGAAACATTTTTGAAGAGAAGCTCTTAATGTTTGGTAGAATAACATATAATTATATTATTTTTATATCCTAAAAATTTCATAAAGATCTCAATAGAAATATTAAAGTTGTGCTTAAAATACCAGAGTATAAAAATAAAAAAAAATTTTTTTTAGTTTTAATCTCGTTTTTTGTAGTTCAATTCAATTTTTACATGTCTCAAATTAATTTTTTGAAATTTAGAGTAGAAATTTAATTTAGTTCTAATAGTTAACAAAAATTTAAAAAAACTGGAATACCCTCATAAATTCGAGTTTCTAAGTTGAATTGTATTTTAAGTATGGCAAATTTTTTGAATTTTTCATTGATTTCCATAAATTTAGATTAAAAATAACACTTAGTTATAATAAGTAACGGATTTGTTGGTTTAAAGAACGCATCTTTGAATGCATACCCTGTAGTGTTGTACGGAATTAATGGGGTATGCCATAAATTTGCTTTCTATGGCATACCCCATTAATTCCGTACAACACTACAGGGTATGCATTCGAAGATGAGTTCTTTGTTAGCACAGGTTTAACTATATAGCAACTTTTCGGCATGCCATTGTCTTTTGGGGAAACAGACCACAACATACAGTAAAGGCAAAAATAAAAGAAACGAGGCATTTTGAAATTAAAAATAAATTTGGAATAATATTATAAATTATTTTGATAAAACATTGCTAAATTTGAATAAAGTAAAAATTATGAAACTAAAAAACAAAAAATTGTTCGAACAATTTGAAAAATACAAAAAAAGGATCGTTTCTATAATTTTTTCGAGCAGCGTATATAAAATTATTACACAGTACTAGTTTGGCTAGAAGACAATCCAACGAACAGGTCGACCCATCGACCAATAATTATGTATATACGAAAATTCTACAAGTTGTTTACATGGCCAGAACCAAAAAAAAAAAAAAAAAAAAAAAAAAAATGCCCAATTGACCCGATAACATTTACCGCAACTATTTTTGTGAATGTCAATGTATGAGTGTGTGTGTGTGTGTGTGTGTGTGTCTTTTTATAGGTATTTGTATAGGTTGAATCGTTTTCGGCTTATTCTTTATGGGTCGGTTGCTATTTGCGGGCGCGTTTTAATTATTTGAAATGGACATAAACAATTGCAGGGCAATTGACCGAATGTTGTGAAGTGTATTTGTTTTCCTCTTTTTTTGTTTTTGGCCAAGTTGATTTGAGGGTTGCCCGCCCAAGACGTCTGCGTGTTTCGGTTTCGGTTTCTGTTGCCAAGGCTTTTTGAATTCCGAATTTATGTGTCAAAGTTTTTGTTTAAGAGCTCAAGTTGTGTGGCAAAGGCAAAGGGCTAATGCTTACTTACTTACACTTGCTTTCCCTCTCTGACACTCTCTGTCTCTGTCTTTCTTTGTCTTTCTCTTAGCCGGGCTAACTCATCAATCAAAGCGTCGCGTTGCCAACCAAACATTTCAATTTGCTGGCAAATGTGTTGACAAACGTCCTCAGGACACAAAACCCACGTCTCGGAGTTGAGTCTTGTTTACACGCTTTTCTCTCTGTTTATACCCTGTGCGGGTATATTAAGTTTGTTACGAGTATGCAACGGGCAGAATGAGATGTGGCAGACCCTAAAAGTGTATATATTCTTGTCTGTCCGTATAAAGGAAAGTATCTCTGAGATGGTAAGAGCTGGGAGCACCAAATTTGGATTGTATTGTAGACTCCTTATAATGTCAGACAAGGAGCGATTATTTCAATGGTCAGCTTAAATGTTGATAAAACACTTTTTAGAATCACTTTAGACAGTGCATTGGTCTAATGCTAGAGAAACGCGTCCGTGTGCGAGAGGTTCAAGGTTCAATTCCTGGTTTTGGTCAACCAATTATTTTTCATTTTTTTTTTAATTATTTTTATTTTTAATAAATTTTTTAAATTTAAAGATATTTTGCGAATTGTTTCAAATTCCAAACTCATTTATATCATATACAACGGTGGCCAAAAGTATTTTGGCACCCTTTAAAGTTAGGTCTAGCCAAATTTTGAACTTACTTCATATAAAGTTTGGCATCAATGGAAATGTCTTTTAAATCCCTTTTGAATGATACAATTCTTAGCCATTGAAATATTTGAATTTTTGTAAAAGTTGGCTTTCAATACTTTTTTCCTTAAGCTCAAACCAAAAATTGTTGTAAGCTAACAATTCTAATAGAGTCTGCAAAAAAAATTTTTTAAAAAACTCTTCGCTAGTATATTTTATGCTTTTTTGAAAATTGTTCCTTATGCTATTTTTTCGCCACTGTATGTAAAAGTTATAGAAACAATTGCTCTTTTTAAAACAGTGATGTTCAAAATGTCAAAAGCCTATTCCATCAAATAGGAGCTGCCTGCGTCGAAGCCGACACAATTACAGAGAGAGAGAAAGAATACGTGTGTTCTATAAATAGCACATTCTGTGGCTTATGCTCTCTTGACGTTCTCTTCGGTTGTTTGTGCTATTTGAAGTCAGTCGCTGAGCTGCGTTCAATGAGAGAGTCGACCGCACAGAGCTTGACTTTTATCATGCACTGTAACGATGCGACAGTGCGCATATGATTTCATTTCATTTTGTTCAGTGTAAAGCAGCAAAACGTTTCGTTGACTTTGTATTTGGCTGCAATATATGATTGCGTGAGTTTGGACAGCACTGTTCTAGAGATATCTTAATCGAGCACAGGGTATCTCACTGTCGAGTGCACTCGACTGCTCCGCTCGATATCTCTGTCTCTGTCTGCCGCACATTAGCAACACGTGTCTGATTCTTGCCCCTCGCAGTTTGCACTTAATTACACTTTTATGGAGTCATCGTCGCCGTTGTCCTGGCATCCTTTCCATCCTGGTTGCAATTGCTTTGTATGTAGTTGAAGTCCTCCCTTGACTTTGGCTTTCATTGCTGCTGTCACTGAGTTATGAGCTGATGCAATTTCTCTTTCTGCAGCTTCCATTCTTGGCTTCTCTCTTCCGTTCAACTTTCCACATCTCCGTGTTGTTATTTATTCACATTAACCTTGTCTTTCGCCATTGCAATAACCGCACTCAGTCTTACTATATATCTTATATTTTATGTCTTATATCTTGGCAACTCTTGATTTTCTTTTCTATTCATATAAAATCCGCTTTGCCTATTAATACTTCTTTTTATACTATTTTCTATAGAGCATCTTCTTATCATAGATTAGAACTGTTTTCACAGCACTTGTGTAGTTTTCTTCATAACTTTCTTAATTAAGCATCTTTTTCTATGAGATTTTGGGAATTAGTAATAGAAATGCTTAAAGACACATATACCAAATATTGGTATCTTATCTTTAAGTTTGAGGCTCTAATTTGCTTTTTAATAAATTGCGATTGTTGGGCAAATATCAAAAATAATTTTAAAAAAATAATAATAATAAAAATAAAAAATCAACCGATATTTTATATACATTCTATCAACCTCTTCTAGTAAAAATAGTAAAAATTGTGTACAAATTTATTCACATACATAAGCACTAAAGTGAGAAATACTTGATTTATATCTTATTTTAAGGGTATGCAAATTTCTTACATCACTTAACACATATTTTTGATAAATATTTCATAATTTAATTTATGCCAAAGCATAATTTGATTTGTTTGCTTTTTTCGCGTTTTGTGCAACTGTTCATTTGTCTTGTTTACCACATAAAAAGCTAATTTTTTTTTTTTTTTTTTTAATTTTAATGATGCTAAACAAACATCCTGAACGCCGTGTTCAAGAATCTATAAAATGTACACATAATTCTACACTTAATTCCTTTATCTAAAACTGCCAACACATTTCGCTTGACTCTGAGATATTTACAGCTTTTACAGGGTTTCATATTTCGTTAGTTTTTCAACTCTTGCTTGAACCAATGGAAATTATTTCACATCAGATAAAATTTTGATTTTTGACATTGTCTGAACTAACAGAATATTAATATGTTTTTCAGTTGATTAATTATGCCCTTTGCTCATAAAACTAGTAATATGGGGCATATAAAATCAGGGACCGTAATCATATTAAGTTGTTTTATTCAAATTACATTTTAATGATTTATTTTCAATTTTGTACGTTTTTTTTAATGATTATTTTTAAGTCATTTTATAAATCTTAGACCATAATCCTCAATTTTGAAAAAAAAAAATAAAATAAAACTCAAAAAATAATGATTATAAAAGAGTTTTTTTTTTTTGCTTAATATAATGCTAAACAGTAATTTACTGATTCTGTTTAGAAATGTATACCAATGTTATTTATCTCCCATAGCTACCTCCCAGCATTTTTTTTTTCATTTTTCCAGAAAAGCAACTTGTAAGAAAAATGAATTAATTAAATAAATATTAATAAGAGAGATTAAAACCCCAATCGAAACCGTAACTTTTAACCGGTAAAAACCGATTGAAATTTAAAACCGTTTTAGTTAACGAGATAAAAATTTTCATATGACCGAAACTTGCATTTTATTGTCTTATGTATGAACTATAAAAAATTGAAAAAAAGTAAAATTTTTAATAGTTAGAAGAAGCATGTTTTATTTTCAATGTTTACTATAAAAATTTAAGAAAACAAGTTAAAAATAATTTAAAGCGAAAAATTATGAACTGTTTCGAAATGTTGTTATTAGTAGTTTTCCATTTAGTTTTTCATTTGAAGGAAATTTTTTGATATATTACTATTATTTTGTTTATTTTACAAGCTTTATGACATCGCGAACGTGACAAGATTTCCACCTAGTTTGTGACAGGAATTTTTTCATAAAACTTATTATTAACTATTATTACATAATCTTATAATCTCTGGCAAGGAATTTAATTATTTATATATTTTTTTAATGTAAACTAAAATATGTATTTGATTCTTTGAATTGAAGGGTATTCTACTTGTCGAGTTTCGTGTTTCTTTACCGGTTTTTTGCTGCTGTTTAATTTAATTTGATTTCCTTCATTTCTCGCTCTTTGTTTTGTTGTTATTGTTGTGTCTGATTTACATTTATTTGTTTACCTTTTGCTGTTTTTTATTATTTTCATAGCACAACTCTGAATGTTGAACGTTGAAATTCGCAGTCTCATTTGGTCGAGCAGCTGTCAGCGCAGCTATCAAAAAGTCACCCACATTGATGGCTTATCGATGATGCGGAAAGTGCCACGCCCCCATCCGCCCACTACCCTCTTTAATTCACAGCACAAAAAAAAACCGCTAACTTGTTGTCCTTTTCGAAGCATTTCACAGACCATTGAGCCATGGCCCAAATGTACTGTGCATAATTTTTATTACACACCATTTTTATTGCATATTTTACATATTTCACAAATTGCGATTCATTCACTTTCCAATGCCATTCAATGCCCCCAAAAACATCCATTCAACATTCCCATGTCCATATCCATATCCACATCTATATCCGTATCCATATCCATATCCAATATTATTTCATTCCGTTCCATCTGCCAAAATGCATCGTTAAATGTGCTCAGCATTAAATGCACACGTTAATAAAAATGATAAATGATAAATGTTTCAGTATATGTCAAGTGCAGTTGGAATGGGAACTGGAACGATAAGTGTGTCAGTTCCACTTAATTGGTTCCATATCTGATATCGTTATAGATATTTCAATAAATTGTTTTACTCCCAATAACTCCATTAAATCTTATTCTATTTTATTACCTGCAAATTCTTAAGTATAAGCTTTATAATATTTATTCAATTTCTAGAGAATCTTTCAATTATTCTTAGATATTACGATCAGTTTTATAAAATTTATAAACTAAACCAATTTAAAAAAAAAAAGTAATTTTTTTATTCAAAAAATTTAATTTACTAAACCTTTTGTTATGATTCTTAGATATTTTCATAAATAATACTAAATAAAAAAATTAAAAAATTTTTTAAAGAAAAAAAAAATGTTCAATTTAACATTTTTTTTTTTAATTTCGAGAGAATCTTTAAATTTTTAGATATTAAGTTCAGCTTTATAAAATTTTTATGTTGTTATTCTGTGATGCTTAAATGTTATGATCAGTTTTATAATATTTATAAGTTTCTAAAAAAAAATAGCCGTTTTATTAAAGAAAATTTAATTTCTAAGGATTCTAACTATGATTCTTAGATATTATTATCAGCTTTAAAATATTAATTATGTTATTAATTATAAATTTGTTTCAAAGAAAGTTCTTTATTTCAAAAATTTAATTCCTAGATATTTTTTACAAATAATCTTAGATATTATGATCAGCTTTATAATATTTATAAGCTAAGTTAAATTTCTTAAAGAAAAAAGATTTTCTTATTAAAAAAAATTTAATTGTTAGAGATGCTTTTAGTGAGTGTTAGATATTATGATCAGTTTTATAATATTTACAAACTGAATTAAATTTGTTTTAGAAAAAAAATTAAAATTGTTTTTTATTAAACAAATTAAATTTCTAAAGTTTCTTACTATGTAAACTATAGCACAATTGTTTGATATCAGTATACAATATATAGTAGTGTTCGCTAAAAGTAATTCCCCTACCAAATTTCAGGCGATTAGCATAAGTAAAAGCTGAGTTCACATAGTCTTCTACATACTCTAAAATTTACTTCTTATGTGGTATATCATAATAAACAATATTTTTTTCGTTAATCACTTAATTTCACAAATTATTTTATTTTTATGACAATACCAGTTTTAACTCCAGATTTCTTTAAAATATCTTTCAAATTTGTTACATTTTAGATCTTTTCGATTTTATTTCTATTTAAACTAACCCATTTTTTGTTAAAAATGCTTTTAGCCAGCCACTTGTTTTGGCCTACTTACAACGAGATTTATTAAAAGGCAAATGCTCTGCCTAAAATTGTTAATCAAATCGAAAGCACTTTTCGTTTTTATTCTCAGCCTGTCCAAAGCTCATCGAGCTGCGTTCTAAATATTTTGGAAACTGCGTTTCGTCTCTGTTTTTAGGCAAATCAATAATTTTTGATATTTTACTACGCGTTCTGTAATTATTATTGTATTTGGCCTTGAGACGCAGAGATGGCAGCGTTTTGGATCGCAAATATACAATAGAATCATCGAATTTTGTGTATTTTATTCTATATAGATTGGAATGTCCAAATATTACAATACAATGCTATATGTTATGTGAGATGTACCTAATACTAATGGGCATTGAGTAGGTCGAGGTGAAATCTGCAATGCGAATAACTCAAATAATTAAAGCTAATTTGTCACTTTCTGAAAGTGAAAAAGGATGAAGAAAATTTAAAAATATAGTCTTTCACTTAATTGAGAAAGAGTTTGTGATAAAATAAAATTAATTAATTATAAAAATTATTCCCCATTGCAAAATAACAAAATATTTTTTATTTAAATGTTTTTTTTTTTTTGTATCATTTCAAATCTTTTTGCAAACTTTACTTATTATTTTGAAAATATACATATATGGATATTTGCAGAATCGAGAACGCGACATTCCTACGTCTTTAAATCGGGAAAAAATGCCAAGAATTAACATTTTCAAAAATGTTTTTTTACGTGTTCAATGCATTTTATCAACAGTATTTCAAGGACTTGTCGTTTACGAATTATTTATAGAAAACAATGCATCGCGAACGCGACAAAAAATAAAATAAATGTTTGACTTCATCTTGAAAAATGCGAAAGTCTGTGAAATGTGGCGAGTAATTTGAAAGAAAATACTCTTAAGTTATAATAAAATAATGTAGTTTTCCAGTTATAGAAATTAATTTGATATATAACTATTATCTTGTTTATTATACAAGTTTTACGACATTGCGAACGTGTCAAGAGTTCCACCTAGTTTGTGACTGGAATTTGTTCATCAAATTGTATTCGATTCTTGTTTTAATTAGCATATCGAATATATATCTACGTATTTGAAAGTCAATTTTTAAGAAAATGTACAAAGATGTATAACAAAGTGAATTTATTTCAATGTTGAATTTATATATTTATCCTATTAAACTTCTTCTAGCGAATATTGCTTTAATAAATAACTTGAATAAATTTGTGAAAAGATTTGAGTTTTTGACTCATTTTACGTTTTTGGGCGAGGTGAATCTTTCTTTGGAATATAAATAAATAAATATAAATTCACTAATTTTTTATTCCCCTCTCTCTCTCTTTCTCTCTCTCTCTTTCTTTTTGACAGCAGGTCTAAGCGTTTGTGCTCTGCTCTCGCTGGCGATAATGTCCCTGTCAAGCATAACAAAAAGTCTGGAACTTTCCAAGTACTCATTAAAATCAAATACAATACAGAGTAATACAGTTTATATGCTGGGCGTTGGAAATGGAGATGGAAATGGAGATGGAGCTGGAAATTCAGTGGCTACTCTAAGTCGCGATGAAGAATTGGACGAGAAAGAGTCGGCGATATTGTTGCCGGATGATAAAGACAACTGTCCGCCGGGTTACTTCCACTGCAATACAACGGCTCAGTGTGTGCCGCAACGGGCGAACTGTGACGGGAGTGTGGACTGTGACGACGGCTCCGACGAGTGGAACTGTGTGAACGAGGTGGACGCCAAGTACTGGGACCACTTGTTCCGCAAGAACCCCTTCGGGCGCCAGGGCATGGATGACATACCAATCGGCAGATGCTGTGAGTATTCAGTTGTACACGGAAAACAAAGAGACATTCTAAAATCAAGTTTAAAATACTTTATTAAAGCGTGCATTTTTTAAAGTATGTATTCAGAATTCATCTGTATAATTATGCCTGTATTAGGATTTAAAAGGGAAAATAGGCCCAAATTACTTGATTCAAGCTAAGAAATGCTCAAAATGTCCCATTGATCACCACATTTGCTGAGCGGGAGAGGAAAATTCTCTCTCGGCCTCTCTCATTTCAACTGGTTCGGTGGCTCAGTGGTTAGAGTCGCCGACCTGTCACTTCCATTTTGAAAAAAAACCTGGGTTCGAGTCCCCCTAACAATTATAGTCAAACATGTGTTTTTAAGATCTTGGAAATGAAACGAAAAAATATATAATTCCTCTGTCATTAACAAACATATGTTTAGAAAAAAAAAATAAATAAAAAATGTTTAAAAAAGAAAAATTAAAAAACAAAGTTAAAAAAAATGTTAAAAAAAATGTAAAGAAAAAACATTTTAATTAATAAAAATTGTTTACCTTGAATTACACAATTTCAGGATTAAAATCGGAATTGAAAAAATCAATTATTTCATACTTAGTTTAAGAAAATCAAAGCCACTTCTGACAACGCACAGTGGGGCCATTGCTGATTTTACCTAGCAAAAATCGTAACTTTTGAACCAAATGAGATAATCAAATAATTTTAATGGCATATGATAGATAACTCTTCAACGTTTGCAACGTTTAGGATTGAAATCGATCTAAATACCGCGGCTTTTTTTTTTCTGTGTACTCTTTTCATAATAATAATAATAAAATAAAAGGCGGAAAAGGCTATAGTAGACTTCACAACCATATAATACCCATTACTTATTAAAAAAAATATGGAACATTTTTTATTGCATACTCTTAAGCACTTACATTGTTTGAAACTTAAAACAACCATTACCACCTTTTTATGGGTCTGATCTTTTTGAGATTTTGTAAAATAATAGCTAATAATAGTAGTTAACGTTAATTAGACAAAAATTCAAATATTCTGAAAAGTGTCCGTGTGGCTCCAAAAAATGTTTGGATGCAAAAAAATTCTTTAAACAATTCTAATAGTGACTGCAAAAAAAAAAAAGTTTGATGCTGATAAAAAATATATATACTTTATACGAATGGAGATGCTTCCTTCTTCCTGTTACGAATACAGTATACCCTCTTACTAATTTGTTAATTAACGGGTATAAAAAGTAAAACAGTTAAACAAGGTCAAAGTAATTAAGGCGCCGTCGTTATGGGCGATTGCAACTGTGCAAGTGGCGCCAACTGGCGGACGGTAGCCCAAGTAACCAACCGTTGAGGTTATGACCACGGCATTATTATAGAAAATTCGCATGTAAATTTTGCAATTTTTCTCCGCTCAACAAGCAGTTTAATAGACGTCACAATTATTCGCTATGTGAATATCAAATATAACGAGCAAGCCACAGTGAATACTCGTTAGTGTGCACCTACACTATCACTCTCTCTAACACTCTTTCTTTTTCTACTTTTCTCTTTTAGCCTGGATCAATGCCAACTTCAGTTGTCCTTGTCGTGGCTACGAGATTTTGTGCCGTTTTCAGCAGCTCACGGCGCTGCCACTGCATTTACCCAGCAACAATCTGGTAACGCTGTAAGTACTAAAAGTTGCAAGGTGGTAAGAAAAATTAAAAAAAAAAAAATAGAAAAAAATTTTTTGAATTTCTCTGCTCTTTTAATTTTTACTGAGAATCTAGTTTAAAATCCAAAGATTAACATCGAAAAAAACAAAAATGATCTGTCGATTAATCGGAAAATAATGCTGATATATCGAGTTTTTTTAAAATTAAAGTTTTCGAATACAGATTCAAAATTTAAAGTTTTTAGTTTTTGAATAGTGTCTAGGGGTATAGGAAAAAAAAAACAAAGTTGTCAGTGTTGGAAAAGAAATAAAACAATGATAAAATTGACATTCATAAAGTGTTGTAAATTGCTGTTATTTATGAAATTCGATTTATCGAGTCATCGTCACAAAAATAATTGAATCAAAGTATCTTCTGTACAAAAAACAACTCTTCTTTTTATATAAGTCATTGGTTCAGAAGTTTTTGAGATGTTTTCTTACTAAAAATTAACTATACAAGTAATGAGAATTTTCTCGCAGTGTATACTATTTAAAACGAATATTTATGCCCTGATACTTTTATGATTTGTAAAAACCTTTAAATAAATGCTAATAAATATTTAAAAGAAAAGGATTTTTATTTTTTTACAATCAATTTAACCATTGAGCATTTTCTCGCAGTGTATGCTTTTTATAACAGAAACTATTTGAATCATGTTACTTTTGATTATTTGTAAATAACTCTTAAACAAGTGTTTATAAATATTTTCAAGTAAAGTTAACTTAAATACACTGGGCATTTTCTCGCAGTGCAGTCTATTTATAACTGTGCATGTTTAACTCATTACGAGTATACTATTGATTGTTTGCAATGAACTTGTTTTCATAATATGTATATGTATATGTTCATATGTATATGTATACTTATATTTTAATTGTCCTTTCTTTATAGAGACCTGACGGGCAACTGCTTTGACATCATCAATGAAACCTTTTTCAGTGCGATGCCCGAGGTGGAGAGTCTGTAAGTAACATCTGCTGACCAGTGATGCCAATTATTTTCCGGCAAAAAGGGGAAATAAGCTGAAAAAATTAGGAAACAAAAAAAAAACAGGGACTGTAATCATTATAAGTGATATTAAAAAAGTTTTGAAATAATAATTATATTCAAGTTTTATAGATTTGCTCACAAAATAATGATTAGTTTTGAGTTATACTTTATTTCTCAACCAATAATCATTATCTTTGAGCAAAAAAATTGTATTTATTTTATTTTATTTTTTGCTCAAAATAAAACTCAAATTGTAATTTTGACTTTTTCTTAGGGAATAATGACAAGAATGATACATATGTATTTCTAGTCAATAAGCCAAGACAAACCATTATAATAATCCATTTAAAAAAACAATTTCTTGTGTTGAGCATCAAATTAGGCCTTGTCGAAATTACAAATTCAGTTTTATTTTTAGCAAAAAAAATAAAACTCATGAAATATTAATTTTTCCATATTTTATATATTTTTGTTCAAAAATAATGATTATTAGTTGAAAAAAAAGTATATCCTAAAATTAATCATTATTTTGTGAACAAATCTATAAAACTTGAACATTTTTTAATAATGGTGAAAAAGCATAAATAAGACATAGAGAAGAATATTGGTATTTTTCTCGGAGTCTTAAAGTTATTATACCTGAATGATTTTTTGATTACAAAAAAAAAAAAAAAAATCATTATTTGCTGTCCCTGAAATTAACAGACAAACAAAACAATATACAGTCGACATAAATATTTTGACAAAACTTAAGTTAAATCTACACTTCATGTTCATTTTGTCATCAATGGAAACGCCATTTAAGTCCCGTTTGCACGATACAAAACTTTCCTTAACCCTTTAAGTACCCATTGAAAATTTAGATTTTTTCTAAAAATCTTTTTTTTATTAATTTTTTCCTCGGTCTCAACAAAAAAATGTTAGCACGAATCTAAAAAAAAAGTCCAGAAGATGTTTGAAATTTATCGCAGCTAAGCACTTAAAAACTGGACAAATCTGTCCGGAAAAAGGACAAATTAGCAACACTGCTGGATGCGAATATAGACAGCTCTTGACTCTTGAGTTCTTTACGAGCTTCATTAAAATTATTAACATTTTATAAATGCCAGCTCAAGTGATAGAAAGAGAGAGAGAGAGAGAGGGAGAGATAGATATAGTGATAGAGATAGAGATAACGATAGAGAGATATTAGCGACATGCTGTGTTTAGTTTAAGCAGGAGACACATGCTGTGTTTCCCCAAACAAATTAAACACAGCAGCTTGACTAGAGTTGAAGAGGGAGACAAGAGACAACTAGAAGGAGAGGGAAGAGAGCACACGATGAAGAAGAAGAAGAAAAAGCTAACGATGTCTGGCACATATCGTTTGGTGTTTTACAGCCGGTTGCAGTTTATGTGCCACTGTGCCAAAAGGACACTGTCTCTCTCTCTCTCCCTCTATCTCTTTCTCTCCAACTCTCTCTCTCTCTCTCCCTCTGTCGTCCAGTCAAAAGTCGTTAAAGTCGTTTAACATACGAGTACGAGTCCAGAAGGTTTAATACTGAAACTGTGCAAACTTTAAAATTTCATAAGCTGCAGTGCACCATGGGAAAAAAGCCCGAAATTTTGGCCTAAACTCTAAATTCAAAGAGAGAGACTTGAAATTTGACATGAACCTTAGCTAGAAGAAAGAATCAAAAAAAAAAAAATGTTATGTTAAAATGATATTTGTATAAAATCTGCATATATAGCGAGATTTTTGAAATTTCGCACGAAGTTTAGTTACAATATTCAAGAACTTATAATTTTTGTTGTTTTTTAATTGGTTCGTGTCTTCATTCAGTAAAGTTCGACAAAACAGAAAAACATTTGTCAGTGTTTAGCTAAAATTATAAGTGAACAATATATAAAATGAGAATATATTAAACATTTTCAAAATAAAACACAAATACTAAATACAAAATTTCTAAGAGTCTGAACAAATAAAATTCATGCCAAAATATCGGACTTTTTTCCCACAGTGCAGTGGTCGTAATTGCACAGAGTGCACATTGGAAAAAATTTGAATTTCAAGGAATTAAATATAGTTAAAATTTGTAACGAAAACCGTATATATTTGAAGTTATCTCTCCCGTTATTTAGCTTAGAAGTTTTCAGTTTCTCTCAGTGTAACTAGGGTCGATACAATGTCTTTCACTTTGCAGTTAATGGTTCATCTGTCGGTTGACTATTGTCGGAGACTGTGGGATTGTGGTTACGGGCTACGAGCACACGTATATAAATTTCCTATGGGTGGTGGACATTGGACATTGGACATTGAACATTGGACATGGCTTAAGCCTAAGCACTTGGAAATCCATCATCATTGCACAGCATTGGCCACAGATGCCACTGACTCTCTACAGATTCTGCTCTCACTTTTTTGAGACTTTATGACCCAAAAAATAATAAAAAAAAGGGCATATTGCATTCGTTGCAGTGCATCTGACAGGGAGCAGAAAACATTAACAGCTGAGTCGACAGTCCGTCTATCAATCAGCTTTAAGAATATTACATATTTTTGGGTAATTAATGTTGTCTATTATTATGAGCTATCATCCAACTTAATCGCAACAAGATCGGACCCACAAATTATTAGTAATGGCTAATTTAAGTTCCAAGAAATCCAAGTGCAATAAAAACTGTTTTTTGTATATTTCAATAAGTAACGGGTATCTCATAGTCGGGAACTCAACTATAGCTTTTCCCGCTTGTTTTTGTCTCCTCTTTATCCTCCTTTTTCTCCGCTTTCTTCTCCTTCTCTCACATAAGCTGCTGTCACGTTTCTCTTTTTGGAGGCATTTGGTTTACAATTTTTTGGAAATTGAGACGCGTTATTCCAATCGCCATTCCAGGCTCACTTCCAATGGGAAAAATGCGTAGGCAGCATGTGTGAAAATTAAATTGACCGCAGGCTGTCAGGGAAATGACAAGGAAAATGTCGCAGCTACAAATGAAAAGCTATGAAAATTTGAGTAGTTGAAATTGAGCAGCAAATTCGGGTGAGAGGGAGAAAGAGAGAGAGAGGGAGGGAAACTAAGGGGCGACGATAAAAGGAGGAATGACTGATACTTAGAAAAAGTAATATGGGAGAAAGAGATTGATGGAGAGAAATATGAGTAAAATAAGCGAGAAGAGGGGAAAAAATAAAAATAGATTTAAAAAAAATTGAACAGAGGCTTTAATTTATGCATTTTATGTCAACTAAGACCGTTTGACCTAAAAAATTTAAATAAAATCCTGAACTTAATATATGTTATTATTTGAATTTGAATTGGACTTTACAAACTTTACAAAGACTTTAAAAAGAATGTTTAAAATTTAAAAATCTGGGGGTGTTCAAAAAAAGCATAAAGATAGTATGATAAAATAAAATACAGACATAGACGTCGGGAAAGGGAATGCGAAAAAGTATAGAAAGATAATACTGGAACAAACAAGCTGGAAAGGCTATAGTCGAGAGCCCGACTATAGGATACCCTTTACTTATAATTTTTTATAATTTTTATTAATTTTTTATGTATTATATTAACAAGCATACATACATACAAGCATATTATATGGCAGCTTAAGCTAGTTTTAATCAAAGACAATTCAAATTCGTCAAAAATAATCATTTAAATTAAAAAGTTGTGAAAAAACTTATTTCTGATTTTTTCAATAATAATAAAAAATTAAGGGAAATTTTTTGAGTTTTATTTTAAAAGTTACAAAGTTTGAAAATCAAAAAAAAAGTTAAAGTGATACTAAAGGATATGTGTTGCAACAGATGAAAGGTTTCAAATTATGGATAATGAATATATGTAAATAAAATCAATTTAATTTTTGATTTTTATAATAAAAGTTAAGGAATATCTCTTATTTGTAACTTTTAAAATAAAATCAAAAATATCTCTTATTTTTTTTATCATTGAAAACATCACAAATTTGTGTTATTTCATTATTTTTGAAAAATTGCTTAAAAGGCACTTATTCGTAAATTTTCATACAATAAGTCCTTTTAAGCAATCAACAACATTATAAAAAATACTAGCTAAGAGATATTTAAAAAAATTTTTTTAAATTGTTTAAAGAAACTTTTTGCATCAAAAAATTTTATTGGAAAAATAGAGGAAAAAAGTTGACAAAAGTAGACATTTGCAATTTTCAATGGGTACTTGATGGATTAAGGAAAGTTTTGCATCATTCAAACGGAATTTAAATGACCTTTCCATATTTCAATATGTTAAAGATAACGGTGCAAATAAGCCCTAAATACTTTTGTGTGTCACTGTAAGTTTACTTAATTTTCAAGCTATATTTTTTATGAAAAAGTATGTAAAATTTATGTAAAATTTAAGAACAAACTAAAATTAAGTAAAATTATATTAAGCAACTACTTTAAATGGTCTTTGGTGTGCACACAAAAGAGCAATTCCATTTCCGGATTGAAAGTATACTTTAACAGTGTGCAAATTGAATGCAATGTGTCAAATTAATGAAAGGCTCTGAAAATTGAAAAGCTTTGAAGCTGTGTCCTCAGTGGCAACTGCTCATATGCCGCAAAAAGTGGCATATCACGTAACGCCCCAAGTAACGCCCAACAATGGCAAATAAAATGAAGAAAAAACAGAAAATGGAAAATGGAAAAGAGAAAAACAAAAAACTCTCTGCGATTTCAAGTTTAGCATGTGAAGTAACTTTGTGTGTGCCCACGAAAACTTGACAATTGAATTTTATATTTATTAAGTTTAATGCATTGTTTTGTATCTTTTATTTGTATCTTTTAACTGTGGTTGTATCTGGTTTTTGTATCTTTCAAATGCACAGTGTCCTGAAGCTGTGCTCAATACGTGAAATTGCCTCGCATGCATTCGATAGACTGGCCGAAGTTCCATTGAAGACACTGTAAGTAGATGCTTGAATGTTGTTGTTGTTGTTGTTGGGGTCGTGGCATAACTCATAATTAAGTCTTATTATTTATGTGCACTTCATTTATTTTGTTGCTGAAACTCAAACTGAAATTGGTTCTCGTTCTTCCTGTTTTTTTTTTGTTTTTCTCTCTTTTTTTCTTTGCAGTTATATGGACGACAATAAATTATCCCGTTTGCCAGAGCATTTCTTTGCCCCGGGCAATCAATTGAGATTGTTGTAAGTATTACTTATTGAACCCACTATAATTTTAATTTAATTATGTCAACAATTGATATTGCTGCTCTCTCATTTTCTATCACACTCTATGAACCTTGAGTAAAAATCATTTGAACATAGTTAAATTGAAAGTCACTCCAAATTAAATATAGTATTGATTAAAATGACATTCCGCTAGAAAATCTAATAAATTTGGAAATAATTATAAAAGCTTAAATTAAGACCTTACAAATAAAAAATTACTTAGACGTATGAGTGAATTTTGGTTTTATAATCATATTTTCTTGTAA
The DNA here is from genome assembly GCA_035047525.1 of Drosophila quinaria. Taxonomy (NCBI): domain Eukaryota; kingdom Metazoa; phylum Arthropoda; class Insecta; order Diptera; family Drosophilidae; genus Drosophila; species Drosophila quinaria. Next base: position 35,553,992 of record JAWNPO010000455.1, read on the forward strand.
TATATTTTATTTAAGGCAAAACTTGATGTTTCTGTATTTTTTTTTAGATTTGTCGACAAGTTGATAAATTTTTCGTAGATTTACCCGGTTCCCAGTTTTGATTTACATAACTAATGGAAAATATGTCATTTAGATAGTGGTTGTAGATATTGCCGATACTGGTCCATAATATGTTAGACATTTTAAAACTGGCATTTACCCAGAGTTTAGTTAATGTATCTGAAAAATAAAAAACTCACCTGTATATAATTAGCATTACCTTGTTTTAAGACTAGGTTGTGTTAGAAGTTAGCATATAAATTTAATTTAAGTTGTTGTTAATAATAACAGCATAATTAAAAAAAAAAAATAAAACTAAATCAACCCATGAAACAATCATTTTTATTGGAAAAAATTTCAAGTTGCCATAAATCTAATTGTTTTTTAACAATTTGAATCACCATTATACAAAGAAAAGATTCGAGTTATAGAGATATTCGACTTATAGAGTTTTTTCTCTTGAGTTAATTCATTTTTCTGCCACTCAGTTAGCGCGAGTTATAGAAGTTCGAGCTTTGGAAGTTCAACTGTTGTTGTTTTTTTGGAATAATGGAACATATTTTCGGGCATTAAATAAAAAAAACAAAATGGTTGTTGCATTCAATAAATCTTGTAAAAAAAAAGTGTGTTTTTAATGGACAAAAAAGTGGGCAAAAGCTGAAACTTTATTTCCCTTACTTTTATCTAAGATGAAAACCATAATGGAAGGATATTCAATATACATATATTAATAACTTGAAGTTAAAGAAATATTAAAATTGTTTATCTAACGAGACTTTATATCCTTATATTATATATAAGTTTCATCCAATTTTCAGTTGGTAAACAACTCTTAATTTACTTTATCCTCCCGTGACAAGTGTATTAAAAAAAATGGTTGCCTATTCCCAGGCGCACGCATAAATTGCGTATACGCCGCGTGAAACATGCAAATGTACAGGGCGTTAATGTGCCATTGTCTCTGATCTCCACATTTATTAACTTAACTTGACTTATTTATTGGCCATAGAAATTGCAATCGCTATTTGCTAGATAAAAAAAATAATGCGAAATTTAGATACATTTTTGCATTGTTTTAATTGTAAACAAGTGGGCGCGGCTACAGTCGAGTTTGCTCGACTGTTGTATACCCTGTGCCAGTCTCCATAAATTGTAATATAATTAATTAACCAAGTTTGGTGAGGATGTATGGGACCATCTCGTTTGCATATTGTGTCAGCTTGGCTCAGATATCTCTAAAAGTAAAAAAGTTTGTCATACTAAAACATGATTTTCGACTGATCGTTCCTATGGCAGTTATATGATATAGTAGACCGACTTAAACCAAATTTGACCAGGTTGCCAAGGACCATCCCGTTTACATATTCTGTAAGTTTGGTTGATATCTCAACCAACAGAGACACAGAATTTTCGACTGATCGTTCCTATGGCAGCTATATGATATAGTAGTCCGATTTCAACCAAATTTGGTCAGGATGTCTAGAATCATCCCGTTTGCATATTCTGTCAGTTTGGTTGAGATATCTCAACCAAGAAAAAAGTTGTTCATAGAGAGACTGGATTTTCGACTGATCGTTCCTATGGCAGCTATATGATATAGTCGTCTGACTTCTACTAAATTTTGTCAGGTTTCCGAGGACCGTCCAGTATGCATAATCTATCAGTTTGGTTGAGATATCTTAACCAACAAAAAAGTTTTTCATAGAGAGACTGGATTTTCGACTGATCGTTCCTATGGCAGCTATATGATATAGTCGTCTGACTTCTACCAAATTTTGTCAGGTTCCCAAGGACCATCCCGTTTACATATTGTGTCAGTTTGGTTGAGATATCTCAAACAACAAAAAAGTTTTTCATACCAAGACTTAATTTTTGACTGATCGCTCATATGACAGCTATATGATATAGTGGTCCGATCCGAATTTAAAAACAAACTTGATCTGCGTCCGGTATCCAGCTACCTACATGCCAATTTTGAAGTCTCTAGTTATTATAGTCTCTGAGATCGACGCGTTCAAACAGACGGACGGACAGACGGACGGACGGACGGACGGACGGACGGACAGACAGACGGACATGGCTCAATCAACTCGGCTGTTGATGCTGATCAAGAATATATATACTTTATTGGGTCGGAAATGCTTCCTTCTGCCTGTTACATACATCACACAAATCTAATATACCCTTTTGACCATTTTCAATGGGCACAGGGTATAATAAATGTGCAAAACAACAATAAATACGACAATTATAAACGACAATTTAAGCATGCAGTATTTAGTGTAACCATAACCAAGTTATCGATGCTAAATACTATTGTTTATTGACGCAGTTTTGTATGCAAATTTAGCCAATAAATATTAAAAGGCAATGAGAGTTTAGTAGAGTTCACAGACAGTAAAGATAGTAAAGATTTAAAGATAGTTCTGATAGTTTAATAAATGGTAAAGAAATTTAGAATTCTGTTTAAATTTTAAACTATGAGGAATGTGCTTTTAGGCATTTAACAAGCCTAAATGAAACCAAATGTGTACTATAAATTTAAAGAATTAATTGCTAAGTATTTATCAATTTAAAAGTTTATTTTTTTTAATAATTTATTCATCTAGTAAAAAACAATAAGTAACAAAAAAAAAAAAAATTTTATTTAATTTTGAAATTCTACATTTTAAATCTAAATTATAAAATTAAAGATATCTTTTTTTAAATACAAATTTTTATATTTTATTTTAAGATTAGGCATTTAAATATTATATTACAAAATGAAAGATTTCATTCTGAAATATTCGAATTTCTCTTATTTTAAATTCTTATACATATGTTTAATGTCTTTTTCAGAATCGATTATCATTTCAAAAGTGGTTCCTTTTTAAATACAAAATTTTTTTTGTTTTATTTTATTTAAATATTAAATTGTTAAATTTCTTTTTAAATATCAAATATCTTTTAAAAATCATTTTTTTAAAGTTCTTCAAGTTTTATGACTTCGATATTTTATTTTTTTGTTTTTGTGCAAAAATAATCTAAAAATAAATTTTCAAAATTTAGCAAAATTTGGTTTTTCAACAAAATTATTTAAGTAGTGTCAGTTTACTATAGATTATAGACTATAATGCCATCCCGCTCTGCTGCAGTGCATTGTGTATGTTTTGTGCGCAACTGTACTTTGCAAAAACATACACAGATAAAAAACATTTTGGGCGAAATGAGAAAAATGGGGCTTATTATGTGATTTTCTGGTCTGGTCTGAGGTGGATCCAATGAAAAATTCTGTAATTGCCAATAACTATAGATATGTGCACACAGATACGGTTAAACACAGACACACACACACACACACACACACACACATGGACATTTGGTAAGGACATTTTGAACAGGAGCAGAGACAGTTATATGCACTCGCCAAATTGTTGATTGTATCATCATCATTTGGGTGCAGGAGGGGTTAAACGAGGGCTGCTCAATGAGTTCCAACTGATAATAATCATAACCATGAGTGTGTGTGTGTGTGTTGCTATCTCACTCTTCCCCCCAATCCACTATGGGATAAGAGTATAACATTTTGACAAATCTCTTAAAATAACCCCCTTTATAAAGTTAAACTCTAGTGACGAAAAAATATTAAATTTAGTCTAGAATATATAAAATATAATGTATAAATTATTCTTAAAAACAAAAATAAAAGGTTGTTCTCTTTCTTTATACCTATTCAAATAATAATAAATAATTAGAAAATATAAAATTATAAAAAAATAAATTAATTACTTGCGAAGTGCCGAATACCAAACATTTTTTTTAATACTTAATAGATTGAATTTAACAACTTTTGTCACAATATGGATACAAGTTGGCCATGTTAATAACCTTGGCTAACACTTTTGACTATTTGTGTGAAAAGACATCAAAAACATTGTCAACTCAATTTTAGCTAAGCGATTTTAAAGTACTTTTACTCTATAATTTATTTGAATATCAAAAGATTATTATACGAAATTAAAAACTTAGTGAAGTTGGTTAATTTATTATAATTTCTTAGTGGAATTAAGTTTAGTTAATTACAACTCGATAATTTTTTTTTTTGCATATTTTTCCAATTTATTATTTAACTTGATTCCTCAACTATTTTGAGTTAGAAATTTAAAAGAATTTTCCAGGCACCGTAACGATTACCATTTTAAAAATATAAATTATTAAATAAAAGTTAATGGTCTTTAATTTTAATCATAATAATAATTTGATTTAAAGAAAACTTTTATTTTATTAAGAAAATAAAAAATGTATAATACATATTATAAATTAATTTCAATTTTTATTTTAAAGTCATGGTATAATTCGTTTTTTTTTAAGGTTTTACAAAAATAATGCAAGATTAAAGGATATTTTTAATTTTAATAATACAAATTTAAAGTAAAAATTATTTTTTAAATAATTTTTATCAACTAAAACGAGTAGTTCTTTTGGTTTCCGACTATTTTAGATTTCACATTTGATTTTATTGAGCTCATAACTCGAGAATTTTTAAAACACTCATTGATGCCACAATATTTGAGTTATTTATCCCATGGTGCACTCATAGTGAGCACCACGAACGATTATCAGTCTCATTGTTCAGCTGTCAAGTTGCCTTTGTTGCGTATACGCATCGTATGCCACTTTGGGTCATAAAGAGGCCCATTGTTTGGCCTCAACTGAGGCTCAGACACTGCCACAGCCACAACTACAACTACAACCATAACCACACCTGCAGCTACAGGATGCGAGGTTAGAGGTTAGAGCTTAGAGGTTACTGAGTTTAGAGGTTGGAATTCGAAGGGGGTTTTTGGTTTTGGTTGCAGCTCTCAATCGACAATAATAATATTAGCACACGCAGGCCAAAAGTAAAACTTTAGACGTGTTGTGGGCGGATGGTGAAGGGGGCGGGGCGGGTCAGGGGCGGTGTCAGGGGTTGAAGGTTGCAGGTTGTTCCGGTGTCGGTTTGAGAACCAAAAAAGACAACAGCAGACGGCGACAAACAAAACTAAAGCGGAAGCAACAGCAACAAACAACAAAAAGAACAAAAAACAGACAAGCGGAAAAGGCTAAGGTCGAGTGCCCGACTAACGGATACCCGTTACTATTTTACTTAAATATAAAACATATTTTGTTGCATACTTTTAGGCACTTGCATAGGTTGATATCAGGGACGGCAAAAAATGATTATTGAAATTTTTTCACATCAAAAATTCAATGACTAAAATACATATAGAAAAAAATAATGATAGTGATTAAATTTGAGCGAACAAATAAAACTCACAAATAATCATTATTTATGATGTTTATGTTTTTCGCTCAAAATAAAACTCACTTTAAACTCAGTTCTTTTGTTTAAGATTTTTACCAGTATTTTTGCATATATAAAAGAAACCCAGGAGACCCATAAAACGCAAAAAAACATCATTATAATGATTACGTAAACTTTTTTAAAAGAGAGTTTTATTGTGAACGAAAAAATAAAACTCACAAGTAATCATTATTTGTGATTTTTATTTTTTCGCCCAAGATTAATCATTATCATTAAAGTAAATCCTTAAAAATATTTAAATAATCATTACTAAGTAATTTTTATAATATAACTCAATGATTACGGTCGCTGGTTGATATAGTTGTAATTAAGTTGAATCAAAGCTACAAATAATTGATAATGTTAATTAGCAAAAAATACGTTATATTTAAATCAGTGGAATCCAAACTTACACAATCAAACATTGTCAACGAAACGTTTTACGGCTTTACACTGTGAAAATGAAATGAGAGCATATTCGAATTTTCGCATCGTTGCAGTTGGCGACCTAAAGAAAGCAAAACAATAGTTACAGTGCATGATAAAAGTCTAGCGCTGTGCGGTCGTCTCTCTCTTTGAACGCAGCACAGCGACTGACATCAAAAAGGATCAGCCGAGCAGATGCTTCGTGAGAGCACGAACAGCCGAAGCGACGCGTTGTGAGAGCACAAGCCGCAGAATGTGCTATTTATAGAACCCATGTACTCCCACTCTCTCTCTCTCTCTTTATACGTCTGTCAGCGGCGACGCCGGCAGAGTTATGAGTTCCTATTCCATGGGAGAGGCTTTAATCATTTTGGACACCACTGATCTACACACTTCAATATACCCTTTAACTTAGTTTTGAAGTAAAAGGTACAATAAAAAAGCAAAACAAAAACACACGCATAAACAACTCAGTTACACGTTGTGGCATAAACTGGAAGAGTAAGAGAAGGACAGGCGGAGTGGTGAAAGAGGGGAGAAAGAGGGGAGGGAGCGGAAAGAGAAATCAAAGCCACACCGGCGGCGCAGCAGCTGCGATTTTTATACCCTGGGGGGGGTATATTGAGTTTGTACAAAGTATGTAACACGGAGAAGGAAGCATCTCCGACCCCATAAACTATATATATTCTTGATCAGCATGAAAAGTCGAGTCGATATAGCTATGTCCATCTGTCCGTCGGTTCGATACCAAATTTGGAATAAAGACTTATGTCAGGCAATATCAGTTCATGTTAAAATTTTGCCACGCCCACAATAGGTTGCGTAATTCATCAAAAACTTACATAACCTTTAATTTAGGGCTTTAAGTCCAAGGGTCCAAGAGGAGGAGTGGTGGGAGTGATAAGTGCTCGGCAAGCGAAACGGGAGTTCGTTCGTTCCATCTCAGTCCTGTCGATGGAGAAGGTTTTTAATTATTTAATATTTTCCATTTATTTTAATTTTTAGTCAAATGCAATTTATTTGGTATTTTGATTATTTTTAATTTTAATAAATTTTTAAAATTTAAATATACCGTGCATTGGTTCAAATCACTCATTTACAATATAAATGAGAATTGCATGGGCATCAAATCTTCGGCGTGCCCAGGGTATATGACTGTCTAGTGCACTCGACTGTTCCGCTTGTTTGGTTTAGTTTCTGGCAGCAACTTTTGCTTTGTTGACATTTAGTCGGACTGAGAGACTCGAAAAATCGGAGAATTCGAGTATCGGAGAATTGTGGACTCGGAGATGCCAGACTGTTGAACTTTTGGGGCATGTGGCAGGGTGGCAATGTCTCATGCAGATTGCATTTAATGGCTTATTAAAACGCTTTGTGTGTCCATTGTTGTGTGTTTGTTTGTTGGACACATTAAAATGACATTACGACTAATGTGGCAATTTGTGAATTTCTCCCACTCTCTCTTGTCTTTTATCTCTCTCTCTCTCTCTCACTCTCTTGTCTTTTACTTATTTCTTTATTTATTTTTTTTTTACCCACAGAATTTTGGCACGCAATCGACTGAGCAGCCTGAGTTCTGGCGTTTTTCGTTATCTGCAAAGCTTGGAGGAGCTGTAAGTAGTCAACACCGCAAAAATCAAAATACTCTTTAAAAATCTCTCCATTTACCACTAAACTCACCAAACACTCACTCTGAAAATTCTCCAGACACAAATTATTACTTTTGGGGTCGCTTTCAAATAAATTACCTAATTTCATTTTGAATGCCTCTCAAGGTTTTGTTAACGGACGTGTTCTGAATTCCAGAATCGCTCTTATTTTAAATTTTAGTTAAATTTTAGATGAAAGAGCTTTTCTTATTTTAATACCGCATAGCATTTTTTTTATATTCTGGAGCCATAAAGTATTTGAATTCTTGATCAGCATCAACAGCCGTGTTGATATAGTCTAGTCCGTCTGTCCGTCGGTTCGATCTCAGGGTCTCAAAGATGGTAAAAGCTAGGGTCGTGGGTTAGTACAAATTGGTTAAAATCACTCGTTTACATTATAAATGATTTTTTTAATTAAATAAATGTTTTTTTCAACGATCTTGGATGAATATGTGGCTAAAACCTCTTTTCAAATAACATCAGATTTTTTAAATCTCTTTCAAATTTATCCAAGTTGTATATATTATGCTTTACTCTTACTTGTGGGAGAATTTAATCACTTTAATTAATTAACTGGTGATAATTAACCCGTTTGTCGTAAAAGCATTTTTCGAAAAATTTTACAAATTTTATGAATTGCTAAATTGTGGTTAATAAATTTTAAAAACAAAATCTATTTTAAATTAATTCTCATTTTTAATAATAATTTCTTAAATTTCTAAATCTTTTTCATGTTACGTTTTTGATATTTTTCAAAGGTTTTTCTTGACCACTTAATCCCGAATTTGATCACTTTTATTAATGGTCTAATTGTGTTTAGGAAATTGATTTAAATCTGTTTAATAATAATTAAATCGATGTGCATCAGTGTCTTTACAAATTATTTTTATGTACCAAAAATCTTTTTTCAAAAATGTTTAACTCTCGAGGGGTTTCTGGACCCCTCAAGCCCCCGTTTAGCTTATGCCACTGTTCCCTTTAATTGATGTTTATTTTTTCTTTCTTTCTCTGTTTTTTTTTATGGTTGAACACAGCGATCTGCGGGGCAATCTCATAGCTGAGTTTGGGGCAAGTGTTTTTGGCCAACTGCAGAGCCTGGAGGTGCTGTAAGTAAAAACAAAAAAAGTACATATGGACATATATCACGCTTAACTTGCCACCAGGTGACACTGTATATCTATCTTTATCTCTCTCTCTAGCTACCTGAACGAGAATCGGTTGCAACAGCTGCAACCGGGCATGTTTCCGACCAACTTGCAACATCTTCATACGCTTTCATTGGCCCAAAACCAAATTGTGAGCATTGCGGCCAACACTTTTACATTTCCGCATCTGCGACACTTGTAAGTAACCGGAAAAGCGGCTAAAAGGGAGGCTCTAAGGGGCTAAATGGGGAAAACCCTCTTTAAAAGCCACACATTGTTCACATTTTCTAGCAACATTTTTCTTCGCTTTCTTCTCGTTCTCGTTCTCTTTCTTTTTTTTTATTTTTGTTTTGTATTCTCAGATTTCTGGCCGGCAATCAATTGGTTCACATACGCGATGGAACCTTTTGCAACCTCAGCTTTCTCCAAGGATTGTAAGTTCCGAAACGAAACCTAAACAAAACAATGCAATGCAATGACTGACTAAGTGCATACCCTATAATGCATTTAATTGTTAATCGCTCTTAAGTTAATTACTAGCTATCAATTAGTATCTAAAAAATATGAATGACTTAAATTAAATTAAATTATGCGCGTAATAATTTCAAGAAATACGATAAAATACATTACATTAAATTGAATTTAGTTAAATTAAATTAAAATATATTAAATTTATTTATAATATTTTAACTAATTGGTTCGAGCAAATTACAAATTATTCAGTTTATTAATATTTGTTTTTTGTATAAAAAGTCTTCCGAATATAATATTTTAATTAATTAGTAAATGAAATTATATCAATTTAGTTGTTTTAAATTTATGCTAGAGTATAAATTTTGAAATTACTCAAGTGATTTAAAATTATTTTTAATTAAAAAAAATGCGTTAGTAAAAAAATTATTTTTTTGTGTCTGCGGTATTTAATTTCTACATTTAACAATTATATTCTATTCATTTGAATGATAATACTTAAAAAATGTTTTAATTTATGCAGAATTTAATACAAAACTTAATAATATTTCAAGTAATTTTCACAACTGGAACTTAATAAGTTGAGGTAGTTTTTAAATTACTTATGAAATTATTAAATTATTAATTAAATAAATGATAACTAAATTGAATAACTAAATTGACGTAATAATTTATTACTTCAGTAATTGCCAAATTATTGTAATAGTTAACTGAAATACTTGAGCATTTATTTTACAATTATAAAAAAGTAAATTATTAGCAAAAGTATTAGTCAAGGAAGACGAATTTAAATATTTACATAATTTAAAATTTAATTCGTTCCGTAATTGTCAAATAATTATAGTAATTAAAATAAATTATTATCGGAAGTAATTAATAGTATTACAATACAATGCGCATTCAAGTAATTACATAATTTAACTTTTTATTACTTTAGTAATTGTACAATTAATTGAGCTTTTTTTTTAATTATTTTAATGCAAATTATTATCAAATATTGTTAATAGTTTCAAACAATGACCAAGCAAACAAGTAATTACATTTATTTAGTTGCACTGGCTAGTTGAGTGTGCGTCGTGTACACCCAGCAAAGTGTCTAGAACAGGGTATACAGCCAAAATATTTCGGTCATACGCATGGGCATATAAAAATCTGTCGCGGCTTAGTTTTTTGTCCTGCGAGTTTTTCAATTTGTTGGGGCTTAGTGCGAAGGACGAAGTTGGGGAGTTGGGATTGTGGGTGGTTGAGGGGTTGATTGGGGGGGTTGATTGGGGGGTTGATTGGGGGGTTGATTGGGTGGCTTGTGCTTGAGGAATTTCATTTATCAATAATGGCCAACGAAAGGGACAACGCACTGATTGGAATGTGTAAGCAAACCTAAAAAATGGCAAAAGAATCGAAATAATTTAGAAAAAATTTAAAAGACGAGGGAAAAACTACAAAAAAAAATAAAATAAAAATACAACTAATCAAATGTGAGGCAAAAATAAAAACATGGCATATTATGCATATTGAGTAGCCAAGTTGATTAGCATGCTGTGGCATGCAACATGGCAAAAAATGGCAACCAATGGCAGTGGCAGGCAAATCAGTCATAGTATTACGTGCAACGGCAACTTTAATAATGATGAAAGTTTCACTCAAGGTGGCAAGTTGCAAATTCAAAAAGGCAGCAGGTGATGAAAGCAAAGGAAAGAGGCAACAGCGTGAACTTTGGTTGCATGCAACAGAAACAGAAACAGAAAAAGAAACAGAAATAGAGAGTGCATTGTAATTGTAATTATTTATTTATTTAAATTTTTATTTATTTAATAAACTAATCTTAAGGTCAAAACCCTAAAAGAACCAAAATAAATTGTATGCACGTTACTTCAAAAATAAGTATTGTGTTCCCTAAAATGTACACAGAAAAAAAATTGGGGATATTTAGCGCAAATTCAATCCAAAACGTTATCGTATGAAATACTTGATTTTTTTAATCCCGAATTCAATGCTGAAATTGTGCAATTCAGGCTAAACAATTTTTATTAATTAAAATGGTTTTATGTTTTATTTTATTTTTTACATTTGTCCTAACATATTTTTTTAACATTTTTTTAATATTATTTTTTTTAACATTTTTTATTTATTTTTATTTGTTAAACATTTTTTTTTAATGATGGGTGGCTCTAACCACTGAGCCACCGGACCAGTTGAAATGTGAGAGGCCGAGAGAGAATTTTCATCTCGTGCTCAGCTAATGTGGTGATCAATGGGACATTTTAAGTATTTCTTAGCTTGAACCAAGTAATTTGGGGCTATTTTCCATGTGGTGTCCAAAATCTCAAAAGCCTAACCCATGGGAATAGGAGCTCATAATTCTGCCAGCGTCGTAACCGAAACACGTACAGTGGGAGAGAGAGAATGCGTATACGCTCTCACGACGCGCGTGTTCGGCTTTTTATTCTCTCACGAAGCATCTGATTGGCTGATCCTTTTGATGTCAGTCGCTGTGCTGCGTTTAGAGAGAGAGGCGACCGCACAGCGCTAGACTTTTATCATACACTGCAACCAATCTGCAATCTCCGTCTGTGTGAGATCCTAGATCTCAGAGAATATTACTATATGTTTAGTAATTAACGTTATCTATTATCAAAAGCTATCATTATACTTAAACTCAACAAAATCCGTCAAACAGAACGCTAGTAATGGCTGATTTAAGTTTCAAGCAATGTACGTGCCTAAAAGTATGCAATAAATTTTTTTGCATGTTTATTTAAATAAGTAAAGGGTATAGTTGGAAACTGGACTTGAGCAAAGGCCTTTATTTATATTTATTCCCTTCAATTTTTTTCGTAGGCATTTAAATGAGAATCGCATTGAGAAATTCGATTTGCACGCCTTCGACTGTTTGGAGAATCTGAGCTCGTTACTTCTAACGGGCAATCGCTTTAAGACCCTCGATCCGGCGGTGCTCCAAAATCTCAGCAGTCTGGACTTCATGTGAGTAACCCAAAAAAAAAGACACCCAAAAATCAACCACATAAAAAGGCACTCAAAACACCCGCAATGAGTCCAACTTTCAGCCAGTTTAGACTCTAGTTGTAATTGTTATTTCTTTTATTTGTACCTTATTTTTTTTTATTATTTTTGCGTCTTTGCAGTTACTTTTCGTGGTTCCATTTGTGCCGCGCCGCGTTGCATGTGCGCGTTTGTGATCCCCGCGGCGATGGCATCAGCAGCACCTTCCATTTGCTGGATAATCAGCTGCTGCGCGGCAGGTAAGTGCCCCTGAAATTGCCCCTGCCACTTGCACAGACATTGCCGCAGGCTGTTGTTCAGCTCTTCGAGCTGCAACTAATCTGCATGCAACTTTGTCTTGTTCGCATTTCGTGTTTATGTTTATACATTCAGCAGTTGCCTGAGTTTAGGCAAAAGTTGAACATCTCTTTGAGCTCCAAAAACTTTTTAATACTTAACAAATTATTATTTTTAGATTTTGTTTACTAATTTCTATTAAACCTCTTACCGGGCTATTAAGTAAATGAGCATATTTAAGGGGGTGAAACAGTTTAAATCAGCGGTGGGCACGCATGGGCTCCGGGAGCTAGCGGCTGCTCCCAAATTCAGATTTCGTACCCACCGCTGGTTTAAATGCTTCAAAAAATCAATTTTTCTTATTGCATAAATTGATATTACATTTATCAAATAATGCGCTGGCTTCGATAAATTTTAATGAGTAGAGAAAAACAGGAATTAACTATTCTCTAAGTTTAAAAAAATTCTAATTAGTATTTCTCAGTTAAAAAAAAAATACAAAAAAACTTCTTCTTAACTGGTTTTCCACCTTAATATACATTCTACACGGTTTTTTGTAGGTTTCTCTCAACAGTTTAAAAATTATACAGCTCTTCCCAAAAATTCTGTAATAATTACATATAAAAAGTGTTTAATAATTTTTATATAATTTATAAACCCCTTAAATCTCTGATCGATCTGGTTAATAAAACTAATTTATATACTACGATTAAATTGTCAATGCTTTGTTGTGTGAAAATATTAGCTTTCTAGGCTTAACCGTTTGGCCTACATAATGATTCCCAGTCCAGCAGTCCGTCGGTCAGTCAGGACTAAGAGTTTTATATATATATAGATATGAGCCTATTTTACACAATTTCTTGTACGATTTCTCTTCATCTTTTCTCAACAAATTTAAAAATTCAATTAAACTGCCAAAACTTTCCATTTGACACTTAAATCAATTTGCATCCCTAAATTCCTTTGAACTAAATTGATTTCTCAAAAATGCTATTAGGCTGACACATCAGTACGCTTTTAAATTACAAGAGAAAAAGTAACAAGAAATATTTTTCATTGTCTCTTGTTTTTCATTTGTGCTTTATTTGAAAATACTATAAAATTATTTAATTAAAAAAAGGCCTAAACTTTCAAAGCATCTTATTTATATAAATATTTTTCTACTGTTTCCGAATCAAGCCAAAATAAAATGAAAGGTGCTTTATTTTCAGCTTTAGTTGAATATTTGATTTAAAAATAGTTTAAGTGAAAATAATTTTCTTAAATTACGTTTATAAATAATCAACTGAAGCTGAAATTAAAAACAAACTTCCCATGTTAGTATAAGAAACTTCTCAGAAATTACATTCCACCAACAGTGTCTAATTACTTAACCGCAAGTTGGAAAGTTCAACTGTGCGATTTGCAAACTTTCATTGGGATGGGTGGAGGTGGTACTTAAGTAAAACTTGGTACTAAACCGAAACTAAGCTATTCATTGGTTATCAATTAAATCAATTGAGGGCACTTGAGAATTGTATTGCAATTGCAAAGACTGAATTCACTAATAAGTTCAATTATCTAAGCACTTCAGCAACGAGAGAAATTTGAGAGTTCAAGAGTTTCAAAATTAAAACTATTGATATTTAAGTATTTATTTACCAATTTTCGAGAGTATCAATCCGAAACGAATATCAGTATCAGTTACGCTTTCGGTTAAGCTAGAATTTTGGTTTTCTGTTATCGGTTACGCAAAGTCTTTGAATATCGAATTTGTAACGGTTACCGGTCATTCGTTTTTTTTCGGTTTCGAAACACAGCTTTGATTTGGGTTTTGTCAATTTTACAAGAACAAAATTCTTTGGTTTCAAAAAAGATTTTTCTAGTCAACGGGAATTATTCAAATTCAATTAAGAAATTCAAAAAAAGTTTTGAAATTGACTATTACACATGGGCGAAAGAAATAAATTTTAATGTTTAATTGATTCGAATCAGAGTTACGGTTTTAAGGTTTCGGTCAAATGGAAAATTTTTTTATCGGTACCGGTTTCAGTTACGGTTTTAAATTTCAATCATTTTTTACCGGTTAAAGGTGACGGTTTCGGTTAGGTTTAGAACTATTTCGTTTTTTGAGTTAAGGTTACCAATGTCAATCGGTTAATACCGGTTAACGGTTACGGTTTAAGTCGACATTTGAACAGAAATAAAAATACATGACTTAAATTAAATGCAACGCCTTTAATATCTTCGCTTTGATTAAATTGTGGGTCGAACTTTGTTGGGCTTCCAATGATCAGTGATGACAGAGGGTGATGGATGATCATTCCCATCATCCTCAGTTGTACAGGGCACGTCGTAGTCGCTCCCGCAGCACCAGAAGACGCATCTGATGCTGGTGGTCAGTGCTGCCCAGTGCGGGTGCAGAAACTCCAGCAGATGCCGCTGTCGATGCCGCTGCCATTGGCGGCTCGACCATCAGCCCGTTGCGACCGCTCACACATGGTACGCCTCCTCCTCGATTGCGCACAACCAGATCCAGATTCAGATCCACATCCAGATTCAGATCCAGGTCGACGGCCGAGCTGAGCTCCTGACTCTGCTGCTGCTGATACTCAAAATGCATTCCGACCACGTACAGAGTTATGCAAATTTCTAAATTTTGACTATTTTTTTTAACGATTTGCGTTTGACAGTGTACAGATTTCGTATGACACTGTTACTCTGACAACACCTATAATCTGATGCCATATAGGCTAAGGCCTACTATTATAAAATTAACAAATGATTGAAAAATTTTAAAACTTTTCTGAAAATGACTTCACATCATTGTTTCAGATTTGAATGCCATTATTTTTGGGTATTGTGGAATGGTGTTAAAACGTAAAAATATATGATATGCTTATTAAATAAAGGTGGCGAATTTATAGTTGCACATACTAGAGAAGAAATTAAAAAATACTGATAAATTGATTTACGAAAAAATGTACAGTTCAATTTAAATCAGTGGTGTTCAAAATGAAAAAAGCCTCTCTCAGCAGTGTTGTTAAAAAAAAAGACAGAATATGGACTGCTTTTTTTTAAAAGGACTAAAAATCTGGACAGACAATGTTTTATTATTAATACAAATAATTATAATTCATATAGCTTTAAAAATAACTCAAATTTTGAAAGTATTAGCTCTTTATTGGCCAGTAAAATATTTTCCACAGGAAATGCATCAATTTATTTTTTTTATTTTGAAAGTTATTCAGCTATTTGAAAATAAATATATTAGAAGAACTATATATATAGATGTATAGTTGTATTTGATATATTCTATGAGCGACTTAGAATTAACTAGACAATAAAAAAAAAGGAATAAAGAGTAAAATAAATTAAATTAAAAAAAAGTCACTTTCCGGCTAGGGGACGTTTTAAAATTTTTCTTGAAATCGCAGTTTTAAAACAGATAGATCTGTCTGCAAAACGGACAAATTGACAACACTGCAGCTGACACACGTAGAGAGAGTGGGAATGCGTTTGTTCTATAAATAGCACAATCTGCAGCTTTTTCTCTCACGACGCGCGTGTTCGGCATTTTATTCTCTCACGAAGCAGCTGAGAGAGGCGACCGCATAGCGCTGGACTTTTATCATGTACTGAAATTTTTGCTTTGCTCTCGAATATGCTCATCCCATATTAAAAAAAAAAAAAACTTTATTTAAACTGAATTTTAAAAAAAATTTAAGCTTTACAAAATGTGAATTTAAATATAATTTTGAACCTCATATTCAATTTTAGAAGGTCAAAATTGGCCTAGAAAAGTGTTTTTAACGAAAAACACACTAATATTTTTTTATCGCGGCATAAAATGGGTTAAGCCTTTTAGCCACAGGCTGATGTCCTTGGCTTAAGCCACGTTGGGCGCCAAAAAACCGCTCGTGGTGTTGCATGCGTTGCATTTGTGGCGAGACTTTCACCTGCGAGGCAGTGGCAAGTTGAAAGTTGAAAGTTGCAAGTTTTGGCCACGGTTTTCTCATTCGAGCCAGCGGCAGAGTCTTGTCATCAGCTAACTCAACTGAGTGATTATCTGACGTTGCTTGCCACCATGTGGCAGGTTGCAAGTTGCAGCCTTCGATGGCATCTTCATGAAAATGAAAATGAAAATGAAAATTACGTTTTTCCCCGTCGTTCGTTTTTTTATTTGCTTGCTCTACATTTACATGCTCTGCGTGCTCTCTGAACTTCAGCTTCAGTTTCAGTTCCGTTTACAGCTTCATCATCTTTCCCTCCGGGCAGCTTTCAACTTGCCGCTTGCCGCTTGCAACTTGCAACTCCTTTGGTTGCCACTGCCAAGTGTCTAATGTGTGTTTGAGTGTGTGTGTGTGTGTGTGTAAGTGTGAGCGTACTCGAGTACTGTGTGTACACACATTCATATATTCATTCTCTAGACTCACACACTTATTGGCAAAGCAAACATGAGGCAACTAAGCATACACTCAGAAAAACACTTATGCAGTCCCAAAATTAATTATATGCGTACTTGAATTTATTCATTATTCAAATTTATAATTTTTCAAAATCAGTTTTTCAAATTTTTCATATTATATTTGCTTTTTAAAATTGCGATTTATTTCACATCATATTAAGTTTCTAATTGTAAGCTAACTTGGCTGATATTAATTAATAAATAAAAATAATAAAAAATAACAAAAAATAAATACCGTCTTGTTCTGAACATTTTTTATTATTTTTGAATTAAGAATAAAAAGATCTTTAACTTCAAATTAACTTAAATATTAGAATGCTTTACATTTTAAATTTTAATTTTTTTTAATAAATTCAGCATTATTTTGTACTTAAATTAATATTATTTTCAATATTTTTGCAGACTTCAATTAAACAGATAACATTTTTAAACAATCTCAAAACAAGTGTAGTTTAAGTTTTTTGGATCTTTTTTCAAAATTAATTTGAATTATTTTGATTTTCAATTTTTTACATCGCTTCTACTTAAATGTTCCCTGTTTAAATACAGAAATCTTCATACTAGTATTTTATTCTAAGTGTACTGTCTGGATGCCACGTGTGTGGCAACAAGCCAGCAAATTTCTTCACGTTGCGCCTCACATCGCCTGGGCCTGTGGCAAGCCAAGTTGCCTCTGCCACATTATTTTACTCATACTCATACTCATACTCATACTCATACTCATACTCATACTCATACTCATACTCATACTCATACTCATACTCATACTCATACTCATACTCATACTCATACTCGTATTCATGTTAGTTGACGTTTTCATAAAAATTAAATACTTTCTCGTTGTTCACAAGAACTCTCTTCAATTTCCCTTCAGTTTTCCTAGCTTTTATTAGCCTCCCTCTTTTACATTCTCGATTTCGACTCTCTAGTTCTAAGTTTTCTTAAAGTCCTGCTAATATTTGAGCTTCTTCTGTATGCCGCAAAATGGATAAACTTTGAAGTTTTTCAACAGTTTTCTAATCAATTCATAGAATACTTGATTTTTGCATATTTTTAGCAGATCAAACTACCCAAAGTTTCTGCATTTGACAACATCTGTGGCTTTGTCATCTGTTTCTCATGCATTACCAATTCATGCGAAATTTCAGCACCCAACTTTTCAAATTAAAAGTGTTGTCGAAAAGTCACTTGAAATTCGTATCGTATTTTTATCTCAGTCTATATAATTTTTTTAATATAAAATAAGTTTATATGCATTTAACGTCACACTAACTTGAAAAAAAAGCTTTTAGACCCCTTAGCTAGAAACTTTAAAAGAAGTCCCTTAAGGTAAAGCTCACAAATTTTTTCCAATCTCCACTTTCTTTTAATTGTAGGTAGCTTAAAAAGCTTTTTTAAGAGGCTAGCAAAAGCTAAAAAAATAATCTAAAAGATTTTAGTTAGTCTGCATGCGCTTATAATAACTTGATTATTTATTAAAGCTCTTTAAAAAGCTCATTTGTATCTAACATAACTCTATTTTCAATCTAGTCCCGAATGTAGCTAGAAAGTTTTACTAAAAACTTAGTAAAAGCTGAAGACTAAGAACTCAAAGTTTTCAATTTTAATGATTAGTGATAAAAGCTTCTTAAAAAGCTTACTTAAAACAAACACTACACTGCTATTGCTTTCATTCTGTATGAAGCTTCTCGATTAACTCAAAGAACGCTCTCAGTTTTCATTAAATTCTCTCATTTGGCTTTAAAAACATTAAAAGTTAATAAAGCTTCTCAAAAAGCTTTGTATAAACAAATAAAACTGCACTGCTATTGCTCTAGTCCTGAATAAAGCTCTCAAAGCTTCTTGTTTTACCTAAACATTTATAAACTATTTGATATTCATTTCTTTTGTTTGAATTTAAAAACATGATTCTTTAAAAAAGCTCATGAAAAGCTCCTCAAAAAAATTAGCTCGTTTTACCCACGATTCAATAACAACTCACAAAGCAAAGATCTTGTTAAAGTGCCATAAGTGAAATCATAAATCACATTATTTTCAACTCACACTCAACTTTCGGCCCGGGACCTTCGCAACGTGTGTACGTGTTTATTTTGATATTTACATTTACATTTTGTAAGTAGAAGGAAGTGCGCGTTGTGCAAATTAATAGATTGTAGCACACTTGAAGCTCACATAAATTACAGTTCAAACACCAACACTTACACTCGGCGACTGGACAATCATCATAAGTAGCAGTAAAGGCTACAGGCGAGCGTGCATGACTGTGACAGACCCTGTACTTGTTCTGTAAGCAACGCAAAGCGCATGAAAATTTAAAACAGAAATTTCACAAATAATATTTAAGAGGCATGGAAGAATATATTTTAAGTTTTGTTGAGATAAAAATATTCAGAAAATTTTAAATTAAGTAAATTTTAGTTTTCAATTTTAGTGGGCTGTATTTTATTTTTGGGCGGCGTTGTTTTGAATTCAATGTTTTTTGAATACTGAAATGAATTTCACAATTTTTTATATTTATGGTTTCTCAAAGCAATCTTTTTGTAGTTTTCGTTGAAAAGTTTTGAAATTTCTTAAAGATTGATTTTTTTTTAAAAATGACTGATTTTTTTCAGTATGATCTCTTCTTTTTTCGTTGACGATGCATAAAGTTAATATTTTATAAATTACTCTCCAGTTTATTGTCCGATCATAATAAAATTTTAAGTACATATCAGCAGCACAAAATGTATTATTATAAGATAGCTCACAGAATTCATTTTATTTTTCGATTTGCGGAGACTAGAGTAAAATGAACATTTTTGAAAAACTGTATTTTCATTGCTGAGGATGTACAGAAGCTACATGCTAAATTTTATGACTCTAGCTCTTGTAGTCTCAGAGATCTAGCTGTTCAAACACACATGCTTTTGAAGTACGGGGTCTAAAAAAAACGCATCGACAATTGTGACACAAGGCCGTGAGCTGGCAACCGAATCATAATGAGGCAAGCTGGCAATTGACAATTGTATGCCACACACGCACACATACACACATACACACAGATACACACACACACACACTGTAGGACACACACTTGGCACAAAGGCTTCGGCTTTGTTTGCGTCTAATTGGCCAATGCTTCATAAAAGGGGACCACAAAGGGAAAGGGACAGGAGACAGCTAGAGAGGAAGGGAGGAAAGGAGAATGGCGACGAGGGGTAAGGCTGTTTGGGGGGGATGAGAAAGCAGCTAACTAAAATTTGCTTTAATTGCCCAAATTTATGCCAATTGATATTCCATGTGCATAGACAATGATTTCAGACTAACTTCCTCTCTCTCTCTCTCTATCTATCTCACCCTCTTACACCTTTATGCTCTGCTCTTTTCTTTGCAGTGTTTGGGTAATGGCCTCCATTGCCGTCGTGGGCAATTTGCTCGTCCTCCTGGGTCGCTATTTCTACAAATCGCGCAGCAATGTGGAGCATTCGCTGTACTTGCGCCACCTGGCGGCCAGTGACTTTCTCATGGGCATCTACCTGACGCTCATCGCCTGTGCGGACATTAACTTCCGAGGACAATACATACGGCATGAGGAAGCCTGGCGGCACAGCAGTCTCTGCGCCTTTGCAGGTGACTTTTCATGCTTCATTCATGTCATACACTGATCAAAAAACATATATCTACGCTTTCTAAAATTAAAAATATACATCTTAAATAGCTTATTTTTAAATTAAGACTGCTTTAGCAATCAAATGGTTTCTTTATATTTTTTACGATTCTCAATTTGATATACATACACTGGCGAACATAATTATTGGCACAACAAGCATTTCGAGATGGAAGGCTCATGTAAATTCCGTTTGAATGACACAAAACTTTCCTTAACCCATTAAGTACCCTTCAAAATTTTCTAAAGACAATTTTCAAAGCTTTCTTCTTCTATTTTTTAAATAAAATTTTTTGATGCAAAAAATTCTTCAAACAATTTTATTAGTGACTGCAAAAAAAAAATTTTCAAAAATTTCTGCCTTAGTATTTTTAGCCATTTTCAATGGGTACTTAATGGGTTTTGAAAAGTTTTGTATCATTCAAACGGACTTTAATGCCAAAATGTGCATGAAGTAGGTTCAAATTATGAGTGGATTTAACTTTAAATGTTGTCAAAATAAATATGCCGACCAGTGTACGTCGCTAACAGTAACGATGCGACAGCTAGAATATGCATTCATTTCATTTTGTTCAGTGTAAAGCAGCGGTGGGCACGCAATGGCTCCGGGAGCCAGCGGCTGCTAACGAATTCAGGTTTCGTGCCCACCGCTGGGTAAAGACTAAAACGTTTCGTTAACTTCGTGTTTCGCTGCTATTTTTTTCGGAGTGTACTTTATTGCATTACCTTCTCGCCGCTCTTTAATCTTAACTTTTTCCAGGATTTCTGAGCACCTTCAGCTGTCAGTCGTCGACGCTGCTCCTCACGCTGGTCACCTGGGATCGTCTCATGTCGGTTACACAGCCTCTTAAGCCACGTGATGCTGAGAAATTTAGGTGAGCTGGTAAAACGCAATAACAAAAAACTCTAAAGTATTTTAACAAAATTATGACAGCAACGTTTCCAGCTTTTATTAATATAACTCAGGGACAGTAACGATAATCATTTTAAAAATATAAATTATTAAATTAAAGTTATTTGCTGATTTTTATCAACAAAAATTAAATGAAAACTCTTACTTTTCAATCTAAATAAAAAAAATTATAAAATAATAATTTAATATCTACAATTTTTAAATAAAAATTAAAAATAAAAGCTTATCAAGCTTCTCATAACTCTTATTTGCGGTCCGTGATAAAACTCAACCAATAATAACCAAACCTAACCTAACATATATCTAACATAACCCAACTTTTCTGGCCTAACCTCAAAGAACTGTACCTAACCTAACCCCACTTTAATTGTTCACTCACCAGTGTTGTATAAGTGCGTATTTTGTTGCTTACAGAATTGTATTGAGGCTGCTGCTCGTGTGGGGCATGAGTTTTGCACTGGCTGCGGCTCCTCTGATGCCCAACGACTATTTTGGAGCCCATTTCTACGGGAATAACGGAGTGTGCCTCTCCCTTCACATACATGATCCATATGCGAAGGTAAGTGGAAGATAAAAAGTGGAGAGGGGAAAGTAAGAAAAGAAAATAATTGAAATTAAGGTAAAGGAAAATAATAAAATAAAAAAAAGTAAAATTTAATTTAATTACAAAGAGGTAGATAAGATATAAAAGGAAAAAGAAGAAAGAATTTAAAAAAATTAAAGTAACGAAAAATAGTTGAATAAAAAAATTATAATTTAATTTAACTACAACGAGGTAGATAACACATTAAAAGAAAAAAAGAAAGAAATTAAAAAAATGGAAAATAATAAAATAAAAAAAAAATACATTGTTATTTAATTACAATGAGGTAGATAAGATATTAAAAGAAAAAGAAGAAAGAATTTGAAAATAATTAAGGTAAAGGAAAATAACAAAATAAAAAAAAAATAAAATTTAATTTAATTACAAAGAGGTAGATAAGATACGATATAAAAGGAAAAAGAAGAAAAAATTAAAAAAAAAATTAAAATTTAATTTAATTACAAAGAGGTTAATTCGGTTTATCGATTATCATTATTCTTTTTTGCTCAGGGTTGGGAATACTCAGCATTGCTGTTCATCTGCATCAACACGATGTCGCTGATCTTCATCCTCTTCTCCTACGTGCGAATGCTGCAGGCGATCCGCGACTCTGGCGGCGGCATGCGGAGCACGCACAGCGGACGCGAGAGCGTCGTCGCCACACGGTGAGTGCACACAATCCACTTGCGATCCGCTTACAATCCACTAGCGATCCACTTGCGATCCGCTTAAGATCCGCTTGCGACTCGCTAGCGAAACACATTAGGGCGGGTCAATTTGTTTCTCGCAAAAGTCGTCCACCGGAATCGGAATCTACAATGAATTCTAAGATAATTTCACGAAGAAACTATGTGTCTAAAATCAATTCCTAACCTCCGCTGAGAAGCATGAAGATTTCAGGTAAAGGTATTTGAAGGTATTTCAAGGTGTTTTGAGGTATTTAAGGTATCAAAAAAATAGCACATTTTCCAATAATGTTGAGCCTTATTCTGATTCATCTTTTTACAACAAATTTTATAATTTTTTTTTTTTTTTTAAATAACCAAATAATTTTTTTTGAATTCGGTGGCTATTTAATAAAATGAGACCCAAAAGTCTGTAATTTTTTAATGATCTGACATTTTAAATATATGTATGTGTATTCTAGACATTTGAAAAAAATTGTAGACAGCAAAATAAAAGTGGGCGTGGCATCCGAAAGGGCGTAAATTAACGGTTTAAAATAAAATTTTATTTTCATTATTTTCTTTTAAGTGTAAAAGTATATCAAAAAAAAATTTTTTTTTTCAACACTTATGGTATTTAATCCCGTTTGACAAAGATCTCCGTAATTTTAAAGCTAGG
Organism: Drosophila quinaria; assembly: GCA_035047525.1. Taxonomy (NCBI): domain Eukaryota; kingdom Metazoa; phylum Arthropoda; class Insecta; order Diptera; family Drosophilidae; genus Drosophila; species Drosophila quinaria. The sequence continues at coordinate 35,577,275 of JAWNPO010000455.1, forward strand.
GCCTACTACCGCCTCCATTACCGAATATAGCTTACAGGAATGATAGTTAAACTCAACATTTGACATAATAATATGGAGGCTAGGAATTGAGTTTAGAAACATAGTTTCTTAGTGAAATTATTTTAGAATTCATCGTAGTTTCCGATTCTGGTGTACGATCATCACGTTTTTTTCGAACCGAACACATTTCGAGTTTTTTTCGATCCTAATACACATATAGAGTACTAAATACGTTCCACAATCAACAGTTTTGCCATCATTGTGACCACCGACTGCGCCTGTTGGCTGCCCATCATTGTGGTCAAGATTGCGGCTCTCTCAGGTAAGCTGTCTCGCTCGCACAAACACTCACACACACTTTCTTCCTCTCACTCTCGATTTTCGTAAAAGCAAATTTTAAGTACCTTAACTCGATCTAATTTTTAAAAATAAATAAAGTTAATTTAAACGGTTTTCATAAAATAATCGATAACTGTGTTTGCAGAGATTTATTTTCTTTCGCTCCAAATAATTCATTATGATTCTTTTTTTTGTTGTTTTTGCATTCTAGTATTCAGGTCATAAAACCGTAACCATTAACCGGTATTAACCGATCGAATCCAAAATTTTTTATTGAACCAAAACCCAAAGTAAATTATTCAAACCGAAATAACCGTTTAGTAACCGATTCATGCATAACGGTTAATTTCTGTAGGGTCAAGCAAAAAATTTAATTACATTGTTAAGGTGTTATCAGCGTTTTTTAAAACTAAATTTCATTTAGATTACTTCCGGCCTAATTTAATTTATATGTGAATCTCATTGAAAAAATATTTTTTTAATATTTGTTTTCAAATCACATATTTTAAACATTTTTTAAAATTGTTTTGTAACCTGAAATCATACCGGTTTTTCGAAACCGAAACAGACAAAAACCGTAACCGATATATACAAATTTTTCGTAACCGATAGTCGAGCATAATCGAAAACGTAACTGAAACCATTATTTGTTTCGCTTTAATACCCTGATCAATATTATTTGAAAATATAACGAGAGCTCAATTCACTTTTTTTCGATTTTTTTTAAATAATTTATGTGTAAAATTTAATATTATTCGTCACCAAATTGGATATCAGAAATGTTGGGGCATGAAAATGCTTTCGTCACTAGACTTTCACCTCGTAAAGAGGTTTTTTTATAAGATATCAGAAATTTTTGAATAAGACATAAGAAATTTTAAAATCGCAATAAATTTTGACAGTATAACTTTATCAAAAAGTGTTTCTTGTTTGTACAAGCTAAAACAAACACACATGCCAAGCGCAAAAGCTATCAGCACTCTGAAACTCTGGCTGCTATGACACTTTGTTGCTGCTGTCTTATTTCAATTCTAAGTAAAATGAATATATCCTGTTAACAGGTAATATCGACTAATATTCGACTAAATCATGAATAATAAAAGGAAATATAAATCGAAATTATAATGTTTTATCTGCCGCAAAAAGATTTCACCACTAGCAAGCAGTATATTTCCGCATGACGCTGCAAGCAGTGCATATGCTGCATATGTACAGCCGTGGTCATATAAATAGCACAAAAAAATATTCAACTTGTAGAATGTTTTTTTTAATTAAAATATATTTTTTAAAACTCGATTAACTGGGACTCGATCTTTTTTCAGGCTGTGTCATTTCGCCCAATCTGTACGCGTGGCTGGCGGTGCTGGTGCTGCCGGTGAACTCGGCTCTGAATCCCGTGCTCTACACGCTGACGACGGCCGCGTTTAAGCAGCAGCTGCGTCGCTATTGCCACACGCTGCCCAGTTGCTCGCTGGGCAACAACGAGACGCGTTCCCAGACCCAGACGGGCTACGAGTCGGGCATGAGCGTGAGCCTCGCCCATTTGGGCGGCGGTGGTGGCGGTACAGCTGGTGGTACCGCCGGTGGTACCGCCGGTGGTTTTGCTGGTTCCCGGATCAAGCGGATGTCCCATCGCCACATGAGTTATTTGTAGGCGGGGCAACAATTGGAGACGCGACTGTGATGTGATTTAAATAATAATATACTTATATGTAGTTAATTTTTATTGTAATTCTATATAGATGGTAACTATATGTAATATATGTATTGTATGTAAATATAGATTTCTCTCGACATATTATATTTTGCAGCAGTTGTTGCAACTGCAAACAAATAACATTTTAGTTTTTATTTAAATTTATTTGGTTTTTTTATTTAATGTGAGCACGTGGCAACCAAAAACAAAAACTAACCGCACTTCTGGCACATCAACTAACTGTTCATTTGCCGCGTAACCTCAAAATAATTATAGCTTGATCAAATCCACGCAATGCTACTGTCCTCCCTGCCCCTCGGTGGCAATATTGACCACGCTCTGCTGATACAGTGGTCCCTCGTTAACATACGCCGTAAAACGCACAATCTCCGTGGCCGTAAACTCGCTGCTGACGGACAGCAACTGCATTATCTGCCACTTGAGATACTTGACATCCTTGTCCAGATCCGGCTGACGCGACAACAGAAACTCAATGGCGCCCGCCGTCTTTTGAACGGCCTTGATGCCCCATTGGTACTGGCAGACCGTCTTCAGCAGTCCCAGTGCCGCCAGCTGCAGGTCGGGAAAGGGCGTGTTCAGCAGCTCCATTATGTGATTCACCTGCTGGCCACCGGCGAAGCATTCGTACCAGCCCAACAATATTGTGCTGCAATATACAAAAATAAATACAATTTAGTTATGGGTGAAATAAAATAAACAATTCGATACTTGATACCCTTGCAGAGCCCTTTAATTAAATATGTACAGTGGACCACCCTAACTTTGTCAAACTTTAGTATAATCAAAAAAAAATATTTGATGCAAATTTCATAATTTAATTTTCTATTCATTTAAATTTCTTTTAAATGATACAAAAATTTCTTGAACCCATTAATTACTAATGAAAAACTTTGAATTTATGTAAAAGTCTACTTTTTCTACTTTTATCCTCGATTAATTCTAAAAGTTGAAATGGCTAAATAATGACAGCACTACAAAATTTTGGACTGAAGTCAATATTTTTAAGGATTTTTTGCAAACTTTTATTTTATTTCTGCCTTCTTTGCATTCTAATTTAGAAATAAAATAAAAGTTTGCAAAAAAACACTACCAATTTTTTTAATTTTTAAAATTGGTCTATTCAAATCCGTCCTTTTTTTAAAGGACTTTTGCCAACACTGATAACAATGCCCTTATTTTTGCGCTTTTTTCAGCTTTTTTTTCCTTCTCTCCAGTCAAAAGCAGCTTTTTTTTGTTAAAAAGTTGGCAGCACTGCATCTGAGCCAAAAAGTACACTTGTACTAGCAATAAAGAGCAATTTGGAAGGAACATGTTCACTTGCTCACTTGAGGGAGCAACTCTTTTTTGTTCACTCACTCATGAGCAATCCAACACCAGTGCTTCATAGCACAGTGGTGGGCACGAAATCTGAATTCGGGAGCACTACAACAAAAACTACAGCAACATCAACAACCCTATTGGAGTCTACCTACTTTGCCGATCACCCAAAAAAGGCAGAAATGAAGTTGGGAGCAGCCGCTAGCTCCCGGAGCCCATGCGTGCCCACCGCTGCTTTACGGTCAGCTTCATCTACTTGATCAAGAGTGTATATAAACAGTATACAAGAGATAGCTCACTTGAGTTCATTGCTGGGAGGGTCCTCCAGCGTGTAGATGACGTCCAGCGCGTTGAGCAGACGGATCTTCAGAGGCGGCGATAGAAGCTTGATGTGGGCCGCATACTTGCGCAGCAGCTGCTCCATGGCGGGCTGGAAGTGACGCTGCATGAGCAGCCTGCCCTGCACGGTGCTGGTGAGATTGGCCAGTGTGTCCAGCGCTGTGGGCAGCAGCGATTCGTCGTTGGACTCGAGGATTTGGAAGAGACAGGCCAACATTTGTGGATAGCCGGCAATGATCTTTTGCGGCTGGACGGCGGCAATTTTGCCAAAGAACTTCATGATGCTGGGCAGGATGAGGGCGTCCAGGGGATTCTCCTCGATGCGTTCGACGCGCCTGCTGATGATGTCCAGGACGCGACTTCGCTCCATGTAGCTGAGGCCGTGATTCTGCTCGGCCAGCGGCACCAGAATCTCCATGACACTGGAAATGAGCAGGACATCGTCGCTGTCCAGCTCACTGAGTGCCGCTTCCAGTATGAACTCCACGTCGCCTAAAGACGCCGCACTGCGCTTGGCCAGCAGCACGGCCAGCTCGTAGACGCGACAGCAGACGATCTCGTTCTGCTGCAGCAGCTGCAGCAGCTTCGATTGGACGCCTCCATCCGTCAGCCAATTGGGCAGCTCCAGGCTCAGTATATCGATGGCCACCACGCTGGCCTGTGTCTCCGGCTGCTGCAGTTCGTCCAGCACGTGGAACAGCAGCTCACTGCTGGGCAGCGGCTGTGGATGGCTCTGGGCGCGCAGCTTCCTCAGCAGACAGCCGAGGACAACGGAGCGCACGGCGGGATTGGGATGAGTCAGTGCTGCGCTGAGCATCTCTGGCAGCTGAGCATCCTGTGTGTCCAGCTCCAGTTGCTCCAGGCAGCTGCGTATCACATCGATGGCCGCACTCACCACCGCCTCCGTCTCCTTCTCCTTATCAGCAGCGTCCGCGTCCTTCTGGGCGCATTCATAGAGCGCCGGCGCGCGCAACAACAACTCGACAATTTGATGGCGCGGCAGCGCCGATTGTTTGTTGATGCTCGCGTACATGCTGGCGAGTGCCTCCGGGCGCTTGTCCGTCGACTCCAGAGCGCGCAGCTGGGATTGCCACCATTCCGCCTCCATTGCGTTGCCTGAACACTTTGTTGATTAAGCTCAGAGACGTAAAAATACTTTGGCAATTAAATGAAAACACTACAAGTCAAGTAAATGCTTTATCGATAAGTGTGTGACTGCCGATAACTGCCTGTCACGCTCAGTGTGACCATCTGCCAGGGAGAAAATGCGCACATACCAGACTTGATGTTATCAAACTTATCGGAATCAAAAACCTAAAATTAAAACAGATTTCTCATATTGCTACAAGACTATAAATAATTAAACGATGTAATTTAAAAATTTGATAAAAATAAATCGCATCACTTTAGTCCCCCGGGAATGATTTTGTATAAATTCGACAAAATTAAAATGGAAATAGAACAATCCAATGAACAAAAAAGCTGAACGACTGAACTAAATGAGCAGCAGTCAGAGATTTAGTTCGTTCATTCATTTCAGTGAACAGTTAAAATGAACTTAAGCTGAACAATTCGATGCAACTCTAGTTACAACCAGAGTTGAGCATTTTAGCTCAATTGGCGGAATAAGTTCAGTCGTTTATTTTTCAGTCGATTAAGTGTATAGTTAAAATAGACTACAAATGCCAACTAGATTCAGGATTGTTTTTTTAATTGTTTTATGTTATACTTATACCCTCTCTTATTGAAAATGCGAGAAAAGAGTAGATTGAATTTTGGGCTTAAGTTACCTTTCACATTATTAAAAACTTAAAAATATATGACATTGAAAAATTGTGTCATGTAAATAAAGAAGAAATTGAATTCGATTGCGGAACTCCATGTATTGTATTTCTCTAAGAAATTTAAAATTTTTTTAAAGAAATTACTGGCCAACTGCGAAATGAACTATTTAGTTCACAATTCTCTGAATAAGTTCATTCGTTCATTTTAATGACCCGTTCATTTGAACTTTTTCAGAACGAAACGACACAACTCTAGTTACAACCCTAAGTGCGACGCCATTTTACACAGACGTTCGTTTCGTTTTGCTTTTTTGCTTGTGACGCAGCGTTTGTTGTAATAAAAAACTAGTAATTTGCATAAGATTGCCAGCAAGCTGCAGGCCAACTCGGTTCACACAGACGTGAGCATCATGTCGCAACGGTTTGCGCCTGGCCAAGCGCCGGTGCAGTCGCGCTACCAGCCGCCACCACAGGCCCCCGGCATGCGTCCCTATCCGCCCGGCACCGGCACCAGTTTTCCGGTAAGTGTGAGAGAGAGAGCGAACGAGAGGGGAGAAGTCATCGATTAATTTGATTTGTGTTTGTTGTTTTTGCAGCCACGCGGCTTTCCGCTGCATCCGAACACAACGCAGCCCGTGCCCGGCAGCGCTGCAGCCCCCGTTGGCCCAGGCCCCTCGCTGCTGCAGCGCGCCTCGCAGCCCAGCTTCCAGAGCGGACTGCGCGGCAGCGGCTCTGCGGGCGGCGGCGCTGGCGGTGGCAGCAAACGTTCCGCCGAATCGCGTAGCATTAACAGCGGCCCCAACAAAGGTGACTTTGTCACGGGCGGCGGCGGCGCCAAAAAGAAAAAGAAGCTGGCGGACAAAATTCTGCCACAAAAGGTGCGAGATTTGGTGCCCGAATCGCAGGCGTACATGGATCTGTTGACCTTCGAGCGCAAGCTGGACGCGACCATAATGCGCAAGCGCTTGGACATCCAGGAGGCACTGAAGCGTCCAATGAAACAGAAGCGCAAGCTGCGCATCTTCATTTCGAACACATTCTATCCGAGCAAGGAGCCCAGCAACGATGGCAACGACGAGGGCGCCGTCGCCTCCTGGGAGCTGCGCGTCGAGGGACGCCTACTGGAGGACGGCAAGGGGGATCCCAATACTAAGATCAAGCGCAAGTTTTCGTCGTTCTTCAAGTCGCTGGTCATTGAGCTGGACAAGGAGCTGTATGGACCCGATAATCATCTGGTCGAATGGCATCGCACACATACCACCCAGGAGACGGACGGATTCCAGGTAGGGTTGTCGAATGCGTTTACAATATCATATCAATCAATACGATAATTATCAAAATGAAACATCGATATAATTGATATCTTTCCCAAAAAAATTAATACTGCATATGCCCCACAATTAAAAGAGAAAGCGCATTATTCAAACATAATAAGGGTATTCAGAAACTCTGATATTTTGTGTTATTTTAAAAAATTATATATTTTGTAATGACAACAAACACACAGAAAAAAAATTATTATGACAAATTTTGTATACATACCCCAGGGCATATTTATTGTGATAATCATTTTTCTGTGTGTTTTTTGTCATTACAAAATATATAACTTTTTAAAATATCACAAATATCAGAGTTTCTGAATACCCTAAATATAATTTATGAAATTCCATTTAAAGTTAAATCTTCTCATAATTTGATCTTATTTTATGTTAAGTTTGGCACTAATGGAAAAGTCATTTCAGTCGCGTTTGAATGATACAAAACTTTCCTTGCCCATTGAAAATTTTGAATTCTTGTAAGCATCTATTTGTAAATTTTTTTCTTCGATTTTAAAAAATGTTTTGATGCCAAAAAACTTTTTAAGCAATTCTGGTAGTAACTGCAATAAAAAATTTTCAAAAATCTCTGTGCTAGTATTTTTTAAATTTTTTGAAAATTACTAATAATACACTTTTTTTGTGTAAAAAGTAGGAAAAACGGTTTAAAATAGTAATTTTTAGGATTTTCAAAAAATTATAAAAAAAATACCAACGAAAAGATGTTCGAAAATTTTTTTGTACAGTCACTCTTAGAATTGTTTGAAGACCTTTTCGGCATCAAAATGTTTTATTTTTTTAAATAGAGGAAAAAAGTTGAAAAATAGACTTTTTGTAAACTTAATTGGTTAAGGAAAGGTTTTGCATCATTCAAACGGAATTTAAACGACCTTTCCAAGAAGATTTATTTCTTTAAAGACTTGACTTACATAGCTGTTAAAGTAAAAAAAAGGGTGTACTAATAAATGTTGGTCTGAGTGTACATAATTTTTCTATAAAATATATCGATATATTAATAATTCCAGGTGAAGCGACCCGGTGATCGCAATGTCCGCTGCACCATCCTGCTGCTCCTGGACTATCAGCCGCTGCAGTTCAAACTGGATCCACGTCTCGCCCGCCTGTTGGGCGTCCACACCCAGACCCGGCCGGTGATCATCTCCGCTCTGTGGCAATACATTAAGACGCACAAGCTGCAGGATGCCCACGAGCGGGAGTACATCAATTGCGATAAATATTTGGAGCAAATCTTTAGCTGTCAGCGTATGAAATTTGCGGAAATACCGCAGCGTTTGAATCCGCTGCTGCATCCGCCAGATCCGATTGTGATTAATCATTTTATTGAGAGCGGGGCGGAGAATAAACAGACCGCCTGCTATGACATCGATGTCGAGGTGGATGACACGCTCAAGAATCAAATGAACAACTTTCTGATGAGCACCGCCAGCCAGCAGGAGATCCAGGGGCTGGACACGAAGATCCATGAGACCGTCGATACCATCAATCAAATGAAAACGAATCGCGAATTCTTTCTCAGCTTTGCCAAGGATCCGCAAATGTTTATCCATCGCTGGATCATCAGTCAGACCAGAGATCTTAAAGTATATACAAATCAAACAATTCTATATTTTTGCACATTTTATACCCTGGGGGTATATTAAGTTTGTTCACAAGTATGTAACAGGCAGAAGAAAGCATCTCCGTCAGCTGGGACCAACAAATTTGGAATGAAGACTCCTTATTATGTCAGGCAATATCAGTTTATGTTAAAATTTAAAATTTTTTTAATAGTGAAGATTTTAAGATTGGCAGAATATGTATGTATACAAATAGAATTAATGGTAAATTAATGGTAAATTAATTCATTTTACATTTACTCTGCCATATCGAGAATGTATATCGAATTTGTCAGCATCGGACCAAGTAAAGGAGTGGAGGAGGTGATAGGTGATCGACAAGCGAAACCGGAGATCATGATTCGAATCTCCAGTCTGTCGATGCAGATGATTTTTAATTACGCGCCCGTGCGGCAGAGGTCGTGGATTCGATTCCAGATATCGCCCACGAAATTTCTTTTTGTTTTTTTTTAATAATTTTTACTTCTAATTAATTTTTCAAATTTAAAGATGACGTGCAAATTGGTTAAAATCACTTATATATATCATACATATGCTACATATGTAGCTGCCGTTAAAAATGATAGGTTCATAGTTAAGGATTAGCATGAGAATTGCATAAGCATCACATGCTCGGCGCGCCGAGGCTCAGGCCCAGGGTATATTACTGTCGAGTGCACTCGACTGCTTCGCTTGCTTAATTAATTAATTGTTCTCTCTTTCTTTGTGGTGCAGTTGATGACCGATGTGGTTGGCAATCCGGAGGAGGAGCGTCGTGCCGAGTTCTACTATCAGCCCTGGACGCATGAGGCCGTCTCCCGTTACTTCTTCACCAAGGTCAATCAGAAGCGCGCCGAACTCGAGCAGGCCCTGGGTATTCGCAATGGCTAATCCTCCCCAGCCTTTGCGCCTTTCAACTCCTACTCCCCATACTCCTGCTCCTTCAGCTTTGGGTATTCTTCAGTTCCAGTTTCTGGTCTCTAATTTGGCACACTTTTTTCCTTCGGCAGTTTAGTTTAAGCTCTAATGCTCTAATTTATAGATACATAATTATATAATGTATTTTTTTTTTTGCCAACAACAAAAGAAAACAATAACAAAAATACAGACATGAACAACAACAACAAGAATCAGCTACAGCTGCATAAATAAAAATCATCATAAATATAAATAACTTCATTTGTCAATAATTATAAATTGTTAAATTGTTATTGCAGCCAATCATGAGATTGTGGCTTTCATCTCAACGGGCCTAAGGAATTATATAGACACAGAGAACTTATTTATTTCTCAGCATACAGTCCTCGGATAAAGTATTTTGACAAAACTAAAGTTAAAAGTCAAGTTTGGCATCAATGAAAAGGTCATTTAAATTTCGTTTGAACGCTACCTTAACATTAACCCATTGAAAATTTCGAATTTTCGACTATTTTCCTCGGTCTCAAACAAGTCTTAAATAGTGACTGCAAAAATGTTTTTGCAAAAATCTGCTAGTAATTTTTATGATTTTTTGAAAATTTCTAAAAATTACCTTTTCAGAGATCATCCCATACCAAAATCATTAAAAGTACCAGCGAAATATTTTATTTTTGTTAAAATACTTTTTCCGTCAAAAATCGACAATTTGCAGAATCTTGAATCTACGAATAATGGAATGTAAATTCTAAATGGAAAATTTGACCGACTATTGATGAAATAGGGACTAAGATTCATGTTTATAAACAAAAATTTCTTGTTAGAGTCGTACTATCTTATCGTATAAAAAAAACATACTTGGTATCCATCTAGTGACGAGCACATTTCTATGGCCCAAAACTGTGTGACGAACGATACTAAATTTGTATTATCATATACAAAAAAACTTCAACTAGTTAAAAAATCTGCTGACGAAAACATTTGGATGCATCAAAATTTTTTTGACGAATGTTACTAAATTGAAACATTTCAAAATATGCTTTAAAAACGGTGTTATTTTTAAATTTGGCAAAAAAGAGTTATGGTGTAACTTTTAATTTAAAAAAAAAACAAAGCTAAAAATAATTAAAGGCATAAAATTTGAAAATGAATCGATTTGTTGGGACTGTTATGGACAAAACTTTCTTGAGAGAGTTGTGTACTCTTTTCTTATGGAAAAAAAAACCTCGACGAGACATTTCCATGTCCCAAAATATCTGATATTCAATTTTGTGACAAACGTTACTAAATTTAAACTATAAAACCAGGCTTTACAAAAAGTTTGATTTTGAAAAATTGAAAATGGGAGTTATGGTGTAACTTTTAAAAAATTTTAAAAACTAAGTTATTTTAAATTCTCATTATTAAAATTTAAAAATAATAAATTAAATAAAATTAAAAAAAAAAAATAGATTTTTTTCACAACTCAAAACTCTTATTAACGAACACTGAAAACAAAAGTTTGGCATTTGGCATAGCGAGGTTACACTGTATTGAAAATGGTGCCAGGCACGTTGCTCAGAGCCAAGCTTCACTGTAGGCAATTAAAAGCGATGCCAAAGGTTAAGCTGAAAATTCATTTAATCATCATTTCATGAAAATGGGGGGAATCCCCTTCTAAAAAAATAAAAAGATAGCTGTGCACTTGGTGAAATGAGGGGGAATCTCTTGTATTTGCTAAACAATTCCAGTTACATTAAATGGTGGTTAATTCGATTACAGACTAATTGCTAAAAACATTGACGGAATATGTGTGTGAATCTCTCGACGCAATTGTTAATGTGGCTTCTCCTCCTGTTCCTTTCCCAAACTCTAATCGCGCTTTGGGCGCGTGGAGGAGGATGAGGAGTCAACAGTTCCCTCGGTTGGCGACTCTGTGATTGCGACGCCCGTATCGACTCGTGTCTTGTCCACGGGATAGAGCCAGCGCTGATACAGATAGATGACAAAGACAATGTCGTCGCGCAGACAGGCGACCCGATGAGCCGTCGGCATGGTGATGATGAAGGCAAAGAAGTCATCGATAAATGTATTGAATGCCTTGTACATGAATGCACGCCACGGCAATGCCGCCACAGACTTGAGCTTGTAGTTGACAAACAGCTGGGGCAGCATGAAGAGGAACCCAAACGCATAGACGCCATTCACCATCGAGTTGAGGGTCCAGGAATACCACGAACGATGCGGCTGATACAGCAGCGAGTAGACGGCGCCGCCCAGCACCAAAGGATACAGCAAATAGCTCAGATAGCGCATGCCCTCCCGGTCATATTGTTGCGTCTGCTGCTCCGCCAGCTGCTGTCCAGTTGCGCGACTTGTGCTCGCTCCATTCCGCTGATCTACCTCCTCCAGTTTGCGACGGATGAAGCCACTGAAGCTCAGTTCCAAGCGCAGGATCTTCTTGCACTTCCACACTTCGATCAGGGTGCCCAGGCCAACGGGTATCAGCACCAGGTAGGATGTGTCCTCGTCCAGCAGATACAGAAAGATGATGAACTGCGAGAACGCACGCCACAGAATGGTGCGGGTCGAGAGACCCTCGTACGATTTCTTCTTCATCCAGAAGGACACGTCGTTCTTGAAGCTCAGGAAGTCAAAGAGCATCTGTTTAAGATCGGAGGAAAAAGGACCAATGTTAGAAGATCTTTATATATATTTAAAGAAAAACTAAGAAATCGTCAAGTCAAGTCGAACAATCAATTAAAAAAGTCGCCGTCAGCGCGAGCTTTAAGGGGGTAACCAATTTAGAAGACTGAAATTCAAATGTTTTTTTGTGATTCTTTTTAACTGGGAAAATTAACTTAAAAAGCTAATTACAAATCAACATAAATAAATGAAAAATCTTAGAAATCGTCAAATCTGAGGGCAATCAATTAAAAAAGTCGCCGTCAGCGCAAGCTGTAAGGGGGAAATCAGTTTTTGCGATTTTCTTTTTAACTGAGAAAAAATAATTGGAATTCGTTTAAACTTGGAGTTAGTTTATTCCTATTTGGAATTACACATTAATATTTTTTCGAAGCCATTTCCGCGTTAAGTTTTGAAGTTAGAGACAATAGAAGGCATCAGCTTTGATCCGAATTCATTAACTTATTTTACCTTTCGTTAGTTACATATTTTCACTAACTTTTCGAGCTAAGATTGCCGCAAGTTGAACAAAAAGTTATTTGAGAAAAACGCCATTGATCTAATTATAATATCGAGCTGAAACTCCAGCTACGTATACTATAGTTGTACTGACAATTAATGAAATAAAAAAAAGAAATTGTTTTTACCACCTAAACTGGTTGCCCCCCTTAAAAGGTTTACTTGGAATTTCGTGCTGAAACTTCAGCTACAAATTCTTGAATAGCAGGAACCGCAAATAATGATTATTGAAATTTTTCACATCAAAAAATCAATGACTAAAATACATATAGAAAAAAATAATGACAGTGATTAAACTTGAGCGAACAAATAAAACTCACAAGTAATCATTATTTGTGATTTTTATTTTTTCGCTCAAGATTAAAGTAAATCCTTAGAAATCGTTTAGTAATCATTACTATGTAATTTTTATAATATAACTCATAATGATTATGGTCCCTGCTGAATAGTTGTACCAACAATTAATGCAATAAAAGAAAAGTCGAGTTTTTGAGCCAGCTAAAGTGGTGGCCCCCCTTAGGGGTGTCTACTCACGTGCACGCTGGACACGAAGATGGTGCCGCAGAGCAGATAGACGTTCGTGTCGGAGAAGATGCCCTTGACCTCGTCGATGTCCTTGGGCGCGAATCCAATGAGGAGCAGGGCCTGCGTCGCGTGCTCCATGAGCAGCTGCAATCGGAGCTTGCCCACGCCAATGGGATTGTAGTGGAAGCGGAATGTGAACTCGGTGGTGTTTCTGGTCACTGGCACCAGATGCTTGAGGCGTGTGTTGAAGGTGTCCGTCTGGAGTATGGGCAGGATCTGTTGCTGGCGATTGACGCGGATCAGTGGCGCCATCTCGGGCGGCACATCCGCCTGGGTGAGCGAGAACAGATCCGTGAGCAGCGTCACATAGACATGGGAGCGTATGTGTGTGCTCGGTTGTCCTGCAGATGGAGCACTCCTTTTGTTCCTGCTCGTGCCCTTGTCCTTGTCCTGGTCCAACTTGTGCTCCGTTGTCTCGAGCAGATTAAAGGCCTCCGCCCGGGGCACCATGTAATCACAGAGACTCTGCGTGTGGACGACGGTGGGTCCGTCCCGGCGCAGCGTGCGCCACTCGAGCGGCTCACCCGCCAGCGCCAGCACCACGTGCAGATACAGGGTGCCGTTGCGGCGCGTCTTGAGCGGCACATCCACCTCAAAGTCCCGCTCGAATGCCGCGCTGTAGTCGAAATGCTTCTCCTGGTACAAATCCTGCACCTCGCTGGCAATCGGATTCCTGGCCAGCGAACTGAACAGCGCCAGTTGGAGGCGTGGCCGCTCGCCGAGCAGCGATTGGTAGCAGGGGGCGTGGCTGTCGCTGCACTGCAGCGTGCTGAAAATCTGAGACATTTGGTAAATCGAGTGTCCGATGTACGCCACAAACGCCACGCCCACCACCGTGGAGATCGAGGGCAGCGCCATTGTCAGTCAATTGCTCGCAGCCAAAACAACGAGAAACCAATTAAAAGTCGCTGGTAATGTTGCTCATCGCTGTGCGGCGATAGTTGCCGGCGTATCTGGCAAATAAATGTCAGTGAGTGTTAGTGTTGGTTGGGTTGCTCATGAGTGAGTGAACAAAAAAGAGTTGCTCCCTGAAGTGAGCAAGTGAACCTGTTCCTTCCAAATTGCTCATTTAGGAATGAATTTCCCCCAAGAGATCCTTCATTCAGTTAGAATAATATAGACCAATTAATTAAGCTGACGGGACGACTATATAAGATTTATATTCTAAATACTTATGGTAATATTAATGTGTGTTTATATTAATTAATTAATGTTTATAAATATATATTATTTGCGCAACAATCCATTCATTGGTTGTTTTAATTTGTGGATTTCTTGGAATATGTGTGGTCATGGTGGAGGTGACTGCTCGACGGCGGCTTGGTATAGGGACTTCTTCAGTCGATTTAATGACGACTGGTGGTGTTGATGGTGTTTTCTTTCTTTTTCCTTCGTCGCAGTTTTCTAGCCTAAGGCTAGCTCTGCCTTGTGGGCAATTTTCATTTCCTCTAGCAAACCCGGCTTCTGAGGATGTTCCTTCTTCGCAATCCAGGTAAAATTTTAAGTTGAAAAATGTTAATGGACAACGCACTAATAAAACAATATGTATATATACATACACTTTACTTTGATGTGCTTGAGGAAACTTCCCGTATTTCGAACAGAGCCGTGGAACAGTCGTGGTGGTTTTGGAGCGCAGTGCACGCATTCTACGTTTACTATTTCGTCGTGCCTTGATCGTAATTTGAACATCCTTTCCCCGCAAATGCACGGCAGTGGAAAATGTTGTGACATTTTGATTTAATAATTGCGCGCGTTGTTGTGTGGTGTTGGTGTGTGTGTGTGTGTGCGTGGGTCGGAAAATATAACGGTAAAAACAAAATGGCAGCCAAAAAAAAAGGTGGCAGCCTTGGCTGAAGGTTCAAATTGACCGAATTTAACTCTTTTCAGAAAAAGAGTTAAATATTTACATTTTATTTTTCTCGCAATAAATATTGAAGCTAGAGCTTTGAAACTTTCACAGGAGGATTTCTTATATTTTTTTAAATTTTTATAATTTTTTTTTAGAATATTTTACTAATTTGTTAATTTCTTCACAACGCAAAGGCTAACGTTTCCCAATCTAATTTTAAAATTAACTTTATGAATTTACAAAACTTTTTACGTTCTTGCTTTTTTCAATTTGCACTTACAAATTTTTTAATAATTTTTTAAAATTAATAAATTTTATTAGAGAAATGACATGGACCAATTTTCTATCGATGTTTTTTTCCAGTCTATCACGATTAGAGGGTGGAGAACTATCGATGGCACTAACGATGGTCAAGCACTATCGAGCCACCATCGATAGCAGACGTGCACTATCGATAGTGGTTGATAGTTTTTTATAACGCTCAACTTAGCTTTTTTCCCGTCAAATCTGGCTTTTCTGAGGGAAGACCAATCAATTGCTGAAAAAATTTGTGAATTGCGGGAAGCGGGCATTCTGGCTTTTATAGAAATACATTTGGCGTTTATCTCCTTTTTTGATGCTGGCACCAATTTCATAAAAATATGTAGCAATACGGTTGCCACTGCAAGAAAAAAAATGTTGTACTAAAAAAATACTATTTGTAATAAATCTGTGGAAAAAATGTTAACTGACGCGCTAAGTTTTGGTAGAAATATACCAAATGTGTGTAAGAGTGGCGATTAATCATACGTTTTTATCTATATTTGGCAATACCTTAAGCTATCATCAATATAAAAAGTGCGCGTAAATGGCGCATTGTCCTCCCAAAAGAATAATATAAACAAAAGTGACGTGATGCTTGGCTAAAGAGCGAAGAATTGAAGACATGGCTTCGCAGGGCTGACAACGACGAGAAAAGGGTCAACTAAAAGACTATATTTAATGCAAAGCTAAGCGATCTGCGTGCTCATGCCACCACTTCCAACAAAAAAATAAATAAAATCGCAAAGAATTTGACGATCTGCTGAAAACCTTATAAATAAAATACATAAATTAAGACCACAATAATGCGCTTTTTTTGGACTTTTTTCAGAATATTTTCAGCTCTTTTTTTTTCTCTTCAGTCAAAAACAGTTTTTTTTTTGTTAAATAGTTGGCATCACTGCCAGCACTTCTATTCGCCACCAGTGATGCCAAATGTTTTCCGAAAAAAAAAGACAAAACGGCCAAAGAAAACAGGGAAGAAAAAGCGAAAAAACTAAAAAATAAGGTAAAGGGGCCACATTTTTTCAGGGTCTGTAATATTTTGATACATTGCTGGATAGGCTTTTTATAAAAATTATAAAACTTAAGAAACAACAAATGTCATTGAACAAAACTTGCCGCTTCTATTATTTTTTCCATGACTGTATGTGTATGAAACCAATTTATAAACGCAATTATTATTAAGGAACTTATAGTTAAACAGATATATCTATGAAAATGTTGTCTTTTTTGGGACTTCGAGACTTTGACTGGAAATCTGGCTCTTGGCTTAGGAAATGTATAAAAAGTTTTTGGCCAATAGGCTAAGGCACATAATCGTATTTGTCCGACTGGCTGTCTGCCGAGTTAATGTCGTCGTCGTCGTCCTCGTCGTCGTCCTTCTGCCGATCCTCAGCTGAGCGAAGGCGTTTGGGCAATTCGCAGCCGAAGTACGCGTTGTTGTTGCAGCAGTAGACGATGAGTTGGCACCAACACTCGTCGACGCACAGCAGGTGGGGATTGCCGAAGACGACCATGAGGCAGCGGGCACGCGAGGTGGCCACGTTCATCCGCTTCCTGCAGCGCACAAAGCCCAGATTGAGGCGCGCATCCGTCTCCAGAACGGAGTGAGAAGAGCGCACCGTCGAAATGAGCATAATGTCGCGTTCCTAAAAAATAGAAAATAAAATAACACACATGAAATGGGCATTTAATTACTGCAACTATTATAATTTGTAAATTCTGTATTTTAAATTATTTTTAAAGTTATGGCAAGAAAAGCAATTTTAACTCTAATGCTTGATATTAAGAGTTTAAATGTTAATTTTCTACATTATTTAATTTAATTTGAACTTTAATTTTAAATTTTATCATTGTTTTTCATCTAAAAGTTGTCTTTTTTAATAATCAAAGAATATCTCTAATATTCAATACATAATTTAACTTGCTTTTATTAAATAATTTATAAAAAATATTGAAAAAGTTATGCTATGATTTTAAAGTAGAGATTGAAATGAAATGAAATTAACTTTCCGATAAATATTAAAAATAATTCATTCTATGAATTTTTAGGTAACGATTAAAATTAAATAATTAATTAATTCATTTATTGTAAGTTGTATAAAAACGTTTTTTTACGATTTTTATCATAAAAAGTAATTTGTACTCTTCTTTTTGAATGAAATTAAAAAGGTTACAAATAATAATTCACTTAATTTTTCTTTTTCTAAAAATAGTAAAACAGATCTTTTAAAAATCACAAAATATGTCTAAATTTTAATATATATTTGAAGTTGTTTTTAATCGTTCATATGAGTAATTTAATAATAATAATTATATAATTAAAAATAAAATTTTTTCATTATAAAAATTATAATAAATTTCCAATAAATATGGAAAATAATTCATTGTATGCTTTTGAAGAAACAATTATAATTTAATAATTAAATTTCCGATAAATGTTGCAAATAAGTCATGGCAAATAAAAATTTGAATTTAATAATTAATCAAAATATTTTTAAATTTAGATTGAAATCAAGAGCTGGCCTGGATATACTATCGATAAATTAAATTTGTTTATAATTTGCGTAACAATTTTACTTTTTTAAATACAAACTATAAAATTTGTATTCTTTTTTGAAATTTAAATAATAGTTTCAGTACTGTTTTTGATTTATTTCTGATTAATTAATATATTTTTTGATAAATTTTGATTTTTTATTCGAAAATAATTAGACAAATCGTATTAAATAAACATAGAATATGTCGAATTTTCAGTATTTAGTGTATTTTACAGATCGAATTTCGAATTATCTCATCTATGTTGTGTGAAAATTGCATCTTTCAATCTCTTACCGTTTGGTCTACATGTTGTTTATCAGTCAGTCAGTCAAGACGAAGAGTTTTACATATATAGATTATTTGATCAGGTTTTGTTTTTTATAAAATAGATGGATTTACCTGTCCCTGAAACTCCTCGACAGTGCCAATCTTGGGATGGGCGACATCCGCACCCGCGAACAGACTGCGCAGAGTCTTGACCTGCTTGGCGTAGGGCGTGAGGATGCCAATCTGATCCGGCTGCACATGGCGGCGATACAAATGGAGCGTGGTGAGGAAGACCTGGCGCGCCTCAATGGGATTGTACCAGGAGGGCGAGTCCGCCTCCTGCAAGTTGTCGCCCATGATGCCGTGGAAGAAGGTGCCATGAGTGTGAGGCATTGCCATCAGGGGATCAGCTCCAAATATGGCCTGCAGATCGGCGAGCAGCTGAGCCTCGCGCGAATCCTTGGGGCTGATCATCGAGACGAGCTCGTCGTCATAGAACAGCTTGGAGTAGACACTCATGATGGAGGGCAGCGCACGATAGTTGTTCAACAGTTTGGTCAGCACCAGGGGATTGTAGCCGGCGCTGTCGGGGAATCGCAGCGCATCCTTGCGATACGGCGAACGCTCCAGGAGACGCTCCAGCAGCGAGACATTCAGGCCCAACTCGACGGCCTTGCGAGCCAGGATCATGGCCGGCAGTTGATGCGGATCCCCCGCGAGCACCACTTGGTTGCGATGGTTGCGCAGCAGCGAAATCGGAATGACACTCTCTGGTTCGCTGCACTGGCCACTCTCGTCGATGAGGGCGTGGCTGAAGTGACCCGGGGGCGTGTCCATCTGGTGCAGGTTGCCCAGCGTCGTGCAGGTGCTGATGATCACCCGATGCTGCACTATGAACTTCGACTGGCAGCGCAGCTTCAAGCCCGACTCAGTGACAGTCATCTAACCCAATTAAAAAGGGGGCAAATTCCAAAACAAGATTATTATTATTATGATCAGGGCTGCAAAACTAAATGAGATTTAAAATAAACAACTAATATATATACTTTGGGATTCTTTTTCTCAAGTTTATTAATTTTACTGACGCTCGTTTAGCTCGCGTTTGAGAGAAATTCGAGTTATAAAAGTTTTCTTCCAAAAATGTGTTCAAATTATTTATTTAAGCAAGATACGCTAAAAGAAATTCAATAGGATGAACATATCGATTGGAATAAATTCACTTTTTATACATTTGTATTCTAACGATCACACTAAGTGAGATTGTAGCATAAACCAATTTAAATACATAGAAATATATTAAATGTTCAACTTCAAACAAGTTGTTCAAGCTGTTTTAAAATTGCATGAAAAAATTCCTGTCACAAACTAGTTGCAAATCTTGTCACGTTCGCGATGTCGTTAAATGTGTTAAATAAACAAGGCAATAGTAATATATCAAATTAACTCCTATAAGTGCAGAACTGCATTATTTTATTATGATTTAAGAGTAATTTCTTTCAAATTGCTCGCCACATTTTGCTGAGTTTAGACATTTTTAAGATAAAGTCAAAAATTTTTTCCATTTTTTGTCGCATTCGCGATTTAATGTTTTCTATAAATAGTCCAAAAACAACGATTTCTCAAAGCTTGTTTCTTATAATAAAAATAGTTTTGATAAAATACATTAAAGACATTTTTGAAAATACTAATTTTTGAAAAATTTTTTCATTTAAAGTCGTATTATTCCTTTTTGTGTGTCTTTATAACACAGACAGTCAAGGATATATTCCGCTGTGGTAGCAGAACAAAAGGTATAAATTTAACTAACAAGAGTGCCTACTTAGACTTTATTTTTTTAATTAAAAATTATTCTTACAAAAATAACGCGTCGAATGACTTTTCATCAAAATCCAACCATTAAAAAAAAATTTAAAATTTTGGTCGCCTCTTGTTAATCGGTCTGTTTGTATCAAAGCGTTAAGATATGATATAAGTGTGAATGTGAACCTAATTCCTATTATAAATCTAAATCCGCTAGTTTGCCGGAAAATCGCTAAATACCCGCTAAAATTGTCCCCTCAACAGTATCTAGACGACAAAAGCAATAAATATGTGCTATATGTCGTTGGAAAGGTATTTTAAAGGGCTTGTTGAAACTTTTTTTCTAAACTACATAGGTAAAAGACTACAGGTGAAATAAGGTTTTCTATTCCACATTATGGCGATTTTAGAGAAAACACGTCTAACGATTTTTACAAATTTTGAATTTGCCAATAATATGTTTATTTTGGGGCATAGAAATGCTTTCGTCACTAGATTTGAAGCTCGTAAAGACGTTTTGAATTGTACTCACGCTGTCTAGAGTGGCGTCCACGATGCCAATGTCTCCGGTGGCGCAGTAGCTGCGCAGCTCCTCTGGTATCATGTCCTTTTCCACGTGATTCATAGAAACGAGACGAATGAATTCGTTCTTTTCGAGTACATTGGAGTCAATGATGCGCTTGGTCAGCAGATCCGCAGCACTGTTAGATGGAGTGCCAATCAAGAGACGAGCATCGGGCAAATTGCGGATCAATTGCAATGCGGCCTCGACGAGAGTGACGGTTTTGCCCGTACCGGGTGGACCAAAGATCACATATGGCAGATTCTCGACTTCACCTCTTAAAATCTGAAAGACGGCGTGTTTTTGTATGACATTCAAGGATGCATTGAACCAAGGCAATTGCCTATCATTCAGATACATGTGGTTCTCTTTGAAGCTGACATTCAACTGTGGACTTTGTCGCTTGTTGATCTTGTTGGGAAACAAAAACGATTCGCCCATCAAATTCACAACTCGCTCGATGGAATGATGTTGTTTGCGTATGGAGAACCTCGAGGCGTAAAAGATCACACGATAATTCTCGCCAGCATATTGCTCATGGAAGCCAGCATTGAATTTCAAGAGCACGCGATTCAAAAGCACTTTATGGACAATGCCCTCAAAGCATTTGGTTTTGGACTTGTCAACGCCGCCAAAGGGATTCGTGGCACGCACCGAATCACCCAGAATGATGGAGGGACGACGCTCCTGCAGATTCTCAATGTGCAGCGATAGAAATTCGCCATCGCGCTGGAAATTCGCGTGTTCCCGATCAAAATTGCGCATGCTCACATAGCACTCAATCTCCTCCAGATGCAGCAGCAGGCCAAATCTCTGCACATAGTTCTCAAAATTGAGCGTTTGCTTTGCAAATGGATACGCGTTATTTAAACGCTCATCCATTTCAGTTTTTGTCTTCGAGTCGAGCATGATTTCTTTCAGATTTCCGGGCACCTCGTAGGATTTCAAATGGTTTTTTATAAAGCGTCGCTTGGTCACAACAGCTTCTCCGGGTATGACAATGGATTTCGTTGACCACACCTGATGCGCATAGATCCTGGATCTTTCATCCTCTGTGCGGCCGGTCACCATCAGTTGATCCGAGGCAATTAAACGCAACTCCGCTTCCTTCGCCTCCTTTTCCGTATCGCAGACGACAATCGTCAGATAACGATTCACCTTCAAATACATTCAGAATAAACAGCAAGTTCAGTTATTGAAGACATGATTCAGACAATTGACTAAATGTTATACAGTTTTAAATGGTCGCAATAATTTAAAATCGATATCTTGGAGCACAAAATTATTTGAACAAAATGATTTCAGAGGATGAACCACGATTAAAATAATATTCCACTCTGTTTAGTTTTGTCAAAGTCAAACAAGTTTAAAGCAGGCATTAATCAAACCCGTAACCGTTAACCGGTATTAACCGCTTGAAAAACCCAAAAACTGAAATTATAGCAATCGATATAACCGTTATGAAATCGATTTATGCAAAACGGTTAATTTCGATTCGGTGAAGCATAAAATTTTATTACATTGTTAAGGTGTAATCGCGTCTTTTAAACTTAATTTAATTTGTACTTTATTTATATAAGGATCTCAAGAAAAAGATATACATTTTTGAAATTTACATATTTTGAACATTTTTTAAAATTGTTTTGTATTCCAAAATCATACCGATATTTCCAGAAAATAAAATTAGCTTTTTTAAATTACATTTAAAATAATTATTTAATTTTTTTTATAATTAAATTGACACAATTCAGGGATTCTTAAAAGCTCAAGCCAGAAATAAATAATTCATGAAATATAAAAATATAGATTCACCTTCAAATTGTTGTCGAAAAGGAGCGTAAAACATTCCTTCGATTCGCCAATGAACTTCGCATAAACTTCCAAAATCACCACGATCTTTCCTTCGACATCCAATTGAATTGAACTTAGCGGCTCCACGACTTTAATCTGTGAATTTTCCGCATTTTGTACAATTATTTTGCGCAGCTTAAAAATTCGATTTATATTGTTTGTGATCTCGAATGTCACGTTCTCCTTTTTCCACTGCTCCGTGAAGATTAAACGATCCTTGCCTGCGATGGTCACGGCGTGTCCATTGGTTGATGTTGTGCTCGGAAGCGTCTTCTTCACATTGCCAAAGTTCTTTTCCAACAATGTCAGCTTGATTGCGCGCAGTGTATATTTATTCTGTGCAGTAAACAGTAAATTTTTACATTTAAAATACTTATGTAGAAATTAAAAAAAAAAATTGTTTATTACCGAAATCTTTAAAAAATCAAGACTGTTAGATGTGTAAATCAAAAATACATTTAGCAAATAAATGATACTTGAAATGAACAAAATTTTAAAAATACTTAACAAAACTCAGCTTCAAAATAACTCGCCTAGAATTTTTTAAACAATTTTGGCAATTGTTTAATTTTTAAGAAATAAAAATTTGAGGTCAAAAATATAATTTTAGTTTACTTCATCAAAGACAAATAAACTGATTAATTTATCTTACAACAAATAAATTGATTGATTTGCTTAAAACCAATAAAAAAAAAATATAAATACAATGCATCATCAAAGAAATAAATTACATTGATTTATCTTACTACAAGTAATATGATTAAATTATTTTACAAGAAATAAATTAATTGATTTGCTTACAAACTCATTCATTTGCTACTAAATAAATTGATTAATCTATCATACAAGAAATTAATTGATTAATATATAAACGGATTAATTTGCTCACAGCTAATAAAATAAATTGATTGATTTTGCTACAATAAATAATTAAATTGATTTGTCTTTCTAGAAAAATATGCTTAAAATATTGTACAAGAAATAAATGAATTGATTTGCTTACAAGAGTGCATTCGATAAGATCTGCTTTGACAATATCTCCCAGATGCAAATCGATCCCACTGGGTAGGTCCTCCCTAAGCACATAGGCATCCGAAGTGAGCTGAGAGAAAGTCTCAAATACGCGTTCGACGACACAAATCTGATCGGTTTCAATGCGCACGGGAAATACTTTGAATACCTCCAGAATCTCGCCCTCTTTGTCAACGTAACCCTCCTCATCCAACTGGACACTGCATTCGAGGCATAACTTATCGCCCTTTTTGGGTATGAAACTGATCTCAATGTTGTCCAGTTCAACATCCAAACTGCCATAGTCGGTTTCCACTTCGATTGAGGAGGCCAAACGTTGTTTGATCAGGCCAAGAATGTTGCGCTGCTGAGTGTTGAAATACGCGGGCTTCTCCAATTTCAGTGATTCCAGTAATTCCTGTGTCTGCAAGTTTATACATTTTAAATCAGTTGAATTCTTTCAGAAATGTCAACCGAGGTCAAAATCTTACCATAATGCTATTGATCATTATAAATTAATTGATAATTTTCTTTCAGAAATATATTTAAGTTATCGATTCTACATTGAAATAAATGAATTTTTTCTATATTTTTGCCCATTTACTTAAAAATTGACTTCCAAAATGTACCGTTTGATTCTTACGATTACACTAAGTAAAATTGTAGCATAAAACATTTTAAGACATAGAAATATATTGAATCTGATAAATAAAACTAGTTTTTCTAGCTGTTTCCGATACATCGAATAAAATTTGATGAACAAATTTTTGTCACAAATTAAGTGGAAATCTTGTCACGTTCGCGATGTCGTAAAACTTTTACAATAAATAAGATAAAAGTTATATATCAAATTAATTTCTATAACTGGAAAACTACATTATTTTATTATGGGTTAAGAGTAATTTCATCCAAATTCCTCGCCCCATTTCGCTGACTTTCGCATTTTTCAAGATAAAGTTAAATATGACTTCTATTTTTTGTCGCGTTCGCGATGCATTGTTTTCTATGAATAATTCAAAGCTTTTCTTTTAAAATATAAGTAGTATTTCTTTTTTTTTTTTTATTTATAGACGTACGAATGTCGCGTTCTCGATCCTGGAAATATCCATATTTCTAAAATTTTCTATTCTGGTAAGAATAATTATTTCAGGTCTTACCTTCGTTATTGTGGCCTCGGAGTCGGGATCGGTTTTGGTTTTTATTTCGGGATCCTGATCCGTAACTTTGACGTTGTTATTTTCAAATTCCAATGGTTTGTTCATATTTTGTAGCTCCTTCTTCTCTTCCTCGGACTGCAGCAGTTGGCTAATGAATGAATACATTATTGCTGCGGTTTCTTCTCCAGACTCTCGTACATCCAGTCCGTCTCATTGATGTGATTCAACTCGTTGCGTAGACTTTGCAAGCGACTCAAGTGACTGTCGTTTATCTCCTCCTGAAAACTTCGCTCGCTGTTCAAATGCGATATCACTTTGCTAGTGCCCTGTTGCGGGTCGAGTTTCTTTGTCTAAAATGTTTGAAAGATAAATAAACTTGAAAACACTTCAGACGAGCGTACACGACAGCATGATACCCTGATATTATTTTGACTATTTAACTTCTTTTGTAATGCATTAAAAGAATACAAAACTATTAACATTTTTAAAACTTTTGTCAACGCTTTTAACATTTTCGAAAATTTGAGCATGTTAACATATTTTAGATTTTTAACATTTTACGGCATTTAACATGTTTTAAAATTGTTTTAAATTTTTAGCAAGTTTTTTAAAATTTTTAAAAATTTTAAAATAGTTTTAATAACATTTAAATATACACACATATAAAAATAATATGTAATTTTCGTTGTTGTCAAAATAATTACTGACATACTGTATGCACCTAAGCTCAACTATTTCAATGTAGTTTTGAAATTGCACTAGAAATTGTTTTTTAATTGTAATTGTTTCCTTTCATGTTATCTGCCTGTTGCACACTCATGAATTCTGGTGCAGGGTATTAAATAAACAGTTCAAGTGCCGCCGGCATCAGATTTCCACAAACCTCAACACTATTATTGCTGATGTTGCCGCTTTCCTCGAGGTTCGCTGAATTGCTCTCGCTTATGCCAGCTGCTTGCTGCTCACTGCCCATCGACATTGTCCCGACACTCGGCTCACTGAACTATGCAAAGTAATTAAAAAGATGCTTACAAAATAAGCTTGCATCAAGATACGCACAGCTATTAAGCAATAACATAAGGAGGTCTCGTCGGCAAAATTCAGTCCCTTGACTGTGCTGATACGCCGCACGCATCGCACTGAACGGAAAGGGACTAACAACCAAACGATTCGGCAGCCGACGAGACCTCCTTATGTTATTGCTTCATGCACAGTTATATTTCAGCAGAGTTGTAATTGTTGTGACAATTTAACAGGGCTGCCAGCTGTTGCAGACTGTTGCAGTTAACATAACAGATATCAACTAACAGCGAGTCTGCTTAAGTTATCGATTATATTTCTGTTAACATAAGGTCGCCAAATAAAATTAAATGGATTTATTATGCTGCGAAACAGTGAAAATAACAGATTTTCAATATCAGAGAATCTGTTTTATCTATATTGTAATTAATCTATAAAGTAATTAACATTACGGCGCCATAGTTGATTTTCACAACTTAAGAAATA
The DNA here is from genome assembly GCA_035047525.1 of Drosophila quinaria. Taxonomy (NCBI): domain Eukaryota; kingdom Metazoa; phylum Arthropoda; class Insecta; order Diptera; family Drosophilidae; genus Drosophila; species Drosophila quinaria. The sequence goes on from JAWNPO010000455.1 coordinate 35,603,236, forward strand.
ACATTAAGAAATATTTACAATGTTAAGTGCTAGCAAAATACCAAAAAATACCAATTAGAGTCTTAAATATGCTGTCTGTTTGGCGGTTGATAATCGATAAATGCCAATGAAATAAAATCGAGTTCAAAATAAATTTTACGCTTTCTTTTTATTTGGTAGCAGTTTTATTTAAAAGTTTATACATATTACATATATAGTATACATATATACAACATGAATTTATAAAATTAGGTACTAGAGTTGATTTTCGTTTTGTTTTGTATTATGTTTTAATTAAGTGTATATATTTATAATTATAACTATTAAGTATTATATTACTCTTCGTCACGCACAAAATTTCCAACCCTTTGGAATATAAATTAAACGACTAAAATGTACACATTACGAAACAAAAAAATTATGTTTTTTTGCATTAAAAAATTTGATGAAACAAATACGAAATTGTGCAATATAAACAAAAACAATTGAAATGGGGGAGAGAGAAAGAAATAAAAGAAAGAGAGATAATTATGAACGATCGATGTATGTATAAATATGTGGACATTGTTTGCTTGTTACATAATACAAATGAGATTGTGAAATACAAAATTTTAGAGTATATAGCAAGATAGTTGATAGAAGGAAATAATTCGATAATGAGTATGATATATGTATGTATGTGTGTTTGTATAATATAGATTCGTTTATAAATAGACGAGGGGCGTGTTGATTAGATTAGATTAGATTAGGCGAGACGCTTTTTTCGACTAGGTGACAAGATTTTCAGCATTGTGACAACGGGCGCCTCGAAGGACATCGAGACGACAAAGGCCAGGAAATAGGATGCGACCGTCAGACCAAAGAACATGACGACCTGCAGAAAGTAAACAAAGATTAGACACATTAGATAACGAATTTACATTGCATGTCTTAGATATTTCCAAAAGAATGAAAACTTTAAGAAAACACAATTAGTTTAAAATAAATGGATATCATAAATTACAGAATTCCACTCAAAATACCAAAAACAAAATATGAAGAGCACAAATTTAATTACTTTAAATTTTATTTAAATTACAGTCGAAATTCCCCAACTCGAATTACGATAATCCATTGAAAAAGTTCGAATTATGAAGACCTTGATTTATGGAATTATTTTTATAAGTTTCTTTAGTTTATTGCCTTTCGATTTTGTTCGAGTGATTTTTAATAAAACTTTAACTTTAATTAATTTTGTAATTTACATTTTTTTTATTTAAATGTTTTTCAAAATAAAACTATTTCTTATTTTTAATTCCAAATTAAAAAAATAAAGTTTTATTTTATTTTGAAATTAAATGCTTCTTCCTTTTGTTTTCTCAATTTTTAAGTCCAAAATTTGGAATTTTTAGTATTACTTTTGAATATTCGTTAAGAAAAATATTCAAAAATATGTATTTTTATCCCATCCTATAAAAAAAAAATATTTTTAGCTTTTTGATTAAGTATTTTTTTAATTTTGGCATCGAATTATTTTTTGCTTATTTTTATTTTTTAATAATATTATTTCTGAAATTGGCTTTCTAATTTTAATTTTCTTATTTGTTTGTTTTTTTACATTTTTTTCTCAAAATAAATAAATAAATAAAATTCATTTTTATTTTCAAATTAAATGCTCAGTTTTGTGTTTCTAATTTCTTAATTCAAAAGATTTTGGATGTTTGTTAAGGAAAATATCAAACCTGTGTAGCTTTATATTTTTTTAAATTTAAAAAATGTATTTTTGGTTTTTTGATTTAGTATTTTCTTAATTTTTGTAATCCAATTATATTTTCCATTTTTAGATTTAGAAATAATATTATTTCTGAAATTTGTTGCTTAATTTTCATTTTAAATTCCTTACAATTTTTCTATTTTTTTTTTCCAAATTTTGGTAAATAGAAAAAAGAACGATATTATGTATTTTTTGTTATTTGTTGAAAAATGTGACTCACCATTAGATCACCTCCCAGATGGAGCGGCGCATCCGAGTTGAGCGCCATGGAGCGGATGACAATGGGATGCACTAGATAGGCGCAGTAGGTGACCCTGGAGAAGGGATAGATGCAGGGGGCGGAGAGGAGGGAGTTGATGTAGCCGCCGTAGCCCGTGGAGCAGGCAATGGTGATCCAGGCGAGGCTCAAGGCCCACGCCGAGTGGCTCAGCGAACTGTAGGCGGCGGCCGTGAACTGCGACAGATCCGTCTGATAGAGGCCGAAGACGAGAACAAAGAGATTCAACATGGCCAGTGTCCAGGCGGTGGCCACCGTCAGCTTGGGCAGACGAATCTTGCAATTGCTGCGGAACAGAATCCAGCCAACGGCCATGCCAATCAAATAGGGTCCGAGTCGAGTCCAGGGCTTGTCGTAGATCTTGTCGAAGAGCGCCAGGGGATCGTCGGTGTTCGGGCGATGGTTGTTCGTAAAGGCCACCACGGCCGTCGTTATCCAGGAGAGCACCAGGAAGACCAGAGTCGTGATCGCGGACAGCTTGAAGTGACGCACGCCCACAATCAGGATGATCGCACCGATCATGTAGAACTGCGTGTCATTCGCCAGATACCAGCTCCACAACATGCACTACAAATGCGAATAAAACATCATTTAAATTTATTTATTTATTTATAAGTTAATAATCAGATTTACTAGCAAAAATTTAAATTTAGTACATAGAAAATATGTTGGAAAACGTTTTCTTTTCCCCTTTAAAGCAGCGATGGGCATGCACGGGCTCCGGGAGCGAGCAGCTGCTCCCAACTTTAGTTCTGCCTATTCGGCGCCGTGAGCTCGCACAAAATAACAACAATTCAGATTTTGTGCCAACCGCTGCTGTAAAGCATTATAGGTTTAAGCTTAAAATTAAACAACTTTTATTAAATAAAAAGAGGAAATAATTTAAAACAATCTAAAAATGTATAAGAAAAGTCTATCTCATCAAAAATAAGAGTTGAGGTATAACTTTTAAATAAAAATTATAAATAGCACTAATTTTTCAATGTTAATTATATAAAATATGTTTTTAAATTTTAAATTTGTAAATTTTTTTTTGGTAAAATTCAGTATTTCATAGTTGGTTTAATAAGATGTATTTATATCGCTACGTTCCTTGGTTTTAATAAAGATACATTCAATAAATTGAAAACAGTTTTAAATGAATGTATTTCCTTTTCTCAATTAATTATTATGAATTTAATTTTATTGCTAATTGTAAATATAAATTTTTAATACTCGAATAAAATAAATTTCCTTAATAAGAGCATAAATAATTTATTACAAATTTGTTTAAGAGCCTTGGAAATTTTTGAAACAAACATTAATTTACGTTCAATTGTTGACATATTTTTTTTTACTTTTTCTAAAGTCTTGATATTTAAACAATCCTTTTAATATTGCTCCGAATTTTGTAATATAATATTAAAGCTGGCTTCACTCGAGCACTTTTTCACCGAAACTTTTCGTTTAAGTTGATAATTAGAACTTCCAGTTTTTTTAAAATATCTGGGTTCAATTCCCCACGTCGATTCTAGTCAAAAAACTCAAAAATATAACTATAAAAATAAAAAAAAAATGTTCAAAAAATATTAAATAAATACAAATTAAAAAAACAAAAAAAAAATGAAAATAGTAAAAAAAAATGTTTAAAATGTTGAAAAAGTTAAAAAAAAAAATTTTAATTAATACAAATTTTTTATCGTGAATTACACAATTTCAGAATTGAATTCGGGATTGAAAAAATGAAGTATATACTTGGTTTAAGAAAGTCCGACAACGACAAAATTCTGACAAAGTTTCGGATTGAATTAGGGCTAAATATCGCTGGATTTTTTGTCAGTGTACTTACCATCTCATCAACTGGAAACAGAGTGTTGATATAGAGTATGTTGCGCCACCAGTAATCGGGGCAGGTGACATGATCCATCGTGGGGGGATCGAAGATCGAATAGGCGGCCAGATACTTCATGGTGACCTGAACGACGCCGAGGACAAAGAGATAGGGAGCTGTCAGCCGCATGAAACGATAGGCGACCAGGCCAAAAAAGTGATAGGTGCCGGCGGTGAATTCGTTGGCTCCCTTGCTCAGCTTGTTCAGCTTGCCCTTGGCATTGGTGCGGAAATACAGATAGGAGATGAGGAAGCCGCTGATGAAAAAGAACGTGTCCACACTGAACGGTCCATTTGTGATCGCCTGAAAGAAGAAGTTCTGTTCGACCTTCTTGCGCATCTCCATGTTGTCGGAGTACTTGAAGACCACGATGCAGGTGTGTCCCAGGATCACCCAGGCCATGCTGAAGGCGCGCAGTCCGTGGATACAGGGTATCGTGTCGGCGCCCACATTGCGATCACAGATCGCATTAAAGTTTGTGATCGCTGAGAATGAGAGCAGTAATTCCGAGTAGATGCTCAGTTTCTCTGGTTCATGGAGATGCCCCTCGAGATGTTCATCCGAGTTGCTGTTGTTGTTGTTGTTCCTGTTGCTGTTGTTGCCCTTGTTGCTGCCACCATCGTGATCATGATCATGATCATGATCATGCTCATCATGATGATCCACATGATGATGCAAATGCCCATTGCCACTATCATTATCAGCACTCAGTGTGGGCGGCAAATTCAATACCAGCTGATTTAATTGCTTCAACGAATCCGATTGATTCGATTGCTTCAGTGCCTCGATGGATTCATTGTGGGCCGTCATCGTGTCCGAGTAATCCGAGGAGGCGCATCCGATGCCCGAGCTCGTCTCGCTGTTGTTCATCATCTCCTTGTCCTGGCGACGCAGCGCCTCCTGCAGCTGCCGTGTCAGGTAGATCTCGTAGAGCGTGCCACAGCAAATCAGACCCAGCACAATGCAGGAAACAACACTGCGAATACAAATACAAATTACAATCACAATTAAAAAGAAGGCATCCAAATACAAGCGGACAGGGCAAGTCGAGCTCGCGACTATGAAAAAAATATTTTAAAAAATTTCATTGCATATTTTTAGGCTTTTACTTTGCTTAAAAATTAATTTAGCCATTACTAGCGTTCTATCTGTCCGATCTTGTTGAGATTTGGCAGCATGATAGTTAACAATAGTAGATTTCATTCAGACTATTATAAAAATTACTTATTATAAAAAGTACATAGTAATGCTATTTTAAAGATTTGTTTAAAAGATTTTGGGAGTTTTATTTTGAGCGAAAAAAAAAAAAATCATAAATAATGATTATTTGTGAGCAGGGATCATAACCGAAACGAATATCGGTTTCAGTTACGTTGTTGATTATATTCGCCTTTAGGTTTAAAATTAAACGTAAAAAATTGAAATCAAAAATCAAAATTAAAAATAAAAAAGAAAATCAAAAATAAAATACAAAACTAATAACAAAATATCAGAGATCGCAAGCAAAGCTTATGAGTCGGAAAAAATCTAAATTGGCTCTAAATTTTTATTCATTTATTTTGGATGGATGAAAAACTGAAACTGTTAGCCGTTTAGGTTATTTCGAAGAGATTTTTGAGTAATTTAATTCGATAACTTTTTGTTTTTTACGAAATATCGACAATTCACAAATTTTTTTTTTGTGAAAACTCGATAAATCGGGGTAAATCGTAATTTTGTCGATTTGTACATCAGTTGTAAAGAGGCTTGAAATCGATATATCAAGCCCGAAAGTGTCACAGAAGTAATCGAGACTGTAATGTGGATTTGTTGTTAATTAACAGCACACACTCTTCGAGGGCGTGGCACTTTTTCAAATAGTTTCGCTTCTTTTTTTTTTTCTTGTCCACATTTCACACGATTTCAACTGTTAATGGCAAATGCCAACTGAGCTAAGATGAGTCTTTTGGGCTTAAGCCCGTTAAGGGTTACTGTTGCTGTTGATTTAAGCCATTAGCAAGTTGTATTGGTTTTTGTTGAGTTTTTGATTTAAGCTTTTGAAAGTGAATTTGAATTTGAGCATCGGGCTTCTCTACTCACCAGGGAGTTATGAGAAACTGAATAAACTTTTATTTTCAATTTGTATTTAAAAATTATAGAATAAAAGTTAATTTTTAATTTGTATTATAAAAAATTAAAAATAAAAATTATTTTTCAATTTTTAATTTATCAATTATATTATTATTATTGTCAATTTATTTATAAAAGTTGGAATTAGTATTATAAAATATTATAAAAAATGAAAATAAAAATTATTTTTCAATTTTTAATTTAGAAATTGAAAATAAAAGTTATTTATCAATTTTTATTATAATAATTAAAAATAATAATTATTCTTCAATTTTTATTCTAAAAGTTGCTTAAATAAAAATTGAAAATAAGAGTTAAATTATAATTTTTATATATAAAAATTATTTTATAATTTGTTTATTTAGATTGAAAAATAAGAGTTTTAATTTAATTTTTTTGATCAAAATCAGCAAATAACTTTTAATTAATATTTTATATTTTAAAAATTATAATCCTGCTACTCACATCAGCAGGCAGAAGGTCTTGTCCGACCAAATGTTGAACTCCTTGTCCGTCGGCACCCGGATGTCCAGGACTCTCACATCCCGGCTGGGCAGCTCGATGCGGGCAAAGGAACTCATCTGATCCACGTCTCGAATGCTGCAACTGGAGGGCAGACACATCCCAGTGTAAATGGTGCGCAGCTGTGGGAATTAAAGTTGAGAAGTAATGGAAGAAGTTTAGTTTAATAGAGTAGTACCACTGTGCAATTATCTACACTCGGAAAAAAACATGTCAGCCCCAAAATAAATGAAGTAAATTGAATTTACACCGTTTTAAGATATTTGTGCACTATTATACTTTTATTAAGTATAAAACAATCTGTATACATTTAATTTGTTCTTTTTGCGCCTTAGAATTCTCAACTGATACTAGCCGTAAAAAGATGACACCAGCATCTTTTAGAACAGCTAAATAATGAGCCCTGTTGTATTATTTTGTCTGAAGCATCAAAAAACACTAGCATAAAAAGGGATTTAATTTTGTTATTTGGCATGAAAAACATTTTTATTTCGCAAAATACTTTCTTTTCCTCTATTATTTACATTTCTTTCGTTGATTTGCTACTATAATTGCTTCATCTGCTTTTAATCCTTGTTTTCTTTTACAATAATTTTTTTTGCATCCACTTCTTTAAATAAAATATAATAAAGAATTCTTTGCTTCTCTTTTCGCTTCTTCCTCTTTTAATCATTGTTTTAATTTCTTTATTTATTATTTCTAACTGCTCTAATCACCTTTTCCCTCTCTTAATGATTATCGTTTCTTTGCTTCTTTAAATGCTTTTTCTCTCTTCTAGATCTTGTCTAAAAAGTATTCCCCTTTTTAACAGTTTCTTCTCGTTTGCTTTTATCATTTCTACCAACTCTAAAAGATTCTTCCTAAATCTCTACCTAAAAGGATTATCATTAATTGCTTCTCTTATCTTTTCTACCTCATGTAAAAATTTGTTTGCTTCTCTCATTCCTTTTTTTACATTTTTTGCTTCTCTAAAAGCTTCTCGCTCTTTTTAATAATTTTTTTCGCCTGTTATTGTTCGTATCCCATCTATTACTCAAGGCCTCATCGTAGTTAAGCTGCTCTAATCACTTCTATTTTTTGGCTAAGTTCTTTTCTAGTCGCTTCTCACTCTTTTAATCGCCTTTTTAAGGGTTTTATCATTTCTACTACCTCTAATAGATCTTTTCTAAATCTTTACTTAAATGTGTATCATTACTTTGCTTCTCTAATCTTTTTAATCTTCTCTCAACTCTTTTTCTCATTTTTTTGCTTCTCTAATTGCTTCCAGCTCTATTTATCTTACATATTTTTGTATCAAACACTAATCGTAGTTAATCTACTCACTAATCGCTTCACACTTTTGTTTAAGTGACTTCTCTAATCGCTTCTCACTCTTTTAATCATCGCTAAATTGTTTTTATAATTTCCACCATCTCTACACAGAAAAAAAAATCCGGGCTATTTAGCCCGAATTCAATCCGAAACGATGTCAAAAGTGGGGTAATCTCGGATTTTCTTAAATCAAGTATGAAATACTTGATTTTTTCAATCCCGAATTCAATCCTGAAATTCTTAAACTCAGGCTAAAATAAAAACAATATTTTCTGTTACATTTAAACTTGTTTTTTTAAACTTATTTTTTAACGTTTTTTTTTTTTCAAATTTTTCATTTTTTTTTTTAAATTTTTTTTTTATTTAACAATTTTCTTTTAATAGTTTTTTTAAATTATTTTTTACTAACATTTTTTTCTTTTTAACATTTTTTTTTTTTAATTAACGGTGGGAATCGAACCCAGGTTTTTTTTAAACAGGTCCGCGACTCTAACCACTGAGCCACCGAACTAGTTGAAATCAGTTTGGGTTTATTTTCCCATTTTAATCCCGATATAGGCTTGATTGTTGAGTTTAATCCTGGAAACATACTTAAAAAATGCAGGCTTAAATCAAGTATTTTAGGCTTGATTTTAGAACGGCTTTTTTTCTGTGTATTAGATCTTTCCTAAATCTTAGTTAATATACTCTCTAATCACATCTCACTTTTGTTTAAGTGACTTCTCTAATCGCTTCTCGCTTCTCGCACAAACCCATACTTACCACCTGAGTTGGCACCGTCTCGTTCAGCTGCAATTTCAGCACGTAGAAGCCCGGCAGAAATGGAGGCGGCGCATTGTAGACGCTGCTGTAAGCTCGGGAGAATGCCTCGGCAAATGGCAAACCGTTGTCCTTGTTGTTGTTGTTGTCCTTGTTGCTGTTGTTGTTGTCCTTGTTGCTGCTGTTGCTGTTGTTGTTGTCGCTGGTGATGGCGCCATCGTAGATGGCATCGCAAAGGGCCAACGAACCCATCCAATAATTGTTGCCGTAGAAGAAACCGGATGTATAATGACCGGAAGCATCGTCCACTGTGAGAGGGAGAGGGAGAGAGAGACGGAGATATTTGTGAGAAAAGAGAAGGGCAATTTAGTGTGGGAACTGCTTTTAAATTAAATTAATAGCAACAACATGTGGCATGCCACGTGCCCCCATTAAAAAGCATTGCCTTAAATCTAATGCGAATCTAAAACTCTTTCGCTTTCTTTCACTTTTGGTTTTTACGAGTGTCTCTCTGTGTGTGTGTGTGTGTGTGTGGCACATAAAAAACCTGCCACTTGGCTTTATTATATAATGTTGCTTGTAGCAACAGTTGTTGCCACAACTGTTTGCTGGTTTGTTGTTGTGTGTCAGTCGCTGATTTTGCGTCCAGTTTCCACAAGTTGTTGATCTTCTGCCTCAATGTTGTTGTTGCTGCTGCTGTTGTTGTTGTTGTTGTTGCTGCTGCAACCAGTTGTTGCTGCTGGAAGTGGCAGCAACAGGTTTTCCATACTCATTAAACATGCGTTAAATTGGATATGATCGAACTATCGAAAAAAAAAAAACACTTTACCTGCTACATTTCTAGTGACGATAACATTTCTATGCCAAAAAATGTCTAAAGTTTAATTTTGTGACGAACTATACTCAATTCAACTCATAAATTATTCTTTAAAAAAAAGTTTGTCCTTAAACAAATTTGTGCTTTCAAATTTAGTGACGAATGTTATTAAGTTTAACATGTAAACTACAGTCGAGCTTCCCTAATTCGAATCAACATTATCCACAGAAAAAGATTCGAGTTATGGAGATATTTGATTTATAGAGTTCTTTTACCACTTAATTAGCTCGAGTTAGGGAGAAAATCCACTTATAGAAGTTCGAGTTATGGAAGTTTAGCAGTATTTTTAAAAAGCCAACCTGATAACCAATTTTGTGACGAACGATATACAATTTAAGTCATAAATTATTCTTAAAAAAAAAGGTTGGCCACAATAAAATCTGTGATATTAAATTTTGTGACAAATGTTAAAATTAACACGTAAACTTTTAACAAATACAAAAGACTTTAATACATAAGAAAAAAAATTCTAGCTAAAATTTTGAATTTTTAACTTGCATTTTCGAATGATTTTTATAGTAAACAGTTTAAAACTGTTGCTAGAATAATTTAAAGTAGAAGTAGTATAAAATTTTCGAATATCACATAAGTACTTTATAAGGATTTTTAATCCCTTTCGACATTGAACACTATTTACCTTTATTTATTTTTCATAAATTCAACAAGTATTTTTTTTAAATTTCAAGCTGTCAACTTTGGACCAATAAATATCAATAACTTGATCTTCACGCAAATCTTAAAAAATGTAACTTTTTTACTTTAAAGTATTATCTTTTATAAACATATTTGCATTTATAAATTCTGAATTTAATGATTTAAAAAAAATGTATAAAGTTAAAAAAGTCTTCCGAGTTTTGCAACAAAATTAACTACAATGGAAAACAACTTTGATAAATAACCTGCAAATGTGCTTTTATTTTCTCACATTTGCTGGCCACGTTAGGCCTGAAAGGGTTAAGGATGAGCAGAGTATCTTAGAGGCGAGCAGACTCGCCCCGACTAAATTTGACTTGTGTCTTTTGTTGTTGCAGTTGAAACTGAAGTTGCAACATTTTGTTGCTGTTGTTGCTGTTAAATTTGACACATTTTTGTTGACAACTTTTGCATGTCTTAAACGTGTCTTCAATTTCCTCGTAGGCCAAACAACGCACATTGCCATTGACCAAGTCAAAAAAGAGAGTTATGAGTGCCATAAAATGGAACATGGAGCACTTTAAAGAGAGAGAGGGGCGAGACAGTGTAAGATTAAGAGGGGAAGACAGTTGTTGTTGTTGTTGGCAGTTTTATGAAGTGTCTTGTTGCGTGCAACATCAAAATGGCCCTGACCATGAGCAGGTTTTTTATTTTTGGTTTAAAAAAATGAACTCAAAAGGGGATAAAATGGCAAAAAAAAATATTTATTATACCAGTTACTTAAAAACTAAGTAGAAGGGTATATTGTATTCGGTGCAATGTATGTAACAGGGAGAAGGAAGCATCTCAGACATTATAAAGTATATACAGGCCTGTTCCGGTTTTGACTTTCGGCAAGATTTTGCGGATTTAATTCACTTGACATTGAGCTAGTTAGTTTGGATTCGTAAGGAATAAATCGATGATTTTGGCATGCTTAGCATAAAATTAAAGTGAAAACAAATTATTTATAAGTGTCTTAGGAATAATGCAACATGATCAGATAAACAAATAATGATTTATTTGATTTTTGATAAGACTCTAGCCTAACATTTTTCTTGGATTTGCTCGACTTGTTCTAAATTCCGCAAGTATTTGTGAAAATGAATGGAAAGTTTATTAGAGCTGCCCATGTATGTGAGGAAAGTAGTAAATATTTTGGTATATATTTCAAGCCACAATTTAAGTGATTTTAAGCATGGCATTAAATAATAAATTTAATTTCTTGTTTTTAATGCAAGTTGGGACAAAACTGTTGTTATGTAATGCAAAAAAAAAAGAGATTATTTTTGAAAACAAACACTGTGCAACAATTGACAACTCTGCAAAAAGACATTTCTCAACACTGAAACCAAACCGCGCTTTAAAAAATACAAAAGTAGATTTTATCTTTGAAAAATGTTACCATTTATGATTAAATAAATATTTTATGAATTAATACGTATTTTGCCAGACGGAAATTCTTTTGAAGCAAATGTCTGATTCATTCAGAACATTTTGCAGCACTGTTCTGCTAAAAATTACCTAACACAATGTGATAGTGAAATTCGCAGGAAATGTAAAGGCATTTTAAGGGAAATTTGCTAAAATCTTGCGAATTGAAATTCGCAAAAAAACCAGTGAAAAATCGAAACAGGCCTGATATATTCTTGATCAGCGTTGATCTCAGAGACTATAAGAGCTGGAGAACAAAGACTTTTTTGTTCAGTAACTTTTACTACTTTTATAAGCTATACTCCAAGTAAATCGCAACAAGATCGGACAAATAGAAAGGTGGTAATGGCTGATTTAAGTTTCAAGTATGAACGCGCCTAAAGGTATGCAATACCATTTTTTTTTTAATTTTTTTATATAAGTAACGGGTATCCTATAGTTGGGAACTCGACTATAGCCTTAATTGCTTGGTTTTCAATTTATTTTGTAAACACTTGGCGCCTTGATAATTGCATTGGCCAATAAATATTATTAATTAATTAGGCCAATTAAATGCCGCACAAATTTGTGACCCATTTTCTCAGAGCGCTCTCTCTATCTACCTCTCTCTCTTGCCCGCTCTCTAGGCATCTCTTTCTCTCGGTAACTCGACTCGCTGTAATGTTTAAACATGTTTTCAATATAATTTGCGATTGAGGTCATTTGATTTACTTTGTGTTGAGCGTTTCTTTTATATTTGTTTTTTTTTTCTTATTATTTTTTATGTAATTGTTGGGCATCAGCTGATGATGTTGCTCTCTCACTCACTCAATCGCTAGCCGACTCTTTCTCACTTGGCAGTCAGACTTCAGCATTATTTTGTGTTATGCTTTATTTGTTCATCATCTGTTTTTTTTTCATCTTTTTTTTGATGTCTCATGTTGAATTGAACGTGTCATTCAAGCGTTTAAGCGTCTTCCACAATTTTCGTGTAAACGCTAGTCTCCAAATAATCGCAGATATATGTGTATATAGTATAGTAATATTATAAACTGATGAAATAGACCCCGAGCTCCATATCAAGGTAACTCTGCAAACTTGTGTACATGACAAATGCTTTGATCAGTCACCCGGAAAGATAAACTTCCCCTCTCTCTCTCTCTCTCTCTCTCTCTATCTATCTATCTCTCTCTAACCAGGTAGTGTTAGCCCAGTCAGTCAGATCTCAAGTGAACTTGGCTACCGTTTAAATCAAACTTAAACCATGTACAAGCACTTTTTTGTACCCATATCAATTCTTGTCTTCATGTCTTGTCTTCTCGCAAGGTCGTCACTGCAGACGAGTCTACAAAGAGTCGACAAAATACATATATGTGAGATCAGGGTTACATGGGGGCAAGTGAAGGGTAGACAATTGATCAGATCGTGCTGAAAGCTTTAAGATATGCACTTCTAAGCTTTTACTTTTCAGTCCCAACATTAAGTTTTTCTGGGAGTTTTTATGTAGAAATTAGGATAACTTTTATTCCCAAAATATTTCCCAATTTCGTTAATTTTTATATGAGTTTTGTTAAGGACAAACTTTAAATCGACTTCTCTAAAAATCTTTTAAAATGTATTTAGAAACTATGGAAACTTTGTTGAAGAAATATTTGCAAATTTTGATAATTATAAAGAAATATTAAGACATTTTTTAAATAATATGAACAAACTATGATTTTTATAATTTGTCTCTAAATCTAAAGGAACTTATGTACTGACAATATTTTTTATGGTTTTACATTTACAATCTGAATCGAATTTTTCTATCAATCGCTTTATTTCATTTCTTTTTTAATAAATTTTTCTTATTGTCAACTTCCCCAAAAAATAAAAGTAACACAAAATTTCATAAGCTGACAAAAACAAAAATAATTTGTCTAAATAAATTAGTTGATTCCCTTACTATATTCTTTAGACAATCATTTTGTTTTCATTTTTTTTCTGATTTTATCATTTGATTTTAAAGTTCATTACCAAGAAATGTACAAAACGTGTCATCAAAATTTAAGCTAGATTACGACTACTTATTATTAGGTCTATTAAGTCTAATGAACTGATGAACAATGATTTTTCAAATATTACGCAGCACTTTAGACAAATTAAAAGGGCCAAAAATATTTAAACAAAAAAAATTCATAGGTAAACATAGAGCAAAGATTTGAAGTAAAAGCAATATAAAGATAGATAAATTGACTTAAAGAATCAAGAATCAATAAATTTTTTCTAGTCAATCAATTGGAAAAAATTGCGATCTTAGAACTTGAAGTGAGCTAAGAGAAGCGCCAGAATAAATTGACAATTCAAAGTTTGCTGTGGAAATCAAAGATCTTAGCTCAATACGTATATAATCAGAGAATTAATGATCAATTGAAATGATCGTAGTATTCAGAAAATCATTTACAAGAATCTGAGAACACAACTTGACAACATATTTTAACTAGAGATCTAGAGATATTTTTACAGCTGATAATATTGATTTAATATACGACAAAAACTGTCAACAGTTTATTGATCATAAACTGCATAAAATATTTGCACAACTTGTCAACAAATTGGCAAAAAAAAAAAAAACAACTAAAAATGAGAACAAGGCTATAAATCTTAAATGGGTCTCAAGTTATAAGATATATATTATAGATATTCTAAGACTATTTTATGTTTCTTTGTGTGTATTTTGTGTGAGCTACGAGTTAGTTTTTTTATGACTCTCTTTTGTTTTTAGTTTAATTTATGACTTCTAGTCATGTTAATTAAAATTGACAATAATATTTCTTGAGAGATTATTTGAAGAAACCCCTTTAACAACAATTTTAAGAACTGCTTATGTGGAATACATTCTAGAATTTATGTAGAGAGCATATATAAAAAACTATTATTTTATGTTGACAAGAATTTAATATTTTTATTGTTGATTTTCGGACAATATTTATATTTAATTTGCATTTTTTGGCATCTTTAGGTTTGTTACGAATTTCTTGGATTTTTTAAGAACTTTCTGAGAATATTTTTCACACCTTTATGTTTAGCTTTCTTGGCTGATGAAGGCATACTTTTATTTATGATAATTTCAACAAACTCTTCACACAATTGCGTTGACAATTTGTTTAAAAAACGCATTGAATTCTCAAAAACAGAATTTGATGAGTTTTATTGACTTTAATAATTTTAGCTACGCAATTGAATGTCGTTAAGAACGGGAACTTATATTTGTTTTACATGTTCGTGTTTGTGTTTGTTATGTGCCTTAAGTGCCACGCCCCCTAATGTCAAAGCGCCCATGCCGGAAAGACACACGTAAAGTCCATTAAAAAATAAAAAACAAAAATATATGCCATGTAAACGTTATTTGTTTTTTGTTTTTGGCTAACAAATGATTATTGCAAAAATATTAAATAATTAATTTTAATGGTTCTGACGCACATTTTTTGTTTGAATTGCATTAATTGAACTGTTTAAATTTAAAGCGCGTAGCAAACAAAAAAAAAACAATAATAAAATAAAGTGGAAAACCGAACATCAAAAATTAAACTCAAAACAAACGGCTTTGGTATTTTTTTGTTTTTTTTTTTTATGTTTTTTGCAAATATTTTGCAACTCTAATAATAAGTACAATACAACTATTTTGTTGTTGTTGTATTGTTAAGCACATTATTTATGATTATTTATGCCCAACGTTTCATCAATCAAAACCAAAAATTTCAACAGCTTTTTTTCGCTCTTTCTCTATCGTTTTTTTTTTGTTTTTGTTTTACACCTCAGACCAAGGGGTGTGTCCCCCCATTTGTTGTTGTTGTTGTTGTTGTTGTTGTTGCTGTGCTGTAATCGATTTCGGTGTTAACACCTTTGTTTGTCCCCGTCTCCAGATAAACCCAAAAGACCCAAAAATGCGACTCTTTTTTTTTTCTTTTTTTTTGGGCGCAACCTCCACACAAAAAATATTAGCAACAACCTCCAAACTTCCCCCATCTTCCCCTCTTCCTCTACTTCTTCCTCTCTCTCTCTCTCTCTCTAAGACTGGTCAAAACCCACTGACAATTCGCTGATTGTTTTCAATAGCGCAATTGGCGATTCCATTGACACTCAGCTGACAATGACAAAAAAAAAAGAAAAAAAAAATTAAGATAATAATCGACCATCAGCAGGTAGCAAAAAAAAAAAAACCCGCCAAATCAATGGACCGTATCTATACATATATATTTAAGGTAGCGTCTGAGAGACTTTTGAGTATAACCAACAATTGGCTTCCTATGGACGTACTTATTCTCAACTAGTTGAGAATTATTTAGCTACATAATTGAAAGATTCTTTGGCACGCTTTTTACTAAAAATACCCCTCAAAGTGTGTGATATAGCGGGTATTATAATTGTGTGACTATATATGTAACATGTGCTGTTTAATGCTTAATTTTTATTACAAATTTGTGGTTCTCCACCTAAATTATAAGTGTAATTAAGAATTTATACCTTATGTCTACATTTATCTCAATTTTCAACTATTATCTTATTATTGTTCCATATAAACTGAAATCTTTGTGAAGTTATGTTAATAAAAGTTGATACAGTTATTTGTTATCATTACAGCTAAAAGATATTCGAAAATCAATAAGAACTTGAGTATTTTCATTTAGTATTTTAGGTTTTTAAGAAAACTACTTTGGGATATGAAATTTAAATATTTGAAAATGTTTATTTTAGTTTATTATGCTGCATTTCATCTCAATAGTTGCCGAGCAATTTAAAGCAAATGTATACTTTTAATTATTAAACACTGAAAGGATTTTAAAAAACATATGTTGTTTAAAAAAAAAAAAAAAAAAAAAAAAAAAATTTATTTTAATGGAGTTGAACATGATGTTTTTCGACATAATGAAGCATGACTGTATGTGTGTATATTAACAAACTTGGCTTGTTATTTCGGCCATAAACAGTTGCCAAATTTCATAAGGGCCAAAAAAAAACTGCTGACGTCTGATCAAGTTTTTTATAAATAAAAACTAAACTTAAATGTTAAAATTGTTTTGAAATAATATCTTGACACATTCATCTCAAGCACAATTCACATTTATGTATGATAATTGTTGTCGTTGGTTGTTGTTGTTGTGGGTTGTTGTCGGTTGTTGTCGGTTGTTGTTGGTTGAATAATTGAGACATTTTGAAGCCAATTTAATGCTTGAAGACGCACCTTTCAGATTGTCAGAGCCTTGATAGTAAAATAGAAAAATATCAGTGTCTTTTCGCCTGGCTGCATCATTTAAGCCAAGTTGAAATCTTTCATCACAACAAAAACAACAGCAACATTTCCTGAATGAGAGCAACAATTTGTTGAACTGACAATTGACAATTGTTATTCAGCTCTTGGCATCAAAAAGATATTGTCAAAGACAATTTCAATGTCAATGTTGTTGCTGTTGTTGTTGTTCGTTGTTGTTGTGGGTTGTTGTTGTTGGTTGTTGCTGCTGTTGAGGGGTTCAAGTGCAATAGTTGCTGCTGTGTCTGAAATTCGCAGCTTAGTCGCCTAAGACGACATTGAAATCGTTTTGCAAACAATTGACAATTCACAATTGACAATTGACTGACGCTGTCATCATCAAACTATAACAACAACAATTACAACAACAACAATAACAACAACAACAAACAACTTTCGCCGTTGTTGATTTCGAGCACTGACAGCAATTTTTGCTCCACTTTGCATAACGTAGACAGACAGACAGAAAAAGTGACGAAAATGAAATGAAAGCAAAAAGACAGAAAGAGCAAGGGAAAAATATATTTAAAGGGGAAAAAAGGGAAAGAGAGGAGAGTAAAATATTCAGACTTAGAGCAGAGTGCGTGAATAAAAATTCATACAATAACAAAAAGACAAAGTCTAAGTTTAACACAAATCTCAAAACTCTATTCAAAGTCGATTAAAAAAATAATAAGAAAAATTTCTTTTGATATTTTTTTTATATTTTCAAGTATTTTTCAACTTAAATGGTAATTATGTACATAATATAATAAATATATTAAAACTCTTCAAAATATACTCAAGTTGTTAAAAAATTCATTTGCAAAAATTGCATTCAATTTTTTTTTTTAAATTAAATGTAAAAATTAATAAATACAAAAAACAATTTAAATTTGTCAGCTAAAATTTTAATTAATCGCAAAACTAAAGCTCAAATATCTCCATAACTCGAACCATTTTTTGAATAAAGGTGATTCGTGTTATGCAAGTGCGACTGTATTTCTATTTTCGTTCTAATAAATTAGTTTTATATACAGCCACTATTTCAAGCTTTGACTTTAACAAAATCATAGAATAAAAAGTCATAAATATATCGTAATTAATCACTAAAAAAATTATTACAAAAAGTCATAGAAATAATAAATCGTAGAATAACAAATCATCGTTATATCGCAATCTTGAGTCAGATTCTTAAAAAAATGATTGGAATTTGTTAAGCCATTTTTTTAAATTCAATTTAAAGAAAAATGCAATAATTGTTTTAGTATAAAATTGAGTCAAAATATGATCAAAGAAAAATTTCAGCAAACAACACCCAATACTAAATAATTATCGTTGAGAATTTTTATATTATTATATTATGGCATAAGAAAATAAAAAGAAATATTTTTATAGATATGTTTGAACAATTTCCTTAAGAAATTAAATAATAAAATTAATAAAAAAAATACTAGATAATTGGTTTGATCATTCTTCAGTATTTTCTGTCTGTTTAAATTATCTTAAAAAAATCTAAAAACAAAATAAAATTAAAACGCTTGATAATTAGTATAACTAATCTTAAGTATTTATCGCCATAATTGATTTAACTTTTCTTAATTATTTTTTCTCCATTTACATATTTCATTTTTCTGCTCGTGTCACGTGACCATCTCTAGACAAAGCCTTCCTCAACTGAATCCGTGTACGATTACATATTTGGTTATTATTATTTTTTGTTTTTTTTTTTTTGGTTTTTTTTAGTTTTTGTGGATTTCATTTTGATATTGGTTTTTGTTATTGGTTATTTGGATTTCTCGGATCTTTCGCTTCAATTTTCGTATCTTTTTTAATGTGGTTCGTATCTTTCTACAAAGATTCAGCACAAGGTCAGCTGCATCTTCAGCCTCAGCCTCAGCTTCAGCATCAACAGCAGCTCGAGTTTGGGTTTTAATTTCAATTTGAGTCAATTTCAATTTGAGTTTCAGTCATCGCCATCGCCATCGGCAACGCCATTGCCATTGTTTCGACCCGTTTTCGTATGTGGCTTTTGGCTTGGCCAAGTGGTGACTAACTGGTATTTCACCTGGCCCCAACTGTGACTTGTCTTGGCCCCCTCTGACCAATTTGACCAATTTGACCAATTTGTACCAAATGCGGCTCAGAGTCGCAGTTTTAAGTCAACTCTCTGACACGTGGCAATGGCCAGTTTTAAACAGTTGCGTAAGATGGAATCAAAACACATTTTCTTGAACGAATTTATTTGTCTCAGGGCTGCATTTTGCATAAGTGGAGATATTTTTGTTTTTTACTTATGAAATATTTATTTACTTAACATCCTAGTGCTACAAGTTGCAAACAACTTGTAATTATGGCAACATTACCTTATTAAAAAAAAAACCTATTTACGAGCTAAAAATCTAGTGACAAAAGCCCCAATATTATTACATTATATTTCATTACATTTACATTACATTACACAATAATTATTGAAAGAGCCCTTTCAAATACCTTTCCAACTATATCAAGAACATAACCGTAGCATTTATTGTTTGGAAACTGTGTGGGTGTCAATTTTAGCGTATTTTTAGCGATTTCCCGCTAAGCTAGCGATTTTTGAAAAAGTTGTAAAAAAAAGATTCTAGATGTATGATCGGAAATAATTCCTCTTTGACACATTTAAGCTATTTTGGCCAGTTTTAGCGATTTCCCGCTAAGCTAGCGATTTTTGAAAAATTAAAGAGCAAAATATTCTAGATTTAACATCGGGAATAATTCCACATTCTTAAGTTTATTATATTTCCCGCTAAGCTAGCGGTGTTTTTATAGAACCAAAGATTTTCCCGTTAAACTGGCGACTATTTGAGCCCTAAATTTTAGCGAGTTTTTAGCGATTTCGCGCTAAACTAAATGTCGTAAAAAAAGTTTCCAGTTTCTATAGTTGACTTAATCTAACATTGTTTATTTATTTTTTTTTTTCTTTAAGTACTATTAATAACACTGTTAACACTATAACTGCAATCGCTAATCGAGTTTGCAATGGAATTCACAATGACACAAGTGCTTCTCTGTCCTTCTGTCTGTCTGTCTGTCTATTTAATTAGCCAAGCATCCAAATCACAATCTTGATGAACTTGTAACTGACCAAAAATCTGAGAAATCTGAGAAATCTGTGTTGTGGAGAATAATGAGAATGCCAAATGTCATCATGACAAACGCACAAAATGCAAAATGAAAACTGAAAATCTTGGCCGAAGCTGCAATCATTTACAGGTTTTCTAATTCATTCACTCGTTCATTCATTATTCATTATCGTAATGGGCACTCATACCATCGATATAATTAACTGCAATACCTATTTTTATTATTTTATGTTTAGTTTGATTTTTTCACAGACTCATTGTGGTCTAATCAATTGATTAATGGCTTTGGTTTCATTCTCAAGTTATATCAATATCATTATCTAAGCTAAATTTTGTTTATTTTTTGTATGATCTAAAGATTTCTGGACTTGTAGAAATTCTTAGTGAATGGGTATGTGTATTTTTCAAACATTATTGTTGAGTTTTTTTTGCTTTATTTTTCAATAGTTTAAATTGAAATTAATAATCAAAAAGATAAGATATTGTTTTAATTTTTAAGATAATTTTAGACTTCCAATTTAATTCTATTTAATTTAATTTATTAATTTGATATTTTTTTAAAAATAGCATCGTTTTAAACCTTTTTTTCCAATTATTTTTCCATACTTTCAATTTATTGTGACTACATAAATTATATTGATTTTGTATTTTCTAAAAAAACAACATTGTTTTCAAAACATTTCTAGTTGACAATATGAAATATTTGAAATGGAAATTATATTTTAAAATATTAATAATGAACTTACATTTATTTTTATTATTTTCATTTTATTAACCCCAGAAATTAAGTGCCCCCGTACTTGATAATTCCAAAAATTGAATAAATTTCCGTATGATATAATAAACTAAATTAAATATCTATTTAATTTATGTTTGATTTTGTGTTGTCGGCAAATCTTTCTCCTGCCTTTTTCTCTTATTTCTCTTACCATTTCGGCTGTTACTAATTTGCATTTGTAGCTCATTTGATTTTGTTGTATAAGCTGCCACGCCCCCGCACGGTTGCCCAGTTGCCCTAAAATGCCAGAGAGTCCGAGTTCGAGTCCGGCAAGTGCGCAATAAACAAATGGCCAATACGATGCAATTATGGTCAATAACCCCAAATCGAGGGACAACAACATGCAAATTGTGCTTGAAACCAATTTCATAATCGATTTCAAATGCGAGGCACGTTTTCTTTTTTTTTTTTTAATATTTAGTGTAGACTTTTACCTAACGGAAATGGTTAGCACGGACTTTTACCCGAGACAGACAGACACACTGACTGACAGACAGACAGTCAGTGTTTCAGTGTCAAATCCAAATTGAGGGCAAGCCAAAAATAAATATAAGATGCCTGGAAATGCATTCGCATTGCGTTAAAAATACACTGAAAAAAAAGAATGCAACTTCCACTAACTTACATTTTTGAATGAAGAGAAAAATAATTTGTTATACTAAACAAGTTGTGTGCTCTTATAAATGTTTGTGAGCATAAAATTAAAAAAAAATTTGGCGCAGGAATTTTGAGTCAATAATAAATACTTCAAAAACTAGTCAAATTAATCAGCATTGAAATATGGTGAGGTTGCGTCCTAAAAAATTAATTAGCGCAGATTTTTGCAAATTGTTCACATTAAGATATATTGCATTTAAATTAAAATGAATGGATCTACGACATACAGTTGAACCTACATTAAGCCTCGTTAAGCAACTTTGCTAAATTCTTCAGCAAAGTTGATATTTCTTTCCAAGAAATTACCTTTCAAAGCATTATCTAATTTTACAAATATTAATAGAAAACGCACAAATACAGAATACTAGTGCAACCAACACATAGAACAAACCCGTATAATTGGTATCCATTTTAAATTTTATAAAAGAAATTATTGGCCTTTGAAAAATACCAATTTGAAAATAGGCTGCACAAATATTACAATTTTAAAGCACGTGCCTTTCAACAGCAACAGCTGACTTTAACAGCTGTTAGGTTTAACATTGGTCTGTTATATAACATTTTTGGCACTGAAGTTTACAGTTAGAAGTTTTCTTATTCTTATAACACAAAAAAATAGTAAAATTAATACCTTGTTAAAATGACAAAATGTTAAATTTTTCGGATTTCGCCCCATAGTGCAGTGGTGCAATGTGTAGACCGTTCGCCTTTTGTTTAAATTCTTAGTTGTGTCATGGGGAACCCGGTTCGAATTCCGGCACGGACAAAAATAAATAAAAGGAAAAGTAAAATAAAAATAAATTGAATATTTGCACTGAATATTTAAATAAACTATGAGAAACTTGAATTTAATTTGTTATTTAATTAAACTGTTAAACCAAGAAAGGCAAAATTCAATTGTTCATAAAGTTGATTTAAATGATTTACATTTTTATAACAATCTAAATTTCCGTTTAATCCCTTTCAGTCTCAAGTCGTTGTCTTTTTCAAATTTCAACATAATATCTAACTAAGTATAGATCAATTTCCCAATCGCGGAATTGCAATTGCACATAGCCTCGTTTATGTAATGAATGCCAAGTACTCCAACAATTCACAATTTACAATTTGCACTTGACTTGCACTTTTTTTGGGCCTGGCCAGAAGTGATTTGTGAGTCGAGCATTTGGCAGACGATCAAAGTGTTCGAAATGTTCGAAATCTTGGAAATGACGCCTTCATATTTGTGATTTGTGTTTTCGTCAGAATTGCAATTGTTGTTGTTTTTATTTTTGATTGAAAACAAGTAACGAGTACCAGGCAACGAGTACTGATTAACGAGTACATTGTGTAAAACATCGAGTCTTATTTCTCATCATGAGATGGCGTTATATATTATCATTTTATTTTATTTGAATTTTTTTATACATGTTGACACAATCCATTCCAATTGCAATTAAGTTCGTCATCGTCATCGTTATCGGTATAGCAATCGAATTGTGTGTTCAAGTTTAATGCGTCAGTTGGTCTTGGCTTTTGGTTGGATTTTAATCAAACGATTTCTATGGCTCGCTCGTTGCATTTGCTTGAAGGCAATGAATTCTCCCCGCCCTCACTCCCTCCCTTGGCCAATGAATTGATTGCTCCTCTTCCCCATTTGGCGGTTGCCACTCCCTCTCTCTCTCTCTCTCTCCCTTGATACCATCTCAATGCACTGTCCAAAAATTAGTGTGAATAAAATGTAAAATATTAATATATATTATTATTATTATTATTATTTTAAATTTATTTATTTATTATTGCACAAGTAAATTGAATATTGGCAATTAAAATGAAACTGAGTTTATAAATAAATTAATTAAATTTATATAAACTTTAAATCATAAACTGAAAAGAAGTAAAAGTTAAAACTAATCGGACTAATCTTTTATACAAGGTAGAGGTGCATATTTTGAAAATGATTTAAATAAAATATATTATTATCAACTATACATTGAAAAACATTTCATCAAGGCATTGTTAAACCTTTTAAATATTGTAAAAGCTCACTCTCTTGTTTTCGTCTCCAAGTAAACATTTAAATTGTATAGGAAAATCAAACGGAATATTGATATCGGAAAATATAAAGAAGAAAGACAGAAAAAGGCGAGGAATTTTAATAATTTAAAATTCAGTTAAAATGAGCGGTATATCTTATAACATTGAGAAGTTCCATGAAAATAACTTTAACACGTTCTTTTTAAGATGATTTATAGCCAATAGTGAGATGGCAAATTATCATTAGTGGAGATAAAACACTTGAAGAACGTGAAAGAAAATTCGAATTATAATTAAGTCATATCATATTAAGAGTGGAGTCTTTTATTTCAGCTATTTTCTTATTTTTTTTTCTAAAATGTAGTTCAGATCAAGTTCCTACTCAAAAATCGTTTTAAATACAAGGAATTCTATTTGTATCTCAATCTCAATCACAATCACAATCACAATTCCTTTTTCACAGTCACTGCCAAAAAATCGGATTTGCAATTCTCTTGAGAATTCATTTGTGATCACTGTTCCTAGTTTTATTTATTTATTTATTTAACTATTGATTTCTAATTATTTATTTATTTATTTAGGTATTTATTTATTTAAATATTTATTTATTTATTATTTTATTCATTTATTTAATTTCAACTGAATGCATTTGTACAAAAGTACTTTTAAGAACAGACATATAATTTAAAAACATAAAACGATATTTAATGAGTATGAAATATATAATAATTTAAATTTAAACCGATGCAAACTAGATAAAAGAAGAAATTAAAAAATAAATTTCTCATTTAATTTCAGCTCGACAACAACTCTAAAAGGGGCATGAAGACAAATTTGTCACATAAATCCCAATCTCAAGCCAATTCACGATCAAGTGCAAAAGTTGAATAATGTGAATTGCGTGTATCAACGTCAAGTTCGTTGCCTAAGTCTTTCGTTTTACAGTGGGAAAAACGTTGAGAAAAATAAAACTGAAAAAAATAAGCGGAAAAATGTCGGTCAAAGTTGAAAGTGTTTTTAACAAACCGTTGGCCGTTATATACATATGTATGTATATTGTGGCCAACCAGGCCTGGTCATAATTTCGCTTTTTGGCTCAAATAAAGAGAGTGAGAGAGAGAGAGACAGAGAGAGGGGGAGAGAAAGAGAGAGGAGAGCGGCAAAAACTGCAAGACATTGCAACAATCAAATTAAACATAAATTACATAAGCGCAATGTGGACAGCGACGTTGGCGTCGACGGCGACAGCGGCGTCGCCGTCGACGTTAGCAGCTGAGAGAGTTTGTTGTTGTTGGTTGTTGTCCGACTTGGCGTGTTTATTTGTTGTGCAATTTGTGTGTGTGTGTGTGTGTGTGTGTGTAAGTCTGCTTCTTCATTTTCTTATTGCTTTATTATTGCTATTTACAACAGCAACAACAACAACTGGGAAAGCAGTAGAAATTATGTTGCGTGACGTTTCATTTTGCACAAAGACTGTAATTGGTTGTCAGTTCCCCCCTCCCTCCCCTCCACCCCTCCCCCTTAAACCCAACAACACACAAAAGTCGGCTAAGTATATTGGCCTAAATATTGCAGCTAATGACCAACTATATACACATATATATATAACTGGATATATGGAGCTGAAATATAAAAAGAGGCCACAACAGGCACGAATTTTGAATTGTTGCCAATTTTTTAGTTGCTTGGAAGTTGCTCAAGCTTTTGATTAGCTTTTATTGTTATTGTTATTGTTATTGTTGTTAATTGTGTCTCTGTTTTGGCTTACATCAACTTGACTGGTGAAATTGCAAGAGAGAGAGAGAGACGAGGTCAAAAGCATTTGCAATTGCCATTTTGCGAGGTCATTGAGCGATTTTTTGATGTTTTCGATGGATTTCCTGGAAGCGCATTTGAGTTTTATGAAAGCCACGAGGAAGTTTGCACAACCCACAGAGACATGGCTCAAACCAAAAGCCAACTTATGCTCATAATTATGATCATCAGCAAACATTTGCATTTCCTCTTCAGTTTTCTTTTGTTGTTGTTTAAGCGCTGACGAAAGCCAAAAAAAAATATAAAAAAAAAAATAGAAACAAACAAAGCAGAGAAACAAATCAACAAAACGTACAAGAAAATCAACAAATTGTTTTTTCTATTTACATTTGTATTTTAGCCAAATATTCACTGTCAGGATTTCTACACCTGCCATGGCCCAGAACCAGAATCAGCCAAGCCAAAGAAAATGAAAGACACAAAATAAAACTGAAGCCAAAGTCCGACAAAATTAAAGTGAGCTTGCGAGCCATGGCTAAAACTTTGGCCTTCATCTAAGCCAATTCTTTGCAACGGCTATGGAGGAGAGCGGGGGGCAGGGGGTGACAGGGGGCGGGGGGTTATAAACGGCAGCTGCAGGTTGCACTTGCTGGGGTGGCAAGTGTTGTTGTTGTCGTTGTTGTTGTTGCTGGCCAAGCAAATCGATTTAACAATCAAGCAAAGCAACCAAGCAAAACAAACAACACGTTAACACAAATTAATCAAGAACCAAGTATTAAAAACGACTCGACAAATACCTGAACAACAAATGTTATAGAATCAGCTTATAGATTGTAAATAAAAATATAGGCGAAAAATATATAACACAAAATATACAAATAAATAGAAAATAAAAAAAATACAAATACAATAAAAAATAAAGTACAAAAATTAATAAACAAATATATTTAAATAACATTAAAAAATGTACATAAATAAATTGCCAACAAAAATAAATTTAAAAATCAAAATAATAAATAAATATGGTTAAATTATAAATAAAAGTAGAGATAAAAAATAAATATTATACAAATATAATTATATTAAATTTAAAAAATATAAAAAAAGTATTTGAGTGAATTAATTGAAAATAAAAATATATATAAAATGTATATAAATAAAAATAAAAGTAATTTATAAATATAAATCAAATATAATTAAATTAAAAATAAAAACATGGCATAAAATTTATAACTAAATATTACAAAAATAAAAATATAGCAAAATAAATAAAGATATAAATAAAACCAGAAATCATCTATTTCTATCTGACTATATTTTTATTTATACATTTAATTCTTTCTGACTATATCTAAATATTATTTACATTTTATTTAAAATCAAACACTGATTCTATAATTTTTTATTCAGGTATTTGTCTTCACGATCTAACAAATAACGGACTTTTTGATGTGTGTACATTTAAAGGTTGAAAGACTTTATATTTAATCCAAGATATATTTGTAAGAAATAAATAAACAAATATATCTATAGGCTTTACTACACTTTGAAACCAAGTTTTTGACATCCATCATACTGACATACAAGTCGTATATAGCCCATTTGCACTCAATAAAAATATATGTAAACAAGTAAACGCTCGAAAGTGAAACTTCTAGACTCAAGAAGCTTCTTGATTTCTAAATTTAATTGTACTCTTCAAATAATTATTATTACTTTAAGTGTTTATTATAAGAAAAAGTAAAAAATGTGGCAATATATAGTAAATAATAAAACTAGAATGTATATTTAAACGTTAAACTAATGTAAGTTAGATAGGTTTATAAAACTCATTTTAAAAATTAATGTAATAATTAAATAAATAAATTTTAATAATATTTAATTTTGTTAATATTTATATAATAAAAAAACATTAAATTGATTATATATTATTTTTTTAAATTTAGTTTTACAAACTTAACTTTCAATGTTTTAAATAAATTAATTAAACCTTAAAAACCCATTCTATGAAAACAAATAAATGTAATAATAAAAATTAGCAACAATATTTTATATGATATTAAAAAAAAGTCAACTCAACTTTAAGCAAAAAATAAATGTTTTTAAATAAATTTAAATTCTGTCAAAGTCTTTTTCAATCATTTCTGGCTTTGGGTTTTATTTCACATATATTTAAAAAATTTAAAAGCTTTAGCTGCAAATATTAAAATGTAAATACTGAAGCCAAAAAGGTAATGCGGCCAAAACGATTAGCCATTGATCTTGGCCATCAGCGGCACGAGCTGAAAATTCTCGGACTTTGGTGCTAAAATTAGTGCTAAACATATTTGATAAAATGAATGGAACGAATAACTAACGAATAACTGTTGAATAAACGCATGAATGTGAGTGGTATGTACCGAAAATAAAACAAATAGAATAAAAGCTGAAATGATTTAAAAGCGTATTTAAGTGAAACTTTTTTTTATTTTGGAAAGAGACCAACCAAAAAAATGTGAAAAAGAAAAGAAATAAAAAATACAATTTTGTTGGTTTCTTCTTTGGAATTGTTGTTGTTGTTGTTGTTTCGTCTTGACGGCATTTGGTGTGTTAATTGATTGCATAAGAGTCGCAAAGAGTGGCAGCTCGACAGACAGCGACAACAACTCATTTGGACACTCATTTACTCACACACTCACTCACTCACACACTCACTCATTCAGTCAGTCAGTCAGTCAGTCAGTTGGTCAGTGGGGCGGCCAGGCAGTTGGCCAAAAGGGGGCGTGCCTCTTTTTACGCGCTGGCGCAACAAAATTCAAACAAACTCAAAACCAAAATCCAAATCCAAGCCCAAAAAAAAAAAAAAAAACTCGTCGCACAACATTTATTCATAATTTTTGTTGTTATTGGCTGTTGCAGCTGGTGCAAGTTGTATTTCAGCAGCAACAACTGCCTGCAAGCAGTGGCAAGCAGTGCAAATATCATATTGTAGACGACGAGCTCTATTTACCATCATATCATATCCCATTACACTTGTTTTTTGAATTTCTCAGAAGAAGCTCTAAAAATGGTTCCCAAACTTTGCAATTTGAAATCCCACTGCACTTTTTTATTTTTTTTCTTAATTAAAAACTATGTTTAATTTCAGTTTGATTAGACTTGATTAAGTTGGGAAACTTTACAGAATATTTTGTATTTCCTTTAATATACTTTGGGCATAAAATTACTAAGCACAGTTTTGAAACTTGACAAATAATATAGGTTTTAAAATATAAAAGGGGTATACAAAATTTCAGGTAAATGGAAAGCAAATCTTTGATAGTTTTTGTTAACTTTCCCAAAACTGAAAACTTTAAATTTAAATTGATTAAAAAATACTTGATTCAAATAAGAGTTTTCAAATCCTTCTTCGCGAATATTTTGAATATTTCTATTATTTCCACTTAGATTTTCGAGACTATTTTTTTTAATTTTATTAAAATATGCATAAAAAAAATATTTGGGATTAAAATATTTGCCTCAAAAGTTCGCTTATGTTGGAATTTATTTAATGAAGTGAAAATACTTCATTCAAGTACGATTTTTCAACTGCATCTCCGCAAATACTTCGATTTTTAAGACTCTATAAGAATCGGTTGTTAATTAAATCACATTTTTTAGGCTATTTAGACTATTTTTATTTGAAGTTTTTGCCGTTTAAAACGCTTATTGTATTAAATTAAAAACAATATCCTGATTACAAGCTAAAATCAAGAGTCTTAAACTGGAATTTGAGACAGGCTTTATTTATTTTAGGTATGATTATGGCAAAGTTTCTCATTGATGGTCTTGAGCTAAAAAATAGAAGAAGTGAAATGAAATTTGAGTTGAAAACTGGACATATTCGTGTAAAATTAATTTGATTTTTGTGTCTTTTGTGTTGTAATACCAGATTTGGTATTTGTTGTTTCTCTGCCAACAGCAACAATGTTCAATTGTTTAAAAATGCTGACATGGTCGCTGACATAATGACCAAACAATTTGGCAAAAGTTGAGCACACACAATTTTACACACACTCATGGCTTGCCGGACTGAGCTAGAAATCAAAAATCAAAATCAAAATTGAGCTGTTGCACGTTGTTGAAGTTGTTGCAGTTGTTGTTGTTGTTGTTGTTGTTGTTGCAAGTTGCTGTGGTCTGAGCAAAAACTAATTGCGACCTTGGGTCTC
This sequence comes from Drosophila quinaria, assembly GCA_035047525.1. Taxonomy (NCBI): domain Eukaryota; kingdom Metazoa; phylum Arthropoda; class Insecta; order Diptera; family Drosophilidae; genus Drosophila; species Drosophila quinaria. Next base: position 35,632,565 of record JAWNPO010000455.1, read on the forward strand.
TGTAGCGAACGAACGAACGAACGAACGGCGCATGTATTTATTTTATGTAGATTGTCGACTCGAAATCTTGAAATCTTGAGAATGCGCCGGTTTTTGAATGCAGCCCACAGTAAACAACACGTTCACATGCAACACCAGCAACAACAACAACAACAACAACTGGAAACATGAAAACCTATCAGTGCATAATTCTAAATCAGAAAATAATATTGTTGCTCTTTTGAGTCAGATTTTCAATTTATAGCCAAACCGATTGTCCAATAAATGTCAAAGAAAATTTCAGACAGCGGCAATTTTAAAGATAAGAATTATCACAATTGGAACTATAAGTGTTCAAAATATAATTTATGCATATATCTTTTAAAAACTTTTAGCTTCCGAGTTTTCATGGAACTAGCGAATTTTCCAATAAAGTTTCTAATGCAGTTATAACAATCTATCACTTTAAAATGATTCAGTTAAGCAAAAGACAACAAAATTTTTTTCCATAATTTTATGAAAAATATTACTTAAGCAAAAATTCAAAATATTTTGCGAAATATAAAAAATGCCAAAGCGTTTTCAAATCCAAGCAAGTATCGCTTTAAAATATTCATTAAAAGATTGAATAAAATTTTAATTTATTTAATTATATAAAATTCATTTTTTTAATTTCTTTTATTTTATTCGAATTCAATTTTAAGCGAACGAATTAATAGTGTGAAATACACTAATATGTTAAAAGTGTAGTTGAAATTTTAAATAAATTTGGTGCAGAAGATTTTTGTGACTCTGCAAATGTCTATCAGATAATGAAACCTCCAACATTTAGTTTGGTTTTTTTAAAAAGCATTTGTTAGAGATGTATAGTCATCTAACTTAATGGGAAATCATTGAAATTGTAGAAAAGCTTATTACTAATGAACAGACTGGGTTAGCATTGAAAATAATTTGGTTTTTCATGCAAACGTTGAATTTTTTAGTGCTTACTGTTATGACAGCAATAAGATATAGTGAGCCAATCTAATTGATATTTAGGTATGTTTTAGATATAAAAATGAGTATTAGCTGTATCAAGTTTCAGCTGCCGAGCTGGTCTATATTAATACCAACAAGTAGATTTCACTTTTAAAAGTAAAAGAGTAAGAATCAGTTGCAACCGTCTTGTATTATTCCTGTCTTTTGTAGTTTTATAAATACTCCTATGACAGCTATAAGATATAGTAAGTCAATCTGATTGATTTTAAGGTATGTCTTAGATATAATAACAAGTAATATCTGTGCCAAGTTTCAGCTTTGTAGCTGCTCTACAAGCTGAGTTCGCTTAGGCAGTATGGGTTGCAAGTTCCCTAAATTCAACACCTATAAGATTATTTAACTTATACAAGTAAACTAGTAAGAATCAGTTGCAACCTTCTTGTATTATTCCTGTCTTTTGTAGTTTTTCGATCATAGATTGCATTTTTTATAATGACTCGTATGACAGCTGTAAGATATAGTAAGTCAATCTGATTGATTTTAAGGTATGTCCTAGATACAATAACAAGTATTATCTGTGCCAAGTTTCAGCTTTGTAGCTGCTCTAGAAGCTGAGTTTGCTTAGGCAGTATGGGTTGCAAGTTCCCTAAATTCAACACCTATAAGATTATTTGAACCCGCTTCGTATTATTCCTGCTGCTAACTGTACTTACTTTTCACTGCCCACATTTTGTTGTCGCTCAGTCCGCGCAGATAACGGCGCATGTCCTTCGTGCAGTTGACGCTCAGCGTTCGTGCGTCGTCGACGCGCTGCCACTGCGCCGCCAGCAGCGACAGATCGAAGACGTTGAGTGAATCGCGCAGTCGCTGCGTGCGCGACAGATCAAAATTGACGTCGACGTCGCTGTTGTTGTTGTTGCTGTTGTTGTTGTTGGTGATTTCCGTATGCAGACGCAAATTGATGACATTGTGCTGACTGACGTCGCCGATGACGGCGGCAGAGGATTTGTTGTCCTTGTCAATTGCTGCCTCAGCGAGCGTCAGCAGCAGCAGCGGCAGCAGCCGCGGCAGCACTTGATGTAAGCGCATGATCGCCAAAAAAAAAAAAACAACGCCAAAACAAAAAAAAAAAGCAGAAAGATCCCACAAATTAACGGGGCACGTTCGTAACTTCACTTTCACTCTTCAAAAACCACACAAAGAAACACCAAAAAAATTCGAGAAAAAAATTTAAAATTCGTATTAAATATATAAAGTATAATAAAAATCCAAAGTGTGTCGTCTCGTATTTCCTTTTTATTTATACACTTTTTTTCATTTTCACACAAAAAACAATTATCACACACACATAAAAAACTTTTGATTTATTTATTTTCGAGTTGTGTAATAAACGCTCAACTCTGAAAACCGTTAGAATTTTAGAGTTTTTTTTGCTTTATTTTTTTTTTTGTCACTTTTACTTTCGTTGCGCACGCGCGTTTGTTGTTGTCGTGGAGTGGACGTGGCGGGGGGGAGCACGGTACAGTTAGCTGGGAGCTGCGACTAGCGACGACCGCTTCACACGAACGCACGTCAACGAATTGCGGCTAAGCGTCTTGGCCAGCTCTAAAAATATAAATATGCTAACAATTTCAAAAACGCAGCCCAAAAAACATCGCAGCAGCAGCGGCAGCAGCGGCAGCGGCAGCGACGCGAGAGTCACAAAAGCAACAAAAAAAAAAATTAAACCTTAAATCTCTGCAGCGTCTGCGTCTGCGTCGGCAGCTGCTGCTGCTGCTGTAACTGAAGCTCAGCTCAGCGCATGGTGAGCATGAAAGCGCAAGTGAGAGAGAGCGACAACAACAAGCAGTGCAAAATTTATAAGCATTAAGTCAGTTAAGCGCAACGAAAGTATTGCAGACAGTGCTGCCAGATTCGCTTTTTTCCCGTCAAATCTGGCTTTTTTCAAACAGCGGACGGCGGAAATGCTACCATTTTTTTGTTAAAATTAAGGTTTAAAACCAAAACGAATATCGGTTTTAGTTACGGTTTCGGTTATGTTCGCATTCAACTTTTCGGTTATTGGTTACGCAAAATCTTTGAATAAAGGTTGCGTAACGGTGAACCGGTTTGTGAATATTTCAGTTTTGAAATACCGGTATGGTTTCGGTGCTCACGACAATTTTAATATTATATTATACAAATGTATTTTATTTGCGCTTATTCAGTGCATTCAAAATTCGATCATGAATATCAGAAAAAAATTCAAAATTACACAAAAAAAAATTAAAAGCGAAAAATCAAAATAAAAAATTAAAAATAATTTTTTTTTTTGATGTGTGAAAACCCGAAATTAACCCTTATAAATGAAACGGTTACTAAACGGTTATTTCGGTTTGCAGAGTTTCGGCTTAAAGGTTTCGGTCAAATAAAATTTTTCTTTTCGGTTACGGTTTAAGTTACAGTTTAAAATATCAATCGAATTTTACTGGTTAAAGGTTATGATTTCAATTAGGGTTTTAGTCCCCGGTTAAAATACTTTTTTCAGACTTTTTTACAAATGCCCAAATATAACTGAAATTAAAACCCAATATACAGGTGTGCTACAAAAATCATAAGTGAACGCGAATTCAGAGAAAAGCAAGTCCGCTTCGAAAATTTCTCCGTGCCACAGAACTTTGAGTGATTGATCTTATAAATAACAGAGCTGCTAAATTGTTCAGTTTCTTTTTGAGCAACTGATTTTGTGCGCTCACTCTTCCTCTCCAAGGAGAAAATACAGAAATTAATGAAAAACGACAAAAAAAGTTTTTTTTTTAAACCAAAGTTGGCAACACTGATTGCAGACGATGCCGCAGCAAAGAAATGAGCGTAAGAGTGAGAGCGCCAAAAAAAAAAGAGAGAGTGAGCTGGGAACTGAGAGCGCGAGCGAGAGCGAGAGCAAGTGCAGTAATAGTGCAGAGTGAACTGCTTGTCCAGTGAACAAAATCCCTGCGTCATCGGCGATGTTGTAATAAGCAAGCATTGTTTATTGTTGTTGTTGCTTTGATGTTATGCGACTGTGTGAGTATTGCAAAAGTGTGCGCAAAAAACAAAAAACAAAAAAAGAAGAAACAATAAAATAACATAATAGCAACGAACGAAAGAAAGAAAAGAGCCGGAGCCGAAAATAAAATGAGTTCAGCAATTGAGCGTTTATTGGCCAAGAGAGCTTAAAAGCTCACTCACAAAATGGAGAGGAAGGAACTCCATTGAGTCAAGGATATTTGAGTGAGTAAGAAAAGCACTCAATGCATGAGTGCCAAAGAGATGATGCTCAAAAGATTCAGCATGGAGTCAGAGTTTTTAAACTCACTCTCAAGTGAGTGAATTCCCACAAGCAACTCCATTGAGTGATAATCAACTGCAGCAGGACATTTGAGTGAATTACAAAAAGAAGCACTCAATTTATGACAAATTTAAATAGAGATAATGGTATTGAAAAGATTTAGAATTAAATGAATAACAGCCGTTATTGTAATACTCGAATGAAATGAATCAACGAATCGCTGTGTGAATAAATAAAATGTATTCACTTTTGGTAAAAAAGTAAAACAAGTGAATTGAGTGAAATGAGTGAATGGTGAAATCTAAATCAATACGCTAATAAGTGAAAATAAAAATTAATGGAAAAATGCTGAATGAATGAATTCATTTGTAGTGGAAAGTGGAAAGGTATTAAAAAAAATATTATATGTTAAAAATTTAACTTTAGTAAACTTTATTAAAATAAAAGTAAAATTGCCCAAAAGCTGAGTGAATAAAATGAACAAGTGAATAAATGAGTTAAATAAGTAAAGGTACTGAGTAAAGTTAAATAAGTAAATAAATGAAAAATAAATAAAAATAAAATAATATTTATTATAATAAAAATGCTTCTAAGATCCAGTTCTTAAAAAAAAAGTACAGAGTTCTTTTAATTTTGTCACAAAAAAATTATATATTTATATTAAACTGATATTTTTTATTTTTGTTATATTTAATGTTAGTATAATCACTAAAGGTATCAATGTTGAAAACACGTTAACAGAAATCTCATCTTGAAAGGAATAAATCGCTGTAGTTATATTATACCTATTTACAAAATTACTTATACATATGTCTATGGCCTAGAAGACAAAGTTCTCAGCTCTCCCAGATTTTTTAAGAATTGTCTTTTATTAGCCCATGGGTCCCAGGTTCGAATCCCGGCTTAAACAGATGTGTTCCTTTTTTTTTGCCATTAGTTTAATTGTCCACCTATTTGTTTTTAAATTACTTTAATAATGTAATAAAAATGTGCTATTTGGAATAAATTAATATCTAAAATATTCACTTTAAGAAAAAGTAATTTAAAGAGTTTTAACAAAGTAAGGCAGAGTGAATACATCATTGAATACTCACTTAGAACAACAAAGTGAAAAAGAAAATAATCATAGAGAAAATGAATCAAGCTGATTTTGAATAAATATTCGATTAAATAACTAAACTAAAATCCTTTTAAAATCAATAGAGAGTATTGGTGAATAAATTCACAAAATGTGCAAGTGAATAATAAGACTGACAAGTGAATAAAGATAAGTTGTGCCTAAATGAATAAAATGAATCAACGAAGCACAGATCGCATCAATCATGGCCTAAAGGGGAATTGAATGGTGAGTGTGACAAATGAATGATCTCTTAATTAACGTGTTTAACACACCGTTAAGATCATTAATCTAATATTATGTGGCTTTTAAGATTTTCATAATTAATTTCATAAATGTTGTTGTTGTTGTTGTTGGGATTGTTGTTGTTGTGAATGCATTCATTTTGCGGTTAAACGAAACACATTCGTTCATTCATTCAGCACGAGAAAACGAGTAAAAAGCCAACAAAATGTGGCAACAGTTTTTTGGACTTGTTGCATTGTTGTTGTTGTTGTTGTTGACCTGTTTACACACACACACACACACACACACACACACACACACACACACACACACACACACACACACACACACCTGCACAAGTTGCAAGCTGGATTCCCAGTTCCCAATCCCAATTTCGAGTCAAGTTGTAAACAACAACAATTTAAAACAACGACAAAAGTTGTCATATCACATATTGTTGCTGTTATTCCCTCTCTCTCTCTCCCTCTCTCTCTCACACTCCCTCTCTCTCTCTCATTTTAACAAACATTGTGTAATTTGTCCATTTGTCAAGTGAAAAACACAAAAAAAAAGAAGAAAAATCCTCAAATGTCGTGCAATGCATTTTCAATTTTTCCAAAAATTACACGAAAAGTGCTGGGAAAAACCAACATGCCACATGCAACACTGCAACACTGCAACAATATACCGTTAGCTCTGTTTGTGTCTTTGTGGCAGTTGTCGCTTTAGTAGCTGCCAATTTAAAACCAGTTCTTAAAATCTGAGAAAAAGAAAAAACATAAAAAAAAACTGCCAAAAAGTGCAGCTTTTGAATGCTGGAATTCTTCAAAAAATTGAATTGAGTGTGAGTGTGAGTGTGAGTGTATGAGTGCGTGTGGGTATATGATTATATTCAGACACGAGTCTGTGTGAATATATAAAGGGCAACCAATTGTTGTGCAGTTTTTTTTTGAAGATTTTACCAGAAGCAGAAGCTGAATCGGAAAACAGAAAACAGAAAACAGAATGCGGTGACTGGATGATCGTGAACTGAAAACAGATAAAAAAAATATTAAAAAAAAAAAACTGGTTTACATTGAATGCCCAATTATGAGGATAAGGAACATACTGAAGATATGTTCAAGTTCCTTACAAGAAGATTGTTCAGAAAGTCTTGAATTGTGAACTTGTGTGAAATTTAGAAACAATTGCAATTGTTTACTCAAATAAAATATTTATGCACTCAAACATTGATTTGTACAACCCAAAGGTTGAACTATTTGCATTTACATATATAGAGCAGGCGCCGAATAGGCAGAAATAAAGTTGGGAGCAGCCGCTAGCTCCCGGAGCCCATGCGTGCCCACCGCTTAATTAGGGTACAGTTGACTTATATAGCAATTTTTTTAAGCTTGGTTATGAAATATATCTATATATTACATATTTTAAAAACAAAATAAATAAAAATGGTACTCTTTAAAATAATATAGAATTTCTGTGAAGTTATATTTGTTTTTTAATTCTACCCCCAAGAAAGTACTCAAAGATTAGTATATGTAAATTTCTTTTATTCGATTAGGTTTAATTTTTTTGTTTAAAAGGAAAGGAAATTCACCACATATTCATAGATATTAAAGTTCTATTTAAGAAGATTGTTACTAAACTCATTTTTTACAAAAATATTTCATTTCTATAAATATATAAATCATTTTCTTTAAGAATTTTACATACAATTGTCAAGCAAGTGTTCAGACAATTATTTTATGCATTTTTTTTTTATCCGTAAAGGTTTAATTTTCTTGTTTAGGTAGTATTTTTAGAGTTTATGATAAACATAGAGTAAACATTGTTGTAAACTAATAAAGAGATTGTTAATAAGCTCAAATTTCACAAAAAAATGGAATTTCTGTTCGAATTTTTCTTCAAAAATTTGAATTCCAATTGTCAAGAAAATGATTTCAATAATATTATATAAACCTTTTTTGTTTTTATCTGGTAAGGTTTAATTTTCTTTTAAAGATTTATCATAGTGTTGTATAAAAATTCGACTTAAATCATTTCTCTAAATTTATTAATTACTAAACTACTAATTAGTGTTAATTTTTTGAAAAAACTTCATTTATGGGAAAAATGGAAAATAGTCTTTTTTTTATGTTCGACTGGCTTCAAAATTAATTTTCAAGACCAACAAATTAGTGAAAAATTATTTAAAATGCAAATAAGTCTTGAGCTAATTTTTATTCTATTTCTGAATCCAAAACTGAGCTAAATCAAGTCTTCACCGGTTGAATAACGAATAATAAGCTGAAGTGACATCTAGCAAAGAAAGAGAGAGAGAGAGGGAGAGTGAGAGTGAGAGAGAGAAAGAAAGGGCAGAAAGGTAGAGATGTGTGAATGAAGAGATGCAAATGAAATCTCGAGTTATACATATGTAAGTATTTTTAAGGTTAGTTCACGGACTGTCATGTCATATGAATACGATTCGTATTCAATTTCGTATACTCGGTATATTCGTTGATTCGTTTGTTGTAATGCTGTCAGCAGAGCAGCGGCAAACCTGTCCGTCTGTCCGTCTGTCCGCCTGGGTCGACTTGGGCCCGGTCTCATATTTTAATGAGAAAAGTGAAAGTGTCAAGAAACAGAAAAAGACGAAATAAATAAATGAAAAGAAGAAAAGGCCAAAAAAACCGACAGCAACTACAACAAATATACAACTTAACAGTGAATAAATAATAAAGTGCTACTAAAAATCCAAATGCAAATATAAATACGAATACGAATATGTATGAATATATTCGTAAATACTCATATCAACACTCACAGTCAACTGGGCGAATTGGGAATGGAATTTATTGTAAATGACAACGGAATCATTTCTTAAAGTCGCTGCACACTGGTTCAAAATCAATTGAATCTTCTATCATTTACTTTTTAACTGGCTTACAACACGGTTTTTCAATTTTTGCAGCGTTGCAAGTTTAAGAAAAAATAACAAGTCTTCACCGATATCGATTTCTTGGGGAAAAAAAAATCATTTTAGCGAAGTGTAAAGAATTGATATGCTGAATTTTGAGGTCGAACTATGAGGAAAATGACATTCCAATCCAATATCTGTTTAGTTTTGACAAGGTTTAGAAATAAAAAAAAAACAATAAAATTTAAATCGATATTTTGAGGACAAAAATTATTTTAATGAAGTGAATAAAGTTTTAATGCAGAATTTAGAAGCTGAAATATGAGGAACACTACATTTCGCTTAGTTTATGAATAAAACGTAAAAAAATATATTTTGAGGATAAAAATTATTTTATAGAAGTGAATTCAATCATGAGAAAAATTACAATGTGTTAAAATCTGTGTAGTTTTGAATAATTTTTGGTCGATTATTACATTTTGATATTAAACTCGATTCACTGATTGACTTTTCCTCACTGCTTTTAATAATATTATTAATAAGTATCTATAAAATAAATGACATAAATTATTGTGCAACTTATTTACCCTGTATTTAATTTTTGTTCGTCTGCATTACAGGGTATAACTCTTTGATCATTGTTATTTAGTTTAAGTTCAAGCTCAACTCAAGTTATATAATTTAAATTATACGCGTTTATATTTATATTTTAACATATTTCCAAGTCGTCTTTCTTTGAGCAAACTTAGCGTTTAGTTTGCTTTTATCTTCAAGCGTCGCATAGAAGAGAAATTTTTTTATTTTATTTATATTTTACATACTCGCCTTTAATATGTTTGTTTGTATGTGTGTCTCAGCTTTTTTTACAGTTTATCGCATGTTTTTTTTTTATGAATGAATGACATAAATTTGGTTACGATCAGACAAATCATGATGATTGGCGCGATTTTGGATTAGATGTGAGAGAAGAATATTAAGAGGAAGTGAAATGGGAGAAGAGGTTTAAAGTGCAGCTAATAAGAAGAAGAGTCTATCGATAAATGTTGTCGGTTTTTTATGAAGTTCACTGTAAACCGCAATTAGACTTAATTTGTATTAGTTTAACACACTCCTTACTTTTCGAAAGCGTCTGCAGTTGCAAAGAAGTCCGGTGAAGTTAGTTATCGAAAAACTTATCGATAAAAAATTTCATCTTATGTTGGCGTCAGTTACATCAGCAGTTCTTTGATTTAATTTTAAATGTGTCTGAAAATGAATAGTAGTGCAATTTAATATATAAATTGTTATTTATCGAATACAATTGATCGATAACAACTGATATCGCGGCAGCAATCTTTACTAGATGCTCCAATTATGATCAAATTTCGAATTTTTCTGAGTGGTCTTTGGTGAGAAAGAAGGTTTTTAGAACTTGACCTTACTTATCGATGTTATAATGAAAAGTGACTAGAATAGCCTATGAGCATTAATATGTTAGTAGTAATCAAAAATTGTGTCGATAACTGCTTCGATTTAAAGTTAAATCGCACAATAAATTTTTTGTTTGCTTCAGTTAATTATCGAATAATTATTCTATATGCGTTATATGCTAGATAAAACGAAACTGTCTGTCGATATTCAGGCAATCGAATATTTGATAGATAGCTGCTTTATTCAACACTCGATAAACTCAATTCGATTTAAAGTCCAACCTAATAATAAAGTGTTAATTTACTTGTGTTCGTTATCGGATAGCTTCTGTTAATTATCGAATATTCTATCGATATGCGATATACATTAAATATAATTAATGAAAATAGAAAACATATATGTATATTTATTAATCGAACAGTAAATCGGTAGGCAAGCAATCGAATAATTGATATACTCAATACTCGATGAACTCAATTCGATTTAAAGTTCAACCTAATGATAAAGTGTTGGATAACTTCTGTTAGTTATCGGATAGCTTTTGTTAGTTATCGAATATTTTATCGATATGTGATATACGTTAAATATATATAATTAATTAAAATAGAAAAAATATATGTATAGTTATGAATCGATAGCCAAGCAATCAAATATTTGATATACCCAATTCGATTTAAAGGCAAACCTAATGATGTTGGATAACTTCTGTTAGTTATCGAATAATTTATCTATTGGCGATATACGTTAAATAGAATAATGTTGTCGAACAGTATATCGATAGGCAGACAAAGTACACGTGGCATTTCTCCATTTTGAGAGATGGGGTCAAAGTACACGGCGCGTTTTTTTGATTGTGGGGTCATCGCATAACCGTTAGTTACATCACACATGGCCGTTAGTTCACACATTGACCATGAACGCATTTCATGCCAAGCAAAAAACGCTTTGCAATGCAACAACAACAACAACAAGAAAAGTTAAACTAAATGCCGTTGATTTTTCTTGCGTCGTAACAGATTTTTATGACTATTATAGCTTTTTTTTTTTTAATTTTTTTTTTGATTTTTTTGATAATTATTTCATTTGCAATGTTCATGAAGCAATAGAAGAAATCGCCGTTAATTAAAAAGGCAAATGCGAACAAGAGACAGATTGAGTTGATGAGACATAGAGAGAGAGAGAGTGAGCGAAAGAAAGAAAAGGGAAATGGTAACTTATAGACCATACCAAGTTATAGAATTTGTCGGAGGTGGGAGAAGGGGGGATAGGTGGGTGGCAGGGAGGGAAGGTGGGTGGTATGGGAGGAGAGGGGAGGAAGGCCACCCAGTGGCACTTTCTGTGTGGTGGAAAGATATTTCAATTCAACTTTTATATTTGATATTTATGATAAAAGTTGAAAATAACGTTTAAATAAAAATTTAAAAATAACTCTTATTTATAATTTTTATCATAAAAATTGAAAATAAGAGTTAAAAATAATTTTACAAATAAAAATTGGAAATAAAAGCTTATCCGGTTACTGGATAGACCTTTTAATAATAAAAAAACCTTTTTTCATATTTTAAGAATGCTTAATTAATTATTATTCTTCTTTTAGCTGTACACTAATACATAAATAGTGTGCTCAATATTTAATGTCAAGCGGCTTGGCAACGTTAATTTAGCTGCAGGGATTTTTTTCTTGCAACAAAAAATTGCCGCTGAAGAGTGTAAGAAAATTTCCGCTACTTTTTCAGGGGCCTCGCCATGCCTTCAGGTTCTATTGGGAGGTTATAAACAAACAGCGAAGTCTGTTATAAAAGTGGCGCCAAAATATTTTCACAAGACTTTTGCGGAATGTCATTTAGATGAAAAGAGAGAGAGAGAGAGAGAGAGAGAGGGAAAAGTACACATAGAAAAAGAGAGAGAGGTGGAGGCACTCTGTTATGCAACAAAGAGAAAATTGACAATAAGACAAAAGCCCAGACAAGAGACAAAACAAAATAAAAATACAAAAAAAAATAAATGCAATGTCACTTACCCATTAATAACCCAAGACAACAACAACAGCAACAACAACAAAGAGAGAAACAGACGCAAGACACGCGACACGTCTACAAATCGGATGCGTTAACACAAGACGCCTTTTGTTGCAATCAAAAAACAAAACTAAACAGTTATTGCCTGGAAATGGTGTCAACAGCAAAACGAAAATATTATTTCTGTAACAGTTTTAAATTTGAATTTAGCACAGCAATAAACTGCTTGCAAGCAGTTGCAGTTGCAAGCACATGCACATAGATGGCGCCAGGCTGCCGCAAAGAACTTTGCTGAAGCTGAAATGAAACGTGGCGCTGTGTGCTAAGTTGCCAACGCCCTGACATAGATGGCGCCAGGCGGCCGTCAAGAACTTAACGAAATGCTGAAATAAAACGCGGCGCTTGTGCGCTCACACATAGATGGCGTCAGCGTGCTGTAGAAAAACCAAGTGAAAACAAGTTTTTGAATTCTTTTCAAAATTTCTGTTTAATTAATTCAATATATACATATCGGAGTATATATATTTATATATATATATATATCTGGCATATGTAGAGCGGCTTTTCTGTGGTAGTTTCAAACCAATTTACATATTTAATACATACATTTATTTAATGCATTTCTTTGAACGCAAAAGGTACGCAACGAAATGTTTACAACGTTTTCTTTTTCTTTTTATTTATATTCATGGTTTTAGTTAATTCATGTAATTACTGTTAGTATGTGTGGCTTTAGGTTTTAGTTTTTAGCTAGTTTAGAGACAGCTGGAAATCGTGCTCAATTTCAGTTTACAGTTATTGTTTTTCATTATTATTATGATTATTAATCATTTGTTTTTTTTTGGCGTACATAATTATTTTCTTCTTTCTTTCTTTCTTTCTTATTTTTTCATTTCTTTTCTTGGCTAAAAGCAAAATTTTTTATATTTTCTTATATGCTCAAATTGCTATATCATTTCTAATTTTAATTTTAGTTTTTCTCTTTCTTTTTTTCTTGTCTAATATTTGCTTTAATTAACTTATGTTTTGTAGCCCTTTTACCTAATTATTAATCAACAAGAAAAAAACGCAATTTATTTTGTTTCTGTTTTTGTTTTTTGATTTGTTTTAGTTTGTTTGTTTTTATGACTGTGTTTACGTGTTCCATATTCAAGCAGCTAATTTAAAATTACAAAAACAAGAGAAAAATAATTAACAAAAGAAAAACATAAACAATTCGAAACTACCAGCGCATTAACCTATAAAAAAAAGATGTTACGTGTTGGGTTTTTATTTATTTGTAGGCTTAAGTAAATCTCGTTTAATTATTTTTATTATTACATATTATGTAGTTTTATCAAGTGTTTGTGTGTGTATGTGTGTTGTAGTTTTAATTCAGAAATAGTTTCTTTTTCTTTACTTAGGTTAAGTTCTCGTATTTTAACTGTGCTTCTTCTTTCACTTCTTATAAGCTGTTCTCAAGATGGACGCATTTTTTGAAAGTTCTTTCAATACTTAAACATTCTTTCTACTTTGAAAAAAATTTTAAAAATTGAATGATGTTAGGAATTTTTCTATATTTTTAATATTGAAAAAAAAACTTTTTCTATTTTTAAAAGTATTTGAAAATGCGACTTTAACATTTCTATAAGGTTTTAAATTTTTTTATATTTCGAAAGTTTAAATCAAAACTTTTTCAATTTTTAAAAGCATTTTAAATTTTGAATTTCACATTTTTGCATTTTTCTATATTTTGAACTTTTGAATTTTCCTTTATTTTGAAAGTTGAAATCAAAACTTTTTCTATTTATTTAAAAATATTTTACAAATGGAGTTTCACATTTTTGATTTTTCTATATTTTTAAAATTGAAATCAAAACTTGTGAATTTTCCTATATTTTGAAAGTTTAAATCAAAACTTTTTCTATTTTTAAAAGTATTTTAAAAATTGAATTTTACATTTCTATGATGTTTTAAATTTTCCTATATTTTGAAAGTCGAAATCAAAACTTTTTCTATTTTTAAAATTTGAGTTAAGAAATTTAATTTCACATTCTTATGTTTTGAATTTTTCTATATTTTTTTAAATTGAAATCAAAATTTGTTCTATATTTAAAATTATTTTAAAATTTGAATTTCACATTTCTATTATGTTTAAAATTTGACTAAAATTTGAAAGTGGAAATGAAAACTTAAAAGCTGCTGTATTCAGTTGTATTTTCTACACTTCTCTAGCATTTTTCTTAATCCCACAAAAAAATGTCTGAACTGCCTATCTGTGTGTGTTAGAGAGAAAGAGATGGAGAGAAACAGTTGCGTTTTGGGACTAGCTTAATATTGCACTGCTTGAAACTGCTTGACAGTGCTGTTTGGGCCGCCTGCTTGCCTAACAAATTGTTGCTGCGTTACGTTTAACGTGTGCGTGTGTGTGAGAAGCGAAGAGCGGCAAAATAATCGATTGTTATCGATAAGTGACGTTTGCTTATTAGTTACACTTCTACTTTAAATATGATCGATAACTCTGAAGATGGGAGAGTGAAATTAAGAGAGAATGTGTGTGTGTGTATGTGTGTGTGTGTGTGCGTGTGTGTGTGTGTGTGTTGGTGTGTGTATATATAGAGAAGAGCACATGTGAAGTAGTATAAAGTAGTTTATAAGTATTTATCCATATATAGTATTCATAATTTGTATTCATATATACATATATAGATCGTATATTCGTAGAGAAAGGCACAGATGAAATTATTACATAATAATTAAATTTGTTGTTGTTGTTTGTTCTTGTTGTTGTTGTTGTTGTTGTATAAATGTGTTCGATTACGCATAACGCCCGATATCGATATCGGCCCCGATCGTAATTAGCAATAAAGTTTCTAAGTTCGATTTTTGCTTGATTTTTGTTTTTGTTTTGGTTTTCGTTTTGTTTTTTTTTGTTGGTGTGTCAAAAGTTTATCTAAACTTGGGTATGCTATCGTTATCGTTATCGATACATTTTTTTATTGATCTACAAAGAGTGTAAAAATGCCATATTTTTTTTTAGGGAAATTTCTTTTAGACCATGTTGAGAAATTGACAGTGTTCATGTTCTTCTTCTTCATTTTTTCCTCGCTTATCGTTTATCGATAGGTTTCGTTTGTGCTGACTTTAAGGTTAGCTATTGTAATTCGTTGATAGTTTCATATATACATATACATTTATATATATATATAATTTAGTTTATAAATTTCTCTAATACTTTTTCTTTGGTTTTCTTTTTTAAATTTTAAATTTTTATTTTATATAAATGCTACGACATCAAGTTGTTCCGGGGTTCTGAGAATTTGTAGAGCTCTCACGGAGGAAGGAAGGGTTTTACTTTTGATTTATTTGTATCTATTGCAGTTTAAATTAGGGTTAAGAATATATTGCGACTATCATTAAAAGTTTTACTACGTATATATACTATATATATTTCCTACAGTTAACACTAGAATGTACTTTAGTATTTTCGGTATTTTTCCCCGTTAGCCCGTTAGTTTCTTTTTCCTTGTGGTATATAAAAATAAACCTTTGGGTTATCGTTTATCGTTTATCGCCTCTTGATGTGGGGAACTTCTCTTCTTAATCAATCAATTTGTTTATGATTTTCAGCTTTATTATCTATTTTTTTTTCTACTCAAAAAATTGAACATACACTAATTACCCTTACTTGCTGTTTGTCAGTGTGTGTGTGTGTGTGTGTGTGTGTGTGAGAGAGAGCGAGATAGTCTGCGTTTAGTATATTTTATATTTTTTTAGTATTTTTTGGCACAATTTGAGTGAAATGAGTGAGAAAGAGAGCACACTAAAGCCAAAAGATTGTCCAGAGAGCAACTTAGACGGTTGTCTGTGTCTGTCTGTGTGTGTGAAAGGAATTGAGTGTGTGTGAAAGAGAAGGGGAGTGTGTGTGTGTCTCTGTTAAGTAACTATGTAAATTCGTTTTCATAAATTTCCTTTTCTTTCTTCTTGTTTTCTTGTGTGTTATCATGAAAATTAGTATGTTTGGTATTTTGTTTGGTATTATTTTAGTATTTATTTTAGTATTTTTTATCTTAACGAGCTAAAATTGCTATTGCTTATCAATGTGTGAATACTGTGTCAGCTTTTAATCGTTTTTTTTACTTTTCTTTTTTTTTTTTTGGTATTTTTCTTGACTAGACTACATAAAATACAATACAATACAATACGATCCAATATAATGCAATACACATACATACATAATTCAGATGCTCTCTATATACATACTGTAGAGGGTGTACATACGTTTTAAATACTTATTTGGTTTGTTCTTCTTCCTCCTTCTCGGATCATCATCGTTCTTTTGGTATTTTTCTTTGTATATAGTTTATATAAATTGTTTAAACTTTAAGAGCTAATCACAGAGTTGATGATTTTTGTTCACAATTTCCATCATGTATGCATGTAGTCTCCTATATATATACTATTTATACTGAATCCTGGTATATCTTTATATTATGTATAACTATATATCGATATATATATCGCATATAACGCTTGTTTTTTTTAGTTTTTTTGGTTGTATACTTTTCAATAATCAGCTTTGTTTTTCTTTGCTGCATTTATCGATTTTGGTTTGAAACGGAAAACGCTCTAAACAACGATTTTTCACTGCTATCGATAAGTTTTATTTTTGTGTTTTTCTTTTGATACCTTTTCGCATGTTTTGTTGTTGTTGTTGTTGTCGCTAAACTTATGAAAACCGTAGATTGCACTAAAAACAGTTGACAATTATTTATAATTTTATTCAGTTTTTTTGTTCATTATTTTTTTTTTGTTAGAGAACGCTCTATTTGAGTAGTTATCGTTATCGTTATCGCTAACGTTAATCGTTATAGTTTACAGTTACAGTGTACAGTTAACAGTTTACGTTTACAGTTACAGTTTACAGTTAACACCTAACGCTAGTGAGTAATGTTATCGTTAATCGTTTATCATTTATCGTTATCGTTATCATTATAATTGCCTATTTACTAACGATTTATAGTTTTGCTTTCTTCAAACTGAGCACTTGGAAAATTCCCTAAAGTTTTAGCACAGGCTACAGTTACAGTTACAGTGTGTGTGTGCGTGTGCGTGTGTGTGTGTGTGTGAATATGAGAGAGACAGAGAGAGAGGGGGAGAGAGGGACAGAGAGAGAGAGGGAGGGAGCTAGTAGATACAGTAGAGGCTCACATTTAAAAACTCCCACAACTACAAATTCTTCTTTATACATTTTTAAACATGTTTTTCACTTCAAAAAAAATTTAATAAATGCAAATTTTTTTATAGAAATTTTCTTTTACAAACAATGCTGAAATATTTCGTAAATTCAAAATAGCAAAAAATTTAAACTATCCAAATGATGATTATTTTTGAGCTTGGGTTACCAAAAACTTTATTTAATAAAATAGAAAATCACAAAATAAAAAATCTTAAAAAAAAAAACATAAATAAATTTTCTAATTCTTTTTTTTTTTTTTTTTTAATTTAAATCGTTTCTTGTCTATATCGTTTCATTTAAAGTCCTATATCCGATTTAAATAAAAGTTTGCTTGAAGTAAAACAGTTCCTTTACTATAACATGTACAGATATTTTTTAAATTGACAAGTTGACTAGAAATAAAAAACTCCATATTATTATCTACAAAATTTACTGACTTTCTTTTTTTAATTAAGTTCTTCATTTCCTGAATCTAAAATAATATATTTTTTTCACAAAAATTTTTAAAAATAATTGATAATACAAAAGTGAAATAAATAATGCATAACGAATTTTATAATTTTTTTTTGGATTTAGTTAAAATGTTTTTGCAAATTTGATTTACCAAAAAAATGAAAGTTTTAGCTTTTGAGCGTCAACTGTACTAACAGGCGTGCAGCGCCAACTTGATCGTTATCGATAAGTGCAGAGAGTTGCCAGACTGAGAGAGAGGAAGTGTGTTTTTAAGTGTTTGTGTGTGTGTGTGGAAGAATAAGAGATAACTTATATCTAATCCGTTGAGGACTGCGGCGATTTGACGAGCAACAACTCGTTGTAATCGCTGTCCTCGTTGCCGCACTGATCGCGCTGATCCATGCGGCGTCGCTCGCTGATGATGCGCATTATGTCCGCCGAGTCGGATGATTTGCCCAGGCCCAGAGACTTCGTGGGACTATCGCTAATCGTCTTCAGCGTCGCAGCGGCGACATTCAGCGACATTCCGGACGCGGAGCCAGAACCCGACACGGAAGCGGACGCGGAAGCGGAAGCAGACGCGCTTGCCGAGCCGGATGCGGGTGTCGAGCCATTTGATTGCTGGTTGGCACTGGCTGCGTTTGCGGCGGCCACAGGCAGCAGCAGCGAGCTCTCGTCCATGTCGGCGTCCTCGTCGAGCGCCTGCTGCTTGAACAGCTGCTTCGTGCTGCCGCTGCGGCTGCGCGGTGGCATGCAACGCGGTACGGACAGCAGCAGACTGCTGCGTCCCTGGGCGCCCAGCAGGCAGCCCTGGTCGACGGACTGCGACCAGCCAAAGGGACGACGCGCCGCGTGCGCGTGCGCATTGGCGTTGGCGTTGGGAGGCATGCTGATGGGCAAGGTCAATGGAGTGGGCGTGGGCATGGGCGTGACTGTGGGCGTGGGCGTGGACTGTACGAGAGCACTGACCACGGCCAGTGGCTCTGCTGATGTCTGCTGCTCCAGCGCATCGACGCGTAACTCCGCGCGTAAATCCGCGCGTAAGTCCGCGCGTAAATCCGCGTCTCTGGAGGAGCGCGGCACATCCGCGCTGCGTATGCTGCGCACATCGAGATCATAGCTGGCCGAGTGACTATTATTATTGCCGCCCGCGCCGCCGCCACCGCCGCCATCGCTCTCGAGACTCTCGAAGATGGTGCCGCGCCTGTAGTCGAGGGCATCTCCGCCCCAGGGCAGCGAGTCGCAGCTGGTGCGCTTCGCCTCCAGGTTGCGGCGTCGAATCGCCTGCTCGTCCAGCGAACGCTCCTTGGACAGCACGCCGCGCTTGCGGAAACCGGCGGCGGCTGAGGCGCGTCGCCCGCGTCTACCCAGATGGGGCGGCAGTTGCAGGCCCGGCAATTCCGCGCCTGCGCCTGCCGTCCCGCTGGCCGCGTTAAAGGGCTCGCCCAGCCGCGCGCTCAGCGCCTGAGGCGTCAACGCGCCGCCCATTTCGGCGAGACTCAATCCGAGACTGTGCGGCTGCTGCGGCTGCTGCTGATTGAAATACTGTATGGTCTGACGGCGTGCGCTGGATTGATTCAGATTCAAGTTGGTCGCCGCGCTGCTGGTCAGGCTCTGGGGGCTGGGAAACTTTTTGTCCAGCGACGGGGTGCTGTAGATAAAGTTCTTGGGCAGCGATTTGACCTTGGCCAGTGGGGCGCGCGTGGGTGGTGGAAGTTTCGCCTGCGCCTCCGCCAGCTGCTGGCACAGTTTTTGCTCCTGGGCAAATTCCTGTTCGCGCACAAGTTCGCGCTCCAATTCGACTTCCATATCGAGCTCATCTTCCATTTGTTTGTGGCTCTCCTCGAGGTGTTTCATCAAAACAGCCACGACGACGTTCACTAAAACGAATTGCGCCATAAGAACGAATATCACAAAGAATATGGGAGCAATAACCGAGCTGACGCAACAATTGCGCACGCAATCGGCCGCGTCATCGCAATTATCCCTCAGCGTGTCCTTCATGATGCCGTTCCAGTTGTCGCCAGTCGCTACGCGAAACAATGTGAGGAAAGCCATGCCAAAGTTGGCGAAGTGCGCGTGCTCGCCGAGTCCCTGGCAGGGTATCTCATCGGAGCACTCGAGGCGTCCAAACAGCTCCACGCCCAACGCCGCAAATATGAAGAACAGCAGAAAGAACAGCAGCCCCAAATTGCCCACCTGGGGCAGTGCCTGCATCACCGTATCCAACAATGCCCGGATGCCCTTGGCCATTTTGAGTAGCTTGAGCACGCGCGCGATTCTCAGCACGCGCATGACGCGTATAATTGTCGGATTTATGGGTATAATGTTCGTTTCGAGTTCTTCGAGCACAATGCCCACAATCGATAGCAAAACGATGCCCACATCGAGTTGATTCCAACGATCCTTGAGATAGAGACGCCAGCCCAGGGCGACGAGTTTCATGTTCGCCTCCAGTATAAAGACGGCCGTGAAAAAGTAGTTGAAGATCTTCAGCGCATACTGCAGGGGCTTGGGCATCATATAGTACTCCATGGCCATGGTCACCACGTTTAGGCCAATGACGGCGGCAATTGCCAGATCAAAGTACTTGGATGTGACCACGTTGTGTACAAACATGCGAGTGGGTGAATAATTTGTATAATACGGCGGTTCGTGCATTCGTCGGCGTTTCTTTTCCATTTGTAGCGCACGCTTGGCGGCCCTGCGGATTTTCTCCTCCTTTTCCTGTTCCTCGCGACAACGATGGAAATTCTCGACCACAACGCCCACAAACATGTTGAGCACAAAGAAACCGACGAGCAGAATAAACGCAATAAAGTAGAGTAAACGCCATTCGTTGTAATTGACAATCGGCTGTTGATCGACACCGACGGCATCGAGGCCCGTGTACATGATGTTAACCCAACCATCCCGGGAGCTGAGCACAAACAGGGACATCAGCGCCTTGCCCAGATCATCGAAATTGTATTTGCGATTGGTCCAAACGTTGCCGGGAATGCGACGGCACTCGTCCGCGTTGCGCACGTTCTTGATGTTCTCGCCCTCGCAGTAGAAGAAGGTGCCCTTGAACAGCTGCACGCCCAGGATGCCAAAGATGATGAAGAAGGTGCAACAGATCAGCACAATGTTCCCAATGGGACGCAGGGATGATAAGAGCGTTTGCACGACTAGTTTCAGACCCGGGGCGCGATTAATCACGCGCAGCGGCCTCAGGGAACGAAGTAGCCGAAACACCTGCGAATCAAAATATGTTCAAGTTAATCAATCAATTACTATATAATTCAATTAGTTGAATTTATCATATATATATATGTATATAGTCTCGCCAGTGATGAAACTGAAACTGAAATTGAAACAACTTACAACTTGTAACTTGAGAACTAAAAAATAAATACAGAAACTGCTATCGAACGTGTTCAATTAAGCAAAATTCACAATTCAAATGCACAAGAAATGTTATCGAAACAATGGGAATGGGTTATGCAACTGGAATATGGAATGCGGAATGTGGTTAGAATACTGAGCGAGCATTAAGCGGGGGAGAAAAGAGAGCGTTACGCTCTCTAACTGCTATCAACTTCTAAAAGGGGGCGACTCTAATCCAAACTTACAAAACTCGAATCTGTAAAAAGCATTTTAATATCATTTTAAGAGATGCGTGCGCAACAACTGGAATTGGAACACTTATTTTCGATAACATTCTTTCCGAACACTCAGTTTCGTCATGTGGAGTTGCGCGCGGAATGAGTGAAAACGAAACACATAATATTTCACACGGATTAACTAGATAAACTCGCGAAACAAGTGGAAGCGGAACACTTTAAAAAGAAAACATTTAAAATAGAAGCATCTAACAAATGTCCCGAATAAAGTAGTTTTGCTCGCGGAACGCGCGGAATTGAAACAGGTGTAACCCGATTTACTCAAGAAACACACAGAATCGGAAAACTCGATAGAATAAAGCCAGTAAATTTGTTTACGGAGCTTAAGCTGAGAAACCGACAGAATTTCATTCGCGGAATGCTCGGAATTGAAACATGTGTAACCCGATTTACTCAAGAAAGCCAATAAATTTGTTTACGGAGAAACCGACCGAATTCCATTCGCGGAATGCTCGGAATTGAAACACCTAACAAGACGCTCTCAAACCGATAAACTCAAGAAACGTTAAAATCCGGAAAATATTACAAATCAACCATTACAATTAAATTAGCGCGCGGAATGTATTGAATTGGAACACATTACACTAGGGCTCACCCTAATCAACTCGGAATTCGTGAAATTGGAACAGCCACGTCGAACTAGACTTCTTGTTATATCGCTAGAATTCTAAAAATTCTCATTAGTTCATGTTTTATCGGAAATGGGAACGCGAAACAAACGGCAAAAGTGTAGAAAATGTTATCGAAGCAGAATAATTCTATGTTATCGCATGAGACGCTCATCTCTAAAATTCACTGAGGCTTTACAACAAATGCTTTAATTGATCGATAAATAATTTTATCTATAAAATTACTGAGATTATTCAATAAATTATTTCATTTAGTCATAGTTGATTTTATCTCTAAAATTCACTGAGACTTTACAACAAATGCTTTAATTTATCAATAATAAATTATATCTCTAAAATTCACTGAGATTATACAAAAAATGATTTAATGTATCGATATATTATTTTATCCCTAAAATTTACTATTATTATGCTTTAATTTTACAGATTCGATAAAACTGATTATTAAATAAAATCAAAATGTGAGATTAGGTTGTAACTTTGGCACTTGGGAATTTGTGAATAAATGAAATTACTGATTGATACAGATATATTTTTTGATTATATATTTAACATAGATGTTTATATACAAGCGATGTGTGAGTGAGACAACAAATTACTTTGGATGTAGGAGGAGAACTTTCAACACTTTCAAAAGGGGAAGACACTACACACACACACACACACACACACACAACACACACGCAAACATACACAGAGAGATTTTAGAGAGATTGAAAGATATATAGATAGATAGATAAAAGCGTTACGAGTAATTTGTTGGCCATTACATGAATATAGCACGAGAATTTACCTGCAGATCGGTTTGATTTTTAGTTAAGTTTTGGTTGAGTTTTTTTTGGTTTAGTTTTTTATGTTATGGTTAATATGGAATACCCGATTCATACACAATATATAATATATATATTTATAAATATATTCAGTTCAAGTTCAATAGAGACAGAGAGACAGCGAGAATGAGGCAGAGACAGAGACAGAGTGTCAGAAAGTGTGATAGAGAGAGAGAGAGAGTTCAGTTTTTGTCGATGATTACGAAAAATGTGTGCTTTAGAAAGAAACAGTTAGCATTGTACATGACAGAGACAGATAATAGCCAATACCGAAGTAGATACAGCAATAGTTTAAGATAGAGTAAGAGATAAACAGATAGAGCGAGACAGATAGAGCGAGCGAGCGAGCAATAGCTAGGAGCTTTTCTGAGTCGCGTGCGCAAAACCAGTTGATTTTTTTATTTTGTTTTCTTGTTATTTTTATGCCCTTGCAGAAGATATAAAATATATATATCTAAAAAATATTTCACGTCTTTTCCAGACATTTGATAAGGTTTTTTTAAGTCAAAAAAAAATCGAGTTGTCTATACATCAGCGCAAAAAAAAAAATGATCGAGTCTAAGTATTTAAAATCGAGTTGTCGATTTTTGTATGTATATTTTGAACAGGGACGACTATAATTAGGGTATTCAGAAACTCTGATATTTGTGATATTTTAAATAGTGATATATTTTGTAATGACAAAAACACACAGAAAAAAGATTATTTTGACGATTTTTGTATACATACCCCAGGGCATATTTGTTGTGATAATTATTTTTTCTGTATGTTTTTTTCATTACAAAATATATCACTTTTAAAAATATCACAAATATCAGAGTTTCTGAATACCCTAAATGTTTAAAATTTAAATTATTAAATAAAAGTTATTTGTTGATTTTTATAAAAAAAAAATCGTATTTTGCGATCTTAATAAAAAAATTACAAGTAAATTTCAATTATTATTTACAAATCATAGCTTAAATATATTTTTTTTTCAAAAATAAGTTTTTTACTATGATTTTTAAATAAAAATTGAAAGTAAGAGAATATAAAGTTTCTCATAACTCTTATTTGTGATCAGGGATCGTAAGAGTTATTTTTCAATTTTTATTTATAAGTTGAAAAATAAGAGTTATTTTCAATTTTTATGATAAAAATTATAAATAGATTATAATAAGATTAAAAAGTTGAAAAAGAAGAGTTATTTTCAATTTTTAATATAAAAATCAAAACTAAAAGTTGAATTGAAATATTTTTTGTGATTCCTGATTTTTACAAATTTTTTTCAAAAAGATGTTTTTATAAATTGTCACAGATATTTGAATTATGTTCACTATTGAAAAGTTTGGTCGAAAGTAAAGATTTATTATTAGGATTTTATTTGTTTCTTTGAGCTAACTGAATTAAATTCGAAGTTTTTTTAAATATTTACTGTTGTCTTAAATTTCAGTTAATATTGGACCACTAAATTAGATATCCAAAGAAATATTAAGAATACGGGACTCTGCAAGGTTATAAAATCTCTGGCTTGCCAAAGATAAACTTTCTTCTAGTAATTTTTGTTATTCGTGGTGGTTGAGTCGATAGAGTGGACTTCACACGTTGTGGTGGTTGTGACGCTGTTGTTGGTTGGTTAGTTAGTTAGTTGGTTGGTTGGTTAGTTAGTTAGTTAGTTGCCACTTGCCGCTACACGATGCATTCATTTTGTTTTTACTTTTTCAGTGTATGTTGCCATTGTTTTTTTTGTTTGGCATTGCTTGGACCAAACTTACCCTTAAAATCCCAAATATCCTTGGACTCGATTCGCTAATCAATGACATTAACAAATCAATAATCGATATTGTAACCAAAGATCCATCCATGATATTCCAGCCGGATGTGAAATACGCATCCGGGCCATAAAACATGCCCGTGGCAACAACCTAAAATATATGAAAATCAAAATGAATTCAAGTCAAGCTCTAAATAAATTGGCAATTGAATGGAACTCACCTTGATGAACATTTCGACTGTGAAGACGACGGTGAACACGTAGTTGGCTGTGGACAGGAACAATCTTTCGGTGCTGCTTGGAGGGATGTTTGGTCTTTCCATGGCCAAAGTAATGCAGTTGAGTGCTATGAACAATAGGACAACATTGTCGAACCATTTCTGGTTCACAAACCACGTGCAAATCTGCCGGAATCTGTCGACACGGTTAAGCAAAAAGTCAGAAAACACAACCAAATAGTTGTTAACAATGCAAAATGATTGAAATCAAGGCGGAATGAAGGAATAATGGCAGTTGGACAACTGCAACAAACTTGAAATTCAATTACAATTCAGTTACGACCAGAAGCAAAAAACAAAATACGTTAATGAACATGAAAATCAATCGTAAAAATGGCTACAAATCTAGTAACAAAGTTGGGAATCTCATTAAAAAGTATCCCTTTTATGGATAATTGCGATTGAAATCGACCACAAAACACTTGTCAAATTTAATTAACGAATTGCATCAGGGTTGATGAGAGTTAAAATATTACAAAAGTTGAAAGAAAATATTATGGAATTAGGTTGCTCCATAATATTTTCTTTCGAGAATAGTGTTACAGATAATTTGAGTTTAGTTTAAGTATTATCAGCTACCGCTTTGTTCTCAAAGTGCATAAAAATGCAATTTAAAAAAAAAGGTAATTATCCAAGACTATCCATAAACATTATTTTGTAATGTATTTATCGTTTTATCGATTTTTCATTAAAATTCGATGCGAAAATCAATGTTCTGTTTAAATTTACATTAATGCTTTAAGAAACTGATTTCAAGGGCTCGCGCACACTACAACTGAATGTGGAGCTAAAAGCTGAGCTGTCATTAAAGCTTTTATAAAAAGAGTGTTATAAAATTTTAGATCCAGCCTTCTACATCGTACTTTGAGTGACAAATTTTCACTCTGTTTCGCCTTAGTGTTTGCTGCAGTGTGCGTGAGCCCTAAGAAGTTGTTAAACGATTTGGTTCCCTATTAGGTGACATTTTTTAACAATGTTTATGATTATCAATTAATTTGCATCAAGGCATTGAAATAGAACTGGTAAGGAATCTTCGCTATAGTGTGCGTGAGCCCTAATAAGTTGTTATACGATTATGCTGCCTATTAACTGACATTCTTTAACAATTTTTTTATTTTCATGGAGACATCGAAATATAATTGTAAAGTAATTTCAGCTATAGTGTGCGCGAGCCCTAAAAAGTTTATTTTTACGATTTTGTTCCCTATTTTCATGATACATTAAAATTGAAAAGCAATTACAGATACAGTGTGCTCGAGGCCTAATAAGTTGTTATACGATTTTGTAGCCTATTGAGTGATTTTCTATGATAATTTTCATCGAGATATTGAAATATAATTGTAAAGTAATTTCAGCTATAGTGTGCGCTAGCCCTAAAAAGTTGTTTTACAATTTAGTTCCCGATTTTTATGATTATTAATTAAGTCTCATCGAGATATGGAAAGAATACATTGAAATAGACTTGGCAAACATCGTTTTAAAAGAATTATGTCTCCTTTTTTCCGATTTGTTGATCTTACCTGTTCTCCTCCGGAAAGACGTACATGGAGTACGACTCACGCTCGATGGTAAAGTGCTTCGGAGTGAGCCTCTGGATGAGTATCTTTAGCTTGGACATGTGCTCCCCGCAGGGCACCATGGAATGTTGTTGTTGTTGTTGCTGTTGTTGTAGTTGTTGCAACTCTTTGGTCAGTTGCTGTGGCGGCAACTCTGAATGCGATTGTGAATCGAGTTGCAGTTGCTGCTGTTGTGGTTGCTGCTGCTGCTGCTGTTGCAGTTGCAATTGCTGCTGATGCAGTTGCTGTAACTGTTGCAGCTCCTTCTCCTCGAGTCGCTTTTTCAAATTGTAATGACTGATGGAATTCTTGCGCTTATCCCGCGCCTCCATATACTGCTGCAGCATGTCCGGCTCGTTGAGATTCGTGTAGGACTTTTGCCATTTGTCCAAATCAATTTTGGAATTCGTATACGACAGCGACTTGCGATTCGCCTCCAAGTTGTGCAGATTCAAGTGCGAAGTCTTGCTAAATGCCAGCTCAATGGAGCTCATGCGTCGCTGCCCCGCCCCCGCCTTCAGTTTGGGCGGCTGGTTGAGATTCTGATAGACCTGGCCGTGGAAATGCCAAAAAAAAT
The DNA here is from genome assembly GCA_035047525.1 of Drosophila quinaria. Taxonomy (NCBI): domain Eukaryota; kingdom Metazoa; phylum Arthropoda; class Insecta; order Diptera; family Drosophilidae; genus Drosophila; species Drosophila quinaria. The sequence goes on from JAWNPO010000455.1 coordinate 35,659,451, forward strand.
TAATTAATCGATTATTGTAATCATATGATTAAATTAATTAATTAATAATTTTTTTTTTTATTATTAGACCTGGCCGTAGAAATGGCAAAAAAAAATTAATTAATCGATTATTGTAATCATATGATTAGTCGCAATTAATTAATGATTTTTTTTTTTATTATTAGACCTGATAGACCTGGCAGTAGAAATGGCAAAAAAAAATTAATAAATCGATTATTGTAATCATGTGATTAATCGCAATTAATTAATAATATTTTTTACTACTAGCCAAATTTCGCGATTTTTCATTTTTTTTTGAGAATGTCTTTGACAACAAGAACTCTCTTGGTTGAGAAACTGGACAAATTTTTATTTTAAATTTTTATTTGAAAATTATAGAATCAAAGTTATTTTTAAATTTTTATAATGAAAGTTGAAAATGAAAGTTATTTTTATTATAAAATTTGAAAATAAAAGTTATTTTTCAATTTTTATTAACGTCACTCCGACTCTTTGTATATACATGTCACAGTTGGAAATACGCCCTCTAATTCAAAAATCATTTACATTCAATTTTTACTTTTCAACTTTTATTATAAAAGTTGAAAATAAAATTTTTTTATTATAAAAATTGAAAAATAAAATATAAAAATAAATTATAATTTCTAAATCAAAATTGACGTTTAATTTTTATTTAAAATTTTTTTTTTATTTAGATCGAAAAATAAGAGTTTTCATTTAATTTTTTTGATAAAAGTCATCAAATAACTTTTATTTAATTAATTATATTTTAAATATTATAATCTTTACGGTTCCTGATTTTAATTGCTTCTCACACAAGCTGCACTGCACTATTGTTTCAAATGATTTTTTCAACAATTTTTTGATTTCTGATGCATGAAGTCGGCCATTAATGGAGCCATCCCTACCTGGGAGTTGAAAATGCAGGCGGAGGCGCGTCGACTGCCCGGACCGCTGCCAATGCTCAGGGTGTTCGACAGGCGACGAATCGAGTTCTGGGGACTCAGGCGATTCGTGTCCTTGTGACGCGTTTCAGCCATCGAGGAACTGAGGCCCGCCGATGATCGGAGTAGGCAGCTATTGTCGCTGCCGTTATTCAGCTGCTGCTCCTCGTCATCTGGGGCACTGATATGGTCATCGGTTGTGGCGGTGGCGGTGGCCTTCAAGGTCTGTGGACGCTTCTTGGAGCTGCTGCGTCGGAAGCGCTGCTTGAAGCTGCTGCTGGGCGCCAAGGGCAAACGTTCGCTGGACGAGCTGCCGCTGGTTGAGGCACTGCCTCCACCGGCGACACCCGCACCAGTGATTCCACTAGTGACTGTTCCTCGATCGCCAGCTGAACTCAGCGAGCCCGTCAGCGACAAGTCCGAGAGATTCAAGCTGTGACTGTGACTGTGACTGTGACTCTCCGTTGGCGGTTGCAGCGTTGAAGTCGTCGTCGACGATATGGTGGGCACATAAATGGGCGTGGCAGCGGCTGTAGTGCTCGAATTCTTCGATATGTCATCGATGATCACGCTGGCAATGCTGCCACTGGACGCGGCATGTCCGTGTCCTTGCAACTGGCTGGCATTCAATATATTGAGCGGCTTGTGCGCCAGCACCGGCGACGGCGGGATCAGATCGATGGCCGGAATGCCCTCGTCCAAGGTCCGCTGACCGCCGGTGAAAATGTTCGGCGGCTTCAGCAGCGACGGCGACGGCGACGGCGAGCTGGGCGGCTGTCAGCGAGACAGAAATACAAGAGAGAGAGAGAGAGAGAGTTAAGAGAGTTGAAAAAGTGGCATAAACATAAGGATAGTTTCGAGAGATTTCTGAAAAGAGCTGAGATATTAAATATTAGTAGCGGAGATATCTTAAAAAATGTGCTGAAAACCGAGACAAAAAATCAGAAGATGGTTTATCAGGAAACTGTACACAGAAAAAAAGCCGTTCTAAAATCAAGCCTAAAATACTTGATTTAAGCCTGCATTTTTTAAGTATGTTTCCAGGATTAAGCTGAACAATCAAGCCTATATCGGGATTAAAATGGGAAAATAAGCCCAAATTACTTTATTCTCTTTCGGCCTCTCTCATTTCAACTGGTTCGGTGGCTCAGTGGTTAGAGTCGCCGACCTGTTTGAAAAAAACATGGGTTCGATTCCCCACCGTCAATTAAAAAAAAGGGTAAAAATAAAGAAAAAATTGTTAGTAAAAAATAATTTAAAAAAAACTATATAAAAAAAAAATTAAAAAAAAAATAAATTAAAAATAAAAAAAAAATCACGCTAAAAAAAAGTTTAAAAAAAAATTTAAGAACAAAAAAAATTTAAAAAAAAATTTGAATGTAACAAAAAACTTTATTTTGTTTTTAGCCTGAATTTAAGAATTTCAGGATTGATTTCGGGATTGAAAAAATCAAGTACTTCATACTTGATTTAAGAAAATCCGAGATTACCACGTTTGACATCGTTTCGGGTTGAATTCGGGCTAAATATCCCGGATTTTTTTTTCTGTGTAGGTTTCGGAAAAAAGTTAGGATTAAATAGCAGTACAGTTGGGACAAACAATCAGCAGAAGATGTGTCAGAAATACATAATGCGTAGCTGTATAAACTTATAAAAAAAGTTTAGATTAAAAAGCAGTAGCAGAAATGTCTGCCATACTTGCAGGTAACAGTTGATACAAACAAAATCAGAAGATGGTTTCTCAGCAAAACTATAATTGGTAGTTCCATAGATTTCAAAAAAAAAGATTAAAAAGTTATCAACAATATTTGCAGGAAACAGTTGAGACCAACAACTTAAAGAAACTTACTCCGAGAATTAAAAATGGAGTAGTTCTATAGATTTCGAAAACAAACCAAGTTTAAATAACAATAGCAGATATAAGTATAAATAATATTTGCTGAACACAGTTGAGCCCAACAATTAGAAGAAGATTTTTCATAGAAATAAAATGGATAGCACTATATATTTCTGCAAAATATAGATTAAAAAGCAGTAGCAGAGGTATCAACAATATTTATTGGAAAAATTGGACACTAAAAAATCAAAAAAGGATTTAGCATCAAGATTTTGGTCTCAGAACGAAGAACTTTGGTCTAAAAAATGCGTCAAGAACATGAAAATTTAAAAGAAAGAAAACACATCTTGATTCCAAGAACATTTCAATTAAGACCAAGTTCTTATTTTTAAGATCATAAATTATTATATTTTCAATACCACAAATCGTAGCATAAGAATAAAACTTATTAGTTTTCTTAAGATTATATGTACTTATTTATAGGCCAACAAGTTTTGAACACTCAAGACAAAAAATCTCAAATAAAGATTAAGCTTCTTAACATTTTACGTAGAATGAAGTAAGTTTTAGTTAACTTGAGGTCTAGTAATGTCAATAAGACACTAAAAAACAAAACACTTGCAGAACGCAAGGAGCATGGATTGCTATTCAGATGTTTCAAGAGATACCAATCTCTATCATCAGAACCGTTGTGCTGACTTGGCCAGCGATTAAAGCCTAATGTCATCTTTGAGACGCCAGAACCAGTTGTGAATTCTAAGTCCCTAAAAGTGACAAAATAGCTGAGAGAAAAGGATCTAAAATATAAGATTTTTATTCTTATTTTAAGAACATAAGATTTTTTAGAATAATATTCTCAGTTTTAGTATTTTGGTCCTAAAATGGTCTTTTATGTAGAACAAAATATTTAAATTTGAGAATTTTATTCTTATATTAAGATCTTACGAGTTTTAGTAATATGGTCTTAAAATATTCTTATTTCAAGAACAAAAAATGTAAGAGGCATGTTCTTAATTGGAGAAATTGGTCTTTTTTTCAGTGTAGATATAGGATTAAGATAAGAGCAAAGAAACATCATCAGCCGAGTGGTGAAGTTGTTAGTGAACTCACCTCAAGCTCACCCCACTGACGGAAGCTCATGGCCGAGTCCATGGTGGTGCTGGGCGAGTCCTGTGGCGTTGCCGCCGTCGTTGTGATCAGCGGCGGGTCGCGGATCAGTCGCATCTTGGAGAGGCGTGGCGCCTCGCTGCGTCGATCCTTAATCGAGTATGTCTGTGGGTGCGAGGGGCAAATCAAGCAACGTGCAAGCAACGTACAAAACTCTGTGTGTTTTTTGTGTGAATCGAAACCAAAAAAAAAACGATTAAGGCTGCAAACCAAACCAAAAAAAAAAAACGCTAACCTAGCGGGAAATCGCTAAAATTGACACTCGCACAGTATCCAAACGACAAAAGCTACGCATACGTTCTATATATCGTTGGAAAGGTATTGTTATAGTCTAAAAATTTCTGAAATAATTTTTGTGTCGAACCGTTTAATGTTGGAGTTTATGGGTTTATATAAATAACCGATTTGCAGCCTTGCGAAAATAGGTATAAAATGAAGCGTACCTTTTTGAGACCGCCACGTTGTGGCTTGGCGTCATCGTGATGTGGCAACAGTTTGCTGCTTGCCTCCTTGTCGCCACTCGAGCCAGCTGCGGCGCCGGCAGCGGCAGAGGCAGCGCTGCCACTGTGCGAGGGCAGCTCGTTGATTTGATAGTCCTGGATGGGCTGAAGCAGACGCTGGCGATGCATGTTGCTTTTGGCCTCAATGATCAGCTCGGCGGAGTCCTGCAGCTGCTGAGGCGATGATAGACGTGGATACTACATACGATATACAATATACATACCGTGACACGACTCTTCCACACACACACACACACACACACACATTTATATGGTATATACACACAGTCACTCTCTCATTCAGTGGAGAATTTCGAGTCAGTTTTGGGATCTCGCTCATTCCAAATTCACTTACCTTGCGCACATCCTCGGCACTGCGCCATCGATTGCGTACCTCGTAGTAACTATCGTTTGTGGTCGATGAATCCGCTTCGCTGCGTGATTCATCGTACATACCATCGCTATAATTTTCAGCCAAGGTCTCTTCACGTAGTTTCTTAACCAATTCGCGCTGTTCGCGCTCGCGACGTTCATTTCGCTGAGGGAATCAAAATTTCAAAATTAGACTTTTTTCGTCAACTTTTGGGAGTTCCGGGATATCGCGTTCTAATGTTAATCATCATCTACAAGACAATGTTTCAACTATCGTTTATCGATCACTAAATTTAAATTTTGGCTTGTACATAAAATATTGACTATCGATCAATTAATCGATAAGTTGTTAAATTTATTTGATTAATTTAAATGTTTCTATGCTAATTAGAATGTTCAACATTGTTTATCGATAAATTAATCGATGTATAGATAAATTAATCGGTGTATCGATAAATGTATTTTATTCATTGAAAGGCTTCTATACTAAAAAGAATGTAAATATTTTTATCGATACATTATTTAATTATTCATTTTATCGATAAATAAATCGATAAATATATTTTATCAACTTAAAAGCTTTCATGCTTATAAATATGAAACATATTTTGTATCGATAAATAATTACACTTATCGATAAATCAATTAGTTTAGTTGATTAATTTGAAAGTTTCTATGCAAATTTAAAATATTTCAATGTTTTTTGGAATTAAAAAGTGAATAATATGCAGACAAATGAAGATTGTTCTAGTTTGAAAATCGATAATTGTTGATCGATTTCTCTCGTAATTGAAACATTGTTATGCTGGACTTTTCAAAACAAATGCCAATTCATGAATGCTAGGAAAATGTTTCCACAGTTTCATTGGAATTGAAAAAGTGAAATGTTTTCCCAAATTGGCCAAGAAATTGATTAAAAACATATATTAAGTTTTTTTTAAAATTTTTTTTTGAATGAATTTCGTTGGGTGTTGGCAAAACTCTACCTCTGAACTGAATCCCTCAACCAAAATGGCGACCAATAAATTAAATAGCACGTAATTGCCGAAGGTCATTAAAGCCACAAAATATAATGCGGCCCAATGACTTGTCTTTTCCATGCCATTAAATAAGACCACGTTCCAATCCTCTTGCGTCAGTATCTAAAAACATTTTTTTGGTTTGTTGTTTTTGGTATTTTTTTAACGATGATTGTTGTTGTTGTTGTTGTTGATGATGTTGTTGTATCGGTTGTTGTTGGAATTTGATGGTTGATTTGGTTGCAGTTGCAGGTGGCGGGCGGCAAACGTGGTGCAGTTTATTTGTCATATGCATAAATATATATATTTTTGGGGTATATATATTGATATATTGAGGAAAGCACGTAAATAAACAAAATAGAACAAATACCAATAAACATATTGTGTGGGATTAAAAGAAAGAAAGTAAGAAAAAAGAGAGCACAAAAAGAAAACAGATCATGTTGAAGAAGCAAAACGCCAAAAAAATGTGTTAGATATATTTATTATAATTATTAATTCGATATTAATATTCATATATTGTATATATATATAAAGGTTAGATATATATTAGCTTTGCTTTTTTTTGTCTGTCTCATACCAACTATTCTTGTAGCTGACTAAATAAAAAGCTTAAAAGGCAATAATAAAATACGCTTTAAGCAACATTTGTTCGTTTAAAAAAATAATAAATAAACTAAAATTATTAGCTTGACTTTAGTCTATTTAAAACCCATTTCATATGGCTGTTAGAAAAAACACTTCTTAAGTTTTTTAATACATTCAACATATGAAAACAATATATAATTGTTGCCAAAGCGCAGTAAAGGCAAACGAAAATCAAACTGAAAATTGTACACAATTCTACTTTAATTTAAAAAAAAGAAATAATCCAAAAACATAATTATAATTCGTAGTTAATTCATGGTGTGGTTGGAAAAAGAATTAAAGAGAAGCGCTTCAAAACTAAGCTTCAAGACTAAGCGCCGAAACTTCAAACTCAAAAACGTAACTCCAAAAACTTCAAAGGAGAAAAAAACTAAAAATCAAAAACTCAATTTTAAAAGCACGCAAAAATCTTGCATAGAATTTCAAATCTAATATAAATATTTTTGTATATATATTTTCGAATTTTGATTGTTTTTTACACGACGTGCCAATAAATAATTTGTTGCTATATGTTTTTATATATTTGAACAATACGATTATATATAAATTTTTTTTTTTTTTTGGGCGTGGCTGTACATAAATTATATGCATTTTTGGAATTGCTTTTTGTTTTGATTATTTCTTAGTGTTTGGCAAAGCGCAAAAGGCAAATAAGAAACTTGTAGCTAAGTGTATAAAAAAGAAAACAAACAGAAGAAATATTTATATAAAGAAACGCAGAAAGAAGACAAAGCAGCAGCATATTTGTTTTTAGGAGAAAGGAATCAAGAATCAAGCCAAACGAAGCCAACAAACGAAGCGCTTTCCAATATGCCTATACATAAGATTCTTATCGTATATATATCGTTTTTTTTTTTTTTTTATATATATTTATATATAGTGTGTTAGGTATTTGATATGGAACAAACGTAACGGCATTATAAGTATCACTTAAATATAACTTGTAAACCGAAAGTAAGAGAAAGGTGAGGAAAAAACAAACAGAAGAATTCAAATTGAAATCATGCAAAAAAACCAATGAGAATATTAGTATATAACTATGTTACAAATGAGTGTAGACTGTGTGTGAAGTTTATGTGACGGAGAGAGAAGAGACCAGGGTTAAGGGGGAGAAAAGAGAGAGAGAGAGAGAAATGAAACTAAACACAAGATCTAGAGAATGAAGGAAAATTGTTGGATCAATTTGTAGAAATGGGTTTTAATTTTATATTCTTTTCATATATTGTCTTTTGGAATGAAGTAGTTTTTCAACTTGACAGGGTTGTTATTGAAACGTGTTATCGATAATATCGGACATGTATTGATGTGTAAAAAGTTTACCTCTAAATTGAGAAAGGCAAAGTTGAATATCTAGAGAGTGTAAGAAAATTGTTGGAGTATCATTTTTTGTGCTTTTCATAAATTTTCATTACTAATCAGCTCAACAGGGATGTTATTAAATCATGTTATCGATAATATTTAAAATGTATCGATAAGAAAATTTTATAAATGCAGGTAATTAAATTGATGTAGATAAATTTGACAATATATGATTATATTTAAATGATCTGCACTCGAAGCTTTTAATAGAGCAGAGTTTTCTTTTCATTCAAGTTATTCGATGATTATTATTTTGAAAAGGGTGTGTGTTTGTGTGAGTGTATGTGTTGAAAAATATATCTAGTACTACTTACTGATCGAAAAAGAAATCGGAACTAAGTAAACAATAAGTGATTGAATTTTAAGAACTTAAGAGGCAAAAAACTTAAGCTGATCGCTAGAATAACGAGAGTGACTAAAATATATATTGGATAAAAGTAGAGGAAACTAAACTAAAACCAAACGAAGTGTACGCAAAAAACTAGCGATATAGAAAAGTCAGCAGAGCTGCACTTTTTTTTTTTTTTTTTTTTTTTTTGTTGTAATCTGTAACAATGAATGTACATTTTGAACGTTTGCTGTTTTTTTTTCTTGATAGTTTTGATAGGGATAAATAGTTGGATTGGTATATATTTTTAATTCCTTTTTTTTTTCAATAAATTTTTTTTGGTGTTTTGTTTAAACTGAGATTGTTTGATTGTTCTTACTTGAAAAACTGTGACAGTGGCCCACAAAATGTTGTTGAAGTGTTTGCGATCGCATTCACATTGCGGATGTCGGCTGATTATTTCGGGACACGTGCATTCACGTTCGAGTCCGGATTCGTCCAAAAATTTACAAAACTTACCGCCAAACAGATACATGCCGAGTATGCTGTAGGTTTATACGTATATATATGTTTTATATATGTATATATATCGCTCATATATATATATAGTAATAGGAATTGTGTGTATATATATATAAAGATATTATGTATAGTATATATGTATTTATATATATATATATATATATATTTTAAGTAAGTATGAATACGAGAATATATTATAATAATGATTCTTTTTCGATCTCTCTTATATATAAACATATATAAACTATATTATTTGTGTGTGTGTGTATTTATATAAATGTATGTGTGTCTATATATGTTTAGAGAAAGCTCGGTAAACAAAATTTGGGTCTGATCTATGTTTGGTTTTTTTTTGTTTAAAGCCTCAGTTAAATAGGGTATTTTATTTCTTTATGTACACAGTGTAGATAAAAATCTATTATCTTTTTTATTATTACTAACATAATTATTGTTGTTCTTCATGTTTGTATTTTTCATAAATATATATAAAAAAGTTGAGAGTGAAGCAAAAAAAAAAAAACTGTTTTATTTTACAGAGTTTTCTGGGGAGCCTCGAAATTGTGAACTGACAAAACTCTAGAGTCTAGAGACTGTACGAGTACTGAAAATTGTATGTGATATGTCTGTTTAGTGTGTCTATATGTGATATGGCTGTGTTTTATGTGTGAAAGTTTCAGAGGGTCAGAATTTTGAGTGGTTGATATAGTTTACAGTTAGAGTTAAGAGGATGGAGATTGAAGAGTTTTATTGGTTGTAGTTGTGGTTGTAGTTGGTGGTGAGGATTGGGTTATCGACTACTAAACAACTTAGAGACTAGTATTTAGCATACAACTGTACCATATATACATAGATAAGGAGACATAGAAGTACTTAGAAATAGAATAGTTGTATATACAATAAAACATAATAAAATAGACAAATATATAGACAAATCTGTGTATATGTGTGTGTGTGTGTGTGTGTGCAGATATGTATCGGATTTGAGTGGCAGTGCGAGAGAAAGAAACAACGAGTAAAAGTAGCGAGTAACGAGTAGAGAGAGAGCGAGCGAGAGAAATAAATTGTTAGTACACTTTGTGACTGTATTTTTTATCATTTATCACTTGTCGATAACATGCAAATGCAAAGCGCAAGACAAGTCCAAGAAAAAGTCGCGGTTTTAGTTCAATTCTTCAAACTGGTTAGCTTACCTGTGCAATGTTATGAATACCATACTTATATCTGCCTTTTAAACTAACGCTAATCGCTAATCGATAATCGATAATTAACATGTATAACGATAATGGAACGGCATAGGAGCTGACACTACAAAAAACTGCATGCGAATGCGCGCTGCTTGCTACAAAACTCAACGGAATAAATCGATAACATCGATAACATGCGATTGACACCTTCTCTAGGAACGGCAGGCATTGAAACGAGACATAACGGAATTGGAACACAATGAAAAAGAAAAAAACCACACCGAAGTAATTAATATACACACCACAAATTAGTGCGAGCAAGGTAGCAATCGATAAACCTATCGAAATTTGTCTAACATAAACGATAAACTTAAAAAAGCATAAGAAGCCAAAAGAAAAGTTATCGATTACATAATTAGATAGAGTGCGGTTTGTCCATTTGCAGGCGAAACACAGACAGACGGAGACAAAGACAGACAGAGTAAGGGAGAGTGAGTGAGTGAGAGAGAGTGAGAGAGAGATAGCTAAATAGACACTTTTAGAGTAAGTGGGAACACAAAAGGAGCACAACAATCATAATTCAAAAGTTATCGTTATCGTAATCGTAATTGTAATCATAATTTTTGTTATTGTTATCGTTGCTGCAAGCCTAGCACATTATTGATTGTCCACAAACAAACAAACGAACCAACAAAAAAAATTATCAAATTAAAAATCAATTTAAACAAAATGCTTACATTTCATTATTTTTTCGATATTTTTTTTTTGCAACAATTAGTGTTAGTTATCGATAGCAAATTATGGCATAAGATTAGGTGGTATATATATTTAAGCATATTGTATAGTGTTAATTTTTTTTTGTTGTTGTTAATATTTAAATATATGTATATAGTAAATAGTTTGGTAAATGCTGATAGCAATAGGTCTACCTGAAACACTGTGACGAGCGCCCAAAGCAGGCTGTCGAAATTCTTACGATCGCAAATCTTCTCTCCGTTAATTTTCTCGCAGAATTTACATCCGAACAGATTCATGCCGAGTATACTAAAGTGATGGTATTTGGTATTGTTGATATATAATATGATATACATATATATATTTTTCGATAATATAATATTCTTATAAATTTGTATTATATGTGTATTATTATTAATTTGTTTTTTTTTTTCTTTCGAGTTGTGTGTTTTTTTTTGTTTTTGGGGTATTTTTTTATGTTATGTTTAGCATACAATTTTTTTTTTTTATTTATTTTGATTATAAATTAGTTTTTTTAGTATTAACAATTAATTAGTATAGCAATTGTGTAATTAAAGAGAAAGAGAGAGAAATAGAGAGACAAAAGAGAGAAAGAGAGAGAAAGATAGTTAAGGAAGAAAAAGAGTTGAGAGAGAGAGATAGACAGAGGTAGAGAGAAGGGGAGCATGTGTCTTAAAGTGAGCAACAAGCGAGCGAGAAATTATAAAAAAGGGAAACACAAAGCTCAACATTTGCTTAAACTGAAGAGTTATCGATAACGATAGCTTGAACTGAAGATTTATCGATAGCTGCAATCGGAATCGAATAAGCAATATATAATCGCGAAGCAGAATCGAAATTGATTTCAGATTTGTAATTTTAACTGGAAGCAGAATTGAAATCGAATCGATTTCGTTATCAAAATTTTAGCCTTTTTTTTAAGCTTTTTTTTGGAAATAGGACTTGGTCATCGACAATCGGACTTTAGAATAGCGATAAATTAAGGTAAAGTCGTTAAAAAATGAAAGACAACTAACGTCGCTCAAGAGCTGAAAGAAGTTTTAAAGCTGACGCCTAAAAATGGAGTTGTAGAAAATATTTGGTATTATTCAATTTGATTATTAGAATTCACTTTTTTATGTTTGTTTATTTTTGGTAAGCTTTTAGTTAAGCGTTATATTTAGTTAATGTTGTGTATGTGTATGTGTGTGGGTTTGCGTGTGTGTGTGTGTGTGGGACACTGACTTCAATAAGTATACGCCGTGTGTAGCAGGTGTGGTATTTTTTGTGAATGTAGCGGTTGTTTTTTTTTTTTTAATATTTAATTTGTATACTAACTACACAAACGTTTACGACTTTAGTTCAATAACAGAGCAACTAATCTAACTAAACTGTTTTGTAAATGTATTTTTATAGATTTTTTAAGGTACTTGCTGTTATGGTATTTAGTATTTGTTTTTGGTATTTTTATATTATGGGGTATTTTAATTATTAGTTTTTTTTTTTTTTTTTATGAAATCAAGAGTATAAATCAAATATTTATAGCAAGTATTAGATATATAAATATATAGAGCATGTTGTATTTTATATAAAGGTATAATATATATTATGATATATATGTATATATAAATATATATTGTATATGGTAAGTACGTGTATTTATCAAACTGCAGCGACTGCAACTACACAATAAGCGTACGACTTTTGATTGATTTTATTTTAGTTTTATTTGAATAATTTAATTTTTGGTATTTTTCTAGTGTGCGTGTTGTTAACGTTGTTCTGATTATGGTTCTGATCGATCTGATAGTTCCTAATTTGAGTTCGAAAACTAAAAATATATCGTTTATTTAATATTTCAGTTTTGGTTAATCGGTATTGTAGCAAAGGAAAAAGGTTGGTGTGATCTTTAAGAAATCGTGTATAAGCTTAAATTTTGAACAGTGTTGTTCGTTTGTGTGTGTTGGTAAACGCTATTAAACTAAGACACATATTTAGTTAATTTAATGAAGCTTTTGGCTAACTAATTGTTGTAACTGTTGTAATTGTTGATGTTGCTGTTGCGAATGTTGTCTGTGTGAAATTAAAGTAAACTAAATTAATTGAATTGAAATTAAATTTAGAGTTGTTTTTGATTAGTGAGTGACGAGTAAAATGAGAGATACAATAAACAAACGAATAAAAGAAATTGGCCTTTAAAATGAATTTAAAAATGTTTTTTTTAACGAGTAGCGAGTAACGAGTGACTGGGAAAAATCTAATAAACTAACGAATGAAAGAAATTGGCCTTGAATCTATAATAAATTAAAAAATGTTTTGTAACGAGCGTCGAGGGAACGAATAGCGAGTAACGAGTGACGGGTAAAAAGAAAGATCTAATAAACAAACGAATGAAAGAAATTGGCCTTGTATTGAAAATAAATTTAAAAATGTTTTGTTAAGAGTAGCGAGTAACGAGTGACGGGTAAAGAGGGAGAACTAATCAACAAACGAATGAAAGAAATTCACACTCGGCTTTAAAATATAATTGAGCTTGAATTGAAAATAATTTTAAAGATGTTTTGTAACGAGTGTCGAGGGACGAGTTGCGAGTAACGGGTTAAAAGAAAGATCTAATAAAGAAACGAATGGAAGAAATTGACACTTGGTCTTAAAATATGCAGCGACTTTAAATAGTCGGTGCTCAAATCGATATTGGATTTTGTGTGTGAAAGATAGAGAAACAGAGCGAGAGATTGACAAAGTTGGTAAAAATCACTCAATTAATAATAATAGTGTTTTTTTTCAGTATTTTTGATTGTGTTTAAAGTATTTGAATGCAAAGTGAGCGAGCGAGTTAAAGTGTACGACAACTTACGGCAGTAAGGGATTGTGTTAGATAAAGAGGGAGAGATATGAGCCAGAGAGAATTAGAAAAAAACAGAAGGGCTAAGGGACGAGAGAGTGGAAGAAGAAGAGGAGGTAGACAATAGCAAAATAGCTGAAAGATCAAAGATTTAAATTTGTTCAACTGGACGTACGATTTGATTTGTAAAACTCTAACTACGATTCTGAATTACTATTTAGTACATTTAAGTTAAATTAAAGAGAGAGAGATTAAAAGAGGGAGTTAAGAGAGAGAGAGAGAGAGAGTTACAGAGACAGTTAAGTGAGAAAGTCTTAAGCAATCGTTTATTCAAATGGTACGCAGGATTTTTATTGTGTTAGACCAGAAAAACGAGTACAGTTATTACCAGGGCAATTTTATTACTATTACTAATTTTTTTTCTTGGTTTCTTATTGAGGGACTCTTGGTTGGTTTGGGGCTAGTGTTTAGTGTTGTATAACGCATAAGAAGAGATTAAGTGAGAGAAAAATAGTGGTCGGATAGCATAGATACGGTATTCAAGAGAGAAGGTGAGAAAGAAGGTTAAATATAGAAGTCAGAAGCAGATCTCTGCCTATTGGTATTACCTATTAGCTGGAATGAGTGTTTAGTGTTGTAAAACGTTTGTTAAAATGTTTTAAAGTCACCTGCTTTGTCTCATGTGTTAGTACAGAGAGAAATTAGAAGGAGATCTCCAAATTGAGCTAATGAAACTGACAGGGGCGACTATTTAGTGTTGTAAAACTTAAAAAAAAAAAAACGAAATAAAGAAAACTAAAAGAGAAGGAGAAAGTGTTTTGATGATGTACTATAAATGTTGATAATTGGGGACAAAGAGACAATTTAGATGTAGGAAAAACCTCGGCCAAATGTTTAGTGTTGTAAATCATCTGAATAGTAATCGCAAGAGGGAAAATATTGAAAGTTGCCCTGTTACATTTCATAAATGAGAGCTGAGACAGATCAGACGTAAATATTGAATTTCATAGAGGCTGGGCGAGAACTTAGTGTTGTATAACGATGATGGACAGACGAAAGAGAATCCCTACGCTGTGAAACGCAAAGAGACAGTAGCAATTTCTCATGAAACTGAAACTGAGAGTGAAAAGGAGAAGAATAGAGAAGAAGAAGCACATCTCTATATACACGGGATACTGAACATACGCCCATGTATATCGATATGTGTGTCTGTGTGAGTAGTGTTGTGTAATGGATAAGTAAGCGGGCGATCTGTTTTGTTTTGTAGGTTATGTTTGTTCTTGTTTTTCACCTTCGTTGGGAAATCGTATTTAGAGTAGTGTTTGTTTTTTTTTTTTTTTTTTTTTTTTTTTGTGATTCGCAATTCTATGTATTGATTATAAATAGATATAGTATGTGCTCTAATAGCTATTTTATATACGATTCGTTGCAATTGTATTAACTGAATGGTTTCTCACTATTTGTATTTTTCGTAAGGCGCCTAGGGGTGGGAATTACAAAGGTTTAAAATAATAATATAGATTTATTAAAATTATTGATTTAAATTCAACACATAATAATCGGAAAATCTTATAGTTGACTTGCCAACAAACTATCAGAAAATGGAGTTATATAATAATCTTTTTTGTTAATGACTCAATGAAGCTCAACAAATCTTATTTAACAAGATAATTCCGAAGATACTTCTTTATCGAAATCGGAAAACTATATCCCATAAATTTAGTCATATATTTATAAAATCAAGGGAATTTATTACAAACATAAGAGTGGAAGGAATCTAAATGTTTTAAACAATTTTTCCTTTGTTTCTCTCGCTTTAATTTTTTTTTTTTTTTTTTTTTTTTTTTTAGATGTTTATACTAGTTTAAGGAGCGCTTTCTGAGGCACTTTGCCTCAAGACGATTATAGTTAGTAGACATACACACATACAGTTGCATGTATTAAGTATTAGGTATAATTGTATGTATACATATTTATGTGTGTGTGTGTGTGTGTGAGTGTATATGTTTATTGTTGTTCTTATAGTGGTAGTAGTTATTTGATTGTGAAATGTGAAGTGTGGCCACAGTGGAACTCACCTGAATATGAAAATAAAGAGAACGAGCAGGGAGAAAAAGACGGCCACATTGTCCATAGTGCGCAGCATGACAAATAATTGACGTCTCAGATTTGGCATAAACCGGACGAGCTTCAAAATACGCAGAAGTCGAAAAGTGCGAAGCACGGATAAACCGGAACCTCCACCTCCGGTGCCGTTGCCCGCAAACGTTTGACAGATCTCAATGGCACTAAGAGAAATGGGAACGGAAACGGAAACGGGAATGAAAAAGAAATAGGTAAAAATAAGTAGGGATGATGATGAGTTTTAGGCTGTATTCGCCATTTCTACCTAATGAATTTCGAACAGCGTATTTCAAAAAGCGCATTTTAAGTATTGTATTGCGAAGGTATGTATGTATTAAATACATATGTTTTATTCGTATTTAAAATATCGTTTTTGAAAAATACTACTAGTAATATTGTATTAAACTCATCGTATTTTGAATACCGTATCGTATTTTAAATGCCGTATTTCAAATTTAATATTTCAAATATTATATTTCAAATATCATATTTCAAATACCATACGGTGTTTCGAGTACCGTATTTAGAATATCGTATTTAGAATAGAGCATTTTGAATACTGTATATTAAATATCGTATTTAAAACATTGTATTTAAAATATCGTAATTCTAATATCATGTTTCGAATATCGTGTTTTGAATATCGTACTTCGAATATCACATTTCAAATATCGTAATTTTATGTATTTCGAATAACGTATAAAAAAAATACTACTCGTGGTATCGTATTAAAAATATCGTATTTTGAATACCGTATTTTGACGACCGTCTTTCAAAACATTGTATTTTGAATGCCGTAATTTGAATACCGTATATCGAGTATCGTATTTTAAATACCGTATTTCAAATAACATATTTCAAATATCATATTTCAAATACCATACCGTGTTTCGAATAACGTATTTAGAATACCTTATTTTGAATACTGTATATTAAAAATCGTATTTAAAACATCGTATTTAAAATATCGTAATTTTAATATCATGTGTCGAATATCGCGTTTCGAATATCGTACTTCGAATATCGCATTTAAAACATCGAATTTCTTACATCATATACACTTTATGCTGACACAAATAACAAATTTTTGTTGTTATAATTGAAGAAATAGCACATTTTGTGGCAGTTGACAAATGTTGACTGTGGGAGAAGTGAGATTACCTGAGTATGACAATAATGCCGTCGAAGACATTGAAGCCGTTGGCGATGTACCGAAAGGGACCCTCGGCCACCACCTTGAGCAGCATTTCGACGGCAAAGATGCCGGAGAAGACAACGTTGCTGGTCTCCACGATGGCGGTGAGTTCCTCGGGCTGGTTGTGGTACTCGATGCCCATGGACAGCGTGTTGATCAGAATGGCCAGGAGGATGCCCTGCTGGAAGTACTTGTGCTCCACCAGCCGCTTGATGTACCGTCGAATCCAGCTGCAGACGCGCATCAGGCACCGATAGACGGCGACGAGGAGACGCAGGGCCGCCGACCGCGGACGCTGCCGGTCGTCGAGGGGCGAGAGGGCGTTCTGGTAGAGATCGTAGCAGCAGGCATAGTCCTCCATGTAGTTGCCGGTGGGGGCGTGTCCGGTTCGAGTGTTGCGGTGTCCGTTGTTGTTGCGTTGACTGTGCGTGTTGTTGTTGTTGATGTTGTGATGATGATGATGATGTTGATGCTGATGTTGCTGCTGATGTTGCTGATGTTGCTGCTGCTGATGATGATGATCTTTGCGAGCGCGTTGCAAGTGTTGCTGCTGCTGTGCCTCGCCATGTGGCAGTGGCAAGGACATGGGAATCGGATGTGGCACCGCCGCCGACACAGCCGATAATTCCAAATTCATATTTGCAGGAGGAGCAGCAGAAGCAGCTGCTGTTGTCGCTGTTGCAGCAGCAACTGTTGCATCCACATCGACTGTTGTGGCACGCTTCAACGCCTCCGAGGTGTGGGGATCGCAGCGGGCGAGCGACGAGTAAAAGGACTCGAGCGTACTTTGACCCGTCGGCAGGGCCGCTGAAAAGGCCACAGAGAATGCTAAGAGCTCTTGACAAGTCATCGCGTCGTGTATACCCAATTCAGAGCAATCAGCATACGGATTGGCAATCGTGCCAATCGTCTGCGGTAGATTCACCTGCGATAACCAAACGAAACCAAACGAATTAAATCAATTAAGCATTGCATCAGTCTGTTAATTCATCCATCAATCGATAACAATTAAGAGTGCTCGATTCGAGTACACTCGACTGCCAAATACCCTGCGCCCTGCGACCTTCATATATGTGTGTAACACGAGTGGGGATTTCGATATGGGCTAGTCAAAACAATTTTACACCAAGGACCAAAGCTTAAAGTTTCCAAAAAACTAAATATTTTGTAATAATAGTTTTTTTTTTTTTTTTTTCAATAATAAGCTTTAAATAACAAAAAAAAAAAAATGGTTTTATGGTGGTTTGGTTATTCAATTAATTCCATTTTTTTTGCCTCCTGCATTGAATAATTCTTGTGAAAAACATTCGTCTGAGTTTTTATTGCTTAGCTCGTCTTAAACATTGTTTAATTTTCTTGTATTTTAGATAAGATTATATAAGATATTGAAAGAATATTAAATATATATTAATAATTTGAAGTATAAATAAGCGTAAAAAAGTGAAACGTTCGCAACAGACAAAAATCACAATTTTTATTTAACGAGACTTCTAATATTTATTTTTGATGCTGGATTCATATATTGAACTTCATTTTTTTGTATTTGGATATTTTTTGATTACTATGCAAAATTTGGGGAAAAAGTGTGAGAAAACACGTTAACCACAAATCGACTTTCTTTTTTTTATTTTGTAAAGTTCGCCACGGAACTTTCAGATATTTTCAAAAGCAGTAATGCTTTTATCTTAAAACAGTTTTAAAAGTACTCCCAAAGATTTAAATTTTGCAAAAATATGTCATTAAAATTTACGGAACTGAATGTTAGCTGTATAAGTTTAAATATGGAAATTTGAGTGCACATGTAACGTTCGCAACGCTTTATGAGCCGATATTAATTAAACATAATTATCGT
Organism: Drosophila quinaria; assembly: GCA_035047525.1. Taxonomy (NCBI): domain Eukaryota; kingdom Metazoa; phylum Arthropoda; class Insecta; order Diptera; family Drosophilidae; genus Drosophila; species Drosophila quinaria. The sequence goes on from JAWNPO010000455.1 coordinate 35,678,082, forward strand.
TTAGTGGAAGTAAGTAAATATCATGCGCCGTAAATATCATGACACACTCTGTTAACGAATATAACATACTCTGTTAAAATTTGGTTTAAATTGGCTCTCTTATATTTTTTTCAGTGAAATCAAATTTTTCAGACTTTTTTTTACCATTAATTAGTTTTAAGCTATAAATAATATTGCTGTTTTAAAGAACTATCTGTCACAGTCGATTAAGGTCGACTGCAGTCGAGTTGTTACTAACAGTTGCATACATTCCCAACAAACTTATATACCTTTTTTTAAAATCAATCCGATTGTCCTCTGTTATTCGTACTCGTACCCGCACTCGTACAGTGAACTCACCTGCCAAATGCTGCCATCTCCGGCTTGTGTCATCTTCTCCGTCGAGTGAATGTTGTGAATGTTGCTCTTCTCCAAATTGTTGCCACTTCCGACTCCGCCTGCCCCGTTTGTTGTTATCGCTGCCACAGTTGTTGCAGCTGCGGCTGCTGCCGTTGTTGCTGATGCTGTTGTCGCTGCAGCAGTGGCAACTGTTGCTGTTGTCGTTGTCGTCGGGTCGCCATTCAACGCCGGCGGCGTGTGCAACAACACGTACTCATTGAACATCACCGAGGGACGTCGACTGGCCGAGGTGGGGGGACTGAGGAAGCCCGAGGTGCAGGGATGACTCTAAAGGGAATCGATTCAGGATAAAATTGAATTAGTTGAGGCATTTTTGATATTTGATATTGATCAGAGAAAGAACGAGAACGAGAAAGATAATCAACTCGAGATTGGGTCTATTTACAGTGGGGACACTAGCTATAACACACGGTAAATCTGCTTAACATACGATCTTAATATAAGTAAATACTATATATGAATAAATATTATTTAAATGTAAAATATATGTTATTGAACAGAAAATAATGGCGTTTAAACACAATAACAGCAACAACACACAGAGAGCTTGATCAGCTTTTCAGATATTTTTTCACTTTTGCAACTTAGAATTCTCAACTGGTGTGTTGTTGTTTGCTGGTATAGTGTCAAATGGAGCTTACTAAACTCACCTATTAATCAAAATATTATACAATGGGAGCTGTTCTTTATAATCTACATATAAAGTATATACTATCAAAGATATATATATTTTTAAATGTGTAATAAATAACCATAAATTTTATGTCAAAACATCTTTTCAATTGTTATCAATTACCCTTACTTTGAGAAAGTGGTTCTGAAAGTTTCTCAACTCAGGAAAACTATAAAAAACTCTTTAACCTTTAAAAATTATTGAAATTTGCGGGTGGTTGAAACATTTAATTTTTAGAATACTTTCAGCAGAAATGTAGAGAAGATGCATTTTCGACAGAACTCTTTGATATTTTTAAAAATATTTCGCACTGTATTCTTTAAATTCTTTTACCATATATTGTTTTTTCCAGGCTTTTTTTCTATCAGACTTTTCTAACATATAAAATAATTATAATGTTTCAATTTTTTCACTGTATCTTTTTTTTGTATCTTTCTTTAACTCTCTTACTAATTTTTTTACCGAGACAGCATTTGTTTTTCATATATATATTCCAATCTGTACCTTCTATTTCCGTGGTTTATCTCTCATTAACTAAGTATCTTTCTTTCTTTGACTCTCTGGCTTTCTCTGAATAATTTCTTTTAATAGTTCCCATCCATTCTCAAATTTGTACACTAATAAAGCTATACATTCTCAAATATTGCACACTCCATCTTTTTAATTATCCGTTTCTTTACCAAGCAAATATATTGTAGTTTAATTATTTACATATCGAATGAAATTAAACAAATATTGAATTATTTAATTGACATTTCAACAATGGGCAATTATAACAATACTGTAAAGGCAACAGGGGAACATTTTTGTACATTATAATTTCGCTTGCGCTTTTGTGTTTGCTTTTGTTAATTTCATTTTCAATTGTCTCAATTGTCTTTAATCGACTTATTGTTGCATTGTTACCAGTATTATGATTTATTTTATTGTTTTTTAAACAGGTACAAATAGAATTTTTAATGCCCGCGCAGAAAATGCAGATAATTATTTTAAGCATTTAATCAGTGAAATGTTAAAAAACTCTTATTTCCTTTTTCATTGTAAACTTTATTAAATAAGATTCCAAATTTCTGCTGGGGCTTCTTCGATAATCCGAAGCTCTCTTTCGATTAATACACTCCGATTTTTAGCATATTCTTTAAGGATTTGAGATATTGTGAATTTTTATAGAATTTTTATTGCAATACCTTGCCTAAATTTCCCAACTGCAGCTACAAGAAGTGCAACGTTTATGACAAATATGAAAGATCATTATTATTATAGCGTTATTGCAAAGTTTAGTTTTAGTATAGTTGGAGTTAGTTTTATCGATTAATTGTTATCGTTTGTTGTCTGTATGTGGTAAAGATTTGAATTTCCGTTTGTTGTTTGGAGAAACGAATTAGTTTGGATTAGTTCAGTTTGTATCGTATAAATAGTGGAAATTAAATTTATATTTTACTTTATGTTGTTGTTTGTATTGTTTTTGTTGAGAATTATTCGCATATCTTATACGGAATGTCGTATTTATTTGTTGTATTTTTACGATATTCAAAGTATGTTGTGAATTGTTACGGTATAAATAAGTTCTTGAATTTAAAAACTGTTGAAAGAACTATATTTTGCTTTTTTTTTCAATTAAGTCAATCAAATGTCTTGTTAAGAATATCGAATTAAAAATTGTCATGGACTAAGGTCATGAATTTGGTGCAACGTAAATATTATATATAATATTTTAGAGTCTATGATCACATACGATATATTTACTTTGTTTGATTATTGTTTGATATTTGTTCAATATCGTATTTTCATATCGTATTTTGAATATCGTACCAAAATTTTTAAACTGACAACTTATGGCACGAATTTGGTCCGTTGTGAGAATGTCGTTTGTCAAACGGTATATCATAAATTATGTATATATGTCATGATCGTATAAGATTTAAATAACCTGTGGAGTTCAAAATTTGTTGGATGAACTAACATTATATTTTGAATATCGTAAGTCGAATATCGTAAAAATGAATATCTTAAGTCGAATATCGTGAGTCGAGGGTAGTTTTTGTTGTTTGTCGAATATCGTATTTGTTATATCGTATATGGTATATTGAGTTATGTGCACGGTAAATTTATTATTCTGATTGTTTTGAAGATTAAATTTCTTATTTATCGAATGCTGTGGCCTATGAGTTTTAGATTGGACAGTTTGAAAGGTTTCGAATCTGTTGTATATCGAATATCGAATATCGTATATCTGAACTGGAGAGTTTGGCATTGTTTTCTGTGTTGTGTTGTGACTGTTTTCAGCTACTGATACTTACAATCAATTGCTCCGAGTCGATGACTTGTTGTGGCAACTTGAGCAGAATGGTCTTCTGCTCGCCACCTTGCCCCACTGTGCCGCCGTGGCCCACTGTGCTGGGCTTCTTCAGCGATGAGCCACGAACTCTGGCCACGCCCGAATTGGAGTTGCTGCCCTCGCCCAGCGATTGCTCCGTGTTGTCCGACGACGACAGTTGTCCCTGTCCACCACCAACAGCAACACCAGCAACAGTTGCTGCTGTCGATTGCTGTTGTTGTTGGTGTTGTTGTTGGTGGTGATGTGACATTGTGACACTCGCTGTGCTGCCGTTGATGCCATTGACAAGGGCAACAGTTGTGCTGTGATTTTGGCTGTGATTGTTGCCGTTGTTGCTGTTGTTGTTGTTGCTGTTATTGTTGTTGTTGTTGTTAATGTTGGAGTTGAGCGGCACCATAACGGTAATCATCTGATCCTGTATGCTGGACGGCTTCCGATTACTACTGTACTTGGGACAATTCGGATGGTGGCACTTAATTCGCGACGGCGAAAATGTCAAATTATCCGCATTGGGCAGCAAACCTTCTCGACGTTGTTGTCGTTGATACCTTCGCGAATCAGGTGGAGAAGGAGAAGCAGAAACGGAAACGGAAACAGAAGAAGATGGAAACGGAGACGGAGATGGCAGCAACAAACACAGGGAGAAGGGACAAAAATAATATTTGATTAGTTTGTTGTTTTTGACAGTGCAATACACACACACACACACACACACTTATTTATACTTATATAATATATTCATGTAAACATTGTATTATCTGTTTGGGGGTGGGGCTGATACGTGCACTGTGTGCACTATGGGATAAAAGCCCTTCTATTTTGGCATAAACTCTCAATATTTATTTATTATATTTTTTTAAGTCAGATATTTATTTATTTAATTTTCATTTTTTATTAATTTTAAAAATTAAAATAATCAGGGATTAAAACCATAACCGAAACCGTAACTGTAACCTTTAACCGGTAAAAACCGATTGAAATTTAAAACCTTATTTGAAATCCTAACCGAAAAAAAAATTTTTTCATTTGACCGAAACCTTTAAACAGAAACTCTGTAAACCGAAATAACCGTTTCATTTATAAGGGTTAATTAAAAAAAAAATAAATAAAAATTTAAAAAGCAAGTTAAAAATAATTTAAAACGAACAATTTTGAGCTGTTTCGTTTTTTTCCGACTCATAAGTCTTGTTTGCGATCTCTGATATTTTTTTTAATAGTTTTGAATTTTATTTTTGATTTTCTTTATTATTTTTAATATGTTAATTTTGATTTTAATTTTCTTAGGTTTAATTTTGAACTTTTATTTGTGATATTCAAATTTGAAAGACTGAATAAATATAATAATAGATCAAAATTAAAAATTAAAATTATAATAACCTCTTTCTCATTTAATTGAACGCAGCTTTGAACTGAAAGCTCAAGTTCAGGGTGTATATAAATCGGTTATCGAATTGAACCTACGTCCTGCACTTTTTTTTTTTTTAAATGTTTTTACAACTTCTTTGCATCTTTGCTAATTAGCCAAAATTTTTATTTACTATTCATTTTTTAATCAGCACTGACTTTGGTCAGATTTTTAAGCATTTAATCAAGTTTAAAGTATTAAATTTAGTGGCACAAAATTAAAAAACAATTTTTTTTATTCCATATTAATTATTCAGGTTTGGAAAATTTTAAAAAAAGTTTATATGATGAACGACATTTAAATGGACTTTATGCCGAAATTAAGGCGCTTTATTATGTGATTACTGTCTGTTGTGCGTGTGTGCGTGTGTGCTTGTGTGTGTGTGTGTGTGTGTGTGTGTGCTTGTGTATGTGTGTGTGTGTGCTTAACAATTAGACAACAATTACATAATTCAATCAAATGAACAACGCAAATAAGCCAAAAACAACGACAACAACCACACACTGAACGAAACGAGCCTCACGAAACCAAAACAAGATGAAATACAAATACAAATTAAAATAATTAACACATTTCTCCGCATTTCGAAGGAGCGAGAAAGGAGGAGCAGTGGAACAGGGGAAGAGGAGGGAGAAAGGTACATGACAAGTATAATAAGCACTGAGCTACAAATATTAATTATGCATTTCTCTGTGTTGTATAGTAATTGAGCTGAGGCTCATTCCAGATCAGACAGGCTTTAAAATTTGCCGACAAACGCTAATGACACTAGCTTAAAGTGACATTTAAACATGGGATTCGAGGAATCAACGAAAATTCCAACAAAGTTCAGTTTTAAGCTGCTTCCGTAAATAGTGTTGTGACAATTGAAACATTGCACAACACTGGCTTAATACAAGTAAAAGCTGATGTGCTTTTAATGAGCTTTCTCATTTGCTGTGTAAGTAATTATTATTTCATATTTTAATAATTAATTCATTAGTCAACGAAAAGTTTTACTCCTTTCAACTGAAAGAATGATATCGCCTCATTACAGTTGTCGACGTGAAAAGAGCAAACCATTTGTTGCAGTGTACGATAAAAGTCTAGCGCTGTTCGGTCGCCTCTCTCAGTGAACGCAGCTCAACGACTGATATTAGAGAGCAGCAGCCGATCAGATAGTTAGTGAGAGAACAAACAGCCGAACACACGCATCGTGAGAACAGAAGCCGACGAGCGTGCTATTTATAGAACACACGTATTCGCACTCTTACTTTTTTCTTCATAAAACGTTAAGATTTTTGGTCTTGAGTATTCAAAACATTTTGGTCCATAAATAAGAACATATAATCTTAAAAAAATAATAAGTTTTATTCTTATACTAAGATTTGTGGTCTTGAAAATATAAGAATATATGATCTTAAAAATTGGAACTTGGTCTTATTTGAAATGTTCTTAGAATCAAGATGTGTTTTCTTACTTGAAGATTTTCATGTTCTCGATGCATATTTTAAAGGTCTTTGTTCTGAGACCAAAACCTTGATTTTAGATCCTTTATTTTTATCGAGTTAATATGAGTAGCTATCCTATAAAATCATAAATCTTTAGTTAAAAGTTGAACTAAAGCTTTTTAAAAGCTTTAAGCTTGCTGAATTGCTAGATTGTCTATCAACTTAACACTGAAAGCTGTTTAGTTATCGAATGAAAAAGCTTTAAAAGCACATAAAAATGCTTTCAGCGTATTTACAAAGCACATAGAAATTTTCTCTTGAATTCTGAATTGATGAAATATAATAAATATAAGCCCATTAAAAGCTAAACAGATAATTAATTAACATATTTTAAAAGCTTTGTTTTCTTTCTAATTAGATTATAACAAATATACAATTTTAAACAGTTAATTATTATATTATTTATATTCAGTAAATTTTATTGAAAGCACATTAAAGCTTTAAAAATAATACGGCTGAACATTAAACATATTCTGTTTGATTCTTATGCTCAAATGCCACTTGCGAGTAGTCTTTGATTTTTCACTCCCAAAGATTTTCATGCTGAACAATTCTCAACAATTTAAGCTAGTCTTGAATTTATAACAAACTCTCTGGAAATCTTAATAAATATACTATCCTAGCGAGTCAATAACTGAAGTATTTCCAACTATTCTACACTCCTGTTGCCTGTTTACAATTGCATTCGAATTCGCATTCATATTCACATCGATATTCATGTCTAAAACAACTAGAACTAAGCTATATGTAGTATTTTCCGTGTTTTATGTATTGTTATTGTATATTTTATTTAAACAACAACAACAACACGCAATACACGACCAGATGCAAGTGCAAATAATTGAAAAGCAAAAGCCATAAAAAATGCAAACCCAAAAGTTGACAACTGTAAACGAAAAACTAAACCAGAAAATAGAAAAAAACGAACAAAAAAAAAGGAAAAACAAATAAAACACGAGCGCGGAACGTGAGAAGCGAACGCATGTTAAATGCATTTTTAATAAATCAAACGGTCAAATAAAGAGTTAAGCTCTTAACCGGTTAGAGGAATCGTTACAGAAGACAATGGGAAGGGGCCAGTTGGGGGAAAGCTTCTGGACAGGATGAGATCTAAATAGTCTTTTAATGTGGCAGGATTGAAGTGGCAACTTAAGGGGGTGTTGCTGGTTGGAAGACAGTTTTTGGACCCTTTTTAAAAAAAATCTGATTTGAAAACGGAAATTGTTATTTAAATTCTGTTACTTTTATTGTATAAAGAACATATTGAATTAAATAAATAAACTAGTTTTTTCTTTGCACGAGGGCTGTTCAAAAAGTTGTCGGCCCTCAAAGTTGAACGTCAAAAAAAAAGATATGCTGCTGGCGGCACGGATAACTCCACTTCGGATCATCAGAAATGGAAAAAGCAAACTACTTTAGATTCAGTATAGATGTAATTCAAGCCCCTACCTCAATCATAATTTTGCGATTTTTTTTACAAAATGGCGGCCATTGAAAAATGAAAAATCGATTTTTGCCAATTTTTTTTTTAGTTAAGTGTAAAAAAACAACATTTAGAAAATTTTTTAAAATTATGATTGAGGTAGGGGACATAATGGTAACCAATTTTTCATCGATTGCACTTTGTTTCATCAAAATCGGTTAAGAACTACGGGCCCCTTTAGGACGATATTATCAAATATCCAACCTATAAAAATATGCCAAAAAAAAATCGAAAAAACTTTTTGCCAACCAGCAATACTCCTTTAAGCCAAATCGAGTATATTTTGAATTTAAAATCATTTGATAAATTTGTGTTTAATCTAGACAACCTTATAATCTTCACATCATTTTGTTAACTGATGTTTTATAGCTTTAGCATCATTAAGAAGCATAAGAAATGGAATTTGTGTAGTTGAGTGGAAGAACCTTCAAGCAAAAGACTTAAAACTAATTTGAGAGAATAAAGAATTTTTAAAAAACCAACGAGATTGACAGAGGAATTGGGTTTTGTGATCCATATAAGTTCATCTGGACAGTTGACTTTTTAAACAATTGTTGGATAGAAAAACTGTGCATCTTTACTTGATATAAAGCTTGAACTTGAAGGAAATTATTTTCAAGATTTTCACACAAAGATTTTTCATTCCAAAGCACAACAAAAAAAAGTCTTTAAAAATGAATCCTAGCTAATTTCTTTCTAAAGATTCAGAAATAGAATGATACTGTAGATAAACAATGTCCAGGTTCTGAAACAATTTCACAAATATCAGAATTGATGAACGAGCTTCGGATAAACTTTGAGAATATTGTATTAAAAGACTTTGCAAAATTCACTAAGCATAAAATCATGGATTAATAGTGAAATTCCTCATAACATCTGCCCGCTGTCAGAAAAATAGATGAAGGCATTTTAAGCCCAAGTAAATCCGTTGAGAGAACTTCAAATTGCTAAGAGTGCAAACACTTTTTAATAAACACTTGGCCAGCTTTCAAGTGCCGTAAAGTGAAAAAAGCGGCTGAAAACTTCAGAAACGTCACTTTGAATAATAAATGTGAGGAGAAAACAAATTTGTTTGCGTCAAAGGTGCAAAGTTCTTAATTAATCAAGACTTAAGTAAGGCAACAACAAAGCTAAAGTTTCCTGTTGTTTTCTTGCTAATAAAGTCGGAATCGATTAGAGTTTATTTTAGAGGCAATTTGGAGTAAGAAGTTGAGTTTAGTGCGTGGGATTAGTTCATAAATTTAGATGTGTTGTGTAAAAGTCAAAAAAGCTGACGACCTGCTGTGGCATGCCCCATTTTGTGGCAGTAGTTGTTAGATGTTAAGAGCGTAAGCAATTGTATAACGAGTACGAGGTACTTGAGTCTTAAGTACTTAATGTACATTTTCAATGGCAGGGAAATATTCTGTACATTGTGAGGGACGAAAACGAGACGAGACGAGACGAGACGAGACGAGACGAGACGAGACGAGATGGGGAAAACAAGGAGAAACAAGTAAACGGAAAACGTAATTGAATGAAATAAAAAAGGACAAGCAGCATACTTATATAATCTGTACTTCTTTAACATTCGTCTCTTGAAGCGTCGCCAGAGATGGGCGATATATTTGACAATCTCCGCGTAGCACGTCGCCGGCTCCGAGTTGTTCGTGCTGCTCGCCAGCGTCGAGGTCGACGTGTATCTCGCTCTCTCCTGCCGCATCCGCTCCATCTCCCGCTTCTTGGTCTCCGAGAACTGGGTGGCAATGACGACCAGGCACAGGTTGATCATGAAGAACGACCCAATCTGCAAGCAAATTCAACAGACAATACGATTATAAACAAAATGCACTTTAGCACCCTTTTCTGCTGTCATCAAAATAATTAGTTTCAATTTTAAAAAAATTTGTATATTTTATTAAACAAGTTTTCTGCTACCTTAGTGGCAACTTAATTGACATAAATAATTAACTTTTCCTCAAATCATTATAATATATTGTCCAGCATATTACATTACGCTCCTATTTTTCAATGATAATCAAATATTTTTTAATTAAGAGTGAGAGAAAAACTATAGCATACTTTTCTGCTGATATGAAAATAATTAGTTCACTCGGCATTTAAAAATATGCTTCTTGTTGTTAGAATATATAAAAATTTAATAAAAATTACCATTGAAAAAAAAAAAAATAAATAAATATGTAATTATCATATTCCCAAACAATTGCTAAATAGTCACCAGCTTATTACATAGAACATTTTTATGTACTTTGGAAATTACGGAAAAAAGTTTCTTTTTTTTGTAAATTACTTCATTTTTTTTCGATTAACGGGGAAATAATTCATTTTATAAGATGCCAAAGTGAGAGAGCAAAAAACTATGCCACACTTTTTAGCTGCAGATCCGACTTTAAGATACCATAAATCAATAATCTTGTACACAAGCACACACTTTCATTTCACCGCATTATAAATTCATTTTATAGAAACTATTTTTGTACCTTGCTAAAGTTTGCCATATACAACGATAAAATAAGGTAGAATTTTAATGAGTGTACTCAACTTGAGGAGTAATTTAATATTAATATAAGGGAAATATTTATTATTGTTCATTTATAATTTTTTTGTTTAAAATAAAATATACAAATACTTATGAAAAAAAATTATTTACTGGATATTATGCAAAATATTTTCGATATCTTTTTGAGTCTTTTGTGCAATGAAGGTGACATTTTTGAAACTGACAGGTATGCTAATCCTTTTTATATCAACCTCAGTTTAAGGATATTTCCTTAAATTTTCACATGTTACTCATTTTAAAATAGTATCTTTTAGGATACTTGTTACTGGAAATAACTTTTTTATTAAATATTCGTATAATCAAAACTTAATTTCATTAGCTCGATAATTGTTTTATTGTAATTAAAAGCCATTGATTATTCAGTTGATGCAAAAGGAGTAGAATCTTTGATCTTTGACTTAAAAATAATTATTACTGCTAATGAAGTTATGTTTTAATTTTAAAATACATTTTGCAATCAAGTAAATAGATAATTGCTATTTTTTTTAAATACGTGATCAAAAGGGAATGCGATAAAAGAAATACTTGATTTTCAGAAATCTACATAGCAAGTTTAGTGTGTCTAGCTCTCAGAGATCTATGTAGTTGTTTATTAAATATACTTTAAGTGGTCTCTCATGTCTTGTACTGTTAAAAGTACTGAGTTAAAAGTTTTCGCATTGCAGCTGCAAAAGTTGCGTTTGCAATTGGCGTTAACGCTGGCAAAATGACAAGTTGAGTTGCAACAGGCAACAGGCAACAGGATTCAGCAGGAGGCAACAAAATTCAACTGAAGGCAACTGGCAACAATCTTGAATTAGTCCAAGTCTCAGCTTGTGGCTGAGTTAAACAAACTTTCTTCGATTTGTTGTCATTGCATTCAATGGTTTCTGCTGCAAATTAGCTCACTCAGCATCTATCTCTTTCACTCACTATTTCCCTCTCACTCTCACTCTCGCTCTTTCTGTCTGTTTGCTGTTGCATTTTAATAGCCTGCTGGCAAAACAAATTTACCAACTTTAAATTGAAAACATATTTTATCAAAACAAATGCGAAAATATTTCTAATTTCGCATACTACCAAAAACATAAATATGCAATTTCCTTAGCTAAATTTCAATAGCTATAGAGCACATACATTTACAGGAGGGTGTATTAAAAGAGGGAGAGAGGTAGAGTGAAAAGAAAGAGAAGAGCAGACTGTAAGCAATTTGCATATCAAAAGTTGTTCTAACTCTCGATGTTGTTGGGAAATAGCCAAAATCATTTTGCACATCAAATGAGCAGCAGCAAGAGTAAGAGAGACAAAGACAGAGAAAGAGGGAGAGAGTAGGAGAAAGTGAGTGAGAGAAAGAGAAAACAACAGTTGAGTCTCAACTTCAAACATAAATTGGGAAACTGTAGACACATAGACAAATGGATTTGTGTTTTTCAGATACACCGATAAAACAGTTTGCTTACTTAAATTTGAAATGACTAATTTAATTAATTTATTTTTTCTAATAAAACAACTTGTTAAAAAAAAAGAACAAATAAACCCACATATTGTCGTATAACAATTTATTATATTTCTATTTAGTTGTAAAATATTTTTAACTTTGCTTCTTTTTAAAGAGAAATAAGTTCACTTTTCAATACAATTTTCCTTTGGGCTAATATAAAATTTATGAAAATTTTCGATTACTTAAATCTCAAATAATTTAATAATTTTTTTTAACGATAAAAAAATATGTTTTTTTTTAATTTTTTAATATTATTTGCAGAGTAATTAATTTACTTTTTAGTATAATCTTCTTAAAGATAATGTAAAATTAAAAAGAAAGAACTTCTGTTACTAAACATCAAAATAATTTAATTAGCTTATTAGAATTAGCTTGATTAATTTATTTTAATTAATTAATTATGTTTTATTATAAGATGACATCCAAAGAAATATAAAATAAATTCGAAAAACGACTGTTGACTAACATTCAATAAAAAATAATTGGATTTTCATTTCTAAAATATTTTTAACCGCACTTTTTTAAAGAGAAATAAATTTATTTTTCAATTTAATTTTTTTTTTTGATTGTTAACATTGTCTAGCGGTTTTTAAAAGTTTTTTATTTAAAACCAAATTAAGTTAATTGTTAAATTAAAAGTTTAAATGAATAACTTGAAAATTGACAAATAAATTAATCACAATGTAAAAAAAAATTTTTTTGTAGATAAACTCTTCATTTGAGTATAATCTAACTCTTTTTTGAGTAATTTGAAGTAAAAATTTATTTAAATACAAAATAAAAAAACGAAATTGCGTAAAATTTTTAATGTTTTTTATTGAATTTTCTTTTTATTTTATTATTTTTATTAAATTTTTAATTCACACCATTTTGACAACGTACTGAGCAAATATCTGAAAATAGCTTAGTTAAAGTATTTCACTTCAAAAGTGCTCCACAACTTTATCAGTGTGAACGTATTTTATAAAACTCAACAACAAGATCATTAATTCATGAAAGAAAAAGTGAAGATTCCAGGCAAGGTCTTGTCAAGGACTTATCAGGCGACCCTCGTAGTGAATCAGTGTCTCTGTCTCTGTCTCTATCTCTGCTTGCGTGTAAGCCTCTTAATTAGTCCAAGGACAGCATCTTGGACCTCGGGAGTGCCCAGAGAGCCAAGAGAACGTCGAGAACACACAGCGCCGAGTCCAGTTGAGTCTGAGTTGAGATTGCAACATGTTGCATGGTCAGCTTCAGTTTCAGTTTCAGTTCAGTCCATTTCAGACTCAGTCAGTCAACATGCCATTTTTCAATGGACAAACTTTTGTGGTCGAGTCAGTTGTGTGTGATTACAGTTGGAAAAGTAATTTACTTATTTACATTGGCAAATTGCTGCTGCTGCTCGATGCAACCTCTTAAGTAAATAACACAAACAAAGACTGAGTAAAATGGTCCTGGGGAATTTGTTTGCCATAGGTTTAAGACAAGAATTTAAATACTCTCTTAATCAAATTTTGTTATAATACTTAATAATAGTGATTACAATATTTAATAAGCGAAAATTTAAAACATGGAGGTGTTTTACAGCTATAATCAGTGTGAAAAAAATATGGCAAATATTTTGCTCAGTTTTTTTTTGATTATTTATTTTTATTCTTAATGTTGTGTGCATCATTAATTATTAGTTCAACATCTCCTCAAATAGGCTTTACTAAAAACTGATAAATAATATTTTTAAATAATCAAAAGAAAATTAGTCAGCGGATAGATGTAAGGCATACATAACGTATACATAATAAACTCTTCAAAATGAGAAAAAATAATGCTGTAGAAAATTAGCATGGTAAGAAAATCGGGAAGTATACAATATGTTATAAATAATTTGATTAATTTTTTATAGTATCGATTGCGATGCTAATTAAACATTTATATCTTTTCAGTTTTGAACTATATTTTTAATAGAATATAAAATAATAAATGCATAATCCTATTTTATTATTATTAAACTTTCTTCACTTTCCATAGACTGTTTTTAGTCGGGGTTAAATAAATAAAAAAGTTATATTGTACACATGAATGATAGCTCAGTTTAAAATTAAAGGCACACTTTTTATAAAATTTAATACATTTACCATATTATGGAAACCATATCGATAAATTTAATTTAATTTCATTAAACTTTGATGTTTGAGTTTCGAGTTAAATTTTTAACATAATATTTAACTTATGCTTTTTAATTATTATTAAATATTTTGTTTTTTCAATAGTATTGATATTGATAATATTAATTTTATTTTAATTAACTTTTTAATCTTTTCAGTTGCAATAAATTTTTTAAAATTTTTAAATTTAAAATTAAATGTTTCACATGCCTTTTTTGAAGAATTGTTTAATTTTTGTAAGCCATTTTCTTGCCTCTCCGTGGCTAAATGAATAAATATGTAAATAAAGTACATAAATAAAAATATAGTTCAAAAAAAAATTTTAAAACTTGATTAAGTTGCCCCAAAGGTAACAGAAAGCCTCTTTAATAAAACTTATAAATTTTTTTCCAAAAAAAAAAAAAAAAAAAAAAAATAGTTTATGTTAACGCAATATCAGTCTAACTCTGACTGTAGAGCAGTCCGATAAACCACAGCAATTTCCATGGAATGCCCAATTGAGCTAACAACAAATCGACATGCATATATTCAAAAGATGTGTGTTTCTGGTTTCTTGTGGATTTGCGCACTCACCACAATCAGCAGGACAAAGTAGATCCAGTCCCAGAAGCTGTGCGCGTCCTGCACGTAATACATAATGTCCGTCCAGCCCTCCAGCGAGATGACCTGCGAGAGTGAGACAGAGACAAAAGAAAGCGTATGAGAAGGCAATCAAAATCATTTTTAGATGCGTAATTAGCGGCGAATGAGGCTTAAAGTTCAACAACAATATGTATTTTGGACCACGTCACGTATGCGTAATATTTCGCTTTGTATGACTTTGTTGGCTGTCCGTCAGTCCGTCCGTCTGTCTGTCTGTCTGTGCCGCAGCTGGTTTAATGCGTATTTGATTTGTGTTTAATTGCGCAGCCTTTGACCTGCCACGCCCCCTTTGTTGAGAGGCGGACATAAATGGACATATCAAAATCAGAAATCAAAGACGACCACAAAATGCTGAGAGACACCAGAGAACAAGTGAGAGAGACAGTAAAAGACAGTGCCAGAGAGAGAGAGAGACAGAGAGAGAGAGAGAAAGAGAGAGAGAGAGGGAGAGTGTAAGTTGCGTGTGTGCGTGAAAGAGATAGAGCGAGCATTGAACATTGATACTCATATGTATTTAAATCGCAATTTGTGTCTCTATTTCTGTATCTGTAATTAAGCAACGATTGCATCTGTATCTATTACTCTGTATCTCTATCTTCGTGTAGTTCGAAATATACATACATACATATTTTAAGCTGTAGGTGAATTAATTACAGCATCTGTATTTAAATCAAAATTCATATCTTTTATTGTACATTCACTGCATCTGTTTCCTTTAGCTTCTAAAATCAAATTGAGTTGTATCAGATACAGATACAACTCTGTATTTTCACCAATTTATAACTCCATCTGTATCTGAAACTCTGTCTGGCTTTACTGCTCCACAAGTCTATCTACAAATTTATCCCCATCTTCTAAATTTTAAAATGCATTTATTAAATAAAATATATGCCCATTAATATTTAATATCCATGCATTTTACAACATTTGTATTTGTATCTGTATCCATATATTTTTCAATGCATATTATCCAAAAACAGAGACATCAATTTCAATATCATCAATTATTTGCACATTTGTATACTTTTATGTCTTTCGTTTGTGAAACTGTATCATTTTAATAAATCTAATTTAAATAACTCGCTTCAATTTAAATTTTATAGTATTTGGCATTTTTCAGCTGTAAAGCCTAATTTATTTACATTTCAATCAAAATTTCTGTAATTTAAAACGTTACTTTACCTGTATTTACTGAGTTGACATAAATAAATAAAATCTCACGAATTAATAAAAAATGAGCAAATAAAAAGTTAGTTCTATACTTTAAATTTGATTTTCAGCTGGAATGTATTTAACTTTAAGTAAAAGTGAATTAATTTTGTCAATTGTTTAGATTTGACAGTAAATAAATTAGAAAGTTAATAAACAATTTAGTTAATGACACATTAAAAATGAATAAATAAATCTTTCGATGTACATTGTTAATTTTATTTTTTTTATTAAAATTCGATTTTAATTTGATTTTTACTGGAAGTAAACGTAAATAAATGCTGTCAACTGTTTAGGGTTGACAATAAAGAATTTCGAAAATAAATTAATAATTTATTATTGAAATTCAAGAAATATATGAATAAATGTATTTATTTAAAATCCTTTGGATATCTCGTTTTTTTCCCCTCCATCTTTCTGCTCTCTCACATGTTCAGTCACATTCTTCATAATTTGTTATTGCTGACATTAAAAGCAACGTCAGTTAATTCTGTTTAGAAGAATGATGATAAATTTAAGCTGAAAATGCGAGAGTAATTTCTTAATTTTGTTAAGTGATTAAATCAATCAATAATATTGTATTGGCACAAACAGCTTCAGGCAGCCGACATGTCACTGACTAATGCACGGATATTGCGCATACGCCGCATGGACAGAGGTCCATTAGAGGGGTGACCAGAGAGAGAGGGAGAGCGAGAGAGGGGGAGAGAGAGAAAGGGGGAAACCAGAGTCAGAAACTGCTGCCCTATGCAAATTGGCAGCTGTTTGTCTCTAGTTGTTGTTTTAATGAAAGCGATGCCAAAAGTGGCAGATGACACCGCAGTTGACAGCAGCTGAGCAGCAAATTAACATGCAACTTTGTCACTGTCAATTGCTGGACAAGTAACAAGGGAGGACAAGGGAGGACACGGGGCAAAGGGGCAAGGGGGCAAACTCAAGTTGAGAGTTGAGTTCGTGTCAATTTTGTTGTCATTGTTATTTGTTTAAGCGAAAGTTGTTCCCGGCTAATTGGTAAACTCTGATACTCGAATACTCTGAGTCGGATACTCACCAGGAATATGGCCACCCAGGCCATGCCAATGTTGTCGAAGGATATCGTGCCCTGAAAGGGATTCTCGCCGCTCTGTCGACAGGTCGTGTAATACTGATTCCAATTCACGCACGACGTGTTCGTGGGTTCGTTCAAATCCAGCAGCTTGGCCTCCTCTGTGAAAACATATATATGTTAAAGGTTAGTTTGAGCACAGGTACAGTCGTACCTCACTAAGGCGCACTTCAAGCTCACTCAAACTTGTCATCTAAGCTTCTCTAACTCGAATAATCGGCAATTTGTTAGACCTACTTCAACTATTTAGACTATCGATAGTTTTATTTCTATCGTTTCTTGTACTTTAATTATGTAGACTATCGATAGTTTAATTACTATCGTTTCTTGTACTTCAATTATGTAGACTATCGATAGTTTTAATACTATCGTTTCTTGCACTTCAATTATGTAGACTATCGATAGTTTTATTACTATCGTATTTAGCGACAATAAAGCGAATATCGATAAAATGTTGTAATATATATGTCAGTAATCGATTGTAATAGAAATTGTAATGATCGTAGTATTCATGAGGCTTAGATAAACAAGAGCTTTTAAAAATCTATTCTAATATAGATTATATCGATACTAAATTAATTAACTGGACACTCATATTGATCCATAAGGCATATATACTGATTTATTTATTTTTTTTCGATTATGCCATATAAAATCGTTATAGCTAAAAAGGATATGAGTTTCGATAAAGCATTGACAATCGATTTAAAAGCAATAATTGGTGCTTACGATAGTTTTAATAGTATTTAAGCAATCGATTGGCCTACAATTTTAAGCATAAGTTTTTAAAAAAAATGCTATAAATTCGTATCTCTTTAAAATTGTTGCCATATCGTTATTTGTGTTCGATATTTCGATAAAAATATTATATTATTTTCTTAATGATAGCCAAAAGGTACATCATGAATATTATCGATATTATTTAATTAAATCATTATGAAAAAATGATCGATTAGTCGGCCTAATAACTATTATAATTGAATAAACTTACTTTTAATAGCTTTCATACATAGTACTTCAATCACATTATAAATTCGAGTTAAAGAAGCTGAACTGTACTTTACTTAGAGAGAGAAAGAGAGAGAGAACTGTCGAAACTTAAGGTGGGAAAGTAAGGGCGGCTCTCTTAATAAGTTCTAAAGTCAAGGAGCCCGCGAAAGCAATTAAAAGTAGCATTAAAATTTGATTAACACGCGCCGTTTGCACTTCATTTAGCTTGAAAAAGTGGGCAAAGTTTGGCGTGTTTTGGGCTGGAGTTACTGCGCTTTGGAGTTAAGAGGAGTTCAGAGGAGTTACAAGAGGAATTGGGAGTGGAAATGCGGAAGTTGTGAGAGTTTGTGATTTAGGACTTACCGCTGCAGACGAGGGAACCGATGCGATAGGGCGGAAAGTTGCCGCAGAGATGCATTCCCGAGTCCTCGGGCGTGGAGCAGATGTAGTCTTGATCCTTGGAGAATTCATAATATTGCGAGAGGCTGCGTGTTTCAACACGTTGCGACAAGTTGCGACACGTTCGTTCGGGAAGAGAATGTTTGTCGGGATGTTTGTCGATTTGATTAAAATCAAGTAACGATCAGTTTGAAAACCAGACAGACAGACACAGAAATAATTGAAAGAGACAAGTATATAGTTGGGGGTAGAAGAATTGTGTGAAACAGAAAGAGATAGAAAGAGAGAAAGAGAGAGCACAAAAAGAGTTGATTTTTAAAATTAACCATATTCATATTCAATAATATCATATAATATTTAATACGTAGAGTAAATGCGACTAACATTTACATACATTGACAATTTGAGAGAGAGAGACAGAGATAGATAGAGAGTGAGTGAGATAGAGAAATAAATTTGATTCATTTTTTGTTTTCCAGTTAATGAGATAATTTTGGTGCTTAATTTCGAGTTCGAGTTGATTTTTATTTATTTTTTTGCTAAAAACTTTTGCCACTAATTAGACAGAGAAAGAGCGAGTGAACGAGTGAGTGAGCGAGAGAGACAGAGAGAGAGAATGAAAATGTGACTGCCAATCGATAAACTAATGTGAGACTGAGTGAGACAAATTCTTCCAATGCATAACCAATTCAAAAGAGAGAGAGAGAGAGAGAGAGCGAGAGAGAGAGCGAGAGTGTGACAGAAAGAGAGAGCGAGAGCGATATATAGTGAAAGCGTTAGTTAGAGCGAGCGTGAGTTAGTGAGAGTGAAAGAGAGAGAGCGACAGACGGCAAACTTTGAGCCTGCGAAAGTGACAAAAGCAAAGCTTTGACCTTGAAAGAGAGACAAAAATAGGTGCCAAGCTTTGAGGTTCAGCTAGTGACGAAAGTAGAGCTTTTGGGCTTGAAAGTGCCATAAAGTGATCAAAAGCAAGCTTATGCATTGCGTTGGTTATTAATGCAAAGCTTAAAGCTTGAATGAATTATAATTAGCAAAGCTTTAACAAGTGATAAATATCTGTTGAGCTTTGAGATTCAGCTAGTGACGAAAGTAGGTTTTATAAGCTTGACAGTGTGAAGGAAAGCAATTAAAGCTTTAAGCTCTAAATAGTGATAAACAGCTGCCAAGCTTTTCAATCAGTTAGTGACATTAGCAAAGCTTCAAGCTTAAAAGTGAGTTAGAAAACAAGCTTTGATAACTTAAGAAGAAATGTGAGAGGTGCCGTCAAAGCTTTAAAGCTGAATAAGTGCTCAGCTGAACTTCATTAGCTTTCATTTCCAGTATCAAAAGACAAGCTTTAAGCTTTTAAAAAAGATTGAGAAAGTCAAAGCTCAAGCGAAAGTGAAAACAGCTGAGCTTTCAGAGAGAATATGCAAGCATAAGTGAGAGAGTGACAGAAAAGAGAGTGAGCTAGAGAGAGAGAGATAAGAAAGCTGAAGCTTTTAGCTGGATTAGATCAGCGAGCTTTCACTCCAAATGCGCACATCAGATCAGAACAAGACAGCACATAAATGCACTCAACTGTACCACACACAGCGAAGCTAGTGCGAAAGAGACAGAGAGAGAGAGAGAGAGCGAGAGAGTAGACAAAATGGCGACTAAGCCGCCGAAAAGCGTATAATTAACAAAAAAACAAAAGTGTGTGCACACTTAAAACAGAAAACGGAAAAAACAGCCACAAAATGAAGCCATAATACTTTGAAAATAAAGACGAATCAACAACAAAGTAACACGGGCAACAAAAGTGGAGGGAAAAAAAAAAAATGTATATAAAAAAAAATAAAATAAAATGCAGCAGCTGACGAAGAAGAAGAAGCAGCAGCGCCAGAAATAACGACGGCAAAACAATTTAAATTAAACCTGGCCGCAAATGCCAAAATCGCCTTGCAAGGCGGCAAAAGGGGCGTCAGGGGCGCAAGGGGGCGTGGCACCACACTAAAATGTCAACGCAAATGTGTGTGTGTGTGTGCGTGTGTGGCAATAAAATGTGTTTAAAAAAAACCCAAAAAAAAAATGACAAAAAAACTCTTGCAACAATTCGCGCGCGCTCAAAAGTATGCAAAACTTTTTATGAAGCTGCGTATATGTGTGTGTGTAAGTGTGTGAGTGTGTATGTGTATGTGTAGAGTATAAAGTATAGAGCATGTAATGCGAGTTTTTAATTGTGATTATTGTTGTTGTAGCTTCCATTTCTTGTTTTTTTTTTTTGGTCAGCTGTGGAACGTGGAAATCTGTGCGGTTTTCAGGTGGAACATGGATTGTGGATTTTGGAATGGTGAATTGTGGCAAGGTGAATTGTGGCATGGTGGGATTGAGGGGAAGGGGCAGCTTTAAATACCTTTGCAATAGAAACTGATGGTTTTTCCTGTAAAAAGAGTTGAGCTTACAAAAGAATACACACACACACATACATAAAGTAAAAAAAAAAACAAGGATACAGGTGCAGCTGTGTGCGTGTGTGTGTCTAGGTGTGTGTGTGTGTGTGTGTATAACCAAATACAACAAATTTGATGGACAGGGAACTGCTTGAACTTTTTTTTTTTTTTTTTTTGCTAGAAATACGCTAAATAAGTAAGTATATAACAACTACATATATATACTGTATACTTATGTGTATGTCTATATATATATATATATATATCTGTGTGTGTGCGTGTTGCGGCTAATTGTTGAGCTTGTTTGAGTTTTGTGCCCATCTAAGGCGCCTTTATTGGGGTCAAAAGAAAAAAAAAAAAAAAAAATTATAACAAAAACTGAAACACAACAAAAAAGTGAAAACAGAAAGAGCAAGAAAATTACACAGATAACTCACACACATACAAGCTCACACACAAACAACATCAAGTCTACAAAAAGACATTAAAAACCAACAAAACGCAAATAAGGAAACTAAAACAGAACCAAAAAAAAAGATACAGAAAAATGAAAATGAAAATGAAAATGAAAATAGTACATGAAACACTTTTGTGTAGATGCATCAATTTCTAAGGGAGGGGATAAAACAAAAAACTGAAACTGTTGCTGTTAAACATTTACGAATACGAGACGAGTTTTGAGTATATTCACTACGGACACGGGATACGAGTATATTCACACACATCAGCTAAAAACAACATTACGAGTAAAACAGTAACTAGTATATGTATCTCAGCAGGTGTGTTAGAGTGTGTATACGTGTTAGTGTGTGTTAGCATGTGTGTATGTGTTTAAAGAGTATTTTGAGTGGAGCATTAAATTTAGTTTGCTGTGTCAGGTTGATGTCCTCGTGACCGCGGAAACTGAAGAGAGAATCGTTTCGAGAATTGTTGAGAAAAGCGAGAGAATTTTTCAGTAAAAGTTTTGAGCCCTGCGAAAAGCTCCACAAAAGTTTCCATTTAATAGATTTCTTTTTTTGTTCATAAAACGTATTCTGGAATACCTGATCCAAGAATTTAGATTGAGCTTAAACAAAGTATATAAATGTGATTTTCTAAATAAATGCTCTTTGTTTTAGGAAGTTTTATTTAAATATGTATATGAAGATTTATCCATATTGACAAAACTATACATATGTAGATAATTTGAATTAATTTAAGTTTGGAATCCATTAAATCCGCTAAGATTTCTCGATTTACTTTACATTTCAAATTTCAAAGAAATTGTGAAATGAGAAGTAACTTCTTTAAGCCCGCGGTTTCTAAAGCTAAAATTTATTAGAATTTACAAATTTTACAATTCGTTAAGCTTTATGCGTTTTATCTTTCTTTTTTTTAGTGATTTCTCAAGGGATTTTCGATTTTCTTCTCAATTTGCAACTAGCTAATAATATCATTTAAATTATTTATAATAATATATTAGAGTTCGTAATTTTCAATCTATAAAAATAACTCCAACTTAAAAACTTTAAGTAGTATTATATGTAATTTAATATTTTATCCATTATATTTCCCATTGTACGTATATTCAGCGGACACACTGACATCAGCTAAATTGTATACAAATTTCAGTGTTGCATAACGTGTAAGTAGAGATAAAATTATTAAAGAAGTGTTGTGTAATTATTTGTTGTTGTTGTTCTTGTTGTTGCTGTTGTTGTTATAGTTAAAGTCTAGTTGATAAATTATAGTCTATATACGAGTATGGTATAAGTATTTTTATATATAAATGTAGTATTAAAAGTATTTAGTATTTTTCATATATCTGTAAAGAGTACTTATTAAGTGTACGAGAGGGAGAAAGACATAGAGTTAGACAGAGAGAGAGAGAGATCCAGATACAGATACTGATAGGAAAAAATATTTAACTTGGGTTAAGTTTACATATAAACATTTATAATTGAGCAGAGTGTGGGGGAAACTATAAGAAAGAGAGAGAAAGAGAGTACTATGGGTAGAGTGTGGGCGGGAAAGAGAGAGAGAGAGAGCGGCCAGCGCAAGAAAGAAAAAGAATTGAGGGAAGTTTAGTGCTAGCGATCTTATTAAATATCGCTGAGAATTAGAGAGCTTGGAGTTAGAGAGAGATAGAGCGAGAGCAAGAAAGAGACAGAGAAAACGCTAGAGAGAGTGAGGGAGAGAGAGAGAGAGCTAGTAGACGACTAAGGTTCATTTGTGTATTATCTGTGTGTTGTTTTTTTTTTGTGTTTTCTGTTAAGCAAAATTTTACTTTTAGTATTTTGTTTTGGTATTTATTTTTTGGTATTTTTTTTGTGTGTAGGTAAGAGGGTAGAGTATTTAAGAGGGGGAAAAATAAATCATTTTATCTTACGAGTTAACACGGACTCGAACTCTGTACACTTCAGGAAGTCCCCTGTAAACAAAAAATTTGTTCGCGGTATGATTTTTGTTTTGATTTGGTATTTTTTTTATATTCATTATTTGCAAACTGCAAATTGCAATTTGCAATAAATGAAATAAAGAGAAAATAAAAATGTGAAAACTAAGTATAAATTTGATATATTTTTTTGAAAACTCAATACTGAAAAACAAGAACTGAAAACTAAAAAAAAAGTTTAAAGGGAAATTTGAGTATTTTTTGGAGCAGTTTCTGATCATTTTTTATATCATCTTTCACTCGGCTGCCAATTGATTAATTTGTGATTTCTTTTCATCGTTTTTCGATTTGTTTTTCAGCTACAACAAAAAACCAATAAATTTAGAAAGTTAATAATAATGAGAAAAGTATAAGGAAAAGTGTTGTTTAGAACTGGAAAGAGTTTTTCATATATGTAAAAATATGTAGTATTTATTGTAAATATATTTGTAATATTGTTGTTGTTATTGTTTCTGTAAGTTGTTGTTGTTATTGTTGTTGGTCTGTTGTCTGCACATTATAAAAAATTATAAAACTAGGAGACAAAGTAAGAGAGAAAAATGTGAGCGAAAGAGAAGGAGAACTCGCCTGAAATTGTTGCCTAAAACGGGCGAATGATTCGTGAGTTGTTGTTGCTGTTCAGGTGTGTGTATTTGTATGTATGTATGTGTGTGCGTGTGTGTGCTACAAAAAAAACTTGAATGCAATTAAGGCCAAACTGCATTCGAAAAACTCGCCACAAAATTAAAGTAATATGAACAAAAAAAAAAATGAAAATAAACTAGGACATTTTCATTTTTCGTATGCCAAAATGAAATTCCATGAGGAAGGAACTTATAATGCTGCAGGCGTCACAGGGGGCGCCGTACAGATAGAGAGAATGCGTGTGTTCTATAAATAGCACATTCGTCGGCTTGCGCTCTCACGATGCGTGTTCTCGGCTTTTTATTCTCTCTCGATTTTTGAAGACATATGTAGCTCTAAACTTAATCATACACTGCAACTAATGCTTCGCTCTCTGTAACGATGCGACAATTCGATTATGCTTTCATTTAATTTTGTTCATTTCAAATCAGTAAAACATTTCGTTGACTTCGTGTTTCGTTGCAATGTTTGATTGTGTGAGTTTGGACATCTCATTTTCAACAGGTTTTTTTTTTACTATGACAACTCTGGAATTTTTTTGATTCCGATATTTAAATAAATTGTCAAAAAAAAGATGCAACTGCCCTGAATTGCATAAATTTTACTTTACTTCAAATTAAGTTCAGACAGACAAAATTCCTTCACTCATTTCATGGCGTATACGTAATATTTTTCCACTTTGAACACATTACAGAAAGTCGAAGTAAGTTTAATCTACATATGTACAACTTCACTGTCGACTTTTAAAAATAAGTTTAATTTTTTGTTTATTTCGAACATGTGAAATTTACACCATGTGAATTGCGGCCCATTAAAATAAACGTTAAAAATTCAAAAATGACATAGAGAGACAGACTAAGAGGAAGAGAGAGAGCGAAACGAACACAAATTGTAATGCAGCAATAGGAATGCAATAAAAAAATATGTGAAGCCATTAAAAAATTGGCATTGCCGTCGCAAATTATTTACAATAATTATGCAAATGAGCGGAAAAAAATGGCGTAAAATGAACACCTAAAAGTGTGGCCTATTTTCCGGCAAATGAGAAAATGACAAAATGTTGCCATTTTGAACATATGTACAGTTTCTCTTGGCATGCAAAACAATCGATTAACGATAACACAAAAAAAAAAAGAGTAAACTGCATTAACATTACGCAAAAGAAAAAAACTAAAAAAATCAAAAATTTATGTTGCCTACTTTTTAGGGGAACTTAGTTTTGGTTGTGTGTGTGTGTGTGTGTGTGTGTGTGCGTGTGAGTGTGAGTTGAGGCCGCTGCTGCTGACGTCATTGACAGATGGACAGACAGACAGATGGCCGTGATTAATAATTGTTGACTACAGTTTGAAAATCTTCGGATAAAAAATGGAAATTGAGTGATATTCCCCAAAAAGTGACGCCCTTGTCCTCCATTGTCCCTTCAATTCAACTGTCAAATCTGTCTTACGAATTTTCTTTCAGCGTATGTTCTTGTCCTCCATTGTCACTTGAAATTAACAGTCAACTTTTTTCAGTTTTTGATAATTTAGTTGTATCTGAAGTGAAAGTGACATATAAAATGGAGTGAAAGTGACATAAAAACGCTCCTCCATTGTCACTTAAATCGTCACTCAATATGAGCAGCTGCTGCCAAAATTATGCAAGTAACAATGAAATAAAGTTCTTTCCTCCATAGTCAGTTTGGTCAGCAAAAAAAAAAAAAAAAGCGACTGTCCTCCATGTTCACTTTTAAGTGATATTCACTTTTTGATTTGTGCATTTTCCTGCAATAATTTTCAAAAACTATTACATAATTTGAATAAACATTGCATAGTTGTTGACTGTCCTCCATGGTCGCTTAAGTCAGCCGAAAAAAAAAAGACTGTTCTCCATTTTCACAATTTTGTGATGGTATTCAAAAACTATTAACAGTAAACAATGACAAGTTGTTCACTGCGCATGATTTAATCAAACACAAAAATAAACTGTCCTCCATGTTCACTTATCAGGTCATTAGATCAGCGGTGGGCACGCAATAGCTCCGGGAGCCAGCGGCTGCTGACGAATTCAGATTTCGTGCCCACCGCAGCATTGGATAATTGACAAACTGTCCTCCATGTACACTTTTCAAAAAAAGTTGCCCAAAAACATGATGTAACTTCAACAAATTGAATTTCCTATGCAAATGGTCAGCAGCAAATTCTGTATGTGTATGCGTGTGTATGTGTGTGTGTGTGTGTGTGTGTGTGTGCGTGTGTGTTGAAGTGTAAGGCTGTTAGCTGTCAGTGGCATTGGTCAAAAACCAAAAGCAAAGCCAACGCAAAAAACAAAAAATATATATAATTATGAATCAGCAGCCAGGTAGTAAAGATAGAAAGAGAGAGAGAGAGAGAGTGTAGGATTGTGAGGGGTGAGAGAGAGAGAAAGATATATTTATTTAAAGGGCGAGACAGAGAGAGAGAGAGAGAGAGAGTGGGAGAGTAGGAGGCTCAAAGCTTTAATAACGTTCTAAGCAGCTTACAAAAATCAAAGCCAAAAATCATTAAACAAATTTCAAACAAAATACCAAAAAAGCATGAAAAATAAGGTATTCAAAAAATATATTTATATATATATATATTGATATAAATATATATTTAAATGTTTTTCAACGATTTCTAGAATTGCCTGCAGACGTGAGACAGACATTTGTCAGATTCATCATCAGTTGTCATCCACTCGTTGGATCGTCCGATACAGGCTATGGTATTTGGTATTTTTGTTGGTATTTTTCGCTCACTACTTACGTTATGGGATAGATCATGCCATCGGGTCGCTCCAGTGTGCAGCGCTGCCTCAGAATTCCCTCCCACAGCTGCACGCCAATTATCCCAAAGATGAAGAACACGAAGAAGCAGAGCAGGAGCACATTTCCCAGCATGGGCAGAGTGTCCAAGAGAAGCATCACCAGAATACGCATACCTACAACAAAACATTGAGTTATCGATATATGTAGTATAGCACATACAGAACATCACATTTGCATTTTTATTTGAAATAATTATTTCTTTTTAATAGGTATTTAATAACAATAATGAATTATTATATAATAAATAACAAAATACAAATTAAATTATAAATTGCAGTTAACTTAATCGTGTACATAAATTTGTTTATTGTCAGCGACATATTTCATTCATGCTTGATTTCCTTTGGGTTCCTTCAGGTTACTTTTTTAAAGACATGCAACAAATTTAGAGTTATTTTATTTTAACAAAAAACTAACATGAAAATAAAAATCACATTCAAGGATTACATCTGATTTTTTCTATAAATTTAACTTAATTTTATTGTGATCAAATAAAAAATAAACATGAAAATAAAAATCATAAATAATGTTTAAAACTGTATTTTTTTTTTATTTTTTTCGCTCAAATAAAAATTGATTACAATCAGATATTTTAAAATTGCTCTAAATAAATACTATCAATGACGAGAATCAAGGATCGCAAATAAGAGTTATGAGAATCTGAATAAACTTTCATATTATTCAAAAAATATAGTATAAAAGATATTTTTCAAATATTTATTTAAAAAAAATAAAAATTAAACTCATTTTTAAAATTGTACTTAAAAATCACATTTTAACTCTTACTTTTAATTTTAATAAAAATAACTTTTTTCCAACTTTTTTAATAAAAATTGAAGAATTATTTTTATTTTAAGTTTTTGTAATAAACATTGCAAATAAGATTTATGGTTTAACTTGTATATAAAAATGGAAAGATAAGTTTTTATTATAAAAATTAAAAATAAAAGTTACTTTTAATTTTTTTTTTTAAATCTGGAAATAACTCTTATATTATATTCGTTAAGATCCCTGATGAAAATTAACTATATTCAAAAATTATAAAGTGTTGGCGTTGTCATTTTTTTACTTCCAAGTGTTTTGATGTTTTAATTAAAATAAAATAAAGAAAACAAAGAATTTCTAAGATTCCTGATCAAATTTGTGTTTTCACATAATAAAATAGATGAATGTTACTTTGTTTCAAAACTGAAATGAAAACATAAGAGATCGATGTGAGGATGCAACGATGCAACTGTTGTGTGTCGTGTCCAACTTACTGGGTATGCGATTGATGGCTCTCAGGGGACGCAGGACTCGGATTGTCCGGATCGCCGTCAAGTTGAGATTCTCCACGTGCATCACGTACTCCAGCAGTCCGGCCAGGACAATGAAGAAGTCCAAACGGTTCCAGGAGTCGGCCAGATACGTGTTCTTGCCACACATGCCCATGGCAACCATTTTGATGGTCATCTCCAGGGCGAAGAAGGCAAAGATGATGTCATCAAAGATCTGTTTGAGATCGTGAAAAGCAAATGGAAGCACGAAACAGGAAATAAGTGGGGAAAAAAATTAAAAATATTTCGAGTTAATTTCGAGATAATTTACACAATTTAAACTACAATATTTGAGCACATTAGGAACACTATTTAACCTCCATGTTCACTTTATTTTCTTACGATTTCTTCTGTTGGGATTATTATATTTTTATTATGGTTTTATAATTATTATTTTTAAAGCGTTTCTTAGCAATACTAACGTACAGTGAAATGTGTCCTCCATGGTCACTTTAATCTTTTGCTGCAACAATTTTTAAGCCCTTTTTTATGATGTATTCCTTTTTTTTAAATGCACTTGACTTCAAAGCGAAGCATATTAAAATTCACCATTTTACGATTAAAACTGGTTCTCCATGTTCACTTTATTTTGATTTTAACTAAGTTATCAGCTTTTTACTGATGTTGCATCACATTCTCAGCGCTTTTAACACTGAAAAACAACTGAATGACATTGATTATACTACTATTTTCAGCCTACTGTATTCCATGGTCACTTTATTTTAAAATATTTAATTTTTTTAAACTCCTTACTGCTGATATATCAATAGTTTTTAACATATTTACATAAATAGTTCTTATTTTATTTTAATTTTATTACAGTTTTTAATTTTGTATCATTATAACTTTAATCCTGGGCTATTTGAATCTGTTTACTTTACTGAAGCACGTCCACCATGGTCACATTAAGTCGGCTTTAACTAACTTTTAAAGTTCTTTCTTTCCAACGCATTTAGCTAATTCAATGGCCCCTCTCTTTCTCTCTTTCTACTCGTATTTCTCGTGCTCTTTCTCTCCCTCTCTCGCTGGCAATCACTTTTAAACTAAAGTGACTGTCGAAAGTGAGAACTCAGCCCGGGCTTAAAGCAAAGTGCAGATGACAGACAGTTGTCAAAATGAGCTGCTCTCCTGTTTAGTCCACTTTAGCCAACACTAACACTACGTGTCTTGTACAACACTCAACACACATTCAGCGTACGCCCACAGAGAGAGCAAACAGTGAGTGAAAGACCTCGTCGTGCATTAACTGACACACATCACTGTTGGTACACCGCACAAAAATAAACACGAAATCATCATACGAAAATTCCAGTTTGAGATTCTTACATTTTTTAAAAATGTATATTCATGATCAGCGATTAAAACCGTCACTATAACCGTTACCGTTTACCGGTATTAACCGATTGAAATTGGTAACCGTAACCGTAACCAAAAAAACAACTTTTTTGTTAAAACGAAACCCAAAAATCGAAAAACCGTTTAATAACCGATTCAAGCATGAAATTTTATGGTCTTTTTTAAAACTAAATTTAATTTTTACTTTTGTCCAATTTTAATTTAAATTTAGATATCATTAAAAAAAGCAATTATTGAAATTAATGAATATTTGTTGCAAATTTAACATTTTAAATAATTTTTGTTCTGAACTGAAATCATACCGGTTTCGGTACAAAAAAACCGATAAACGTTGCTTACCGATATACAGGAGTTTTGAATGACCTATAACCGAAAGCATAAATGCGAGCATAACCGTAACCGTAAGTAAAACTGAAACCGATATTCGTTTCTGGTTGTTACCCGGTTCGGAAATTTATTGTTAAATTCACACTTTTCATTTTATTATTCAAAGTTGCCTAAAACATTTAATTTAGCTTCCAAAAAATTTCTATGGACACCCGATAATCAAAATACAGTTGTATTTCAATAACTCGAACTTCTGTAACTCGAATTTCTCTCTAACTCGTGCTAATTAACCCATTAAAGGCCTCCCATAGATCGGCTGGTACGATTTTAACGAAATTTTGAAACGTGTGCCTAGAAGACCATAGAAGTTAAAAGAAACAAAAAAAAATATTTTATCTTCAAATTTTATTTTCCCGATTTCCATACATTTTTCAGCTTTTTTCGTCAACAAAAAAAAAACCTAGATATTTACCTGTAAAAAACTACAGGTATACCGAGGATAACTAAACTGTTCAGTTTTTATACTTATATATTTGTTATTTCTCTTTACTATGAAATAAATTTTGCCCCGATATCTCTCACATTCCCCGTGCTAGAATTTAAGTGTCAACACTTTTTTGGGTATTTAAATACCCATTAGCCTGAAATGGGTTAAGTGGCAGTAAAATGAATAAACTGACGAAAACGCACTCTATAAGTCGAGTATCTTCATAACTCGAATCTTTACTTTAGCTAATGGTAATTCGAGTTAGCGAAGTTTGACTGTATGCTCAAAATAAGTATATATTTTTATTATGCCTGAATCAATTGATTTTATTTCTCTCTGTGTAGTAAAGCAAAGAAGAGGAGTAGAACAAGGTGACAAGGGGAGAGTAGGAGGAAGAGGAGGAGGAAGAGGAAGAGGAAGAGAAGGAGGAGGCGTTGCTCAAACAACTCTCAGCAATTTGGTCGACACTTATGTCCTTGTCGTTCTCATTCTCATTCTCATTCTGATTCTCATTCCGAGTCCTGAGTTTGAGTCTTATGTTTTTCCCCTTGGCATCTCGGTTTCATTTCAGTTTCTTGCCGTTGTCATTTTGGCCCCATGCCGTTCCTCTGGCCAATTTGGACTGTCTCCCTCTTAGCCTGGTCTTTCCACTTGGCTGCGGCCAAAAATGTCTGCGCCTTCTTCCATATCATTTTCATTTACACACACACACACACACACACACACACACACACACACACACACACACACACACACACACACACACCCACAAATTTTCGCACGTTGCGCTTCACATTTTCGGTCTGTAATTGCCTTGGCAAACTCCCCTTGCCCGTTAGCAGTTGGCAACCCTGGCAACCCTGGCTGCCTAATGAGCCGAAGTGCCTGTTTGATGTCATCAGCAACAAGGCAGACAGGAAGTGAGCCAAAAAATTGCTTAAATAAATGACAGTTAATGTGACGCCAGCGGTGACAGCTTTTTATGCACAGACAAGGGCACAATTTCACAGGTATAGCCACTTAAGTAGATACAAATTTAGATAAACAGATATGTATGTATATAGTTGTGATTAGTTACTCACCTGCAGAATGCGGCAGCGCGGCTTCAGGCAGGTGTCGTCCACGCAGGGCTGGTACATGCCCAGGGTGATGCAGTTCAGCAGGATCACCAGAATCGAGATGCGCTCGAACCACGTGCAGGCACCCAAATCGGTTAAAATACTTCAGTGTTAAGGATTAACCATAAACCATGAAAGAGCAACACACTCAAGTATAAAAACATATGCTACACTTGAGTGTAAGCGTCAATGAGACACTCAGTGCCAGTATTTAAATATTTATATTCATAAACACACCCATTTTTGAAATTTCAAAAATAACGTGACACAATTAGAACTCACAAGAAATATAACTGGACTTACAAAATATTAACACTATAAGCCTAAGGCCTCAGTTGCTATAGCTTAAAATTTAAGTTAGACGTAATTTTAATTCCGTACTAACTTGTTAATAATAATAATAATAATAATAATAATAATAATAATAATAATAATAATAATAATAATAATAATAATAATAATAATAATAATAATAATAATAATAATAATAATAACTGGACTTCAATCCGTGCCAAGTTAAAAAAATGAAACGTCATAAATGAAACATAAATTCGGTTGAAGTCAAAAAAAAAAATAAAGCCACAGAATCATTTGGAATAGATTTTAAATATAATAAAATAAGCAAAAAAAAAAAAAGAAAAGAAACAGTATATATTGATATTTTACCATAAATAAATGCCAGTACGTTAATTAAACCTAGACAACACCCACAGTGCTTAAGATACGTTAGAAAACTCTGTTAATATTATTATGTCCTTTTGTTGTTGTTTATAAATTTAATTAGTCACATCAGGATCTAAGAAATATTAAGACAGTTATGCCTGTTTTGAGTTTTTAATCAACGCGAGCCCCTAAATCTATGCAGTATTTTTTATTTTTTTTTATTTTTTTTTTTCATAAAAATTTTTATATTTTATTCAAACAAATTTTCTGAAATTGGAATTTTTATGAATATAATTCATTAAGCTATAGGTATCTTTTAGTCAAGTTATGCGACTGTATTAAAAACAGGGACTGTTAATAATAATTATCATTCATCCATGGACTTAAGATTTAAGACGAATCTATGATTTACAAAGTTAATTTTTAAAAAAAATAAATTGAAAAAATATTGATTTAATTTACGATATAATTTTTAATGCAAGCAGTATTCATTGTTTTGAGCAAAACAAAGTAAATTAAAATAAAATTCCAAAAAAAAAGTTTTCAAAAATATTTTCGCTAATAGTATTTTTTCTTATAATATTTTTGAAAATTGCTAAAATTTACTATTTTATTTGAAAAGGAGGAAAGAGTGGCTTTTGCAGTCACTATTAAAATGATTGGAAAAACTTGATGCATGAACAAATTTTTTGTTTGACACCGAGGAAAAAAGTAGACTTCCACAATAATTCCAAAAAAAAATTACAATTCGTTCTTAAGGAAACTATTGTATCATTCAAACGGATTTTAAATGACATTTTCATTGATGACAAAATTTAGGTGAAGTGTAGTAAGTAAGCCATTGTATAATTCGAATTACATTAAAATATTGGTAGGTATTGAATTAAAATTTAGGTTAACTCAAATTTGAAATAATCATTTAATACAGTCCCTGATTTTCAACTAGATGACATAGATTTCTCCACAAAGATTCAGTTTCATTCAGTTTTTGGTACCGGGTAGAATAAGCCAGCCTGTTGACTGTTTTTGCTGCTGTGTTGAGGTGATTTAAGCAAAGCACGAAGTAAAAATAAAAAGAAAAAGATAAAAAGAAAAGCAACAGAAGCAGAAAAAGAGAAAGAGAAAGGGCAAGGGAAAGGGAAAGGGAAAGATACTCGTTGTACTTATTCTGGGATGGCTGTTTACCATTGCAACTAATGCGCACTCAAGTACTTGTCAACTTGGTTGCATTTCATGCTCAACGTGCTGCTGCTATCTCTTTCTTTCTCCATCTCCATCTCTATCTGTATCCATCTTCTTCTTAGTGCGGTTGTGGATATAGTTTCTGGTTTGCTGCTTGGTTTCGCTTTAAGCAAAATGGGCCAAGAAGAAATTGCACAAATTGATGACAGTCACTCACTCACTCAGTCACTCACTTACTCATTCATTCATTCATTCATTCATACATTCATTCACTCATTCAAAGATAATGCAGTTGTTGGGTAAGCCTTTTAGCCAGCATATTAGCCCAGTCAGTAGTGCATTTGGCCACTCGCTTTCCACATTATGCACAAAATAAAAACTCGCTCCATCAGGATTTGCCTTCTTCTTCTTCTACTCAATCGAATAACTGTTAACACTACGACTAAGTGAAACTCCATGAAAATATAACGGTTGCTTGATTGATTGCCCTGATTGAGCGACTAGACAGAGAGACTTCAAGTAAGGAAGAAATCGTTAAAAAAGAACCAATCGAAAAAGTGGACCAAGAAATTGAACAGATGGAAGAAAAGTTGGAGACAAAAGTTGGAAATGAGAAATCAGAAAAATGGAGAAACAAGTGAGAGAAGCGCGAATCAATGCGAGAAGTCAAGTTAAATAATTTAAATGAAATGAGAGAAAGAAAAGTTTACAAGTGACAAAAGCGAAAATCAATGCGAGAAGTAAAGAAGAATGAATTGCAGAAGAAATCAATTAAAATTGGAGAATTCAGTGACGACAACGACTGAATAAATAAATAAACAAGTGGGAAAGGCTATAGTCGAGCGCCCGACTATAGAATACCCGTTACTTATTTTAATGAATTTTTAAATATTTTTTATTGCATGCTTTTAGGCACTTATATTTTTTAAAAACTGTAATTAGCCATTAGCACCTTTCTATTTGTCCGCTCTTGTTACGATTTAGTAGGATGATAGTTAATAATAGTAGTTAACGATAATTATTAAAAAAATTATAATATCTTGAAAACTGTGCGTGTGGTGGTTTTTTGCGATTTACAGAGGCGGAAAAAGGCGTGGCAAAAATTTGAAACAAACTTGACTAGAAGTCTGTGTGCTAAATTTGGTTGCTCTAGCTCTTATAGTCTCTGAGATCTAGGCGCTCACACGGACGGACAGACGGAAATGGCTATATCGACTCGGCTGTTGATGCTGATCAAGAATATATATACTTTAAAGGGTCGGAGATGCTTCCATCTCCCTGTTACATACATTGCAACGAATACAATATCCCCTTATTTTTATAAGTAACGGGTGTAAAAAGAGAAGCAATTAGAGAAGTTTGCAGAAAAAAAATAAAAATAAAAAAAAAGTTCTCAAAAAAAGTCTAAGCCTAAAGTGAAGTAAATGTGAGAAGCATACAGAGAATGTGGTTAAAACTGATGAGAGTGAAGGATAGAGAGAGATGCAAATGCTTCTCACATACAGCAATCGTTCATTTGCCGTCTCTTTTTTTTTTAACTTCTCTTTGCTGCTTTCAGCTTTATTTACCGTCTCTCTCTCTCTCTCTCTCTCTTTTGAGCTTCTCTTTGCCCCTTTTTAGCTCCATATGCAGTCTCTCTTTCTTTAACTTTACTCATTAACTTCTTCTTTTTCAATTCGGCTTCATTTGTTGTCTCCCTCTTTAACTTCTATTTGTCTCTTTCAGCTGCAACTTTTTTGATATTTTTGCGTTAAAACAACAATCAGTGATGCCGCGAGCTTTTAATACAAAAGTCAAGGCCAGAAAAGAAGGCAGACCAGGGAAAAGGGGAAAAGAGAGAAGAGGGAAGAGTGGAAGGGAGAAGAGGGTTAAAGGGGTAAAGGAGGGAGAGAGGCAGGTAGGGATATATATGTACATACATATGTAGCATCGAAGGACTGCGGTCTGAAACTGGAACTGGAACTGGAACTGAGTTTAATGCATGCCAAATGCGCACCAAGGACCCATTTTTTATGAGGCGCGCAATTACGAGGAGGCAGCTTCAAAACGAGGCGGAAGAGGAAGCGGAAGCGGAGAGCGGGCGGAGGAAGAGAGCGGAAGCAGAAGAGGAAGAGCACGCGAATATAAAAACAATGCTGGGGAAATGTTTACGCTATTAACGCACAATTAAAGATAAAAACGGACCGAAAAGGACAATCGCACAGTCCTTGTAATTCATTAGCAGCAGGACAGCGGAGAGAGGACAGAGGGCAGAGGGTCGAAGAAGGAGAGAGGGTAGAACGTAGAGAGGAGCAGACAAAGCGGTCGAGCGGTCGGTTAAATGGACAATCGGACAACTGGACAGACAGCATATGCAGGTCAGGTCGCCAGTATCATAAAAACAAATGTGAAAAGCGCACACACACATACACTGAGCGAAAAAGGTATCAGTTTTACGGTTTTCAAATACATTCTAAAATTCAAGTTCAAAATTCTTAAAATTTTTAGAAAATGTTTTTCGAAATATCTCGGATAAACAAAAAATAATTGCTGAAAAGCAATTGAAAAATTTTACTTGAATCGTCTTTTATAATTGGATTAAGAAAATTCGGTATTACCAAAACTTATGTCACCGTTTGGGATTGACATTATACCGAAATTACAGATTTTTCTGTATACTTAAAGAGATGCCAATCTGTATGATCACTACCGTTCTGCTGACTTGACCAGCGATCCAAGCCTAAAGTCATCTATGAGACGCTAGAACCAGTTGAGAATTTTAAGTCGCAAAAGTAAGGAAACCTAGAAGTACGAGTATATCAAATTTCAAGATTTCAGCTTTGAGCTTTCCCAGATGGTAATAAAACTTAGCAAATATTGTCTCAGATATGTTATTCATCTACCTAAAAATTTTTTTTTCTGAATTTGTTGTCAAGCTGAAAGTTGTCAAGAAGGAAAGTAAAAAAAAGTAAAAAAAAAAAAATACAAAACATTCTAGGTTTCCTTTAATTAATTTTGTCTAGTCAAACCAAACTTCTGACGTCATTTGGGATTTTTAAAATATATTTTTTTCTGTGTAGGGTCAGTGTAGTTCGGGGCCGAGGCCGAGGCCGTCATCGGATTCGGATTCAGAATCGGGCTGTATAAATATTGCAACAGCACAAATATGCGACACTAGCAAAGCGAACAGAACTTTGCATGCATGCCACACAGCAGCAGTTTGTAGGGGTGAGTTCAGGGGTGTGCAAGGCGCAGCTTAGGGGGTGGAAATGGGTGTGGAAATGGCTGTGAAAAAGGGAGGCATCCATTATTTTTGATTTGGCGCGCAAAGGCAAAGGCCAGCGAAAAACCAACAGTAAACAAATTAAGTCGAGCGTAAAGTCGGCCAAACAGAGGCCCCAAAATGTGGGCGTGCCATCGCCGCCCCCATCCGAGGAGGGGTGGTGTGGTGGGGGCAGGGGGAAGAGTCATGGAAGCGTGCAAAAATCGCAACAAATTAAAAGACTGACAAACAAAAAGCGACCGTGAAGTCGACTCAGATGAATGGACACGAATACTCGTATTTCTGTTTCTGAATAGCCCCCAAGGCAAAAGAGAGAGAGAGTGGGAGACAGAGATAGCGAGCAAAAAAAGAGAGAAGCCAAACTTGAAATAATTGGCAATGGCAATAGAAAATATATATGTATATATCCTCATATATTGACTATTGAATTGGCTCTTTTTTTATTCAGCTACCACTTGAAATAGAAACCAACTTTGACATTCTTTTCAACATACCAAAAAATAAAGGCAGATAAAAAAAATACTGAATTGGTTGTAATCCCAAGTGATGATTGAGTGGATTTGTGGCCTATCCAGTTCAAAGATGACAAACAAATTGTAGTATTTTCTGCAACTATTTGCAGTTGAATGCGGACAAGTTTAAATAAAGTTCACATGAAAAACAAAAAAATTGTCTTTATTTCGATAATCCCAAGCTGCATTGGATATTTCTACTGAATTGTAACTGCTCCTTTATTTCTATGATTTCTAGAATTTTAAGCTGCAATTCTTAGTATCGCTTGGTTCAGTATCGATTCTTTGTTATGTCGTGGTGACATAATAATTAAAAATCGATACTCTCTATGAATATAAAGTTTATTCTTTTACGCACAAAATAATTAGCAATCTATTCAGTGGATATACTCCATTAATGCATTTAATTTAAATTTTTTTCTTTTATTTAATACTTTGCCAGCGTCGCAGCCAACACACGTACATGGAGAGAGAATGTGTGTGTTCTATAAATAGCACGCTCGTCTCTCATGCATCTCACGATGCATCTAATCGGTCGATGCTTTCTGATGCGACCGCACTTTTATCATACACTGCAACAAATCCTTTGCTCTCTTTAAATAATTTCAAGTAAAATTATCCAAAATATAAAAATGTTGAATAGTTTATCTTAACTTTAAACTTCTCAGATTCTATTCAATAAAATAAGTTCTCTCTCTCTTCACTCTCTCTCTCTCTCTCTCTCTCTTTCAGGATGCTCCCAATCGAGCTGCAAGTCTAAAAAGATCTGAGTACGACTGTAATAATCATAATTTGACTGCCAACTATTTGTTGCAATTTCCCGTTATGCTTCCGTTCGCCGTTCGCCGCATGTTTGTCAGAGTTGCCAGACTGCTTGGACTGGTCACTTCCTGTCTGTCTGTCCTGCCATCCGATATGAAGATGCCAGCAGAAGATTATCTGCTTCTTCCACCTTCTTCCCTCTTCCCTTTATTTAATTGTTTGCCATAAATTTTGATTTGCCATTGTTGAACATTCCCCTTGCTCCGTCATGGTGTTTTTCCGTCCCTGGGGTAGTCATAATATTTTCAATATCTTGGCGGATTTTATGACTTTTGTTTTTGCTTCTAAACTTGGCCAACAAAAGTTAACGATGGTTCGTTGCAACATGAGAGACAGTTGCCACTTGCCACTTGCCACAAAACACAGAAACACAGAAACAACTTGACGCAATTATTGTTTATCGTCTGCAACGATTTGTGGCAACGATTTTGTGGCAACGTTTTTGCTGCAACTTTGGAGCCACTGCCGCAATTCAATTGTCAATTGGCATTGGCCATAATCAATTTCGGGCCCTTTTCACAATTGGCTTTTGGCTAAACTAATTTCAGTTAAGAAGTTCGCTATGCTTTTTTCACATTTCTATTTTTTCTTATATATTTCCTTCTTTTTTTGCACACTGCGTCTAAGTGACGCTAGTCAATGCCACGTGACTCTTGGGGCAACTGGCAACTGGCAACTGGCAACTGGCAACTTGCAACTTGCCACTTGAGGTCAACTGCAGCATTTGCCAAAAATATATAATTGGTAAAAAATTCCAACACTTCGAAAATTTGATACTCATAGAGCAGCATTAAAGAAAATGTATGGTGAATTTATATTAATAAATGACAAAAATATTTCCCAACCCCAATATTTCGCATATTTGATTTTGTGACGAACGATACTAAATTTTATTCATAAATTTAAAAAAAAAAGTTTGTGACCAACGATACTAAATTTTTCACAAAAATTATTAAAAAAAAAACAAATTGTGACGAACGATACGATTTTATACAAAATTATTTTTAAAAACAAACGAACGATACTAAAGCTTATACCTAACTTATTTAAAAAAATGTTGTGACGAACAATACCAAATTTTGTACATAAATTTTATACATAAAATGTTTATAAAAAAAATAAAATGTCATTCGGTACTGTGCAAAAATATATTGTAATTAGGTGATAAAACTAAATTAAAACTATACCTATAATTTGATATTCAAATTTTTGCAGATTTGTAGCAAATTTCGAAATTTAGCCTTTCGTACGCTTCGTGATGCTTTTGTCACTAGCTCGGACTGCCCTACATAGTTATAAACTAAATATATAATCTTGATTGTATGTTATCACCTTGCTTGAAATAACCCAAATGGTTTTGATTATCATGCTTCTGATATTTAAAATTGTTACGCACATAAAAATTATTTTTGACGGCTGTAGGACAATTCGCCAGTCGCATGTGACATTTTGAAAAGTGCTTGCAACATGCGACATCAACAGAACTTGCAACACGGCAAACTTAACACCAAAATATAACTGCTGTCAGCTATTTTATGGCGCTTTTAGCGTGAAACTTGAGGCAGGCAACGAGCAGGGACAACAACAACACCCGCTCCCCCTTCTGGTAAGACGCCCCTGGAAGGTTCACATCATTAGCAAGTCAGTTGGGGGAGGGAAAGAGAGAGAGAGGGAGGAGGAGAGGGGATGGAGTAAGAGGGAGAGGGAAGTAATGCAATACTCACGCCCATTTCGCCCACTAATTATGGCATCTACTTTGGCTATTAGACCACCCCCTTCCCCCCTCTCTCTCTCTCACTCTCTCTCTCTCTCTCTCTCTCTCTCTCTCTCTCTCCCTTCATCCCCATCCCCTTCTAACTTTGATTACCACGTGCTTGGCATTCATTACATTCCATGGGGAACAGCAGCTGCAAGACAAACTATTCACGTACACCGGTAAAATAAATAAATTTATTCTAAAATTCAACTAGAAAATTCTTGAAAACCTATATTATTTGATTGGACTAAAAAAATTCTTATAGAGCTCCGATAATCAAAATATTTGTTGAAAAACATTGAACCTAATACAAGTGCTTTTTACTTGTTTTAAATCAATTTTTCAATTTACTTTTCATTCGGAACTTATCAAAACCATTTGGTATTGATTTTAATCCGGAATTCTGAATATTTGTTTTCTGTGTAATATGCCCCTTTATTTCTCTCTCTCTTTCTCTCTCCATGCAACAGGTTTCTGCTTCTTGCCACAATAACTCGCCACACATTAAATTGCAAGTACATGTGGCACGAACTGTGGCTAGAATTATGGCAAGAACTGTGGCGACACCAAGGTCAGTTGCCCTTTAAAGCGACATCATAAATAATGCACTTGACATCGATATCGATAGCAAAACGATTCTTGGAATATGTTTCAAGTACTTATTAAATACTCATTTTAAGAAATTACGCTTCTTAAATATAATAATAATATTTGAGCTGTAACTTTTTTTTTGACCGCATTTCTGTCTCTTAAATGATTTTAATGACTTGTATCTTCAACTTAGAGATTTGGGAAGAATATTATTTGGTTTTTTTTAGATTTTATTGGAATTGTAAACTCAAAGAATCGTAGAAAAAACCAAGAAAATAAATTTGTTTTAAGTAAAAGTCAAATGTTTTCAGGCAGCATGAAGCTTTTTAAAATGTGATGAATCTTTTAGCTGATAATTAATAAATAAAATATTAACTTAATTATTAATTTTTCAAAATTTACTATATATAACTGAATTATTAATAATAAGTAATTTATAATTTTAATTATTAATCTTTTTTTACGAATCAATCGTTATAAATATTGTGCTTTCGTTATTTCCTCGCTTCCTCTTTAAATTGTTTTCAGATTTCGACTTTCCTAAAACATTTCTACACCATTCACCTGATTTATTAAACCATTTATATTATTTTTTATGATAACTATACAATAAAAACTGCATAGAGTGTTGAACAGTGTCCCAAAATTCTGTTATTGGTTTTTTTTTTTATTTCCCTAAATTGTTTTCAATTTTTGTAGCAAGTATAAATGAAATTCTTGACATTAATTTACATTAGCACACTCACAAAATATATGAAATATGTTTGTATATTTATCAATTTCTTTCGATTCCTTGCAAAAGTACAGTGTTGTGAAGTTGCCAACAGTTCTGTTTGTCCTTGATTAACGGATTTAAAAAGATGCTCTGTCATTTGCATCATATTTACATAAGTTCAGCTTCTTCTTCTTCTCCGTTAAGAGCTGTCTTTCTCTCTCTCTCTCTAGCCCATTTCTCAATATCTTTCTGTCTTGCTCACATTTCTGATATGTCCTTAAATATCAGCGTCAGTCAATTTTAATTTCGTTTTAAATTAAATGTGAAGTGCGCCCAAAAGTATGCAAAGCGATTTTTCATGCACATGCCACGGCATCGAAATTCTGAAGGGGGAGAGAGAGACAGAGACAGAGACAGAGGGGAGGAGAGAGACAGAGAAGGGGATGTTGCTTCAATGATTGGCGCACATTATCCCCAGCGACAGGCAGACAACCAAATACAACAACAACAACACTTGACAGGGCAAACAGAGAAAAGAGAAGGGAAATTAGTAAAGAAGGAGAAGGGCAGAGCCAGAAAGAGACGGCTGCAACGGAAGCAGCGAATCGGCGAATGTTGAAGGTTGGCAACTCTGGCAGCGTCTTCCGACGA
This sequence comes from Drosophila quinaria, assembly GCA_035047525.1. Lineage (NCBI taxonomy): Eukaryota > Metazoa > Arthropoda > Insecta > Diptera > Drosophilidae > Drosophila > Drosophila quinaria. Next base: position 35,719,453 of record JAWNPO010000455.1, read on the forward strand.
TGAGCCGACGTTCTTCTGATATTTATGTTATTTATGCGACATTCACACACACACACACACTCTCACACAGTGCATGCATAAATTTTGCAACCGGCGGCAGAAAATACAAAAAATTTAAGCGAGAAATCTCTTCGCTAGTATTTTTTATAATTTTTTGAGAGCTGCAAAAAAAAAGGCAATTTTAACTCATTTTCATGCTAAAAGTGATTTTCAAAAAATTGTAAAAAATACTAGCCAAGAGATTTTTTAAAAAATTTTGCATCAAAAAAATTGGCTTTTACAAAAACTTAAAATTATCAAAAGATATTTCAAATCAATATTTATTTTTGATTTTTATGATGAAAGTTGAAAATAACTTTTATTTCTGATTTTTATCTTTAAAATTGAAAATAACTCTTATTTTTCCACTCTTAAATAAAAAATGAAAAATAATTTTATTTATAATTTTTATCATGAAAATTCAAAATAAGAGTTAAAAATAATTTTAAAAATAGAAATTGGAAATAAACATTTATCGGGTTGTTGGATAGCTCTTCCAAAAATGGCATATGTAAAATTTCTTTCAATGCCCCTGTAATTTTTTTATTGCTTGATTTCTTTCCGCCCCATAACTTTTATTTGTAATTCCTGATTGAAACAAACTTAAACATGAGAATGTTTTGTAGTAGACACAAGATGTAAATAATTGTATATCTCACTGTAATTGTTGTAGTCACCATTTTTAATTGTCTTTGATGTAAAACTAGATTAAGCTGCCATATGGTAGCAGGATACTTGTTGTTGGAATATATAAAAAATTAATAAAAATTACAGATTTTGAAAAAAAAAAAATAGTAGACACAAGTTTTTTTTGGGATAATTTTAAGATTCTTGTGTACTTAAACAAGTATGACCCGATAATTGATAGACTAAAAAATGCAATTAAAAAATTAAAATATTCCAGAAAAATGCCATTTTGAGATTATCGAGATGGTTAACACCTGAATATTGTCCGATTAAATTTGAAAATCGTGATATGTTTTTCAGAGTGTATACAGAAAAAAAATCCGGGATATTTAGCCAGAATTCAATCCGAAACGATGTCAAAAGTGGGGTAATCTCGGATTTTCTTAAATCAAGTATGAAATACTTGATTTTTTCAATCCCGAATTCAATCCTAAAATCCTTAAATTCAGGCTAAAAAAAAATAATGTTTTTTGTTACATTAAACTTTTTTTTTTAAATTTTTTTTTTAAACTTTTTTTGTTACTTTTTGTTAAACTTTTTTTTTAATTTTTTTTTTTAAATTATTTTTTTTTTAATTTTTTTGCAATTTTTTTTTCACAATTTTTTTTTTTTTAATTATTTTTTACTAAGAATTTTTTTATTTTTACCCTTTAATTGACGGTGAGAATCGAGCCCAGGTTTTTTTTAAACAGGTCGGCGACTCTAACCACTGAGCCACCGAACCAGTTGAAATGAGAGAGTCCGAAAGAGAATAAAGTAATTTGGGCTTATTTTCCCATTTTTATCCCGATATAGGCTTGATTGCTCAGCTTAATCCTGGAAACATACTTAAAAAATGCAGGCTTAAATCAAGTATTTTAGGCTTGATTTTAGAACGGCTTTTTTTTCAGAGTGTATGATTGTTTGTCGGTTGCTCGAAAAAGGATATGGATTGGTGATGAGCATGAGGCACCAGTTGCGCGGTCGCGTGTACTGCGTCAAGGCCTTCATGGCGATCTCGGGGAAGCCGGGGTACGGCAAGTTGGGCTCACCCGACGACGAGGAGGAGGACGAGGAGGAGGACGAGTGCGAGTGAGAGGAGGAATCGCCGTCGTGGTCGTCGTCGGAGCTGCAGCTGCCGTTGCAACTGGAGGCGGTCGAAGATGTTGCTGATGTTGCACCGCCAGCAACACCAGCAACATCGCCTCTTGCGCGTTGGCGTTGCCGACTGCGATGCGCGGCGTCGCTCAATGAGGAGGCTCCACTGTGGCGACGTGTGGCGCGGCGTCGTGTCGTCTCTCTCTCGCCTCCTGAGCGCTGTTGCTGTTGCTGTTGCTGTCTCTCTTTGCTGCTGCAGTGTCGTTGATAGCGACGTTGTTGCTGCTGTTGCTGTTGTTGTTGTTGTTGTTGTCGGTCGGAGGCATTCGATGGTTGTCGCTGTGTGCGACGCGTTGCTTGTGGCGTCTCCTTTGCATTGGCGCTGCACGAACTCGTTTTGCGCACTCTGTGGGCGTTGCCACTTTGGGTGTTGCCACTGTGTGCGCTGCCACTGCGACGCAGCTTCGACTGTTGCTGCTGTTGATGTTGCTGCTGCTGTTGCTGCATGTTGCCGCTGTCGACGATCACCGACATTGGTGGCTCCTCGTTGTTGGAATGCATTTGCTGTGCCTTCAATTTGCTGTTGTTCTTGTTGCTATTGTGGTTGTTGTTGGTGTTGTGATTGTTGCTGTTGCTGTTGCTATTGTTGTTGTTGCAGCTGTCGTTTGCTGCCACGCGACGTCGCTGGCCATTGTTGGCCTGTCTGCCAACTGTTGTTGTTGCTGTTGTTGCTGTTGTTGCTGCTGTTGCTGTTGTTGCTGCTGTGCCGTCTGTGAGCATCTTCGACGACAGCAACAACGACAACGATGACGTCTTTGCCACCAAAGGCAACTCTGGTCATTCCATTTTCTAGCCAACACTGCTGTCTGCAATTAGAGAGAGAAAGACAGAGAGAGACTGCGTAAGTGAGAGAGCAACAACATGACTTACAAACTATATATTCATTTACAAAGATAACAATCTGAAATGTATTTATTCTATTTATTGCTTAACTTCAACTCGAATATCAGTTGACAAAAAGAAAATATATATTTGATTTTTTTAATTACTAAAAAAACAACTAAAATTTGTATTTTAACCAGTGGTTTTCAAACTCACACAACTAAACATAATTTAAAAGAAGAATGTAACATTTTCCAAGCCCGAATTTGACCAACTTATAGTTCGAATTTCGCCGATGAAATTATGTCATCTATGTTGTGTGAAAATTTCAGCTTTCTATCTTTTACCGTTTGGGCTACACGTTGATGTGTCAGTCAGTGACTCAGTCAGTCAGTACAAAGAATTTTATATATTTAGATTTAAAAAAATTTAAATTTAAATGCCTCAAATCCTAATTGGACTAATTAAATCAATAAGTGCTACAATTATTATTTATTGAATATCAATAAGTATTAAAAATACGACTAGAATTCGAATCATTCAAAAAATTCACAAATCAAATTCATTCGAAATCATATCGATACATTGCACTAAGAATAAGAATTTATTTAGACTGCAATATATGAAATTTAGACACATGTACAATGAAATTTCTAAAAAGAAGAGAGATGGAGAGAGAGAGAGAGAGAGACAGAGAGAGAGAGAGAGAGAGAGACAGACAGAGAGAGAGAGATAGAGCATCTGATAAGCTTCAAACAGCTTCATCAAAGACGCATAAAATTCGGTTTCCGCTTCTGTTGCGCCTCGTAACTTACACACTCGCACACACACACACACACACACACACACACACACACACACACACACACACACATACATAAGTTGTGTCTTATACACATGCGGACAAACCCACACACACACACACACACACACACTTACACATACACCTTCACATCAAGCACTTGACTCTGAGGTACGTGCAAAGTTTGTGAATTGATTTTTAATGCGACGCCTTGAAACGCGTTTCATGCCCCACAATTTGATTCCCCTTCTTGGCCCCTTTTGGCTCCCCACTTTGCCCCCTTTTGATTACCAGCCAGCTGGCCATGAAAACAACCCGTATAATGAAGCCAAAACATAATTTATATACACATACATATGTGTGTGTGTGTGTTTTGAGGCCTGTAAAAATAATGAGCAGCATATTTTGTGCCCACAACGAAAATGGTAGCATACTTTTTGGGGCAACACGAAATGCGAGTGTGTTCAATCATTAATTACGCCTGTTTCACGTGTGTGTGTGTGAGTGTGTGTGTGTGTGTGTGTGTGTGTGTGTGTGTGTGTGTGTGTGTGTGTGTGTGTGTGTGTGTGTGTGTGTGTGTGTGTGTGTGGCATCCAAGTATAACACATTAACTTGCCAAAAAGTGCCACGTTGCGGTTTTCTGGCTGAAACACAAAACACAAAACAAAACAACACGAGCCTCTGAGCTGAACTGCAATTGTGCGAAAATTGGTTTATTGATAGGCCAACAACTGGTGGCAACAACAACAAGTTGGCAACTTTTGCCCAGTTCGCATTACTACGAATTGAGGACAATTACAACAAAGGCAAACAAATTACAAAGACAATTGCAACAACAAAGACGTAGTATTCTAAGTAATTTATGTCATTATTAATTATTTGTTTATTTAATAAAACTAATCTTCAGGCTTAGATCTCAAAATAAGCAATTCAGCTAGACAATAATTTGTTATATTTAATATATATTTATTTTACATTTTTCAAGTTACTCACAAACTCGATAGTTGAGTTTTAGATATCAAATTCACACAATAAGTCGAGCATAATATTAAATTGGAAAAATAGACAAAATCAAACGACTTGTCAGTACGAATAAATGAAGTTTTAATCGAATCTACTGCCTGCTTTAAAAAGTCATTTGAGTTTATCTTTGTGCTCTTGATTTGTGTAATGTTTGATTAATTAAAAATTAACTTTAAACTTTTATAACTTAACCAAATTTCATTCTGCATTCAAATTTTCTTTGCCAGAAAAAATTATAATTTTAAACTTGTCATCAATTTTTTTTATGTCATAGTTTAAATAAACTAACACCTTAAAATTGTTTCTAAAACGTTTCTTTTTCTTTGTATAAAATCATGCTAAAATTAGTAGAAATTTAGACTTGTACATTTTAAATCAACTTTCAGCTTTCAAATCATTGCACAGATTTTGAAATGACATGTAATTTTTTGAAAACCTTAAATAGTTTTCTTTGTCGGAATGCGATTTAATGCCAAATACATTCAATATTAGTAATAATTTATGCAATAATAATTATAATTAAGCTGAAACCACGGATAAATCGATAAGTTCGTAGAATACACTCTGTCATGGGTTGAGCAACAATTTCAAATAAGTATTTATCAAACGATTAATCAGTTGTAATCCACAGAGTTGTTTGAGCACAAGTCACAGTTCAATGTCCACCTCAAAAGGGCAGATCTTTGTGGAAGGAGCAAGGGGAAGTGTGTGTGTGTGTGTGTTGTTGACGCTGACTGTGGCACGTGTCCTGCCACAAAAGAGGACGACGACGACAAAATCAGGCCTGGAGAAATCGACAACAATAATTAATCGTCTGCTGGCGCCATTTGTTTACAAACCGGAAACGGAAGTCAACGCTAAGACAAACAACAACAACAACAACAACAAGCATTGCCCAACTTTTAGACATTTGTTGTTTAAGCAAAGAGAGGGAGATAGAGAGAAAGAGAGAGACTAACTATTTAAAGCATAATCCAACGAGGACTAATATATAATAAGCATAAACAACACCGAGAACAACAACAACAAGGAGCTGAACAACGAGACGTGTAAGCGGCTTGTATAATAACACAACGTACACATATGTAAACACACACACACATCACACACCCCACACACCACACATACACACATACACATATACAAACACACATTTATAATTAAACACAAACAGCGCGCAGAAATGGGAAATGCAGCTAAAAAGGAGCTAGAAAGCAAGCGAAAAATGCTAAAGTCGAGTTCCCGACTATGGAATACCCGTCACTTATTAAAATCAATTGAACAAAATATAATTGCATACTTTTAGGCGCTTTCATTGCTTGGAACTTAAATCAGCCATTACCACCGTTCTGTTTATCTGATCTTTTTGCAATTAAAAAGGATGATAGCTAATAGTAATAGATTATTTATTCTTGATGTTGATCAATAATATATATACTTTGTAGGGTCGGAGACGCTTTACATACATTACAACGAATACAATATCCCCTTTTGCTTATTTTTTAATTGACGGGTATAATAAAACAGACTGGGATGGAGAAGAAGCAGGAGAAGCAACAGCAGAAATACTCACAACACACACACACACACACCCACACACACACTTACTCCACACACATGCAAATATACATATGTATAGAGCCATGTGTGCACAGTGGTGTGAAATAATGCGATTACTGTCGCACTTCAACATTGTCTGTTTGAGATATTCAAATGTTTCAGCTAGTAAAAAATTCAAAAAATAAATAAATAAATCCTTTCGAGTGAAATGCAAAATCTGCAAAATAATCTTACTTAAAATATGACTATTAAATACAAATATGTTAATTTGTATTTATGTACATATTGCAATTTATTTCAAAAATAAAGTAGGATATTTTTAAAACGCACAATTTAACCTGAAAGATAAATTTGAGGTTTACTTTTTTATTTTATTATTATCAAAGTTAAAAGTGAATTGTCTATAGAATTGCACAATTTGAGGAAATTTCTTTTTATGAAATACAAATGTGTTATTTATTATGTTATATGATTATAGTTATATATAGTTATATGTTATAGGATTTATAGGATTCATTTATTTATCTTCAATGAAGTCTTGAAATTTATTAGCTTGTGTTGGAGAATTTATGTGGAAAAATTTTAGTATTCTAATTACATATCCTTTTTTTTGTTTCTATAAATTGTCGATAGAAATGTTCAATTTGAGGAAATCTTTTATTAAATATGAATATGAAATACGAGTATAATATTTTATATTTATTTAAATAAGGCAAATTATTAAATTGTGTCAGAGAATTGAAGTGGAAAACGTAAACATCTTTTGACCTGATACAAGCTATATGTCCTTTTACTTTACTATTTAAATCTGATCAAATTTCCCATTATATATGACTTTAAAACTCGAACCTATTATCTTTAACATTAGCAATTTATTATTATCTGTCATAGAGTTAAGTTAGAAAACGTTTGAATTAAAATCAAATATATTATTTTAATGACAGTCTGACAACTGAGTCTTAATAAATATTTTTAATCGCTTGCAATAATAATTTTTATTTGTAGAATTTGAATTAAAGCATTACCTAAAATTATTTATTATTCACTTAAGTGTTTTGTTTGGTATTAGTTTTCGTATTCCAATAGAATAAATGTTGAGCAAAAATCACTTGATTTTTTGAGTTTATAGACTTCAATTCTTCTGCCTTTTACAAGACCATTTTTTATTGAGTTATAAGACCCTTTGGCTTTCGTGGAATAATTAAAGAATTTTCTCAATTTCATTTCCAAACTTCCTTTCGATCTCTCATAAAATTGCTAACAATATTTGTGCGTTGCTATTTTGCATAACAAGCGATTGACTTTTGCCCAAAATTTGGCAGGCATAAAATGACTTGCAAAAATAAGTGTATTTAAATTTGTGTTGGACAGCTTTATAACTGATTATCCGAGTTGTTGTTGGGTTAGTTTTGTTATCCCAAAAATAAAGAGAAGGCCACACATTAGCTTGTAAAATTATGCAAATAGATTTCGCATGCGTGTGTTTTTTTGGAATATGTATTTCCTTTTTTTTCATTTGGAGAAACCTTCAGTTCAGCATAAATAAATAAAAATCAAGGCAGGAGGGTTGAAGAAGAAGAAGAAAATGGCATAGCATAATATACTCTTAAATGTAAAATCGAGTCTAGTCGAGAGCTGCTGTCATTGATATGAGGCTGCCTGTCTCAACCAGAGAGAGAGAGAGACACAGACATGGAGTCAGAGTCAGATTAAACGAATGAATGAGGAAAAAATACGCATACGCAGCGTTGTGCACCGTGGCAAATAAATCAAAGCGAGAACAACGACGACGACACCGAGGCGCCTTTGATGTTGTTGTTGCTGTTGTTGTTATATGCGCAACTTCAAAATAAAAAGGTAAGAGGGTATATTGTATTCGTTGAAATGTGTGTAACAGCATCTCTGTATGACTAAAGTGTGCATATTCTTGAACAGCCGAGTCAATTTATGCATTTTTTGATAGTTAACAATATCTATTATTATTAACTATCATCTGACTGAATTGCAAATAGATAGGCCAAGCAGAACGCCAGTAATGGCTGTTTTAGGTTTCGAGCAATGCGTGCGCCTAAAAGTATGCAATGAAAAATATTTTATGTTGATTTAAATAAGTAAGGGGTATTGTATAGTCGTGTACTCGACTTGTTGTTGTTTTTGTTGTTGTTCTTGTTGTTGTTGTTGTTCCTGTCTCTGGCATACTGAGATTTATGCTCCACGTTGTTTATGCGACTGGCGACCCTCGTTTCCCCTTCCCTTTGCGCCTTTCTTCTGCCACACACATTAGCATAAATCCAAGTACTTCTAAGCAGCTTACTCTCTCTCTATCCCTCCCCCCTTCTCTCTCTCTCTCTCTCTCTCTCATAGTTTTGAACACTGTTTCAAATGTTTCCTAATCCCGATTATTACTTATTGCCATTCCATTAAGCATCCACACGCGCCATCATCAAAATCAAAAGTCCAAAAAATATCTCAGTGTCCAGTTTTTGTGTTTTTCTTTTGTTTTCCCTGCTTAGTTTTCATTTCATTACCCAATTCGAATCTCACACGAATCTCTAACGTGCACAAGTTTGCGATGTCTTTAGCATTAATATTTATGAATGCTCATCTGTGTGTATTTCGATGCTTCTCTTGATGCTTCGCATTTTCAGTTTCAGTTTCATTTTCATTGCGCTGATTTTATTACGAGACGTTTTTTCTCTTTTTATACCCGGCATTCGAAAAGCGTTTGTAGAGGCATGATAACTTTGTGGCAACCCTTGTGACAGTTGAAAATTTAGTTAACTTTTTAAAGTTTCTTCTTTATTTGGGCTGTAAAATTCAGTAAGTAATCGACATAAAAAGTGAGAAAAATAATAAGTAACAAATAAAAAAAATAAATTGCAAAATAAATACAAAATTAAGACAGATATTTGAATTATTATCGACATAAAAAGTGAGAAAAATAATAAGTAATAAAAAATAAAAATACATTGCAAAATTAATACTAAATCAAGATAGACATTTGAATTATTATCAAATAATTAATTTATTATTCCATTTGTAATTTAGTTGATTTTTAATATCGAATCACGCTCGTTGAACTGAACTTGTAAAATATTTTTTAAATATATTTTTTTTTTTATTTATTTTTTTTTGTTTATTAATTAGTTTTTTTATCTATTTATTTATATATACTTTTAATTTATTTTCTTTTTTGTTATTTTATCTTCAAAATATTTTTGCACTAGTCACAATACATACATTTATAAATCTATTGTTAAATTTTCAAGTTAAATAATTTATTTATGTATTATCTATATTTTGATTCTTGTTTTCTATATTTTTTTTTTAATTATATTGTTTTTTATTTTTTAAAATATATTTTTTATTTTATTTAATACATAGGGTAATTTAAAGCTGATGAGCTGGGTATCGTCCAGTCGAGCTCACTCGAGTAGTGGCTTCTGGTTTTTGTTTTTGTTTTTTTATTAGGCGGAGGGCGCATATAAAAATACAAATACAAATACAAATACAAAAGCTCATTTTCATGCTCAGCAGCTGCCAAACGCACAGCAAAATCTTTTACCTTAACTCAGATACAGATGCACAGATACATAGATACATTTACAGATACACAGATGCAGACAGAGAGTTGAAGTTTTTTCCATTTCCATTTCATTTTCCAATTTCATTGGCTTTTCCTGAGCTGTTGTTGCTTTTCAGCTTCATTGAGCGCATTTGTTACTTTTCTGTTGCTTTCTTTCTGCTTTCGCTTTCGCTTTTGCTTTCGCTTTTGACCGCTTTTGGTTTGCACCTTTTATGCTTTAAAAATCTTTGTGTGAGTGTGCGTGTGTGTGTGTGTGTGTTGATTGTCCTTTTAAATACACAGCCGTAAAATGCATATTTTTATTATGATGCCTTGACTTTTATGGGCCATTCGACTGAAGCACCTTGCAGTCAGTTGTAGTTGTTCTTGGCCACATCTCATAAGTGGCCCAAACGTATCCCCCTTCAGCTTTACTGTTACTGTAACTGTAACTGTATCTGTTGCTCTGACTGTGAATGTATCTGTATCTTAATCTGTATCTGTATCTGTATCAATTCGATTACTTGCGCATTTGATGCAAAATGCCCAAAGGCATCGCCAATCGCATAAGTATCTGCATCTGTATCTGTTCATGTATCTGTATTTGTATCTGTATCTTAACATTAAGATTCAGTTATGCCGCTTACTGAATATTAATGCCAATCCCAAAACAAAAACTATAGCCCATAACATCTTACAATACGATTTTATTGCCAGCAATGATAACGTTAAATATAAATTACAATTTCATTATTTCAAATTTGTGTTATTATTATATTTACTTATATGTATTGGAGATTGTCTTACATAAGTAATATAATTTTATATATGATTGCAAAGGCTGTGCGATTTTGTCAAGTTAAATTCACGTGATGAATTTCTATGAATTAATTTAATTATATTGAAATTAAAATTGGTTTTTTGATTGTTGTTGAAAGCTAAATATAGTTTCTATAGTTTTTTTATTTAAAAGGTTTGTCCTGGTAATATCAATAAAGGAAATAATTTTACATATAAATATTTCTATAATTATTTATGACCAACTTTGATGAATCCACATCAAGATTATAACAAATAACTTAAGAACAAATGAAGATTAACAAATTTTCAAATTTTAGTTAATTAATTTTTACACTAAACAAATTATTAAAAAATTCAGACTTCTAAGCATAACTTCTGTATACCCGTCACTTAAAAACTCAGCGAAAGGTTATATTGTCTTCATGGAAATGTTTGTAACAGGAAGAAGAAAGCATTTCCGACCCTATTGATCAACATCAGCTGCAAAGTTGAATTACGTATTTTTTGATAGTTAATCATGCCACTTAATCTCATCAAGATCGTCCAAACAGAAAGGTAGTAATGGCTTATTTAAGTTTCAAGCAAAGTAAATGCCTAAAAGTATGCACTAAAAAATATTTTATATTTATTTAACTAGTTACGGATATCCTATAGTCGTTAATAACTTGTTCATAACTAAAATTTATATTGAAATTTAAAGAATTGAGGAAATTAAGATATTTGAAAAATTCATTTACAGGGAAAAAACCCAAAATAACCACAAATTCAATTAATAGACTAAGTTTTCCTGTATAAATCTCTCGGTTTAAGTGTCCGCCTGTCAATTAGGAATTCTGAGACATTTTTAAACCAGTTCAAAGTTTCAAAATCATATTCTTTCTTGTAGTATGAATATTGATAGATAGTCATAGCTGAGAGATTCGCTTTTTTTAATGGCAAAGGCGACAAGTAATTTACATTAAAGATATCGATGTAATGTGATGAAAAGAGATGGAATGCGAGGGAAAGGGATGGTTGATAACTTGGCGTAGAGGAGGAGGAGGCAAAACATCCTATTCGGTGGTCGTAGCCTTGGCTTAAGATTGTGATTGAGATTATCAAGAAGCTGGCAGCTTTTATCTGCTTTTTTATTATTTAACAGCTGCAGCTGACGCCAAGGCGACGCAGGTGAAAGTAAGAGAGGGAGAGCGTTCGTTGAGGAAAGGAGTGATAAAGAGGGGGAAAAAAGTAGGGAAGGTGGGAAACCTAAGCCAAAGATGAAGCTGGAACCGTAGGTGGAGGCAACAACAACAACATTGTCAACGTTGTCCTCATTACTTAAAAGCGCGTTGCCAACTTGATTGAATGAGTTGGGCGTGCAAAAGGGGGCGTGGCTGTGCCAAAAGTAGAAGAGAGAGACAGCATATTGGTAAAATGCCAACAGGCAATGTCACTAAAAACGTGACAAGAACACGAGAAAGAGCAAGGGAAGACGAAGAAAAGAAAGAGGAAAAGATTGTGGCTACCTGGCGTATGCGTAATATGCGCATTTGTAATCATTTTGCAGCTGCATATAACGATTGCTATTCTCATAATTGAAGCACACACAGATTTAAGTGTTGAAGCACTTTCTAACCAAATTAAAAATGAAAGCAGCAATATATCGATATTGACATTGAAAATATAATACATGGAATACTCAATAATATAAATCATATTAGTACAAAAATATTCGTTGATCTGTTTAGATTTTTTATCAATGTTTTTTTGGTTCAATATTATGTTGATATTCCTTTTGTTTCAAATTGAAATCAACTTATTTTAAATTGTATTACTAATTTTCATTTCTATTTTAATTGATTTTACTCGACTACTCTTATAAATATTTCAAATACTCTCAATACAATCATACATATATTTTGTAATTTTTCTGTATATTTTAAAAATCTTCCAGGCCATTTAAAAAATCCAGCGAGTAAACAATTTGACAATTATTCAATTGAATAGATCGAAGCCCTTATTTAATTAATTTTACAGATCTTTTTAAATATCTAAAGTATTACTTTTGTTATTTTCTATTTCTGCTTTTTTCTGTTAACAAAATTGATTTTTAATGAAATAAAATTCATATCAGAAACAAGAAAAAGAAAGCTTTATGGGCAATTAAAAATGTTGAGACATTCAAATTAAAATTATTTGTAACTTAAAAATTAAATTTCTATGTCTTCTCTGCTCTCAGAGTTCAAGTCAAAGCATTTTCAGCTTTGACTTTGCAATAAAAATAAAAAGGACCCCAAATGGAATTAAATAAAATAAAATACAAAAAATAAATCAGGGCATTTTTGCTGATTTAAAATGTGCTCAGCTGGGAATCCAAAACTGCCCCCAAAATAATCCCAGGGAACAGAGGTTACACAGTTTGCCCAAAGTTCGAGCTAGAGTCCTGAATACTAAAAACTGAATACTGAACGCTGAATGCAAACTTAAACGAGTTCGAACCACATGATTGTGAGTGTGAGTGTGGGTGTGAGTGTGTGGGAAACAAAGCCCAAACTAATCGTTGGCAGGTGCTCAAGTGCTTGGGCATTAAGCGTAGTCCTGTAGTCCTTTTAAGGGACAATGCCACACACTTTTCCACAGCCCTTTCCTGCAGCTTTCGAAGCGGAGTTTTCACCCTCTTTTTCATGCTGTGGTCGTACCAATGAATTTTTATGCAAATTCTTTGTTAGCCACTGCAAAAGCAACGACAACTTGTTGCCACATTCTCTCTGTCTAAAGGGTTGTCCTTTCTTTTTAGACCACGTACTTTAAAAAAGTACAGTGGTCTATTAACTTTGTCACAAAAAAAATGTGCGTAACAGGCAGAAGGAGGCGTGGCCGACCCCATAAAGTATATATATTCTTGATCAGCATCAATAGCCGAGTCGATATAGCCATGTCCGTCTGTCCGTCTGTCCGTCTGTCCGTCCGTCCGTCCGTCCGTCTGTCCGTCTGTCCGTCTGTATTGACGCCTAGATCTCAGAGACTATAAGAGCTAGAGATTTCAAACTTGGTATGTAGGTTCGTCTTTATTTCACGCAGAACGAGTTTGTTTTAGATTTTGGCCACGCCCCCTTAAACGCCCACAAATTAGATATATCTTAATTATAACGACAATTTTAAAGATAGACATTCCTAATATGGCATAGACGAAGATAACATTATTATCCACATTTGCTGAAAATTTCATTGCGATCGGATAATAAACAGCCAAGATATCAAGCAACTAATTTCGCCTTTATTTGCCTTGCATTATCAGCAACAATAACAACAACAAACAATCACAACTAGATAACAATTGCATCTGGCTTACACTCTAGTAAGAATGAAATCTATCGTAAGACCATCGGTTACCAAGGCAGGCAGTGGCGCGATGTGCAGAGCGTCGGAACTCTGAGTTCGGGTCTCGGGTTCGAACTCTAGGACAGACAAATTTTTTTTTTTGTTGATATATTTTATATTCAATTAATTTGTTAGTATATGATCGGCATCCTTTTTTTTAAATGCTATTCAATTTTAAAAGGGTGTTGGCAGAGTTCCTAACTGCAAAATATAGAGTCGCTGAAGTCTTAACATATTTGTATTTTGGGCACGTCCGCCCATGGGCTTTGGTGGCCTATGGTGCTAAATTCCCGTCAATTTTACAATGATCGGGAGACGCGGGTTCAACTCCCACCATAAACAATTTTTTTAAAAATTATTTCTTATTAGCAGACTTTTTAAAACATTGGTTCGCGGCTCGAATCTCACGTTGGACATATGTTTTTTTTTTATTTATGATTAATGAAAATTTTAATTACTTTTTTATAAATGTTGTATGTTTACATCAATTCGATATTTGATTTATTTTGTTTTATTTTTGGTTAAAATATATTAAATACTTGTAGCGACTTATATTATTTTTAGCAGGGTTTGCTTTTGCATAGTAAGTACGTGGTCTCCGACAGTCGAGTATGCTCGACTGTAGCACCGTCGACTAGTTTTTTTATATTTTTGAGAGCGGGAATTGTACACTGAGAAAAACAATACATTCCAAAATTCACATTTACAATTTTTGATTTTAGAATGTAATATTTAAGCATGTATTCAGATTATTTTTTTTAAATTAAGATCATATATAAAAAAAATCTGAGTTGAAGGCCTTATTAGTTGCTAACACTCCCTGCAATCTGTATTGCCCCTTTTAGATTTAATATTCCATATTATATCTAATATAATAAAATTAAATAAAAATAATACAAAAAAATCTTAAATATTTGGTATCACTGTAAATATTTGTGTAGAGACTTTTTGGATACCTCTTACTTATTAAAATAAATGCAAAATAATATGCACAGGTGTTCTACGGAAATCACAAGTGAAATCGAATTCAGATAAAAGTAATTCTACCCCGAAAATTTCTCCGTGCCACAGAACTTCTAGTGATTTAATTTTTTTTAGCATGTCCACCAAACTTTTTGAATTAATAGTAGGCTGCTAGGGTTGGCCCCTTCTCAGAATAAATTTCCCAAGGGTTTGCTTAGCAACTTTTTGAAGTTAATCATTGCAGGATAATAGGTTAATATTTTATTTATTTTTTAATTAATATAGTTTAATTTATTTATATAATAATGGATATTGTGTAGCTAAAAAAAAAATTTAAAAGTTATTGGCGCGACAAACAATAAAAATGACTTGACAACTCCAAATTCTAAAATTCTAAAATACGATTATTTCGTTCCGTCGTAAATTATCAACAATCAAGTAGCACACCTGATAAAAATCCGTATGAGAAAAAATTTGTTGCATACTTTTAGGCACTCACATTTCTTAAAACTTAAATCAGTTATAACTGCGTTATAAGGCGTTTAAAAAGATTGGGCTTCGCCAAAACAATTGGCCAAATCCCTCAGGCGCCCTTATAATATCTGATATTCTTTGCAAGTCCTTTGCGTTACGCAAGAGGTTTGGTCCTTATTATATTTATACCAAATCTGTGTTGGTTATGTTGCTAATTTGTATGTACGGATTCCACACTTACCAAATAAAAGAAATTTCGTTATTGTTAAAAAAAGTTATAACTACCGTTCTGTTTGCCCGATTTAGTTGAATAATAGCTAATATTATAAATAATGTTAGTTACTTGATCGCAAAATTCTGAGATTGACAGAGTTTTTTCTTTGATTTTTTTCTGTGTAGAAATTGCGGTTTCTCTGGCCCACTTTTACTCTCTCTCTCTCCCTCGCTCTTTCTCTATCTCTTCTGGCTGCGGTTGGTTTGGTTTTTTGGTTCATGCGTTGACAAATTAAACAAATAAGACAACGGCAACAAGAAGCTGCACAACAAGTACACACACACACACACACACACACACACACACACAAACTCGTAATTCGATTTCAGCTCAGATGTTTCTTCTCTCTCTCTCTCTGTCTCTCGGAAATGACAACGACATGTAAATACTTTCTACTTCCCGTCGCTCGCAATACAAATGCTTCACATTTTTGTTGACAACAACAAAAATAAAACAAGCAAAAAGATAACAAAAAAAAGAGAAGAAAAAAAAAAAAAAAAAAAAAAAAAAAAAAAGAGCACAACTTTTCTGGGCCCAAATCGAAAAGCACACGAATGAATTTTCATTCAATTATCCTGAACATTTGCTCCGTTCCCAGTCTCCAGTCTCCTGTCTCTTTTCGCCCTTCTCCTTTGCGCTGTCCTGCCTTGTTCCGACTGTTGTTGTCCTGGTCCAGGATGTCCTCCTTCGTCCTTCCTCCTTCGTCTTTCTTTGCTCTTTGCTCTTGTTGTTTGTCGTTTGTTTGTTTGTTTGCTTTATTTGTCTGGGGACTGAAACTAGCCCCAAACTGCTCAAGGGACTCGCTCTCTCACTCTCACACTCTCTCTCTCTCTTTCTCTTCCCCTCTCTCTCTCTCTCTCTCTCTCTCTCAGTCTCTCTCGGAGTCCCTGTCGTGTCTGTCGCATTGTTTGGGCCACGTTAAGGCCATTGTCTCAGCGTTGACTGAAAATTCATAGCCGCTCTGTTTCAATTTCGGCCTCTGCGCTCGGTGCTCCTTTATCCTCAGTTATCCTGTTATCCTGTTGAGTTCTCAGTTCAGTTCTCTGTTCAGTTCTCTGTTCAGTTCTCAGTTCACTGCTGTTTGCCCAGCCGCTGGCTATGACTCTCCATCTCTTCTCGTGCCATAAAATTTCATTTTACCAAACAATGTAAACGTGTCAGGACACTGAGATGACGACAGGACATTGGACAGACACTGGGACAGGACATGGGAAGAAGAAGAACAACAACAACAACGACAACGTTAGGACACTCAAGGTGCGCCTTGAAGCCTCTTTTAGACTCTTGAAGAAATCACATTGACTCTACTCGCATTTCACATGCTTCCCTCTCTCTTCCCTCTCTTTCCATCTCTCTTTCACAGTCGCTCTCTGTCTCTCTATCTCTGTCTATGCCTATCCGCCTTCCGATTTTCATCACATCTCTTTTAATTTTAGGCCATTTCTTTAAATTTATTATGATACGTCTGTACGTCATTAAACACTCAAAACGTTCACGAATAAGATGCAAAGGAGAACTGAAAAACGTTCGTTTGTGAGCATAAAACAATAACGAAGCGATTTTTAAGTACTTTAAACGATATATCAACATAAAGAAGATTTCGAGATAATTTTCCATTGAAAATATATTCATGGTAAAAAGATCTTCTCCTTATATAAATATTTATACTTTTTATCACCATCACAAAATGTAAAAACAACTGTATACAGAAAGCTCAGTTCACAAAAACTAATTTTGAAACTCTCTCTCCTCTGTTAAAAATTTCATTAGTAGAGTAAATTACCTACTTTAAAGGCAATGTAATAAAAATACAAACATTTCCAGTAGCCAGAATGCTGTAAACATTTTGGCAAACTCTGTTTTGTTTTCGCGTAATTATAATTTAAGCATACATAATTATACAAAGAAATATGGAACTTAATTAAGCTTAAATTTATATAACATTCGCAACGGGATAAAAGTGTAAGACAGCAAAGCTAAGAAAATGGAAATGAGAACTCAAATAAGTAGACCAAATTGGAAGCTTAGTAAAAAGGAGTTTAATATTAGAAAAGAGGAAAAAATGAATTTAAGTATACATTTTTTATATGATAAATAGAGATATCTTTCTGTGTTTTTAAAGTTTAGTTTTCGGTTGGAATTGTACTGAATATTGTTTTAATATTAAAATTAACTGCATTTAAGCAAAGCCAAATTTTCTGAGAAATGAGAATTTTCAACCACCTTATTTTTTTTATTTTACTTCAATTTTGTTCAAGATTAGTTTACAACCCAGTTTTAATAAATATTTCATCTTGACATCTTCAGACTTTTCTCAAAGCATTTTTCATCTTCTTCAAGTCTTTTTTCATTGTCTCATTTGACATTTTTCGATTTATTGCACTTTTTACTGCATTTGTCACACATTTTTTTACTACGCAATTTTCGACTTTAACTTTCTGCATTTGATTTTCATCTTTATTTTTCTTTTTGTCTTCTGTCGCATTTTTCAATTTTCGTGTTTTTAATTGGCCGTCAGGTCAACGATAACCCAACGAAAATTGCCAAATAATTTACTGCCAAAATGTTGTTGTTGTTTTTTTTGTTATGGCCCTGTTATAGGCTGATTAGGCCAATGTCCTGCACACAAAAGGCGCCCATTAAGCGGCATAAGGCGCCCCTTAAAACTTGCCTAATTGGCCGCAGTTGCTGCCTCTTCTTCTGACTCTACCTCTGCCTCTGCCGCAGTTGCTGCCTCTGCCTCTGCCTCTGCCCGCTTGGGGCATCCACGCAAAAAACTTTTTACGCAAAGTTGGCCACAAAAATTGTGTTGGCCCGCTTTTTGTGGGCGCCATAAAAGGAAAATGCTGAGAGTAAAATAGCTGGCGAAAATATGTCAGCTATGAAATTGTGAGTAGAACAACCTGTGCACAGGTGGAAGGGATGAGCGACAGGTGGAAACTGTCATAAAGAATCAACTGTTATACACTCAAACTACTTATATCATTAAGCAATTTATCAGCAAAATTCATCTCTTGACTTTTTTGATAAATTCTTTTAATTTTTTAAATCTTTAATAAGTTTAGTTTTACACTAGCTAATAAATATATAAACAACTGCCATAAAGAATCAACTGTTATACACTCAAACTATATCATTAAGCAATTCATCAGCTAAATTCATCACTTGACTTTTTTGATAAATTCTTTAATTTGTTAAGTCTTTAATAAATTAAGTTTTACACTAGCGAATAAATATATAAACAACTGCCATAAAGAATCAACTGTTATACACTCCAACTATATCATTAAGCAATTCATCAGCTAAATTCATCTCTTAACTTTTTTGATAAATTCTTTAATTTGTTAAGTCTTTAATAAATTAAGTTTTACACTAGCGAATAAATATATAAACAACTGTTATAAAGAATCAACTGTTATACACTCAGACTGGATCATTAGACAATTTATTAAATAAAATCAACATTTCATTTCATCTCGCGACTTTTATGCCAAATTCTTTTAATTTGTTAAGTCTTTAATAAATATAGTCGACTGTTATACAGTCAACAGTGTCAACTAATTTATCGCCAACTAATGTAATAAATATACTTAACTGTCATAAAGAATCAACTGTTATCACTCCAACTATATCATTAAGCAATTCATCAGCTAAATTCATCACTTGACTTTTTTGATAAATTCTTATAATTTGTTAAATCTTTAATAAATTAAGTTTTACACTAGCGAATAAATATATAAACAACTGTTATAAAGAATCAACTGTTATACACTCATACTGGATCATTAGACAATTTATTAAATTAATTCAGCAATAAATTCTTTTAATTTGTTAAGTCTTTAATAAATGTAGTCCATGTTATACAGTCAACAGGGTCAACTAATTCATCGCCAACTAATATAAATAAATATAGTTAACTGTTATATAGAATCAACTGTTATACACTCAAACTCAAACACTCATTAAGCAATTTATTGAATAAATTCAACATTTCATTTCATCTCGCGACTTTTTTTTGCTAAATTCTTATAATTTGTTAAAATGTTAATTTGTTAAAATGTTAAGTTGTAAAGTTGCGAGAACTGTTATACAACTGACGGAGCAAATTTGTTAAGTCTTAAACTTTAGCCGTTATTCGTACTATTTGTTATACACTCAACTGTTATACAGTCAACCGGGACAATTGCTACTCGACCGACTAATAAAGTTAAACTTTTATACAGAAAAGTGTTTTATTCTCAACTGTTATATAGTCTACAGTTGTACAGCCAGTTATGCAATCACCATAAAACTGCTATACATTTAACTGTTATATATTTAGCTGTTATACATTTAACTTTTATGCCAACTTTTATATAGTCAACTTTTTTACAGTCAACTGTTATATAGTCAACTGTTATACAGCCAACTTTTATATAGTCAACTGTTATACAGTAAACTGTTATACAGTAAACTGTTATACAGAAAAATTTTTATACAGTCATCTGTTATACAATCATCTGTTATACAGTCATGTGTTATACAGTCATCTGTTATACAGTCATCTATTATACAGCCAACTGTTATACAGTAAACTGTTATACAATCAACAGACAAGTTTAAATCAAGAGATTTGATTATTAAATTAATTTTCGAGTTTTTCCCATCTCTCTGTCCAAATCATCTATTTACTTATTTACCTCTTCCGCTTACTATATTTAAGTCAGGTCTGCATTTAAGTAGCAAACACTACTTCCCAGTTCTTGGGCTTACTCTAGCTCTGTGGCATGTTGCAGTGCCTGCCACATGTGGCACTTTGGCTTGTGGCATGTGGCAGTTGGAAGCGCTTAGCCTTGGTGGCACTTGATGGTCGTAATGCAGCACCTGAAAATGTAACTTGTCTGTGTCTTGTCCACTCGTGAGTCAGCTAAGCTCAAGACAGAGTGAGAGAGAGAGAGAAAGAGGGAGAGATGAGGAAGAGAGAGAAAGAGAGACGAGGAAGAGAGAGAGGAGGGAGAGAGTTCTGAGCCTCAGGCTCAAGTTGACAGTCACCTTGAGATCTATGCAACAACAATAACACGAAGAGAAGGCAGAGAGAGAAAGAGAGAGGAAGAAGAGGTAGAGAAAGAGAAGAAATAAGCACGACAAGGCCAACAACTGTCAGCCCATAATTTGACCTGGTCCGGACTACTAAGAATCAGGTTAAAAGAATACAAAAAAGCTCTTGACCTTTGCTAGTCACAGAGAAATAGACAAAGAGAGAGAAAGAGCGAGGGAGAGAGAGGAAGAGGTGTACAGAGAGAGAGGGAGAGATGGAGATTGAGGCGCCAACAAGAGCAGCAACATGGCCAACACTTGTCTACCCTTTTTGGCCTCGTCGTCATTGTTTTGTGGCCCCAAAAGCACCAAACTGGCAATAAACTTGTCCATTTTAGTGCAAACACACACACACACACACACACACATACACTGAGAGAAAAGTATGCCAAGTTATTTGTGTGTTATCATTGTTGTTGTTATAGTTGTTCTTCTTCTTGCTGCTGCCACTTTTTGTTGGTTGTAAGACGCTTTTTGTGGCAACTCAATTTGAATTAAATTCAATATTTTCATTCGCTTCGCTTCTTTGTTCAAGGTTGCAACATTTGCAGCCTGCAACTGCAACTGCAGCTAAGTCCGAGGCAACAACAACAGCAGCAACAGCAACAGCAATAACAACAACAACAACAGCCTGCGGCCATTAGGCACCATGAAAAGCTCTTGCCCCACTTTCCCCTTTCCATTTTCAGCGCCTATTTCCCCTGCTTCGCATTTTCTGTCATTTCAACTGTCGACTGCCTTTGGCCTGATTTTTTTGCATTTATTCAAAAAAAAAAAAAAATAAATTGAGAGGAAAAACTGAAAACTGCAAAAAATATGTATAGGTAAAGAGAGCAGCGTAAATCGAGGAGAAAAGGAGGAGAGACAGGCACAAAAACAGAAGGGTGGCCAAATGAGACTGAAAACTAAAAACTGAAAGAACGCAGCCAAATGAAAAGACCAGTCCCAGAATCAGAGAACCCCTTACCCGACCCCTTACATAACCCCTTACCTTGGCAATACTTCTCCTTACCCGGCCCCTTACCAACCCCTTTCATGGGTACTACTTCCCCTTCCCCTTTTCCTTCCCCAACCCCTTACCTTGGCACTACTCCTTACCCGACCCCTTACCTAATCCCTTACCTTTTCACTACTTCCCTTTTTCCTTACCCAACCCCTTACCTTTTCACTACTTCCCCTTTGCCTTCCCCATTCAGCTGACCTGACTTGCAATTAAGAAATTTGTCAGTCGTCACGAGTGAAATGAGATGCATTCAATTGAACAAATTTCAAACAAAAAACCTGCCCCAAATGCCATCGCATAATTAAACAACTAAAAAAAAAACACACACACAAAATATGCACACAAAATAATCCTCAAGTACACTTTCTCGCATTTAGCATCTTTTTTTCTCTCTCTGTCAACTGAATCGTAAACCATCAAATCTCTTTGAATTGCTTTTTGGCCTTCTTCTCATTTCTTTTGACTTTATACAAAATGAAACAATTAAAGCAATTCAAAGTTGAGTATTTCTTAAATGAGTTTTGTGTTTGTTTTGAAAATGCTTTCAGGAAATTCAAAAATAATTGGATAGCCTACTTAGCTCTTTAAATACCAAATTTTAGTACTTCATTTGGGTAATTTTCATTTCTTATTAATACATAAATATTACTCAATTAAATAAAGTCTTTCTATATATAAAACTGAATAAAACTCCTTGGTCTTATTTCTGACTGTTTTGATGTGATTTCTTTCATATAAATTTGGAAATCTAAGTAAAATTCTAAAAGTTTTACAAATATCTGAGCATTTTTCTTTGCTTAAAAACACAGCTTAATTAACTGTCTGTCAGTTAAAGAACAAGCTGTAATAGATCCAGAAAAAGAATGCTCAAAAATATATCCACATCACTTTTTATACAAGTAAAATAACTAACTAAAAGTTTATCATATTGTAAACCCTTCTCGTGCATTTTTCTGGGAATACTCAACTCAATACTCAGCTCAAATTCAAATTCAATTCCCACTTTAGCTTCAGCTCCTGAGCTTTGGATGCCATTTACATACATAAACTGATTCGTTTTGAACTCACCCGAAAAATAACTATTTGTGACAGTTATTGCATTTGCAATGTTCGACAATTTGCCCACAAATTTGATCAAAAGTCAAGTGAAGTTTGTAAAAACTTTGCGCAAATACGAGTTTAGTCTGCATAGTCGACAGACAGACAGAGAGAGTAAGTCAGAGAGACAGAGAGAGAGAGAGAGAGAGAGAGAGAGAGAGAGAGAGAGAGAGAGATGATGAAAACATGCTCCTATACTCGTATCCGAGCTCTATTTAAGTTGAAAATTGGCAAAAAATTATTGGGAACAAATATTTATTCAATTTGTTTAAAGGAAAAAAAGAAAAAAAAACGCAGGCTGGAAAGACTTATGTCGAGTTCCCTACTATAGGATACCCTTTACCTTTTGAAATCGACATAAAAAATTTTTTATTGCATACTTTTTGGCACTTGCATTGCTTGAAACTTAAATCAGCCATAACTAAAGTTATATTTGCCAGATCTTGTTGCGATTAAGTAGAATGGTAGCTTATAATAAAAGATATTTTTAATTATCAAAAAATATGTAATATTTAAAAAAGTGGGCTAAAATTTGAAAAAAAAAAATAGATCTGTGTGTCAAATTTGGTTAATCTAGCTCTTATAGTCTATCAACAAATACTCCCTTTTACTTTTTTAAGGGGTATCAAAATGTAGCTAGCTGAAAACGATTGTACTTGTATTCTGTGCCCCTATCTCTGTGTCTGTCTCTGTCCCTGTCTTGCTACTACTCGTACACAGAAAAAAAAATCCGGGATATTTAGCCCGAATTCAATCCGAAACGAAGTCAGAATTGGGGTATTCTCAAATTTTTTTTAAACCAAGCATGATATACTTGATTTTTTAAATCCCGAATTCAATCCTGAAATTGTGTAACTCAGGCTAAACAATTTTTATAAATAAAAATGTTATTTTTTTTTACTTTTTTTTTAACATTTTTTTAAACTTTTTTTTGTTACTTTTTTTTTTAAATTTTTGTTTAATTTTTTTTTAACTTTTTTTTTTAATTTTTTCTTTATTTTTTATTAATTTTTTTTAATTAAAAAAAATTTTTTTTTAACAGTTTTTATTTAAATTTGTTTTTAAAATTTTTTTTTTAATGACGGAATGTTTGACTACAATATTTAAATAAAGTATTTTATACTTGATTTTGGAATGGCTTTTTTTTCTGTGTAGTATCAACGGAGTCAACTTTTGCTTTGCTTTGCTTTGCTTTGCTTTGCTTGCTTTGCCTGCTATCTGCCGCACTTCCGGCTTCCGGTGACACTTCCCCGCCCCGAACAAGAAGAATAACAGCAACAACAACAACAAGTAGAAGAACAACAACAACAAGAACAAGAGTAACTTCCTGCACGTTGTCATCTATGCCATTATGGGCACTTGAGCTGTTGCCAGCAGCTGCCATTTGTTTTGCCCATAAATGTTTTGCAGCTTCACCTCTCTCTCTCTCTCTCTCTATCTCTCTTTCTCTGTCTCCCTTTCTCTATACATTTGTCCTGCATTAGATGTTCAAAGTATTTTTGGCAAGTTTGGCACGATTTATGCAGTTGTCCCAAAGTTGAGAGACTCGTCTGTGTCATTTCTGTTCTGTTCAGTTCTCTTCTCTTTCTGCCTGGCAGCGTGTTTTAACAGCCTCTCTCTCTCTATCTCTCTCTTCTGTTTACTGGTGACACTACTCTAGATCAGTTAGCGATGACAGCGTGACAGCACGACAAACACGAAAAACACAAAGTCAAAACTGACAACATGATCGGCCTAATTGAAATGCAAATTTATTTAGATTGATTATATATACTGTTAAACATCCATTACTCGACCTTTTTTAACTCGAATTTCACTCTAACACTATAAGAACTCTATAAGGCGAATATCTCTATAACTGGAATCTTTTCTTTGGATAATGAGAAACAGTGTGAATGCTAAAAAAAAATATACAGACTTTCAGCTATGTAATGAAACTCTCATTATTTTTTTAATATTCAAGATTAAGATGATATATTTTCTCTAACACAAAAAAAGAATGCAGTAAATACCTTGGGGTATGTTAAATAATTCTTTATAAAAAAATCACACTCTTTTTATATTTACTAGTTAGCCTTAGAGAATTCCATGAAATCCTTTAATTAAACTGTTTCAAGAAAACAATAAGAAACTTTAACAAAATAAAAAAAAAACTTTTTAGGCATAGCCAAATTAATTTTAAAACTAAACTTAATATTTGTGAATTGTTTAATGCTAAAATATTTTAAAACCAATGTTTGTAAAAGTGACTAGTGCCTTAAATAATAAGCGTTAGCTTGTAGCACTGGGAATCAAAATAAAATAAAAATAAATAAAAATAAATAAATAAATTATTTTGTTAAAAATTTAGAATTTAGAACATGTTTTTTATTTATTTATTTATTTTTTTGTATAAAAAATAGTATGTTTTATAGAAACAAGTTTTTTGTTACTTTTGGTGGCAACTTTATCTGCTTTTATTTTTTATTTAGCATTAAAAATTGTATGTTAGATGAGATTTGCTTTGTATACATAATGTTGCGTATTGTTACTTAATGTTGCAGACACGCACGTGCCACACATAAAAACCATCAACTCGACAAACTCAACAACGTGCAACGACAACAGCAACGACAACAGCAACAACAACAGCAACAACAACTGCAATAAGTGCATTTTGCCATTTGGCTCAGCCTTTAAAATGTCCTTGGAGCCACTCTTCCTCTTCCCCTTCCTCTTCCTCTGTCCCACATCCCCTCTCCATCCCTTCACCTTTTCCACCCCCTTTTGGCAATTGGCAGACACCTGTGACGTTTGTCGTTTGGTTGCGTTTCCTGGTCATTTATTGGTCGACAGTTGGCGGCTTTTGCAGCTTGTTGCATTTTTGGTTGCAAGCTTCCTGTTGTTGTTGCTGTTGTTGTTGTTGCTGCTGCTTAAATTACACACTTCCGTCTTCCTTCCTTCCTGCAGCAGCTGCGTTTTGTTTGCCAGTCCATTTGGCCTATTCCATTCCATTCCATTCCTAAAAGTGTTTTGTTAGGTCGGAATTTTTAATTCGCAATTTCTAACACAGCCTATTCAGCGAAATTCTCCCTCTCCCTCAAGCCTCTCTCTCTCTCTCTCTCTCTCTCTCTCTCTCTCTCTCTCTCTCACTCACCCTTTAAATTGCTTCCGTCCGACATCTAGAGTGTTATATGTTTATGTTACTGTTATATAGCCACTTAACACTTCAAGACAGAAATTAAACATTTTATTTTCAAGTGTTATACCAGTTTTTTACATCTGTTACTGGAATGTTAAAGGACTGTTATACTACTGTTATAGGAATTTTATACGACTGTTATAACACTGTTCTATAAATGTTATACCAGTTTTTACAACTGTTATTGGAATGTTATACGACTGTTATACGACTGTTATACGACTGTTATACGACTGTTATACGCTTCTTATACGATTTTTAAATGCAATTTTTAGATTTACAACTGTTATACCTTTAAAAATCATTTAATAAACTTATATTTCGACTATTATACTTGTATAACACTTTAACAATAGCTCACTATTCTGTTATTATCATTGTTATACGACTGTTATACATTTTTGTTTTTGATTTTAGCCATTGCGTTATATACTGCATACAATTATACCATTTCAGCTGAATCAACTTATGGATTTTCAAATAATTTTATTTCTTTGCATCTTAAACAACTGTTGTATTGGCTAATCAGTCTTCATTTCGCTGATTACTGAGTGTTATAAACTTTTTACCCCTTTTAAACTTTGCATTGAGGATTTAACAATAGTTGTCCAGCCTAATCCATCGGCCAATCAATTAACTGTTCTAATTGAGTCTGAATTTCGCACAAATTTCACTTAAAATGTCCTGGGGATATGCAACAGTTATACACACACACACACACATACACAAACACACACACACACACACGCAAAAGTTGTACATTTAATTACCGTTATACTAAATGCATTCCCGTGTCTGAGGTTTTCCGTGTTGCATTTTCCGCCATTTGCCCCACGGCGTTTGGCAGCTGTTTTTTGGCCAGAACCAGGAAAACTTTTAGCCAACTCGCAGTGCATTAAGTGGCAGATAATCCGCGGGCCATGAAATTCATGAAACTCTCTCAGTTTTTGAGATTCTTTTCTTTTTTTTTTTAATTTATCATTATTTTCTTTTATTATTAATTATTACTATATATATTTTGCTGTTTATACATATTTAAATTTAATGGCAACCAAAATTTAATATTAAATGAAAAGCTGACACTAAAAATAATCCAAAATTTCTAAAATTGCATTTCAATAGTTTTCCAGAAATATTTGCTGTTTTTTCAGATTGTTTTAATTATAATTATTTTAATATTTTTTATTTTTATTTATTATGGGTTTTCATTATAATTTGTTAATTATTAATATAATTTTTACGAATATTTGCTGTTCTATTAGTTAACTTAATGTAACTCGCAGTTAACAGAGTTTAACATTAACAAACATTTTTATAAAAATTCTTCTGCTTGTTACTTTTTATTATTTGGTTCTTATTATTATTTATTATTAATTTCGATTTATTAATTTTTAATTTATATATGCATACATTTATTCATTAACATATATTAAAAGCAAGTAAAATTATATATCAAATTTAAAACGCCTTGAAAATAATTCTTAATTTATAGATTTGTTTTACAATTATTTTATTTTAATATTTTCTGTTGTCTTGGTTAACTTCAGATTCAGATTCCTTTCTTACTATTATTTATTATTTACACATTTTTCTTTATTTATTTATATTTAAATTATATATTTATTATATTTACTTTATATTCATTTACTTATTATAACAATATTGTCTTTTAATATTCGTTAATATTTCTGTTACTTGTAGTTTTCAGTTTTCTTTTATTACTATTTATTGTTTTATATTTATTTATTTAATATTAATTATCATTATTATGTTTCTATTATTATTAATATTTTTATGAATATTTGCTGTTCCATTACTTTACTTGATATTGTTGTTATTATTTTGAACTGCCAAAAATTAATTAGACTAATTAAAAAGCTAGCAGCGAGTCGAGTCGAGTCGAGTGAAACTTCAAGCTCAAAGTTATTTTGTAGTTGATTGAATGAAAAGTTTGCCACCTACCTGAGGAGTGAGTGAAACAGAAAGTTGCAGCAAAGAGCAAAAATTAATTAACTTGGCCTTGATGGGGCCATTGCAAAACAACAACAACAACAACGAATTTTGGTCGATTTTGGGGCAATGCCAAAGCTGTTTTTGGTTTTTGGCAAATGACAAACAATTGGCAAAACTCAAAACCTAATTAAGACGTTTCTGCCTCTGCTTCTTTCTCACTTCCTTTCTCTTTTCCTGCCTTTGTCTACAGCTTTCTCCTTGGCTTCACCTTGTCTTTGTCCTCCTCTGTCCATTGACGCTTCTTTCTTTTTCTCTTTTCTTTTTTTACGGCCCTCGAGTCTTGAAATCAATTAGCGCACATCACTCGAGTAGGAATTGGGCCTGGACTTGAATTGGATTGAGGTCAGTTCGACCAAAAGACTGTCAAAAAAAGACAACACAACTAAGCAGAGAAACGCAACTAGGAAAGAGAGAAGGAGAGAAAGGAGAACACTAAATACGGATGAGCAACATAATATAGTAATGTTCACATCCTATCGGAACCACCAATGTAGACTTATTCGCAGCTTATAAATACTTAGATTTATCTTAAAGCTGTCCATATATGTAGAGCATTAAAAGACCTTAAATGCTCAACAGAAGTCCCAATTAAAACTAGTAAAATTATTCGATTTTATTAATATTTACAATTTATTGTATATTAATATATATTACACTATTTAATTAATAACTCAATTTCCTATCAGCTAGTATTTTTTACATTTATGATGACATTAACTATGTATTTTCTTAATTTTTTGTAATTTAAATTGGCGAAATTAAGAGCTAAGTTTTTTATTTAAAAAATGTGAGTAACAGGCAGCAAAGTTAATATAGTGAATGTTAGTTCAGTATCATTATATCCACATCAGACTCAAAAACTATAAGAGCTAGACACATCAAACTTGGTATGCAGGCTCCTCTAAAATTCGTTGGCAGATTCAGGTTGTCTTAAGAGTTGCTTACCTCAAATCGACAATCGACAAAAAGACAATTGCAATATTAAAGCCAAAAACTTGAATCTCGGCAAACGCAATAATATTTATAGTTCTGATTTGTTGAATAGAAAGCTCGCAAATACTGAATAAAAATTAAAAAAATAAAAAAAGTTTTTGACATTTACGTAACGTAACGTCACACACCATAATGTTTTAAATTTGAACTGGATCCTTGCCATTCGATGATTTTAGCCATAAATGGCTTTCTTACACTGAGAGTACAGAGTCTCTTGCCGAGTCGTGTTCACTCGCCTGTAACCTTTTCTACTAGACTTTCCTTTTATTTTTTTGTCTTGCATTTTGTGCGTGTCAATGTCAGACTGGTGACTGTTGTTCGTTGACTGGTGACAGTTGCAGCTGCCGTCAAGTGCAGCGGTCCACGAGTGTCATATACTTGTCTCAGTGTGTGTGTGTGTGTGTATGTGAGTGTGTGTGTCTGTGTGTGTGAAAGTGACTTCTTTTGGCTGACACTCAGGTAGAGCAGTATTTTAACCTCACAAAAATCGAATAACTAAAGAATTGTTACATATCTTGTGTAAAACAGTTGTATAATAGTTGTATGCCAGTTGTATAACAGTTAGTGATAAGTTATGTCAAACACTATTTTATCTTGCATAACAGTTGTCTAACAGTTGCATAACAGTCGTATGACAGTTGTATGACAATTGGAAATTGCCTAATAGTGTTAAAGTATGGCAAACACTATTTTAGCCTGTATAACAGTTGTATAACAGTCGTACACAAGTTGTAAATTAGTTGTTATGTTATGGCAAACACTATTTTATCTTGCATATCAGTTGTATAAAAGTTGTATAACAGTTGTATAACAGTTGTATAACAGTTGTATAACAGTTGTATAACAGTTGTATGACAGTTGGAAATTGCCTAATAGTGCTAAAGTATGGCAAACATTATTTTAGCCTGTATAACAGTTGTATAACAGTCGTAACCAAGTTGTAAAATAATTGTATAACAATTTGCAAAGTGATAAATTTCATATTTTATGTCAGCAGGCAATTGTCTTGAAATGCAAATTATATAACAGTTTTCAATTGCGCTTCATTTCGCATTTCGACAACTGTCCAGTTCCCAGTTTGATGCCAGTGCTGCCAGATCAGCGAATTTGCGATTCCTTAAACATCACCACTCGCAGTATTGAAAACGTGTCAAAGTTCAAAGGTCCGTTACGTCGCTGTTGAACTTAATTCGCTAAAATTTGCGTGTCAGGTATTTTTCCCATCGGCATCGACATGAACATGGACATGGATGTGGACATGGACATCGCATTGCTAAATGCCTTCATTAAGAACGAAAAGAGAACAGCGTCAAGTTCAAATTTCAAATTCAACGGCAACGGCAACTGCCAAAAACGCGTCGACCTTTAAACGTGCAACGCGCAACGCACAACATGCAACGTGCAACGTGCAACAAAGCGCACGAGCGGCACAAAGGCACCTGAAAGTGCTTCATTCACTCAGAGCAAGAGCCCCAGGTGTGCATTACTACTATGTGTGTGTGTGTGTGTGTGTGTGTGTGTGTGTGTGTGTGTGTGTTTGAGTGCATACACAGAAAAAAAAAAACATTGGATTTCACGATTCAATCAATCCCAAATGGTGTTAAAAGTACTGGTTATCTTTGAAAATTTTCTGAAAACGTTTTTTGAAATAATTGAAATATCTCTATAACTTCCATGTTCATTTTCGAAACTATTTCTTTTACGTTTCTCAAGATAAACAGAAAAAAAAAAAACTGCTATTTCCTAAGAAAATAAATCTTAAATGATGTTTATAGTTCTGATTATCTCGAAATTTTTTAAATTATTTTTTAATTATTCTTCTCAAATATTTTTACTATCGTTGTTCTACAACAACTTTTTTTTACTAAAATTAAATGTTTTAGACATTTTTGACTATGTGGTTCTGTTAATTAAACAATAATATTCTGAATACATACTTAAAAACTACTTGCTAAAATCAATAAATTTTAAAATTGAATTTTAGACTGCATTCTTTAAACATCTCTATAGCTTCCGCATATATTTTCGGCATTATTTCTTTCAATTTTCGCAAAGAGTTCTAAGAAACTGGATAAACTTTTATATTATATTTTTATTTAAAAATTATAGAATTAAAGTTACTTTTTAATTTGTATTATAAAAATTAAGAAGCAAATAATATTGAAAAAAAATTTTATTTTGAAAGAAAATATTTTTTTTTTTTCAGTTTTTACAATTTAAATGGAAAAATAACTTTTATTATTAAAATAAACATTTTTGAATAGAAATTCAAATTTAATTGATATTTTTTTTTTTATTTAGATCGAAAAAAAGAGTTTTCTATTAATTTTTTGATAAAAATCGGCAAATAACTTTTATTTAATAATTGATATTTTAAAAATTAAAATCGTTTAAGTCCCGGAATTTTCTAAAGTCAAGGAATTTTAAACTTGAATTTAAGAAAGAATTCATTCTTTATTTTTTCTGTGTAGTGTTCGTTTGTTTTCAGGTTTCACGTCCGTCGCTGCGTTTGGCGTCGTTTGCTGTTTTCAGTTTTTCGGTTTTCAGTTTTCGGTTCCCATTTGCCTCACCTCCTCATCCCCATCCCCATTCTCATTCCCATCCCTTTTGCTAACCTTTGCTTCGTCATGCTTTTTCACTTTGCCCTTACGTGCATTTCCCTCCCAACTGACAACATCAAGTGCTTTGCCAGCCAATTCGCAAACAGAAACAGAAAGTGAGGCACAGAGAAGCGCACAGAACTAGGCTACGTTTTTTGTATTGTTTGGTAAGGTAAGGTTTATAGAGTTTTTTTTGCCATCTGTTGATATTAGCTGCTAACTCTGCTATCGAAGGCTTAAACCTGTCAGAAATGAGTCAACCGAAATCTGTGCTGATATCACACTACAAGCAAGCACATCAGCTAATTCAGTCAGTTCAACAGAAAACTGTCATACGAGATAAAATAGTGTTTGATACAATTTAGTACTATTAAGCAATATGTATTTCTCAAGTATGTATTCAAAATACTATTGATAAAATAACGCAAAATAAAGATAAAATGGCAAACATTCATCATAAAAACTGGGGCTTTTTTAAACTAAGTTCAGTGGTGTCCAAACTTACACAAAGCACAAAAGTCGAGCGCTGTACGGTCGCTTCTCTCATTGAACAGATAATTTGTGAGAGAACGAACAGCCGAACACACGCATCGTGAGAGAACAAGCCGCAGAATGTGCTATTTATAGAACACACGCATTCTCTCTCTTTGTACTTGTGTCGGTTGCGACGCCGGCAGAATTATGAGTTCCCATCGCATTTTGAACATCACTGATATACATAGATTAAAATTCTGATAATTATCAAAATACATGCAAAGAAGGAATTTAAATAGTATACTTGAATTGTTGTGCAATTGAACGGAACTGAATTTAATTTGAGCATTGTTCTAAAATACAACAATGCAACTGTTATACACTTGAGCAATTGGAGGTGAATTGTGACTGCCAGCAATCGAATCAATCGAACAAGCGACACAGAAGAACAATGGCTAACGACTAACTAAGAAATTGCTAAAGGAAAGAGATGAGTATACAGATATAGAGGTAGATGCTTAACAATCAGTGTCGAGCTGCATTTATCAATTTAGTTGCGCCCTGCAGCGCAAATGACAACAAAGGAGCCAAGAGACAAGAGACCAGAGACAAGAGACCAGAGACCAGATATGACACGACCGATGCCCAGTTTGGCTGCCAAACAATGATGCCTAACAAACTGAAGACAGACGGACAGACGGACAGAGAGAGGGGCAGACCTGCAACCTGTGCCACCTGCCACCTGCAACTTGCAACTTGCAACCACTTGTCACTCGGCCGGCGGGCAAGTTCTACGAAAACTGAAAACTGAATGCAGCTAAGTACAATGGGATTGAATAGCCCAACACTTTTAAGTTTATTTATTTATCGATAAGTTCCTTCTACGTTAATTAACAACACGGTTTGATATACTGAACTATAAATTTGGTTACATGTCATAACGCCCATTGTCACTTTTTTGTGGGCTTTATGGCACTATAAGAAATGCATTAACTCTCGCAGCTAATAAATATTTAATGTTCGTTATTATTATTATTCATCATTTATGTTAAGCTTTAGAGAATGAGCCGCCTCCAATCCTAACTTATTATTAATATAACTTCTGCATTGGTATTGCTCATTCATTATTATAAGGTGAATATCCTTGCAGAGCATTGAGAAATGATGCTTAAAAGCATCGCAGGAAAACGTTTTTTTTTTTCAAAAAAATCAGCGGGGACTATGAGACGCACCCATAAATACAATATCATTAATGTTCGAGTCATAGAACAATAAAAATTGAAGCTGTACATATTTCTTTTAATATTAATAATTTATATTTCTCCGTTTCATTTTGCATTTTAGAATCACCTCAACAAATTTTTTAAGTTTATTTCTTTATTTTGCATTACTCACGGTTCTAAACATTAATTTTAAAAATTTTGTAAAATTGTTTGTAAAATTGTTTGTAATATTGTTGTTTAATTTAAATTGAAGCTAATCATTTTCATTTATTTAAAGATCTATTGTAAAACTTGTATTATTTATTATATTATAGCTACTGTTTTGTTTTTTGATAAATATTATTTTTGGCATATAGACCATTTATTTAGATTTTTAGAATTCTGAATTATTTTTTTTTAATTCCGTTTCCCCATTGCAGTAAATTTGAGCACTTTAAAATGAAAAATATTTGCATAGATTTCATTGATTTTTTTTTTTTTAAGATTATTTATTATAATATCGGAGTATATTTAAGTTTATGTTTCAAAATAAGATTTTTTTTTGTTAAATCGTTAAAATAATCCGAATGTATAAAGTCAAACGTTTAATATTATAACTTCTTATTAGTAAGAAAGTTAAAGTTTCTAAGTTTTGTGTAATTTAAATCAAGTGATTAATTTCTACAACTTACCAAAAGTATTTTTTTAAACGTGAATGAAAATAAATGAGAATAATTTTTATACAACGGGAAATAAATGGAGCTCGAAGGTGTTAATATTGGAAGCTGAAAGTGAGCTGATTATTGGGCTTTTCATTCCATAGTGCAAAGGGGCAGAGGGGTGGAGGGGGTTGCAGAAGGGGGTGGCAACACTTCCGGCAGTTTAGAGACAAGCAACTAAGACCAGTTGCAATATTCTGTGAGTGTGTGTGTGTGTGTGTGTGCGGCACAACAATGTCCACCTGCTGCCTGAGAGACAATGGCCAATTGAAGCTGATCCCTCCTACCAGTCTCTCCCCCTCCCCCCTCTACCCGACTGTCTGTCTGTCTGTCTGTCTTCCGCTGAGGAAACGTTGTAATTACAACTGCAGGCAAAATGGCGACCAAAAGCAGCGCTTTGTTTGGCCCAAAACAATGCGATTGTCTCTGTTACGATACCACCCACCTTCCCCCCTCCGCTCACCCAATCCATTCACCCCTTCCCCCCTCTCCCACCCCCTTGCCAGCAACTGAGCTACGGCCATGGCCTTAAATATAAAAAACATAAATAAAATACAAGAGCTGCGTCTTTTTCTTTTTTTTTCTTATTCTTTCTTTGCTTCTTCTGTCTCTGTTTCTCCCCCAACTTTTGGCAGAGAGCAGAATCTTTCATTTCCAGCCACAACAACAACAACTCAAGATGATGTTATAAGAAACTCGTGTGCATATAAATTATAAAGGTATGAGAAAAAATGCAAATTTGGTTGCATTTCTGCCATAGACACCGCAGAAGAATGTGAATTGCAATTCCATTTTTTACTACACATATGTTGTGTGTGTGTGTGTGTGTGTGTGTCTATGTGTGTATCTATGTGTGTGTGTGTGTGACAAGCAGCTTAAGCAACCAACGTTGCCAGCATTCCAATTTCTGCAACAGGCAACTGAACAAAATTTAACTGTTTAGGCGACTGTCTGATGATCTTTACTATACCCGTCACTTAAAAAATAAGTAAAAGGGTATATGGTTTTCGTTGCAAGGAAAAAGCAAAAAAGAAGCATCTCCGACCCCATAAAGTATATATGGGAATTGATCAACAACACACATCTCGTGAAATTTTCTTCCAAAAATGTATTCAAGTTTTTTATTTAAGCAATAAACGCTAGAAGAAACTCAATAGAATCAACATATAAATTCTATATTGGTATAAATTTTAATTTATAGAAATATATGAAAATCTTAATTTATTTTAATTTTTCGAGCTGTTTTCGATATATAGAATTAAATTTGATGAACAAATTCTTGGAAAAAACTAGGTGGAAATCTTGTCACGTTTTATAAGATTACTTATAAAACTTGAAAAATAAATAAAATGATAGTAACATATCAAAATTATTTTTAATATAGATAGCTACATTATTTTATTATGGTTTAAGGGTATTTTCTTAAAATTACTCGCCACATTTCTCACACTTTCGCATTTGTCAAGATGAAGTCAATCATGACTTCCATTTTTCGTAGCTTTCGCTATGCATTGTTTTCTGAATAGGAGAGAACATTTTTGATAGTGTCAACTTTTGCCATTTTATGTTTTCATTTAAAAACGTACAAATGTCGCCTTCTCGAACTTGGAAATTCTCATATATAATTGTTTAACATCAACAGCCAAGACGTTATAGTCATGCCTGTCTGTCCGTCTGTATTACAACCACAAATTTCTTGGTAATTAACATTATCTATTATTATAAGCTATCATCTGTCTAAATCTCATCAAGATCATCTAAGCAGAACGGTAGTAATGACTGTTTTAAGTTACAAGCAATATGAGTGCCTAAAAGTATGCAATAAAAATTGTTATGTATATTTTACAAAGCATTTAAAATTGAGGCGCTAGTTGTATTTGAATTTAACATCAGATCCACATACATTAAAGGTAACTTATTTTAAACAGAAATATAATCAGTAAGAGGCTTATTTAAAATTCCTTTTACTTATTATCCTTACTGTTAATAATAGCTGCAATTGTTGCTTTTTTTATGATTTCAATGACAAATTATTATGTTGATAATCATATTTAAATTATATTGTAAAATTATTAACGACTTAACGATTAACAAATCCATAAAATATTTATTTATTTCATATTACATTGAAATAGAGCATTAAGCAAAATTTTGGATACCGAATTTTGCTTTCTAGTTCAAATCGAAACTTTTCTAACATTTTGAGTAATTAAAGCTTTGTATTGTCTTATTTTTATTATATTCGATTTCTTTCCTTGGCTATTTAAATCGAGAAAATGATTTAATAAGATGAGTTCCCAATTTTTTAAAAAACATAATGAGAGAAAATATTTTAATTATGTTTTAATATCGTAGGATTTGTATAATCATTTTAAAAATGATTAGATTTGCTTGAAAAATATGTGAATTTCCATGTAATTTGAATTGTACTTCTATATATTCAAAATGTTTCTTCAGTCAATTTTCATTTTATAGCCATAATTATGGGTCAAAAATGAACACTCTTCGGTTCTACGTTCACCTTTGACTTATGCTCTCCAAAGTCACATTAATTGAAATAAATTTCATTATCAAGATTTAATATCATCTATCTAAGCATTTATTTTTCTTCTACACACTTTATTTCTTTGCATAACATGCCAGACATTTGACAATTGATGGGCTGTCCTCCATGGTCACATTCTATTTGTAGGCATTTCAGCCGAACTTCTTCTTCATCTGCTATCAGTGAAAAGTTCCCAAGACCTTGGAGTCCATTTTAGATTTGGATTCGCCTCTCCCGCTTAACTTTAATTTCGATGCAAGGTCAGTTTGAGTTGCAGTTGCATTTCTAATTTTGGCTTTTTGCTTCTGATTCACTTTTAACTTTTGCAACACTGGCCAAGGTCACAGCATCTGCTGCTCTTTTCCTCTGCCCACCTGTGTTCATACAAAGAGAGATATATATATATATGAGATATGAGAATGTGTCCCCCATTTATAAATGTCTATTTTGTCAGTTTTATTTCCACTCGTTCTCAACTTATTTGTAGTACTTTTTCAGTCGTGGCTCAAATGCAGCCACTCTACCAGTTTATTATGGCCAAGAGCATGTACTTTCTCTCTCCCAACAAAATCGATAATTAGTTGACGTGTCGAAGGGCGCAAAACGAGGCACAAAAAACGCACATCACGCATACGACGCGTTTGACGCGTTGACTGCAAATCAAAATTGCAAAATTACAAAATTGCAATTCGATACTTAAACATGGGCCATACCATGGGCAATAACTGCATATTTGCTTGCATAAAATAAGGGCTACCAAATTGGGGGAATTTTGTTGAATAGATTGTGTATTGATTTATTTAGTAATATTTTTAAATAAAATTTAGTTCTTATTTATTAAGAATCTTTTTTAAATATATATTAAAAGTAAAATGAAATTTTGTGTTTTCTAAATCACTTTGAAATTAATTTTAATGATACATAAAATTGAGAATTTGCTTGGTTTAATTTTTTAATACAATTATCAATATTGTTAAATGTCAATTTGGCATTCTCATGACATATGATTATTTTTGAAATATATTGTATACAATATTTTTGAAAGAAGAAAATATTTATTTTGCTTACTAACAAAGTATTACTATTTAGTTTTGCACATAAATTGTCAAATATACGCATTTAAGATTTTCCTCAAGCATTTATAATTAATATAAAATTTCAAATATTTATTTTTGAGTTGATGCAAAATAACAAAAGTTTAAACCATTTAAAATGCTGCTTTTCTGTTTCAAGTCTCTTTATTTTTAATGACTAAAAAACACAACTAAAAATATGTAATTTCAAAATATTATTTAAATGGAAATAATCGTGATTAGCAAGTAACAAAAAATTAATTAACATATATTTCATATAAATTATGAAATATATATATTTGAGAAATTTCTTCAGCATTGCTAGTCAATATAAGATTTCAAATATTATTTCAAATATTTCTTTTTGAATTAATGCAAAATAGTAATATTTTTAAACCATTTCAAGTCTCTCAATTTTGGATGACCATAAAATTGGACGCTTTAAATCCATAGTACATTGACTAACATTGGATGATTGGTTATTGCATATTTAAGCTGGTTGCATTATAATGAAATTATTTAATGCTAATTACAGCTAAGTAAACAAACAACCGCAGCAAACAAACAACCGACAACCGACAACAACAACAACAACAACAACAACAATCGACAACCGACAACAACAAAATGGACAAAATTGTCGACAGCTGCGACAAGTTGATAGTAAATTATTCAAATTTTTGCAAAAAGTTGGACTAAAAGCGTATTTTGGGCCAAAACTGTCGCATTCGGCTTACGACGGGATCATTTTGTGCTTGGCATTCAATAAATTTAATGAAATTTGGGCAATTTCTCAATTTCCATGGCATTTCTAGGATGTTGAGGCAACATTTGTTTGTCGTCCTTCTCAGTCCTCAAAGTGTCAGCTCTTTGGGGCATTTTCGAAGGCATTTTGGAAAGCCTTTTGGCTTAGCATGCAATTCAATTAATGTTGCATAAGACTTAAGACCTTCGATTCCCCCTCGTTCCTCTAACACATTTTGAACAATGAACATTTTTCGGGCCAAAAACACACAAAGTGAGAAAATCTTTTAGTGAATAAGAATAAGATGCGAACAATGTGACGACCTTGGACCGGACATGGTTACAAAGCAAACATGATGACTGCAAAACCAAAGCCAACTAATGAATGAGAGTGCTTGACTTGAGGCTATCCTGTAACAGCATTTCATATTCATAGGGCAGCATCTCTGCGTCTTCATCCCTTTATTGATTTGATCAAGTTTGAAATATGCAAGGGCTTCAAATTGTGTTTGTTGGGAAGAGCTCAAGGCCATTTTAGAGGATAGTATAAATTATTCGATAAAATAAAATAAACAGAAACTAAGATTTTTCGCTTAGCTTCGAGTTTACAATAAAGCCTACAATAATAAAAATAAATACTATGAGAATTAAAATTTCTCGATAATAAAAAAAACCGCAAATATTTATAATTATAATTTTTCTGGGGTTTCTCCAATACTAGCAACAATTTAATTTCTTTTTCATTTTAAGGTGCCCCAAAAGCACCTTAAATTTAATTTTCTTTTTTAAAATAAAAATATATATTTCTTTTAATCTTAATGTTCAATTTTAAATTAATGGGTAAATGGATAAGTAAATAAATAAATAAAATAAAGAGAAAAAATATTATTAAAATTGTCGTAATAATTTTGTACTTAATAACATCAATCTTCGCCCACCATATATTACTTAGAATATTATGTATATCAAATATATTGAGTCTATTTTTAAGACTTTCTAATATAAATTTGTTTAACCAAAATACATTAAAAGTTACTGCGTTTCTCATATATATTGTTTTTTCATAACATAAGTTATGGTTAAAACTATACATTTTAATATTTGTTAATGGATACTTAATCACAAGTTATGGGTAACTTACAAAAAAACCTCTTTACGAGGTAAAAGTCTAGTGACGAAAACATTTTCATGCCCCAAAATTTCTGATATCCAAATTTTTA
Source organism: Drosophila quinaria (assembly GCA_035047525.1). NCBI lineage: Eukaryota > Metazoa > Arthropoda > Insecta > Diptera > Drosophilidae > Drosophila > Drosophila quinaria. The sequence goes on from JAWNPO010000455.1 coordinate 35,758,901, forward strand.
GTTACGTTTCATTTGTAAGCGTAGATAATAAATTTTCTAGCAGTTAGTCTAACGTTTAGTGTCAAATTATCGGGTGTGCTACGGAAATCACAAGTGAAATCGAATTCAGAGAAAAGCAATTCCACTCCGAAAATTTCTCCATGCCACAGAACTTCTAGTGATTTAATTTTTTTTTAGCATGTCCACCAAACTTTTCGAACTTAGAAGGCTGCTAGAGTTGGGCCCTTCTCAGATTAAATTTCCCAAGGGTTTGCTTAGCAACTTTTTGAAGTTAATCATGGCAGGATAATAGGTCATTATTTTATTTATTTTTTAATTAATATAGTTTAATTTATTTATATAATAATTGATATTGTGTAGCTAAAAGAAGTTTTAAAGTTATTGGCACGACAAACAATAATAGTTACTTATGTTATTTATTTATTTCATTTGATTCTTAGCGCTACAAGACAAGTCTTATAAGTTAAGGCGCTAGTCATACTTAAGTTAAAGAATACATTCAAGTTTAAAGTCTAAAAAAAAAACTAACTTCGGTTAAACAATTAAGATGAAAAATCAGTTCCTTTAACTCTTATTATTATTATTACTGCTTTTATTATTATTACTGTTATTTATAATTCTATTGTTTGGTGTACATGAGAAACTTGATAATTTTATTATTTTATTTTATTTTTTTTTTATTTATTTTTTTTTTTTTTTAACAACTCAAAATTCTAAAATTCGGACGCCAGTGGATTGAGCGATGATTTCGTTTAAAAAATTTTCAGATGAGTTGATTGTGGCAAGGAGAAATGAAATTGTCGTGAAACTCAGAAGGAAGAGATTTTTGGAGCAAACAATGTAAATATGTGTGAATTGAAACAACGGCCCTCTGAGATATTGAGCTTATGTTTAGATTCTAAAATTTAGAAAATATTTTCTCTTGATTTCTGGCAAACAACACAATCGCCTGCAAATTCGTAGACATTTTCCAAATAGTTGCCAAGGAGGTCAGAGCAGAGCAGACCATTTAACTCTGCTGGCAGGCAGGGTATAAAATGCCTAGCATAGTTGGCGTATTAAATAACAGAATGCTCAGCATCCGTTACAAGTCAATTGGCAACAGCCTTTGCCTTTATTATTTTGCTACCACTCCTGATGCCTCTTCTTCTCTTACTTCTCCTCTCTTACTTCTCTTTTCTCCCGTTCGCCAACAGCTGTCAAGTTAAATGAAGTCAAAAATGTAAATTTCATTTGGCGCCCACGCCAAAAGACTTGAAGACGTCGAAGGCGAAGGCGAAGGAGACTCAGGACTCGTAGGAAACTCGTGGCCGCAACGACTTGTAAGCCAGCCCCAAAATATACGCAATTAGGCGAAGGGAGCAGACTAAGAGAGGAGGACAGAGAAGGAGAAAGAAGGAGAGAGGAGAGAAGAAGAAGGAACATTCTAAATGGACTGGGGTGCTAAATTACCACAAGCAGGCGGAGCTGTTGCGCTCCAGGAGCTGAAGGACATGCGTTTGCTGTTGCTGTTGCTTTGCCTACACGCGAAAAAATATCAAGTTCTTTCGGTCATGATTCAAGAGTTTCCCCAGTCAAAACTTCAATGATCCTGAAAATCAGGGACCCCAAATAAGAGCAGTGAGAAACTGGATAAACTTTTATTTTCAATTTTTATTTGAAAATTATGCAATAAAAGTTATTTTTCAATTTTTGTTATAAAAATTAAAAATACAAGTTATTTTCGAATTTTTATATGTTTTGTATTTGACTTTAAATTTGTATAAATTTTAGCCATCTCTGTTCTAATTTTTAATATTAAACAGTCGACTTTTTTGGCTTATATATTTTGCCCTTAACAAGAACGAATTGTTTCTCTTCAAGAACTCTTATGCTCAAAATAGGATCTAAGCACACTTAATTAATTTCTGAATTAAGTATATTAGTAATTGTAAAAAGTAAGTATTATAAGCCGCAGATATTATTCTTGACTTCTAAGTATCCATCGAACTGCTCCTCATAGCAGACTAGCCAGAACCATTTGGGAATTCTAAGCAAGCGAATGCAAAATCGTTATATGAACTAAAAACATTTAATTTAATTTTTCCGAACTTGTTTTGTAAGTCGAACCAGAGATCCAAACGTACTTAATGAATATTATTGATCAAAATATAGCTTGCTTAAAATATATATTTTTTTATTTAAGAATTTCGTTATTTTTGAATATTTAAATAATATTTAAGATCTCAAAAACGATGCGCCTTTGTAGAAAGAAAATTAAAAACCGTTTCTAAAAAAATTTAAAAAGTGGAATTAATGAAATAACTTTTTTTTAATGTGAAGGAATCGTACTGATATTTTTCTGTGTGTAGAATCGTGCTTGCCTCAAGCAATTGCCAGCAACATGTGTTCAACATCTACCCCCCTTGCCCCATGCGCCCGCCCCTTACCACAAAATTCCCCCAACACACACACGCACACACACACACACACACCTAGAAACAATGGCCTTACCTAGGTGTGCGAAATGTGTGTGCGTTTAATGGCAATTGTTGCCTTTGTTTCTTCCCTCAGCAAAGCTCGTCTAAGACCGCATTTTGCATTTTGTGGCAAAAACTAAGTAGTGGAAGAGCCTGCAGACGAGCGAACCTGACCAAAAACAGACCCTGTACTATATTTTTTAAAAATGTTAAAAAAATACTATCGTGCTTTTTCCAAAAATCTCTAAGCCCAAAGCAATTGTCGGGGATCTTGAAACTGAACAAGCAATGCTTTCAAACGTACAAAAATGTTACTGAGAGATTTGATAAAATAATTAATATAAATTATTGTAAAATATAAAATAATTAATATAAAATATTATAGAGCATAAAATAATTAATATAAATTATTAAAATTAATATAAATTAATTTTTTATGCATTAAATAAATTTTGAATTAATTTCTTAATAAAATACAACCTATTCAAAAATAATAGTTTTGTTGAATCTGGAAATCAGTTTGTGGCAATTCATTTTGTGGATTTCGAAAATATGTTAAAAAAAATATTAAATCTCTGACATTTAAGGAGCACTGACATTTGAATTGGTTTTGTGAAAAACTTCTGCACCTACATTGTACAAGCTTTGTACGTTTATAAAACACTTTTGAGATTATTTTTTAAAAGTGATTAAATTTTTTATAACACATTGAAATCACGCTTTAAAAATCCAGACTCTAGTTCTGAGAAGTTGATATTATAATTTATTAATTTCGATTTACAGCGGTGTTAAAGGGACGGTGGAAAATTCTTAAAATACGTTGATCTGCTTAGGTCCTACATAACAATTTTAGTAGCTCTAGCTCTCATGATTACTGAGAAAAAGACGGGCAAATCAATAATAAATATACTTTATGGGGTATGAAAAACCGTTAATACACTTTTACTTCTTAAGTACAGGGTCGACGAAAAAAGTAAAATACTCGTCTATAGTTAATTGAGTGTGCTGCAAAAGTTGCAGTCGTTTCGAGTGCTAAAGACAATGACAACAAAGAATCCAACTGCGATGTGATTACATTAGACTAATGAGATAATGTAGCTCCCTCTCTTACTCTCCTTCTCTCTCTCTCTCTCTCACACACACACACTCTGCCTCTCTCTCTCTCTCTCTCTCTCTCTCTTTCTTTCTCTTGCTTTCAGGCTGCCTACTTAGTTTCAACTCTGAGTGCAATTAGAGAGACTGTCGATTAGTCATTATCATCATGAATGTCTAATGAATGATTCATTCGAATGAGTGTCTTGAGTGCCACTCATTTCACAAACACAACCACAAAAATGAAACAGTAATTTTGGCAAAATTGCACACATTTTATCAGTTGAAAAGTTTCGTATAAAACATTTTTGTGTGTTTTAAAAATAATTGCAAATTTGGTCCAGTCTCAAGAATAACTTTTATGGCTATTAAACTAAATAATTGCATGTATTTTAAAGGTTTTCTTAACTACAAATTAATTGCTATATTATCTATATTAAACTGTATTTGATTTACCCAATTTATTTATTTATTACGAGGCTTTGTTGTTTTTATGTTTTAGTGAGAAACCTTTGGATATTCTAAATGTCTGTAAAATAAACAGTTTTAATTTTTATCGACAAATTTATACTAAAATCTGACTGCCTTTGATATCAATTTTAAGATATTTATTTATTTCATATTTAAACAAAAATCTTTTTAGAGTTTTTCTTTAAGTACGACTTGATTCAAAACGTATTTGCTTTTAATTGAAAATTTTTAATTAAAATGATAAAAAATTATGAAAATGTTATTAAGAATTTTTTTTTTTAATAAAGAAGTGCATTTGTTTAGATTATTACGAATTTGATTTCCGAAATTTTTTTATAAAAACTAAAAAATATTTCATAAAAGTAGGCAAATGAATAATACGTCATATTTTTTTATTTTCTCAGCTATCAGTAAACTTTTATATTGCTTAGAGCAGAAAGCAGTTTTTGTCAGTACTCATTGGCTTAATTTTCCAACACTGGCACCGTTAGCTTATTTCGTTTTTAGCGCTGTTAAGACTCAAGTAAAGTATAAGCCATGGAATTACCATTTAATTAAGTCAACAACGGCCTGTTATTATACCTTGTGTCAATTAGCAATCAATAAAATGGTCAAATGAACAAATAAAAAACTCTCTTCTCACTCTTTCTCTCTGAATGTCTCTTTCTCACTCTCTTATTGGCTTATCAGTTCATTCATTCAGTCTAATTGCAGCTAATTGTGGAACAAAGGAACCAACAAATTTATTTTACCGCAAATTGAGTTGTTCTATTTTATTACCCTAAACAAGAGAGAGTAAATTGAATTAATTATCCAACTGGCAACAAATTCAAGCTGCGAATTATAAATAAGATAAATAAAATAAATATAAAAAAAGTAAAATGAATAAAATAACTATAAAATAAATATAAAAAAATTAAATGAATAAAATAAGTAAAATAAATAAATATAAAAGTTATTTTAAGCTTAATTGAAACAAGTTAAACGTTATTAAAATTGACCAAATTTATTAAATAAAATAATATTATTTGTAAAATTGGTATTATGTTTGTATACCTTTATTAAATATAATTTTGTTACAAAAATATAAATAAATAATATTTATTGGGTATTTGAGCTTTGTTATATTGTATATGCTGTTTCTAACTTTTGACAATTTTATTGTGTTCAGTGTCCAGCGGCAAAATGCCCAATAAATTTGGAACTAAACTCGCAACTCTACTAAATATTGCTGCCACATTCATAGGTGGAAAATATCGCTTATGTTATTGGCAGCAGGTTGAAACAGAGACAGAGACAGAGGGGGAGTGGGTGGAAAAGGGGGAGTGGAAAGGGAGCTACATGTGGCAGCTGCGTCATGGAAAAAACTCGCGTCATTGGCATTGGCAATAAGTAAATAAATAAATAAATCATTTGTGTGCATAGCCAGCGATATATATCGATAGATACGTGGACAGATATAGACTGTGTGTGTGTGTGTGTGTGTGTTTGTGTGTCAACAACAACAACAACAACTAAAACAACAAAACTACACATGTTATACACACCACTTGAAAAAGCGAAATTGAACTTGGCGCCTTTGGGGCTGAGAGGCCGTAACACATGGCGCATACTTGATATTATAATATGCTCCCTCCTTCCACTACCCACACACTTAATGCATATACATATATAGTATATATATATATATATATATAAATATGTCATATCTTGTGCTTTTTTGTGACTCAGACTCACACACACGTCAACCAACAAAGCGACTCCGTCAACTATTTTTAGTCAAAAAGCAGCCAAAAAGCATTTAACAAAGCAACGAAACGTTTTATGTGTATAAAAAGAATTTCCATTTTCATACTCATACTCATACTCATTGAAATTCCCATTCCCATTCTCCATGCAGCTGAACTTTTTAGCAAGCACTTTCAAACAATACCAAAATGCATTGCTCTTAGCTGAAGTGACTCTCAGATACCCTGTATTAAAAAAGTTGTTTAAGTTGTGGCAAAAATGAAATCGATAAAAGAATAAAAATAAAATATTATTACAAAATTGTATCAAGTAATTTTTCAATTAAAAATTAAAGCGATTTTAGAAAGTTTAATATTTAAATAATTATATTAAAATAACTAAATAACTTTGCTTGGATACATTTAAATATTATTTAAGTAATCAAGTAAATAAAGTAATTTTATTAAAGTAAATGCCAGCACAAAAACTTGGAAAAAATCGCACATCTATGGAAGGAAATTATGTGGAAATAGTTTGAATATTATTGAAACATGACTTGCAGATTTTTTCGAGCAAATTATTGAAATTCTTAAACTTTTAACAGATTAAATAATTTTAACCCCTTGCGTGAAAATTATATTAAATGTTCCACACTAAACAATCTTTGCAGATTTTAAATCAATTCAATAACAAATGATTGGCAAGAAAAAAAATAAAATACCTAAAAGTTGTAGAAGGTTGTTGTACTATTATATACTTTGTCAAAAAAGCTGCAATAAACTGTTTTGTTTTTAAGCAGACTTAACAAAAATCTGCATTAAATCTACTATAATTGTTTAATGTTGCATAATTTAATAAACCAATAAACTTCCTATCTCCTAGTATTTGTGTATTCTTTTTTATAAGAATTACGGTTTCATGTATTTTCTTTCTCTTAAAGTCTGTCATTGCTTTTATTTATTTTGACATTTGAGGCATAAATAAAAAAATAAAAAAAAAAACATTATAATAAAAAAAAGAAAAGAAATGAAAATTAAAAAAAAATATATATACATATATAAATTAAATTTAAAATTTATTAAAATTAGTATTAATTTTAATTTATTGTATACACATTTGTAAATCATGATATATGATAAATCAGTAAATATCATATTAGCCTATTACTTTCTTAAAAACTATGATTGTCTTTATTTATTCAATGACTTGGGCTTAAAGTGTAAAAGATTAATTTGATTCAATTCTGCAAAGACTTTAAGTGTGTTAAATTTATGCTGTTTTTCAGCGAATTTCAACCTTTTACAGGGTATATTTGTATACAAGCTGTAGCTGAAAATAAAAATAAATACTACTATACACACTTTGAAAAGCAATTTGGCTTTTTGGCATGCCAGGCTTTTGGCTGTCTACTCTCATCTCTCTCTCCCTCTCTCCCTTTCTCTCTCACTCTCTCTCTCTCTGCTTCTCTTTCTCTTTGGCCAAACGCCTTTTTGTGCCGTTCGCCTTTCAAGTGTCCATCAACATATTTGACAAGTGCGCTGATTTTACTACTCCCCCCCGACACAGAGTTTTCTGTTGCTCCCTGCTACTTTATGCCTTACCACGTTGTGGAAAAGGCAGCACCTGGGTGTGTGCGTGTGTGTGTGTGTATTTGAGTCATTATTTGGTCATGCTTGCAATTTCCGTTCCCCTTCATCTTTCCTCTCGCCCACTCTCTCTACACTTTCCGCTTTTCCGCTGCCATCCATCTAGTTGCCTGTACCGGAAGTTGTTGCTTCTTCCTACCTCTCTTTTACTCACCATCTCTCCTCCCTCTCCCTCCCTCTCTCTCTCTCTCTCTCTCTCTCTGTCAGGTGGTTACGCCGCTGTCCCAATGAATAATGCAACAGATTCGGAGCTGACGGAGCTGAACAGATGAGCAGCCAGCGGATCCCAAAAAACTTTTGGCCCAATGAAATATTTAAATCGAAACTCTGCTCGTTGCTTTTGCCTCTTTGCACACACACACACACACCTAACGAAACTATCAAAAAATGTTTTAAATAAAAACTAAGAGCAGCCAGCAGGACACTCTGGAGGCCAGCAAACAGTTGCCTCTCTCGGCGATTCTCAGTTGTTTGAGTGAAAGCTGTGCGAATTGGGAATTGAGAATGATCACAATGATTTTGGTTCGCAAACGTGGATCAAAGATATTAAAGAGTTGAAGAGGTTTTTTAAGTTTACTTTTAGAGAGCTTAACTTATAGATACCCTTTTTACAGGCACAGAATAGATCTATATATTTATCTGCAATTGTTCAAAATTGTTCAGTTTATTTACTTGAATTTCAAATTAGTATTTGTCCCAGAAGAACATATTTGTAATCTATTAAAAAGAAAACATATAAAAATTTTTATTCGTTCAGTTTAAACTTAAATAAAAATATAATACCTATTTATTTAATAACGTATTATATTACTTAAATTTATTTAAATTTTTATACAATTTATTTATCAACTGTACTTAGCCGGCGTTAAAAAAAATAAATAAACAAAATAGTTATATAAAAAATTAAATAAATAAGTTAAAAAGTAAATGTATTTTCTATTACAATCTACGATCATCATTGAAACCCTGTAATTAGTTGTAAAGGGTAAAGACAGATGAGTTTAAAGGTATTTAATGGGCTGAGTTTTAAAACATCGATCGCTAGTTATGAAGGACGCAAACAAATATTCCAAAACATTTTCTTTAATGTGATTTAAACAAATGCCGAACAAAGTTTAATCAAAGAAAAATAAAATAAATATGTTAATTAATTTCCATATGCAAAAACTGTATTATTGAATTTCGCATTAAGTTTAATAATATATGAAGAAATAAATTCTCTGATTGGGATATTTATCTCTTAAATCGTAATAAAAAAAATTTTTTTAGCCTGCATAAAAAAACAAAAAGAAACGGAAAACTGCTATTAAAAGTGCTTTAACTTCCCTATATAAAATATTCAAAGCGCATACAATTTTGGGTTAATTATTCAATAATGCAATATATTAACTATTTTATTAAATCTGGCCTTTTGCTGTGCGCATTCCCATTTAAGCATTAAGCATTGTTTTGAATTTAAAAAATAAATATTAACAGCATTGACAAATAAAGAAATTGCAACTTGGCTATTTCCTTAAAATTTCATCAAAGTGTTCACCATACATGATTACTGAATGATTAATTCTTGTTTACACTGTCATTTAATTTAAAAAGTAACGAGTTAAAGTAAAGTATTAGTACAAGAATACAGAATAATAAATGGATTGACAATAAATATAAATATGAGAGCTGTGAGCCACAGAAGTCAATGTTCAAAATAAACTAAGCTGCCTTTTAATTTTATTATTATAAGTAAGCTCTCTGTAAATAAATAAATAAAATAGAAATATTTCAAATAGATTATGCATCAACTGCTCCACTTTATATTCAATCAAATCTAACAAATCGGCAATTAAAAAACCTTAATAATTTAACTGAAATAATTTGTTAAACTGTAACAATTTTGCGTTGATTCAATCAAATAAATAAATATGTATGTATGTATATTTTTGTGAACAGTTGTAGACAGTCTGTGAAATGTCAATAGTTTGCTTAATGGGTTTTCACTCAACATAACTTGCTATCTCTATCTTTCTCTCTCTCTCGCTCTGTCTTTGTGTGTGTCACTCTATCTCTGTCTGTCTGAAATTGGTAAACTAAAACTATGCAAACATTGTGCATTTTGCACAATTAATCAAATATTTTTATTGAATTTTGTGTGTGCCAGGCAAACAAGGAACAACCAAACAGAGACAGAGACAGAGAAAGAGAGAAAGAGAGAAAGAGAGAAAGAGAGAAAGAGAGAGACATTTTGGGTTAAGCCTATATCATATAACCGAAAGATAGAAGAGGGCTAAAACCTTGGGCGCGTTAATGGGCCAGCTGACAACGTGCCAAACAACCAAACAACCAAATGCCCAACACAAAATGATGAATGACGTCCAAATGAGTGTGTTTCACATTTTGTGTGAGTATATATATATGCATATATATTTATGTGTGCTTAACCAGATATAGAGTGAGAGTGACTAGAAACAAGGCCTTCGGAAAATGTTGTTGTCATAAATCGCATTTGTGCATTTGCATTAGGCAGCGAAGCAACAAATGTTGCAAATGTTGCAACAACGTGAACTAAATGCAAATGCTGCCTGAGCCTTTATGCAAATGTTTGTTCTGAACACACAGCTTCGAATATGACTAGGAACATGACTACACACTCAAAAAAAAAAACTAGCTCAAAATATAACCATAAATAGCTAACAGAATTTCTAAAAAATCTAAAATGTTTCATATATAGGGACAGTTTTCAAAAAAATAATAATACGGCATAATGTTTTTTAAATATTAAATTTTAGTTTAAAATTTTCGATTGTGTTTGTTAATTTTTGTATTTGATTTCTTTATAGAGTTTTTATGTTTTTATCAGTGATTCAAACCGTAACCGTTAACCGATATTAACCGATTGGAATTGGTAACGGTAACTGACACCGTAACCGAAACAAAACTTTTTTATTATGCCGCTACCAAAAAAAAAGCTGAAAATTTTTTAAGCGAAATAACATTTAAAAAACCGATTCACGCACAACGGTTAATTTCGGTTCGGTGAAGCGTAAATTTTAATTATGTTGTTGTGTAATCATCGTTTTTTAAAAACTAAATTTATTTTTTGTTTCTGCCCTAATTTAATTTATATATTGATCTCAATAAAATGATAGAAATTTTTATAATATTTGAATATTTGTATTCAAATTTACATATTTTTATTAATCAAATATGTTTGTCGCAACCGAAATATGCATAAAACCGGTAACCGTTACGTTACCGATATTTACAAATTTTCCGTAACCGATAACCTAAATGCAAATATAATCGATACCGATATTCGCATAGGTTTGATATCAGTGTTTTTATATTTATTTCTTCCTTCTTAGTTGATTTTTTATATTTTTATATTTATTTCGACTAAATTCGTTAAATTAAGACAACAAATTGTTATGTTCTGGCTTCACAATGTCGCCTTCTTCCTCGTCGAGCTGAACACAAATTTCGACGTAGCTGACAAATAATGAATGCTTCGAGTCGAGGCGCTGAACACAAATAATGGTTTAGAAATTGACAAAAATAGAAAAATAACTCTAAAATTTTGGATAAAAATTGGATAAAATAATTCGACAACAACGAGATTGTGACATCTTTCAAATTGTGAGTGTCTTGTATATATTTTTTTTCAGTGTTCGATTTTGAATATCTGAATATGTGGAGTGTATGAGAATTCGCCTGCATTTTACATTGGCTTTGCATCTGCATTTGCCTCTGACTCTGACTCAGTTCATGGCTCTAGCTGCATTTTGTTTCTTGCTTTTTTGATTTTATAGCATAATGTGAACATAAAATATGAACAGATTAACACACACAGACATTCACACAAACACTCACATTCACTTCCTCATGCGATACATGAATCCATTCACTTGACTTGACGGCAAAAAAAAAAAAACTGACTTTCCACTCAGGCGACGAGTGCAAAGCAAACGATTTGTTGGAAAAAATCTGAATTGATCGATATGATTTATCGATAATTTTATGGCTCATCTCTATTTTTTGCTATTGCTTATAATCAGATATTTATAAAAATATCGATAAATGTAATTTAATTTATCGATAAATGTCTATGACTCAACCAATTTTTTTGACTAACACTTTGAAACACTTGCATTTTAACTCTATCTCATTTTTAGATTTTCTCTGAAAATTTCCACACATTAGTATAGGAAATTTTATGACTGCAAATCGATAGCTTGTGCTGTTATTGTATTATCGATAACATCTTAAGTTAATCGCACTTAGCAGTTGCTGTTTTGGAATTTGATTGTCGATAACGTACGTGTTGCTTTTGTCGGCTGATTTAGAGGAAAAAAAACTCGTGTCCTTGCCTCAGTTACTGAAAGTCGTTTCTCTCTCTCTCTCTCTCTATGTGTGTGTGTGTGTGTGTATGGGTGTGTGTGTGTGTGTTAGTGTTGTGACATCGCTGCATCTGATGTTGTTTGTTGCCTTCAGTTTGCGCTTTGGAGTCTGCAACGCTTCGCTAAATCTTTTGTCTGCCTCTTTGGCTTATACTATGGTCCCGATGATGAATTTTTTGGAAAAAATTAATCGGGTCTGCTCCGGTTTTTACTTGTGGATTGAATTCACTTGACATTAAGCTAAAGAGTTTGAATTCGGAAGGGATAAATTGACGATTTTGGCATGCTCAGCATAATATAAAAGTGAAAACAAAATATTTATAAAATACTCCAATGCTTTAGGAATAATGTTCAGATAAATACAAAATAATTTATTTGATCCCTAAACTATTTTTAATTCATCTTACTTAAAAATTAATGAGACTCTAACTTAATTTCCGCAAGTATTCATGAAAATGAATGGCCCTTGTATGTGAGGTAAGTAGTAAATATTTTGGTATTAAAATACAGTTTAGAGAGAGAGAGAATACGTGTGTTCTATAAATAGCACATTCTGCTGCATTCAATGAGGAGAGAGGAGTACAGAGCTAGACTTTTATTGTACACTGCAACTAATGCTTTGCTCTCTTTACAATCTGCTTGCATTTCATTTTTTCAATGTAAAGCAGTAAATCGTTTCGTTTACTTTCTGAACTCAATATTTGATTGTGTGAGTTTGGACACCAATTCTTCATATATTAATTGTTAAGCGATATTTTTCTCACAAAATCATGAATTTTCATTTCAGCAAAGCGTTGAGTTCAATACTTTATTATCAGTCTATCGATCTTGTTATTATTAAAATATATACCAAAAAATATTAAAATATATACCAAAATATTTACTACTACTACTACAATTTAAGTGCTTTTAAGCATTTTGATTGCAAGTTGGGAAAAACTGTTGATATTTAATGCAAAAGAAAATAGATAATTTATATAAACAAACACTGCAAACAAGCAACTCTGCAAAAAGACATTTCTCAACACTGAAAGCAAACCGCGTTTTTAAAAATACAAAAGAAAGCCCGCTGATATCAACAACGGAGATTTATTAACACAAAGTACAAACCACATTTAATAATATAAATTACAAAATTTGGTGAATTGTGTGTGTGTATGTATATATAGTACATATATATTTTGCTTGATTTGTGTAACATTGATGCCGATTGTCATTTGTTTGTTTATGGCGCATCGTCTCGTGTGACATCATTCAATTGAGACGACGACGACAACACTTTGATGTTGATGCCTCTTTAATATCTGACTTGCCATGAAATATGTATGTACATACGTGTCGTGCTCTCATGTCTCACGTCGTGACACGAGTAAGGCACGAGAACATTTCTGGGTTAATTCATGCTAAGTAGAGTAACAGCAGATTTAGAAAAGACTAGCGACAAAAAATAAAACGCAAGAATCAAACAGATATTCGTGCTGCTTTCATCACTAGCGTGAACTGTCGTTCACACTGGTAATCTTAAAAACAAGAACAATTTAAAATAGCTATGCATTCGAAATATGCATTCAACAAACAGCATTACAGTCCAAATGTAAGCAATTAACATAAAAAAGTCGCCGTCAGCGCGAGCTTTAATCAAGCACAAAGCACAAACGGTAAAAATTTTGTTTAATACAGAAGGATAAAAAGTAACACAATTAGCTATGCGTAGCTTTATTTATTTTTTATTTATTTGTAATTTGCATTTATTCATTTCTACTACTTTTTAAAAATTTTTAGATTAATTTTTAAGAATAAGAAGACTGTCAAATTATCTCAAATGCAGACTTTCTTACTAATTTTTTTCTATGAAGATGTTAATAGTGTAGCAAAGTTTCTTTATTTGGAAAAAAGATACGATTTTCTGGTCGTGAGGTAATCATAATGAATTTATAATATTCAAAATAATTGAACAAAATACCATTTGAAATGGTACTTAGTGGTTAGCGAACTTTCTATTTGTTAATAGTTGAGTTGAGTTAGTTTTAAGTCTAATATATTTCGAAACGACATTTTATCAATATACAACGTGTCATCTTTGAGGCGCTTGAACCAGTTGAGAATTCTAAGTCCCAAAAGTGACAAAATAGCTGTACAGCGGATTTAAACCTCTCTGTGTTGTTGTTATTGCTGTTTTTGTGATAGATATTTTTATAATATATTCAAAAAATATAGAAATACTCCTATAATGCTACAGCTTTTTTAAAAAACTTAAGAAAAAAATGCCTGTCTGTTTGCTGTTGTTTGCCGTGTTCTGATTACAGTTGACAGTTCATGTTCATTTTCATGTTCAGCCACAAATATTTTGACACTGACCCATCTATGAATCCCCCTTCCCCTTTGCTGTGTTTCTCTTTTCTTCTTTTCACCTTTTTTTTTTTTGGGTTCAAATTTGTTGTGTCTGCTTTTATTAATAGAAAAACGTTTAATTTTTTAACGCCTTGAGCGATCTGTAAATAAAATCACGTAAGCTTCTCCCATCTCTCTCTCTCTCGCTCTCTCTCTCTCTCTCTCTCTCTCTCTCTCTCTCTCTCTCTCTCTCTCTCTTGTTCTCCCTGCTTTATTTGAAACATATTTGGCTTGAAATTGGCTTAGTCGCTCCACCTGGTGTTCATATGCTAATTGGTTTTTCGGCCAAGTTCATCAAATGGCCATAACTCGCGTGTCCACACACTTTGGTCTGCCACTGTGCGTGTGGGCGTGGCAGCTGTGGGCGCTACACTGCACTGCATAAATCAACCAGGAGCAAAAAAAATGTCCGTTTTTCAGTTTTTTGTTTCCTTTTTTTTGAAAAGTTTGCAAATTTCAATGTTTTATTTTTTTATTTCATTGTTTGATTTGTGGGCAGCCAGTTAGAGGGAAAGATAGCGGGAAGAGATGGAGAGAGAAAGAGAGAGAGACAGGGAGAGAGACCCAGTTTACAAAGTAAACAAACGGCAAATGAAACAACGTCGACGTCGCTGTCGACGTCGCTGTCGACGCTGGATGCTGACGTCGACTGAAAAACTATTAAAAATGAAATGGGCTAAGCGACCTCTTTGCCTAGGATGAGGGCGTGGCACAGGCAGACAAAGATAAAAAAAAAAAGAAGGGAGCAAAAATATTAAAAAAAAAGAGCAAGACAGAAGATAGGCAGACAGTTGGAAAGAGAGACGAATAGACGGCAAGACGGACGGAAGAGCAGCCGCCGATAGCCGGCGGACTGTTCATGTATTATGCATATGTGAACAAACACTAACACACACACACACACACACACACACTCACACACACGATTGATGTGTGTACAGAGACACCAACTGAAGCAACAACAACAAGAAAGCAACACTAAGCTCAGCAGAAAATGTGTAAAGTCAGAGACGATGCGACTATTGAAATACCCTGGGAATATGCAGTTCAAGTTAAAGAGAACTTTGAGTTATAGAAGTGTGTAGCGCCCTCTATGATCAGGCAATATAAAAATAAAAAACGATGAGTACATTTTTAAATTTATTGCAAGCAATACAAATTATAACAATCGATATTTATCGATAAATATCAGTTGATGTACATTTAAGTATTCATTTAATCAAGCCACTATTGGCAACACAATTTTAAAGCTCAATATAATATGGTAAGCTATTGATGAGTAATCGATAAACAACGATTGAAGTCGATAACAAATAAATATAACACTGAAAATAAATTAATTAATCAATTAGGGCTGAAAACGCACTATAAGATATCGGAGATATTTATTAACTATCGATAACGCACCAAAAGATAATGCTTGATATCGATAATATTAATAATCATTGACAATCAAATCTATTCAAGGTTTATGGTTAATGATAAATCGCTACCCAGCAATTGAAGCCGATAACAAATAATACAATAAAAGAAACTAGCAACGATGATATTAGTCAACAATCGATAACACATTAATCGATTACACTTGGTAGCTCTAATCGAAATTGTCCGTAGAAATCGAATTTAGTCCCGAAATTAAAATGAGAATTCTTTTAAATGCTGCGCTAATGAGAGATAAAGAAATAAATAATGAAAGAGAGAGAGACAGAAAGAGAGAGAGAGAGAGAGAGAGAGAGAGAGATGTGATCATTTTAGCAGCTGATTAACCCCATGGCAGCTACTTTTAAAAGGGTGTACATAAAAAATGTGCTGGTCATTACGTACAAAAAGAGAAAAAAAGAAAAAATATTGCGTATACGCAGCGTAGCACATAAAGGTAAAGGTGTAGAGTATATATACAGTATATGAGTATATGTAGGTATGTGTTGGTTTTTATACTCAGTATATATTTGTGAGTGTATGTGTGTGTACGCACTTGACGCAGTGCTGAACTCGTTCGTTCGATAGGAATTTGTACATGTGACCCATATACGTCCATCCACATCCACATCCACATCAACATCAACATCAACTTCTACTTCTACATACAAATGTATGTGCCACACATTGCCACATTGCCACACATATTGCCAAGTTGCACTTGACACACGGCAATAGCCGAGGCTACAAACTGTTGACGACTCGTCGACTGATCAACTATGCAAATGACACACATTCCTTTTCCTCCGTCCCTCTGTCCCTAAAATCCGAGAAGGAATTTTCATTGATTTTTATTGCAATTCAATAATGCAATTATTAAATAGCAGATAAAATAAGCTTATATAGAACTCGATTTTTTAGCTGCTAATAAGTTGACTAATAAATAAATAAAAAATAAATATAATTAATTTAATACAGTTTTTTATTACCCATTTTAAAGTCCGTTCCTTTTTGAGTGCAAAAAATACTTGAACTTTAAGGAAACACAAATGTAAAATATTCTCTCAACTCGATGGCCTATTAGCTAATACTCATAGCTTTTATTAATTAATAACTAGGCAATTAATTATTGGAAAATTGTGTACAATTGGATATGGTTTTCTATATTTATAATTAAACAATTTTGGATATTTGCAGGCTTAGTGAGAACTCAAGTAAAAATTCCATAAAATTTTCAAATTAAAAAAAAAAAAATATAATAGAGTTAACTACAATAATGACTATTTATTTTTTAATTTAATTAAATTAAATATTGAATATAATCTTAAGTATTTATCTATAAAATCGTAAACATTTTAATCTAAACCCAACTCTGTTTAAATGAAACTTATCGTACGATTTTTCATTTGACTTTTGGATTTTTGCAGACCTCTTAAATTTTTACTTATTTTATATAATGAACAAAACAATTGGCAAATTTCTTTAATATTTTGTTTGGCTTTAATTCGCTGTATTTTCCTGTAACCAAAATATATGTAACTCACCACTTGATATTATATTTGCGCATTTCTCTCGAATAAATTGACATACCTGCAAAAAATGAATGAAAATAATTGTTTAGTAATCTTTAGCACAGATTCTATTTTATTTTATATATTTTTAGTTTAGTTATCTTTTTTAAAATTTTTTTTTTTTATTTACATTTATTTTAATTAATTTAATTATTTTTTTTAATTATATTTATTTATTTTTATTTTATAAATACTATTTATTTTTTCTATTCGTATTTTATTTAATTTTATTTCGTTACATTTTTATTTTTACTTATTGTTTTTTTTTTTTTAATTTAACTTATCTCTATTTTACTTATTTTTATTTATATTGAATTTATTTCTATTTTTTAATTTTGTTTTTATTTATTTCTATTTTTTTATTTTTATTCCATTTATACATTTATTTTTATTTTAACAATTTTTACTTAATTTATTTTTACACTACTTATTTTTTGGATCAATTTTAATTTTATATATTTTTTTTCTTTTTGTTTTTTTTTTTTTTCTATTTTAATTTAAGTTGTTTGACTTTAAATTTGTGGTTCCTTTTAAACAGATATAAATTGTCAGAGTTAAATAAGTCGGAACTTTAATGTGACTATTTAGTGGTAGAGAGTGAAAGAGAGCGGGGGAGAGGGAGTAAGAAAGAGAGATAGACATTTAGCATGACAAATCTGTGGACACATAGTATTAAGGCATTTTGAAGTGCGCCGCATTAAGTTCTTGCAACGAGGCATGCGACAAGTTGAACGACCATTAACAGTGCCGCACATAAGCATGCCAACAAGCAAGCCATCTCCCTCACTCTCTCTCTCTCTCGCTTCAGTGTCAACAGAGCACAAAGCAAACAACAAACATCAGACAAATGCGTTGTCCGGTGGCGCCTAATTTGTTTTTCTTTCGAGTTTAATTTGAAACCTGCACAAGAACGAGGAATTCAACGAGTCCACGTGCACCACATGCCACATGCCACATGCCACACCCCCTGCCCCTGCCCCTCCCCTGGATCCACTTGCCCCCACATGGAGCGCAACATCAGCAACAGTTTGTTTAGTGCCAAAGACCAAAAGTAAATTTTGTTCTTATTGTTGTTCTAAAATAAAATACAAAAAAGAAATGCTGAGCTTGGCAAAATGTGTTTATTTAGGATAACTTGGTTGCTTCTTCTTCTTCTGCTCTTTCTTCCTCCTTCTCCGCCTCTTCCACCTTCCTTTGCCAGGTTGACAATTGTTGTCAGTATGGGGTGGGTGGAAGGGGGAGAGAGGGCGAGGGGGCGGGGCAGGGGTGGTTTACAGTGGCACAGCAGACAAAGGCCACTCGAATCCGTTGCACCGTGGACACAAAGCGCATTGCAAGCATGCGAAAAACTAAAAAAACAAATCAAAACAAAAGAAAAAAATGAAGCGAAAAATGCGAAAGCAAAAGGAAGAAGAAAAAAGTACACACAGAAAAAAACATATCAACCTTTAAGCATTTAGAGCAGCGGTGGGCGCGCTATGGCTCCGGGAGCCAGCGACTGCTAACCAATTCCGAATTCGTGCCAACATTGTTTGGAACCAAAAATGTTTACATTTTTTTGTTTTATTTAAGTAAAAGGAACTCGGGAAAAAATGTTTTTCAAAAATGCAAAAAAAAATTCAAAATTTAAAATAACAACAACCGTTGTTCGTTTATCTATATCTTTAGCACAGTTTTTGTGAATAAATCAAGAACTTTGTAAAAATTATTTTTCTGATTAAAATTCCTAATATTTTTAAATTGTTTTTCCGTACTCGTTTGGGTACAGTGGCTCTCAATGGGTTAAAGTAAGTATGCTCGTACTAGAAACAATCTAAAACTGATAATTTCGACAAAAAAAAAATAGAAACAACAGTCAATTTAAAATTTCAACCCAAATATTTAATAAATAATAAGATCTCCATTGTTTTGTCAGTCAATATTAGAGAACTAAAAAAAATATTACTAAGCAATTTTAAAAGTACAAAAAAAAAAATATTATCATTTTTTGGGACTAAACATATTCAAAACATTTTCAAACATTCTCAAAACATTTTCAAAATTGAAATGAAGTTAAATAGGATGTTTTAATACTTAAAACAAGATTTTTGTGTATTAAAACAGGAATACTTCTATTATTTACATACTTTAATTTAAATATTCCCGAAAAATCTTATTTTATACAATGATATTTGTAATTAATTATTTTATTAAAAATACTTCAATATGAGAATGTTTTGAACTAACTTCAAGTTTTATGTATTATTCTTCAGCCTTAGAAATTTGTGATAAATTCAACATTTTTGTCAACTTAAACTATTATTATTCGATTTATTTACAGATTTAAATTTTTTCCAAATAGTAATTCAAGTATCTTAGAAATATTTTATTTTTAAATTTTAAGCGACCTGAAAATATGATATTTGTTCTCAGTTTTGGAAATTCGGAACTCATATCGTTTTTATTTTTGACTTGAATTCCCTGCTTAAATGTTGGAAATTGTGATTTTCATTCTGAGTGTACTCTCAATTACTCCCTCCCTCTCTGTCTCCCTCCTTGTCTATCTGCTGACTTTCACAACACTCCTCTTTCCCCTCTCTCTCTCCTTCTTTCTCTCCCTCTAAAATTCCAAGCAGCTTTGCTTTAAGCTAAATGTGCGACCTTTGCCGCCATCTTGTTTTTGTTGTTATTGTTATTGTTGTTGTTGTTGCAGTTATTGTTGTGGCAAATTAATAAGCAGCCAGCGTCGCAGTCGCCGTCGCAGTCGCCGTTGGCAGCGCAGTCGCGTCACATAAATCAACAAGAAACACAAAAAAGCAAAAAAAAAAAAAAAAGTAAGCGCTAAAAGAAATCACAGTAATTAATTAATATGTAAGTGTGTTTGAGTGTGTGTGTGTGTGTGTGTGTGTGTGTGTGGGCGGTAGTGGGCGTGGTTTTAGTAGCTGTTGGTGGTTGCCTCATAAATTAATTGCCGCCCCTGGGACCACGCCCACACCGAACGACAGCCACTTAATCAAAGATTTTTCGCATTTCTCGCTTGTAAACCGCCTTTTATTTTATTTTATTTCATTTCATTTCATTTGTTGTGCGTGTGTAAAAGTATGTGTGTGTGTGTGTGTGCGTGTGTTTGTATTTAATTTTATTTTCCATTTTCTGTTTCCTTTTTTTTTTGCTCTAACATAATTCTTATGCTGTGTGGCAAAACATTAATTAAAGTCTAATGAAAAAGTAAAGTGGAAAAACAAAACAAAACCCTTTTCAAGTTTCATTTAATGACTGACAGCAGCTGACTGCTATGAAACGCAGACTCAGACTCAGTCACCTCAAGTGTACTTTTTCAAGTTCAATGACTGACAGCAGCTGACTGCTATGAGACTCGGTCAGACAGTTTGGCAGTCAACTCATTAATCACACATCAAAGAAAAAATAATAAAAAGTGCACGGCCACAAAAGTAGGGGAGAGTGTGCTCGGCTAGAAGACACCCTGCACATATTTATGCACATTTGAGTGTACTTATGTTTTGAATGTATACACCAAATGTGCTTTGATTGTTCGCACATTAAAGACCTCAAAAAGGCTCAGCAATACAGTAATTAAAATATTTTTTAGACTAGTGTACTCGACTTAAAGATACCCTGTACCTAGTTACAATGTGGTTTCATTTGTCTCACATTAAAACCCACAAAGAAACACAGCAATAATGTGCATAAAATTAATTGTAGTTGAGTGTGCTCGATTAGAAGATACCCTGTACTTAAGTTTTGAATGTATTTGATTATTCTGTTATAAAGTGATTAAAAATTAGTTGCAGTCGAGTGTGGTCGACTAGAAGATATCCTGTACCAAGCTTAAATGTGATTTTAATTTTACATTAAATCAAATATAATTGTTCAGCAATAAAGTGCATAACATTAATTGTAGTTGAGTGTGATCGACTAGAAGATACCTTGTAACAAACTTAAATGTTGGCACATTAAAATCCATAAAAAGAAACAGCATTAAAATTAGTTTTTGTCGAGTGGATCGACTAAAAGATACCCTGTTCTAAGCTCTTAAGTAAAAGTTACTTAGAAGAGAAACTTGGCTTCTTTCATTCACCTTAACATTCTGAGCTTATAATTCCCAACTAGTTAAGCAACTACTGCAACTTGTCGAACAAAAGACTAATTGCAAAGTGCCCAAAACAAGAGTGAAAATGTAGAGAAGAGAAGAAAGAAAAAACAAAGTACAGAGGTAGATCATTAGTCGCAGCTAATTGGCCAGCGATTTGGGGCAATAGAAAACTGAAGTTGAAGGTGAAACTAAAACTGAAACTGCGGTAATCCTAAATCATCGGCCAGCTTTATGCAGTTGCCACACATCTTGAGGCAGCAGCAGCAGCAGGTGGCACAGATAAAGGTGGCAAGGTGGCAGCCTCAAGCATGCCATGCTTTGGCTATGAGTTATGGCACACATGTGGCAGCTGCCTCCTGTCTCTCTCTCTCTCTCTCTCTTCCTTCAGTTAGTTCATCTCTTTCATCTCCATCTCCCATCTCTCATCTGCAATTCCTTTGCTGACCAAGTGGCAAGACTTGCGTGTGCGTCCATGAAAATCTGACACGCATAAATTTACTCTAGATACACACACACACACACACACAGAGAGAAGCAGCGGAAACAGCAAACAGGAAACGGAAACAGCGTAAGCGGAAACGCATGTCTAACAAGTTGCTGAAAGCGATTTCAGCTGCCGCGAGACTTGCGGCAAATGTGATTAGGCCACACGGCAAGTGGCCATCAGTTCAGTTCAGTTTGGTCTCCGACTCGAATGTGGAAATGGAAATGGAAATGGAGTTGCCACACTCTCGGAACACTCTCACTATGGACAACTCTAACTTTGTTTTTTTATTTAATTATTTTTTTTTAATTTTTTAAACTCTAGTTCCAGTTCTAAATTGCTTATAAATAAAAACAAGTGGGAAAGATTATAGTCCAGTTACCGACGTAACGATTATAATTTTTAAAATATAAATTATTAATTAAATGTTATTTGCTGATGAAATGAAAACTCTTATTTTTCAATATAAATAAAAAAAATTCTAAAATAATAATTAACTTTCAAATTTTATATAAAAATTATAATTTAACTCTTATTTTCAATTTTTGTTCTAGCAATTGAAAAAAAAAAGTTATTTTTAAATTTTTATTATAAAAATTGAAAATAAAAATTAGTTTTCAATTTTTATTACCACACCTCACCACCCACTTGTGAACGAAATGCGCCTTCCGGTTAAAAAGACATTTGCATTAAATTTTTATTTTCAATTTTTATAATAAAAATTTATAAATGACTTTTATTTTCAATTTCTAAATTTCGAATTTCAAAAAACCCTTTTAAGACGATATTCTCAAATATTCAAGCTATGAAAATATGCAAAAAATAAAAAATCTAAAAAAAAATTTAACAAGCAGCAATACTCCCTTTAATAATAATTATTATTATTTTCAAATTATTATAGAAAACAAATTATCCAAATAGCAGAAGCACATTTTTAAATGAAAGCTTTGTTGTTTTCCGAAATATCCAAATCGAACTTACCGAATATGCGTCAAAATTTGGCTTCTGAATTAATAATAATTGAACAAACATATTTAATAGTCTTTTTTCGAATTATAAAATTGTTTGTCCAGCTTATAAAATTCTAGTATAAACTTTTGGGTGGCAACAAGACTTAATAACAATTGGGAATAATTTTTTAAATATTGCAACAGTCAGTGGAATTTGTACAAATCTCTCTACTTTCAGTTCTTAAAATTCCGTCACAGTGTCTTACGTGAAAAAATACTCTGCATTTTTAAAATTGATGTTATGTGCAACAAACTAAAATTTTTATAAATATAACCGATAGTTAATTATTAATGAATTGGCTTTATACACAAAACACAATTTTGTTTTATTTCAAGTATTTGAAAATATTCACCATTGTACACACGGTGGAAGCAACAATCCATATCGTAGTTGTGCAGCAACATATGCAACTTACACACACACACACACACACACACACACACACACACACACACATATGTACATAAGATCACATGCGGATTTGGGATTAGGATTGGGCTTATGGCTGAAGTTGCCGTCGTTGTCGTTGTCGTTGTTCTCAACACAAAATGTTGCCAATGTTGTTACAAATCCTTTTGATACCCTGTACATGTGACTGGCAAATGGGATATGATGTGGTTGCAGTATCTGAGTCATGTCTGGTCAATAACAACAGTTTATATGTAACAAACGAAAAGAATTGTCTGGACAATTTATTAAACAAGAAAGACTTGTATAATATTCTTATCGATATTTCATTTATAAATAAGTTATCGATAACAGTTATTTTTTTGCTTAAATTCATGTCGATAATATTTGTTTATGGAATAATAACCAAAAACAAAATAAATTTAATTTCTGATATGCCTATTCCTAAATTTCCCTGGATGTGGCTATGATCCAATAGCGGGTTTATCGAAATTACAGTTATCGATAACATAAATTCGGCAGGATAGTCACTATCTAAATTCTATTTTTCTAGTATTTAAGTCTAAATTTTTTTTTAAGATGTGAATTTTGAAAAATGTTGCCTATCAAAATCTCTGTTATCGATAACAGCTGTTTAGGCACACCTAATAAATAGCTCTGACCAGGAATTCCTTTTAGAACTTTGGTTCTTTGTGAAAACATCTTAGAATTGACCATAGATTAAGTCTATGCACTCTATTAGACACTGCCTCAAATCAATATAATTTACTTTCTACACACATTCACATTGCACACACAGGGTATCTACCAGTCGCGTTTGCCCTTAAGTTGAAACTGTAGCTTCAAACTGTTGTTGTGCTCATTCCTGTTGTTGTTGTCGTTGTTTGCCTACTTTTAGTGTTTAGCCAACGTCGCATAAAAATAGCACAAAATAGCAGCTAAACGCAGTCAGCGTCGTCCGACGGCGCACAGTGGGGCCATTTATTTTACTTTGCAAATATTGCAACCTTGCAAACAACCGATATAGCCCAATAATTTTAATGGCAAATGATAGATAACTCTTCAGCCTATGCAACAAGTGTTCAAGAAATTTCACACTAAAAAATAAAAAATAATTAAAAAAAATTTTTTTTTTGTTTTAAACTTTTTTTTAAATAATTTTTAAACATAAAAACCTTAAAAATAGAACAAAAATAATCAAAAACTAAAAAAAAAAATGATATTTATAAAATTTATTTTTTTACAAATTTCAATTTTATAGCCCACAAATAAACGTCTAGGAGGCGTGGCACTTTTCTTGAACACTTGTTTCATGGGTTGAAGAGTTTTCTATCGTATGCCATTTAAATCAGCGGTGGGCACGCAATGGCTCCGGGAGCCAGCGCCTGCTAACGAATAACGAACGCTGATATAAATTAAAGTTACGCTTTTTGCATGGTAAAATGAGCAATGGCCCCACTGTGCGTCGTCGCAGTCGGCGTCTCAGTCGCAGTCGCCGTCAGTCAGTCGCATTGCATTATGCGGCTGTCGCCTGCGGTCTGTGGTCGTTCTCTCTCACTCTCTCCCTCTCTGTCTCTCTCTCGCTCTCGCTCTCTCTCTCCCTAGCTCTCGCTGTCTCTTTCATATACTCTAGCCTTGCGGTTTGTCGTCTGCGTAAAGGCTTAAAGTATTACAGTTACAGTTACAGTCAGTTGTTCATCTAATCCCCTCCCTCCACCCTCTCCGCCCCTTCCTTCCTCCACTTGCCCCTTTTCCGTTATTTGCTAAAGTACCGCTAGGTAAGCCAAATGTTGACGACAACATTTTGGATTGCGCTTTCTCTTTCTCTTTCTATCTGTCTCTGTCTCCTTCTTTTTTTCTACTGTTGCTTCTGTTTCGCAATATGAGCAACTTTTTGTTGTGCTCTTCTGCTTCTTCTGCTTCATGTCTTCTCTTGCTTCTTCTTGTTCGCAACAAATTGCTGTAAGCTGTGAAACTAATCCGAGTAGTTTATTTTCTCTCTCTCTCTCTCTCACTCGCTCGCTCACTATCTCTGTCCCCCTCGCTGAAACTACTTTAGTGGATTACTTTTGGATACTATTTATTTTGGTTGCTGTTGTTGTTGTTGTTGTTGTTGCTGTTATTTGGCAACAAGCGACCATTTGACTTGCTTATAAATAGCTTACTCTCTCTCTCTCCTCTCATCTCTTTTCATCTCCTCTCCCTCTCTCGCTCCCTCTCGCCTGCCCTTTTGCATGCCGCTTCGTTTCGTGCAATTTCCATAGCATACTTTTCAGCGTTCGCTAATAATAATAAGCACCCAAGCGATTTCTTCGCTTGTTGTGCACAGCAATTTACAATTTACACACAAAAGGCGGTCACACTGCACTCACTTAAATACTCACTTAAATACTCACTTAAATACTGACTTGAATACTATTTAAATACTGTTTTAAATACGGTTTTACATGCGTTGCGACGTCTCGTCTTGTTTTTATTTTTCTCTTGAACATTTAATTTATTCATATACTTTTTTATACTTCTGACATTTCATACACAAAAAAAACAGTAAATAGTCCAAAGCGTAATTTGAACACTTAAGTAGCTTATTTACTTGTTTAATGGTTGTGGTAATAGAATGAGAACACAGAAAAAGCAAATCCGATAGTGATGGATAACATTAATCGAAATTGTTTAAAATGCTCGATAATCTCAATATTTTTTAAATCAAGATCAAGATTACAAAATACGTGCTTTAAATACGATTTTTCAAATTATTCTACACATATATTTTGATAGTTATCGGTTCTCTAAACAAATTTTAGGTGAAATACTGAATTTTTAAGGCTTGTATGACAAATTTTATGTTAATTGGTTTCTATTTTATTTGCATTATGTGGTGATTTAACAAATATTTTCTGAATACATACTTAACAGAAATTATAATTTTTTTTTGAAGAGTTATTTAAATAAGAGTCGTATCGTAGTATGTATAAGTAGTAATGTTATTTGTAATGAAAACATTAGTAGTATTAATTTAATAAAAATATTGGCAGAAAATTGTATTCAATCATGAACCGAAGCATTTCTTGAGAATGCATTAAAAAGTGCAGTTCGGCAAAAAGAATTTGTGAGCAGTTTCAAAATTTAAAAAAATTATCAGACACTAATTTTAGATTTTTTAAGTTCTGCTTAGCTTGAAGAATAAGAGAAAATTTAAAAGTTAAAGTAAGCGAAAAAGTTATTTGGAGTGTTTGATTTTTTGTAACTTATTTCTTATTTTTGTAGTTTTGTTTAACTACTACGCAATTTAAACGTACGATTTTTTAGTCATTAGTTTCTGTTTTTTTTTTTCGGTAAGTAAAATTGTAAGCTCTACAAGACAAAACATAAATCAAATTAAAAAATTCACAATTTAACACGAATGAATTTGTTGTTCCTAAAATTCCCTAACTCGAAGACTCTCCAGCTGTTTATGCACAAGTTAATTAATAGGCATGTTGACTCTAATTTTCTCTTAAGTAATGTGAACTTTGCTGTTCCTCAATTAAACACGCGACATTTTCGACATTTATTTTTAAAAATAATCAGGACAGAAAATTGCATGACTCTTTTCGTGTTTTATGTCTCAATTATAATGATATGTACCATCAAATATTTTTTGAATGTTCCTTAACTTTAACAGTATCCAATATTTTACCTCATTTGTAGCGTGTTAATGTTAATTATTTAAGTAATTTTAAAATGTATTATATAATGTTCTTAAATTGTATTACACAATCTAAATTCTTGCTTCCATCCACTTGATATATAAAGATTTAAGAATTGGCAGTTTGTATTTCTGCTAATTAATTTTAATAAATACAGTGGCGAGCAAAAGTGAGTGCATGTTCACAACATTGACTTTCATGATTCATAAAAACAAAACCATACAAGGGAATCCAAATATTTTTTGTTTTTTTTAATTTTTATCATTTCATTATTAACAAATAGGAGTAAGGCAACATTAATAAAAAAAAAAATTCTTAGATTTTGAAAGAAAAAGGAAAAGGAAAAAAAAGTTTGCTTATTTTTTCAACTTTTTAACATAAATTTTTTGGAAAGGAAGTTTTGATGCAAAAAGCCGACAAAATCAATTCTATTATTGACAGCAAAAAAAACTCTTCGCTAGTATTTTTTAAAATTTTTTGAAATTTTAAAAAAGAAAATGAAAAAAAAGTGCCTATATTGCAATTTTCAAAAAATTTAAAAAAATACTAGTGTAGAGATTTTTGAAAATTTTTGCAAAAAAGTCACTTTTTTCTCATTTTCATAACAAGTGATTTTTTTTTTTTTAAATTAAAAAAAAAATTTTGAAAATACTAGAGAAGAGTTTTTTGAAATTTTTTGTTTGCTGTCACTTTAAAGGTGATTCGTGTTAGGGAGGTTCGACTGTATTTGCGCATTTTTTAAGACCATTTTTAACGCTGCAATTCGCAGACAGCTTATCGACTGACAGACACGACTCGACTCTAGTTGGCTTTTTAGTTTATCAAGTTGGCCACAACACACAAATTGTGCAAAATGGCGAAAAGGAGGTCAGTGGTTGCCGTTGTCGTTGCCATTGCCATTGCCTTATCCTTATCCTTATCCGTATCCTTATCGCTTTGACTGTCAATGGCAAAAAGCGGCAAAATGCAACCGCAAACAAGAATCAGAGAAAACCGCAGGTAAAGCAGCAACAAAAATGTGTTTTTTTAACTGTTATCCATGTGATGATGACAGCTCAAGTTGTTATTGTTGTTATAAGTATTGTTGTTGTTGTTGTTGTTGTCGTTGTTGTTGTTGCTTTCCTCATTTTTCCTCGACTTTTCCCGCAACCTTCGCAATTCGCTTTTGCTTTCAATTTCATTTTGTGCATTTCCGTCAAGCGGAAATTCGCGTAAATTTTGCCGGTATGTCCAATAAGCGAGGGAATGGCAGCCAGAAAGAGAGATAGAGCGAGAGAGAGAGAGAGAGAGAGAGAGAGAGAGTAAGGGTGGAAAGAGACGGTTGCAGTTTGCCGTGCCGGAAGTTGATGCAAGTCTAGAAACAAGTGCCAAATGCCGGACGCCCATCGCATACTTGGACCAAAGCGACAATTGTTGAAACGGGCACAACGAGAGAGAGAGGGAGAGTGTGAGAGAGACAGCGAGCAGCAGAAAAAGCTACAGAAAAGCGAGTACAAAAGGCGACAGTTGAACAAAAAAAAAAACACAAATGGAAAAGGCTATTGTCGCGTTACCGACTATGCGATACCCGTTACTTATTTAAATAAATTTAAAATATTTTTTGTTGCATACTTTTAGGCACTTGCATTGCTTTAAACTTAAAACTGCCATTACCAGAGTTCTGTTTGTCCGATCCTGTTGCGATTTAGTATGATGATTAATTATCAAAAAATACACAAATCGACTTGAATTTTGACGCTGATCAAGTATATAAATACTTAATATGATCGCAGATGCTTACTTCTGCCTGTTACACACACAATATACCCAT
Organism: Drosophila quinaria; assembly: GCA_035047525.1. Lineage (NCBI taxonomy): Eukaryota > Metazoa > Arthropoda > Insecta > Diptera > Drosophilidae > Drosophila > Drosophila quinaria. The sequence goes on from JAWNPO010000455.1 coordinate 35,787,555, forward strand.
TTACTTGTTTTGTAAGTAACGGGTATAATAAAACACACTCACACACACGGAAAACTGTGTGTTTGCAGTGAATGGGCGACAAATGCAATTTAGTCGACTGCCTAGAGAGACACTCTGGAAAGGGACAAGACGACTCAAGAGAGAGAGAGATAGGGCAAATGAAATGAGATAGATGAGATGAAATGAAATGAAATGAAATGTTGAATGTTTTCCCTTTTGTGAGGTTCAATGAACCGCCTCTAATATTGTTTGCTTGATTGGACAGCTGGAACAGCTCTTAAACACATCTCAAGTCAGTCCTCAAGCGTAATGAGTGTTGTAAAGCATGTTAAAGAGTGTTGAGTAATCCACACAATGTTTCAATGAATGTGACAAAGTGTGTTTACGAGTGTTGAGTAACAATCAGATACATTTTGGCTGATTGTAGGGTAAATAAAATCAACTTAATCAGGGATGCCACAGAAATCGATTTCATTTGAAATTGTTTGAAATTTATGTCACATTCAAGTGGAACCGATTTATGTAGCACACCTGAATATTTATCTTAAATTTCTTTTATTTGTAACAAATCTAATTAAAACATTTTCTGATAACCTCGCTTTATATTATTTTCTTTTTTTATTACTTCAAATCTAATTAACACATATTCTTAGATACACTGAAACCCTAAAAAGAAAAAGAAGAAAAACCCTTCTCAAATTAAGCTCTCAGCTTATAGAACATTTTCCATACTCTATATCAAATCTTTGATTATCTTCCGCTTCCATTCTCTAAATGGGATCTTTAAATTTAAAAATTTTAATTTTTTTTTCACATTTCTTTTTTTTCTGTCCCTTTCCTTCTTTTTCTATTCTCTAAATAGGATATTTTAATATTATATACCTTATACCTTTGTTTCTTCCTCTCTTTTTTCTTTTTCCTTTCCCAGCATATAGGAAATCATTATTACAATTACATATATCAGTCCACTTATATCTTTAAAATGTCTTCTCTTATTTTTGTGTGTTTTTTTTTTTTTGTCTCTTTTTTAATTTCTGCAATATTTATATCTTTTCACATTCTTATCTTATGTAATTTGTTGATCGTTTTCTGTCAATTTGATTTCATTTTGTATCCTATTTTTTATGTCCGTTTCGCTTCTAATTCACATACTCAGTTCATTTTTCCTTTTTCTAACTTGTCCTAATCTAAACTGTATCTTTATCTTTTTCTTACATTTGTTTCCCTCTCTCTATCTCTGTAAATCTCCCTAATGCCTGCACTTTTTTTTACTCCAAAAGTGTACACTATAATGTCTATCTAATGACTCAGATTATTATAAGATTACATTTTTCTTTGCATATCTATCAATTTCTGGCTTTTCCGTTTTCCTTCAGCCTTTCTTCCCCTCTCTCTCTCTCTCTCTTCGATGTAATCTGTTGGATGTTTTCCACTGACCCTTTTGTATTTTTATTCACTAAAATTTACCTTGTCATAAGCTCAGAACTCACCCTGTTCCCTGTTGATTCCTTTGTGATTCTCTGACTTTCCGATTAGCCGCAGTCTCTCACTCCAACTTTGCTTCTTTTCTCCACATTTTTTTTTTTTGCCTTTTTGCTTCCTGTGAGCTGTGAATACCCCTTCAGTACCCTGACTCCCCTTCCCTTTTCCCCACCCATTCCCTTTTTTTTACCTCTCGTCCGGCAATTCACTCAATTTTTATTCGTTATTTTGCTGTTAGCCCAAGTAATCGAGTTTCGTTTTTTCCCATTTTCTCCAACCAAAAAAAAAAAAAACAACATTCTCCCTTTCGCCATCTCTTTCTCACTTTGTCAGTGTCTCTTTTCTTTCTATTACCTGTCGGGACTGCTTTTTAGCCATTTATGCCCAATTTCATTTGCGTATTTCCATTTGGCGTTTTTATGAGGTCTACGTTTTTTGAACTGAACTCAACTTCGGTTATGATGAAGTGATTGAAGTGTCCAAGCTGCTTGAATGACCGCCAGGCATGCAACACAGCTGCTGGTGGCATGCAACACAGCTGGTGGCAAGTGGCGGGCAGTCAACATGTTGCTATTTGCTTATTTCCATTTTATTTCTATTTTAGCTATTGTTTTTCCTCTCTATTCCCCATTTTTTCATCATTTATTTTCTTGCTTTTATTTGCATTGCGTGCTAATTGGCCACGTGATGGCGACAAATCGTGTTTAAGTGACCATCGACCTTATTCCCAGGCAATTAAATTCTATTCCTGTTTGCCACTTCTTCTCTCTCTATTTAATGCCCTTCATTGCCAATTCCCAACAGTTCCCTTGGGGAACGCAGTAGGCAGGAAAAACTAGGGAATTTGAAATCCTTCATTATTCTGATTCTGCTTCTTTCATCACACTATTCAGCAAGTTTTTCTTATGCACATTTTTTTTATCTAACTCTCGCATTTTTACAAAAAAATTTCAAGTTAACCCTTTACTGCATGAACATAGATCCAATAAGTAAAACACATAATTTTATGCAGTAATGTGTTTATTAGGCATATTATATATACATATAGTTTAGGAAAATATATATGAAGAACCATACATTTTTTCGCAGATTTTTGCAAGAATTAATATGTATAATGAATACCTTACAGTCAAATTATATTTTTTTATGAAAGAAAAATTGATTTTCTTTTGTAGAAAATGATTCTTCAACAAAAGAAATGTTTTTTTTTTCGAAGATATAAATTTAATTCGAAATTCAGCAAAATTCACTTTCAAATTTACGCACAAATTCACGCGAGACACATGAACAAAACTTATAAAAATACGAAGTGAAGCAACTCAAAAATATTTTCTATATTTTATTTCAATAGAAAATAGTGCAAAGAGAATGACCAATAACAATCGACTTCGCTTAAGTACCGTTTTAACTAAAAGAAATTTCATTAAAAATTTAAAGCCATATATGGCTCTGTATGCGGTAGAGGGTTAAGAGAAGTTAGGTGAGAAGTAAAGTGAAAAATGAAGCGAGAAGCCAGCCGAAATTTTAAGCAAAATCCAAAGCGAGAATAAAAACGCCAAGCAAAGCGAGAAGCAAATTGTGAAGGAAAGTAAGAAGCAAACCGAGAAGCAAAACGAATAAAGAGCAGAGAGAAGCCAAAAACAACCCAAGAAACTTGAAGATCGGAAATAAAAAACCCATCGAGAAGTTAAGAGCTAAAGAAGAATGGATTCAAATGACAATGCAGGGGCAAAAAATGAGAAGCGCTGAGAAAAGCGGCAACCGTTAGAAAGAAGAGTGAAAGCTTATCAAGCCAGCCACAGAAACCGCAATCGAAATAGAATTCCGCAGAAAGCAATTCCGAGGTGCCACAAAACTTCGAGAGATTTAATTTTTTTTTAGCATTTTCACCAACCTTTTCGAACTGGGCTGCTAAGGGTTGACACCTTTTCATATTAATTTACCCAAAGGCTTGATTAGCAACATTTTTAAGTTTATCATTGTAGAACATTAAGCTTTTAATTTTTTTTCTTGTTTAATTAATATAATTAAATTTATTTATGTAAAATTTGATTTTGTTTAGCTGAAAACAATTTAAAAGTAATTGGCGCCACAAAATAAAAGATACTCGACAGCTCTAGTAATTGTCTGCCATTAGTCTGGCAACTCTTCGTTAAAAATGTTTTCACAAATTGCACAATAAGTTTAAGGTTTTTTTCGATAAAACTTGATTTACCTCAAAAGAGCTATTTTTTTACTGCTTAATTTAAAGAAAACTGCAGTGGTTCCATATATATTTTTTAAATATCTTACTTCGAATTTTGACTAAAAAATGTGGCATCGCTGACCCTGACTTTTTTCAACTAAATCGGACTAGGTGGCAGCATCGGACGCCAGCGGACTTAGCGCTAGTTCTTTCCGCACAAAATTATTCTGCGAATTGACCTGTGGCACCGCGAAATGAAATTGATGTGAAATTCAAGCGAAAGCGATTTCTGTGGCATCCCTACTTTTCTTTTAATTCTCATTTCACATGATATCTTAACTTCTCTTGAACTTCAATCGTTTACTTAAATTTCAACATTTTCGTGATCTAACTTCTCACTTCATTTTATAATATGCTTTTAATGTCTTAATTTCTCGTTGAACTTCTCGTTATTGCTGACTCAGCTTCTCACTTCATTTCATATTTAACTTCTAGTTTCACATTTGGCTTTTTCACTTCTCGCTTTCTTCTCGCTTAAGATCTCATATTGTTTTCTTTAATTTCTAAAATTTTTCTGATCTGTCTTCTCACTTAGTTTCATATTTAACTTCTCCTTTCGATGCTTTTTTTGTTATATTACATTAGTTTTTTTTTATAACTTGACTTATCGTTTAACTTTGCTTATTAAAATCTTATATTGTTGCCCATTTAAGTGGTAGCTGCATCAACTTCTCACTTCATTTCATAATGAACTTCTCGTTTATCTTTTCGCATATTGTTTGCATTTCTGAGGTTTTTTTTCAACTGTTTCGACTACAACTGTTAACCAACACTGACCTCAGCCTCAGTTGTTGTTGTCCGAGTTTCCGTTTCAGTGACTATACCTGTCTCCCTCTCTCTCTCAGCCCCACTCCCGTGGTGCCACGCCCATGTTGTCGGCTTTATTTTTAAATGTATGCCAAGTGGCAAAAGCCGCGAAGGATTCGCATAATGAGCCACTGACTGAGCCCCTGGCCGACAATTGTTTTGACCTTGGCTGCAGCTAAAACTGTAAGCACTACACCCCCACACCTTCCCCTCTCTCTCACTCTCTCCTCTCTCTCTCTCTCTCTCTGTATCTATCTCTTTTCCCCTTTGAGAGATGCTGCACACACACATTCACTTTATTTTATATTTATGCGCCATAATTTCACAGCATTTTGTATAAAATTCGCATCAAACAGGCAACGAAACGCAACGGAATGGAATGGAACGGAATGGAGTGGAATGGAACACTGATGCTATCATTAAGAGCTTAACGGCAAAGCGTCGACAATAAAATTAATTAAAATTCAATAAATTGACGCGCCAAATGAAACATTTAAATGAAATGAGAGGAGATCCCAAAAGGGAGCTTAAAATTACTTTGAGGGGGTTTCTTTTTGGTCCCCACAGAAAAATTTTCAAAGGGGGAGCAAGAGAGAGAAGAGAGAGAGAGTGGAGGAAAGAGAAGGGAAGTTGGAAGGCAATATTATACTGATACTGGGTGTCAGCTTATGTTAATGCTCAATTACAATTGTTGTCCTTGTTTGAGTTTCCGCTGAAAATGTTCTGTGTTCCCAGGAGGAAAAGGCTAAACGAGGAGAAAAACAAGCTGGAAAGGCTATAGGCGAGTTCTCGACTATAGGATACCCGTTACTTACTTAAAAAAATTTAAAAAAATTTTATTGCATACTTTTAGGCACTTATATTGCTTGAAAATTAAAACAGCCATTACTAACGTTCTGGTTGCCCGATCTTGTTGCAATTTAGTTGAATGTTGGCTTATAATAATAGATTACTTTACTCTACTTTATAGAATCGGAGCTACAATACAATATACCCTTTTACTGATATTTTTAAGTAAAGGGTATAAAACGGAGCGAAATAGAAAGCAAAAGAGGGAAAGAGTGGGAGGACATGAAATCGAGGTGCAAATTCATTTACATTTGCGCTGAAAGTGAATCCGATTGGGGACATTCATTTTAATGCCATGGCAATGGCAAATGCGTCTAATTGGCTTTGGCTTATTAAGCTGGCAAATGGCTTTTCATTCATTTGCTGATCAATGCTTGAATCAATAATGGCGAACAAGAGAGACAGCGAGAGTAATTTCTAATTGCAATAATAACCAATATATTCATATTGTTGTTTCAATTCAATTGCAAAATACACAAAAATATGCGAATTGTGTGAACGCAATTAATTAACTGATATTTGAGTTGATTGTGTGTTTCCTATATTCTACTCTGAAAATTAAAATGAATTAAAAGAATGCCTGTTTTGATATCACAATTTAAAATAATCAAATATATCATTATTCATCCTAATTTTATTATTTTATATGTATATCGAAATCGCAATTTTGTATAAAAAAATATTTACTAAAGATATTGGAAATAATTACTTTACTAGAACGCTCAATATTATTATATTTGTCTTATATTTATATCGGATTTACAATAGCTTTCTTTTTTTGGCCTTCTTTTTATGAATATATCAATATTATTCTTTAGTTTATTATAAATAATTTGTATTCATTTTGAAGTAACAATTTAAAATAGGAAAATACTTAAGTTAGACTATTTTGATGGAAATTATATTATTATGAATACAGTCCAACTTCCCTAACTCGAATCACCATTATCCAAAGAAAAGGTTCGAGCTATGGAGATAAGTTTATTTATTTTACTGCTATTCATTTAGCTCGAGTTAGAGAGAAATGCGAGTTAGAGAAATTCAAATTGTGTGAGTTCAACTGTAAATGAATATGATATTTGTTTATTTCATTTGGTATCGTTTGTTAGTCAAGTTTCAAAAGTACATTTTTAATATCAGCACTACAATCACTATTAATTAAAATATGTTATTATTTTTGCATTCATCCATGCAATAAAGTGTCCCTTAAATATTCTAAAAATTTCATAACAATCCAATAATAAATACTGTCAGACTGAGTCAGAAATGGAATGTTGAGAACAACTAAAATCTAAATGCAGTTGACATTATGAAGGCAACTTCTTCTTTATCCTGGGTTTTAATGAAAAAACTAAACTATTCCATGTGTTTTTCCTTTTTTTTTTAGAGAAAGTTTTCTCTCTTCTATTTTCGTTTTTTCATAACTCAATAATTCTCTTTCTTTGTCTTTGGCATTTTATTCCTTTCAAGTTTTTGCCTTGCATTTTGCACTTTGCACTTGTGCTTAGATTTGTTTTTTTTTTTTGTTTCCCCAACCAACACCCACTCCCATCAGTTGTCTGCCTCCACTTAAAATTCCCCTTTTCTCCCTCTTTGCATTTCCTTCGATGATGTTTTGCATAGTTTTTGCCAGTTCATTGTTATTTATAAATTACGCCCATCGACCCGTCGTCCAATAAATTTACAACGTCATAGACAGTGTACGCTAACACTTTTCCTCCACCTCTTTTGCTAACACCTTTTCAAAAACTACACTGAGAGAAAAATGCCATACTAAATTTGAGTTTGTATAAATTTGGATTAAGTATTTGAATTCTGTAAATTGAATTGATATAAGTATAAAAAAGATTAAACTTGATATAGGAACCAAAAATCTAGAATCAAGTTGAACTCTAGATATACTAGAAATAAATATGAATACTGTTGAAATTCAATTCGAATCGGGTTTTCACAGCAAATACTCAGAGCAATTTTATGCAATCTTTAATTAAGGATTAATATTATTTACTCTTAAATCATTTTTGCATTTGCTTGCTTAGAATTCCCAAATAGTTCTGGCACTGTCCAATTATTAATATATTTAAACACATATGATTTCTGTATTTAGTTTTAACTTTTTTTAATCTAATTGAAGGTGATAGATTCAGTTTTAAATGTAGCCTTAAAAAAAAAGATTTAAAGGAACATTTCTGATAGAAGTATTAAAAATTGTGATAATGACAAAAATAAATTATATTTAAAAGTCTAAAAAACTCAAAAAAAAAAATTAAAAGTAGAAATTAAAATACAAATTATAATAATGATAAATATTATTTAAATGAAATAGAGATTAAGTAAAAACATTTTAATAAAAATAATATCAATAAATTAATACATTAAAAACTAAAAATTACAATAAAAGTAATAAAAATTATAATAATGACAAAAGTAAATAATTTTTACTAGCCTAAAAAAAACAACTGAACAGCAAAAATCATAATAAAAAAAAACAAATTTAAAATGATAGAAATTAATTTATATTTAGTGGAGATTAAGAAGGTTTCGTTAATTGGTATAGGTTTCATTATTCTAGTTATTCTATTAAATTATGCAAATTGTGACAAATACTGAAAATTTTTAAAATAAAAAAGAAATAAAAATAAATATTAAGTATGAATTGATTGATTTTTTCGCGCTGTGTACGTCCCTGGCATATGGCTAAAATTGCGCCTACACTCGTGGCAATTGCGGGCAATAAACAAAACACTCAGCAATGCACAGGTAATAAACAATAACAACAGCAACAACAACAACAACAACAAAAAGAGAACGAATTGATAGCAACAAATTATTATTTTGGGGGGCGGAAACAAGAGGCAAAGAAAAATAAAACAAGAATTGCATTTAAGTTGAGAGAAGAGTGTGTAAGTGTGTGTATTTGTGAGTGTGTGTAGGGGTGGGCGTTGAAGCTTAGGAGGCGTGTCCGCTACAAGGTAAAGCTACATGTTGCTGTTGTTGTTGCAACGACATTGGCAGCAAATTGAATTGTTTGGCAAAAGACACAGACCAAAAAGGGGAAAGGAATTTAGGGCGGGGGGAAATCAACAAGAAAGTGTAGGGAAAAAGGAAGTGAGTTGCATGTGTGTGTGTGTGTGTGTGTGTGTGTTGAACAATTCGAAATGGGGGAAGAAAAATGTGTGTGCGTGGGAGCGTGTCCTTGTGGCAACAGTTGGCCAGAGTACGAGCCGACACACTTTGTTGTTGCCACACAATTCGCTACGCCCCCCTCCCCTCTACCCCTCCAACCACCTATCCCTACGCCCACCTCTAACCCGCCCCAAGTTAGCAAAAACCAAAACAAAGCACAAAAAAATAAAGTACAGCAAGGAAAAAAAAAAATACAAGAATTACAGAAAAAATTCTTTGACAAGAACTGGAAAAAAAGGAAATTGAAAAGCCTGCAAATGGTGTGTGTAGGTGTGTGTGAGTAGAAGTGTGTGTGTGAGTGTGGAGTGTATGTACGTACACAAATATGTGTGTATATAAGATTGTCCCATCCAAACAATTGCTGATTGTGCCACATTTTGCTGCAGTCTCGTCTGAGTTTCGATTTGCAAGTTTCCAAAAAAAAACTTTAAAAAAAAAATTGTGCTTCTTTTTGATGACATTAAAATGAGCTCAAAAAAGGGTATGCCAACTTTATGTAAGTGTTGGTCATAGGCACTTTAAATTATTTCACAATCTAACAAATAAAAATATTTATTTTGGATAAGTTCATTCAAAGTCGTATTTTTAATATAACTGTGTTCATTTCAAGGATTGCAATAGGATTGAAAGAATTGAAGACACCTCAATTGGTTTCTTCAAATCATATTCAGTTTGGTTTTAATATACTTCAATTTCGTAAATTAAAAATACAGATTTAAATACTCCTCTATCTGCATATTATTTTATGTTAATACGCCAATTTCAATTTTGTCAAAATTAATTGAAAAAAAAAAACAAATATTCTGCATGTAAGTAAAAATTTAAAAATATCGATATTACTTTAATATATAACTAATTTAATTTAATTTAAATTAACAACATAAAAAACTTAACTCGTTACAGCAGTTTTTTCTACATTTTATTTGGTTGAATCTCTCAAGCTAAATTAAATAGTTCAGAATGAAAACAAAGCCAAGTCCATTTTTAAAGTTATTTAAATGTTTTTTTTTTATTCTTTAATTTAATTTAATATTTAATACTAAAGAAAAATTAAAAAGTACTCCAAAATTGTGAAATCAGCACAGAATACAACGAATTTATATTACTAGCATTACTTTGAGTCAAGTCCAAAGTTCAACCACAAAATATGTTTTTCTTTGCACGTCCACGACGAAGAAGAAGGCGACATGCAGGTTCGGAAATAGAACAAAGAGCTTAATGAGCTTAGTGAGCCAGCAATATTCGAATATTTGAAATATTAACGCTAACAAATATAATCAAATATTTCAATATAATTCAATATTAAAGTATTTTCTAGTCTAGCTCGCTCGCCTCACGCATTTTCACTCAATTTTTTTTGCTGAGCATCTACAGTTGTGTGTGCGTGTGAATGTGTGTGTTTGTGTCGTTGCTGAAAATCAAATTTGTTGGCTAGAAACGAGCGAATTCATCGCTGAGTCGACATTGACCAATTTCAAGCGAGAAATGCGCCCAAAAGAAGGCAACACTTTTTTTCGGTTGCCCCCTTTCTTTGTGCATTTGTTTCAGTGTGTGTGTGTGTGTGTGTGCCAAGGATCTGCCACACACACACACACACACACACACACACACACACACACACACATTAGCGCTGGTTAAAATAACAGAAAGCAAGTGGCGGCAAGTACGCAAAAAGCAAAAGTTCTGACAACAATAACCACAAGTGGATGCCACAGCTGGGCAGCAACATTCTATTATATTTATACCCGTTCCTTAAAAAATAAGTAAAGGGCATATTTTGTCTTTGTAATTAGCGAAAAGCCACCACAGCTTTTAAAACACAGTCGAACTTCCATAACTCAAATTATTATTCAAGAAATAAGTTCGAATTGTTTTTTAAATTTTTTAAAACACACTACAAATTTATTCATTCATAAATACATTTCAAATTGCAAACTTTTCTTGTTAGTTTCAGCAAAAAAAAAATCCCAGTTTGTTCAAGTCGATATTCCCAAAAATTGTTTTTTTTTTTCGTTCTTTTGCTGTATCCCGAAGAAGTTCCCGATTCGGATGATATCATAATTAAGTTTCTTTTTTTTTAATATAATGAAAACTGTTATCGATGAGATACCATATTTTTCAGCCACTTCAAATAAGTTGAAAAATTTCTTAAAGCGATAAACATTTTAATACACGTGATGGTGCCATAGTAAATTAACTTGCACTGATGCGCTGACAAAGAAGTACATTTCGAACTTATTTTCTGTAGCAATTTACACAGTCTAAGTAATTGTTGATACAACATATTTCATCACCAAATGTTAATGTACATCAATATTACATATCCAAACGAGCCGGTAACAAAAGCATAAAATAGAAACGAAAAAAAATTCAAACTTTATTGGAGATTTTCTCGAAAAATTTGTCCAATATTTCTGTTCGAGTTACGAAGAAATTTGACTTTTGGAAGTTCGAGTTACGGTAGCAGAATTGTATGAAATTTGCTCTGTAAACGCTATTGCCACTCGATTTTGTTCGAGCTAGGGAAGTTCTACTGTATAACTTTTTTTGTAATTAAGGTAAACTACTATTATAAGCTATCATCCTACTAAATCGGAACAAGATCGCTCAAATAGATCACTAGTAATGACTGTTTTCAGTTGTCAAGCAATGCAAGAGCCTAAAAGTATGCAATAAAAAATATTTTATGTTTATTTAAGTAAGTAACGGGTATCCTATTGTTAGGAACTCGACTACGTTTTTTTTGTTGTTTTTCTGCTCTTCTTCTCTTTTTTTTTGCCCACCCTGTCGCCGCCTCTTTTTATGGGATTTTGAGTTGTATTTGCTTTTGTGGTAACAGTTGTCAAAATATGGCCAACCATGAGATGCAGACACATAAAGCGGGCCAAGTGCAACAACGCATTTGTGGCATGTGGCATGTGAAAACGTTTTTTTCTCATTTCGCCAGTTTCGAATAATACCGTGTGGTGGTACTCGGCAAATATGCTTGAATATGAATATACTACTGCATTCATTCATTATTCATGCATATTTGATTTAAAATTGCATTCTACGTGTTTCACTCATTCCCAAGTGTTTCACACTCGATTAACTAAAATTAAACATTGAAATAATATTTAAATATTGAGTTGAAGTGAAACAGTGGAATGGAACACTGGTAACAATTTTGATAACCTGTGCATATTTGATTTATTTTTAAACGTGTTTCTTAAACTTACAAATAATCATTAAAAATTTATTTGAAGTGAAACAGTGGAATGTGAAACACTAGTGAAACTTTTCAGACTTTGAAAACATTGGAATGAAACAGTGTTTATGCTTTTTAAATACAAACTAAAACAACAGCTGGAAAATGTACCGATAATGTAGGAAACGTAATAAAAACATTATTAATACTGAATATAATATTAAGAATAAAATAAATAAAATAAAAAAGAAATGTGAAACATTTTGGAATTGGAACTGTGATCTATAGCTATGTGGATAGCATAGAAATGCGAATAGCATTTAGGTTCTCAGAAATTTCATTTACAAGCACTTAAACAGTTGATAAGAAATAGTGAAAATGAAACAGCCAATATGGAACAGTGGAAGTGGAACAATGAAACTTTAAGAAATGTCGAAATGTTCAAGCGAACAAACTGCAGTAAATATGATACCTAACTAAAAGTGCAACAATGGGAAGTGGAACACTGTGTCAAGCTAAAACCAATGAACTTGATGAAACATGGAGTAGAAGTAAAAGTTGTCCAGTTTGTAGTAAAGTAATCATAGCCTAAGCAATGAAAATTTCGAATATCCCATATGAAACAGTGAAATGGAACAGAAAATACAGCATTAAGATGTGGAACACTTTGGAACCCAACAAGTTTAAGTACTTGCAAATATTCGAGCATTTGTTGAAAGTAATCTTAACTGAAGCAATCGCATATATGTATTTATGAAATAGTGGTAATGGAACAATGAAACTTGGCACTCAAAAGTATTTATAGAAATAATTTCATATGCAAAGTTTGTACACAATTGTGCACTTGCCACATGCCACATGCAACCCATGCAGCTGACAGCTGAAATATCTTTTGCCCAAGATGTGGATTGAGATACGAGTGCGAGAGTCTGAGATACATTCGCACACGTATCTGTATCTGTTTTTGTATCTCTATTCAATTGTACATGCCACGCGATGACTTGTCGCCTTTAAGCCAAATCCTTGAGAGTCGCGTAGAATTTTCATTCAACTCACCGCGTAGTATAATTAGACCCTGTACTGAAAAAATACCAATGGTATTTTTTGTCAAATATTTATATATATTCTTGATCAGCATAAGCAACCGAGTCCATATAGTTTATAACAAAAAAAAAATTTAACTGTTTCCTAAAATTAATAAATATATCTTAATAATTACATATCCATATTATTTTTTAAAAAAGATGAGCTTAAGTTTCACAAAATGTTATCTCTTTTTTTTAAGTCTTGTTCCCAAACAAATGAAAATTTAAATCTGAAAACTTTGAACTTACGTCATAAAAATGCGTCAAGAACAAGAATTTTTATATAGTTTTAAGTCATTTAAATAGTCGATGCCCCTTTTCACCACCATAAATTTAAATAAAACTCATTTAAGAGTCTAGTCTAGGTTTCGACACACACGATAAGTATATTGGTATATATATTGGTATCGATGTGATCTAAAAATTCCATAATATACTTATAATAATGTATTTCATGTACAATGAACTCGGAAGAAAATACAAAATTACAAAAAAAAATTTAACAATTTTGTATAGGATTTTATTTCAATATTTATGCATATTCCTTTAGAATAAACGTAAAAACAATTATTTAAAATTAATACCTAAGCCTTATTTAAAGTATGTTTTATGTGGAGCAAAAAAAAGATAATCATAAATGGTAATTTATTGATGGTTTTATTTGATTCGCTCAAAATTAATCATTTTCATTAAAAAAAACATCCTTTCAAATTTATGTAATTTTTATAATATAATTCATAATGATTACGGCCCCTGCTTTTTAACATTATTTTAACAAAGACACCAAAACAATTTAAACAATTTTTTTAGGTGTCTGAAATAATTAGTTAATTTTTAGACATTCTTAAAGTAAAATTCTTAAAATTTGTAAACTCTGAAGAGAGAAAACAGAAACTACAAATTATAAAGCTTAACGCATGTTTCTTTGTGTGTCTGAGTGTATCCAGAATATAAGTACAGGGCAAATCAACGTCGAGTTCGCTCGATTGCAGAATTAGCTGTTGGCTTTAATTTAATTTAGTCATTCCGATTGCGGACTAAGCTGACTCTCTGTTTGTCTATCTGTCTGACTGTCTGAGCATTAAGCATACGCCATGTGTGCCATTCCCACCTCCTTCTCTCTCGCTTCCTCGCTTTCTCCATTTCTCCCTCACCACATATCATTTACATTTTGTATAATTAATCAGATTTTATGCGTTTGCCAACGCATTATCCATTACGAGCAGGAGCAAAAATCTGTTGCACAATTATGAAAAATTATGTCTGTCTCTCTCTCTTGCTCTCTCACTCTGTCTCTTTCTCTGCACGTGTATTTGAAATTTAATTAACAGGCAACAAAATGAAAACTTTTCACACTTTATGCCAAGTTGCGTTTTTGAGCAAAAGTTACCTAAGAAATCGACAGAGAGAGAGAAACAGAGCGAGAGAGACAGAGACATACGCACAGTGGCTGCCAAAAGTTTTTGTATCCAGACTATCTGTGGCCATTTCCTGAAATAGTTGCTTAAATATGTTTGCGCATTTTGTTTGATCTGCGGCGCAAAAGTTTTTTGGTCCAAAAAAAAAAAAAAAAAAAAAAAAAAACTCGAGGAAGAAGAGCAAGAAAATGCAGAAAATGAAGAAGAAGAAGAAGCAGATGGAAAAACGAAAACATTTCAATAAAATCGTCATCGTTGTCGTTTCTGAGAAATGTAAATTAAAATTCATGAGCTTCTTCTACTTTAGCTGCTGTCTGCCAAGTGGCGCCACCTATTGTACGTATATGGCGACTTTGACTTTAAACATTTCGCTGACATATTTTCAAAAGTGTGCTAGCGAGAGAGTGAGAGCGGCAGAGAGAGAGAGAGAGAGGGAGAAAGGTTGAAAGTCATGCTTTGAAAAATTCATGGCCCAAAACTGAGACATCAAAAGGGAGAGAGGAACGAAACTTTTTCACATTGGAGCACACAAAACACACACACACATATACACGCACACACATACCCACACACAGGTGTAGTTGTGGAGGGGGCGGTGGTGGAAATTCCCCCGGGCAAAGGCCAATTTTGAGTTTGAATATTTTAGCTGCTAATTAAAATGTATTCGCGGTTAACAAAACGCGTGCGCCGAGCCACCCAAAAAAAAAAAAAAAAACACCCCCTTCAACCTCAGCCTGCCGCCCCCCCCCTCTCGCTCTGAAAAACCAACATCTCCCCTAAAATTCTCTGTCTCTCTCCTCGCAAGATAAATTGGCTTAGCCAAAGTTGAGCAAACTTCACATTTGAAGCTGGAGCCGCAAAAATAAACACAAAATGTAATTGCATATACCCATATTTTAAATTTCTTTAAATATAAAAAAATAAAGCGCAAAAGTTGACATTTTCAAAAATGTTTGCTCGCGTGTTTTATGTATTTTATCTGCACTATTTTTATTATAAAAGACAAGCTCTAAAGACTTGTCGTTTTCGAATTATTAATAGAAAACAATGCATCGCGAACGCGACGAAAAATGAACATCATCTTGACAAATGCGTAAGTCTGAGAAATGTGGCGAGTAATTTAGAAGATAATACCCTTAAACCATAATCAAATAATGTAGTTTTCTATTTTAGAAAGAATTTTTATATGTTACTATAATTTTATTTATTTTTTAAGTTTTACATATAAGTAATCGCGAACGTGACAAGATTTCCACCTAGTTTTTTCCAAGAATTTGTTCATCAATTATTATTCTATATATCGAAAACAGCTCGCAAATTAAATTAATAATATATTTCTATGAATTAAAATGTTTCATGTTACAATTTTTCTGTTTTACTTAGTGTAATCGTAAGAATACAAACGGTCCATTTTGGAAGTCAATTGCTAAGAAAATGGAAAAAAATGTAGAAAAAGTGAATTTATTCCAATATAGAATTTATATGTTGATCCTATTAAATTTCTTCTAGCGTGTATTGCTTAAATATAAAACTTGAATATAAAAAAATTTCATATAAATACTGTTGAGCTTTTATAACTCAAACTTCTATATCTCGAATTTCTCTCTATCTCGAGCTAAATGAGTCGAATATCTACATAACTGGAACATTTTCTTTAGATAATGATGATTCGATTTAGGAAGTTGGACTGTATTCTTATTTATTAGTAAAAATATATACATTTTTTTTATTATCATTTATAAATAAAAATATTTTGATCTTCTGGGTTTTAAACGAATTTTTTCAGTGAAATTAGATATTTTAGGTTTTTTTTTACCATCTAAATGCCAAGTGTTTGGCATTTTATTTTTCCCAATAAAATTATTCAATTCCCGTTCCCAAACCGAATCAATTTCTTAAAACAGAGCTTCGATTCGAAAAAAAATTGTGCAGCGATTTCAAGCTTTTCCAATATATCGCAATTAATTAATGAACTTTGAATAAATATCATGATATAAGTCATATTATAATCATAAAACTAGTGTGATTATTTTCAATAGTGTCCATTTTTGTTTATTAAATTCTTTAAATACTTTAAAAAAAAAATTAAAGAAAAATTTAAAAATTAAATTCTTAATTTAAATGGAATAATATATATGTATACATATAAAATAATAAATTCAGCCAAGGCTCGAAGCTCGAACTTTAAGTTCAAGGGGGCATATAATAATTAGAATTATTGTTCTTATTCTTAATTATTGAACCTAAGGCTTCGTTGTGAAATATTGTTCAATTTAATACAAGATAAATATATTTTTTTTATTTTGATTTTTCTATAATTTGTATAATCAATTAAATTATGTAATAAAAATATAGAAAATATTTTGTAAGCCTTACCACAATTTTTATAAGCAATAAATAATATTTAAATTACAATCTGAATACATACCTAAAATATATGTGTTAGCATCAAGAATTTTAAGCTTGAATTTTAGAATTACTATTATTTTGTGCAGTGTAGGTGGCAGTTACAGTTACAATTACAATTACAGCTAGAGTGTAACTCTTACAGTTACAGTTCAACATGGTTGGACATGCAATGGCAAACAACAAACAAGAAAATGCCAATGCTGCAGCTTGTGGCATGTGTGGAGTGGGGCAAGAGCGGGGGACAGTGGTGCAAGGAGGTGCGGGGTGGGGGCAGCATAGTTAAAGGCTCCGGTCGAGCTGTCCACATGCTGTCCAAAGCGAGAGTTGTGCACAACAATGCAACATGGAGATGGACGTGGACAGTAACAGAACAAGACAGACAGACAGAGAGAGAGAGAGAGAGAGAGGGAGACAGACAGAGAGAGAGAGAGAGAGATAAAGATATAGAGAGACCCTGCTTGCAAGCTGCATCATTTAACTACAAGCGGAAATGCGCTGCCATATTGAATTTGCCAAGACAAAATGTCGTGCTGGCTACAGTTACAACTGAGACCAAAGCACACACACACACACACACACTTACTCACACACACACACTGAGATTACAACGAGTACAATAACAACAACAACAACAACAATTCGTTGGTCAGCAAGGTTAACTGTATCTCGGAAATAACTTACAAGCTTTATGATTGTGTCTGTCTGAAATGATTTGCGGATTGTTACAGAGTGCAAATTTTTAAGTGGAAGAGACAAATTCCTCTAATATTTACAGTGCAGTTTTAACAAGGGAAAACTAACGAATAGCGAGTAACGAGTAACGAGTTCTGAGTTAAGAGAAGCTAGTAACGAGTAATGAGGAACGAGTAGAGAATAAAAAGTCATGAGTAACGAGAATAAAAAGTCATGAGTAAATAGTAAAGAGTAACGAGTAGCGAGTAACGAGTAGTGAGTAACGAGTAGCGAGTAACAAGTAGTGAGTAACGAGTAGCGAGTAACGAGTTACTGACAGTCACACAACAACGACTAATGCAAATGTAAACAATACATTCATAAAAAAATCAAACATTAGGATAAAAAAAAACTGATAGCTACACCATTAAAGCGAGTAAATTTCTAACGAGTAAACTTTGAAAAGCAGATGAATTTATTAAGAAAATGTAGATTATTTGGAGTGCTATAAGAACAGGACTCAAGTTGATTTACCCATAACTGACGAATCAAACTACAACGAGTAGATACCAACGAATCGATATGAACGAGTAGATAGAACGAGTTAATGATAACAAGTCAGTCATTAAATAAACAACAAATTATGCATGTTTGCTTCACAATTGAAGAGTACAAATTATTTAATGCTCAATTAACGAGAGCAGAAGTCCAACGAGTGGATTAATAACGAGTTATTGTTAAGGCAACGAGTAAGCTATGAAATTCAAGACTGTTATTTAGGAATAGCTTATCTCAGTAAACAAAACTAAGATGCTACTTAGTAAGATGTAGTTTTAGAAGTAAAGTAACGGAAGAAAGCTAGTTAGTTAATACAACTTACAAATTTAAGAATATAAATAAGTCTTAATATGTTAAAGTATGGGACAAAATCTTTTTAAATAAAAAAGCAACGAGTTGACGAATAAAGATATCGAAATACAATAAGTGCAAGGCTGAACTGAAGAAAATAGATGAAAACTTTTTAATCAGCTGCAATCTCATAACTAAACACTAGAATTCATCTGGCTAACAATACAAAAATTCAAATGTATAACTAACTCGTTATTTGTAAACTCTTAGTTGCCAGCATTTACAATGAATTTATATTCCAGTAAATATCAAATTTGAATTAAAGTGCGCGTTAAATTTTAGAAATTCGAAATTTACCAGGTCCAACTCGCCACAAACATAGCCTCATTGTTTGGACATGAGTTGAAAGCTGCAACTGGAATGGAAATACAACTCAATTGTCAGCATAGCAGCTCCATTGAGTACTCAACTTGTTTCCATGCCATGGACATTGAACAGTGACAGGAATGGAAAACCAAGAAAACTGTGAACTACTCACAATCACAAAATGACATGGCATATTTCAAGGTAAACATGCTGAATATTGCATACCACAAAAAGAAAGCAAACAAAATTGTCAGAATAGAAGATAGAACAAAATCAAAAAAGAAATACTTGCAACATTTTCCACGAATTTTTTTTTTTTTTTTTTTGCAGCTGCGTCAAAGCATTTTTTTTTTTTTTTTTTTTTTTTTTGTTGGCTGACCCCGCTACTCATTGAATGCAAGTTCTAATTGTGTAATTAATGAATTGCCTCTGGGGCACAAACCTCATCCCCCCCTCGCCGTTCAACTGAACTTCTCCGCTGGACGGCAACCCACATGGGACGTTAATTGAAATGCACGTGGGGTGGCAGCGTCCTTGAGATCGTCGGTATTCCAAAAAAAGCAAAAGAAAAAAAAAATTACAAAAAAATATATATATTTTTAAAAGCTGAAAGTGTGGGTAAGCACAACTAGTTCTTGCCCTGTAACTATGACTAAAAAGTTGGTTCATTTAAATTGAACTATTGAACAAATAACAAATAAAGTAAATTGTTCAAAATTCAATCATAAATTATTTATAAGTATACTTATGCTCTATAAATTGAGAATTTATGCTAATTTAAATATAGAATTTTTTAAATCATAAATATTTTATGATTTAAGTATAACAAATTAAAAATAACGAAAATTGTTCAAAATTCAATCATAAATTATTTATATATTGGATTGGGGAAATAGAAATTTCGTATTTTGTCAATAGATGGCGAAGCTTAATTTAGAGTTTATAAATCATAAATATTTCAAGATTTAAGTTTAAAAAATTAAAAAATTTACATTGTTCTAAATCCATCATATACAGTCGAACTTGACTAACTTGAATCACCATTATCCAAAGAAAAGGTTTGAGTTATGGAGATGTTCGACTTATAGAGTTCTTTATCTTAACTTTATTAATTTTACTGCCACTCATTTAGCTTGAGATAGATTTACAATTTATTATAAACGATAAAAAGAATTGTATAATTTATATAATGTCAATGCCTGCTTTTTCACTTAGTACAGGGTATAATTACCACAAGAAAAATATACAAAAATTTTGAATACCGCTTGGAACCGCTTACAACAGAAACCGCTACACTTTCAAGCAGCCGCATTGCGAGGGCAGTTTCACCATGTTATTAAAACCAAACAAGTTATTAAAATTACTTCAAAATAAATATGAAACATATTAAAAAAAATAAAATAAAAACATTTTTTATATTTGTATATCAATTATTTTTCCTATAGTTCTAATTATGTTTATTATACTTTGTATTTTTTCCATAGCATTTTAAAATGTTTGCAACTTATTTGAATCTTATTTTTATCATTTATTGATTTTTTTTTTTTTTTTTTTTAGTATCAACTTTATTTTATTGCTAGATGAAAAAAATGAAAACATTTACATTAAGCAAAGATTTGAATTTGTCTTTTTCTAGAAAAATATTCGATTTATGGGTTTTTAAGGAGCTTACAATACTTAGAACGACGTATTGAGTTCATATAAATCATATTTCAAATGTCTCTGTATAAAATTTAGGCAAATTGACAAACAAATTTCTAGGTGGATTTTTTTGAAAGTTAAGATATAAGATTATACCAGAAAAATCTAGACTTTGTTAAAAAAAAAAATAATGTAGAATTTATTAGCATAGTAAAAATTTATCAAATATCTTCATTTAATTAAATATTTAAGATTTATAAGTTTAGGGAACTTAAAGTTTTCAAAATGTGAGTCTTATAATACTAAAAACGCTTGTATTTCTAATATCTAGATGATATATGCCTATAGAAACCTATGCGAATTCAGCTTGCTGTAAGATATAAGGCTGATACAAAAATCAAATAAATATATGTACTATATTTTATAATTAGCAAATAGAAAGAATAGTTAATCAATTGATCTTTTTGCACAAATCTCTCAAGATCAAACAAGTTGTCAATTAGCTGTAACGATGAATGATGAATGATGAAGTCAACCCACGTGTATCCAGCTATAACCAGTGCAATGCACTCTCTCTCTCTCTCTCACACTCCTTTTCTCTCTCACTCTCTATCTGTTTCTTGTGCTCTCTGTTTACAATTGCCCGCCCGCTAATTTATTTGAAAAGCCATTTGTTACCTTTGGCTTGCTTCTGTTTCTGTTTCTGTTTACATGGCGACGGGAAGGGGGAACGTCCGTTTATCGGACATATATCGACACATATATGTATGCATGTATATATACAATCTGAATACGTGTACTATATATAATTGAATACACAATTCTGGCGCATTTTTCCAATATTTTCCGTTTTTTTTTTTTTTTTGTGTGTATTACATTAACCGTTAATTCAATTTGTTGTTCCGCTTCGTTTTTGTATTCATTTTCTGTTCTGTTCTCATTCCCTTGAAAATATATTTTCTTCCCAAATTTTTTTTTTTTTTGTTTGAAAATTTTAAGTTCATTTGTTCCCAAAGCACAATAACAACAATTAGTTAATTGTTTATGTAAATATGCTGGCGGCAGTTTAATCAATTCGTTTTGCCCGCATACAATTGGATTATTTGTACATAGTCGTTGTTTTGATCTAGATACAGATACACATATTTGGGCTGCGAGGGCGGTCACTAAAATAAGTGTAAGTGCGAAGACGGCTATAATGTAAGTGTAAGTTCAAAAGACGGCACTGAAAAGCTTATTATTTATTGCCTAGAAAATATCTTAAGGCCCTATTCTCTTTCAGCAAAAAATTTTTTTCGACTTTTTTTTTTGCATTTTTTTATAGCTTGGACATTATAACCCTAAAAGGGTTTTTTGAAATTCGAAATACTTTAGAAGATACAGCCTTTTTTGTGAATCAATTTTAATGTTAAAGCATGTGAAGTCAAAACTTTAAACGCGTTTATCTCGAAACCACGTTTTTCGAGCTGGCGGCCACGATTCCGCCAGTTCTACTGAACCGATTTGGATGAAACAAAATTTAATCGACGTAGAATTGTCACCATTCTGGCCCGTAGTAAAATAAAAATTTTGCGATTTTTTTTACTATTTTTTTTTACACTAAACTACAAAAAAATGGGTCCAAATTCGATTTGTCAATTTCAAGTGGCCGCCATTTTGTCAAAAAAAAAATCGAAAAATTTTTTTTATTTTCTTTCATTCATTACTAATTCAATAAAAAAAACAAAATTCAAATATCTTTTTGCGTTTTCGAATGAGAATTTTTTCAAAAAAGATCCAAAAACAGCAAGCTAAAGGAGAATAGGGCCTTAAGTGAATAAAATTGAATTGAATTTTGTCGCTCAATAATAAAACAGAGAAAATATGGTCATCTTATAGATGAAAAGGTCACCTTAATTAGCTACAATGACTTATTTTACATCTTTAATCAGAGCAAAGTAAAATGCATTTAAAAACATGTAAAAATAGAATAACCATATTGACTACAATATGGTCATCTTATGTATAAAATGCGGTAAATGGTATGGTCACCTTAATAAGCAAACTTGACTTATTTGACAACTTTAATCAGAGCAAAGACATATTCAGACAGTGAGATACATTTTTAATAACTTGACAAAGGGTTTGTTTAAGATAATTTTGTTCGTGTTGATTTAATTTGTAGTTCTGCAAAAAGCATTTCATATACTTTCTGGGACTCTTCACTACTGAGCTTTGAGGTTGTAATAAGGATAGGGTGACCAAATATCGAGAATAGGCACGTCAAATTTTAAAGTAAGAATAAGAATGGTCAAAAGATTAGTAAAATGTTTGCATAAGGACTTTATGTGTTGTATCTATAATTGAGCACTCCCAACCACTTAGCTTTGAGGTGCTTTTATGGCTAGGGTGACCAGATATCAAGTATACACAAGTTAAATTTTATAGCAAAGATAAAAATGAGGAAAATGGAAAGCAAGGAAGATAGAGCAAAATTTTTAAATAGGATAGATATTCATTATATAGCACTTTCTACTTTTCAAGGTGACCATATATCGAGTATACACATAGAATTTTAAAATAAAAATAAGAATGCCCAAAAGATACGTAAAGCCGATGATTAAAGATATTTATATAGGGTATCTAATTATAATTGAGTACTGGCTGCTCTCTACCACTGAGCTTTGAGGTACTGCTAAGGCTAGGGTGACCAGATATTGAGCATACACATGTAATATTAATAATAATATTAATGTAAAGATAAGAATTGGCAAAAAAAAAAAAAAAAAAAAATTATAAAGGGTATCTATGACTGAGCACTCCCTAATCACACATTCTCGCCATCTACAAGTTGAGCAACTTTTCAAGCAACCCTCGCATTGTGTATTGAGACATAAACGAAAAACGGGCAATTGGCAAATGTCTTGCAATTTTAAATACTCGATGAATGCGAGTACTCGTATATAGAGTTCATATAGTATAGTATATGGCTGGAGACGCGATCTCTTTTGGAATTGAACTGGCACATGTTTTATACACACACACACACACACACGCACAACAAAATCGGGCAACAGTTGCCGTTATTCGCGTTTATTTAGTAAATTATCGGCAAAAATCGCCAAAAATCAACGAACAAAAGAATTTCTTGTTTCTCAAAAGTTTTTCTCAAATGTTGTTCCTGTACGATATGTGTGTTGTTGTGTGTGTGTGTGTGTGTGTGTATATTTTGTTGTATGTGTTTTGTTTAGCTTCAGTAAATACTTGAAAATTTAATGCCGTTTGGCCAATAATTAAGGCACAAACAAATACCACGCCTTGTCCGAGCTGCTTTTTGATAAGTTTTCTCAATTTTTCTTGGCTCTTTTTGCATTTTGCATATTTGCAAATATTAATCATACGCACAGTTGGCCAAAATGTACATAAATTATTGACTGCCGTGGCAATTGAAATATGTACATATGTATATTAAGCACAAACTGCGGGAAAATCAAAATGAGAAAAATTATGAAAATTACCAAAATTGAATAAATAAGTGAAATTGCTAAGAAAAAATTGTATTACAATTGCCAGCAACAGATGGCGCCAGCGGCCGTTAAGCAGCTGTTTCCGTAACCGGACAAAACCCAGTCGGAAAAGATTTCTTAAGAGAATTGAAACCGGAAGTAACCAAATAAAGGTTGACACAAAGCGTAAACGACAAAAGTCAACAGAGGATAAGAAAGAGGAGGAAAAAAGGGACAAGTTTAGGTCACAACTGTTCAAAAAGAACGCAGCGAAAACACATTGAGTGGAAAATGAGACCCTGATGATGAAGACCCTTTGCAACATAAAATTCAAGTGAATTTGAGTTTGTGAAATGAAAAAACAAAGTCAACTTTTAGAACCATAAGTTGTATTTAGATAATTCTTATTTTAATATTATATTATTCTATTAATTTGATATTAAATTAATTGAATGAATGAAAACATTTGAAATACGTTCAATAAAAATTCCTTAAATGCATTTCGCAAACTAGATGAATTTACTCGTATAATAATGAAAACTTTTTACAACAGTTTTGCCCATAAAAAATGCAATTGTGAAGCCAAAGGGACATAAAAAAAACTTTACGACATTAAGCAAAACTTTAAAGATGCATTAAGAAAGTTCTATAAAAAAAAGAAAAAAGATATGCATCTAATTTCAAATAAACCTTAAATTTGAACATTTGTCACATTCACAAGTTTTTAAATTTTTTTTAATTATTATAACCAAAGAAAATTAAATTAGAAACTCAAAATTAAAATGCAGTGACTTCTAAAAACATTCAAAAAAAATTAGAAATCCAAGTTTAAAATACTAAAAATTCTAAAGAAAGTCTGAAAAAAAAGAAAACTTTAAATCAATAACTCGAGAATTCACTTCAAGGTCAACTAAAAAAAATCTCTTAATCGAATTAAAATCTAGAAAATCCTCAAAGCTCATTAAAACTTTCTAGTTAACACAGTAAAAGTAGCTGTTATTTGCATTTCCCAGAATTTCATTCAATTTTCAATACAATGTTTAAATATCCAAAAATTTGCAACTCTGTGAAATTGTAAAATTCGATTCAAATCGATTCAAATTGTAAATACTAATTCACACATTGCACACTTTGCAACACTGACCTTCAACTTTGAATACTTTGTAAACGTTGAATGGCTTCAGTTTATTCACACTTTATTCCCAAAATAATCTTATAATTACATTGGAATATAAATTATAAAAAGTATTTTAAAATTTACCTTTTGCTCTATTTGTTGTTCTTCTTCTTCTGTCTTCTGGCTGCAGTTGCACTCTTCTGTCTCTTTCTTCTACTTTTCAATTTCTCTCTTTCTCTCTTTCACACAAAAAAAACTAATTTGCATTTGTTGTATTTTGTAACTTTTTTGAATATTTTTTTTTTGCACCAAAAAAAGACAACAAAAAAAATTCAGCACACAAAATTTGTTTAAATATTTATTATTTTCTTTTTTTAAATTTTTTGATTTTTGCTAGCGTTTTTTTTTTCAAAGCAACAAAATTCGCGCGCCGACACGAAATTGAATTTTTACAAAACAACTAAATTTTCACAATTAAATTTTTGAAAAAAATTTCAAAATTTAAATCTTTTTTTTTTTTTGGGGGGGGTCTATTAATTACGCTCTCTCTTTAAAATATTGAACTCTCGTACTCGAACTCATAAACTATCGAAACTCGAACGGTTTGCTTTTGAATTTGAATTGGATATTCGTGGCAAATCTGATTGGCTGGCTCCAAGAACTACAACAACGCAATGTTATCCGCTCGGAGGCTGAACGCCTACTGGATGTTAAACGCGCGCCGAAAGCTGTCGCAGAATGCGACGACGACGACGACGACGACGACGACGACGACGACGATGACGACGACGACGACGACGGCCACGCACGTCGACAGCGACGGCGACGGCGGCAGCACCAGCGACAGCACTGCCGAAGTTAACAGCGAAGCTCTTCGTGCATGCGTCGACTGCGACTGTTGCTGCGCTTTTTAATTGCATTTCAGCTGGCAAAAGCGCAGCAGCAGCGGCAGCGGCAGCTTCATTTTCTGTTGCTGCTCTCTGCTGGCTGCATCATAAAACATTTAGCTCTTGAATAATTTAATGCAAATATAACGCAGTCTACACACACACACACACGCACACACTCACACATGCTTGCATATTTACGCATAAAAAAACAAATATGAAAAAGTCTACACAAAAACACGCACGCGGTCAAAAAGTCTCCACAGCTTGGAAGCTTTTTTTTGGCATTCATCGACACTGTCGCCTCGTCGCACAGTGGGCGATTTGGCAGATCCAGCGTAACGAAATTAATTACTCAAAAAAATAGAGTATTTGACAAAAATAAATAAAAGTAAACAAATAAATTTTTGTTTTTTATTCTAATATTTTTTTTTATGTAATTAAATTTAAATGGATGGGAAGCAACAAGGAAAAAGTTGTTCTTGTTTTTCTACAAGTTGCTAGTGTAATAATCAGTGTGCAGGAATTTTAAAGCTATGTGTATTCCGCTTTACTTACCATATCCCGTGTGCATTACAATAACAAATGGGCATTGTGTGCATAGGCGATGGGCACCCCTGAAGTAGACTATTGCTGAAAATTTTCTAAAGCGTCTTTTCCATACTTCAGAAAGTGCGTGCCTGCAGACTGACATGATTTCTGAAAAAGCCATAATTTTAGCATGGGCGGCTCAGGGAAGCTGATCTTGGAAAATTTACACACTGAATGAAACATAATTTCACTCAAATATACATATTATTTGCCCGCCAATACGTGCCTCACTATGTTTTACTCGACAGAAAATGGAATTTGCTCAAAAATATGGTACCAGAAAGCATGTTAGTATCAAGCCAAAATTAGTTTTCAGGCCTGTTTCAAATTTGTATTTTTAGCAAATAAAAAAATAAAGTCCTTTCGTAAGTTCACAGCTGATTAACAATATGGACATTATTGATTTTGATGTTATCGATTTATTAAATGAGCATTTGACTATCGTCATGAGATACAATTTCAATGAATTTTAACAGTTGAAACTTTTTGTATTTTGTCAAATCTGCCAAATCGCCCACTGTGTGTCGTCGCGTCGTCGTCGTTTACATCGTGTGCACGTTCGGCGTTCCAGTCGCCTTCCAGTCGCATGTGCTAACAAGTGGGGAGCAACAGTTGAAATGAATGAAACTTTTCTGCACGACCAATTGGCAGCGACGTCGGCGTCGACGTTGCCATTCATGTGTTGCGCCTGTTTACACCTGTGCATGTGTGAGTGTGTGTGTGTGTGTAGGAGGCTGTGACTGAAAGCAGCGACAGCGACGGCGACAGCGACTGAAGCTTTCCAGTCACACACACAGACTGTTGCTTTATCAAGCGTGCGCGTGTATTGGTGCGTATTGATATGTGTGTGCGTGCGTGTGTGTGTGTGCGTCCGTTAAGCAGCAACTAATTTTTGTTAATCACACCTTAATGACATGAACTTGACACCATTCCCGGCCTGAACCTCTAAGCCTGCCTGCATACATTTAACATCAATTTTGGCCAACCAAATTGACTGTAGTTGTGTGTGTGTGTCTGTGTGTGTGTGTGTGTGTTTGTTGTGCGGTTATTTGCAAGCCACTTAATTACAATTTGCTATGAGCTTAAAAGCAACAACAAGAACAGCATCAACAACATTATCATTACACACGCACACTCTCTCTCACACACACACACACACACACACATGGACGCAATGCAGCTAACGGTCGCTGCGTCGCGTCGCATCGCCTTTAATGAGCTGACAGGCGACAAATAAAACCTAATCGTTTTTGTTCATTTCCCAATTTTTTTTTTGCTTTCTTCACTAATAATTATTTTACAACTTTATATTTGTTCTTTTCCTTTTTCGCCATAAATGAGCTGCCAGGCGACAAATAAAACCGAATCAATTTCGTTTTTATTTTTCTAAAAAACTAATTTTTTATTTTCCCTTACAAATTGAAATGAGCGACAAATAAAACCAAAGCATTCGGAACCACAATGATTCAAAATATTTTTCGTTTTTTTTTATTATTTTACAACAATTTGGTTGTTCTTTTAATTTTGATGAGCTGCCAGGCGACAAATAAAAAAAAATCGTTTTTGTTCCTTTCCTAATTTTTTTTTTGTTCTTGTCTTCACTTTTGATTATTTCACAACTTTATTTTTTTTCTTTTTCGCCATTAGTGTGCGGCCTGGCGACAAATAAAACCAAATCGATTTAGTTCATTTTTTTTTTTCATTTTTTTCTATACTTTTATTCTGATTTTTTAAAACTTATTTTTGTTTTTCCTGTTTATCTTTCCTTTTCTGTTCATTTTATTTTATTTTATTTTTACTATTCTTCTCTTCTGAATTCTTACAACTTATTTTTGTTTTTTCCTTTTTTTTCTTTTCTTCTCTTCTGGTTTTTCGTACAACTTTAAATTAGCTGTCAGGCGACAAATCAAAACAACTCGTTTCTGATAATTTCCATATATATCATTTTTCTTTAAATTTATTCTTTTCTTCTGATTTTTTACAACTTTTTTCTTTTCTTTTCCTCTAAATTTTTTTACAACTTTTCTCGTAAACTTTAAAAATGCACAACGCATGCAAAAAACAAAAACGCGTTTAAATCACGTTTAACAACACTATTTGCATACCGGCTACAGTAAAACACGCGTAGCGTGAATTACTGCCATCTCACACACATTTTTTTTCATTTCGCGCAACTTTTTTATATGCCACCAGAGAATAGTATAATTTTATCACATAAAGCTAACATAAAGTTTCCACTTATTTGGTTTTTACTGTACTTTCGCACCTACTACATTGAAATTTAACGACAGATGAGCTCTTGTAGACCAACAATGCATATTTTTATTCCAAACAACTAAAACCATTCTCTTTTTTTGCTTCAAGTTAATAAAACTGCAAATTAAAAAACTTAATAACATTTCTCACACATTGAGTACAATTACGAGTATATTCATTAATTTGCCACGATATGTATGAATTTATTTTGGGCTCATCAAATACTTAGAATGCTAACAATATGTACATTGTACATACATTCATATTATTCCCACATAATGGGGCTATCAAAATTTTTATTACCTTTACGATTCATTGCTTAATTAAGCCACAAAACGAATTGAATTGTTTATTAATATAGCGAAAAATGTAAAGAACTCAAAGTCGAATAAAAAAGCTAATTTGTTTTAAATATCAACAAAATTTTTGCATTTGTTTTTAGCTAACAAAAATGTTCGATATGACAAAGTTGCCTTATTAAGTTGGCAGCAGCTCTCTAAGAGTGTTGCCAGACTGTTGCAGGTGCGTTACTATTTCTCAAAATATTTTCAATTACTATTTACTATATGTTTAATACGTTGTAAGCTATAATATGTCTTATCTCAAAATTTTTAGTTGTTTTAAGTTTTGTAGTTTGTAAATTTTTAAAAATAGCTTTTCCCATAATATAAAATAATACTTTTTATTTCTTACAAAAAAAAAGAATGAAAAAATATAAGAATCCAAATAAAAGTGTTAAGGGGCGTGTTGAAGGGCCAATCACTTATTCAACTCGCTCTCTCCGCCCTGACACTTTGTTTTTTATTATTGTGCTTGCCCCCTCGAAAGAGAGCAGCTTTGGTGAAGACATCACCTTATAGTAAATTCACCTTGTGTATACAGAAAAAAAAGCCGTTCTGAAATCAAGCCTAAAATAATTGATTTAAGCCTGCATTTTTTAAGTATGTTTCCAGGATTAAGCTGAACAATCAAGCCTATATCGGGATTAAAATGGGAATATAAGCCCAAATTACTTTATTCTCTTTCTGCCTCTCTCATTTCAACTGGTTCGGTGGCTCAGTGGTTAGAGTCGCCGACCTGTTTGAAAAAAACCTGGGTTCGATTCCCACCATCAATTAAAAAAAAAAATGGTAAAAATAAAAAAATTGTAGTAAAAAATAATTTAAAAAAAAAATTATAAAAAAAAAAAATTGTAAAAAAAAAAAAATAAAATAAAAAAAAAATTTTTTTTAAAAACGTTAAAAAAAAGTTTAAAAAAAATTAAAAAAATAAGTTAAAAAAAAAAAATTTGAATGTAACAAAAAACTAATTGTTTTTAAGCCTGAATTTAAGAATTTCAGGATTGAATTCGGGATTGAAAAAATCAAGTATTTCATACTTGATTTAAGAAAATCCGAGGTTACCCCACTTTTGACATCGTTTCTGATTGAATTCGGGCTAAATAGCCCGGATTTATTTTTCTGTGTACTTACGTTGTTGTTTAAGTGATTAAATTGAAGTTTTCCTTAAATGTATTTTTATTTGAATTTCTTTATAAAATGTCGTTTTTGACAACTTTGTCGCCAGTGTCGAGTTAATCAGCAAAGTGTTTGCCTACCCACCTAACTACCTGCCTGCCTGCTGCCTGCTAAGACAGCTGCAACACTTACAGTCACAGTTGCCACAACAACAGCAGCAGCAGCAGGCAGCCAATGGCGACTCCAATGGAAGTTGTGGCAGCTGTTGTGGCGCCTCCGTCCCGCTGATCATCGTCAAAGTAGTTGCCATAGATGGCAAAGGTCAGCAGCTGCTGCTGCGGCTTTTTCAGCTGCAGTTGCACGAGAGTGGCTGCTGAATCGGCTGCGGCTTTTTCTGCAACAGTTCGTGCCACATCTGGTGCTTGCAACACGGACCAATCCAATTCGGTGGCTTGCAGCGCATAGAGCGATTCACTCAGCGTGCTGGGCATTAGAAGGCGACGTGGACGTGCCACAAATTTGCCGCTCACACGCAACGTGTTGAACTGCAGGGGCAACACCTGAATTTCCTCCTTGCCCCGCAACTGACCGCAACTCTCGACGCTGGCGTTGCGGCAAGCAAATAAACCGCACAATCGCACAACACTAAATTGTGCCTCCTCATAGCGACGTTGCCCCACAAAGACGCCCAGCCGATACTCGTACCGTGGCGCCTCCTCCGCTTGCGGCAGCTGCACGCTCAGCTCAAAGTCACAGCACAGATCCGTGTGGCACAGACGCCGGCGTTGCAAGCTGCCGTTGATCAGCGGCACCTGCCACGTCGAGAAATTCCCCAACTGCGGCTGCTGCAACATCACGAGTTCGCGTTGCGCGGCATCCGTGCCCCGTTCCACGTCCGGCGTCACTTCAGCACCCTCCAGTTCGGGGCGGCGTGCCACACGCGCCACCAGCAGCTGCCGCACGCCGAACGTCGCCGAGTCGCCGACCATGCGACGCACCAAGGCGCCGCGTCGACCCGCGTAGATGCCGCTGCCAGTGATGCCACCTTGTGGCAAGCTCGCTCCGGCGGACAGCAGATTCACCTGGTTGCCCCACGCCCAACCCTGCTGCAGCTGGCTGGCTGGAGAGAGAGGGAGATGGAGATGGAGATGGAGAGAGAGAGTGAGATTTAATTAGATTCGATTTTTAAGAGTGTTATAGACTAGTAAAAACCCTGTAAATAAGGTCAATCTAACTGTTAGGAAGGCAGAAAAAAAAGCGGAGGTGAGAAGGTGAGTTATGGTATCTGAAATGTTATTAAGACAGTTATACAAGTATGATAGACTAGTATATACCCTGTACTGACAGAAGAACTGACTACTAATGACCCTGCTGCAGCTGGCTGGGTGGAGAGAGAGAGGGAGAAAGTGAGATTTAGACTCCATTTTTAAGAGTGTTATAGACTGGTAGATACCCTGTAAATAAGGTCAAGCCAACTGTTAGGAAGGCAGACAAAAAAGTGGAGGTGAGAAAGTTAGTCATGGTATCTGAGATGTTAATAAGACAGTTATACAAGTATGATAGACTATTATGAACCCTGTACTGGCAGAAGAACTGACTACTATTACCCTGCTGCAGCTGGCTGGCTGGAGAGAGAGAGGGAATGGAGATGGTGAGAGAGAGAGAGAGAGAGTGATATTTAATTAGACTCGATTTTTAAGAGTGTTATATCTAGTATATACCCCGTAAAAATTGCAAAACTACCTGATAAGGAGTAAAAAAGAAGAGAGACTGTAAGAAATCGAGTTACAGATACCCTGTAATAATATTAAAACTCTGCAAAGAAGCAAGAAAATAAAAGAGATTTTTAGAAATGATTGAACTGTATTTTAGAAGTGATTAGAAGAAGTTAGACTAGTATATACCCTGTAATGATAGCTAATTGCATACTGCTAGGGATGAAGAGGAAAAGACAGAAGACTGAATAAAACGCAAGTACTGTAACTGAAAAATGATTTAAACAGCTCTAGAAATGTGATAGACTAAAGATGCTAGACCAGCAGATACTCCGCAGTCAGTTAGCTAAGTCTTCACTCACCAGTCAAAAATGGCAGCTCCGAGTTGAACATTTTCGTGACAATAATATTCCGGACGTTGTAACGCTCGACGAGCTCCTGGGCGGGCGTATAGAACAACATGTCGAAGCACACAAAATGGCCGAAGGTCACATTGAAGTCCGTTTTAAAAATGGCGATTTCCGGTTCCGCCGTGCGATTCAACTGTGGCTCCAGATACAAATTCCATTTGCGATAGCGGGAGACAATCGCACCGCGGCGATCGAACACCACGTTTGTGTTGTACAGTCGATAACCACGCGAGGGGCAATCGGTATCGGTATTGCTATCGTTATTGTTATTGTTATCGATATCGTTATTGTTATCGTTATCGACGTTATTATCGTTATCGGTATTGTTATCGGTATTGTTATCGATATAGTTTTTCTGCTTTTTACAATTTTCGCGCTCCTTGACATTGAAAAGCAGATAAGTTTGTGCCTCGATTGCGGCACAAGCAAGTTGCCGCATAAACTCAGCCACATCCACATCCACATCCTTCACCTTCGTCTCCTCCGTCTCCTTCTGCATCTGTGTCCGTGTGTGGCACAAACTCAGATTCGAGGGCTTCGGCACCGCCGTCAATTGCAGCAAACTGTTTAACGTTGCCTCCGGAAACACAATGATATCCGTTGTGCCATTTGCCGACTGAATCAATTCCAAATACGCCGCCAGATTCTCGGCCAACAATTGCGCTGAACTCGCACCGCCGATCGCGGGTCGAAACTCCACCACAGCCGCTGTGTAAAAGTCGCTGTCTCTGGTGGCTGCTGCCGATCCCAGATTCGAGCCAGACACCGCAGCAACCACTAGCCACAACAACGTGCACCACTTGCAACACATGACAACTCACAGATTAGTGCCACTCGATCGACAAATCGCCAAATCGCATTTAATGGATTTGTATCTTATCTCTCTGTCGCTGACAACAGCTGTTATCATCACTTGGCTTTGGTTTACGACCCTGGAGACGATTACAATTATCATTGCATACTTTTAGGCAGATCTTTATTTCATTTCTGCTTCAATACGGATCTAGTTTTAAGCGTTCTAATTTTTTGACATTTTAAGTACTTAAGTACTTAAAATATTTATTGGGACACTAATAAGATTTATTCTTTGTTCTTACAAACCTGGACACGATTAAAATTATCTTTGGATAATATTAGGTAGATTTTTATTTCGGTTCAGCTTCATTTCGAGTCGTTTCAAGAAGTGATGTTAATTCAAATAATGAATCTAGTTTTAAGTTTCGCCCATTTTTTAATCTTTATGTTCTAAGTCAGGGGTGCTCAAAGCCAGCATACGGATGAGTTCGCACCAATACTTATAAGCAAACGCATCAATACTTAAAAAAAACAAGAGAAGACAACAACAAAATCACGTTGAAATTGTTGTTGCACACTTCTCTCGCGATCGCAAACACCAATCAGAGAAGAGAGCAAAATCGGTTTTTGTACTGCGCATTGCATACACATAAAAATGTTTGCATGTGTTGGCATTTTGTAACAGCTGAGCACCCCTGTTCTAAGTACTTTTAAATTAACTCAGATATTTATTTTCGATTTCTCCATTATCTTTACAAGCCTGGAGAAGATTACAATTATCATTGCATACTTTTAGGCAGTTTTCTAATTCGGTTCTGGTTCATTTGGAGTGATTGCAGTTTGTTCATATTTCTAGTATGATTCACGATTGGTAAGTATTTTAAATGTTTTTAAATCATACTTTAATTTTAACAATTTTCAAAAAAAAACAAAAGTGGTGGTCAATTTATTTTTTTGATTTGATAATATTAAATTAATTAAATTAGCTTAAATACATTTAAAACAGATTTAAAAGTCATTAAATGCATTCCAAATATTTTTAATTGTACTTTGCTTAATACCAGTAACCAATAATATTGCAGCTATTTAAAATACATTTTTGTGACTCCCAAAATTTATGTCTGAAGAAAAAAATTTTAATGATTATATTTAAAATCAATTTTTTTTTTTTTCATATTATGCAATATTTTTTATACTTCTTATTTCAAGCCAGTATTTAATAAAGCGCAATGGTTGTATTTTGTGAATTAAGTGGTTAAAAATACTACTGATAGATTTAAATATGAAAGTCAAACTTTAAAATCAGCTATATTAAGTTTTATAGTTCATAGGAAGATCATGCTTAAAAATATACTTTTTTATTGTCCAAAGCAGCGGTGGGCACGAAATCTGAATACGTTAGCAGCCGCTCGCTCCCGGAGCCATTGCGCGCCCACCGCTGGTCCAAAGTATGAAAAATAAATAAATGAAAATTTATTGATTGTAAAAAAAAAAACAATTTTAAATAATACTTTAGACAAATTAGCAACCAATTCGCCAATGTAATAAATTAAGACAATATTTATTTAAATATCTACAACAAATTTCAATTGCTAAGCTCGAGCATATTTTAAATCCATCAAGATGCCACTAAAAAAAATGATCTTAAAATATACAATAGCTCTTCAACCCCTAATAAACATTTTTAAAACTAAAAAAAAATCAATTAATCAATTTAATGTGTTACTTAAAAAGAATTGCCAGAGTGAGTGACAGAGCTAGGAGAATGAAGTTCGAGAATCGTAGACTGGCAGCTCCGTCGTCCTTTGGCTTGAAGCCGCACTCGAGATCCTTTTCGGGCGTGCCCGTTCCAAAAGTGCACTCATCGTCATAATAATTGCCGTAGATGGCAAATGTCAACAGATTCTGGGTATCCAGAGACTTGGTCAAAGCAATCCGCAGCTGCAGTTCATTTCTAAGGGAGAGACAGCGGAGGAAATTAATTAACTCATTGAAAATACATATGCAGACTATTTTAGGAATATATAAAAGTTGTCTTATAAAGTCAAATAAATTATATTTTTTATTAAATTTTAATTTATTAAATTTACAAAAAGAAAACCAAACTTAACTAAAACTTTATGCAAAAAATAAATTTTTAAGCGATTGTTCTTTTAGCAACTGTTTGATATAGTAGTCAGATAACGAAATATTTTTGTTCGGCTCTATACAACAATATCATATAAGCAATTTGTGAAACTAAGTAAAATAACCCATAAAACAAAAGACATTTTCATTATCAAGTGAATGCCGAATTTACATGTGAAGTTGAAATGCAATTTTTAATCAAATCTTTGTTATTTGAATTGAATTTTTGAATTTAAAAAAAGTAATAAAAAATATTATTTGAACAAAATGCATAAAATTTGAATGCAGAATGAATTTAGAGGCAAAAACATGAACAAAATGTCATTCCGCTTGAAAATATGTTAAATTTAGCAGAATTTTTAAAATTTGAAGTAACATAAAAAGTCAAATTACGGTGCATTTTGAAATGATTTTTTATACAAAAAAAATTAAGCATGTTTTAATTAAATTTAAAGTGTTGTTTTATACTTATAATGTCATAAGAAGTTGATTACAAAGCTGAACGCTGAATTAACACTTTAAAAAAAAAAAAAAATGAAAGCTCATTGCACAAAAATCATATTCTGACGAAGAAAAATTATTTGAAATTAATTATATTTAAATGCATAATGAATTTAAAGGCCAAAACATGATGGAAATGACATTACGTTTAAAAATCAGTTGAATTTTGACAAAATTATGAAAGTTTAAAATTAGTTTGATTTTCGACCTAGCAACTTTACAAGTGAAAAATTTACCATGTATTTTGTACTAACAACTACATGATTTTTCAAATATTTTTATTTTTTAAAAAAAATTCGATATATGATTAAAATTGGTAGATTTATCGACAAGTCGATTAATAGTTGTCGAATTTAGTATTTTGATATGAAAATCGAATTTCTGTTTGCATTTACAGCACTGATAGTGACCAAATTAGGTATACCCTAAATATAGTTAAAGTTATCGTTATCGTTATCGGTTTACTCACTCATTTTCCAGCTCCTCCAGCGACCATTCAAACTGCTTCGGCTCCAAGGGCAACAAATTGTCCAACACCGAATTGGGCATGATCAGAAATTCCCTGGACTTGGGATAAATTGCCTCGATAATCAGTCGGTTGAATGCCACACGGGGTTGCAAGTCGCCAACCAGCTTGCCACAATCCGACAAATTGGGTCCAATGCAGGCAAAAATTGCACAATTCCGCACATAATTCTTATCGCCAAATTTCTCTGCATCTCGCCAGCCATCGTAGGCTGCCAATCGATAGCCGTAAGTGTTGGCAGTTGTGTCTTGGCCCAGCACTCGATACTCTAGCTCAAATTGGCAACAGATCCGGCCATGACAAACTTCTTGGTTCACACTTGTGCTATTCGCTTGTTGCATTAGGGTGTCCAATGATATTGTCTCGTACTGTTCGAGATTATCGCGTTTCATTTGGAATTCGAGACTGCTTACGAATCCTTGTGGCGCCTTCAATTCCCGTTTTTCACGAATTCTCCTGCTGCTGTTTTCTTCGTACTTTGGCACTTGGGCTACGTAAATGTGTCGCTGTCCCTCTCCCGCTTGCATTGTGCTGATAATGGTGCCGTCGTTGCCATGAAAAATACCCGTGCCAGTTGAGCCGACCTCGGGGCGACTCGACCCCGCGGCGAGAAGATTCACATTGTGGGCATAGGCCCAGCCCAATTGCGTTTGAACAGCTGCGAAATTGAGAGAGGGCGGTACAGATTAAGAGAGAAAAACCAATTAGTGTTGGAAAACAAATATCGATACATCGATATACATATAACACATACCTGTTAAATTTCGATTAGAATTACTTATCAATTAGATTATTTTTGGAATTAATTGTAGTGATTATATATTATATTATAACGAAATTTGTAAACAATTGATTCATAAATCATATAAAATCATATAAAACAAGCGGATCAGTCGAGTGCACTCGACAGTAATATACCCTGCACCTAGTCGCCGAAAATTTGATGCCCATGCAATTATCATACTTATCTTTAAAGATAGACATATCGTTTTTGTGGCGTCTACATACATATTGTACAAGTGTAATATAATAAATAATTTCAACCAATTTTAAAAATAAAAATAAAAAAAAATTAAATTAAAAAATTATGCTGGCTAACTCGATACACATTCTCGATGTGCATTCTGGCAGAGTAAATGTAAAATATATTAATTGATCATTAATTCTATTCTTTTTATAGAATTGCAAGAGAGAATTGTTAGAGAAAATTGTTAATATCTTCACTATTCATGATCCAATCGTGATAAAATTTGATGGAAAAAAAGTTGAAAATTGTAACTTAACTCCCTATATTAACGGTGATGCAAGTTTTTGATAAATTACTCATCCCACAGTGGGCATGGCAAAATTTTAACATCAACTGATATTGCCTGACATAATAAGGAGTCTTCATTCCAAATTTAATGGTCCTAGCTCTTACCATCTCTGAGATCCTGAAATTGAACCGATGGACAGACGGACATGGCTATATCGACTCGGCTGTTCATGCTGATCAAGAATATATATACTTTATGGGATCGGAGATGCTTTCTTCTCCCTGTTACATACTTTTGAACAAAATTAATGAAACCTTATACGAATTATGAAACTTTTTAATGAATTTCATAGAAGCAGAATAAACAACCAGGAATAAAATTTTAGGAACCCAAAATTGTGAAGAAAAAATTAGGAATCATAAATTAGGGATTTCAACTAAGAAAAATATTCAGAGTACTAAAATTAAGAAAAAAAATTTAGAAAAGTATCTTTGGTTTTTCTGTCATTGGTTAAATTCTTTCGAATAGTTACATGCATTAATGAATAATTCAAATTCAAATAGCTCTTTTTTTGAAAAGAGGAAAAATATATAAGCAACAATTTTGAAATAAATGGTTCGTAAAATGTTGTCTTTTTGTGCGATTTATAATCAAATATTTTTGATTTGTTCTCTTTTCTAATTTTTGTTTACCTAATTTTTGTCTTCCTAATTTTGGACTCCTAATAACTGTATTCCGAATTTCGGATTTGTAATTTTAGATTCCCAATTATTCGATTTCCTGTTTTGGATTCCTAATTTTTTTTTCCGCATATTCTTAATAAAATTTTTCGACATTCGTAAACAGCAATCAAATTAATATACTCGAACCCTCAGGGTATAAAAAAAACCCCAAATTATAACTAAAATTTACCTGTTAAAAACGGCAATTGGGAGAACCACATGGTGGGATAAACAAAGTTGCGAATGCCCTGCTCCAAAATGAGCTCGTGTCCGGGCTTAAAGAACATGATGTCGAAGCAAATGATGTGGCCAAAGGTCACATTGAAGTCCGTCTCGAAGCTGATGCTCTCGGGCATCCACGTTGTATTTCTTGGCTCGTTCCAGAGATGAACTTTGCGATACCTGGAGATGACAGTTCCCTTGCGATCGAAGACGACATTCGTGTTGAAAATATTGTATCCCGACGGAGCACAAGGACGCGTATCCTCGGGAGTATCGGAGCAGAGTTGTTGCTCACTCAAATTGATCACAATATATTTGCTGACATTGCGTGCAGCACACGATAATTGTACCAAAAATTCGGCATAGTTTTTATACTCGGGATCCATTAGACAGGGATTGATTTCCTGTTCCGGTTGTGGCACAAAACTGGCTGAATCGATGCCATTGAGCGTTGCCTCGGGAAAGATTATAATGTCCGTGGCACTTGCATTCTCTGAATTTATAATCTCTATATAACCATCTAAATTATCCCGCCATTCGTTTTCACGTCGAAATTCCACAACGCCGGCCGTATAGAAATTCCCTTGATCGATCGACGCCTGTAACCAATTAGAGATTAAATATCTTGCTTATCAAAGCTAAAAAAGAAAAAAAAAAAAAAAAAAAAAAATTCTTTTTTTTTTAAATTCTAACCTGCTGAGTCATTGCAATGCCAGTCAAGATCAGCAGCATCCAGCTTAGCTGTTGTCCAGACCAGTTTAAGGACGTCATCTCTGCCTTTTTCCACTTCCTATTCCTCTGTCCTCTGTCTGTAGTTCAACTGCGACACATGCTTCAGTTCGATGACTCTTTATACTTGTTGCAAAAGCCAAAAATGAGTTTAATCTTATCAATCATATCATCGGTTACTATTGTGTCTTGGCGCGCCAAGCGTCAGTTTTAACCGCTGACCGGCGCACAGTGGGACCAGCACGCTCAAAACTGGAAAAAAATTAAATATTTTTTTAAACTGATGAAATATTTATGCAGAAATCACAGGTGTAAATAAACATGTTTAATGCAGAAATAACTCAAATTGGCATTAAATAAATTTTGAATCATAAACTCAAAGAAAAAACAATTGAAAAAGTCGAATATCTCCATAATTAAAACATTTTCTTCGGATAATGATGATTCGAGTTAGAATAGTTAGATTGCATCTAATTAACAAAATAATCTTTAACAAAATATCTATGCAGCTTACCTAAAAAAGCAATTTTAAAGAGTTCTAATAAAAATTTAAATTAATTACGCAGAAAATAAATTTTCACTAAGAAATCTTTATACCGAACTTCTTATTTCAAACTAAAAACTTAAATTTCAGTCTATAAAAACTATAGAAACTGTATGACATTAATTTCTTAACTTAACTTAATTTCTTTAAATTTAATTATGAAAAATTATCAAAGCCATAAAAAATATGTAAATTTTCAAAATAAAAAATATCTTCGTTTCTATAGCAGCTATGAGTAAAACTTAACGGATGCATTTAATTTCAACAAATTCACAAACTACCATCAAAAGCAACAACTGTACCAAATTTCAGTTAAATAAAATCACTTTGAGCTGAGTTCACATAGTTGGTAAGTGTTATATGACCTTATAATCTCTCACACGTGCGCTCAAGTGCAATAAAAACAAGAAAATTGAATTTGATAACATGAAAATTGATTTTAAAACACTGTAAAACTTATTAGCAATCAAATTAGTAATCAAAGTAAATGATGGTCTTATTTTTGAGGGACTTTGGGTTATATCTGTTTTATTTTTTTGGCATTTTGATTAAACTCTTATCCGAATATCATGTTTAAACAGAATGTGCATGATAACAACAATTGTTTGTGTTTTTCGGGGCTTTGAACATTGGACGACTGTTCAAAAAACTATTTAAGAAATTTTCCCAACTAATTTTGATTGTAGATTTTGATAGTCTAAGCACATGTATGTGTATAGCTATCAGGCTAATGACAAGCATTTCATATAATGACGGTAGTACGAGCGTTTTTTATACATTTTATAAATAGGCAGCAAATACCTTATCATTCCAGAGCCAAAAACTAGATGTCTTTATTTACTATAGTCATTTTCAAGCTAATGGATGTTCTTATCTTGAATAATTCGGTTTACCTGGTTCTCATACTTAACCCTTTCATCGGATTAAATCAGCTGATTGCATTTAAACTACTAATAAACTAAAAAAATAAATAAACTAAACTAACTTAAAATAAATAAAGTCCCTCATATGGAACTAATCCATGAAAGGGTTAACTTTATTACTTTATCATTTATAACTTTATTCTGTCGCTCTTAATTAGCGTTTTATTAACGCTCGTATTTATCTGATCCGCATACTTTACACTTAATTAAAATGTTGATATTATTTATCTTTATGGCGCTTATTTAGTTTATCTTTTGGCTTAAATAATTCTTCATATTTTCAGTTAACTATCGAGTGGCTTTCATTTCATTTCAACTACCAAAAGTGTCATCATCAATTTGACTTACAATTTTATGCTTGTACTTATTTTTTATATGCGTTATTCACGTTTATCCGCTATTATCCGTATTTATTTGCTTTTATCCGCTTAGCCGCTTCGTTTTGATATTTTTGACATTTTTAGTGTTCCTAGTCTAATCTATGTCTAAGTGTCATATCAAGCAGCTTTTATTCTTTGACATTTTCAGTGTCCCTCTTTCAATCTGTGTCTGAGTGTCATAGCAAGCAGCTCTTATTCTTTGACATTTTCAGTGTCCCTCTTCCAATCTGTATCTGAGTTTCATAGCAAGCACCTTAAATTCTTTGACATTTTTACTGTTTCTCGTCTAATCTGTGTCTGATTTTCATAGCAAGTAGCTTTTATTCTTTGACCTTGTTAGTGTTCCTCTTCTAATCTCCGTCTGAGTTTCATAGCAAGCAGATTTTATTCTTCGACATGTTCAGTGCTCCTCTTCCAATCTGTGTCTGAGTGTCATAGCAAGCAGCTCTTATTCTTTGACATTTTCAGTGTCCCTCTTCCAATCTGTATCTGAGTGTCATAGCGAGCAGCTTTTATTTATTAACATTTTTAGTGTGCCGCTTCCAATCTATGTCTCAGTTTCATACAAAGCAGCTTTTATTCTTTGACATTTTTACTGTTTCTTGTCTAATGTGTTTCTAAGTCTCATAGCAAGCAGCTTTTATGCACTCTCAACTACTATAAATTCAACTTTCCATTCAATTTGTATAGTTTCAAATCGTTTTCTTATTTTATTCTCGATAACAAAAAATTGTTTTTTTGACACACGTAAAAAAAAACGAAATAAATTTTTATACTCGTACTTATATAAGATTAAAAAATAATGTTTTAAAATTTCTTGGTCATATATTTTAAATACGAAAATTTACCCAAGGGAGTCGAGGCGTGTACACACACACACACACACACACGCCCACACACACACACACATACTTAGGCGGAGACTTTGGCTGCTCATTTTATGCGAAGGCTGCCATAAAGAAGAAGAAACGAACAGTAAAACACGTTAAAAGGTAAGACGTGAAACAACAACA
Organism: Drosophila quinaria; assembly: GCA_035047525.1. Taxonomy (NCBI): domain Eukaryota; kingdom Metazoa; phylum Arthropoda; class Insecta; order Diptera; family Drosophilidae; genus Drosophila; species Drosophila quinaria. The sequence goes on from JAWNPO010000455.1 coordinate 35,829,407, forward strand.
GCAACAAATTAGATTACTTTAATTGCTAGTGCACGACTGGCAAATACCCTATAAGTAGTAGAAGTTTATTGTAAGCGATTGTTAGCGATAATAATACTTGGATAAATATTTTGATATAATTATATGGATACTTGAATGGGGAAATTTGCGAATAATAACGGAAAATTTTATGCGATTAAGGATATTTGAGATTGATTCCGGAAATTAACGCCTGGTCACAAATATTTATGCAGCAGCATCAAATGATATTTGATATTGTAAATAAAGCTAGGATATTTTAAACTGGACAGGGACATTTTCTTTTAAGGTTGGATTTTGTTCCTGAGCAGGGATATTTGTGCCGAAGTAGGGACATTTTGGACGTAATCGCGAATAATTGATTCTCAGGGATTTCCTTCTGAGAACAAAACAGGATTTTTTAATCTCATATAAGGGGTATTTTCTCTTAACATGGAATATTTTGTCTTCAGGGATATTTTTAGTAAAATAGGGACATTTGTGTCAGAGTGTGGGTAATTACGAACGACAAGGAATATTTGCAAACCAGGAACATTTGAGACCTAAGAGGGAAATTAAAGTTCTTATGAGGATTTTTGCACAAAAAACTGGGATATTTTTTTCTTAAGAACAAAAAAAAGACTTCATCGGGAATCAGGGAAGTTTTTTGTATAAAAATTATATTTTTGGGAATGATGGGGGATATTTACAAACGGAAAGGAATATTAAAAATGTAAAAGGAAGATATAAGAAAATGAAAATAAACTGGGCATAATCAGGGATACTTACAAACGGCAAGGAATATTAAAAATCTAAAGAGGACATTTAAGTCTATAAAGGAATATTTGTAAATAAACGAGGAAATAAAACCACGATTAATGACATTTTGCATGCGGTTATCTGGGAAAAAATATATTTGCGAATGATCAGGGATGTTTACAAACGGCTGGGGATATTTAAAATTTGAGTGGAAAACTTGAGTCTATGTGGGGATATTTGCATATAGACAGGAAACTAAAGTCTCGTTTAAAGACATTGTGCTTGCTGTTAACATTTTGGGCTTTAAGCAAGTTTACCTGAAAGTGTGGCATACCCAATGTCACAATGTCCAATGGGTGTAGGGTACAAAAAAAAAGGCAAACGAAGGCAGCTTCATTTAGCTTTGCTCTCTTTGTGTGTGTGCGTGTGTGTGTGTGTGTGTGTGTGTGTGTGTGTGTGTGTGTGTGTGTGTGTGTGTGTGTGTGTGTGTGTGTGTGTGTGTGTGTGTGTGTCTGTGTGTGTTTGTGTGTGTGTGTGCGTGTGTGTGTGTGCTCCTTGCTACTTATGTTTAAGCTTTGTATTTAAGCTTTTTGCACGATTTCCTCTAACAAATGGATTTTCACTTGTTGCCCCTGATACATATGTGTATGTATGCGAGTGTGTGTGTGTGTGTGAGTGTGTGTGTATAAGTTTATATGTATTATGTAATCTTGTATGTCCTTGTTGTTATGCTCGTTTTTCTAGAATGCCCTTCATGGGCCTCAACGTTCCACAAATTTTGTTTGTCCTCCAACATTTTGCTGCTAACAAATAATTTAATTTCTTTGGGCCAACTTTGGAGTTCGTGTGTGTGTGTGTGTGTGTGTGTGTGTGTGTGTGTGTGTGTGTGTGTGTGGGTGTAGTTGTCTAAGAACTTTAAGCACCAACTTGTTCTTTTTTTTTTTTTTTTTGGTCTGTCTGTCTGTCTGTCCATCGATGGCCGGGAACCACGTGCTCAACAAAAAATAAACAAGTCTAAACGAGAAATTCACATTTCTATTTTCCGTTAATAATCTATTTAAATGAATAAATAATGATATTGAGGTCCATAACTGTAGCTCTAACGGAAAAGTAATTTCTGTGCAATTTTATTTGCCATCATCATCATTTTTGATTTCAAGCACGCATTTCAAATTACATACTGAACATAATAAATATTCAAAACATTTCTATGCTCAAACAAAATTATTGAGCTAAAGGCAATTTTTGATTGCAATAACAAACGATAAAATGTCATGAAAATAATGTGAACATGATGGATAAATAATAAATTTATATACAGGCCTGTTCCGGTTTTCACTTGTTTTTTTGCGAATTTCAATTCGCAAGATTTGAGCGAATTTCCCTTAAAATTCCTTCACATTTTCTGCGAATTTCCCTCCCACATTAGGATAGTCTTATCGATTTATCAATTGAAATAAAAAATTGTTTAAAAATCAAATAAATTATTATTTATTTATTTATTTATGTTGCGTTATTCCTAAAACATTGTAGTATTTTATAAATATTTTGTTTTCACTTTAATTTTATGCTAAGCATGCCAAAATCATCGATTTATCAATTTCGATCAGCACATTTTGGATAATCGTTACACATTTCAAATATATCGAATTGTCACTGTTCGGAGCAAATTTTCACTTCCAATCCCATGGGATAGGCTTTTGGCATTTTGAACTCCAAATTCAAATTAAATTCAAATCCATCAAAATTTCGGCTCAAAAAAATCAATAATTAATTCAAAAGCTCGCGTTGACGGCGACTTTTTGAATGTATTGCTCCGAAATTTGAATTGATCCATGACTTTAAAGTTGTTTTTTGTTGAAAATTTTGATGTACTGTTTCCTATTGATCATAGTGACTTAAAAAAGTTTAAACTTCTGTCAAAACAATTCTCCAATAATAAAATTAATCGACATTTTAGGCAAATAAAGCTTGATATAGTCAATTAATGTGTTGATAAGCTTGTTACTCTACTTATAACTCTCTCTCTCTCTCTCTCTCTCTCTGTCTTTCTCAGTCTCTATTATATCTCTCTCTCTTTTCTAAATAATTTCTCTCTGTAATTCAGAATCTGAGGCAGTTAAGGTGACAGAATTTGCCATGTAACCAACTGAAGTTGACATAATAACACAAGCCATCAACGTTATCGTCATCGTTATCGAATTGCAGCCAAAAATGAAGGGAATGTCAACTCTGGCCGCAGGCTCTGTCAAAATTCTGTTGTCGGCTTGATTAATTGCCAGATGGGGATCACAAAGAGAGAGAAAGAGAGAGAGCGAGTGAGACAAAGCAAGTTTGCTTCTCTCTCGCTCTCTCTCCCCGTTGCCTCAACACTTGAACTAAAAATATTATTAATGATGGCAACTCTGGTGGCAGTTGTCAGTTCTGCATTTGACATAACTCATACGACGCGTTGTCTTCAACTGAGATTTATGCGTGTCGTGTCTGCGTTTGAAGTGGAAAGTGGCAAGTGGCAAAAGAGACAGAGAAAGGGAAAGGGGAAGGGTTAAGGGTTAAGGGTTCAACTCTGACAAGGGAAGGGAGTGAGGTCTAAGGGTTGTTACTCGTATCTTATGCTGCATATTGACTGATTAATTAGTGGCTCTTAATGCCAGCAAAGAAAACGAATTGCCAAATTATTAACCTTCTGTCTCTGCCTCTGTCTCTCTCTCTCTCTCTCTCTCTCTGTCTCTCTTTCTGTCTTTCATCTTTATGCTTAAGCTGTTTCTGTTTGCCTTGCTGAGACTTTAAGCCACTTTTAGCCACGTTTACATGTGCGTGCTAAGACGCATCTTCGATTCTCTCATCTCTGTGGCTGTGGGTCAAGTATTTTTTTCCTTTTTCTTATCTCTTTATCATCAGCTGTATTATAATCATTATATGGGCTATTGAATTATAGCTGCAGATTAACAACTTATCTGACTATTTTATTTATTTAAGTTTATCGCATTTGCCGGAAGCTTTAAAAATCCGAAGTTTTCAAAAGAAAAAAATGCGTGCGTTGACTAAAAATCATTTATTTAATTTATTAAAAAATATATTAAACTAAAAATAAAAAGTATGTTATTATAGTTTTTATTGCTTTATAGAATAAAAAAGTCAAACTAAATAAAAAAATTAAATAAAAATTCATAACTAAACAAATTGAAAAAATTAAATAATATTAAAACATAATTTTGTTGATTAATGTAATTCGCAATAACTAAATCAAATATTGTAAAGTTAATTATACGTTTTTTTTTTAACTTTTAACAACTTGTAGCACTAGGATTTTAATTAAATAACAAAAAAAATATAATATAAATAATAACTTCATCTGCTTAAATTCTTTTCCCATATATGTGATTTATCTCTTCTTGTCTCTGTTGTTTTTTTTCTATTTTCATTGCTCTACTCTTGGTAGTCATATTTTGAATTTATTTACATCTACCATTACTGTTTCATTTATCTTATTTTTATATTTTATATTCTTATTTTTTACTCAAACCAATCTTGATTCCTTCCCATTTTTATCCTAATTCTTCTGATTCTGATTCTTCTGCACAAATCTCTCTCTTATAGTTAAGCTTAATTTTAAAGTTTATATTAATTAATTAACTCCGCTTAGTTATATATTATTTCTATCTTTTATCAATATTTCCCATCTTTTTTCTATTTCTTTGAAGTCTATTTCTTTCTAAACTCTCTAGTTAAAGTCAAACTAGATTATGTTGTAAATAAAACAAATCAAATTTATATAATGCAAAAACAGAAAATTATTCTTTTTCATGCCCTCTCTCTCTACCTCTCTCTTTCTTCTTTTCTCTTGCCTGCTTTCTGTCTCTTTTGTGAGTGTTTTATTGTCTCATTCGCACACTTAACTTTTTTTCTCTTTCTTTTCTTCTTTGTACATTTTATTCAATTCTCCTCACAATTCTTCACACACTTTTCATTTCACGTCATTCTCTTTCTCTCTCTCTGTCCCTCTAATTTCGGGCTATCTCCCTCTCTTTCACATCTGCTTATAGAGTTATTTAATTAAACTTTACGTAAATCTATTGCATTTTTCCAAGCACGCCGTTATTTAAGGTTGATTATCAATTTGGTCAGACATTTTTGAAACCCACACACACACACACACACACTCACACACACAGTGTCTGTCTCACTCACACACACACACACACACCGCACAACCAATAAAGCGACTCGACTTTGAGTTCATAGCTGGATTTGCCGTTTGCTGTTTGTGTCAGGGTCTGATTTATAGGCTTGATTCCCTCCAAGCGTCGACCTGACCTGACCCAACCTGACCTGACCTGGAAGCGGACCTGGAACATACACTAATGGAAAAAATTATAGAAACAAAAAAAATGATTTTTTTTTTATTTCTTAAATTTTTTGGGAAAATAATTATTATTTTATTAAGTTTCATAACTTTTACCAAAGCAAAACAAAATATTATTATAATAATATAAAGTAATAGTTTTACTGAAAAAAAAAATAGAATAATTTAAGTATTATTATAAAAAAAAATTTAATTTATTTCGAAAAATAAAAATTTTCATTTAGTTTTTTTTTTTTGATAAAATCAGCAAAAAACTTTTGTTTAATAATTAATATTAAAAAAAAATTAATCGTTACTGATCCTGATTTTAATTTAATGCCTATTAAGCAATGTTTCAACATTTAACAAATCAAGGGATTTCTAAATTAAATATTTAGCTTAAAATTGCAAAATGAAAATTTTTTTAAAAGTGATAACTACGAATAAATACAAATACAAATAATTAATACAATGCTTAATAAATTTTTTATTTACATTAAAAAATAACAGTTTTCTTTTAATTTTTTGATAAAAATAATTAAATATTTTTCATTCAATAGTTAATGTTTCAAAAGTTATAATTGTTACAGTTCCTAATTTTTACCTAATACGTTAGCTACTATTTTTAGCTATTATCCTACTTAATCGCTACAAAATCAGTCAAACAGAACGGTAATAATGGCTGTTTTCAGTTGTCAAGCAATGTAAGTGCCTAAAAGTATGCAATAATAAGTCTTTTTTATTTTTTTAAAAATTTATCGACTATACAATTTTCCGCTTGTTTAATTTTTCTAAAATTAGAAACTTCTGAAAAACAATTTTTTGTTAGTTTCATCATTTTGACAAAATAGCTTTTTAGCAATGCTTTAAACTTTTAAGTGCTAAAATGACTCAGGCTTCTAATATTTGGTCCATCACTGTGCGAATGCCTCTTCAAGCGCCTGTTAATAAGTTTGAACTTAAGACGGAAAACTGTGAGTGGAGTGTGGACAGTGGAAAGGAGAAAGTCAAGCTGCTCGTTAAGCCAACGGAATCGCGTTTGCCTTTAGCTCTCTTTGAGATTTATTGACATATAAATTTAATACATAACCTCTGACCTGCCCCCCTCCCCTCCCACTCTTAACTAGCTGGTCGCCGGATGAACAAAGTTTAGCAGCAGTTGATTGAATGCGTTTTACTGCTTGGATTTCCGTTAGTAAATTGAAAAAAAAAAATGTATATAAAAAAAATATTGCAAGGTAAAAATAGAGAGAAAAAAATGGACAGGAAAACAGATTTCGTATTTAGTTTAGGCAACTCTTTTAATTTTCAATTTCCACATACATTGAATGTAAGGACAGCGAAAACAGTCACAAAGTTGCATATTCGGACAATTTAACGAGCAATCACGGGAAAAGAATTCGATAAAAAAAATGGGCCAAAAATCAAGAGTGCGCTAAAAAGGACACTGATGGACTTGCAATTACCCTGTAACAAGTTTGAGAAATGAAAAAGCTAAGAATTCAAAACTTTAAATATGAGAAAACATTTCTAACGAGCACGACTTTAAGAGACCCTGTACATGTGTTGTTAGAGAGCAATTTATAGCAACAAACATATAATTGCAATTTAAAAATTTAAATGTGAGAAAAAATGTTTAAAGTCGAGCGTGCCCGACTTTGAGAGACCCTGTCTTTATTCTGTAAGATAGCAAATTATCGCCAAATTTAAATAATTTCAATTTAAAAATTTTAATATGAGAAAAATGTCTAAGGTCTGGCGAACCCGACTCGGAGAGGCCCTGTAGTTATTCTGCAGTACAGCGAATTATGGTAAAAATAAAAAATCTGCAATTTAAAAATTTAACTATGAGAAAAAAGAAGAAGAACCTGTACTTAATTGTTTTGTAATCCGAATTTTTTCCATTCTAAAAAAATTCTAAGCAAAATTTAGATAAAAATAATTATTTTGCAAAAAAAGCTTAACGCTGAACATTTTACAATATTTAATATTATAAATTATAAATAATATTTATAATATATAATATACTTTTTATTTAACATTTGTTTTACTTATTGTATATTAGTTGAACACACCCGTTTGCCCTATTTATATAAGTACAGGGTATAAAAAAAACGACTGCAATTTCCTGTATCACAGGTTTCAGCTTCATACAATCTCCCTCGGCTAAATTTAGCTACATATATATTTTTTTGACTAACATCAAATTATGGGTCAGTCATTCATTCATTTATTGATTCATTGATTCCCTGTGATTTCTGTTGATTGAGTTAGAAACCAAAACTAAATTCTTGTCCTCGTTTTAAGCTATTGTTATCTTCATCTGTGTACATGCTCAATGTCAGCATAATGAAAAAGTTTTGCACTTGCAATTTCTCTGATAGATAGAGAATCTTATGACATTAGTTGGATCAAATTTTGCAGTGGAAGTCAGCTCACATCTCACATTTCACATTTCACATCTCACCTCAAGCCAGTCGAATATTCGAGTATCGAATCAAAATTACTTCGTGAGAAATAGAAATAGAAATAGAAATAGTAGAAATGCCATGGTACGAGTACGAGTATGAAATGCTTTGCCATGGAACATGGAAAGCCAACGTGACAATGTCAACCTCATCTATGAAATGTCTACCTCAGTTACCTCACGAAATCAACAGGAGCGAATCTCTTACAAAACATAAAAAAAGTGTTGCATGAGAGGATAGATTTAAGGTTCTAGACGCCACATTTTACTATTTATATTTTATCACCACACAATTAAATTAATTTTAATCAGAAAGTTTTACACATTTATTTTTAAATAAAATCCAAACACAAATGATATTAGCATGATCATGGCTAAAAAAGGTTGTCAATTTATTGTTACAGTTTCAAAATAAAAAGACAGTTTAAAGAAGTTCATTTTAAATAAATTGAACAAGAATTTCAAGTAAAAATTAAAGTGACAAGTTGAAATATAATATTAAAATATAATATTTTACTTGTAAGATTTAGGAAAGAATTTCTACTTTAATTAGACCAGTTTTTAAAAAGATCCAAGCAAAGTTTCCCTTTTGAATTTGATGTTTCCTGGTCAACTATTGTCTGTAGTTTATAGTGGTGGAGTAAAACCAATCGATATATCGACTTATATTTAGCGATATATGGAGTTTGTAACTCGATGTTTTTTTTCATCATTGGCAAAATATGATAAGAATTTAGTGCATTTTTTTAGTGATGTAATATCAACAAACAATTTTGAATTTTTTTAATTTAATTTAATTTTTGTTGTACATTATTCGAGTGAAATAAATCGATAGTCTTGCAAAATGTACTTCTTGTCACTAGAAAAAAATAAAGGAAAATTTCATGAATTCTTCTATTGATGTAACATCGATAAATTCCTGATGTCTCAAAAAATTTTTAACAATGTTAGTTCCCGATTAATCGAGTAAAATAAATCGATAGTCCTGGAAAAAGTGCTTCTTAGCAGTAGATTTCATTTTAATTTTTTTTTTTTCCCATAATTAATAATTAATAAATTCAAGTTTTTAACTCGATTTTTGTACACAACTAGTTTATACCAGGGATTAAAAACCTAACCGAAACTGTAAAATTTATTAACTAAATTAAATTTATTAACTAATTAAAATTTATAAATTAACTGTTTAACAACCGTTTCATTTATAAGGGTTAATTTCGTTATTCATACAAGAAAAAAAGAAATTTTAAAAACAAGTAATAATAATTTAAAAAGAGAAATTTTGAAAAGTTTGTTTTTGATTTTCTCAAGATTAATTTAACCGATAACCGAAAACATAAAAGCGAAAATAACCGCAGCCGTAACTGAAACCGATATTCGTATCGGTTTTAATCCGTGGTTTATAGATATGTATGTGAGAGCTGAAGGTAGTCCGCTCCTGTATTATGATGCCTTTACAAAGCCGTTAGTCAAGCAGTCGAGCCACAGAGACACGGACTGAGGGACAGACAGACAGACATAGAGACAGACAGAGAGACATAGAGACAGACAGACAAGGACAACGACAACGACAACGACAACGACAACGACTTGAAATCCAATTCAATTTCTTAGCTCATGAAACGGCGCCAATGTCGCGACATTGCCAAGCTGCTTTTGCTGTAACCCCAAACTATTACTTACCACCTTCTCCCTCTCTCTCTCTCTCTCTCTCTCTCTCTCTCTCTCTCTCTCTCTCTCTCACACTCCCACTGCACTTTGCTTTTGCTGGCTTTATGTAGTTTGCCCCGAAACGGTTCAATGCAGTTCAGTTCAGTAAATATTATGCTAAATTGAGATAATTTGTTGCCTGATATTCGCAAAGCCACTGAATGTCGTCTGAAAGAGACAGCAAGCAACAGAAAGAGCGGGAGGGAGAGAGAGAGAGCGAGTGGAAACGAGACAGATTTGTATGTAAATTTGTTCGCGTTTTTATGGTCGCAAATTTTTGCTCGATTTTGCACATTTTCTAGATTTCAATCGTAATTGGCGGCTTGTTGTGGCCCATTCACAATGGGCCAACACCAACAGCGACCACCATAATCACCACTACCAACCGGAACTACGAGTATCCGCATCCGTATCCCTTATACCAATACCTATACCTATACCTATACCAATATACTTCTATTCGCCATGACTATTGTTGCTTTCAACTCCGGTGCGAGAGAGATATTCACGGCAAGGGGGAATCTTTTTTGCATGCTTCTTTTGTCAGCTATTTGCATGCAAAAGTTTCGTAGAACTGTCGAAAAAATGAGTGCGTATTGCAAATGATTTTTAAATGATAATCGATAAACGAAAGACAAGTTATCGATGAGTTATACCAAAATATCATTACTTTAATCAAGTGTATTTATAATTTCTGAAGTCTTCATTAAGAGTCATGTTTATCGATATTATAGAACGTCTATCGGTTTAAAAGTTATCGATAATGGCAGATCGATGAGTTGCATAAAAATATCAGAACTTTAAGGAAGTGTATTAATAACTACTAAAGCGAAGACTCATTAATAGTCATGCCTATCGATATAATTGTACGTCTATCGATTAAGAAACTATCGATAATGACACATCGATGAGTTACACATATCATTACTTTGAGAAAGTTTATTAATAATTTCTAAAGTGAATACTAAATAGCCGTAATACCTATCGATAAAATTTACAGTCCATCGATCTAAAAATTATCTGTTATGACATATCGGTGAGTTACACCCATGTACTATAGCTTAAATAAAGGGAATCAAGTATGTAAATAACTACTAAGGTGAAGACTCATTAAGAGTCATGCCTATCGACATTATTAAGCGCCTATCGATTTATAAGTTATCGATAATGACTGCCCAAAAGTTTGACTTCATCAGAATGTATTATTCAGCCATTAAATAAGCTAAACACACATTATCTTAAGTAAGGATTAACTTATTTATTTTACTTGAGCTAAGATCGATAAAAAAAAAACTGTAGTTATCGATAGCTCTTTCGATAAAAGAGGCTTGCAGCAGCCAGTAGTCATACAATTAAATTGCCTGAAAAATTAGATTCTCAATCTAAGCTTGCCTATTGATATGCTTATTGATATAATTGCACTACAGTAAATACAGAAATTATTGACAACAAATGTTAAAAGCTAGAATTTCAGCAAAGACAACTTTAAATATTATAGCTAGTGTCTATCGATACAAAAGCTATCGATCGTAAAGGCTTATATTTAATTAAAAGTTTAACAGAATAAAATTCTTTTGTGTCTGTTGAAGTATTTTTTTTTTATTTATTGTTGAAGTAATTTATTTACACAAATTACTATATTAAACGAAAATTGCTTACGTAACATATATGTATATTCTAAAATTCAACATGGATTATTGATCTTTATCGATAAATAAAATAGCTAGAAATATTTATTAAAATGATGAAATTAATTATTTAAAGAGTATCTTACAACAACAACTGTGTTCGACGAAAACGAAGTCGACATGTAGGATCCAAATTGATCTAAAATACGTGAGAATATTATTTGATAAAAAAAAAAGTAGTAAGAACTCATCACTATACGAGTATATAATATCTCAGGACTCGACTTGTAGTTCAACTGAGTCAGCTGGCAAACAAATGACTTTCCATTAGCATGCCAATGTCGGCTTTACTCTCTTGTTGTCTCCTTTATAGCCGGTTTATGGAGTAGAGTAGAGCAGAGAAGCAAAGTGAATGGAAGAGGATGGAAGGGAGCAAGCAGTGAAAGAAAGTGTGGGGTTAAGTTGGGATAACTCAATAACACTTTGTCAACACTTTGCATGTTTTGTTGCATACTTTATGGTGCGACAACGACAGCAACAACAACAGCAACAACAACAACAACGACGACATCAAGTCAATTGCAAACGTTGCATATTTCGTAGCATACTTTTGTGGGCAGAGCGCACACACACACGCACACAGAAACGCACACATACATAATAGTGGTATGCCTGAAATAAATTAAGATTCAATTTTGATTAAATTTTGGTTTGAATTTTTATAAATTTTTGATTTGCATAAAAAATTAAAAAAAAAATAAAATAAAAATCTAGTCACTCTAAAGTTTTTTAAATTATTAATTCTGAGGCAAATTTCGATTAGCGAAAATAAAATAAATTTGTCTAATGAAAAATTAAGATTGTTAAAGTGTAACTAAACTAAATCAAACTAAAGAATGTGTGAAATAAATGTGTACATGAAAGATTAAGAAAGTAATGCCCTTTTAATGAATATTAATTGATGACAAATATAAGTGCATCTCTAAAAACCTCTAAAAAAAAGCTAAATTTTTGAATAAATAAAAGCTAAATTTTAAAATTTGTTTTTAACGTCTAAGGCTCCAAATGCATTAAAAAAAGTTGACAAATTTTTGCCTAATGACTTAATGAAAATCTTATCAGATTCTAGTTCAGGAATGCCCCTAATATATATAGGTTGCAGACATTTGAGGCGTTAAATTGTATAAACGCAGGCAAAAATGTTGCTTTAATTTCAACTACAACAAGTTGCAACAACGACAGAACAAAATACACAGAGAGAAAGTAAGAGAGAGGGAGAGAGAGGGAGAAAGAGAGAGAAAGAAAGAGAGGTAAGCATCTTCTACTTCAAGTCAGTGACCGAAAAGTGTGCCATGCCAAAAGTCCACAATCATAATAAATTGTATGCCCAGCGTCAGTCGTGTGTATAAAATAGTCATTAAAAAGACATGGCCCTATAGAAAAAGAAGACAAGAGAAGAGAAGAGAAGAGAAGAGAAGGGACCACAATTTAAGGGTGCTACTACCCAATAGAAACTGATGGCATGAGGTGAACCCAATGCATACAGTTGTCAGCCGGAAATATTCAGGGGGAAAGCTGCATGCCAGATTCCGCTACGTCTTCAGGGCGAGGCCCCTGAAAACGTAACTGAACTTTTCTTATATATTTCAGGGTAACTTTTTGCTGCAGGGTAAAATTCCCTGCAGCTAACTTACCGTTGCCAAGGACCTGGCAATAAATATCGCAAATACTTTTTTTTTGTTTTTCTGCACTGTTAAAAGAATTCATAAGAAACTTAATATATTATTTATTTATTTAACTAAGTATTCCTAAAATATGGTAAAATGTTGTTTTATTATTAAATATTATTATGGTGGCTGTCATCGATAAATACAAAGGGCTGGCAATGCTATTATCGGCCATCGAAGACATTGCAGAAAACTCTTCCACCTGACGTAAATTTCATACAAATTAATGTCAAACAAATTTCATACAATTTTATGTCAAATTCAAGCGAAAACGATTTCTGTGGCAACCCTGTGTACAAATGAAGAGCCTAATATTAAACCATTACTTAGAAAAAAACAGTTTTTAATATTTTATTTAATTTTTTGCAGCCAATTCGGCATAATTTTCCAGTGGCCTACAGAGAGGGCAATTCAGGGCAAAAACCACCCCTGAAGCTCTATGTAAAATTTTCGTACGTCTTCAGGGGGGTACCCCAAGAAACCGTAGCGGAAAGTTCCGCTAGGTATTCAGCTAGCATATACCGAATTACCCCGGCCACGCTAATGTAAAAGCGAATTAGAACTTTACACAAAGTTGAAAGTTCAGCTGTATACTTTTCCATACAAAAAGTGCCACTGGGTATTTCTATGTCCCTCTAGGCATCACATGTGTGTGTGCGTCTCTCTCTCTCTCTGCCTCTCCCCAACTCTCTCTTTCTCTATCACACAATGCAATTAATTGTTTTGTTTATCGAGTTTATCTGTCTGTTTACGCTTGATTTGACCAACAAAAAGGTTATGTTTAGTGTTCAGTGTTCAGTGTCCACAACGCCTAGTTGCGAGTTAGTTATTAGTGTCATTACTTGCGGACCTTATAATAAAACCCATTGACCCCTTGATACCCCTTTTCATACTTAACTGCTAACCAAGCTGACCAAGTGAAAGATGCTTCCTCGCTTTCTATTCGATTCGATTATTCGATTAAATTACTAGTACTCATCACCGAGCTGCTTCATTGAATATTGAATATTCACTCTTGATTTGGGTTACATTTCACAATGGACAACCGAAAAAATTTTCTATTATCATTTCTTTTCTTTTTTTTGTCACTTCAAAAAATCAATTTAAAAATTTAATAGTTTTCAGAACACTCCATTTGGAGTGTGCCCAATAATTCTTTCTTTATGGAATTTGCATTTTATTTTATTTCTATTTTTTTAATATTACATTAAAATCAATAAAATTAATAATCAGAATTAGGAATAAAATTCAAAATTATTTATTCAAATAAATTATAAATAATTGCATTTTAAAACAAAGTTCGTTTTTTTTTTTAATTAGTACAGTTCATTTTCTTTCAGAAATTTTTCTGAGTAGAAATTGCACCACAAAGTTTGTCAATTAGGTTCTATAAGGGTACCTGTAAAATTCTGTAAATGTAATAGAACTAAAATGAATAAAAATATAAATAGATGTAATAGAAATAAAGTTTCTTTGGGAAAAATCATTGGTTCTTTAGTTTTATAATAATTACTCAACACTCATTGTTTTAAAATTTTAAAGAGTAACGAAAATCTATTTTCATGCTTTTTATCATACGATTAAACATTTGTTCGATTATTTTTACTTGAATTTTTAGAATGATTTTGTTTTTTTTTTTTCAGTGTAGTTGTTGTTGTTGTGGCATATTGAACACGTCGCGTTGCACAAATCGCTTTCAACGCGAACGCATCTTTTGCATGCAAATTTGTAGAGCTGTTGTTGTTGTTGTTGTTGTTGTCGACAAATGTGTACAATAATGGCGGCCATTTTATGCCCCTTGTCCCTTCCCACTCCCTCTTTCTCCCCCTCCTGCACACACCCACGCAGTGCACCATAGGTCAAATGAACACTTTTTCTGATAAAAACTAATTTTTTAACAGTACGCAAATTAACAAACTTTTTTTTTTATTCCTATTGGGAATACATCAAACTGTAATGTTGCATACCAGAAATGTTAACATTGTAGTCTGATGTTAAGTTAGCAGCTGTTAAAACAGCTGTTTTAATCCAAAAGCACATGCAACAATTTTGGCGAAATTCAAGTGGCTTAAGTTTTTGTAAATTACAATTTTTTAATAAGATTGTTGATGAATATTGATTAGTGAGGTTTTTACTTTATGTTGGTAGTTCTGTGTTGTTCGTGTTGTCTGTAGTAAGTGTCAATAAAGAGACATCCCAAAAATAATTTGTTTTTTAGCCAAACCTTATCTTTGAAAAGAGTTTTAAAAAGCTGTCAGCACTTGTCAGCCAAGTGACTATATACATTTTTTAGAGTAATTCCTTGTCAACTCTTAATCTTATAAAAAAAAAATGTACATGGTAAAAGTCTAGTGACGAAAACATTTCAAGAGGTTTTTTTATAAGATATAGAATGTACATACTTAAAAAAGTTAAAAAAAAAAAAAACTTTTTCAATACTTATTAAAAAAAATTTTTTTTAAATAATATTACATATATATTATTTTTAAGGGCGTTGATCGGGAGCGCCACGCCCATTTTTTCAAAACTATTTGCAAATGCGATCTAGAATGTTATCCAAAAAACTTTACTTGAAGAGCCTTCGAGTTATTAATTTATATCAGAAAAAGGGTCGATTTGACCGATAGTGCAGTGTAATGCGCTTTCAAAACTAATATCAAAATAATGTGTGCATGCCAGAGCGAGGGGATGCATAGAGAAAGTGAGTGGGATGGAGAGAGGGTGGGTGGGAGGTGGAGGGGGAGAGAGGGAGAGAGAGTCAATGCGATGCCATCAATGCCAAATGCCAGAGCAAGGACATAACATGCCTTTTGTTATGATTCTCATTGTTGTTGTTGCTATTGCCAACACAACAACAACAACAACAATGGCGAATGCAACAGGAAATGATTGAAATACCTATAAAGCATTGACGATGGACTATATACCTTACATACGGTGATGGGAAAAATAATAAAAGCGATAGTATTTTTTTCAGGGACCGTAATCATTATGAGTTAATTTTATAAAAATTACACAGTAATGATTATTTAAAGATTTTTAAGGGTTTTCTTTTATGATGATGATTAATCTTGAGCGAAAAAATAAGACTCACAACTAATCATTAGTTGTGATTTTTATATTTTCGCTCGAAATATTTACTCAGTGCTAAATTATATAAATATGTTTCTTTAAAATATAATTCATATTTCTTTATTTATTTATTTCATTTTTTATTTCTTTATATTTTTTTTTTATTTATTTATTTGTAATTTAATACTTTTAAATAATATTCGGCAACCAATGTTCGTCTCGTTAGTAGGCAACTGATTCATGTTTGACAAACAAATTCGATTTTTTCATGTTATTAAATTAATTTAGTTGCTAGTAATGTGAACAACACAGTATTAACAATTTGGCAAATATTTCATAAGGTATTTTTGCATAATAATAGAAACGATTATTTGTTTTTATTTTTTTAAATTGCTTGGGGTAAAATTAACCCCAATTATATTAAAATTATTAAATACTCAGTAACCGTTGTTTCAAAATTTAAAAAGAGCAATGGCATTCTACATATATTCATGCGCTGTTTTTTATAATATCATTAAACATTTTCTATTATTTTTAACATTAAGAATTTGACAAATATTTTAAAAGGCATTTTTTGTAAAATTCTGTTAATGTAATAGAACTAAAATGAATAAAATATAAATAAATGTAAACGAAATAAAATTTCTTTGGGAAAAATCATTTGTTTTTTAGTTTTATAATAATTACTTAATACCCATTGTTTTACAATTTAAGAGAAAAACCAAAATCTATATTCATGCTTTTTATCATATAATCTAACATTTTTTTCGATTATTTTTACCATCACTGTATTAAGAATTTAACAAATATTTTAAAAGGCATTTTTCGTAAAGTTCTGTAAATGTAATAGAACTAAAATGAATAAAATATAAATAAATGTAAACGAAATAAAATTTCTTTGGGAAACATAATTTCTTTCTTAGTTTTATAATAATAATTCACACCCATTGTTTTAAAATTTAAAAGAATAAAGAAAATCTAAATTCATGCTTTTTATCACATAATTAAACATTTTTTCGATTATTTTTACACAGTGTATTAACAATTCGACAAATATTTTATGATGAATTTTTTTAAAAAATTCTTTTCTCTTAATATTTGGCACTTGAAGTTGGCTGCAACAAGGGGAGGCATCAAGTGTTGCAAGCTCAATGAAATAGTTATCATGGCCATAAATTTGAAGCTCTTTGATAGCTGGCAGTGGCTGTCGTTGTTGTTGTTGTTGTTGTTGCAAGTAACTATTGTTGTTGTTGTCCAGAAAGTATGCACCAGAAAATTGTCAGCGTCAGCGGCAACACGTAGCACATACGTGTGGCAAATGCCGCGTGTTGTTGCAGCCAGAGACAGAGACAGCGATATAGAAAATGAGAAGTCAACTGAGAAGTGGGCGGAGAAGGCGTGGCAGGTGGCAAGTGGCAAAAAGAAGCTGGTAGCACGTGCACTTATTGCGCTGGCAATAAAATGATTTTCAATTGAATTTTTCAAACGGAGACAACAACAGAATTTATGATTAACTTTAATAACATTTTTCACCATTTTTTTGTCATTATGATTTGTTGATGTTGTTATTGTTGTTATTGTTGCTGCTGCTGTCACCCTGTGCGTATGCATAAAAAATAAAGATTTGACTTCATTTGGTTAGCATAAAAAACGCATAAAAGACGCGCGCGGTCAACAACAAAAAGTTGAGCTGTATTTTTACCTGACGACCGACCGACCAAAAAATATACAGGTATGCAATATAAAGTTAAAATCTTAAAAGGCCCATATTGTATATGCACAATATAACACACACACACACACACAAGTTAACAAAAATATATAAAAGGGAAAGAGAAAGAAATGCGGCAAAGGAAATGAAGAAAAACTTGATTTATTTTTATGTGCTCAACGAGCTGACTTGGGTGCCGTTGACTGGGGGGAGGGCGGGGGAGTTGGAGGTGGGTATGAGGCGTGGCATGAGGCGTGGTGTGAGGGGCTGGAGGGGTTGGTTCAGGTGGTTTTGGCTGGTTTGGCTGGGGCGGCCATTCATACAAGTGGTACGTGCGTAATGACCAGGCACACACACACACACACACTTACAGCATACACACACACACACACACACACACACACACACACACACACACACACACACACACACACACGCACACACACACACACACTTACATCACACACAAACGCAACGCACTTGAACTTTAAGAAGTTTCCACGTTGCGTATACGTAATCATATTCAGCGCTCTCGCTCTCTCTCTCTCTCTCTCTCTCTCTCTTGCACTATCTCAGTCCCTACACTGCGAGAAAAATCTAGTACACACGTTTTGGGTGTCAAAAATTTAATAAAAATTCTTGATCGCAGACTTTAAAAAGTTTCCACATTGCGTATACGTAATCAAATTCAGCTCTCTCTCTCTCGCTTTACCTTTCTCTCTCTAGCTCTATCTCTGGCTCTACACTGAGAGAAAACTCTTGCACATTTGCACTTGTCACTTAAGAATTTCCAGTGTCAAAAGTTTAATGATTTTGAAAATTTTGGATCCTAGATTTTAAGAAGTTTTCACGTTGCGTACACGTAATCACAATCACAATCAACTATGCCTATTTGCTCTCTCTCGCTCTCTTTTTCTATGTCGCTCTCGCTCTATCTCTGTCCATACACTGAGAGAAAAATCAAGTTCGTTAACAGAGTCAAAAGCTCAATGATTCTAAAAATTCTTCATCCATAAACGAAATTCGAAATTTAAGAGACAATCTTGTTCATTCCGATAAAAAGTTTGAGGATTGTTTTAAGAATTTGGTGTGCCAGATATATTTCTGAATTGGATTAAATTAACTGCTAAATGATCTTAGTTTCAGAAGAAATAGTACTTTAATTAAGAAACATGTTTATTTAGTGCTTAGATCTTATTTCATGCGTAAATTAAAATAAGATCTAAACAATCTTATGGTATTTGTATTTGTAAGTAAATAATACTCTTGATTTAAAATCATTAGAGTGAATTTTAAATGCCTTCAGTTTTTGTGAAAGTAATTGAATCTTAAGCAAGAACCACTTGGGAATTCTAAGCAAACAAACGCAGAAAATGTATAAAAATTAAATGACTTCATTTAAAATTGGATACTGGCTTTGAATCAAATCAGAGCTTCAAACTTATTTAACGGATTGTTTTTGATGTGATTTGCTTGATTATTTTTAAGAGCGAACAATAAATTTATAAATTAATTTTATAAATTTTGCTCTTATTTTTAAATGATTATTTATTATTGAACGATCAATTATCATTTAATGATAAAGTAAAATATAAATAAAAAATAAAATAAATACGTTTTTTGTTGTACAAATCATTATGCGTTTCTATGAGTGTATTTCGAGCTCTTCTTTCGTATTCTCTCGCGTGTATTCTCTTGCTTTCGCGCTAAATTATACATCTGCATGCCATTACACACACATAGAGAGAAGAGAAAGAGACGCTAAAAAGGAAAGGGCGGAAGAGAATCGGAAAACAGTCAAAAAAAGAAAAAACAGGGAGCTAAAATTTTGCTGGAGGCCTGTGCGTGGACAAGTGGACAAGTGGCCGAAAAGAAGGCAGCGGACCCAATGAACTTGAAAGCAATTGCAAAAAGGAATTGGAATTGGTATATCAAGGAATCGAACGCCATCAAAAGCCAATAAACGTTGCTAAATTACCGAAATTACTAAAAACCCGCATTCGAATTTCGAATCGCATCTCAAATCAATCGAAGCAAACACAAATTTTCCAAGTCTTCTCCTTCATTTTCAACAATTCTGCATCTTATTGGAAAATTGTTGTCAAACAAACGCAAAGAGAGAAAACAAAAAGAATTTCCATTAATAACAAGTCAAAACACGTGAGAAAATTAAAAAAATGTTCAACGCCGTTTTTTTCTGTGAAGAAAAAGTGAATAGAGGAATAGAAATGAATAATGAGAAATGAGAGAGGCTGCAATTGAGTTAGTGTTATTATTAGCATATCTAAAAAAAAATGCTAGCAAACGACAAACAATTTAGATTTATAAAAAAGGAGTCCAGTTAAAGGTAACAAAAAGCCTGTTAAATAAAAATTACAAATTTTTTACCAAAAAAGAAAAAAAAAAAAATGAGGGATTTTAAAATAAGCTATTTATTTGAGATACACTTTTTAAGTTTAGGAAATTTTTTAAACTTTCCTCACACTATTCTTGGTAAAGACGTAAACTGAATACTTATTTCAATTACCTATAAATACGTCTAGTATATATTTTGAAAATTTCATGACAATGCGTAGAGAAACAAGAGTGTTATAGACTACTTAATTCAAATATAACCTGTGAATATATCAAATTCTGAAAAAAAAAAAATATTTCAAGACAAATACAAATTAATAAAATTGTCAAATCATAAATTAACAGCAGGTTTTAATTTTTTTTTTTAATACCATGAAAATTGAAGTCTTTTAGAACTATTTCAAATATATAACTATCCTTAGTACCTACTGTACCCATTGAACTCATCAAGTATGAAAGCCAGAGTCACCAAATTTGTTGCGGTCTTTTAAGCAAAACAATATAAACTTAAAACTATTAAAAATTAATTGGCACAACTGAAGTGAAACATATAAAAAGTGCATAGAAACCAAGTTAATAAAGTGTCAGCCCTGAAATTCGACATGACCAACTAAAAACTGTCTAACTAACATTGCTGAAAAATTCATAAAGATAGCACGTTAAAAACCAGAGTTACTTGAGGTAATAAATGTCAGCCTACAGGCTCCGTGGCATGAGCTCGATTCAAATGTAAAGCAATTAATAAATGACAAATGCATTAACAAGCTGTGTTTTTGCCAAGAATGCCAAATATTATGTTCACAGATTTTTCACATTTTCGCCCATAAAGCTAAAAATAAATGGCAACAGAGAGAAAGAGAGACAGAGAAACAATGTGGAAAAACAAGGACAACAGAAGCTTAGAAACGACGAGGACGACGAGGACGCGACGTGGCGAATGCCTGGGAGCATAATAAAAATATGAAAATCAAGTAAAATCATTTCCATTCAAATTCAAATGGCAGCCAAGCGTTGAGTACGAGCTTGTCGCCAGCGGCATCAAATGAAAAAAAAAAGCTGAGAAAGACGAAGAAAAATATATCGAATCTGGTCGACGGGAGGATGGAAGGGGAAAACTGTAGAAAACAAAAAAAAAAAACAAGCGGAACAATGGGGTGCACTCGACAGTAATATACTCTGCACGCCAAAGATTTGATGCCCATGCAATTTTCGTACTAATCCTTAATTATTGTGGTTTCTATATACATATATGATATAAATGCATACATAAGTGCTTTTAACCCATTGCCAAGACATCATATTTTTAAAAGTTTATTAAAAGTAAAAATTATTTAAAAAACGAAAAAAATTCGTCGACAAATTTAGATTACTAACACGCAATATTTATATGGAGCAGTGAGGAAAAAATACTTTTCTGTGAAAAAATGCAGTCATATGACAGTTAAAATTACGAATTATTTGATTGAATTCGGTCATTTCATTCGCACTCATTTCGATAAGGAACTGTAATTTAAGAACTCAATCGAATTCAATTCAAAGTGTGCTTAGCACTCACTCAATTCGACATCTATCGATTTAATTCATTTGAACTCAAATTTTAAATAACAACAAGCTAAGTTCATATTTCAAAATAAGGCCAAGCTGATTAACCTGTGAATGTGCTTATTCAAATTGACACGAAGCAGAGGATCCAATTTTAGAGAGCTGTCATCAATTTAAAAATAAAAGCATTCAAGCTTCAATTTGCATCTTAAATACGATTAGATTTATTTAAAACTCTTTTTTAAAATTTATTTTAAATATTTCAGGTTGAATATAACAGCTAAATTAAATAAAACTTCGTTGCCCAATTTTGTTATTCAATTGAAGCAACTCTAGCAGCTTTCGATTGAGAGAGTTGGTATCGATAACAAAAATGAAAGTGGAATTCAGAACAGCTCGGTTTAGTCATTGATGCTCGGTTTTGTTTTTCTTGCAATATTTTATAGATGCTTATGAAAAAATTCTTTGAAAATAAACTTCAACTATTTAAAGTTAAAGTAGTAATGTTAAATGTTTCCAAAAATGTTCAACATAATTATAATTATCAGTTTAAAATTTTAGATATTTATTTTAATGCTTTAAATAGCATTTACATTTAAAACCGTTGACTCTAAAGCACACGTTTTGAAAACGACAATAATTGTCGATTTGCGGAATTCGGAACAGCAATCAACTCGTTTTCGGAATTGAGAACAGGCCTGAATGTCAGTATTTTATGCATAAGGCCCTTAGAATGGGCGTGGCAACATTTTTACGTAAACTGATATTGTCTGACATTATGAGGAGTCTTTATTCTAAATTTTGGTGGTACTTGCTCTTACCATCTCTAAAATGTGCGGTGGGCACATATGTGCTCCGAGAGCCAGCGACTGCTCCCGAATTCACATTTCGTGCCCACTGCTGGTTTAGATGCATTCTTCCGCCCTTTACATACTTTTAACAAGCTTAATATACCCGACGAGGGTATAAAACTAAGTGAAAGACGTGAAAATCTGTAAAACCTAAAAACTGAAAACTGATATTCAATTCAATCAGTTGTTGCCCCCTCGCAAGCCAACGGGCAACAATGCCCAGCTGTGAATGCTTTTGCTTAGGGGCCTCCATATGAGAATGGAAGCTGAGAGAGTTGAGAGGGCTAAAAAGTTGAGAATTGAGAAACTGTGTGGCTTGAGCGATGGAGTTTTGCGGTTGAATGGGAGGCCCGATAAAGGGGGGCGGCTTTGGCCTGAATGGATTGTCAGACTTTTTGATTTTGTGGTCGACATCTTTCTCTACTGTTGTTGTTGTTGCTCTCTCCAGAGTCTCCAAAGTTATGGAATGGGAAGAAAAGTGCTACCAGAAAAAAAAAATAAAAATTTCCCAAGTGTTGAGTACTTTGGTGCTACAGAGTCAAATCACTACCTATATGTATCCGTGTGATGGGCATTATCAACTCCCAATGCCTCCTTCTCCAAACCACAAGCACAAATAAAAAAAATACACATTTCACTTTTGGCAACTGGGGGCAACTTTACAATAAATTTCAGCAAATAAATCAAAATGTAACAGAAGCCGTGTGGAATTTTCAAGCGCCAGGTGCCGCTGCAAACCAACAAAGCGTTTCGAATCGAAGAAGCAGCTCAGTTTATTAAGCAGGGTAAATGTTAAGTAGATACCCTGTAATGGACAGACACAAGCACTTAAAATAATAACTAACAGTTTTGGATAACAACTGAAAATTTAAATGAATTATTTATTATATTTAACGAACAGGCAAGCAAAGCGAGCAGGGGGCAATGCGGTTTCTACAGTCAAGAGCCTCACACTTAAATATTATTTTAAATAGGACAAATAAAATACTATACAAAAATGTGTAGCCTTAAAATTAAGATGCTTTCTCTATTATAGACTTCTGGTTCACAATTTTTTGACGGGAGCTCTTAAAATTTCGAACTTTGTCCTAAAACTAAGACAATTTTTTTTGTTTTTCAGTATTAATATTTTTAATAATTTACCTTTTCTGTTTATTAGTAAATTGCAGTGAATGCCGACGGTAACACCTAGAAGGCTTCAATTTATACAGTATGTATAATATACATTGCATATTCACTCCTCACTTCGTTTATTCAAAAATTCGACCCCTAAGTTAGCTTCAATTGTGGAAATTGCATTTTTACGCAATCTGATCTGTTCCATATCTGTGAACTATAATTATTATAAATTTAATTTGTTTGTTAAATTTTTAGAAAAGTTAGAAAATGTTTTAAAATTATCATAAACTAAGATTTGTTGCTTTCTTTGGGAACTACTGCCAATAAAAAGTAAACAACTTTCAGTGCAATCTAATGTTGGCTCGCCTTAATTATATTCTAATTTTATCTTGGTCTAATTGGTTTATCTGTCTTGTACTCTATTCTAAAAACGAATATTGGACCTATCAATTTTTATTTTCCATTTTAGACATCTTATTGGTACTTAAAAATAATAATTTTAATTGCTTTATAATAATTTTATTTTAATTTAAATATGTCACTAAATTAATGAAATGAAAATTAGCTTTTTTATGGCTTTTTTTATTTTTCCTATTGTTCCTACCGTCAAAAACAGCTTTTTTTCAAACAAAAGTTGGCAACCCTGGATGTGATTTTGGACACCTCTGCTTAAAGAAGACTACCCTCTTGGCACCTAGTTACAGGGTATTTGCAGCAAAGAAGCTGAGACACAGTTGAAGGCGGCTGAAGGCGTAGCCAAGTAGGCGTGGCAGCCAGCCGCAAAAGTGAACCCTGACCCCGCACCAACACCGAACCACAACGCGCAAACAAAACATATAAAAAAAAATAAAAGAAAAAAAAATAAAAAAGAAAAAGTTTTTGATTTTTGTGAAAAATGTGTTTTTTTTTTGGTCGTTGTGTGAAAAATGAAAATGTGCTGAATCGCGAGGGATGATAAGGGGGGGTGGGGGGAGGGTTTAAGGTAGCCTTCAACAGTTCCACAATGAATGAGAGGCGGGCAGTCAGGATACCAACTAAATGGGCGTGGCAGACGGACTGCCTATGAAGTTTGTTGTTTGTTCGCCAGCTGCGTTTGAGGTGTAAGGAAGAAGGGGAGCAGAAAGAGAGAGAGGGAGAGAGACAGAGAGAGGTAGAGACAAAAAAAGAAGCTCACTTTTTTTTTTTTTTTTAGCTGGTCGCACTAATTGACTTTTTATGCTGTGCGTCGTCTCTGACGTTTGATAAGGACATCAGAAAGAATGGAATAGAATGAAAGAGCACAAATGAAAGAGGGAGATGGCAAGTGGTTGGCAGGAGAATGACAGCTAGTGGGAGGGGGCAGGAGATGTCCGCTGATCTCTGCTCGGACTCTTGGTGTCTAGACAAACATTCGTTTAATAAAAGCAGTTTTTTTTTTTTTTTTTTTTTGTGGCGCCTTCAACGAAATCTGAACTTGCCTCCATGTAGAAAGAAAAAAAGAGGAAGAAGAATGGCATAAGTTTTGACACCGCCAAGTCGATAATGTCATCAGCAATGTTGAGAAAATGAGATAATTTTATTTATTTATTTATTTATTTATTTATTCATTTATTTATTTATTTATTTATTTATGTAATATCATCTAAATACAATTGACAAAAATTAAATTAAAAAAAACGCAACTAAAATTAAGTAATATAAAAATTTAAAAAAAGTTTATGATATACAAATTAAGATAAAATTCTGAAAAAATTTGGTAAATATATTTAAATTCAAATTTTAGCGGAAAGAAGAAGAGTTTTTTAAAATTAAGAGTCATGCCATTGGGAATTAAAAAAAAATACAATTAATATTTTTCTTAAATTTATGTAAATGTGAAAAATACGTTAGATTTAAGCTTGCCTTGATTGTAAAACTAGATTAAGTTGCCACAAAGGTAGCAGAAAACTTGTTTAATAAAATATACAAATTTGTTTGAAAAAAATAAAGATTTAAGCTGGAAAAGAAAAAACTTAGGAAACGAAGCTCTAAAATACATTTTGAAAAAAAAAAACAAGAGGGAAAAGCTATAGTCGAGCTCCCGACTTTAGGATACCCATTACTTATTTATATAAATTTCAAATATTTTTTATTGCATGCTACTAGGCACCTAGACTGCTTGACAACTGAAAACAGCCAATACCATCTTTCTATTTGTCAACTCAACTTGAGCTTAACCATTTTTTAGTGAAAATTGCTTTGTCCCTCGCCATTTTAATCCGTCATAATTGATTGAAAGGATTTGCGATTGCATTTTCCGTCTTAATTCAGGTCGCTGCTGCTGGAAGTCAATAAATAAGAAAAAGGCACAAAAACGAAAACTAAAAGACTCTTTAAAGCTGTTTGCTAATTTGAGGTGGGAAAGTAAGTGTAATGAATTTAAGGGGACATTTTTTTTAAGTTGCGTTTTAAGAGTCTTTATGTCAGACAGAAAAATGAAAATATTCATTTTATTTATAAATTCAAAATTCCAATTTTTATTTTATTTAATTCTTCTCTTAAAGACATTTTAAAGCTGTTGAATTGAGAAAGGGAAATTGATTAATTTAATGGTTTTTTTATTTGATTTTAGTGACACGCAGCAAAATTAAAATTTAAAATTCAAATACAATTTTTATTTTATTTAATTATTGCTCTTAAATATATATTTTAAGTTTGAAAGTCCTTTAAAACTATTGTATATAGAATGAAGAAAGATATAAAATTTACCTAAGTAATATAAATAAATCGGGAGCTTGACTATAGCTCTTTCCCTTGGTTTGTAATACAAGATACAGTTGAACTTGCATAACTCGAACTTTTATAACTCGAGCTTCACTCAATAAGTGACAGTAAAATTAATAAACTCTATAAGTCGAATATCTTCATAACTCGAACATTTTGTTTGGTGGTGGTGATTAGGTGATTAGGGCAAGTTCGACTGTGCATTCAGATCTTGAGCTGGATTAAATCAATAGGAGTTTCAACAAGTTTTATGGTTTTTTTTTTTTTTTTTTTTTTTTTTGTGGTTATCGCATACAATTGGCAATGGCACAAAAAACGCGCAACGGGGAGTCGCAGCTACTTTTTTATTTTGTCGGGAACAGTGAAAAGCAGCAGGGAAAGAGGAGGAGGAAGAGGAAGCTGGATCCTTCAGGATGTCTAAACAAATGAAGTTAAATCGGCAGTCGAAAGAGTCGGTCACAGTTTCAGCTCTCTCTCTCGCTCTCTCTGTCTCTCTCTGTCTCTGTCGCTCTGCCCATTGAAATGAGTGCCGCATGTGGTGCCGCGGCATGTGGCAAGTGGCATGTGGCAAGTGGCACAAAACATATAGCCGGAGCGATATGGCCAACAGCGTGTTTTGGCCCTCACTCGCTCTCACTGTTGGCGTTGGCCTTGTGCAACAGCCTCATTATAAATGGCGGCCCGACTCGACTGTTGCACGGCAGCGACGCCAGCAGCGACGTCGACGCCAACGCTGGCTACCTGTTGGAAATGCAAACTCGACTATTTCCCTTAGACGCCATTAACGCCCACCTCCTGCCCCCACTCCCTCTCCCCATGCGGCAGCGACGTCAGCAGAATTGGCAACACGCATGCGTTGGAAGCAAGTCTACAACCAAAACTTGAACGTGTCGTTGCTTGTCCTGTCTTGTCTTGGCATGTCGTGTCGTGTCAAATCTCTACACTTTGCGAAATGCGCCATTTTTTGAATTTTAGAAAGACGTTACTAATACTTTATTCAAGGCGAATTACCAGGGACTGTAATAAATGTTTACTTTATCGGTTTTTAATTGAAAAAATCATTGACTTAAATATATATACCAAAAAAATAACTAATTATAACAATCCAAATTGAATAAATCTTAAAGGTGTATGTACATTTAAAATATTACTGTTAAATTAAAAAAAAAGAAACATTCATAATTAAATATTTCAATCGGTTTTTACCGGTTAAAGGTTACCGTTTCGGTTAGGGTTTTAATCCGTGAAAATGATTATATGGTTTATTTAAAAAGATTAAATAGATTAATCACATTCAAATAATCAAAATATATTTTTTAAGGAAAAAACTAAAAAGTAACAAAAATAATCAAAAAATAAAAAAAAATACAGTCGAACTTCCCTAACTCCAACTTTCCTAACTCGAATTTTCTCTAACTCGAACAAAATAGAGTGGCAACAGCGTTTACCGAACAAATTTCATACGATTCTGCTACCGTAACTCGAACTTCTATTAGTGGAATTTCTCCTTAACTCGAACAGAAATATTTGACGAATTTTTTGAGAAAATCCCCAATAAAGTTTGAATTTTTTTTCGTTTCTATTTTATGCTTTTGTTGCCGGCTCGTTTGATTTGTAATATTGATGTACATTAACATTTGGTTATGAAAAATGAGGTTCGTAATGTATTTCTTTGTCAGCGCATCATCACGTGTATTAAAACTTTTATCGCTTTAAGATATATTTAAACTTATTTGAAGTGACTGAAAAATATGGTATCTCATCGACAACAGTTTTCATTATATTCAAAAATGGAAAATTAATTATGATGACATCTGAACCGGGAACTTCTTCTGGATACATCAAAAGAACGACAACACCAATTTTTGGGAATATAGACTGGTCTTGAACAAACTGGAATTTTTTTTTTTGTTGAAAATAACAAGAAAAGTTTGCAGTTTGAAATGTATTTATGAATGAATGAAATCAGGGATCGTAACGATTCTAATTTTTAAAATATAAATTACTAAATAAAAGTTATTTGCTGATTTTTATCAAAAAAATTAAATGAAAACTCTTATTTTTCAATCTAAATAAAAAAAAATAAATTAATAAATAATTATTTTCAATCTTTATAATAAAACTTTAAAAATAATTTTTCTTTTAAATTTCTATACTAAAAACTGAAAAAAAAACTTGTATTTTCTAGCTAAATTAAAAATTGAAAAATAATTTTTATTTGCTATTTTTGTTATAAAAATTGAAAAAAAAAACTATAAATTTAAATTTCTATAATAAAAATTGGAAAAAGAACTTTTATTTTCAATTGCTAAATTAAAACTTGAAAATTAAATTTTTATTTGCTACTTTTATTATAAAAATTGAAAAATAACTTTAATTTTAAATTTCTATAATAAAAAACTATTACTTTTAGTTGCTAAATTAAAAATTGAAAAATAATTTTAATAACTTTTTATTTTTCATTTTTATAGTAAATATTGAAAAATAACTTTTATTCTACAATTTTTAAATAAAAAAATTTTTAAATTTAAAAATAAAAGTTTATCCAGTTTCTCATAACTCTTATCTGAGGTTCTTGAATGAAATTGTAGTTTATCTTACTAAGTTAAAAAAAAAAATTCCCCAACTCGAACTTTTTGATTGATTAATGGTGATTCGAGTTAGGGAAGTTCGACTGTAGTTGGACTCTTAAGCGTTGAGTGTGAAAGCAAGCAGGAGGCAACAGAGCAGGGAAACGGCGTTGAGAGCAGGCGCAGCATTGTCCGTGGTGTTGGAGGCGCCACCTGCATTCCCTGATCCACCTGATCCGCCCATGGACTGCAAGTGATTCAAATTGTGATTGGTGGGCAGTTGGCTGAAATAATTGGCCCAAATGCCAAAGGTGAGTAGATCATTTTTGGGCTGCGTGAGTTCCATTTGGATGCGCGTATCCTGCAGCTGCTTGGCGGCCGTGGACTCGACGAAACTGTACTGTGCCACATCCAGTGGCAGCATGACGCCATCCAAAGTGCTGGGCATGATCAGACGACGCGCAGCGGCGGGAAAAACGCCCGAAATGTGAATCCGCTCAAAGTACTGTTTATTGGCCACATCCTGACCGGCGGGAAAAATGCGACCACAGCTCAATAAATGTTCCGTGGTACAGGCAAAAATGGCACAAATTGCCTGCTCGCTGCGATCGACACGAATAAAAGTCGTTTCATTGCCCCGATAGACGCCCAGCCGATAACGATAGGCGGCATAATCGCCAGAGTTGCCAATGGGGCGACGCAACACTTGAAAATCACAACAGAACGCATTGTGACACAAACGCTGAGTGGCATTCAAAAAATCCACCTCCAACAGTTGCGTTTGAAAAATGTCCAAATTGTAATCCCGAAATGTGGCCAATGCCGTGTACCGTTTGGTGACCAATTGTGGCACGAAAATGGGCAGCACTTTTGGTGGCAGCTCGTAAGCGTTGCCAGAGTAACGACTTTTTTTGGGTACACGCGCCTTTAGGAGTTTTGTGGTGGCCTGCTCAAAAATAACAGCCTCGAGCCGTCCCTGACGACCGGCATAGATGCCCGATCCGGTCGTACGGCCAGCGGGCTTGCTGCCATCGGCGGCCAGCAAATTGACATCGTTGGCAAAGGACCAGCCCTCCTGCAGCTGCACGGCACTCAAAAATGGCAACTCCGAAAACCAATAAGTCGGATATAGAATATCGGTTACATTGCGCTCCACTAACAGTCTCATTGCCGGTTCATAGAACAACATGTCGAAGCATATAAAGTGTCCAAAGGTGACACCGAAATCCGTTTCAAAGGTTGCCATATCGGGCTGTTGGAGCACCGCATGCGATTTGTACTCACCGCGCCACAGGTGCGTCTTGCGATAACGGGACACGACTCGACCCTTTGGGTCCAGCACCACATTGGTATTGAAATACCGCACACCGTCAGCGGGACAGGGATTCCATGTCTTTGAGCCATAATCCTTGCCACACAGCTCCTTCTCGACCACATTGAGCAGCACGTAAAAGCCGCGTGCTCGCACGGCACACGATAATTCCACGAGAAACAGTTCGTAGTCTGGCTCGAAACAGGGTGTCACATTCTGTGACGGATGTGGCACAAATGTTGCCATCTCCCTGTTGTTCAACACATACTCGGGAAATACCAGTATATCCAGATCGACGGTATCATTCGACTCGATGATTCTGATAAATTCCAGCGTTGCTTGCGAAACACGCTCCGATGGAGTTCCCGTTTGAACCGTAAACTCCACGACTCCGGCATTGTAGCTCGAGTCCGTGCGCAGCGATAGCTTAAAAAAAAAAAAACAAATACAACATTGTTCATCTTATTAAATTTAAAAATACACAAATTTGTATGAAATTTAGGTGAAATTCAAGTGAAAGCGATTTCTGTGGCACCCCTGTATTTTCGTAGAATTTGAAAAACAAACTATAAATATCTAAATAACTAACTTTAAACTTAATTGAAACCAACAAAAGATTGAGAAAATATAGAGAGCATATGCTGGAAAAATAAATTAATACAAAAATTAGAAATCAAATATTAAATCTCTTAGGAGAATTTTATATATGGGTCTCTACTGTCGAATGCTACATTCGTACTCATTCCAAGTGAAATAAAACATGTGCCATGACTTTATTTTCCTTTGACAAAAGCCGAAACTTATAGCTCTTGATTAGCAATATAATTAGTTCTAAAGTTGATTTTGGGCAATTGCTCCGTATTCAACATAAGTAGTTCAAAAAAAAATAAACAAAGCATTCGCACGTGACTCAAACAGCATAAATATATCTGTGGAAATGCCCATATATAGGAAAAATTAACTAAACTTAATTTCAAATAAGTTGTGTGATAAAATCTTAGTATATTGATCTGACACCTTTTTAAAAGCATTTAACAGAATATAAAAAAAAAGTTTCAAGGATTAGTGAAAAGTGAAAGCCTTAAAAAACAGTTTTTATATAACACAACACTTTAAATTTCTGAATTTTCTAATTCCACTTTTAAAAATTCTTTGCCCTACATATTTATTTTCCAATTACTTGCTTTTTAATTTTTTTTTGTTGAAAAATTTTAATATAGATGTATGATTTTAATATTTTAAGGTATTCCAGGCAAAAAAAAAGGAAAATTCTTCGTAGCACACATTTAAATTTAACGGACAGCCATTTGAATATAATTAAGCTGTCTGGCAACGCTGCGCTTACCTGCTTGGTGCCAGCCAACAGCGTGGCCAACAAAAACAGTCGAATACCGTTGACGTTCATCTCGTGTCAATGGCCAAATTTAAACTGAAACTCCGTGCCATCTTTATCGGCCAAGAAGACTTTAATTGATGTGCGAAGATCAGTTATAAAACCAAAACTGGCGTTTATTGCAGCTAAATTGGCTGCAATATATTAGATATACATGTACATTGTGCTATCTGCCGTTTGATAAGATTAAAAGTCACTCCAAAAATTGACACTAATACCAGCTTGTAATATAAATTGATGCAATGTTTATCAACTACTTATGCCATAACAGCATCTATTGCAGCCAAACAAATTCCAGTTCTTTCCCATAAAAAAAAAACAATAAAATGAATCTCGAAAGATAAAATCGCTAAATTTAAACTTATCAGTGTACTGTTGCTACAAGTGGCAGTGTTGCCACTTTGTCCGATTTTAAGCTATCCCCCATCCTTTTTTATTTGTTCTAAGTCGCTCATGAAATCACTGCGGACGGCAGTCCGCGCTAGTGACGAAAGCAGCACGAAGGGTGCGAAGGCGACTAGCATATATACACAGGAAGAATGGAAAATTTGCTATGACTGTCCGATCAGGTCGAGTTATATACCGATCGCAAGGTATTAACTTAACTTACAAATGTGCATACTAAGACTTTTAGAAACTCACCTGGTTCGTGAGATAAACAGGTGTAAGTGGGAGGGGAAAAATTTAAATTATTGGAGCTAATGGGGCCGTTGGAGCCTTTTTGATTTTTATTTTAATTTTTTACTATTCTAATCAAAAATACGCGTCGAATGACACCTTGATCATAAAAATCCGATCACTGGTTCAGAAGATAATTAATTTTGAAATTTTTGGTGCACCTTTCAAAACGAGATGAAAAGTCAGTCTGTTTGTTTGTTTGTTTGTTTGTTTGTCTGTTTGTCTGTTTGTCTGTTTGTCTGTTTGTTTGGATCAAATCGTAAATTTAGCTTAAAAGTTTGAATGAGGACTTGTTCCCGATCAAAAATCTAGAAACGTTTGTTCTACCACTTTTTCGAAAAAAAGCTAGTTTAGCGGGAAATCGCTAAAAACCGTTAAAATTAAAACCCCTATAGCATCCAAACGATATGAGCTACAGACGTGATCTATGTATCGTTGGAAAGGTGTTTTGAAGGGCTTTTAGGCAAACCTTCAAACTTTTTTTCTAAAGTGCATAGGTAAAAATCAACAGGTGAAATAAGATATTTTGTCCCAGATTTTGGCGGTTTTTGAGAAAACGCTGCCTACGATTTTTTTTAATTTGCAATATGTTTGAGCTTGTAAAATTTCGCGTTTTTTGATATATCATTCATAAATTTATGTTGATTGGTTTGGAAGATATAACCTATTAACTGAATATATACGTTTTACTTTGAATTGAAATAGGACAGCAGCAGCAATTACATTTGACTAACAGTCCAGTAACAATGAAATCTATAATTAGACAGTCGTTCTTAATGATCGCCAGTGGCGCAAAGTGTAGAGCGTCCGATTTTTTCATGAATTCTCAGCTCGGGTTTCGGGTTCAAATCCTGGCACGGACCAAACTTTTTTTTTTTTTTATGTTTAAATGCAATTAATTTGAAACGTTTGTTCTACGACTTTTTCGAAAAAAAGCTAGTTTAGCGGGAAATCGCTAAAAACCGTTAAAATTAAAACCCCTATAGCATCCAAACGATATGAGCTACAGACGTGATCTATGTATCGTTGGAAAAGTATTTTGAAGGGCTTTTAGGCAAACCTTCAAACTTTGTTCTAAAGTGCATAGGTAAAAAGCAACAGGGGAAATAAGATATTTTGTCCCAGATTTTGGCGGTTTTTGAGAAAACGACGCTAACAATTTTTTTAGCTTTCAATATGTTGTAGTGTGTAAAATTTCCCGTTTTTTGATATATGACACAAAATTTTACCGATAAGTTTGGAAGATATTACATATTAACTGAATATACTTTTTACCTTTACACTACTGCATGTACATATGCAGTATGTTAATGTACATGTAAATCGCCAAAAGCCACAGCATCCAAACAATAGAAGCTACAGATGTGATCTATATATCGTTGGAAATGTATTTTGAAGGGCTTTAAGCCTAGCTGTAAACTTTTTTGCATAAAACACAGGTAAAAAGCTTCAGGTGAAATAAGGTTTTTTTTCCCCACATTTCGGCGATTTAAGAAAAATCTACGTTTCAAATAACGTTTCCTAACTCGAACATCTCTAACTCGAATTTCTCTGTAACTCGAATTAAATGAGTGGCAGTAAAATTAATAATCTTAGGAATAAGAACTCTATAACTCGAATATTTCCCTAACTCGAACCTTTTCTTTGGATAATGGTGATTCGAGTTAGGGAAGTTCGACTGTATGTTATTTGTTGTAGCAATTCAATTTCGCGTTTTTGACTATAACACATAGCCGTCAAATTTCGTTTGGGCAAGATATTACCTGTTAACTGAATATACCTTTTACCTTTACACTTCTGCATGTACATATGCAGTAGCATGCATACAGCGGCAGCAAAGTGTCATAGCAGCCAGAGTTTGAGAGTGCTACTAGCTTTTGCGCTTGGCATGTGTGTTTTAAGGGAACCAGTGTTGGCAGACTGTTTGTTTTAGCTTGTACAAAGAATAAACAAAGTTGATAGAATGAAATTTCAAAATTTCTGATATCTTATTCAAAAATTTCTGATATCTTTTAAAAAAAACCTCTTTACGAGGTAAAAGTCTAGTGACGAAAACAGTTATATGCCCCAAAATTTCTGATATCCAATTTTGTGACGAATAATATTAAGTTTGACATAAAAATTATTTTAAAAAAAATTTTTGCATTCGGCACTGCGCAAAACATTGAGTTTTATTTGGTATGAAGAATTGAGACATTTTGGCGCAATGTGCCGAGTGCCAAAATTTTTTTTAAAATAATTTTTATGTCAAACTTAATATTATTCGTCACAAAATTGGATATCAGAAATTTTGGGGCATATAACTGTTTTCGTCACTAGACTTTTACCTCGTAAAGAGGTTTTTTTTAAAAGATATATTAAATACAGCTATGTGTGATATAATATATTTATTTTCGGATCGCCAAATAACTTTGAATTCTGATATTATATTATAAATATTATTATATGTACATTGTCTGTCCAGACTTTTTGTCCTTTTAAAAAAAAAACTGTCCATTTTCTGTCTTTTTTTTTTATTTAACCGGCCTTTTGTTGTATTGAAGCGTGGGCAGCACTGACAGGTGGCAACGCTAGCAACGCAAAATGCGCTTATGGTATCATTAATGCGCACAATTCGATAATGCGACAAATCGATTTGGCGCGCAATTTAAATTAAAATTTTTTAAAATTGTTGAATTATTAAGTTATTTCTAATGAACTAAATTTTTAATGAATTTGACATTTCATTTAATTAAAATTAAAAATTAATCTTTTTTTTTAAATAAAAATATTTGGAAAATTTACAAAAATGGAAGAAAAAAAATGTAGAAAGATGTGGAAAATTGTTTTTCCCATAGTTTTCCCGATATACGATAGTTCTATAGTTGATAAAACTATCGTATATCGGTAAAACTATTTTCGGAAACTATTTTTCCAAAAAAAATAATTATTAACTTTAAAATAATGTTTTCCATTAATTAGTTAATGGTAATTGAAAAATTTAATTGGCATTCAAAATTTAAAGTAATTGAAATTTTTCACTAGCACTACTTTTTTCAATGTCAGCCAAAAAAAAATGTATTCCACTACTTTCTTATTGCTAATTAAATAATGAAAATGCTTATAGGCACGACTCTGTTATCGACCCTTTACTGAAGCATACGAAAATTATCGATGACTCTTTTTGTGTGAACCAAGGCTGCCACATGTTTCGAACTTGTTCTAAACGATGTGGTACAACAACTGCAAATTACCAGCAGCTGATCGGCAGCCAAACAACAATAGCAAACAGAATAGCGCGGCAGCAGCAATAACATCGTAGTTACTTAGCGCTGCTAATAATAATACAACAACAATAAAAATATAATAAGTTATTGCATACATGCGAAAGCAGTAACTACGATAACAACAAAAAACGGCTGTGACTTTTGTTTTAAAGCTGCCAAAGGTGTGCGAAAATTGAAGGTCAATTCACTTAAATGCTGTAACTCTGTGCGGCAGGAGCGACAGAGAAAGGGAGACGAAATTAAAGCTAAAGCAACAACAACAATTATAAAAAAAATACTCGGCAGGTTTGCGTTTGTCTTTGTGTGTGTGTGTGTGTGTGTGTGTGTGTTTGACTTTTCATGCTATTACTTGATAATTTATTCTATATTAAATACGAAACACATCGTGACACAACAGATTTAATCAAAAAATTACGTATTTCAACACAAATAAAATAATATAGTGAGTTTATCACACACGCACACACAGACACTTGTTAGCTATGTGTGTGTGTGCGAGTCGCGTTCTCACACACGCCAGTGTTGCCAGGTGGTGACCGCCCGCATAAGCTAGATTTTGATTAAAAATAAGCTAAAAGTAAAAAAATGTTATATATGTACAAATGCAAGAAAACATGCTTAATCATTAGGTTTTTAACCCATTAAAGACTGCCTGTAGATCGGCTGGTACGATTTTGGCGAAATTTTGAAATGTGTGCCTAGAAGACCATAGAAGTTGACAGATAAAAAAAAAAGATTTGTATCTTCAAATTTTTGTTTTTCTGATTTCCATAAATTTTTCAGCTTTTTTCCTGTAAAAAAAAACTACAGGAACCAAGGATAACTCAATTTTTATACTTATATTTTTGTTATTTCTCTTTACTATGAAATAAATTTTGCCTCGATATCTCTCACATGCCCCATGCTAGAATTTTTAAAGTGTCATCACTTTTTTGGGTATTTAAGTCTAACTAAATTAGTCAACAAATTATCCATTTCATTATTTTCTACTTCACTTATCTATCGTTTTTCTAAGACCCCGTACTTAAAAAAAATTACAGGAGTCTATTAACCTTATCACAAAAAAATGTGCGTAACAGGAAGAAGGAGGCGTGGCAGACCCCATAAAATATATAACAGCATCAACAACCGAGTCGATATAGCCATGTCCGTCTGTAAGAGCGCCTAGATCTTAGAAAATAGCTAGAGACTCCAAACTTGGTATATAGGTTCATCTGTATTGCAAGCAGATCGAGTTAGTTTTAGATTTTGGATCGGACCACTATATGATATAGCTGCCATAGGAATGATAAGTCGAAAATCAAGTCTTAGTATAAAAAACTTTTTTGTTGTTTGAGATATCTGAACCAAACTAACAAAATGTGCATATGGGATGGTCTTATGTATCCTGACCAAACTTGGTTTAAATCGGATTACTATATCAAATGGCTGCAATAGGAACGATCAGTCGAACTTGATGTTCTTAGATTAAAATACTTATTTGAACCAATAGCGATTTATATAATTTTATTTTAGGCAGTGTTTGCTTTTCCATAGTAAGTACGGGGTCTCCGACAACCGAGTATGCTAGACTGTAGCACCGTCCACTAGTTTATGATAACAACTAACACTAACATCTGTGAAATTAAAAAAAAATTATTTATAAAGAAATA
Organism: Drosophila quinaria; assembly: GCA_035047525.1. Taxonomy (NCBI): domain Eukaryota; kingdom Metazoa; phylum Arthropoda; class Insecta; order Diptera; family Drosophilidae; genus Drosophila; species Drosophila quinaria. Next base: position 35,866,300 of record JAWNPO010000455.1, read on the forward strand.
ATGATTTTAAAAAACATGCCTTATGTTTTGTGCATTTTCAAATATGCTAGATCTAGCCTGAAATAAGCTAATCTGACAACACTGACACACACACATACACCGACTTACGCACGTATTGTTGTAATCAGCGAGACTTGCGTTTGTCCGATAAGACTCGTCCAATCAGATTCTGTAATTGTTCCAACTAATGTGTGTCGTCTCTTTCTAGCTGCAAAGATGGCTTTAAATATGAAGGCTCTGCTGGCCATGATCGGCGTCTTTCTGGGCTGCTGCAGCAATGTCGTCTTCCTGGAGCTCATCATTCAAATAGATCCCGGGGCGGGAAATCTGATAACCTTCCTGCAGTTCCTGTTTATTGCGCTGGAGGGTCTGATCTTCACGTCCAAGTTCTTTACGGTCAAGCCGAAGATTGCCATGCGGGACTACGTGATGCTCGTGGTGCTCTTCTTTGGCGCCAACGTGTGCAACAACTACGCCTTCAACTTTAACATCGCGATGCCGCTGCACATGATCTTTCGCAGTGGCTCCCTGATGGCCAACATGATCATGGGCATTATTCTGCTCAAGAAGCGCTACAATCTGAGGCAGTACAGCAGCGTGGCCATGATCACGGCTGGCATTATCCTCTGCACACTCGTCTCCAGTGGCAATGTCAAGGATAACACACATCATTCGCTGAAAGTGGATACCTCGTACTCGGATTTCTTCTGGTGGAGCGTGGGCATTGCTTTGTTGACCATTGCTCTGCTGGTTACCGCCTACATGGGCATCTACCAGGAGGTGATCTACAAGCGACACGGCAAGCATCCCAATGAGGCGCTCTTCTACACACACATGTTGCCCCTGCCTGGATTTTTAGTCATGGCTGGAAACATTGCCCAGCATTGGAGCATTGCCGTCAACTCGGAGGTGGTCTCTGTGCCCGTGCCCGGCTTCAGCTGGAGCGTCTCCTTTCCGCTGATACTCTTCTATCTGCTGTGCAATGTGATTACTCAATATGTGTGCATCAGTTCCGTCTATGTGCTGACCACGGAATGTGCCTCCCTCACCGTCACCTTGGTCGTCACTCTGCGCAAGTTCGTCTCGCTGCTCTTCTCCATCATCTACTTCTCGAATCCGTTCACATTGAGTCACTGGCTGGGCACCGTCCTCGTCTTCTTTGGCACCATACTCTTTGCCAATGTGATCAACCAGGTGAAGGACGCATATCAGGCGCGTGCTCAACGGCAGAAGACGAAGCTCAAGACTGGCTAAAGCGTCCAACCGAGGCTACATATTCTCCCAGAGGCTAACGGAGGCCAATTCATGTTTTGCCATTTGCTGTGTCTTCTTTTACTTCTTTTCCTTGCCCCCAATTTTATTGTATATTTTTGTAAATATGTTTAAGTTAGGCCCACTTCTGTTTATATGTACAACACAGCCTGAGTCTTGACACTCTTCCCCTTTTCACTGATTCTGTATTCCGTATTCCCATCCTTCAGTTTTCACACCCTGTACCTTAAAATGTGACGCTTTGCTTCCTTTTTTTTACCCTTTTTATACTAAAATACGAGTATTTTTAGCAAATATTTTCTAAAAAAAATAAATCACTGACAAAGCTAATAATTCTCTTGTTTCTTTCTTTCGCTTTAACATCCACTAAGATTTTTAAAAACTCTATTACAACTTTAAGAAATTCATGATTTTTAAGTTATGAAATAGTTGTGTGAAAATGTTTTTAAATTTAAATTTGTTAATAATCAATGTAATCCAAATATTCTCATTCCCTCGCTTTTTCACAATCTATATTACTCTTTCTATTTCCATCATTCCCTCTCGCTTTAACAATTATTTACCTATCACTCTTCACAATCATTCGTTCTCTCTTTAAATATTTTTCATCTTTCTCTTTTTCCTCTTTCTTTTTCTACCTCTTAAACTAACTTTCATTCCATCTCCCCCTGTGTTCTTTACTTTCTCTTTTATTCTTACTTCATACCTCTGTCTTTCTTTTTTCTTTACCTCCCAGCACATTCCCACTTTCAAAAACGCCTAAAAAGTTTCCAACTCCATCATGCTGTCTCTTTCTAACTGATGTCTCGCTATTCTATTGTCTTTTCTCGAGCAGCTGTTGAAACACAAATAATTAAAAACTAAAACTAAAACCAACAAGTGAGCGTAATTTAGTCACATGCTCAACTAGCTTGTACCCTTTAATAACTTTTAAAGCAATATAAATAAGAAATAAATTAGAAATTTTTTAATATTAGCTAAAAAATAATAAACTGAAATAAACGCTTGACAAATCTGAAAAGAAAAATTTGCTACAAATTGTTTAATTTTAAAACATTTATATATATATCAGTTAAATGTGCAAGCAATCTTGTTAGTTATTTATACCCATCTTAATGCTGTACAGGGTATCATGCAAACGTCATACGATTTTTCCAAATAATTTTTTTGGAATTGACACATGTCGCTGTTTACTTAGCACAGTTTTTTGAACCTCAAAACATTCTTCCTATTTTTTCTATATTTTTGGAATTTTAGTTGATCTCGAGCTTTACAGATGCTAAATTATCTGAATATATATTCAAAGTTGCGCTTCTAAAAATATACTCGTAACCTAATAAAATTACAAAATATTTAATTAGATAAAAAACATTATTTTTGTGACATTTAAAAAAAATTTAATTTTGTCAGAGGAAATGTGAGAAAAATTTATTATATTATTATAAAAAATTGGAAATTAAAAAATATATTCGAAGAACATATAATTCGTTTAAGGAAAATTGCAGGGACCGAAACTGTTAAAAGGAATATAAATAAAAATTACTTTTAATAATTACTTAAAGACTTTTACTTTATAACTCATACCTAATAATTATTTTTGATTGAAAAATTTGAAAACTACAAATAATTATTAAATTTGTCTAAGTAGAAAAATGAATTTTTTTAAAGCGAGTTTATTTATTATTTAATTTCAAAACCCGTATTTACTGCACTGCGTCTTCGTTTATTTTATTTTTTAATCGAAAAAAAAGTAATGATTTTTATTCAAAAATGTTTTAAATAACTCTTATAAAAAACTGAAAAAATAAAAATCAGTATTAAATATTATTAAAAATTTATTTAATAAAAAATCTAATTCAATTATAATTTTTCATGGATACAATTAAAATCAATTTTAATAATTATTTGTAATTTTTATTTCTTAAGTCTCAAATATAGGTGTATATGTTTGTAATTTTTTTAGTTCAAATTTTGATCAATACTTGAAATAGTTATTTTTAGTCTCTGAATAATTAATTAAATAATTAAAATGCATTGTGTTTAAAAATGTTTACAGGATATCTAACAGTCGCGTTCTTACCTGTGCCCAAAACAAACGAATTTCCTGCTTCAATTTCCGACCTTTGATAACCTTATCACAAATTGCAATTAGGCCACAAAACTTCGAAACTCAATTTCTATTGACATTACGAATTGCACCCAAAGATAAAAAACTTTCTTTAATTTCTTGTCTCTGTTTCTTGCCATTAAAAAATGTTGTGTTAGAAGACTTTTTACAGGGTATTATCATGTTGTCTTAATATACATTTTGGATATTACAAAACAAAAATAAAATCAATAAATGTTGGAATTAAATACATAACATAAAATGCGTAACAATTAAACTTTTACAAAAAAATCTTGAATCGAAGATAAATTTTTCTATTTAAGGTAATTTCTTTTTTAAAATTTCTGGAGCTTACGTTATAAAATTCATTGTCTGAAATAATATTTCTAAATAATAATAGTTTTTAAAAATTGAATTTCAAAAAAATATTTTTTTTTTTGTCAATTAAAACAATTTTGGGAGAAAACAGAAATTTTTAAGTGAGAGGTTTAAAAAGCCCCAATTTTTTTTCTCTAATTTCTAGAATATTTGGCACTTAATTGTTAATTATTTAATAACTTTTCAACTTAGCTAAGAGTTACACTTGAAAATAAAGTCAAACAATAGACTAGACACGTCTTTAAGAAGTAGTATCTCTTTCTTTCCACAGCTGTTTCAACAACCTGCCCAAGTTCCCTATCTATCAACGAATTCTTTCCTTCTCTTCCCCACAATTGTTGGGCCTGATCGTCACTTGTGTTTCACTCTCATTTCAACGAGGATCGTCGCTAGTTGAACATCGTCTTACACTTGTCAAGTAAATAACTAAATTACCAACCAAATGTTGTTTAAAAAATAAAATGTTTACTTATTTACTTAAAAAAAAAAACAATGTGGACTTTTAAATTTGGTGATCTTCAAAGTGTTTTCTGAAACAATTTTTTCATTTTTTTTTTTGTGAATACTTTGAGTTTTTGAACGGATTAGTAAAATAATTAAATCCAGTTAAGTTTTAGTGGGATTTCTTTAAAAATGCATTATCTAAAAAAACTTTTCTATACTAGAATTGAATATTCTGAGTTTTTATTACACACTTTTGTGACTTTTCTATAGAAAATATTTGCTTAAGTAAATTTTTTCTATTCAAAATACTACACAGTTTTAGATATTTTCAGTTTTCAGGGGTTATATGAACCTGAGATCAAAAAAGCCCTTTCGAAGGTACCACCTGCTTATTTCAACCCAATATTGAGACTTTTTTATCATAATGATATCTTAAAATAGTGTTTTTTTTTCTATTATAGTTACTAAATTAATCCCTTATAGGCTTCTCGATCAAAGCATCCTTTCAGGTTTACTTAACAATAAAAAATTCCGCTGTTAGTTTACCCATAAATATACTTATATTATTTAAAGACTTTTCCACATTAATAAAAAAAAAAAACCAAGATCCGAGTGGTATCTTCAGCTGGTACGTGACCCGATAAATAAGCCCAACTTGTAGACGTACGCGTTTTCTTTCAAACATTTCAAGATTGTTTGTCAGAAAAATTCACACGTTGCGCTAAACTCCAAACTGAGATGGATTTAAAGACCGTCATTCTGTGGTACTACCACGTAGTGTAAAGACGTTCGGCCAAACCTACAAGTGCAGCAAACAAAGATTCCGAATTATGTAATGAGTTTAAGGAGAATTAAGTCAATATCTCCAATATTTTAGCAAAATAGAGGAAATTTTTAGGTTATGTGCGTGTGTTTTAGTTTAAAAAACTTCAGTTTTGAGATATAATTGATATAAAGTGCGAAATATACACATGTAATCTATACAAATCTATATACTGTTCTTATGCAAACTGTTTTTTCTAGTATATATTCAAAATATGTACAATTTTGAGGTTATGTGCCTTTGTTATACTCTCGGTTTTGAGGTTATGTTAAGGAAATGTGGAAAGTATTGAAAAATTTACTATTTCAATGCAAATAATGTCTATAAAAATGTAAAAATCGCTGTTATTTAACTTGTTTGTGAAATATAAATTTATACACCATTACAATTTGAGTTAACGTGAGTTCTTTTTAATTTCTTTTAACTTTGAAATGAAATGGAAATATTTATTAAATTTTTATTTACCAGTTTCTCCAATGTATACTCAAATTCTATAAAATTTTTGAGGTTAGGTGCGGCCATTTTATAATTATGTCGAGTCAAAGCATTTTTTTCAAGAAATTTGAATTCATTTGTTAGTAAACAATGGGGTGGAGTTTTACAGTTTGTCATATCTCTTAAATAGTAAACACATAACTCACGGCATTGTCGTTGAGGCAATTAATTTAATAAGTTGTTCTGCAAGGTTCTTTAATCTTTAGAAGACCCTCAAAATAGATACATGTAGTTGATGTTTCGGCTGCTCTAATCATATCACATATCATTATCAGTCGTAAAACACAATTATAATAAGTTCCATACATACCCTGTACTGCAATCAGAAAGCGGGTATTATAAAATTATAGTACTGATAGCGATAGCTATTTTGGTCATTTTAAAAATTCTACATTGATTATAGTTTTCTGTTTACGTTGAACATTTTGTGCTTTAAGTTGATTTTAATTTATTTTGTTTGATTTCTCAAAATTTCAGCTGATTAACTGGAGAAGTACACAAGTTACAGGGTAGTCTTTTAGTGGAGCATACCTTCCTTTTTTTTTTAAATTTTGTTCTGCGGTTCTTCTTTCATATTTCGAGAATCTTCAGTTAGTATTAAATCATCTCTTCGAATTAAAGGTAACTTCGAAAAATTAAACATTTTTAACAAGAAAAAATATTAATAAACTTTAAAAAAATTAAATTAATTGTTTAAGTTAAGAAAATATTAATAAACTTTTAAAAAATTAAATTAATTGTTTTGAGTTAATTTCTAAAATTTCCAAAAATTGTGATATGAAAAGATAGTAAATTAATTATATAGTTGCCATGTTTCATGTTGAGCACGAAGTTATCTAAAAAGAAGCTATGATAGCGTTAGGAATTGAAGAACTACACAGTAAAAAAAAAGCCAAACTAAAATTAAATTCGAATGAACTCGAATTAGGTATTTTCTATATTTCAAATGTATGAAGCTCTTTGTCTTGTCTGAGAATCAACGTGTAGGACAAACGGTTAAAGGTAGAAAGGTGAAATTTTCTTACATTAAACATCTGTTGTTGTATGAGATATTAAAAAAAAAAAAAAAAACACAGATTAAATCTTCTTGCTAAATTTAGACTATTTCGCCAAATATAGATTTTTTCCGCCAAATTTAGCTTTAACTCGCCAAATCTGACTAATTTTAGGTTTGAAAATTCAAAAATTACTTTAGTATTTAATAATTAAAAATTTAAGAATAATTTTGACTTTAAATTTTTATAATAAAAATTAAAAAATAAAATAAATTTTAAATAAAAATTTGAAATAAAAGTTTTTTGAGTTTCTCATAACTCTTATATGTCCCTGGTATTTATGCTTAAATTAAGATGGAAAAACTTGACTTAAGTAATTTAAATTTTAGTGAGAAATCAAGTTCGAAATGTGAATAAATACTTGATGTTGTCACTTATTTTCTGATGTATTGATTTCTTCTTTGGTGCAGGCACAAAAAACGCAGCTGAGACTCCAACATGGCATTCAATTTGAAGGCATTTCTGGCCATGATCTGCGTCTTTCTGGGCTGCTGCAGCAATGTCGTCTTCCTGGAGCTGATCGTTAAGATCGATCCCGGGGCGGGAAATCTGATAACCTTCCTGCAGTTCCTGTTTATTGCGCTGGAGGGTCTGATCTTCACGTCCAAGTTCTTTACGGTCAAGCCGAAGATTGCCATGCGGGACTACGTGATGCTCGTGGTGCTCTTCTTTGGCGCCAACGTGTGCAACAACTACGCCTTCAACTTTAACATCGCGATGCCGCTGCACATGATCTTTCGCAGTGGCTCCCTGATGGCCAACATGATCATGGGCATTATTCTGCTTAAGAAGCGCTACAATCTGAGGCAGTACAGCAGCGTGGCCATGATCACGGCTGGCATTATCCTGTGCACCTTGATGTCCAGTGGCGATGTCAAGGATAACACACATCACTCCTTAAAAGTGGCCACCTCCTTTTCGGATTTCTTCTGGTGGTGCGTGGGCATCGCTTTGCTGGCGATTGCTCTGCTGGTTACCGCCTACATGGGCATTGCCCAGGAGGTGATCTTCAAGCGGCACGGCAAGCATCCCAACGAGGCGCTCTTCTACACACACATGTTGCCCCTGCCGGGATTCCTGGTGATGGCTGGAAACATTGCCCAGCATTGGAGCATTGCAGTCAACTCAGAGAGTTATTCTGTGCCCGTGCCGGGACTGAACTTCTCCGTCTCCTTTCCGCTGATACTCTTCTATCTGCTGTGCAATGTGATTACTCAATATGTGTGCATCAGTTCCGTCTATGTGCTGACCACGGAATGTGCCTCCCTCACCGTCACCTTGGTCGTTACTCTGCGCAAGTTCGTCTCGCTGCTCTTCTCCATCATCTACTTCTCGAATCCGTTCACATTGAGTCACTGGCTGGGCACCGTCCTCGTCTTCTTTGGCACCATACTCTTTGCGGATGTGCTGAATCAACTGTGGGATGTCTACCGGATACGCTGCCAAAAACGCTTCGATACGTCGCCAACAGTCGCTGAATACAGTCGCTTATAGTTCTACAATTTAGTCTCTACATATACATATATACAACTCTAGAATCAGGAAATTAAAGCTTAAGACAATTTTCAAATGGAACTTGTTGTGTATTTTGTATTTAGGTTATGTATATAATATTTATATGAGTTAATACTTATGAAAATCGGAAAGAATCATGGTTGTTATGAGTTCTACTTACACAATTAATTGTAGAACTCGAAATGCATTTTTGATGGGCCAAAAAAATTAAACAAAAATTAAGTAAATAGGAGGAATATTTATAATATTAATAATATTATATAAAAATACGCGATTCGTATGTGGACAGTAGCCGGCAACTGGAAGTGTGGAGGGGGGCTGGAAAAAGGCGCAACCGGTTGCCGGAATTATCAGCAATTATATCAAAATGTATCTTCAGCGGCAAATGTATCTCTATCTCATTGCTCGTCCTTGTCCTTGGCGCCGTGCTTGAGAATGCGCGTAAATTCCAGATAGTCAAATAGACCATTCTTAATGGGCGCCTCACGGTACATTTCATCCACCTGAAAAAAACAACAACGATTCAATCAATCAATCAGTCAATCAAAGTTATAATTTTAGCTGTTGCTTCACAAGAATTTCAAATAAATTGAAAAGCAATACAAAAACCAAGAATAAAAATATTAACCAAACAATTTCAAGAAACCCAAATAAAGATGGACAAAAAGTATATTATAAATTAGTAAATTAAACTAAATCAATTTAAGTAATAAATACAGAGATAATAAAAAAAAAACCTTTGATAATTACAGAAATTTAAAAAAAAAACTTTCATATAACTTAAAGCAGTTTTGAATGATATTCAATCGTCTAACTTTTCATTATAATCTTATTGAATTCCACGATTCACGATTCCAATTTTAAATTTCTTATTTTGGGTTTCTAATTTTTGTCTTTCCCTTTTTTTTTTCCTTATTTTGCATTCGTACCTGTTACTTCTTTTTCATATTTTTGTCATCCCATTTTTATCCTACTTACATTATTCTTAACTATTATTTCTTTTTCTAATTTTTGTCTACTTATGTTTTTGATTTAATTAAAATTTCCCAATTTGTACTTTGTTAATTTCCATATTGTTTTCTTTGTAATTTTTCCCCAACTTTTGCCTACCCTATTTATAATTCCTTTTATTGTATTTCTAATTATTGTCCTCCAATTTGTTTTCCTTATTTAAATTTAATTTACACACTATTCCCTATCTAGGAATTCTACTTGGTATATCGAAATTACATGCTTGGTTAATAGTTTACTTTTCCCAATATTTTGTTTCACATTTTTTTAAAATGTTTTTAACAATTTGTGGAAATTCGTGTGGAGAGAATCTTACATCTTCATCTGTGAATCGATCTCCCATGGTGGTGAGCAGCTCCCGGAGTCTATCCTCGGGCAAGACGCCCATGTTCTCCTCATCAAAGCAGCCAAAGGCGTTCTTGATGACATCCTCGGGATCGGTGCCCTGCAGACGCTCGCCGAACAGAGTTAGGAACATGGTGAAATTAATTGGTCCGGGCGCCTCATTCATCATGCCATCCAAGTAATCATCGGTGGGATTTTTGCCCAACGATGCGAGCATGTCGTGCAAATCCTCCTTCTCAACGAAACCATCGCGATTCTGGTCGATCATGTTGAAGGCCTCCTTGAATTCCGCAATCTGCGCCTGATCGAACATGGCGAACACATTGGAGGTGGCGCGTTGGGCGCGTTTCTTGGTCGTCGCACGACGTCCGGCGGTTTTGCGTGAAGACATCTTTAAATTGATTTATGTGTGTGATTGATTGGTGATGTTAATCGTGTGTCGATTGCTTCTCTCTCTGTGCAAAAAAAAAAGATACTTTATTATTTTTTGAATCATTTTTGGAGCATAAGATACTTTTTTGTTTGTTAATTTCTTTTTACATTTTTGAGTTTAAAATTTAAATTTTTATCTTATTTATATTAAGTTGCCTACGATACTTTCTTGATTGTCAATTTCATTTTTAGCCTCTTGATTACAATTTAAATTTTTATCTTATTCATATTAAGCTGCTTAATTTGATTTGAATTTTGAATATACTTTTACTTTTTTATTTGCATTTTTTAAGATACTTTTTTTTAGCTACTTTTTTTGATTTTGTATTTCGTTTTTGACCTTTTCAGTTAAAAATTCAATTTTATATAATATTCATTTTAAGTTGCCTAATTTCATTTTAATTTTTTAAGATACTCTTGGTCAACTGTTCTTAAGCAACATTTTAAAATACTTGTAAATTTATAAAAATACAACTAAGAAAATCAAGAAAATTCCAACAAACAAAAGGAAAGAAAAGCTAAAATAACAATTTACAAAAAAAAAAAAACACCAATCTGCGAGCAATAAATTAAAAAAGACGCCGTCATCGCGAGCTTATTAAATTGATATCTAGTTCATACTAATTTAATATCATATTCGGTTGCTTATTATTTTATTTTTTAATTTTTTAAATTACTTTTGGTCAACTGATCGTAGATGACATTAAAAAAATAATATAAATAAATTAGTTGCAAGCAAAATACCCTGAAGTACGGCTAACTAGCGAAAATTTAGGGAATATCCTAAGGATTTGGTGATGGCAACTAGGAATGTGTTTTGTGCATTAACCTTAGCTAACGATTTATCTAGCTCCAGGTGGGGAGCTGCCACTTACGACGAGGTTGAGGTAGATAAGTATATTCGACTTATAGAGTTATTTTTCTTAAGTTTATTAATTTTTTTGCCACTCATTCAGCTCGAGTTATCGAGATAATTTATTTTTTATATTATTTTGTTGGATTACTTGAAGCTAACGACTTGGCTAACTACTAGTGATGCATCACGGGAAGATGCCTCAACACCAACCATACTGCAGGGCACGAAGCAATAACAGAAGGAGATCTCGTCGGCAAAAAGCTCTCCCTTGACTATCTGACAATCAATGCGAGGGAAAGGGATAGAGAGCACCGAATTGCACCGCACTGAAGCATCAAGGGAGAAAAACCGAACGATTTGACAGCCGACGAGATCTCCTTCTGTTATTGCTTCGTGCTGCAGGGTATACGAGTTAACCTCCCTGCCGCCCCCTCTCCCACCCTATCTGTTTCTCTACCAGTGTGTGTGTGTGTGTGTGTGTGTGTGTGCATGCCTATATATAGACATAGAGCATTGCTGCAGCGGCACAAGTTCAACCCAAAGCTTCATAAACTGTGTCAACATAAAACACACACACATGCATAACAAGATCGAACCAAATGAAACATGTGTGTGAGTCACGCAAAAATGACAACGTCAACGTATGACTCCACATATATGTATCTGTGTGTGTGTGTTGAGTGTCTCCAAAATTTACAACACATTAAAAATGAGACACACACACACACATATGCAGCAAAGCTTAATTGAAAGCCCATAAAAGGAATGAAAACAGCAGTTAAAGCTTGACTTCTGTGTGTGCGTGTGTGTTTGTGTGCTAAGACAGCTGCAGGCCATCTTTTCCATATAACCACAACCGCGCCCCATTTCTTAGCCCCAAAATGCGCTGCTATCACGAATTCCGCATAAAGCACAAATAACTAACAAACTGTTGTTTTTTCTTTTAGGGCTGCGACGCTGACTCATACACATACACTTGCAAATACTCACACACACAAGAGAGAGAGTGCGATTTGCCGATCGCATTAAATTGATAATCTATCCTTTGTCTGCTTACCTTTTTTATTTTTCTTGTAATTTATAATGATTAACTTATACTTACAGCAGCCGAAGCGAACGTTTCGTTTTTAATACTTTTATTGAACTGTTGCTGCCGCAGGAATTCTTGTTTTTTTTTGTTGTGTTGTTCGTTGTTTGCACACAGATGACAAATGCTCCGTATATCGATATGGGCGATAACTTATATATCATACATGCGATGAATTCAAGTATCGCTTGCAAGCGCGCAGCAACTCTATGCAATCGATAGCATCTGTAATGTTAATTTATTTAAAATTAAAAACAAAGAATTATGCATAGCAGTGCTAAATTTGCTCAAATTTAAAAATAATAAAATGCTTACTTTTTAAGCAATTGACCGCTGTGTTTACAGCATAATTTATTTATTTCTATTACCAGACCCATTGGCGCCAAACTATCGCCGGTCTTCAAAATGTTCTTATCGATATATTTTATTTTTTCAGGCAAAACATAATCAAAATTTGGTATGCGTATAAGAAAACGACTTAAATAATTGTAAAATAAATAGCTATATATGATATCATTGGCTTTGGCATGATATATTAAATATTTTTCACATATGCATTGCTGCCAACTTATTGAGACACTTTTCGATGTGCTGCCAAACTTAACCAAATATGAATTAACAGCAATGGTGCCAGATTCGCTTTTTTCCCGTCAAATCTGAGTTTTTTCAATGGCCATATAATAGAAAAATATGCAAACAGTGGGCAGTGGGAATTCTGGCTTTTTTTGTTGAAATGCTTTTTTTCAATGGCCCTGACTAAGGTTGCCATTGATTCTTAACAGTGTACTTTATGTAAGGTAAATGGTTCAATAGTTTGCTACTTAAAATTTAAATAATATATTTTATTTTGAATCATAAATTGTGCTGCTACACATATATGCCTCCCAATAAATTCCTACGGATGCATCATCCGGATGATGGGAAATCGATTATATATGATAAGGAAAATCAGGAGATTGAGGACAACATTGATGTTCTTATGTTATTTTCACATCTAATGAATAACAGAGCTGCTGCTGCTCAAATTGTTCAGTTTCTTTGCAAGCAACGAATTTTGTGAGCTCACTTTTCTCCTCTCTGGAGAAAATACAGGAATAAATTAATTGAAAAACTAGCTTTTTTATATTTATTTTTCAGCTTTGCATTGCATTGTTTCTCCGTCAAAACGGCTTTTTTTTCAAACAAAAGTTGGCAGCACTGCTTAACAGTGGGAGTTTTGAGTGTGACCAGAGCGTGCTAAACGGAGATTCCCAACAGACAGTCTGTCGGCTTTTTTGAATAGACGCCAGTTCAGTCACACTGTCGGCGACAGTGGCTGAAATTCGAAGCGCAGCAAATAATTACACACGGCGAACGCAAGAAAGGGCCAAATAGGAATAGTCGACAAAAGCGGATTTTATTAAAATGCACATATGCATATCTATATTTATTTATAAACTTGTTAGCCAAGTAACGTGTTAAATGCGCCACAGCCGCCGCATATATCGCATCGTATCGTCCCGTCTCGTTCGCTCTTAGTGCCAAGTGCAATTATCGAGCTGTTTGCATCTCTCACTTGCGTTGTTTTTGTTTGTAATTGTTGTTTTTTTTGGTGCTAATATTTTGTGTGTGTCAGAATTCTATTCAATTTTTGTTGCGGAAATTGTGTCTGTCGACGTCGCGTCGTTTATCTGTCGCTGTGTCTGTGTGTGCTTGTGTGTGAAAGAAAAAGGTGATACAACAACAACAAAAAAGAGGCGCAGTAGCCACAAAAGCAGCGGCCCCAAAGCAGAGCAGCGAGCACAATTTGTATGCAAGAATTGTTGTTGTCATTATAACGTTAACGTCGACGTTGCCGCGCTGCGTCCGGTTTAAATTCAATCAAGCGGCAAAAGAGAAATAAAGCACAAAACATACTGAAAAAACAACAACATTTGCCAACGTCGCATTGTTATTGTTGCTATTGCTGTTGCTGCCAGCTGCTCTGCTCCTGTCTACCGCGCGGTCGCTGCGCTGCTTGCCCAGTGTTGCCAACCAGCGTTGCTAGATTTTGAGTAAAAATAAGCTAAAAAAATTAAAAAAAATTACTGAAAATAAAGCTATTTCCAAAAGCAAGAAATCATAATAAATCTTTAGGTTTTTTAATCTAACTAAATTAGTTAAAAAATTATCTATTTCATAATTTTCTACCTTACAATAGATTTTAACGAAGAGATTTTTGAAAGTTTTTTTGCAGTCACTCTTAGAATTGAAGAATTTTGCTGCATCAAAATATTTGTTTTAAAAAATCGAGGATAAAAGTTGAAAAAAATAGACTTTTATTAAAATGCAAAATTTTCCATGTGTACTTAATGGGTTAAACAAATTTTTGTATCATTCAAACGAAATTTAAATGAATAGAAGATTAAATTAAGAAATCTGCATCAAACCTTTTTTTTATACAATATTTGACAATGTTAGGGGGTACATATTTTAGACATTTTCAACTTAAACTCGCTATAAATTGTGAAATACCTCGTAAGTGATTCTCGATTCAATTGATTTCGCAGTAAAAACAATAAAATTTAATGTTTTTTTGGCTTTTTGATGTTTTTTTTTTGCAATTCAAATGGGAAAAGTACTAAAAAGTATTTAAGTGTGACATCGTAAAGCATAAAAATCAAAAGCTAAAATTACGCCAATTTCGCTTGGCAAATAGCTATAATTCCAGCTAGCCGCTATTTACAATTTATTCCGCATTTGCCAATTGCAGCTCACTAGATCTAGCGGGGAAATAGCTAAATTGGCAACACTGCGCTTGGCCCGCATTCGCGTGTGAATCGCCGTTAACTTTGCTGTTGATCGTGTGAGTGCAACAGGGAGTGTGCGTGGGAGTGCGAGTGAGACACATGCTGGCCCTGGCCGGACGAACAACAACAACATCAAGCAGACAAAATGAAACAGTTGTTGTTGTAAAAAATCTGCATACTAAACTGAACGAAACTTTTATTAATCTCAAATCCCAAACGTCGCCGTCTCTGCTACCGTCAACCGCAATGTCAACGTCGTCGTCCTCGGCCTCTGCCGCTATCGCAGCCAACGCCGCCGCCGACGTCGATGAGCGTACACGGCTGCTGCGCGGCAGCACGCCGACGCCACCGTTAGCCGCATCGCCGCCAACGTCTCTGCCGTTGGCGTTGCCGCTTCCGTCCCGCCAACAGAACAACAATAATAATTACAACAACAACGACATTACAATGGAGGCCAGTAATAATAACTACAACCACAACAACAACGACAACAACAGACAAAGCGACGACATCGACGATCTGTCCGAGGAGACAACGGCCACAACGGATCAAAGCGACAAGTTCAACCGCCCGCCCACCAATCAGAAAAAGCCAAAACTCAGCAAACTGGGCACCAAAAGCGTCGGACTCAAACGGTGCGTATGCCACATCAGTGCTGAGCAAACAGCCATTTACCCGTCAAATCTGGCCTTTTTTCTAAGTCCTTAAAACTTAATTTTACTTGTTTACCAACATTTTTAGATATTTAACTTTAATTAAAAATAAATATTAAAAATAAATATAGATGCTATAAATACATTTTTTTGGCATACCAGAATTTTTTGGTGCACATCAAAATTTTAAATTAAAGTAAAAAAAAAGTTTTTTCGTACTTCCACTCACTAATGCGCCTATAGCTTAGTCAAATATTCACTGATTTTCATTTGTTAACGGTTTTAGAAAAAAGCTTAGGTATTTAAAGGTGCCATACTTGACTTAACTGGATTCAATTCCCTTATTAGAGTATTTTCTGTGTAAACAAATTTTTTTTGTGGTTTTTATATTTTTTTGACTTTGGTTAAGTGTTTATACACTATTTTATTAAAAACTCTTTAAACTTGTATTATTATTTATTAAGAACACATTTTCACAAATAAATCGTTTGCCTATTTTCTAAAATCGGACAATAATTAGTAAAGCTTCAACAGATTTTCTGAATCAAAATTGCTCAATATGTGTTGAAATTTGTTAACGAAACGGAATATTTTGCTATGCATTTATTTTTCTAAAAAAATGGTTAAATATTACTCGATTTTAATAAATGAAAGTGCAGAAGACGCAGAGTTAAATGTTTTTTGACACTGCATTCCAAAAGTAAATTGCTTTCTGCAAATTTACCTAAAACGTTAAAATTTCCAGTTTAAGCTCTGCCCACACACAATTGACGGGAAAAGGCTGTTCTGGCAACACTGCTGCTTTTCAACTCTACAATAATTCTTCATTCTCTCTCCCGCTCTCGCACATTTGTCTTTGCAGCGTTTCGTTTGGTTCCTCGAAGGGTTCAATGGTTGAGACGCTGGTATTTGAGACGCCGACGCCGCTGTCCGAGCACGTGGAGCAGAGCTTTGGTTTCGATGCGGCTGACGCCGCTGCCGCTGCATCTGGTGCTGCCGGCGTCGCTGGTCAGTCGCAGCAAGCATTACATTTATCAACAATAACAACAAACGCAGCAGCAGCAGCGGCGGCAGCAACAACAACAACAGCGACGCATTTACCGCTAAATGACTATGCGAATGCGGCGAAAGGGAATATGGACGATAGCGGCATTGAGGTGCAAGAAGAGTGAGTATGCAACAACAATAAGCAAACAAGATTTAAGAGAATGATATAAACAAAATGGCTGAGCTTTGATCATGGTTTAATGAGCTGCAAGAGATTAATCGCTATTTGTAACGAAAGAGAGCGTGACGTCAGAAGCTCTTAAGATACTTAAGATATGGATATGGATGTGGATATGGATATGGCATGTCTCAAGGCAATAAACGACAAATCACAAATAACAAATATGAACAAATTTGATTAGATTCGTTTTTTATGTTGATTGGTTTTTCTAGCAACTACATATTAATAAACAGAGGGATTTCTTGAGAAAATTAAGAGTAAAAAGTAATTTAGACGTACAGTCATTGGCTTAAGTATTTTGACACCACTTTATATTAATTGTACTCATTATTTGAACTTACTTAAGTTTGGCATCAATGGATAGGTCACTTGAATTTCTCTTGAATTATTCAAAACTTTCCTTAACCCATTCAAATTTTCGAATTTTTGTAAACGACTACTTTTTCAACTTTTTTCCTCGGTCTCAAGCAAAAAATGTTTTGATGCTAAAAGTTTTTTTAAACCATTCTAATAGTCAGTGCAAAAACAGTTTTCCAAATATCTCTTCGCTAGTATTTTTTTTATAATTTTTTGAAAATACCTGAAAAGCTACTTTTTGTATGAAAAGGAGAAAAAAGGGGTTAAAATCAGGAATTAAAACCGATACGAATAAATTTCAATCGGGTTTTACCGGTTAAAGGTTACGGTTTCGGTTAGGGTTTTCATCCCTGGTTAAAATAGTCATTTATAGCAAATTAAACAAAATGGTAAAAAAATATACTAGCGAAGAGATTTTGAATATTTTTTTTTTCTAAATCGAGGATAAAAGTTGAAAAAGTAGACTTTTGCAAAAATTTTTTTTGTTTGTTTCAATGGGTTAAGCAAATTTGTGAATCATTCAAACGGAATTTAAGTGAATATAAGATTAATTTAAGAAACCTGCGTCAAAACCTGCATACAAACTTTATTGAGTGACTGTAAGTGAAAGCTTTTTTTAGAAAACTGTAAGCTTAACTCACGCTCTCATCTCTACGAAAATCTAGCCAAATTAATGAACCCTTCTTGTTTTTTTTTGCTGTGTACACTATTTTTTTAATTCTCTTTCGTGCATGTACTTATTTTTTATGGTTGTGCACTGGAATTAGGCCTACTTTTACCGCACATTAAGACAATGAAAAAAATAAAAAAAAATAAAATAAAATCAGAATAATGACTTTTTGGCAGCTTTCACTTTTTGGGGCAATCCATAACTAAGCCTTTAGCTGATCTGTCGCTTAGACACAGATACACACACACATACACACACACACATTTGCATGTAAACCAAATTGCATGCAATGAACTTTTGTAGCTCAACGGCCTCTTAAAACAAACGAGCAACAACAACAACAACAACAACAACCCCAACCATAAACTTTTTAATCGATAATTACGTTTCGGATTTTAAAACTTCCTTTTGTGATAAGACACACACACACATACTCGTGCAAACAGACAGACAGACACACATAAAAAAGATACAGGATGCGATGCTCTGTTTACCAATGTTTATTCTCTGCTCTCTTAACACTCTCTTCTCTCTCTTTGCGTCGGCTCTCCCTTTTTTTTTGCTATCATTCCAATTGGCAGCACCAAACAGAACTCCAATTGGAGTAGTAACTGTTTACTGTCTGCGCCGGCGCTGCAGTTGAACGTTCTCAGCGGCAGCGACTGCGGCAGCGGCAGCGGCAGCCACAAATGAAGCTTGCTGAATACCGTTAAACTGCGCTGTCGTCGTCATTTATTACATAATGCTTCGCTTATGAGTGTATGTGTGTGTGTGTGCGTGTGTGTGTGTGTGCGTGCATTTTAAAGCATGATGTAGGTCAACTCCATTTGGTGGTTGTTGACCCACATCTTTTTTCGGCTGCATAGGTGTGTGTGTGCGCGTGTGTGTGTGTGTGTGCGTTGTCTAATCAACTTGCCACACCCACGCAACGCCCCTATAATTAAATATGCCTTAAGCTGCCCATCGATAAACCGCCCACATTTTGTTTACCTTTTATTCTTTCCTTCTACATATTTGGTTTCTTTTTTGGTCAGGCTTAAATCGATAACATGCGATTGTCGATAACCAGCGTTTGAAGCTGTGTTTGGAGCTGACAACAGTGATGCCAAGTTGGCCTTTTTTCGGATAGATTTTTCTGCTTCAGCCGGGAAAAATAATAAACATCTAGCCGAAAATCTGGCTTGTTTTTTAGATTCAATTAAATTGAATCCAAAAAGGATTCTTTACTATAAATTTTGGAACTTTTTGAAAATGTAAACTATATGAAGGCGAAAACATTTTTTCAGTACGCCAAATTCACCTCTTAAAATGGGAGAATGTTCAAAATACGTCAAAATTTTGTTTCGAAGCAAACAAATATCGAGACTCTGCAGGCAATAACCCTATTTTAAAAGTCGTCACTTTCGCTCTGACTCGTCTATCGTTGCCATGATCGAATGCAGAAGTAGAGAGGGATTTTAGCCAAGTTAGTTTGCTAAAAACTAAATTAAGAAGCCGTCAACAAATAGACACCTTTATTTCTATTCCGACAATTAGGTAAATGAATATATTCAGGTGTGCTACAGAAATCACTTCCACTTGAGTATCAAGTCAATTTCATTTCTCCGTGCCACAGTCAAATCATCTAAAATTTTTTGAGGGAAACGAAATCATGACGTCTGAATTACTCGAAGTTCTGTGGCACAAAGAAATTTTCGAAGCGAAATTTTTTTTCCCTGAATTCGGTTTCACTTGTGATTTCTGTAGCACACCTGACTATTAAATTTTTCAATTATATGCATGTATATGTATTTGTATATTTGTTGCCATACGAATAAATTGTCTGGCAAATACCTTAAGATGATAATAGGCATAGCGAAGTTCAATGACAAAGAAAAAAAAATTATTGAAGATGCTTTAAAACTTTTAAATAAAGAATTGAAAAAAAAAGTTAGGCCGGTTTTTCTGTCTTTTTTTTTTTGTCATCACTGGTTTGGAGCTGCCAAGCTGATTTCGGCTTCGATTAAAAACGACCATACACACATTTTTGACCTTACCATATATGTGTGTGTGTGCGTGTGTATTCATATGAATGTGTGAGTGTGAGCTTTAATTTGCCGGCTCGACGCTTTAAGCGCAATGTGATGTCATCCAGGGAGCGAGCGAGAGAAGAGAGAGAGGAGAGAGCGGCACTTGCTGTGTGTAGAACTTTCTTTTATAAAATCTACAGTTAGATAGCAACAACAACAACACCAGATGCGGAAGAAGAAGATGAAGAATAAAAGAATAAGAATGCTAGCACCAACCGTTGTTATTATCGATTATGTTTATGAGATGTGTACAAGATGTGTGAGGTGTGTGGGGTGTGGTGGGGTGGGGTATGGTGAAGTGATCTGTGATGAGATGAGGCGAAGCGAAGCGAGACCCTCTGTCTCCGTCTCTCCTCTCTTTTCCCCCCCAAACATTTCGTTAGTCATTTTAAAGTGAATGTCTTGAAATTCGAGCAGCTTGTCTGTCTATATATGTACGTGCATATATTGTGAAAGTAGTATGTGTGTGTGTGCGTGTATGTGTGTATTTCAACTGTCAGTGAGTCGATTGATTTTCCGGTGGCCACACTTGACATGCATTGCAGGAGGAAGAAGCAGCGCCAAAAGCAAAGGAAGAGACCAAAGAAGAGGGGGGTGGGGGTAGGCCCATACATTGTCACATACAGTCATGGACAAAAGAATACGGTTGTCGATTAGAAAGCTTAGAAATTTTTTAGGTATTTTAATAAGCATAACATTTTAATCATTTTTATTTTAGATATGTGTGTGCCACAAACACAGTGGCTCACAGTTTATTTTAAGCAAAATAATACTGGCGAAGAGATTTTTGATAATTTTTTTAGCCACTCTTTTTTTTTTTTTTTTTTCACTTAAATTTCTTTTATTATTTTAAATATAAGAAATGATGTTTTTACACAGACAGGTGTCCTGCTACCTTATTAGGCAACTTAAACAAATCAGAAAATTAAACTAAAATTAGCCACTCTGTTTGTTTTAAGAATTTTTTTTTATCAAAATATTTTTTTTTCGAGACCAAAAAACTTTTACAAAATTTGAAAGGGGTTATATTTTAAATGGAAATTTTTGTATCATTCAAACGGAATTTAATTGAATAAAAGATTAATATAAGAAACCTTCATCAAAAATTTTTTATTATACGCAAATTTGACAAAGTTATGGCGTATGAAGACATTAGTGGTTCACTGTATAGATTTAGATTTCCTTACAAAAATTTTTCTTTTCCTTCTTTTTACGTTATTGAAAATTCAAAATCTTAATTCTTAAAATTCAAACAACTTCTGTCATAATTAACTGAACTTAAATGTTTCCAACAATTTCAATTAATAGCACTTAAACAAAAAAGTGCAATCAAATGATAAACATGCAAGTCTGTTATTAAAAAATTTTAAAACTGATTTATGAAAATTACTTTAATAGCAATAATTAGATTAAATGCTTAAAATATCTATGAATTATAAGAAAAAATATGAGTTTGAATAAAAGTTGTCAAATACTTTTGTTCATGACTGTAAGTACGTATGCAATATTAACGGTAATTGTGCCGCTGGTCAGCGGTGGGTGTTGTTGTTGTTGTTGCTCTTGTTGTCAGACAGCCCTATTACCTACATACACACACACCCACCCACACATACAGATGCACCGCATTCTGTACGTGCTTGTGCATGTTTGATCTGAATAGTTTGTGGCGACGACAACAATAGACACAACACAACAACAACGCAGCGTCCCCAATTGTCAGCAGCATCGCAGCGACGTGGCAACCCTGTTTATTAACTGTCAAAGCGCCCACCCCACCCCAGCAAACACAACACAGACAGTATGTCAAGTAATTGTTTTGATAAAGAAACAAATATTTTTCTCTTACTTTTGTTTTCTTACTTTAAACATGTTGAAATATTAAATAATGAAAACCAATAAATTTATTTTTATTTTTAAAAATCTAAAAAAAATGTATTTTCTTATTTTTAACAAATTGAAATATTAAATAATGAGTACCAATAATTTTTTTTTATTTTAAAGTATCTAAAACAAGTGCATTTTCATTTTGTATCTTGTCAAGAAAATTACTTGGCTGTCTGTATATTTAAAATGAGCCAAAGAAACAAAAAAAAAATATTGCTCCCGTTTCAATTTTGTGTATGTTACCCACTCCCCCTACTTAACCCCCTCCACTGCCTGCGCCTTCCGCTCTTTGCATTTATCAGTCAGCTTCCCCAGCAGCAGCGGCTCTTTCGAGTGGTACCTTTTATATAGTTACGTGTTTATGTTTCTTATGTTATTATTTTTATTTTTGTTCACACTGTCCGCTGCCGTCACTGCCTGCTGCCTCTGCTTCTGTTATACACAGCGGCAGAGCGATATCAAGAGAGGCGGGCAGCGAGAGAGCGTGAGCTTGCTCTCTTGGAATTGCTCTCTCTCTGGCTCCACATTACTTTGCATTTTTGTGAGTGCGCAAAAAAAAGTGATGTCATGTTTGTTGGTTTAACAGCGTTGCCAGATGTGGCGCGTTGCCGTTTTAGATTTTGTTTGTTTTCGTTATTACAATGTGTCCGTTGTTGTTGTTGTTGTTCCTGTTCATCTTGTTTTTATTGCGTATCTTGACAACAACAAAAGAAAAAGCATAATAAAAACCAACACGACGCAAATACGGCAATTGGCGCAGTTTCTTGGCCTTTTGATTGTTTTTATTGTTGTAACAGCTGCCAAATATCTTAAATTGCCGCCTTTTTTTGTTTTGTTTGTTTTTGTTTGGGCCAAAAAAAAAAAAAAGAAAAAAAGATTTTGCGCGCATTTCTCAGTTGAATTGCTTTTAGCTGATTTTTGATGGCAAGCCAGAAAAACGCCGCTAATAAAAACAGAATTTCCAGTTCGTCGGTACTGAACATCGAACAAATGTGGCTTTAATTAGCGCGTCGTTTCCATTTCTCGAATAATTCGAATTTTTGTTGAATTTACCTGCAGTCGAAAATAATGAAAAAAAAATGTGTTAATTGTCGTCACTAAAATAATGCTAAACAACTTTTTACATGATGAACGAAAAATACTATATCGCTAATTTGTAAATTACTACAAAAACTCTAGTTGTCAAAGGTTAGTTATCAGAAAAGTTAAATATGGGTATTTCCAGGATCAAAAACGCGACATTCGTACGTCTTTTGATTAAAGAAAAAAATGTCAAAAATTAACATTTTCAAAAATGTGTTTTTACTTGTTTAATGCATATTATCAACACTATTTTGAAGAGCTTTAAAGAGGTGTCGTTTTCGAATTATTTAAAGAAAACAATGCATCGCGAACGCCACAAAAATACAAGTCAGCGAAATGTGGCAAGTAATTTGGAAGAAATTGCTCTTAAGCCATAATAAAATAATGTAGTTTTCCTTATTTATTTAGATACTTAATTATTATTTTATTTATTTTACGACATTGCGGACGTGACAAGATTTCCAAGAATTTGTTTACCAAATGATATTCTACATACCGAAAACATTTTAAAAAACTTATTTTAAATTAAACATTCAATTTATTTCTATGTATTAAAATGGGTGATGTTGCAATCTTACTTAGTATCGTAAGAATACAAATGGTTAATTTTGTAAGTACATTTTTATGAAAATTTACAAAAATATAGAAAAGTTAATTTATTTCATGCAAATTTAAATGAAACTCAAGCGAAAGCGATTTCTGCGGCATCCCTGAATATGTTCATCCTAGTGAATGCACATAAAATTAGTGCTTTAATTTTTTATACAACTGTTTTTGTTTTATTTAATCAAAAAGATTTAATTTAATACATTTTAAAATTTAAAAAAAAAACATGAAAATTAATTTTAACTGTGCGCAGTAAGTTTTCCAAACGAACAAACAAAATGTAGTCAGGTGGCAACGCCTGCGTTTGAACTTCAAAAAGAGAGCGCGCGCTCTCTTCTAGTAGTAGTACACGCTCTCTCAGCGGTTCAGTAGCGCCGTGCTCCTGCAAACATTTGTGTGGACATGTATGTGTATGTGTGTGTGTGTGTGTGTGCGTATTGTATCTTTTACTTTTTAGCAGCAAGCTTGCAAGTTTAGCTAGGCAAACGCAGCGACAACGCCAAACAGCCAACAACAAACGCGAATTACGTGCGGGGCGCTATTTTGCTTACAGCTTGGAAAATTGCCTTCATTTAAGAAGAAGTGTGTACGCTACTATTGTTGTTGTTTTTATTATTTCGTATTTGTACCGTCGTGTGTTATTTATTTGTTGTTTCAAACAACAACCCCAGCAGAGCAGAGAGTAGTGAGTACGCTCGCGAGAGTCGTCAAGTAAAGTAAAGTAAAGGGCAGAGAGTAAGAGAGAGAGAGAGAGGACGGTGGTCGCAAAAGTAAAACGCGCGTAGAATCGCAAAGAGGAAGCAGAACGTTGAAAAACACTGCAGAAGAAGCAGCAGCAACAAAAAACGGCAGCTGTCGAAAACAAAAAAAAAATAAATTGTCAAGTGCGTGAAATAAGTTTGTTAACAAATTAAATACCAAGTGACAGCTTTTTTTTTATACATAAACAACAACGACAACTCAAAAGTCAATCGTGCGTGCCAAAGAGGGACACAAAACATACACACACACACACACAGCAGTCAGTGAGTGCAAGTGGTTGACGTTGTGGGGGAGAGGGAGGGAGTAAGGTTGTTGGGTGTTTTGCACACACACACTACACTACTCCCACAACAGTGTTGGTTAATGCACAGTGAAAAAACAATTGAGTTTCAAAAAATACTAAAAGCGAAAATAAATGAAATAAAAACATACAACAATGTGAAAGTAATTTGTGACTACTGTTGTTGTTGTTGTGCCTTTTAAAAAGATACACAGACACATGAAATAGTACACAGTTGCTGCTGTTATATTTATTATTTGTTGTTGTTGTTCCATGGTGGGATGCGCGCAGTGAGTTCATCGCAAAAAATAATACACATGAGTCCGATTGCCAATCCACTCCTCCCCCCCACACACCATACATCTACTTTACCCGCCAACGCCGCCACTTCACCACCCCATTCGCCACTCCCCACGCCTCGCTCTCTCATCTCACTCACTCGCTCTCTCTCTCTTTCGTACACACTTTACGCTCTCTAGCGCAGCTCTGCTAATGCTCTGTGAACGCAATTAAAATACATATCAAGTGTATTTGTGCATGTGTGTGTGTGTGGTGTATCGGCTTTAACAGTGTGTGTTAAAATATAGTGCCTTGTTTGTACATAAATTAGACATAGCTTTAAGTTTAGACGCTGTTCGTGCCCGTTGCGACGTTTGTTATTTCTATATATACATATAATATATATATATATACATATGTATGTATGTTTGTGTTTGTGTATATAATATAAATTCTATAATATAGCCATGTGATGTGTGTTTTAAAATGTTCAAAATTTAAATGCCGACCCAAACGAACCGCCGCAATGCAGCGCTGCTTTTATCGCATGCAAAAACAAAATGCAGGCGTTTCGTCGGTTTTTTTTTCTCTCTTTCTTTCAATCAACATGCAAATGAATGCCTGCTTGTTGTTGTTGTTGCTGTTGTTTGACGTCAAGTGCAAAAAAAATTCAATTAACATTTCGTTCAACTGTTAATTTCATTATTATTATTATTATTTTTTTAAACGCAGCTAGCGGGTGGGGCGCACTCACAAACATACATATATAACGACATACAAAATAAATCGATGTGTGTGTGTGTGTAAATTGTTAAATTAATTTACTGCTGCTCTCATTGCGTGTGCTTCTTCTTCTGCCTGTCCGCACGTCTGTCTGTCCGTGTGTGCGTGTTGCTATCAGTGCTGCCAACTTTTGTTTTAAAAAAAGCTATTTTTGACGGGAGGAACGATGTAAAAATGCGGAAAAATTAAAGAAGAAAAAAGCCATTATTCCTGTATTTTCTCCCGAGAGGCGAATTTTTTCATTTTCATTTTAAGCAGCAAACTACCTTAAATAAAGTACACTGTTAAGAATCAATGGAAACCTTAGCCAGGTCTGCAAAAGTATGGTTGCCCCCAGAATCCTAATAGGAATTAAATTCAATCCAACATTTTGTAGTGTTGTCATTGTTTTTGCCAATTCACGAAATGATTGTCTTTTTTACTGGCATTTTATTTGTCCTTTTGGGCATTTACAAAAAAATCTGAAAAAAAAGCATTTCAACAAAAAAAAGGCCGGAATTCCCATTGCTCGCTGTTTGCAAATTTTTGTAGCAAATGATTTTTGAAAAGAGCCGGATTTGACGGGAGAAGCGAATCTGGCACCACTGGTGCGTGTTCCTATGTACACATGTGTGTGTGCGTCTCTGCTGTGACGTCGTCAGACTAATTGAAAGCTCCGCTACGTTGGCTGCGCTGCTTTGCCGCCAAAGTCGATGCGCTCATCGCAGCAACAACAACAGCAACACGAATAACTGTTGTAAGCAGTGCTGCCATCAAATAGCAAAACGCAAGCAGCAGCAGCTTCAAGTTCGCGCTGCATTTTGTCCTCCAACACCTCGCGCGCCATCTCTTTCACTCTTTCTCTCACCCACACACACACACACACACGCACTATACGGGCAACAAGTTTTTTTTTTTTTTTAGTTTTTATATTTCTGTTTTGTTTGAACACTTTAAAGGAAGTTTGTTATGAGCAACGATAGCTACATTCCCCCTCCCCCCTCCACACCCTTTCATTGCCCACTCCCAACAAAAAGGGCACTCTAAAAACATTTTAAAAACTTGTTTTTATTATTATTTGTTGTTTTGCTTGTAAGTTCTTGTTGCTGAGCTTGTTACACTTGTTGTTGTTGTTGCCGTTTCTGTTTTGTTGTTGTCGCATTCGCATATCAATTTCGGCACATGACGTAATCTTCACATGTTCAATGAGCTGACAACAACAACAACAACACTAGTGAGACTAAATATGTACATTGAATTTATAAAGTTGATTTGAAATGTAAACAGATAAAAAAAAGACACTCGGCGTTTTCAATGCGATTTCTAGGCGATTTCTAGGCGATTTCATTTGATTCGTTTCAATTTGGTTTTCAAGTTTTTTTTTTTTTTTTTTTTTTGTAGTCAAGTTTCTGTTTCTACTTCTTTATCATCAACTTTTCGACTTTAAAGACAGAGAAAATAAACTTGAATAATGACTGGCAAAATAGGCAGAACAACTGGCTAAACGGACAAACAAAAGATCAAAGCACAGATGGGGAGAGAGCGGGAGAACAGGTGGAGAAAGAGTAGAGAAAAGAATAGAATAGGTTGATAGATCATACAAAGCAAAAGCCAACTTAAATAGAGCTAAAAATATTGGTTCTTAACTCAGTTCTAAGAAACCAAAAAAAAAGAAAAAAGAAAAAAAAAATCATGGTAGAATCAAAAGAAAAGCATAAAAAAATCTTTATTTCTCTTTGCTCAAGAAGGTCAATTAAAAAAAAAAAAAAAAAAAAAAAAAAAAAAAATTACCTCCATTCCATTCCATTTGCTATTTGCCAGAACCAGTTGTGAATTATAGTGTGCGATGAAGCAATTGTGTTTTGATAGACTTCTTTAAACAGTTGAGCGTTATAATTATGCAAACCAGATGATAAATTATATCATGAGAAGTCGCCGAAGAAGAAGAGAGGAAAAAGCGTTAAAATGACGCATAATTAGCCTTGAAGCAAGTTCGTATTTTTGTTCGTTATATGAAGGTGAAAACTTGACATCTTCTCAACCCTTTTTGCTTTTGAATGTCACTGTTTAACGTTCCACCTAGAGTTTTCTTAGTCACCTTGCGTTGTCCCCCATTTGTGATGGAGCAATGTCGTGTTAGGGTCAAATATCGTCAGAAAACTACATATATTTTTAAATATCTACAATTCCCAACTGGTTTAAAGTGCAAGCTAGGTTAGACTTTCTCAACTAAATGCCAAAGTTTAAATATTTATAAATGTGTAATAAAATATAATGTGTATAATTTCTGTTTACAAATCTTCTGCACAACTTTCTCAACTGTATTTTGTGGCTGAATTTAATTTTAAATTGTAATTTCTTATTTAGAAAGAAATAATGTTGGAAAATTAGTTAATTAATTTATATAAAAATAAAAACTAGTTACAAAAAATTATTGAAAAATCTACACAAGCTTCTCTAAAAAAAAAACAAAAAAATCAGCTAGATCTAGCATAAAATAAGCTAAGCCGGCAACACTGCCTTGCAAAAATGTATTTTGCTCTGGTTTAGTCACATTTTTTTGACAACCACTGTCAATTTAAGAAGCTGGCGTTGCCATTGAGTTTAACATGAACGTGGGAAAGCAATAAAGTTTCCTCTGTTAAAACTGTACAGTGCTGGAAGCAGTGGAAATGGCCTTCCATTTCCTGGAAATTAAGGCAAAGCTAAGTTGACACATTCCAGAGATGCGCGCTTGGGGTGCGACTTGAACTTGGACGACAACAACGACAACAACGTTAGAGTTGGGCATTTTAGTTCAATTTGCTGAACAAGTTCAATCGTTCATTTTTCAGTCGTGAACTAAATCAGTCATTTAGTTCAGTTGGTCATTTGGTCAGTTTATGAACTATGAACGATGAAAGGTTTCTATTCAGTTGATGAACTATGAACGAGGTTTCTATTCAGTTGATCATGAACGATGAATGATGAATAGGTCATTCTGATCAGTTGGTCAGTTGTTTATGAACGATAAACGATGTGAATAGGCTACAACTGTTTCTTGTTGGTGGAATGTAAAATGCGTTTAAGGTTTATAATTAAAATAGACGACAAATGCCAACTGGATTCCGGATTATTTTTGATTTTTTTTTGGGGTAATACTTATACCCTAGCTTATTGAAAATGTGAAGTAAATAAAGTATATTTGAAAAGGTCTTTCAAATTCCGTTTTAATGATGCAAAACTTTCCTTGACCCATTATGTACCCATTAAAAATTTTGAATTTAAAAAAAGTCACTTTTTTAACTTTTTTCCTCGATTTTTTAAAAAAATATTTTGTTGCAGAAAAATTCTTGAAACAATTTGAAGAATTTCTGCAAAAGAAAAAATTTCAAATATCTCTTCGCTAGTATTTTTTTTTGATTGTTTGAAAATTGCTATTTTAACCCATTTTGCCAACTTTTCATACAAAAAGTGGCTTTTTAGCCATTAATAGTGGTTTGGGCTCGTATATCTCTAAGAAATTTTAAATTTTTTTTAAAGAAATTATTGACCAACTGCGACTTGAGCGATTTAGTTCATGATTGACTGAATAAGTTCATTCGTTCATTTTAATGAACTTTTTCAGAACGAAACGACACAACTCTAAACAACATGCGACAGTTATGGAGCGCTCTCTGGGGCGTTCGTTAGCGAATTCGTTAGCGTGGCACGCGCTGCAAAACGTGTTGCATGTAACCACGAGTGGAGGTGGCAAGGGAGGCGGGAAGCGGGAAGCGGAAGGAATGTCGAGCTGGTCGAGATTTGCGGTCTGAGTCTTGTCAATTTCCATTTGTGAGCGAATTGAATTGAAAATTGAATTGAAAAGTTCAAATCGCTGGCGAGGCGCAATTGGCAAATGACTTAATTTAATTGACATTGAATACGGTTTTTGGGGGGTACGAGTTTTGCTTTTTGTTTTTATTTGTTTTCGGAAGGTGGGGAACTATTGTATGAGTACATTTAAAAAGTGACGCAGTTACTCAGAAATGCTGCATGTCTATATGTGTGTGTGTGTGTGTTTGTTTGTATGTTTTTTTTTTTATTATTCGTCTTACTAATATGATTTGTGATTTCTCAAACTCATTTCAGATCGGAACGTTCGATAGTTCGCGTTTCAATTTATCAGAGCAGTCAACCGCAACAGATTTGTCCACCAACCGAATATTCATTAACGAGTTTTGCGGATAATTTAGATAATACGTTTAGTAGCTACAATTGTAACTTAGACTATACAACAATGGCGACGGCGACGATGCAGCCGACTGGAGGATTGGGACCAGCCTACGACAGACAGCAGAGGTAAGATTACCCATCACTAATTATAGCTATTTTTCGCTTAAGAGTGGGTTTTTAGCTAGCTAGTTTTGAGTTGTAACTGGAAGCAATAATGTAGAGCGGTCAGTAGAGCCGTCTCTCGTCGAAGACAACACTTTACAAGTGACCAAGTTAATGTACAGCCGTCAGTAGAGCCGTCTCTCGACTAAGATAACACTTTACAAGTGACCAAGTTAATGTACAGCCGTCAGTAAAGCTGTCTCTCGACTAAGATAACACTTTACAAATGACCAAGTTATTGTAGAGCCGTCAGTAGAGCCGTCTCTCGTCGAAGACAACACTTTAAAAGTGACCAAGCTAATGTAGAGCCGTCAGTAGAGCCGACTGTTGACAGACAAAGATAACACTTAACAACAGCGGTGGCAATACAGGTCATTTAAAAAATAACGATAGAAATTACAATTGCAATTAATATTATAATCAACACTATTCTGCATCGTTTTGCAGCACTGATTCCGGCTGGGATAATCCATTTCGTCCTGGCGGCGATCTATCCAGAGAGGCTGATGAAATTGTTAGCATGATACGTGGTAAGTTTGCGCTCTCTCTTGTTTCTTTAACACTCTTTCAACACCAATTCTCCTTCTGTTTTTCTAAGGTGGCAAACCCATCACGCCCACAGAGGATCGTACAATAGGGAATGGCAACGCACAGCATGGCGATGATAACTGTAATGGAGCAAGCACTGCAATAGGCGAGAGCGTAACCAAAACAAATGTAAGAACAACTTCCCTTTAAAGAAGGCGCGAGATGAAGCTTACAAGAACTTTACTCTCTCGAGAGAAGCGTAACGAACTTTCTGTTTGAAGAGAGCAAGGCAG
This sequence comes from Drosophila quinaria, assembly GCA_035047525.1. NCBI lineage: Eukaryota > Metazoa > Arthropoda > Insecta > Diptera > Drosophilidae > Drosophila > Drosophila quinaria. The sequence goes on from JAWNPO010000455.1 coordinate 35,896,698, forward strand.
AGTGCTTAAAAGCTCATTCTTTTCAAGTTAATAGAGTGTGACGAACGTTATCGAAGTCTCTTTTTTGAAAAAGAAATGAAGAAAACGAGAGTCAAAGCAGCTTTAAAGTTCGCTCTTTTCAAGTAGAGTTAGAATTGAACTGTCTTCAAAGGGCGTTGACGAAGAAAATGGGAAATATCAAGAGTCAAAGTTGCCCCAAAAAGCGCTCTTTGATAGTAGAGTCTGGTAGTGTTAACTTTTGTAGACGACGGTAAAAGAAAGTCTTACAGTAATAAGACTTGACTGTCTCTTAATGTACAAGATAAAAGGGTTGCTTTGAGATTTTTATTCACCTTTCAGCCAAAAAAAAAGGACTAGAAATTAATAAGTGCTGGGCTACAATCATCTATCAAATTTTCCAATGTCACTGGTTAAACGCGTTCTCGTTGATAGTCAACTCGCTCGTTAAAGCTTACTCTTTGATAGTTCATTCGCAAAATGACTCTCGTTGTAATCTTACAATCGCTAAAAGCTTAGTTATAAAAGTACACTCGTTAAAAGCTTACTCGTTGATAGTAAACTCGCATAATTACTCTCGTTGTAATCTTACACTCGTTAAAAGCTTACTCGTTGATAGTAAACTCGCATAATTACTCTCGTTGCAATTTTACACTCGTTAAAAGCTTAGTTATAAAAGTACACTCGTTAAAAGCTTACTCGTTGATAGTAAATTCGCATAATTAGTCTCGTTGCAATCTTACACTCGTTAAAAGCTTACTCGTTGATAGTAAACTCGCTGTTATACACTCGTTAAAAGCTTAGTCATAAAAGTAGACTCGTTTAAAGCTTACTCGCTAGTAGCTAATCCTTCTCGTATTTCTCTTTCAGCTCTCGCAGAATCAAGCGACAGCACAAAATGGTACAAATTCCCACGGCAGCAAGGTGGCCAATTCAACAGGTGGCGGCGGTGGTGGGACAGGAGCGGGAACAGGAGCAGGAGCAGGAGTGGGAGGAGCAACGGCAGCTGGTGGCAAAGGAGAGAGCAATAATGGCGTCACATCGCTGGCTCAAGTCTCAAAGCAAGTGGTACCTGGACCAACTTCGGCTAGTCACGTGGTTATCGACGAGAAGAAGAACAAGAAAAAGGGATGCTGTGTGGTGCAATAATCAACGAGAGAACGACAAAGCGAGATGACAACAACAGCGAGAGAGAGAGACACACACACACACACACAAACAAATACAAAACAGAGGCAGAACAGGCGAAACACCAAGTGGAAGAGGAGGAACAGAGAAAGAGAGAAGAAAGCCGACGAACCCAATGCAAGAATCAACTAGAGAAAAAGAGAAAGCAGCTGCTGTTGATCGGCTTTTGTCAAGGGTCAAGGTTCAAAAGGGGGCGTGGTGTGGTCATTTTGGGGTCGTATCATATTTAATGTTAATGTTAATGTTAAATGCTAATATTACAAACTGAAGAAGCTGTTGATATTTGAATGCTGCTGCATTAATCGCTTACTAACAAAACACACACACACACACAAAAAGAACAACAAAAAACAAAAGAAAACGGCTAAAAACAGAAAGATAAGAACATAAGAAAACGAAAATGGAACGCGAGCTCTCTGAACAGAACAGAAACAACAAATGAACAGAAACTGTAACAGTAACAGTGACATTAGCAGTAACAGCAGTGTTAACAGCTGCTGTTGCTGTTATTGAGAAACTATACAACAAATGAACAGAAACTGTAACAGTAACAGTGACATTAACAGTGACATTAGCAGTAACAGCAATGTTAACAGTTAACAGCTGCTGTTGCTGTTGCTGTTATTGCCGACTCACTCTAAAACTCAATGCGCGCTATAGCTGTCGCTGTCTAACCCACGTTGCAGTTGCAGCTTAAAATTAATGAAAATTGTAACTATAATACATGTATGATATATATATACACATGTATATATATATTATATATATTTATAAATATATATATTTGTTAGTCTCTCTGGATATAAGTGTAAAGCCGATGCTACAGTTGAAAAAACATCATAACGAACTTGAGATCAACTGTTAATTATTATGATGCTGATTATATATGTATATATATACGCATATATATATAACAATTTATATATATGTGTATATACAGTTTTTCCTTTTTTTTTTTTGTAATGTGACTCGACTTTATATACATACATACATATATATAATATATATTTTTTTCGTATTTGTAAAATTAGTGCAGCTTTTTAAAAGAAATTTAAAAAGTCGATAGAAAAAGAAAAAAACAAACAATGATGAACAGAAAAACAAAAAACAGTTTTGCCTGCATGCATAATAAGAAACAAAAAAAAAACAACAACAAGAAAAAGAAAAAATATGAAAAAAAAAAACAAAACAAAAAATGTATTTATTTTCTATTTATATGACGATGAAAGTAAAGAAATTAAATTAAATGTTAAACCTTAAACAAAATATACAAAAACCTATATACACACCCACACACATACAATACACGCATACATATATATATAAATGAACAAAAAACACACTTACACACATGCAAATAGAGAAAATGCAATTTTGCATTTGTATTAAAAGCAAAGAAACCGTAAACAGCAAAAGCTCTCTCTGTCTCTCTTTCGCTCTCTTAATCGATTATGCAGCTTGGTTGAAACCCAGTAGAACTTTCACGCATGAAAAACGCACAGAAATCAGCACACAGTGGACCACTAATGTCTTCATACACCCTAATTTTGTCAAATTTTTGTATAATAAAAAAGATTTAATGCAGATTTTTTAATTTAATCTTCTATTCATTTAAATTCCGTTTAAATTTCTTTAACCCATTAAGTACCCATGAAAAATTTTAAATTATTGTAAAAGTCTACTTTTTCAACATTTTATACTCGATTTAAAAAAAAATATTTTGATGCAAAAAAATTCTTCAAACAGTTCTAAGAGTGACTGCAAAGTATTTATTATGACTTTTTGAAAATTGCTTAATGTCTAATTTAACCCCTTTTTTCTCCTTTTCATATAAAATGTAGCTTTTTAGAAATTAAAAAAAAAATGTTGAAAACTGTTTGAAGAATTTTTTTTGCACCAAAAATTTTTTTTTTTTAAATCAAGGATTAAATTTGAAAAAGTAGACTTTCACAAAAATCCAAAATTTTCAATGGGTGCTTAATGAGTTAAAGAAATTTTTGTATTACTCAAAAGGAATTTAAGTAAACATAAGATTAATTTAAGAAACCTGCATCAAAAATTTTTTGTTAAATAAATAGACAAGTTTAGGGTGCATACAAACTTTATTGAGTGACTGTACGTTGATTGCACTTTTGGTTCTCTTGCTGCGTTTCCTTTTGTTTCTCATTCATTGCTGATTTTCGCTTCCTTTTTGTTGGGTCTGAGTCTTGAGCTGAGAAGTAAGCGGCTTTTTCATGTTGATTTTCAGTGCTTGAGATTATATTTTATTTTCATTTTTCAGCTAACTGAATATAGAGATGCATAAGTGTGTATGTATGTCACATCAAACCCACCCACACACAGACACACACACACATTTACAAAGCAATGAATACTTACAGAAAGCTAAACCAAATAGTTAAACAGAATGAACACCGAAATGAACCGCCACTCACACACACACACACAAACAAATAAACACACACACACATTTACACCCACACTCAGCCTAAGCATTAATGTGCTGCATTTGATAAATGTAATAGTAATTATTAAAGAAAAAAAAATATATGTAATAGCAGTTCCCGAAAATATGTGCTAATTAAATTTCTAATATAATAATGAACAAGAAATCAAAAAATTCGAAACCAGAAGCAAAATCAACAATAGCAAATCAACAAAATGGAGAAAAATAAATCAGTGAACTAAAATATATGAAAATGCAACAAGAAATCAATATTTAATATTGTATATTTCCGATTCCAAAAGCAAACAAAATGTTAAGTTATTGTATAAATCCTAAATAAAAACGAAGAAAAAATAAAAACAAATGAAACGAAAATTGAAAATGACTTTTGTTTGGTATGTAATTTTTGTAGCGAGCTTTTGAGCGCGCCTTACAAATGGCAAGTGTAGAAAAGTGTAGCATGCTTTCAGGCAGCGCTCAAAAAAGGCTTTGGCTTACGTGCAAAAGCTAATTGCTACAGTGATTGGCAAATGCAATTAATAAAACGATCGATTGCTGCTTCCGCCTTGTCAACAGAAGAAACCCGCAAAAGAAGAAGGTGGAGGAAGGGGAAGAAGAGGAGGAGGAGAAGAAGAACAAGCACAGTGACTGCGCAATAACCTTTCACCTTTGGCACAATCAATTCAATTAGCCAAACAAATAAATATAAAAATATAAACCGCTGAGCGCTGTGGGATACATGCATAAATTACATTTAACTTATTTAATTAATCTTTTGGCATGGCAGCAGCCATAAACAATGCATCTAACGTAGCTTGAATGCTCTAACTTTAAATATTTGCAAATTAATATGTGTTTATTTTTTTATTGCGTCTGCTTCGATGCACTACAATACCCTGTGAGACGAATCAATCACCCTGTGCGACGGATAACACACTGTGATACGAATACAACACCCTGTGATACGGACTAAACACCCTGTAAGACGGATAAAACACCCTGTAAAATGGGTAACACACCCTGTGAAACTTATAAAAGACCCTGTGAACCCCGTGAGACGGATAATACACCCTATGAGACGAATGAAACACTCTGTGAGACGAATAAAATACCCTATGGGACGGATAACACACCCTGTGATAATTGTAATGCACCCTGTGCGACGGATAGCACACCCTAAGAGACGGTCTGTTATTTAGTAAGTGCGGGGTCTCCGACTGTCGAGTATGCTCGACTGTAGCACCTCGAACAAAGCGAGCATTTTCATTATGAGAAAACTAACGCAAAGAAATGGACGTAAATTAGTTAAATGCAGAATCTAAATGCGTTTTCGCTAACGTCGCGAGTCGCCGAATTTGTCAGTTTCCTGATGCTAACCAAAAATAAACAAAGTATAAAATAAAATTAAAAAAAAAGAAGACAACTTTCAACTATTGGAACAAAGTTAAATTTATGGTTGACATTTTGTTTCATTTTTTTTGTAGCTACGATTTAATTTATGAACTTAATTCGTAAAGACATTTATAACAATTTATCTGGATTTGGATTTGGATACTCGATTTGTATTTTTATAGCTATTATTATTATTTTTTTTTGGATGCTTTATTGTTTTTATGTTAGATTAATTGGCAGAGCTGCTGTCAATTCGGAAATTCTTAAATTGCTGCCTAAGCCTAAACAGCAGGCGGAAATGTCGAATTCGATTCGATTCGATATCGAATTGAATTGAATTGAATCGAAACGATTTGTTTACTGTGTCCATTAAAGTGCCAATGTTGATGATGATGATCATGAATCATGATGATCATCACACACACACTCGCGCACACAAAATGATGTATTACTCATGGGATCATTCATACACAGAAAAAAAATCCGGGATATTTAGCCCGAATTCAATCCGAAATGATGTCAACCCACTCATCTCGGATTTTCTTAAACCAAGTATGAAATACTTGATTCTTTCAATCCCGAATTCAATACTGAAATTGTGTAATTCAGGCTAAAAAAATTTTATAAATTAAAATGCTATTTTTTTTAACTTTTTTTTTTAACATATTTTTAAAATTTTTTTTTAAGCTATTTTTAAATTTTTATTTAATATTTTTTTTTAATTTAAAATAAAATTTTTTTTTTTTAACTTTTTGTTTTTAAAACTTTTTTTTAACATTTTTTTTTAATGGCGGAAATGTTTGAACTACAATTGACGAGGGGACTTGAACCCAGATTTTTTTCAAACAGATTTTTTTCAAAACACTGAGCCACTAGACCAGTTGAAATGAGAGAGGCCGAGAGAGAATTTTCTCTCGCGCTCAGCAAATGTGGTGATCAACGGGACACTTTAAGAATTTTTTAGCTTGAATCAAGTAATTTGGGTTTATTTTCCCATTTTAATCCTGAAACAGGCTTAATTATGCTGCTTAATCCTGAATACATATTTGAAAAATGCATACTTAAATTAAGTATTTCAAACTTGATTTTAGAATGTCTTTTTTTCTGTGTAGTAAGTGCCTATCTAGATTTGGTTTTTATCCATCTTAGCATAATATCATATAATATTGTGTTGCTTCTAATGGGCAAACTTGTTTTGCTTTTGCTTTTGCCATATGGCATGACAATCGACAGTCGCACACACAGTGAATGCCCAAAGTTAATCAACTCCAAAGCGGATCTACTAAATAATTATTAACTACAAAACTCAAAAAAAAAAAACCAACCCATAATCTAGCTAAAAACAATGTAAAGTAGACATCTTCAATCATTTTTCGATTCCATTGAAACCAGTCCTACATAGAAAGCACTGTGAACTCAGTGAACTTGAAGTTTATAAGAGCTAACACTATGAAATTTGGTATGCAGCTACATAAATGCTCTACTTAGATGCAGATATCTATATTAGAGTGCATCGATTTGTATGGTAAAAAAATGGTAACCCATTTTCATAATCTATGGTCAATTCTAAGATCTTTTCGCCAAGGAACCATAGTTATAAAATGAATTTCTGTTCCGCGCTTTTGAGTTGAAAAATTCCATTTTTGTTAACATTTATATCTCGGTCGTTTATGGACCGATCCTTACAAACTTGGTGTCAATACGCTTGTTTGGACCAGAAATTCCATAGAACCAAGGGACGAAATGTCCTTTAAACATAATTTTTACCCTTGGAAGCACGATTTCGCGGTTTGTCTCTATTCTTAAAAATTAGAGAGAATTAAAGCTATTTTTTGGCTTAAACAATTTTTTTTCCCTTGAACCTGTATTTTTTATTAACAGAATTACGATTTTTGTATAAAATAAAATGAATAAAATAATAATCACATTTAAGTGTTTTATAAAAACTATACTTAAAAATTTTTAAATTAATTATTGAACAAATTAGAAGTAATTTTTTTTTCTAAAAATGATAATCTCAATTTATTAGAGATCTTTAAGACATTTAGCTTATAAGCTAATTCGATCATTTGTGTTATCAAATCACTGTTTGCTGCATGCAGCTGTTAACTTTTTGTAGCCACTGTGCTACCTGCCGCGCCTTAATGAACCTAATTTGCGAGTGCGGTTTCTCATGCAGGTGCAAATTATGATGAAAAAAAGCTTAAAAAAAAATTGCGGCTAAACAAGAACAATAAAATGGCCATTAATTAGCTAAAGCTTTATGCGCTGCACAAAGAAAGCACAAAAAAAGCTAAAATGCGCGACAAAAGGAACAGGCGGAAAAAAGGTTAAATGCGACATGTGTACACACACACAGACACAGAGAGACAAACGACAACAATAAAGGCAAATAATTAATGAAGTGTAAGCTGCGCATGCGGCGCACGCGTCACACACACTAATAACCACTCATATAATTTGCCTAACTAACCAACTGTAAGTCGTCCCTCTCTCTCTTCATCTGGCACTCTTAAACAGTGCTTGCTTTTGTTGTTGTTGCTGCTGCTATTAAACGGCGCACGCGCTGCTGCTGCTGCTGCTGCTCTCAATGACACTCTCTCACGTCTGTGTGTAAATGTGTGCGTGTGTGAGAGTAGATGTACACACATACATATGTATGTGAGCTATTGGAGTCGCGCTGTCTGGCAGTGTAAACCTTTTGGAAGTGGAGCAAGTGTCTTCAGTATTCTTTGGCTTTGTTTTTTTTTTTGTTTTGTCTTGTCTTGTATTGTATTGTATTGTTTTTTGTTGTGATTTGTGTTATCAGTTTTTAAATTTTGATTATTGATTTGTGTGACTTTGAGTCTATCACAAATTGCTCAATTTAGTTATATTTGCTGATTCTATTGCACTTGCAATTGATAAATTGTGCGATGATGGAAAAAAGCTGCTTGCTATGCACTGCGTAATGTGTATAGTGGATACTTATGATTTGTGAAGAGTCAATGCAGTGGAAAGCTGCTTGCTATGCATTGCGTAATGTGTCAAGTGGAGACTTGTGATTTGTGAAGAGTCAATGCAATGGAAAGCTGCTTGCTATGCACTGCGTAATGTGTCAAGTGGAGACTTGTGATTTGTGGAGAGTCAATGCAGTGGAAAGCTGCTTGCTATGCACTGCATAATGTGTAAAGTGGAGACTTTTGATTTGCGGAGAGTCAATGCAGTGGAAAGCTGCTTGCTATGCATTGCGTAATGTGTCAAGTGGAGACTTGTGATTTGTGAAGAGTCAATGCAATGGAAAGCTGCTTGCTATGCATTGCGTAATGTGTTAAGTGGAGACTTGTGATTTGTGAAGAGTCAATGCAATGGAAAGCTGCTTGCTATGCACTGCGTAATGTGTAAAGTGGAGACTTTCAAATTGCGGAAGTGTCCGTTACAATCATGTCTATTGCACCCTGCGGTTCTCCATTCTCCATTCTCTGCAAAAGCTTCAGCTAATTTGTGAATTTTGAGATGATTGAGTGGCAATTGATGTGATTGGAATGATTGATTATTTGATTGCTTTCAAGTTGAGCGCCACAATCATTTTAAAAACCTCTTTGATTGATGGATTTTAAATACAGCTTCAGTTCTGCGAATCTTCGACAAGTGAATTTAAAGATGTTGAATATATTTAATAATTGTAAGTACTTGATTGATAATAAATACATTAGAAATTCATGAGGTAAATTATTGCGGAAGCGAATTAAGTTCAGTTAATTAAGACAGGAGTTGTTTGAATTTGAAGAGTTGAGGTTTTGAATTTTTAAAAACGTTAAGGGAAAAAAAAGAAACATTTTTGTAAGGAAATCTATATATATATAAATCTTTGACCTGTCTGACTGACTGACAGATCAACGTGTAGGCCAAACGTTAAAAGATAGAAAGCTGAAAATTTCACACAACACAGTTGAGATTTAAGACCTGTAAGTGGGTCAAATTTGGGATCAAAGGTCAAGGAATTGTTTAGTATGAAAAACTTTTTTGTTTTTTTTTTAAGATTTTTAACAAAACTCACAGATGAACTCTTCTTGCTAAATTTTGACTTTTTCCCCAAATTTAGTATTTTGCCGCCAATTTTAGCTTTAACACATAAAAAAGAAATATTTATAAGATTGATCATTAATTGAAGATAATTTTCACTCAGCGTGGAGGCTTGAACTTAAGCTATAGTCTGTTAAATTTATTGGATCTTGTGAGTTGCAACTAATTTGAATTTAAGTCTTTATAGCTTTTAACTCGACTATTTTTAGAACATCGAAATTAATATTAACGATCCACAAACTATCGAGAAACCCGCTTTTGTCTCCGTGTTGTTTATTGGGGTCTCTAAGCGTTGCGGAAAACTAAAATAAATTAAAATATCATTATTGCTTATTAACAGACAGTTAAATCCTCTTAACTTGTACAACTGAATTGAGCTCAATTGCTGTATTAATAATATTTATCAAGATTTTTTGAGGTGGGAACACTCACTTCTTTCTTTCTCCTGGTTTTCTTTGCAACAATCGAGCTTCAACTCGGATTTACCATCTGATGAAGACATTTAATATAATTAGTATTCCAATTATAATGAAAAGATAAAACAACCAGAAACTCACAAACACACACACAATGACACATACATCATAAGCATAATGAAAACTTTTTTATGGCGTTTCCCCGTTTGTCTTTTTTATACCCTCTAGCCATAAAATCTATACAATATAATAGGGTATAATTCAATTGCGATCAGTCAATAATTGACGTATAAAATGTAAATAAATATTCTACAATATTGTATTTGGTAATTATTTTGATAAATATTTCAATTGAAATAAAATATATGTGAATTTTGTAATTTTACAAAAAATGCTTGACGCTTCGCCTTGGAAAAGTGTTTAAGTGCTATGGTCACCTTAATCTGTCAAGTAACTATCAAAACTCAAATAATTTTAATTTAAACTTTAAATGATTAAAGTATGGTCACCTTAATCTGCTAAATAACTATTAAAACTCAAATGATTTCAATTTAAACTTTAAATGCGTTTAGTATGGTCACCCTAATCTGCCAAGTAACTTTACAAAAACAAAGAGATTTCAATCTAAACTGTAGATGCTTGTAGTATGGTCACCCAAATACGGTCACTCTAATATGGTCACCCTAATATGGTCACCCTAATATGGTCTCCCTAACTTTATTAAAACTCATGCGATTATCATTCGCTTAATTTTTTACATTGTTAATTGACTAAAAAACTCGAACTCTTAAGTTTAAGGTACATTTATTTTTTTTTTTAATTTAAAACAAAATGTGCCTTGTGTAGGGTAGCTATTAGTCGATCAGTCGCTGCGTATACTTGTTAATTTAACACTTTTATCGCGTGTTAATTTGATTTGACTATCAGACAAAAGACAATAAAGAATGAATAGGAAGAAGAAGGTGTTTCTTGTTCACTTTTTAGGGTGTTGCCTGTATCCAGGTGAGTGTTGGAGTGTTGCACCTGTCGTCACGCCTCAAATGCGTTGAGATCATTGATGAAACGATCAGTGTGAAAAACTGGTTCGCATAATTTAATTATGATCTGTTCCTCTCCAGATTTGTACAATGAAAGCATACGATGGAAGCTTACGTACTACGATCTATTGATCCACCTACCCAAAATCCACAATCATATTTATAAAAAAAATAAATAAAAAATACTATAAACCATAAAAAAAACCAAAAAAAAAAACTTTACGTTTTGGGGTAAAAGCAAAACGTGTTTAGCTTTCTATTTAGCTTATGCAAATTTCGATCGATCGGTTATTTATTTGTAAGGCATTATAAATATATGCGAAAAAGTAGAAAACACACGATTGTACATAAAAACAGCCATAAAAAGGAGCAAACAGTGGACACGGAGACGGAGGGATGACGATAGCGAAGAAAAAAATAAGAAAAATACAATTTTTGTTGATATGCATAACCGGTCAAAGACCACAGAGAACCAGAACCAATACCCAAAAAAAAAATTCAGAAAAAAAATCAATATCTAAATCTAAAACCTGATTCCAATTCGGATTCAGTTTTAGATTCGGATTCTAATGTTGCTGTTGCCGTTTGCCAAAAAAATCAACAGTTTGTTTTTTTTTTGGTCAATTTTTTGCTGATTCTTTTTGTCGTTCTAATTGGTGTTGCTTAGTGTATTTCCTTAAGCTGACTTTAGTCGAGTGGGTTGCAGTTGATAATATAAAGAATGCTCGACTAAAACATACCCGTCACTGTAATGATTGAATTTTTTTTTTTTTTTTTTTTTTTTTTTTTTTTTTTTAATTGACGGTTTTGTAGAGAAGCGTTTTATTCTTTAAGAATTTAAAAACACTTTTAGGACTACATTGACTGAGAAATAATTGAATTTTAAAATGAAATTATAATTGAAGTAAACAGTTAATTAAGAGTGTTATATTGGTATGAGTTAAAAAAAAACGGATTTTAATTTTCAGCATTTTATCGAAAATGCAAAGAAGTTAGATTCCCTTTTTTAGGGTATTTTTAAAGCCTTAAAGCAACTACACGTCGCTGCTACGATTTGTTTCTGTTACGTCGCTGTTATTCCGCTGTTAGACGAACAAAAATGCACATTAACGTAATGCAAACATATGAATGTGTAGGTGCCGCCCACTTCTTTTAAGTATGGGAAAATGTGATCCCAATAAATAAATAAAATTAGATTTAAATTAAAGCAAACAGAGACTTCACAGTAACAGACTAGCGTTAGAACGGTTTTAACAGAAGCGGATTTACATCTTGAGAATTTTTCTTTACTTTTATTTTAGATTAGTTAATTAAATTTAAATTAAAGAAAACAATAAATAAATAAAATTAGATTTAAATTAAAGCAAACAGAGACTTTACAGTAACAGACTAAATTAAGAATGGTTTTAACAGAAGCGGATTTACATCTTTAGAATTTTTCTTTACTTTTATTTTAGATTAGTTAATTAAATTTAAATTAAAGAAAGCAATAAATAAATAAAATTAGATTTAAATTAAAGCAAACAGAGACTTTACAGTAACAGATTAACATTAGAACGGTTTTAACAGCAGCGGATTTACATCTTGAGAATTCTTCTTTGCTTTTATTTTAATTTTATTAGTTAGATTTAAATTAATCCCAAAAAAGAAACTTAACAGTAGCAGATTAACATTAGAACGGTTTAAGCGGATTTACATCTTTAGAATTTTTATTTACTTTTATTTTAGATTAATTCATTAGATCTAAATTAAAACAAACAATAAATAAATAAATTAAAGATTTAAATTAAAGCAAACAGAGACTTAACAGTAACAGATTAACATCGGAACGGTTTTAACAGAAGAGGATTTATATCTTGAGAATTTTTCTTTACTTTTATCTTAGATTAAGTAATTGGATTTAAATTAAAGCAAACAGAGACTTAACAGTAAACGATTAACATTAAAATGGTTTTAACAGAAATGAATTTACGTCTTCAGAGTTTTTCGAAAAATGTGTTTTTTATAAATTTTTCTTTACTCTGACTTTTTATGTCGCAACAGATTAAGTTCCATTCTCAGATTACCATTACCATTGCCAGATTTTTATTTTAGAAACTTTTTTCAGACAAAATTCCAAAATAAAACTCGACTCTTATATATGCAACTTATATACCCTATTATAAAATGAAGGTATAGGTATTAAAAATTATATAGCCAGTTAGATATTATTTATGACTTGAAACTGTCGACAAAAGGCATAACAACAACTTTGACCAGTTTATCAAATTTCAAGAGCCTGGAGTTTTGAAGAGGGAATCGTGAATAAATGAGTCCGCACATGGTGTGCAAATGCAGCCATAAAATATCAATTATAATAATTTAAATTAATAAGCCATAGAATGCTCCAAATCTGACAGCTGGAGCCAGATTTTAGATCTGGAATGCCGTTGTTGGGTTCAACGTCGATCCGACGGGAACTTCTATTAAACGATAGATGGGAATCTCATGAGACAATTAAATAATACCATCTTAGTTTAAAGCAGGAAACGTTAATGAGAGTTATGAATCGGAAAATAAAATTAAACACTAAAAAAGTGATGGGGACATTAAGAAAATTGCACATATTTTTTGAAAGCACTAACCAGCAAAAGGATACATTTATATTTTTAATTTTGTTTCGCAATATTTAATTAGGTTTAATGTTATATTAATTTTTGGAATTTCTGAAAGCTAAGGCATGAGATCAGATTATGTGTATGTTTAAGGGCCATATCACAATTTATTCAAAGCAAAAAGTTCTTTTAAAGTTGAAAATTAATAAATACAGTTGAACTTCCCTAACTCGAACTTCTCTAACTCGAATTTCTCTGTAACTCGAACTCAATAAGTGGCAGTAAAATTAATAATTTTAGGAAAAAGAACTCTATAACTCGAATATCTCCCTAACTCGAACCTTTTCTTTGGATAATGGTGATTCGAGTTAGGGAAGTTCGACTGTATTTCATGAAAGGCAACTCTGCTTGTGTTTAAGCATAGCAATCAGCTTCTGTTTGACAGTAAGCAAGCTTACAAGAGATGTAGAGCTAAGAAAAGAATTGAAATTGCCAGAAGTTTTCTTTCTCTCTCTCAACTCTGAAATGCAGCATTGTTGTATGAGTGACACAGCAAGCAGCTTGTGCATAGCACTCGTCAAGCAAAGACTAATCAGTGAGACTTTTTCCCATAGCAAGCATCTTTTGTCTGACTAGAAGGAGGTTTAATATGTTAGAGTTGAAAAAAGGAATTAAAATTGATAGAAGTTTCCTCTCTCACTTTCTCTCGCTCAAATGCTTTCTGAGTGACACAGCAAGCAGCTTTTGTTTGACTAGAAGTTAGGTTAGAATTTTAGAGTTGAAAAAAGGAATGGAAATTGATCGAAGTTTCCTCTCTGACTTTCTCTAGCTCAAATGTTGTCTAAGTGACATAGCAAGCAGCTTGTGCATAGCACTCGTCAAGCAAAGACTAATCAGTGAGATTTGTTCTCATAGCAAGCAGCTTTTGTCTGACTAGAAGTTAGTTTAGAATTTTAGAGTTGAAACAAGGAATTGAAATTGGATGGAAGTTTCCTCTCTCACTTTCTCTCGCTCAAATGTTCTGAGTGACACAGTAAGCAAAGATTAATCAGAGAGACTTTTTCTCATAGCAAGCAGCTTTTGTGTAATGTGTAACCGAATCGCATTAATCGACACATTGTTAGCTAGTTAGCGGACTTAGTCACGGCTTACAAATATAGCGAATGATCTGATCGATCCCATGCCACAAATCATTTACGCCTTGAACTTTACATAATTTTACATATGCATCTGCGATTGAGACTGGGCCCAGAATAATGCCCAAGAAGAAGAAGATTCGGTCAGGTTGTTGCCAATCTTGTTTTTATTTATTTTTTTATTATTATTATTGTTTTTTAAATTCCATCTCTTTCGCACTGTGTCTCTCCACATAATTGCTAATTTATCGATCCGCGTTTTTAATTGCCTGCTTTATTATCTATCGAAAGGCAACAAAAAATCAAAACAAAAACAAAAAAAATCAAATGAAATGAGAAAAATAAATAAAAATGAACTTCGAATTCGGCGCATTTCAAAGACGATGCGTAACAAGTCTGAGTTGTTGTTGTTGTTGTTATCGATCGTTGTTATTGTTGTTGTTGTTATCGATTTTTGTTGATTTTGTTGGTTTCTATGGAACATGTCTGTTAATTTGCTAATGTTATTAATACGAAATAAGAAACACTTTCTTTTCGTTGTTGCGAGTTGCGTATTAAAATTGCTAATTAGCTAAAAACAGACCAATAATTGTTATGTTATCGATAATGTATCGATATTTGCATTTTTTTAAAAATGCTTATGCATATTTTAAGCTGTTGATTTTTTAAGACTTTTACCATTTTCAATGGTTTTGATTTGAGGGAATGAGTCAGTTTCCTAGAAAAACAAAAATCCTATCTACATAAAGGGGGAATTTTTTCACAATTCGTAGAAAGAGTTTAAGAATAAATTAAATTGAGTTGAAATTTTTTTTTTTTGGATTCTATTGATTTAAAGAGACGCTTTTCTATTTGAAAGAAGTAAGAATATAATTTTGAATTGGAGTTATATTTAATTGTAGTCAAATAAAGCTTGTGTGTTTCAGTAAGGTCTCTACATAATTTTTGGCTTAAAATTGTTACTTTTAAATTAAATAAGAGACAAGAAGACATTCTTCCAAGTCGATCAAATATGATATTCTAAGTTGGAGTAAAGCATAAAACAAGTGGGACAGGCTATAGTCGAGTTCCCGACTACATTATTTAAATAAATTTAAAATATTGCAATACGTGTGCAGCTTTGAGAAATGGGCTGCGAAATGGAATATAGGCGTCAACAGCAGCAAATGCGCAAATGTTACCTTTGCTACAAGGACATTGTCGTGCAGCGGCATTACGATGCTGGGCTCCACCCTTATGCACAAGAGCTCCCACAAATATTTAGGTGTTGTACTGGACAGGGAACTCAATTTCCAAGCACATACAACAATGGTCCGACAATCGGTAATGGCAAAGGCCAGAAAAATGGCGTGGTTGCTGGCTCCCAGAAATAAGCTTTCATTGTACAGCAAAGTCACTATTTATAAATCCATATTAAGCCCCATATGGAAATATGCACTTCAAATTTACGGCATTGCGGCAAAAACAAACTTAAACAAAATCAGAGTTGCCCAATCAAAAATCCTGAGGCGAATATGCAACGCACCATGGTACATGCGAAATAGGGACATCGAAAGAGACTTAAAGGTTCCTAAAGTGGGCGATGTTATGCAACTACAGGCATCGAATTACGTTCAACGCCTTGGTGGTCATCCTAACGCGCTAGCCAGACGACTAACTACAAAACCCAGAAAGAGAAGACTCAAAAGGTGCCATCCTTTGGATCTCCCTACTAGGTTCCTTCATTAATTTGTAAATTTTGTAAATAATATACTGTAAATAATATAATTCTATATATGTATCTCCTGTGATCAATTGTTCCTTCCCTTAAATGTAAAACTAGATTAAGTTGCCACTAATGGTAGCAGAAAACCTGTTTAAATAAAATATACAAATTTTTTAAGAAAAAAAAAAAAAAAAAAAAAAAATTTAAAATATTTTTTATTGCATGCTTTTAGGCACTTACATTGCGTAAAAATTTAAAACAGCCATTACCAGCTTTCTATTTGTCCGATCTTGTTACGATTTAGTAGAATGATCAAGAATATATATACTTTATAGGGTCGTAGATGCTTCCTTCTCCCTGTTACATAAATTACAACGAATGCAATATACCCTTTTACTTATTTTTTAGGTAACGGGTATAAAAAAGGGGAATATGAATGCATTTTGATGGGGAAATAAAAAAATATGCTTATCTTTCTCCATAAAAAGATCCAAAAAACCATTCCATTAAATGTCATAAAAATTCGTGTATTTTTGATACAGCTTAAATTAGGGATTAAAACCGAAACGAATATCGGTTTCAGCATTTAGATTTTAGGTTATCGGTCATTCAAAATCTTTTAACAAAGTTTTCGTAACAGTAACAAAAAAAAAAGGTTGTTCCCAAAAGTACAATTATATTAATATTATAATAAAAGTAATTAAAAAGGCACTCCTTTTTTAATGTTTTATGCACACATCTATTTCACATATTTTTCAGTTTAATGTGTTTTAGTTACTTTTAACAATTTTAATATTTCACTTAACACATTTATTTTATTTGCGCTTAGTTAGCGCTTTGAAAATTCGATCATGAACATTAAAATTAAAATCAAAAATGAAAATTAAAAATGAAAAATAATTTTGTTTTTGGATGTATGAAAAATCCTTATAAATGAAACGGTTACTAAACGGCTATTTCGGTTTACAGAGTTTCGGTTTTAAGGTTTCGGTCAAATGAAAAATGTTTTTTTTTCGGTTACGGTTTCAGTTACTGTTTTAAATTTCAATCGGTTTTTACTTGTTAAAGGTTGCGGTTTCGGTTAGGGTTTCAATCCCTGGCATAAATAAAATGCCATACAAAAGTTTTTCATTTCCCATTGAATTGCATACCATTTAACAGTAGTGACCAATTGACACGAAAACTCATTTCAACGTTGGAGTTGTGAAGAGTCTAGTGAAGACATCAGTCGGTAACTGTCAATGGGGCGTGTCAAATAAATCAGTTTTGGAAGCGTTTTGAAACTCATTTAGGCATTTGTTTGTTCATGTTGTGGCTTTTGGTGCGTTAAATGTTGTGTTTTTTCTTCAAACTATAGCTTAGCTATGCATAATCGACATAGAAGACAAGAAAAATCCAAGGCAATGCACACGATAATCGTGAAGAACAACATCATGATTATTATCAAGATTCATACGGCAACCGAGACAAATTTTTTGGACCAACTGACAAGCTGCTGAAAGCGCTTAACGTTTTCATTAATTCTGAAATTACCAGCAAATATAATTTGTCAGTTGGAGACGGAGACGGAGATGAAGACGGTCGAATGCCGTTAAAGTATCAGCGTATCTACATCTATGTATCTATCTATAAGAAACCTGAACAAACTTCAAGATTAGAGCTATACGATTATTGTGATTTTTGAAACATGAATGCCAAGCGGCATTCGTTTAGGTTATTAAGCATAAACGAGCATTAAAAGCCTCATCATTAATGATTTCCATTTCGTGCTCGGTGTCCGGTCTGATCGGTTCTTTGAGCTTATCTTTGGGCCTGTTGATATCTTGTTATGGATGCGATTGTGCATTTTAAAGCCTTCAAGTACACTTTTATTGAAAATTGGCAACAGCGCTGGGAATTTAAGTTATCTGATTTCCTGAATTTATAAAAAAAACTTTGAACAAATTGAAAATTATCATTTAAATTGAAATTTGGCAACTGTGCAGAAAATGGGCAACAACGCATAACCGACATTTGATTTTAATTTAATTTTAGCCAATTTGAAAAAAAAAAAATAAGTCAACAAACAATAAATCGATGCTTAATACTGAAATGCAATTTTAGTTAAAATTGGCAACAGCGCCGAGAATTAAAGTTTTCGAATTGCATTAATTTTACATAGTCTCCAGTGAGAATTGGTTATCAACATTTAAATTTATAAAAAATTTGACAACAGAGACAGAAAATGGGCAACAACGCATGCAATGCAGACTTTAACCACTTGCGACTTAGAAATTTGACAACATTGTAAGCACTTTAGTAAAAATTGGCGACATTACATAACAAACATTTAAATCTTATCTTTTTGTACAAAATTGTCAAAAATCAACAGATATTTGATACTGACAAAGTAGGCGAAATATTTTCAATGCCGAAATTAGACAACAGCGCTGAGCAGAAATCTAAAATGCAAATTGGCAACTGGACACTGTGGATATTTGATATTGACAATGTTGTTAAGTGTTTTTAATGATGAAATTTAGCAATATTTGAGCTTATTAGATTTGATTTAAATACCCCAGCCTCGGTGGGGATCATTTTGCACAAGAAATAGATACGAGTATCTGCATTCAAAATGAGCATTCGTTGGTTGGTCGTTGATAAATGTGATAAGGCCCGAAAACGGAACGGAACGGAACGACCCGGACCGAAGAGAACGGACTAATTAACCGAAGGTTAAACGAGACATGAATTAACATACAAACTATCTGGGAAATACATAGATACATACTACATATAAAGATTCTGAAGAAGAAACGGTGAATGCATAATCAAAGTACATTTATCAAACTCAATTCCATTTAGTAATCCCATTCCCAGCTCATCATTCATTCCGAATTTTTCGGATGAAATGAAGTCTCAGTCGTAATAATTTGATCAAGTCTCGTATACAATTCAGATTTCACAGAACACTTAACTCTTAACTTTTCAAACTGGTCTTTCAAACGGACTCCCATATCGAACGAATTGAACTGAACGTTTTTGCATATATTAAAAAAATCTAAAAAAAAAAAATTGTACGCTTTATAAAAAATGAATGCTAGTCAAAAATATATAGACATATGTATATATGTAGATTCACACACGCACACTTGATAAAAATCATTAAACTTAAACGCGTATGCTAATTTGATGATGGCGGTTTTCTAATTTGTTGTTTTTTGGGCAGAAAACCAGATTTCTATAGAGTAGTAAGACAGCCGCCCTATAACAAACGAGCAGAGCCCGAAGCCGACCGTCCCGACCCTACCTTACCACAGCCGTACCTCCCTTACCATGCTACTGACGGGTCTCTGATACAGTTACATCTATGCAGTCGCTACGATCGACCCAGCAACCCAAAACCAAGTGGGAACATGTTACTGTAACTGAGTTGAACTTGAAATACCCTTTTTTAACACTATACCTACATATATGTAAAAGAAAAGTCTTCAGAGCGAATAAAATCTTACTAAATATCTCACATATTGATTGAAAACTCAAGTTATTCAAAAGAAAACAAATATTTCGATAACTTGTAGCTCAGTTTAAAGAAATTCAATTCCAGAACAGGCCTGAATATTGATGTTTCTTATCTTTTTGTCAAAATAGTTAAAAAAAAAAAGATCATTTACAAATTTTAAGATACATTTCATTTTTAAATTTCATAGAACTTTATGTTATAGAGCTTTATGTTCGATGAAGATGAAATTTGGCTGACATTAAGATGTGCTCATTGAACTTAATTTGGCCTCACAATGTCGCCATCTTTATTATTGACGAGAAATAAAAAATAAATAAATTAAAAACAAATGGGAAAGGCTATAGTCGAGCTCCCGACTATAGAATACCCGTTACATATTTAAATAAATTGAAAATATTTTGTATTGCATGCTTTTAGGCACTTACATTGCTTAAAAACTTTAATCAGCCATTACCAGCTTTCTATTTGTCCGATCTTGTTACGATTAATTAGAATGATAGCTAATAAAAGTAGTTAACGTTAATTAGTAAACAAAACCTAATATCTTGAAAACTGAGCGTGTGGTGGCTTTTCGCGATTTACGGAGAAGGGAAGGGGCGTGACAAAAATTTGAAACAAACTTGATCTGCGTGGGGCTTATAGAAGTCTGTATGCCAAATTTGGTTGCTCTAGCTATTATAGTCTCTGAGATCTAGGGAGAAATGGCTATATCGACTCAGCTGTTGATGCTGATCAAGAATATATATACTTTGTAGGGTCTGAGATGCTTCCTTCTCCCTGTTACATACATTGCAACGAATATAATATACCCTTTTACTTATTTTTTAAGTAATGGGTGTAAAAAACAACCAATGAATTTGTTACGTATCTTTTAAGAAAGTGCAAATACCTTGTTGGCAGGGTATGCGACGTTCTCGCTATGTCCGCATCGGTTCGTTGTCCGGTTCGGTTGGATCTTCTTCTTCTTCTTCTTTTGCTGCTGCCTCTTTCCTCTTTTCTTCTTTTTTTTTTGCGCTCGCGCGACGCCGGCAGCGTTTTTTTTTTTTCTATCTTCTTCTTCGTAAAATTTGTTGAGCGGGGGGATTTGGATTTATGAAATGACGATATATAAGGAAACAAGAAGTGGAAGCGTTCGTATTTATTTGCTAGAACCTGTGCGCAACGCACGTCTTCGTCTCTCGCTGACAACAACAAATACCCAGTTGGACTTCGACTTAGGATATTTTTTTGATTTTTGCAACTCTACCAAAAAACACACACAGAAAATTAAACATGAAGAGTTTTGTAAGTTAACAAAATAAATCAAAATCAATATGCGAACTTATTTAAGACATCAAGTGTCAAGTGTGAAACAATTTAAGACAAAATCTATAAACTGAATTTAAAAAAAAAAAAAAAAAAACTTGTGCTCTATAATAATAAAATCCTGTGCTATAAAGTTTGATCAAGTCTAAAATTTCTTTTATTTTTTTGAATCAAAAACTGTGCGGTCATGTGTTGGTGATACATTTTTTTTAAGAAATGAAAAACTCTACTAAATATAAATAAAACAGGTGTAAAAAGTGGTAAAAAATAATGTATAAAAAGAAACATAGATTCTGAATTTTAAGTTGATAGTTGAAATTTCTTGTCTTAAGCAGAAACAATTAAAAGTCTATATTACAGTAGCGGACAAAGAAAACCGGACACCAAAAAAAGAGGTTTTTGGAGTTTTTTCAAGTGTTTATTTATTAGACCATAGGAAAAACGTACGAGGCCTAGGAAACGTTTGAATGATACAAAACCTTTCTTTAGCTACTAAGTATCCATTAAAATTTTTAATTTTTGTAAAAGTCTACTTACGAAACTTTTTTCCTCGGTTTCAAACACAAAATTTTTGGATGCAACCAAATTCTTCAAAGAATTCTAATAGTAACTGAAAAAAAAATTTTCAAAAATTCTATCGCTAGTATTTTATATAATTTTTTGAAACTGAAAAAGAAAATTTTTCTTCATTTTCATACAAAAAGTGTATTTTTTACAGTTCTCAAAAAATTATAAAAAAAACAAGAGAATAGATTTTTTAAAAGTGTTTTTCAGACACTCTTAGAATTGTTTAAAGTATTTTTTTTTGGCACCAAAATATTTTTTGAAAAATAGACTTTTACAAAAATTCAAAATTTTCTGTGGGTATTAAATGGGCTAAAGAAATTTTTGCATCATTGAAACGGAATTAGAATGAATAGAGGATAAAATTGAAAACTTTCTTTCCTATTTAACAAAAATATTACAAAGTAACGGTGTATGAAGACATACGTGATCCACTGTATGTACATATGTAGATCCTGAATTTTAAGTTGATAGTTGAAATTTATCGTTTCTAGCAGAAAAATTTAAAAGTCTAAATAATATCATAATAAAATATATGATATACCTGATGGGAAGTCTATATTAATATTAATTAGAATTTAATTTATTATGTTTAATATTATTAATACTTCTTAAAGATTTTGAGGCAAATCCTGATTATACTTTAGATCAGCGCTGGGCACGCATGGGCTCCGGGAGCTAGCGGCTGCTCCCGAATTCAGATTTCGTGCCCATCTCTGCTTTAGATGTCTGGTTTCACATACTCGCATTTTGCCGGTATGTTAATTGACATTTGGGGTATTTCTACAGAATACGAGTTCGCCAAGAGATTTAAGTCTTAATTAAGCCAGCAACCGATTTAATTAAACTTCAAAATGTGCTCAAGTCTCTTTCACTTCAAATAAATAAGCTTTAAGCAAAGAGAACGAAAGACATACATATGCTGCCTGCAATCTGTAAGAGAAAGCTTTCAGCGATCAACATGCGTTCTCTTACAGTCGCACTGGGCAGCATTAAAAATGTCAAAAATCAATATACAGTGGCTTACAGCTTTCTTCATCCAGTACCTTCAAAAAAGTTTAGGCGTCTTTAAAATCTAAACTAAAAGGGTTTTTAAGAAAATTTAAGTGCAGGTTGCTAGTCTAATGTTTCAACTTATAAAATAGGTTTTCATTTATTTATTTTTTTTCATATTTTTCCAATATTTTATAATAATTAAAAACTAAAAAATCAAACAAAAACAATGCCACAGCTTATTTAAACCACTTAAAAAAAAAATGTAAACTTCGTTTTTAATAAAACAACAACAATTAGTACTTCTGTATGACTTTGGTCATAGACCAACTTTGAAATAAGCTGTGAGGCACTGCATACATAAAAGGCAATCAAAGGAGAGCGAGCGAAAGGCAAACACAGCCAGCTCTCGGTAAGAGAAAGCTTTAGCTAGTTTAGTTACAGGCGCTCTCTTTGATACTCAGTTGCACGCAAGCGAAGGACAGCATTAGAAATGCCAACAAGCAAAAAGCAGACAACAACAGTTTCAAGTACTTAAGAGCAGCTCGAGGCTGTTGCTTGATGAGTGACAAAAGAGTGGAAGCTAAGCAAACGTTTAAAAATCAAGTCAAATAAATCAAAACGCATTAGCAGCAGCAACAACAACAACAAGAACATGAACACATTAACGCGCGAGACACAGCGAGCAGGCAGCCAATAGGTGTGAAGAGACGAAACGAGGCGAGCGAGGCGTTTAAAGACGCCAACAAAACGCCCGCGAAACGCGTGCGCGCGCCCGTTGCGAGACTTTGATTAATTACTCTTAAAAAAAAAAAAACAAACAACATGAAAAAATGAAATGAACACATTAAACTGCACAAAAGGAGGCAACAACAACTCGTGTGACACTTGGCACAGACCACAAGAGATTTATGAGCCAATCGTAAAAATAATAACACCAAATAAACACGACACACATTTCCATATTCTCTTAAGTGACAGCTTCGTTTATCAGTGTTGCCAATTTGTCCTTTTTGCGGACAGATCTGTCAGTTTTGGAACTGCGATCCCAGAAAATTTTCAATCGTCCCCTATCAGGAAATTTTCTTTTTTTTTTAATTTATTTTACTTTCCTTTTTTATTGTTCTAAATCGCTCATAGAATTTATCAAATACAACTAAGAGTATGTGTCATCTAAAATATTCATTTTCGGATCTCCGAAAAACTTAGAGATTTAACAAAAAAATGTATCTATTGATGGAAAATAATAATACTTTCAATATTGAAGTTATTTTTAAAGCTATGATATTATTTTATTAATTAATATTATATGTTTTAATAAGAAAACATTGTTGGTCCAGATTTTTTGCCCTTTAAAAAAAATCTGTCTGTTTTCAGTCTTTTTTTTTGGGTTTAACCGGCCTTTTTTTGCGTAGCGGCGTTGGCAACACTGGAATACACACAAATTAACCAATCAACTAATCGTATAATCATCATCTTCTCTTCCTCTCTCTCTTTTTCTCTTTGTGCAGCTGCTTTTGTGCTTTGTGGCGCTGACAGTGGCCGATGTTAAGCATCTGACAGATCGCAATGTAGATCTGTTCAAATACAATCCGAGCGATATTTACACTCTGCCCGAGGACATCGATGACGATAAGCCAGCGGTGCATTTCAGCGGCGATGTGATGAAGGCCAAGACCGAGAAGCTCCAGAATTACAATTCGGGCAAAAAGTTCAAGCTTGAGTAAGTTCAATCGATAACGATTGCGTTTAATCGATTATTTAGTTGAGTCATAAAAATCGATAACGATTAAATTGATCGATAATTAAAGTTACTAATCACAAAGCGATAATTGAGAGGGGTAAGGGGTAGATTTTTATTGTATACTCAGCCCAAACGATAATGACGACTATCGTTTATCGATAATTTACTTAAGTAGTAACACAGCGATAATTGAAGGGGTTTAGGAATAGATGTTTATTGAATGCATAGCACAATCGATAACGATATTTATCGTTTATCGATAAATAATTTGAGTAAACAACATCGATAACGATTACATTTATCGATAATTAAAGTGGTTCATCTCAAACCGATAAGTGAAGGGGGATTAGGTCGCTGTTCATTCCATATTCAGCACAATCGATAACGATAGCTATCGTTTATCGATAATTAAATTTTGTTACGTCAAAGCGACAGTTAAAGTGGGTTGGGTCGATTTTAATACTCTTTTTTTTATTAGAAATTTTTGTCAGCAGTGATGTCGCTGTTTTTATGTCGTCGATCAAGAAGGCGACATTGTGAGGCCAATTTGAGCATAGTGAGCTAATAAGTTACTGCTGATTAAATCAATTAAATTACTAAATAAA
This sequence comes from Drosophila quinaria, assembly GCA_035047525.1. Taxonomy (NCBI): domain Eukaryota; kingdom Metazoa; phylum Arthropoda; class Insecta; order Diptera; family Drosophilidae; genus Drosophila; species Drosophila quinaria. Next base: position 35,921,387 of record JAWNPO010000455.1, read on the forward strand.
TAAATTTATTTTAAATATATGAATTTAATTAAATATGTGTATAAATGTATTACAGATTGAAAACCCAGAACGGCATTGAGGTCAGCAGCGTTGGCAAACTGAAGGACGACAAGACATTTGTGGTTAGCGGTTCCTTTGCGTTTACCGGTGCCGATGGCAAGCGCTACAGGACACGCTACACTGCCGACGAATTCGGCTACCATCCCATCACGGAGCTGGATCTGGACATCCCTGAGTAAGTGTGCAATTCTCGTTCATGTCATAAACTCTAGATAAGTGATTTTAAAAAATTAATTACTGAAATATCGATAGGTCGATGTCTCGATTTAAGCGGGGGCTATTTTCAAATATTTTAGATCGATAACTTATTTGACGATAGTAAAAATACTAAAAGAATTCTGAAGAATTAACAATTGAAAAATTAAAAACAACCGATTGAAAAACTCCAAAAAAGTGCTTTGTGAATTAAAACAATGATTTATTGAAAACTGACGTGTTTTTTGAATTTTAAAAAACGTTTTTATTTAAAAAAAAAAAAATATATTTTGTTTTTTTTTTGGAAAAACGTGCTATAATGTCGATATATCGATATTTTTGGCGAAAAATCGACTATTCAATGTGCATTAAAACAATGATTTATTGAAAACTGACGTGTTTTTTTAAAACTTTTTTATTTAAAAAAAAAAAAGTGTATTTTTGGATATATATCGATATTTTTGGCGAAAAAACGACTATTCAATTTTTATTGTTTGCCAAAGTATCAACAACTTGATTTTTGCCTTGATGATTTTGATATTTTAATTTAAAATTTCCAGGTTTTTTTAAATTATTTTATGTTTCCTTCCAATTGTGAACTAATTTCGAAACTTGTTCGTTAAAATTGCAGACCCCAGCCTCTGTCGACCGTCGGCAAGCGTCCCAGCGTGGATCCCAGCAGTCTGTTGGGCAACAAGAACCGCTTCCAGTTCCTGCAGCAGAGCCTCAATCCGGACCAGGCGGGTCCGCTGCGCGGCAGCGGACAGAGCGGCGATGATTACAGCTACTCGGCACCGGGACCACAGGTCGAGTACAATAACAACAATCCCTATGGCAATGGCCTGGGCTCTGGCAATCCCTATGGATCGGCGGGCAATGGAAACGGCTTTGGTGCTGGAGCTGGTAACGGTTTTGGTTCCGGTTCCGGTTTCGGTTCCGGTTCGGCTTACGGTCCTGGTTCCGGTTCGGCTTTTGGTGCCGGCAATGCAGCTGGTGGCAATGGCAATGGCTATAACTATCAGCCCCCCTCGGTGCCTCTGGAATCCCCCTCGCGCCTCTACCTGCCGGTGGCTTAAGTCCACCCCCCCGCCTCCCTCTCCCCCTGCCCGTCACTTGTTACCCCTTAATCCCCAATCCCTTGCAAGTATTTAGTTTTAGGCGCAACTTCAACAGGCAACAAATAGCAAAATATATCTATGTATTTTTTTTTATCATCTTTTAGTGTTATATGTATACAATATGCAATATGTATTCCCTGTTTTTTTTTTTTTTTGTAACGTACACTCCACCACCCAAAATAACGAAATTCCCTTCAAAAATGAAAAAAAAAAGTGAAAATGAAAATAAGAAAAAGACGAAACACGCAAAATGCCAGAACAAGATATGACAAGACAAGACGCAAAATGAACTTGACAATGAATCTATATGTATGAATATATATATGTATATACACTGAGTGATATTAGTAGTAAATAAAATGGCTAAACTAAACTTCGTCTTCTCTTCAATGACTTAATAAATGAGCGGGTACTGTACACTGCTGCCTAAAAGTATGCAGCAAGCAGTTACATATTGTTACAAATACATATGTATTATATTAATATATAATATTTACATATATATTTATATATATATTAAATTTTGGGATATTACTGATGCACTCTTAGGCCTAAATGCAGTGGTGGGCACGAAATCTGAATGCGGGAGCACCACAACAACATCAACGACAACAACCATCGATCACCCAAATGTGCGAGCAAATAAAAGAGTCCACACTGCGCCTTTGCTATGATGTTGTTGTTAGTTTTTATGACGGTCATAAATTTTTAGCGCCAAAAATGCCTCGACACAAGCTGCTGCTATGTTGTTGTTGTTAGCTTGCTTGCGAGTCTTCCGTGCGTTGTTGTTGTTATTTTGCTATCAAGTCTTTTGTGCGACTTCACAGCGTTGAATAAGCAGAAATAAAGTTGAGCCGTTAGCTCCCGGAGCCTATACGTGCCCACCACTGCCTAAAAGTATACAATTAGTAGTGATAATCATTTTTTATTTTTGAGATGTCTAGTCTACAAATTATTTTGTTTTTTCTTGTATAAAATTACACTACGCAACAAAAGAATTTTATAAAATTCCATATTCAGTACAGTTGTCTCTAAAAGTATGCAATCAGTTTGCACAAAAGATGTACATTTGTTATTGTTTTTTAATTTGATATAATTTGAGTAGAAAATACCCTTACATACTTTTTAAATTCAAGTTGTAATGTGTTTCATGTGTATAAAATAATGCTACACTTTTCTGAGTAACTGTGAGAGCATAGTTGCCCCTCAAAGTTATTAAAAATATTGGTAAGTTAGATTAATGGTTAATGATAGTAAAAAAAAGAATTACTGAGAATTTTTTAAATCAATATGTAGAAAAATTCAAGTCCAGCTTAAAAGCGTAGATAAAAACGAATTTAAAAGCTTAGATGAAATATAACTTAAGAGCTTAGCTGAAATGAAGCTTTGAAATTTAATGTAAGTAGCTTGAAAGCATAAAATATGCAAAGCTTAAAGGCTTAGCTTACGAAGAGACTCGAAGAGAGACTTAGAGAGAATTACAGATTAAAATTGCTGTTTCAGTTGAGATAAAAATCTCCAATTTAGTTAAAAAGCTGATTAAGTGCAGCTTTAAGCTTGAGCTTGAACTACTTTGAAGTGTAATGGTCAGTTTCGGCAAAAGTGCAGCTTTAAATTTGATAAAAAAGCTTCTTCAAAAGCTGATTAAAAGGGTCATCGAAAGCTTCTGCGCAAGCTGATTAAACGCAGCTTAAAAGCTTAAAGCGCCGCCGCATGACCGAGCAGTGCCTCAATGCGATCCCTGGCCTCGACATAGGCAGCCAGCACCTCGTCCAGAGTTGTCGCTGGGGCTGCTAACTTGCCACCTGGATGGAGATAACTGTCGTCCTCATCATCGCTGTCCTCGGCCAGCCTGAGGTGATGCCCCAGCTGGAGTTGACGTTGCTGCAGCTTTCGCATGCTGAAGACCAAAATTCCCGTGCTGCGCATCGCACACGATTTGTCCAGCTCGAGGCGACTGTGCAGCGAGTTGCCCAGAGTTGCCGAGTTGCCATTAAAGTAGCCCATGAAATCAAAGAGTTTTCGTCCGCCGATAAAGAAACGATTGAGGGCATCCAGCCAACTGCCCACGGGTCGGATGCACTGCAGCCGAATGCCGTCCACAACCGTCTGGGGCAATGGCGACAACAGAGAGCAGGAGAAATGGGCGTATCCCTCGCAACGTTCCCGTTGCCAGCCATCGATGCTGATCACCTCAAAGTAGATGTGCAGCAGCTCATGCGGTTGATGCGTCTCCTCGCAGAGCAGCGTCAATTGCCAGCAGTGGGAGAAGGCGGCCAATTTGTGGCCACCACCCGACAAACAGGTGGCGGTAGCGCCACGCAACGGAAACGGATTATCGGGATTCGATGGCTCCAATAAAGTGTTCAACGGTGGATTCACATAGTAGCGCACATGAATGTTGGCGTACTCAAAGTGTTGCGCCTGCCGCAGTTCCAGCAACAAAGAGACGCGTCTCATGCGCTTGGGCGGTACCGCAAAATTCAAAAGACGGCGCCGCTCAGCGGCCTCCAAACGCTGTCTCTCATAGAAGGCCAACAAATGCTCCGCACTCGCATCTGTTGGCGGATAGTTATCATCGTTCAGCTCTTCCAGCTCCTTTAGTTTGTGGTAAAGCGGCTCCTTAGCCTGAAACGGTCGTAGGGGCGTTACATTCTGAAAGCCATACGCGTAGAGTTGCCGGCAATCGTTGTCGATTTCCAGCACATAATCCATGTCATCGGCACTCAAATTGAAGTCGGGATAGACGTAGAGCAGTCCTTGAGCTGGACAGTAGCGCAGTGTGAGCAGTAGGGTGTCCTGTTGCAGTTGCGCGTACACCTGCATCAGCTGGTAGCCCTCCTTGTGCAGCTGCTGCACCTCCTCACCGCCCATCTCCGCCAGATCCGCATCGATCAATGTGTGTATGAGACAGGTGCGTGCCGCAAAATTTGGATCCTCGGGCAATGGTGGCGCCTCCAAGCTATATTCGGATACGGCCAAAGAGGACAGCGGGGTGGTACCTTTATCCCTTTCTCGCTCACGCTCCCTGTCCTTGCGCTTGCCGCGTCGACGTCGCAGTCGCAGCTCCTCCTCGTAGGCCGCCTGATGTCGCTCCAGCTGCCGCTGATGCCGCTGCTGCAGCTCGACAATGTCCTGCGCCCAGCGATGGTAGCGTCGCTGCAATACCGTCACACACTTGCTGGCATCCCCGTAACGCTGCAGCTCGGCGCGACTGAAGTGTTTCTGCTGCCAGGAGATGCAGAGATTGGCAGTGCCGCCGTTGCACAGCTCCTTGTTCTGGGCATAGAAGCTGCCCAGTTGCTCCGATGATTCCCGTTCCCTTTCCAGTGCTTGTCTGGAATGCCCCGTTGAACTGTCAGTGACAACGCTGCGACTTCCACTCGCATTTCCAGTGCCGCTTCCACTGTTCATTCCAGTGCTGCGACTTCCACTCGCATTTCCAGTGCCACTTCCACTGTTCATTCCAGTGCTGCGACTTCCAGTCGTTCTTCCAGTGCCGCTTCCACTCGCATTTCCAGTGCTGCGACTTCCACTCGCATTTCCAGTGCCACTGCCACTTCCACTATCAAAGCCCGACGCCTTGCAGCTGCTCGGATATTCGCTGCCGGGTTGATAATAATTATAGTAATTGTAATAATTCCCATGCTGATCCTCGTGCGGCACATAAATGAAGAAATCGCCCCACGCGCTGCTCAACGGACTATCCGAAAACGGTTCGCCATTCGCATTCGCATTTGCATTCGAATTCGGTTTCGATTTCGATTTCGCGCCCGTGTATTCGAATTTCGGCACTGGCAGCCATTCGCTAATGTGCCGCAATTTGATTTCCATTTGAAAATCGGACATTTTGCCGCTTACACGATAAATGCCAGTGCGTTTCGCTGCGCTATTTCTGTACATTGTTTTTTAATTGTTTTCACATTTATTTGTCACACAATTGTCATTTGTTTATTGCTTTTGTTGTTTTGTTTGTTTTGTTGTCGTTGAATTTTCTTGTCGTTATGACAACGATATAAGCGCACATATCGATAGCTCGATGTATCGATATAATACCACAAAATGACCAGTATTTGGTATTTTTTTTAAGTGCTCTGCCAACTTTGGCGCGCGATTTGTATTTTAAAATTTGTGAAGGTGAGTGAAAAGAGAGAGTGAGAGAGTGAGAATGAAAGAAAAAGAGATTTGACTGCTGTTAAATTTGTGCAATAATTTTGTTTATGATGTTAATGTTACCAAATATATATTCTTGAGTTCTGATCTTAAGTCAGCTAATTTTAGTACATTTTATTAACATTAGTTAAAAATACCTTACCAATCTCTAATACTTGTATTATTACTAATTACTACTACTAATACTTTTTGATCTGATTGGGTTTTTCTAGGTTTTCCCCAATACTTGCATTAAATATTGGATTATTTTAAACATTTTTAAATATTTTAAATTTTGAAGATTTTCAATTTTTTTTATTTTTATCATTTCAGTTAAATTTAATTTGAATTAATTTAATATTATTTTACTTTTACTTAAATTTGTACAGTACACAAAAATGTTTTAATAATTATACTTTATTTTTTTTTTACAAAAATAAGGATTTTAAGATTAATAGATTTTTTTTACATTGGGCTTTTAGTACATTTTGTAAAAACTTTGCCAAAAATTAAAACAAAAACTCCAGTTTAACTGCCACAACAATAAATTATAAATAACAAATAATAAACTAAATTCAGACAAATTTCTATTTATTTTGGGCACAATTTTAAGCAAAAGCAAGCTAATTTTAGTACATTTTATTAGCATTAGCTGAAAATACCAAAATATTTGGTATTGCCGCTGTTAGCAGTGCTGCCAACTGTTAACAGTCTGCGCGCCTTCTGCTGCTGCTGCTGTTAAGCTACGCTGAGCGTATATGCATGTGTGTGTGTGCGCGTGTGTGTGTGCGTGTGTGTGTGTGTGTGTGCATGAGCTTTTCCACTGCGCTTGCCTGCAGTGTTTATCGGCAGTTGCTTTGCTTTGGGTGTTCAGTTGTTATTCTGTGGCGCTGCGTGCTGGTCGTGCATCTCACGCGTTTTTCACCTGTCTCCCGCACAAACATTGATTTGATATTGTTGATCTGTTATTACGTTTCGTTTCGTTTCGCTCGTCTTTTTTTGCTGTTACATTTTTGTGCCTTGTGCTGCGCGCGCGCAACAATACAAAAAATATATTTATAAAAAAAGGAATTCCACAAACAATTGCAACTGTTTAACAATAACAATTGTAATAATTGCATTATATTTTTATTAGATTTTAAGCTTGTGAAAGTGTTGTTGTCATTTACTGTTTTCTGTTTGTTTCGTTTCGTTCTAATTTTTTTTTTCAATTTTTTTTTGGCTGTGTTTTCTAATTTGCCATAAATACTATTTTTGCAGCAAACCCAACAATAAAACAAAACACAAGCGACAAAATGCAGCAAAAGGCCGATGAGGTGAGTTGTAAACAAATAGAATATAATACAATACAACTAAGACAAGAACAAGTTGAATATAAAATGGAAATAACAAAAGCTGCGCCAACTGTTGCTGCGGAGTCCTAGGCAACATTGTTGCCAGACACATCCTGTGCAGCTTTGTTGCTGAACTTCAATTTCTTTTGACTGTGCGTTGAACTCTTTTCTTCTTTATTGTTGCTCTCCTCTTCTTATTGTTGCCGTTGTTGTTGTTGTTGCTGCTGATTCTTGTGCCGTGACGTTCCATTGACTGATTCTTGACTATCATCCACCACCGCAACAACAACAACAACAATAACACCAACAACAACGACCTCATTGTAAACTCTTTTTTTGTTTGGCTTTTCATTTAAATTTTTGGTTTATTTATTATTTGTTTCTTTTTTTGTTTATTTGCTAGTGTCTCTTTGAAAACACACACTTTGTTTTTGTCCTCGCTGCCTCGCACTTATTTGCACAGTTGCCGAGAGCAACATTTTGAAGCTCTGCTCTTTGTGCTGTTGTTTCGGTTATTCCGATAATTGTTGCGCCAATTGGCGCTCAGACCAGTGATGCCAAAACAGCGAAAAAAAAAAGCTGAAAAACTAAAAAAAAGACTGAAAAACAGGCGAAACTTTTTTTGCCTAGTTCTTTTTCGGCCTTTTCTTTGTTATTGAACTGGCCCACGGTGCCTATCTTCAGGTATTTGGCAGGCAATTTATTCGTATGGCAACAAATATACATATGCATATAATTGAAAAAATTGTACAATATATACATTTAGGTAATTGTAAAAAAAATGATTTAACGAGTCTATTTCTAGCAGGTTTCTCAATTTAGTTTTCACCAAATTAACTTGGCTAAAAGCCCGCTTTACTGCATTCGATCATGGGGTTATTGTCTACAGAGTTTCAATGTTTGTTTGCTTCGGACCAAAATTTTGACGTATTTGGGAGAATGTTGCTCCCATTTTAGGAGGTGAATTTTGGTGTTTCAATTTTCAAAAAGTCCCAAAATTGGCAGTTAGCATTTATTTTTAATTAAATTAAATTTTCGTTTAAAAAACCAGACAAATCTATCCGAAAAAAAGGCCAAATTGGCAACACTGATGATCATGGCAACAGCGACGTCGACGTCGACGTCGAAGCTTTGGCCTCAGCTTTAACTTCAACTTCAGTTTGCTTTCATGTTTCATGGCATTGTTTATAACAGTTTTGTTTCTTTTTTTTTTTTTTTGGTGTGCATGTTGCTTTTGTGTGTGTGGCCACAAAGTCAAAGTCATGGCAACATTTTATTGTTGCTAACGCTGTTGTTGCTGTTGTTGTTGTTGCTTTCAGTGAAATTTCTTGTGCTTCAATTTCTTTGCTCAAAAAACTTCTATTGTTTGCTTGGGGATCTTCTTGGCCATGTTGTGGTTGTTGTTGTTGTTGTTGCTGTAACCGCAAGTGTGCCACAAGTGCCAAGTTCGATCAACAAAACTGACAACAACAATAAATCAACAGCTGTTTTTCCAAATCATTTAACGCATCAAAAAAAAAAAAACAAAAACCAAAATTAAACCGAAACTGAGCGAAATGATCATGAGGCAAGTCCAAGTTGCAAGTTGCAAGACGGAACCAAAAACAAAAACAAAAATAATAATAAAAAAATTAAAACTGGACTTGGATTTGGCTAAGAGCTTCATTTAAAGCCATTTGGTCATTTAGCCTTGCCATGTTGCCAGTTGTAAGTAAAAGTCGAAAAACCTGTACATGTTGCTAAGATGTTGCGAGAAGAGCGAAATGAGGGTGGGGGGAGTCTTATCAACAGAAGATGAGGACTGTCCGTGACCCAAATAAATGCAACTGAAACGAAAAATGCATCAAGAATAACAACAACAAAGACACTGAGCAAGACGGAAAGAGATGGAGTGCGATGGGTTGAATGGGTGAAAGGGGAAAGGGGAGAAAGGGGAAGAGAGAGAGACGGAGCTTAAGCGACAGTTTTATTCTTCGATTTGAGGATGTGTCCAATGAAGACAAACACCTGACCAGGGTTGTCACATTTTGTAAACTTTAAATACAAAAAAAAAAGAATTAAAACAAAATAAGCGAACTTAAAAAGACTCAAATTTTCAATATTTACCAAAAAAAAAAACTAACATAAAACTCAACTAAAAGAAAATACAATTCTTAAAGTTGCCACAATCAAAGTTCCTTGAAAATTGTACTGAGTTATTGGTTGCAAGATCTTTTTTAACTCTTTTAAAAATTTGTTTTGGCTTTAAATTGTTAAAAATTCTAACAGAAATTAACCTGGAGTTTAATTAGTCACCTAATTTTAATTCACTCCTTAAAATTCTGTATTTAATAAATCATGTTTTTTAAAAAAAATTCAAAGTGCATTATTCACTCGGACTTCTCAGCACTTGTTTGAAAGTTAATCGATTCCGATCGGGCATCATAAATTAAAATAATGAATTACGCTTTAAATTTTTAAAATATGAATCTGAATCTTATATACTTTTGCTCTGAGAAGATGGATTTATCACCTAAATCTTATTCACTTAAAAAAACTCTGAATACTGTATTTAAAAATTTTTTAAAATGTTCAAAATAAATCAAAATAAATACTCTTAGACGTCACATCACATTTATTTAAAAATATTATTTAAAATATTATATATATTTTTTAAAGATAATTTTGTTTAGAATATATCCAAATTGCAAGGACTTCAAATGAGAAATTAAAATTGCAATTTAAATGTGTGTCCCAATAAAACCGGTTAGAATTTAAACTTTTTTCACTTCACACTCTTCGCACTTCTCTCTCCTCCTTAGGTTGTCTTCGTCTTCCTCTTCCGTCTTCCTCTGCATCTTGTTTTTGTATGACTGTTAAAAATTTCGCTTTCAGACGGCGACAAATTTAACCAGTTTTACTAAAATTTCTTGTTTTATTTATTTTTTTGTGTGTTTTTAGCGTCAGTTTTCGCGCTGAGTGCAATTGAAAGTAAAAATGGCAAAAGAAAAAAATAATCGTACATACAAATTATAATAAAAAAACCGGTCAACCAAAATGTTGCAGGCGCCACATGAAATACCAAAAATAAAAAAAAGAGTGATCATGAGGATCCGATGCGATTGCAGATAAATCTCAAGACTATTTTTATGCCCGTTACTTAAAAACTCAGGAAAAAGGGTATATTGTATTCGTTGCAATGTATGTAACAGGCAGAAGGAAGCATCTGCTACCCTATATGGCATATATATTCTTGATCAGCATCAACAGTCAATATAGTTATTCCCCTCATTAAAAAAAAATGTCAAAAACAAAATTAAATAAAAAATGTTAAAAAAAAAATTTAAAAAAAAGTTAAAAAAGTTAAAAAAAAAAATGTAAAAAAATATTTAAAAAAATAAAAAAAAAAATTTTATTTATAGAATTTTTTTTTAGCTCGAATTACACAATTTCAGGATTGAATTCGGGATTGAAAAAATCAAGTATTTCATACTTGGCTTAAGAAAATCCGAGATTACCCCACATGGCATCGTTTCGGATTGAATTCGGGCTAAATATCCCGGATTTTTTTTTCTGTGTACTTTTATTAGGTATCATTCTACTAAAGATCGGTCAAATGGAAAGCTGGAAATGGCTGATTAAAGTTTTTAAAGAATATATGTGCTTAAAAGCATGCAATAAAAAATATTTAAAATTTTTTTAAATAAGTAACGGGTATCCTATAGTCGGGCGCTGGACTATAGCCTTTCCCACTTGTTTTTTTCTTAACTTTTCGCAGCTTGTAAAAAAATGTAAATTAAATATTTGAAAAAATAATAAAAGTAGAAGACAGTAAAATCATCATAATTATAAGCTACCTGGTTGTGTTAGCCTAGAGCAAAAGACAGCATAAACTTAAAGTTGGAAGATGTTAATAAGCAAGAAGAGGGCTAAAAGAGGGAGAGGGAGGGGCAGGTGTGGGTGGGGGGTGGAAGGGGGTAATCAAAGCCAAAACCTCAAACCAAAGAAGCCAAAGGCGTATCGGACCAAAGAACTCAACTCGAGTTGAATTGACTGTAATTACGACTAGCTGAGAGAGAGGGAGAGGGAGAGGGAAATGGTGGGAGGGAGACGCAGCACAACAAACAGAGGCAAATGAAAAACGCAAACAACAACAACAACAACAACAACAACAACAACAACAACAATGCAAACGACAACAACAAACAGACTGAAAATGCGCCAAACTTGAAACTTGTCGCTGGCGATCGTGAAGCGAGCAAACGATAAGGAGACAGAGAGAGAAAGAGGGAGAGAGGGAGAGACGGAGAGTGTAGAGTGTAGAGTGTAGACAGTGGCAGATGTGGGAGGATGGAGAGTGGAGAGTTGGGTGTAATGTTGACTTTACTCGAGAGATGAATAAGGTGGAGGTCAATGTCTGGGTCAATGACTCTTGACCCTTGACAAGCGCTGTTGTTGTTTCTGTTGTTGTTGTTGCCAAACTGAGTAAAACAATTGGTAGTTAGGAGGCCGAAAGATGGGCCAAGAACACTGAAAGACTGAAAAGATCAAGACAACAAAATGAGAGCATGAAATTGGAGCATCAAATGAAAAAGAACCTCAAACCGATTCTGTAAATTCAACTAAAGTCAAAAGGTTGAGCCAAAACTCTATAAAATGTTTATAAGATTCAGTATATAAGATATACCAAGTTAACACTTATGAAAAATGTTTAACAGATATCTTCAAAAGTTAAGGAGATAAATCTTGAATGCAAAGTCTCAAATTAAATGAGTTATATTTATACACAGAAAAAATAAATCATTCTGCAATTGAAATTAAAAGTTCTTGCTTTAAGCATATTTTTTTTTTAAGTATATATTCAGTATTGTTAAATTAAAATAATATGCCTTTAAAATGTTCGAAATTGCCGCGATCATTTGATTTTGGTGAAAAAATTCTAATCGAAATATTTGCGGAGAATTAATTGAAAAATCATGCTTGAGTCAAGTATTTTGTACTTTTTTTTTCTCAGAAAATTTGATTGATTCTTTTCCGAAGTTTCTAAATTTGTTCTTCAACAGACTCTAAATTGAAATTAAAAATCAACTGAAGTTAAAGTTTGAAGATTTATATTCATAAATGTTTCATAGAAATAACGAATCTGCAAAGTTTTGTAAAAAAAACTTGAGATGATAAGATCGAGAATAACTCTTAAAAAATAATTATGAAAAGCCCCGAATAGATGTAGCAATAAATTCCATAAGCTATATTCGATAAGATCGTTTATTTTATTAAATATTATGATATACTTTAATAAAATTTATGAATAAAATGATTAAATTCATGACTCACAGTTGTATATCCACAAAACATGCACTCATAAATTGTTGCTGTTTTGCTAAACAGTTTTGAGGGAAAATTTAAATTCCACAATTATTCATATTTATAGCATAATAATTTTGGAGTCAATTGAAACTTGCTCTGATTTGAAAAGGGGAATCTCCTAATTGATAACTGATTAGCACTAATACAAGCGATTAAAATTGCAACGAATTTACGATGGTTTCGCAGTGAATCAGTTTTAAATACAACGACAATTGGAACTTGAAACTTGAGGCAACTTATCAGTGATTCCCCGCGGGAATTTTTATCGATCGTAGCCGATAAGTTTAGTATAGTTTTCCGTTCTAGTTTCTAGGAATTTCACACAACTTGAACTTTTTTTACTTTTCCTCGAAGCTGAAAATATTTCCGGGAATTTTTCGGACCTCTCAACTTTCAACTGCATTTCGAATTCGGGTGCACTGAGATCGTTTTGCCGATGATCATGAACAATGGCGAATAAAAACGGAAAACGAAAAACTCTAAAACTTATGCCTCATAAATTTCACCGCAAACAATAAAGAAAAAAAATAAAAAGAAAGAAAGAAAGATAGAAACAGAAACAAACAAAAACTAAACCGGCTTCAGTTCTGACAATGAACTCAATTTTGAAAGACTGCAGACGAAAGATTGAAGACTGAAGACTTTGAGATGCAAAAGGTGTAAAAGGCAAAAGATTACGAAATCTTCACATAATAATAGATGGAAATAAAAATAAAAATGATATCGTTAAACATGCATAGACTTAACATTCAAATGCGTGTGTTTTGGGCTGTTGAAAAGTGAATGTTATGAATGTTATGGCTATAAGGGTTACCGTTAGGCGTACATCTAACAATGCAATTTTTTGAAAGTTTTCAACTGAACTATATATCATTTTATTTTTTTTTTAATTTTTTCTCTCCACATCTTTATCATTTTCGTTCATATAACTTGTAATAAATATGATGCAGTCGCTTATCTAATTAATTGAGGCAACCTTCTGCCTCTTCTGCTGCCCCTTTCTGCAGCATTTTCATGTGGTTTGTATAATACCGAAATCAATTTGCCATAAAAAATCATGTCAACTTAATCAAAGTGAAAGAAACACGATTATCTCATGTTTTGACGACAATTTCAGTTTTCAGTTTTCAGTTTTCCGATTTCAAATTGGGGAACTGAAGGGGAGTTTACACTGATTGCTTGAAAGCATAATTGCTAATAAATAGACTGCAATTAGTAAATGATTTGATTCGATTTGTTTTGTTTTGAGCTCCACGTTTTGTAAGACTCTATCTGTATGCCATAATGTCTGTGTTGTTGTTTTTATTTCCCCACTTTTTTTATTGATCCACGACGTGCGATAATTTTCTTGTTTTTTTTTTGAGGAGAAACAGAGAAAAATAACAACACAATTTGATTGACGCAATCGCTATAAGACTGAAACAACAGTTGAGACAGTTCATGAAATGATAACATTAGTTTTTTTTTTTTGTTCAAATTTTTTAAAGAACGTGCTGAAAAAATGTTGAGAACTTTAATCGCTATCTATAGAAAGAAAGTTTTTGTTTTGTTTTATTTGTTTAGTTTTGTTAAAATTACAAATGTGGCAAGTTTTTATTTTTATAATTGACTATAATTAATTGGAATTTTTAGTGAAAATCATTTTAAAATTCCCAAGTGATGAAGTGCAACTTTCTATGCATATTATGATGAGTATTGTATGCAAAGCGACCTGCCTCAAGTTGTGTTTGGTATAACAGTATGACAGTATGACAGTATAACAGTATGACAGAGATCTATTGTACTCTATACGTATTTGGATTTCAACCTTAACCCATTGGCATATATACATATGTATGCAGGTATATATATATTGTAGTATGCTCATTAGTCTAACTAGCTATCTCTATCTCTCTTTGTAATTGTGTGTGCGTCTGTCTCGCTCTCTCTTTCAATTAGTTGGCTGTAGCACCTGTGATTTTCCCTTGGCTGTTTGCATTTGCCACATTTATGAATATGGTAAAAATATCAATTAACTGGAATGCAACAACAACAGCTGGACGGGGCAGAAGCAGGGGCAGGGGGAGGGCTTTGAAATATTGCAGTTGGAATAAAGTTGGACTGTATTTTGAAATTAACAATTTGTTGCCCCCGTCGTTGGCATACAAAAGATGCATTGTTGTTTATTTGTTGGGCTTTTACTTTTCGCAAAGCGTGTGTCGCGTTTTCTATTGACAAGCAGGGCCAGGGTTGCCACCCTAGGCTACACTGCAATCAATTTGAATGAAAGTGACAGCGCGAAATGTCAATGGCAGACGACAAAGCCAACTACCAACAACCAACTACCAACAACCAAATACCAACAACCAAATACCAAAGTCACAATCAAAAGCGTGTCGCATTTTCCATCATCATCAAATCAAATCAAATCAAACAATGCGACTCTCGGCACTTTCTCCAATTGAATGGAATGATGTGATATGATGTGATATATGTAGTATGGCATGTCATATGATATGGTATATACCACCACATTATATGCTTACCATTTGGTATATTTGGTATATCATGGCATGCAATCCGTATTATGATTTGACACCCCATTGTCAGCCTGTTGTTGTTGCTTTTGCTTTCAAATCCAACTCGAATCGGGCAAACCGGCAAAATCGTAAATAACTTTTGGACACTGCCTATATACCTACATATAAGTCAAGGTTCTGAATTGCCACTGATAAGCTTATCGCCTGCAAGGCAACTAACTATATGAGCTAAACTCTAATATATATAGTATGACATGATATCAGTCTCAAAAAAAAAAAACACAATGCAACTCTGTGCAATCCTCAATCATTCATCAATGTCAAGGGTCTTCAGGCTAATTAGCAATTTCTGTTAAGCTCGCATATTGAAATTGCCGAGCTCGTGAGTCAAAAATTGTCAATTAATGCTAGATATCGGAGGTAAAAAAAAAAAACAAACTGTTATACAACTGTTATACGTTGCAAAACTCGTGAGTGAAATGTGTCACAGAGTAGAAAAAGACAAACTGTTATACGACTGTTATACAACTGTTATACAACTGTTATATGCTTAGAAAAAATTCAAACGTTGAATACGACTGTTGTACGACTGTTATACAAATGTTACTCTCATCGTAAATAATCAAACATCCAATAAAACTGTTATACAGTTGCAATACGACTGTTATATGACTGTTATACGACTGTTATACGCATAGAAAAAAAGTAAAACATGAAACACAACTGTTGTACATTTGTTATACACACTGAAAATATTCAAATTCGAATACAACTGTTATACAACTGTTATACACAAAGAAAGAATTCAAATATCAATTACAACTGTCTCCCCACTGTTAAATGACTGTTGCAGGTATATAAAGTAATTAAATATCAAATACAACTGTTATACTAGTGTTATACAACTGTTCTACGACTGTTATACACACACCAAATATTCAAATATCGAGAAATTCATGTGCTGTACACATATTAAGCTGTCTGTCAATTGATTTTCGTTGCAAGTTGGCAATGTGACTAATTTGGCTTTTATCTAATCGATGGTTCTATTAGTTCAAGTCATTTCAACTTATATAGATTTACGCGGAATGTACCTGTCACACTCCACATGCAGACTTTTAGATTTATTATACAATATACAAAGTATATAAATATATATTAATTATAGATATGATTAGCTGCCTTTAGTTTAGTCAGTGACTAAGACCTTGGCCACAAATGGCGGGGATGAGTTCATGTCTTTTGTAAATTTTTGTGTAATGCTTTTATAATTTCAAACTTGTGGCTCGTTCTTTTTTTTTTTTTGGGGCTTTTAGGCCAAGATAAGCGCCATTTAAAATGACTCAATGTGTCTTCGAGCTATTTGAACTTGAAAGCCATGAATAGCCATGAGACCAGTGCGAGTATTTATGTATATTTGTATTTGTATTTGTACTGTAACCGTATATATCGATAACAAAATGATAGCTGATAAGACGTTATCAGTCGTAGATTTCCACTATGTATTTTCGTTATTTGATCAGTGCGGCGCCAAAGAATTGAAACTGTTCTCTATATATATTGTATGTCTGAACTATATGAACTCTATATACAACTTTGACTGAGATAATGGTGCAGCAGAGTCAGAGTCAGAGTCATGTAAAATGGCGCACCTGCAAGCCCAAAAAAGAGACAGAAGAGACAAGAGAGAGATAGAGAATAAAAGAGTCCAAACTGTGAACGGCAATTGGCAAAAGGAAACCAGATAAGATACTTCCAAACTGTTATACTGTTGCCAATTTAGCGACATATTTGCTCGCTGCAAGCACAAAAAGTAATTGAAATGCCAGCACTAATTATAAAAAATTAAAATGAAGAGACCCTGAAAATGAGTCAACAAATTGACCCGAAATTGGCAACAAATAAATATATGTATATCTTTCGAACATGCATTCAATTTGGCTGATAGATTCTGGCCAAAAAAAAAACAAAGTAGGAAGAAAAAAATACAACAAAATAATTTGTCATTTATTTTTTGTTTGCCACGATAAGCAAAAATCAAGCAGACAATTATGAAAGTAATACCAGGTAGAAACTCCCTCGCTCTCTTTCTCTAACTTACTCTCTCTCTCTTATTCTTACTTTCCTGCATTATCAGTTAGTTGAAAGTTCATTTCAAATTGGATTTTATTTTATTGCATTTTTAAAGTCAACAATTAAATGTAAAACGCTTAAAAAAGACATTTCAATTCAAAATAATTTGAAATTTATTTGGCACTTGAAAAAACTTGAGAAATAAAGTGTACTCAATAAAGTATGAAATTATTTCAATGCAATACTTTCACATATTAAAAATTTCAAAAATTAGCTTTTGATATTATTAAGCAGAAATAATTAAATGTAATTTCTTAAATTTTTATTCGTAATATTTTTTGATGTAAGCCAAATATTTTGTGTTTAAAAATAACGTCAAGAAATTTAATTATTTTATATAATTCACAACATTTGTTTTTAAAAACAAATACCTGACATTTGTGAATGAAATAAATTTAACATGCGTATTTCCAAATATTCTTATGACAATCATTTGTGAGTGAATTAAATTCAAAAATACTTGGTATTTTCAAGTTAAGATCATTTAAAGTATTTGTATAATGCGAATGCAGTGTAAGAAGTTAATTCAGTTGATTTGTTACTTTTATTTATCTACTATTAATTCGACATTTAAGTATTGGGAACCAGCACTTGAGTAAAATATTTAAATATGTTTTTTTCAAATATTCCAATTCACATCAACTGGTATTTAAAAATGGAAAGGAAGAAGTTAATTAATTTGATTTGCTAAATTCACTTTTCTAATTCCAAACATTTGTTTATTGGGTATGAATGAGTATGAGTGAGTGAAATAAAATTAAATAACTTGGCATTTGTAAATGAAATTGATTCGAATTACTTGCCTAATGTGAATGCTGAATAAGAAGAAGTTACTTTATTTAATTTGTTAATATAATTTAGCTAATTCCAAACTTGAGATTGACAATTTAATCTAAAATTCGTATATTCAAATATTAAATTAAATGGAATTCATTTGAAATAGTTGCTTAATGTGAGTTAATTGTGAGGAAGTAAGTTTATTTGATTTGGTCGTTAAGAAGCGAATGTCTTGTTTGGCATTTTTAATGCATTTAACGCTCAATTACATACATATGTATCTATCTATGTATCTGTGTAAATATGTATGTATCCATGTCTGCAAAGTATCTTTTTATTTGCACAGCATTTCCGCTGGTTGCCGAGGTGCCAACTTTGTCTGCTGGTCACTTTTGTCTTTGGATGTCTTCACCTGTGAAATGAATGTCTCTCTGTCTGTCCGACTGTCTTACCTGCCGGACTGTCTATTGTTTTGTTTAACGGTTATAGCGTTATGTACACTAAGTAGCGCCATCGTCATCATCATCATCATCATCATGATTGTCATTGTCATATAAACACAGTAACATAATTAACACAAACTCCGTTCGTTTGAATGCAAAATGAGTGACAATAAAGCTGAAACTGCCAAGTTGCATTTAACACAATCGAGTACATAAATATATGTCCAGTTGTCTATATATGCGTAATACTGAATGAAAATTAGACAACAAACTAATCGAATTGTCGATATATCTGCAAATAAAACCAATATATTAATTAAAAAAAATTTGTTGAAAGAAAACGCTTTTATAAATACTAAATACAGTCCTATATTTTATAGCAGCGGTGGGCATGCAATGGCTCCGGGAGCCATCTATCTATCTATCTATCTCTTTTTTTTACTTTACTATTGCATTATTTAGTCATATATTTATTTGCATGCTTTATTTCTATCTCGATGTTTGCTAATCTTGCCACTCTCTTTTTACCTCCCTCTATCTCTCTTTTCTCACTTCTCTTCCCTCGCCCTGCTTAGTTCATAAATCTTCTAGTAGATCTCCATTGTCATTAGCTGTCGCCATTTTGTTTCTAAAGCGTGGGAAATTCAACTGAGAAATACTGTATATATAAATATATTTTTTTTAGACTCGTGCTCGTAAATTTTACTACATTTGTTTAAATTGGCCAACAATCTAACAACTATGCTAAACTAAACTAAACTAAACTAACTTATTACCATTGTGCCTTAATTGAAGTCATGCTAAATTCAAATTTAGCTAATTTGGATTTCTTCGCTTTGGACTGTTGGCCAGTGTTAGAAAGTGTTATATTACAGCTGTTATACAAGTGAAATACGCTGATTTGACACTTATGAGACTGTTATACAAGCAACATTTCTTTTGTTAGACATATTATTGATTGTTTTGTAACTGTTATACATTAATTGTATAGTTATACTGACCAAATTTAATGCTAAAACTGTTATACTTATGTTTAAATCCCGCAATATTTCTACAATTGTTTTTTTTATTACATTTTATGCTGTTATACAACTTTTATACGGCTCTAACACTCTGACATTTCGTAAAACTGTTATACGTATGTTTAAAGTCAGCAATATTTCTACAATTGTTTTTATAATAAATTCCACTCTGTAATACGACTGTTATACAACTGTTATACTGCTTTAACATTTCGTAAAACTTTTATACTTATGTTGATACCCAACAATATGTCTACAATTGTTTATATATTAAATTCCATACGGTTATACGACTGTTATACGGCTCTAACATTTCGTAAATTTGTTATACTTATATTTAAACCCAGAAATATTTCTACAGTTGTTGTTGTATTAAATTTCATGCTGTTATACAACTGTTATACAACTGTTATACAACTGTTATACAACTGTTATACTGCTCCAACTTTGACATTTCGCACATCAGTCGACCTATAAAAGCATATACCACTTGGTTAGTACCTCATTACAGTGTGGACGTGGGTGAAAGGCATCGTGCCATCATCATCATCATCATCATCCTCACACACACCTGACAAATTCCCCAAGCACAGTGTGTAGAGTGTATTTGGCTTAAGACGCGTGTGTATGCACAACCTTTCACAAAAAGCCGGCCCAAAAGTCTAACGCTTACGCTAACGATAATGATTATGATAATGATAATTTTTACGATCAGGCCAAAGAAGAAACGAGCGAAAAGCGAACAGACTGAAAAAAAAAAAGTGCAGACTAAAAAATATGCAGTTAGCATGTGTTAAAGATGCCTAAACGCTTTACCGTTGCCAGCACACAGAGACGCGTTAAGTTAACGCTAAATGTCATAAAAGACCTTGCACTGCCGCCCTGCAGTACCGCTCCCTGCAGTGCCCCTCCCTGCAGTACCGCTCCCTGTTGTTGACTGATGTTGTTGTGTCTGTTGACCATGGGCAACCGGCATTTTCATTCATGGAAAATCCATTCACACATGCTGGCTAGTAAGTTGTCAGACAGACAGACAGTTAGACAGACAGTTGAGCTACTCTTTGTGGGTGGAGTTAACAGTTAACAGTTAAGCTGAAAATTACCAAAACCGTTCGTTGGTCAGCGCTTTAATGGCCAACATTATTATGCCGGCTCTAACATCATTGTCACGTCCGCCCCCCATAAAAAAAGACACTTTCCCAGAGCTCTTGATGTTGATACTGCCAGACCAACTGTCTGTCTGTCTCTCTCTCTGTCTGGATAATACTTGGGGATCATTCAAGTGCCACCATTAAGTGGTTTCACTTTTTTTTGATCATTCCTTTGCTTTATGTTTGCTGTTTGCATTCAATTGGGGCTTTTTGTGGGCCAAGCATTTCCCTCTCAACATTGTTATGTGCCTTTATAGCCACCTAAAGTGAGGGCTCAGACATTGTGAGTTCTATTACAACAGAGTTTCTTTGGAAAGTTAAGATCAGAGCTTATGATAATGCATTTTGTAAGATTATGAGCAGTTGTAGATTCTTTTTATAAATTTAGAAAATATTTAAGTTCCTAAAAATCATCCATTAGATGCAATTCTTGTACTAAGTAAAAAAGAGTCTTATTTGAAGGTGGGAACGAGTGATCAAAACTTTATTTCGTATGATTATAATAAGTTATAATTAAAGTTGAACGTAGTTCCTGTCTTTTATTCTCTAAAGCAGCGGTGGGCACGCAATGGCTCCGGGAGCCAGCGGCTGCTAACGAATTCAGATTTCGTGCCCACCGCTGCTCTAAAGTGTTATTTGATCTATACAAAATATGTGGAACTTATAGACAATAAATTGAATGCAATTTTTCCAAGTAAAGAAGTGTCTAAGACAATCTTTTTTTTTAATTCTTTTCTTAGCTTTCGATTTGTTTGGGATTCTTGGTCACACAATCTCAGAGTCGTTTAATAAAGAGCCAGACAATAAAGAGAGAGCCATACAACAATAAATTTACTTAACTTAAATCGAAATTAAATTTTGTATCATAATATAGATTTAACAAAATCGTAAATGATCAATTAAATAGAAGCTGACTTTAGACTCATTAAACAGATGACTAAATGGAAGAATGATCTCAGGATTGGTATTGGGATTGGGATTGAGGTGACATCACAAAAGAATTGAGTCAACTTGCTGTTGTTGTTGTCAAACCAATCAAGAGTCACCAGAGATCTACAAACTTGGCTATAACCCCATTTCAAGAGTACATACTACCAATTCTCAAGGGCTTTTTGTTGATGTCTTATTTGTTTCGAGTCTTGTCTTGTTTTTCTTTGCACAGTGGTACAAAGCAACTCAATTAAAATTGACTAGATGAGGGCGGTAAAAAAAGGAGGAAGGCAGAAGGCAGAAGAGTCGCATTCAATATTGTTGTTTGTATCTTGTATCTCACCGACAAACGTTCCGCAAATATTTGCCATTGTTTTGTTTCATTTTCATTTTCGGGCTCTACATATTTCAATCAAGAGGCGAGGCGAGAAGCGAGTAACGAGAGAAGTTTGAGAAGTGAGAAGGGAGAGAAGCGAAAAAAATGAAAAAAATAAAGAAGTGAGCAACGTTTTAATTACAAGACAAACAAGAAGCGATCCAAAACATGGCAATTACCAAAGAAACGTCTCTGCGTCCATATAACATAGAAGAGTGTATCTCTATCTATAGCTTGTATCTGTATCTATGGTTGTATCTGTATCTTTTACGTGCTTCATGTAGCGTGGCAGCTTCAACAGTTGCCAGTTTGCCAGATGCCAGCAGCTGTGGCCAATAATAAAAAATACAAAAACAAAAGCAGAAACAGAAACAGCAACAGAAACAAGCGCGCTTCAAGTTCACAAAACCCAAAGCGTCAGTCAGATAGACACGCAATCGCAATCGCAATTCCAATGCATCTCTCAGATGCAGATACAAATGTATCTAGCTGCGTTTTTCCTTTTGTTTTTTTGTTTTTGTTATTCAACTTGAACGTCTTCTTTTATTTATTTTTTTTGTATTGTTGTTGGACAGTTTGTTTTCTGTGGCGACTGCATGTCAATGGCCCAGGGCAAAAAAGCAGCTGCCTCAACTTGTTGTTATACTTGTTGCACTGCTGTTATACATGACATAATGTGACGAACGTTTCTTTTTCTTTACTTTTCTCACTTTGTTTTTTTTTTTTTGTTTTTTTTTTTTATGGTTTTACGAATGCCGAGCACGTTTTCTGGGTTGTGTCTCGAGTCTCGAGTCTCGACTCACGGGCATTGGCATGCGGTGAATGTGATGGCTCTTCAGTACAGCTGGGTGACATAATTTGGATTGAAATTTGCACAGAAATGTCTGTGGTTTGTCACCTTTGCTAATAGCTTGACTGTTATACAACTATTTTGTTAGAGATTTTATAGATTAGATGCTTAAATTTATATGAGATGCATATCAATGCAGAAAGTGTGATTTTTTGACTGTTATACAACTGTTATACGACTGTTATACAACTGTTATACAGCTGTCATATTGTTAACTGAATGTGTCTGTATTGTTCTAGATGCATACAATTCCATGAATAAGTTTAATTCAGCAAAACGAAGGTTTCCAAAACTGTTATACACTCAATAAAACGCGCTCAAAACGATTTTTTATGGCTATTTAGAGAAATATCAGTTCGATAATGCATTTTTATCGCTTACACACTGACAATCTTAAGAAAACTGCTGTGAAACTGTTATACTGCAAGTGTTTGTCACTTTTGCCAATAGCTTGACTGTTATACAACTGGTTTGTTGGAGATTTTATAGATTTAATGCTTAAATTTATATGAGATACATATAAAAGCAGAAAGTGTGATTTTTGGACAGTTTTACAACTGTTATACAGCTGCAATACAGATGTTATATTGTTAACTGAATTGTTCTGGATGAATACAATTCTATAAATAAGTTTAATTGGGTAAAACAAAGGCTCGTCAAACTGTTATACACTCAATAAAGCACGCCCAAAACGACTTTTTACGACTCTACACGCATTCTTCTCCCACAATTATAAGAATATACTTTTTAATCTGTTATACAGCAAGTGTGTAAAGTGCAACACACCCTCAATTGACTGTGGCAATGGTTTGACGAGTCGCAAATTAATGAGAGCACTTAACCTGATGACCTAAGCGACCAATAAACATTTTGACCGGGCAAACCAAACAAGCCACAGATTTGGCCAAGTCACGCAGGACGCAATCGTTGTAATTTTGCTGTGTTTGTTTTTTTTTTTTTTTTTTTTTTTTTGCGCTTTATCAAACTTATTTGGCCATGAATTTTCCATTTGACGCTTATCGCGAATTCATTTCGGTAAATAGATTCTCATACCTTTCTGGTTTCTCTGGGCTGTAAATGCGTCGTAGTTTCCCCAATAATTGAAGATAAGAGAGAAGAAGAGAAGAGCCAATGTATGTAGCTCAAGCTATCTCTGTCTCACTCTCTCTGTCGCTGTCTCTGTCGAAAGCTCTTAAGTGTAACTTAACCTATATTTGTATTTAATATTTATATATTTCTATTTTTGCTTTGTTTGGCAATTTGTCAGACAGTTTGTTAATGGTTCGCCTCAAGACGGCCAAGACGTGACTTTGTGCAGAGATTTTGGCCAAGATTTTGGGGCCAAGCAAAGCGACGACCTACCCATGGCAAATATAACTTAATGACAGCAATTGGTATCGGTATCGCTATCGGAATCGGTATCGCTATCGGTCCAACGGTAATTGCTATAACTCCCCTCACTCCGGTAATATGGCGTCATAATTGACACATGCTTCAAGTGCATCCGCCTCAGATTTCAAATTGCAGAATTGCAAATTGAAAACAGAAGACAGAAGACAGCAGCGAGAAGACTGTAGACTGTAGACTGAAGAGTGTTGAGAATCGATCACGATTTTTATACAATAACTGGGTCGATCGCATGAACCGAGTACCAATAACTGTATCTGCATCTGTATCTGCATCTCTTTCCGTATCTCTTTCTGTCTAAATGAAAGAAGAAAACGCTAAAGAAGGTGTTGATTTCTGAGTGAGAGCTGGGGATAATCGATAAAGTATGAGGAATATCACTAATGATAGTCAAACAAGCAATCGCAAATGCTCTAGATTGAATGACACGGCGAGTTAATAAGCTTCAACCGATGAGATCTTCAATCATCAATCAGTCTCAGAATAGATCGTGAGCTCTAAAAATGAAGACACCATTTTAAATTAACAGAAAGCTCGCATTTGAAATCCATTTTAATTCTTAATATAACAGATTTCTATCAAGTAACACAAATCTGTTACATTATTAAATTTAAGATTTATAAAATTGTTATACGCTGTTGAGCAATATTTTCTTCTTTTTTAAGAATTTCTAGAACTGTTTTCGCTTTACCTGTATTCTAAACATTGAAGATTCGTGTTCTTAAGTTATTGTTCACTTAGAGAATGCGTTTCTATTTACTTCTCTTCAAAATATTTATAATTCTTCTTAACTCTTCTTGTAAATAATTTCAAAATACTTCCATTTCTATTTACGCTTTACATTAATCTTTAATTTTAAATTTCTAAATATGTATTTATAGCTTTTATGTGCTTTTCATTCTTTTGAAACAAATTTCCAAAAGTGTTATACGCTTTCGATAATTTAAACGTTGTTTAAAAATATTTTCGCAGCTGTTATATTTATTTTTTCTTAAAGTGTTATACGCTTTAGAAACTTCTTAACTTTGTAATTTGTTAATGTAGATATAAATGTCATACGCTTTAATGGATTCTTTTAAAATTTTTTAAAATAATTCTAAAACTGTTATACGCCTGAATGGAATCAAAATTAAATTTTAAAACATTTCTTCAACTGTTATACGCTTTAATAAATTCTAAAACTAAATTTGAAATGAATGTTAAAAGTGTTATACGCTTTGTCAAATTCTTCGCTAGACTGACGCTAAACGTCATCAAGAGCGTGAGACAGAGATGGAGATACTTACATGTCATTAGGGGAATTAAGTGTTGGCTAACGTCAGCTTTTCAAACTTTTCATTTGACATTTAACGGCTTATCATGCAAAAGCAAAAGATGAAAGCAAGACGAAAGACGAAGAAACGGGAAAAGCAAAGCTGCAAATTCGAAATGACAGCAGAATCAACAGAAGTTTGGACAACTATAATCGAAGAAGAAGAAGAAGTTTTAAATAAAAACTGACAACAAAACGAATTGTGGTGAAAAGCATAAAATTAATGAATGACACGAAAGGTAAAGAGAGAAGGCAGAGGGGGAGGGAGACGGATATAAAGGCGGGAGTGGGAGTGAGTGAATCAACAATAACAGATTCTTAGCCCCCATTTGTAGGCGCTGCCACGCCCCTTGGCATTCTTTCATCAGCATTATCATTAGCATTAGCGTTAACATTAAATATTATCATTTGCTGTTGACCCAAATGCCTTGCGGGCCAAAATCTCTGAGTAAACGCCCACTTTTTTTTTTTGCTACCACCCCAACCCCCGTCTTCATACTCTCCTCTTGCATATCAATTTGGCATTGTTGTAGTTTTTGTTATTTTTTATTGCACGCTTCGATTGCAGCTTCGTCGGTCAATGCGAAACACAAAGGCACAACAAAAACAACAATAACAAAAAAAAAAAAAAAAAAGTTAAATGAATTGCCCCAAATACGTGTAAAGTTGCTGTAGCATCATCCGAACATCATCATCATCATCATCATCGTCAAACATCATGATCCTCATAAGCAGCATCGTCAGCGTCAGCGTCAGCAGCATATCATGCTAATGCGCTGATCACTCGCCTGGAAACGATAGCCCAAGCCAGGCAGCGCTGCCAACGCCAACGCCAACGCCGACGTCGAACACCAACGCTAACGTCAGCAGCGCTGTCATTTATTGTTTTTGTTTTGTTTTGTTCTTGCTTTTCTTTTCGTCTGGAAGTAGAGCAAGCTTATACAAAGCTGAAGAGTGTAAAACCAAGTAAGTGAGTGAGTGAGAGAGGGGACCAGTGTTGTCAATTTAGCTATTTTTCCGCTAGATCTAGTGGGTTGCAATTGGCAAATGCGGGATAAATTGTAAAATAGCGGCTAGCGGGAATTATAGCTATTTTTCGTGCGAACAAAAAATTTCCAAAATCTCTTCGCTAATATTTTTTTTTTATAATTTTTTGAAATTTATTAAAAATCACTATTTTTTTTAACCCCTTTTTCCTCTTTTTCATACAAAAAAGTCATTTTTAGCAATTTTGAAAAAATGATAAAAACGTTAGCGTAGAGATTTTTAAAATTTTTGTTTTTTGCAGGTACTCTTAGATTTGTTTGTAGAATTTTTTTGCATCAAATTATTTTTTGTTTAAGCCCGAGGACAAAAAGTTTCAAATGTAGACTTTTACGTAAATTCGAAATTTTCAATTTTTGTAGCATTCAAAAGGAATTTAAATGGCATTTCCATTGATGCCAATACGTATGATACGCAAATAAACCTCCAAATTTTAAAATGCTTGATGTGCCAATAAATATGTTCGGAAGTGGAAGTCTTTGATAGCTTCTTTAGCACAGACGAAACAAATACCATTTGTTGCAACTATTCCTGTGAAACCCTGCGAACTAGAAGAGGCGGCATTATATTTATTTATTTGCCACACACTGGGTTCAATCAATAAAAATATCGTTTTACTACTAAAAAAATGTTCAGACTATTACTAGCTTTTTTCACAGACTAGTTTAGCTTATTCATGACCCGAGGAGTTGGCAACACTGGAGGGGACGCATGGACGGATGGAGAGAGCGGTAGCAATGGGAGAGTGAGCGTGCAGTCAAGTCACGGTCACGTTTCTCGTCACGTTCTGTTGTTGTT
Source organism: Drosophila quinaria (assembly GCA_035047525.1). Lineage (NCBI taxonomy): Eukaryota > Metazoa > Arthropoda > Insecta > Diptera > Drosophilidae > Drosophila > Drosophila quinaria. The sequence goes on from JAWNPO010000455.1 coordinate 35,948,354, forward strand.
CTTGATGTTCGCTTGTTGTTGTTGTTATTGTTGCTGCTGCTGCTGCTAATTTGTTTTGTGCTTTCGACTCGTATATCGTGTACTTGGCGTCTGCTGTTTTTGCTGTTGTTGCTGCCGCTGTTGTTGCTGATCTTTCAGCACATTTTGCATGTCCGGCAGGGCAACAAATGTGTCTGTGCGCTGGCGCTTTGTTGCTGTTGCTGTTGTTGTTGCTGTTGACCCCATGTTGGCAGCATGCAAATGAGTTCAGTTTAGGCCAGCGACTTTGTCTGCCGTTATACATATTGCATGTGTAAAACACTAACAACAACAAAAAAGGAAACAGCGAAAAAATGTTGCGGTAAATTTTGTGCGAGCAAGACACAAGACAGCAGAAGTTGGCGAAAAAGGAAGGAATAACAGCTGTCAAGTTAAGTTGGCAGCTGCTGTTGTTGTTGCTGTTGTTGTTGTTTTTACCTGCATGCCATTGCACTTTCCGTTGTTGCTGGCCACATGTTGCCCGCAGCTTGTTGCTGGCTAAACAAAACTTCCGTTTTGTATACAACATTTTGGCAGCTGGTTTTTGTTGTTGTTGTTGCCAGTGAAAACGACAGTTTAACGGGTTTTTGTTTTTTTTTTGTTTTTGTGTGTGTTTTCCTTTCTGTTTTTGCTGTGTTTTTGTTGTTGTTGTTTAACGCACAATTAAGTGAAAATTTGCATCGAATTGTGCAAAAATTTGATGAGCTTTGACAAACAGCAACAACAACAACAACAATGTTGATAACAGCAACAATGACAACGACAACATGTTGGTAAATTGCATTGTCGCTGTCTGTCTGTCTGTCACTTTGGCGTTGACTTGTGACTACTTAGTGCCTCTAAATGCCTGCAACAAAGCAGCCACTTTCTAATGCGACAACAACAACTACAACAGCAACAACAACAACAATTGCTATGCGGAAGCAACAACACTCAACACCCAGCAACAAACATTAGACGCACCCACGTGGAAGACACAAAACCTAAAGACTCAAAGATGCAAAGACTTTTGACCTGTACACATACCCGCAACATGTTGCCAGCTTAAACTCTTGCCTTTACTCCCACCGTCTCACCCCTCACATATTCTCCCCTTCCTTCCTTTCTCCCCCCCTCTCTCTCTTTCTTTTTTAGCTCGTCTATTTCGCACATTCTTTTCAGCTGCATTTCGTTGCATTTGTCGCCGCCTGGGGAGGAAACAGTGGAAACATTTAGACCACAAATTGCCTTCAATCATCGTTTGTCATTAAATGCAGCTATAAAAAAGGAGAAGGAGAAAGAGAAGAAGCAGAAAGAAATTCTTCTCTTTGGGAAGAAATCTTTTCTGCTTCTTCTTCTTCTTCTTGGTCATGGACTTTGGCTGGAGAGTCGTGTCCAATTGACTCGACATTTGGTTGACAATGACACGAGCTTAAATCCAAGAGAAATCAACTTGAACACCGCACAATGGGCCAGAATCCCTTTTTTTTTGCCATAAAATCTAATTGTAAAGCTAAAGACTTAAAACTTTGCTTGAACCTTAGTTAGACTAATTTAGAATTTTAGATTTTTTTTGGATTTGGACCATCTCTTCGGAAAATATATGTAATATACTATTAAAAAATCCAAAAGTTAAGATGGGAACTTGAAATTTGACATGAATCTTTGTTAGGCTAAAGCTCAATTTATAATTTTTTTTGTTTTTTAGTTCAACCCCTTGCTTTTTTCCAACTCATTGAAAAAGTAAACATTTTTTATAAACTCAAATATAGAAATAAATTTTTCATTCTTTGCATGTTTGCTAATCAGGCAAAAGTAGAATTTAAATTTTTTTAGTTTTTTAATTTGACCATGTTTTAAGCCCCCTCATTATATGACTACGGTAAAAATTGCGATTTTCGAGCATAAATGCACAGTTTGAATATGTGTTTTTAAACAGAATGGGCAAAAGTGGGCAAAAAGTTCTAGTAACAAGTTTAAGATCACAGTTAAGAGTAAACATTTGCATAATTGGTGAAATATAATTGTTTATGCAATATTTTATCAAATTGGATCACCATATGTTAATGTACATCATTATAACATTCCCAAACGAGCTGGTAACAGAAAACAGTAACTACAAAATAAAACGCAATTTATTGGTGATTTCCCTGAAAAATTCGACTTACAGAAGCACGTGCCCATATTTTTGTTCGAGTTAAGGAGAGATTTGACTTATGGAAGTTCGAGTTACGAAAGCAGAATTGTATGAAATTTGCTCACTCGATTTTGTTCGAGTTAGAGAAAATTCGAGTTAGGGAAGTTCGACTGTATTTTTAATGATTTTTATTGTAACTCGAATCACCATTATCCAAAGAAAAGGTTCGAGCTAGGGAGATATTCGAGTTATAGAGTTCTTTTTCCTAACATTATTAATTTTACTGCCACATATTTAGTTCGAGTTACAGAGAAATTCAAGTTAAAGAAGTTCGAGTTAGGGAAGTTCAACTGTATTTATAATGCAAATAAATCAACATTTAAATTGAATTATCTATAGGCCTTGCATAGCTACCTCTCTTTCTCACACACACACACACATATATATATATATATATATATGTATATATAGAGAAGAGATTAAATTACAGCTCAGTCAACCGCAATACGGCAAAAGCTTCCCATTTTCATTTTCAGTTTCATTTTCATTTATGATATTTTTTCCCATTTTTCGTGGGATGTCATAACTTCACTCTGAGGTCGCAATTGTCACGCCTATCAATTTTAAATATGTGACAGCAGCAACAACAACAACTTTACGCCACAACAACATAGTTTTTTTTTGTTTTGGTTTTTGTTGTTTTAACTTTCAAACACTTTTACTCTCGATTGTTTTTAACTTTTTGTTTTTTTTTTTGGTTTTGAAAATGTTTAGCATTTTTATGAACTAATTTTTTTTTTTTTTGCCACTTTTCGATGTACAATGACATGTTGCCCCTTTCCTTTCCCCCTTCCCTTCCCTCCCCTCTTCACACTCTTGTCTTTTTCATCTTTGTTCATCTGTTTTAAGCCTTTTGTTTTGTTGGCTTTGAATTTTCAATTTATTACATTAAACTTTTTTTTTTTTTTCAGTTTTTTTTTTGGCTTGAATGTCACGCAACATTTTTTGTTGCGGCTTTTTTAGGGTTACGTTTGCGGGTTGCCACCTGCAGCTGCAGCTGCTTTACCCCTCACTCCTCCCTCCTCTCTCTCACCCCCTTTTTATCCAACTGCTCTTTAGACCCCTATCCTCATTTTCTAGTGTTGTGAAGATCTCTTTTAGCTTGTACTCACTGTGTGTGTGTGGCTTTTTTTCTTCTTTCATTTTCTTTTGTTGTCAATCGTCTTCCTCTTCCTCCTCCTCCTCTTCACCCCCCGGGAAATAGGTTCCCCTCGGATCGTCAGAATTCGCCACACACTTTGATCTCTTTCGCTGCGGGCTGACACTACTTCCAGTACAGTGAACACTGCCTATGTGCAGCTGTGGCAAGTGATCAACTTGTAATTATGAAATTAAGTTAAAGTTGGGACTTGACTAAATTTAATATAATTAATATTTAATTAATATATATAAATTATAATATAATTAATTGATATGTGGTTAAAAGTTTAATTGCTTTACTATCTTAATATAAAATTATGCATCAATATATTAATATCAGTTTATAATAATATCAATATTATCAATTAATATAATACAGTCAAACTTGCCTAACTCGAATCACCATTATTCAAAGATAAGGTTCGAATTGTGTAGACTTTCAATCATTTTTTTTTTTTATTTGTTAAAGCTATTGCCACTCGATTAAGTTGAAGTTATAGAAGTTCGAGTTATGCAAGTTCAACTGTATTAATAATGCCATCGATTTATTTATATTATAATCACTTAAAAAAGCCAAAAGATAAAGTATAAAACATTTGATGTCAATAAAAAGTTCCCAAAGAGACCCAAAAAACAAGGTGAAGTCGAACTTTCTTAATTCGAATCACCATTATTCAAAGAAAAAGTTCGAGTTAAAGAGATATTCGACTTATAGAGTTCTTTTTCTTACGTTTATTAATTATACACTCATTTAGCTCGAGTTGGAGAGAAATTCGACTTACTATAAAAAATGAATTAAAAAATTGTAATTTAAATTATTATTTCTTACTTTTTAAACCATATGGGATTGACTTTAACTCGGAATTGAATCAAATTATATTCAAAATATACAAAGTAAAGATCTGTATACAGTTTATCAGTCTGTTCATTGCTGTTATAACTTAGTCAGTCTTCACTGTAGTTGAGTTGAGTAGCGGCAACAATGGCAACTGTTGCTTGAATTCGTTTTGTGTCGTCGAATATTCGATTACAATCGATCGTTGGGTAATCGGAGAACTTCCTGCATTTCTCTCACTCTCTCACTCACACTTTTGCCCTCTCTCTTTCGCTCTCTCCACAGAAAATTGATCCGTTGACGCGCATTCAGGAGGAGATCAAGGAGGTGGTGCGACGCGAGGAGGAGTATCGCCAGCTGGTGACGTTGTCCTCAAGCGGCACGCCCCCTATCAAAGTGGAGGCGTTCGAGGCGAGTTTCGGGGAGGCAACACAAGTGGGCGTGGAACAGGAACAGCAACATGGTGTGGGAGAGGGCGTCCTTGTTACCGCTCAGCCCGCTGCGGTCACTGCCCTCCTGGGCGTGCCCCTGGAGGGGGGGGAGCAGTCGCCCTCGAACACGCCCTCGCTGGCCTCGAGCGTGAACAGCAGCAACGGCAAGGAGGAGTCTCTCGACGAGCACCACTCCGACGACTCGGGCATCTCCGCCTCCTCCCAGAAGACCAAGAACAACGCCAATGCAACTGGCAAGCAAACTCTCAAGCTGACCCTCGCACCCAGACAGGTGAACTATTGCAGTAGCTTATACACTGAAAAAAAGACATTCTAAAATCAAGTTTGAAATACTTAATTTAAGTATGCATTTTTTAAGTATGTATTCAGGATTAAGCAGTATAATTAAGCCTTTTTCAGGATTAAAATGAGAAAATAAGTCCAAATTACTTGATTCAAGCTAAAAAATTCTTAAAGTGTCCCGTTGATCACCACATTTGCTGAGCGCGAGAGAAAATTCTCTCTCGGCCTCCAGTTTGATTTCGATTCCTCCCGCCAAGTATAGTCAAAAAAATTAAAAAAAAAAACAAATAAGCAATGTTAAAAAAAAATAATATTTTAAAAAAAAATTGTTTAAAAAAGTTTAAAAAAAATGTTAAAAAAATGTTAAAAAAAGGTAAAAAAAAATAACATTTTAATAAATAAACATTTTTTAGCCTGAGTAACACAATTTCAGGATTAAATTAGGGATTGAAAAAAATCAAGTATTTTATACTTAGTTGAAGAAAATCCGAGACTATCCCACTGCTGACATCGTTTCCGATTGAATTCGGGCTAAATATGCCGGATTTTTTTTCTGTGTAGCTGATAGCAAAACATTATTGCTGACAAAGAATTTCATTTATATTTAGCTTTACATGTAATATCTAAATTAATACCAATTTCAAATTTAAGTTGCAATTTTATATACAGTGAACCAACAATGTCTTCATACACCGTAAATATGTCAAATTCGCGTATAAAAATGAAGTTTTTATGCGGGTTTCTTCTATTAATCTTTTATTCACTTAAATTTGCAGTTTTCAAAAAATTATTAAAAATACAAGCGAAGAGGTTTTTGAAAATTTTTTATTTGCAGTCATTCCCAGAATTGTTTGAATAATATTTCTGCATAAAAAAATTTTTTTTTTAAAAATCGAGGAAAAAAGTTTAATAATAGACTTTTTTTAAATTCAAAATTTTCCATGGGTTAAAGAAATTGTATCATTCGAACGGAATTTAAGTGAATAAAATATTAATATAAGAAACCCGCATAAAAACATCTTTTTTTTACGCAAATTTGAAGTGAATGTCAAATTTGTTACTATATGTTAAATTGAATTTATAAGTATATTGAAAAAACGGCCCTTGTTAAATATCTTTTAATAAAAGTGTCTTTTGTTGGTTGAATAAAAAAAAAATTACAATTCATATGCTTAAAAAGCAATGCTCGCTTTGTTTAGCTACTTTAGAAGTTGACATTTGTGCGGCTAGAACAAGTTGAGAATTTTAAGGCGCAAAAATGAAAAAAAAAACTTATGCAAATCGTTTCATACTTGATTGAAAAATAATAATTACAACTTGAAGAAGAAACAGGTCATACTCAAATTTAGAATGACATGTGTTTTCTAGCGAGGGTTGTTCTAATAGTTCTGAGGTTACTCGCAATATTAATTGATGTGTCTGTTGATTTATAAAATGCAGGAGCAGCGTTATATTGGGCCCAACTGTTACAATATGACGCCAGAGCCGCCGCAGCAGAAGCTGATGCCGATGACGATGCCGATGACGATGACGAGAACGATATCGATATCGACGCCTCAGCTGAACGGACAGAACGGACAGAGGCGGCAGTTTGCCTTCAACAATGCCACAAAGGGTGTCATGCAACGATTCATTGCCTCGCATGGCAAACTGCAGCTGGGCAGCGTTACGCCCACTTTAACGCCCACATTGTCGAGCAACAACAACAGCAACAACAACAGCAGCAGCAACAACAACAACAACAACAACAATATGAATCAGAGTCCAACTCTCAAATTGAATTCACGCAATGCGATGGCATTTATGGAGGCTGGCAATCCCTCCTCCCCCTTGACCCTTAACCTGGTCAACAGCAACAACAACAACAACAACAACAACACGTTGTCACAGGGCGCCATCGAGCGGGACTCGGAGGGTAGACCTTTGAGGAGAGGGTATGTCCCCGTCGAGCAGAAGATTCAACGCGAGCTGCAGGATCTGAAATCTCGCGAGACGGAGCTGAAGCGACTGCGGAAACTCAACAGACAACATATGCTGGACAAGCTGTGAGTACTGTACTCCTACTCCGAACTCTACTCCGAACTCGACTCCGAACTCTACTCCTAATTCAATACTCCTAGTTACACTCCTAATTCAATTCCTACTCCAACTCCCACTGCTCTTAGTTTTGTTCTAACTCGAACTCCAATTACAACTCCTAATACTCCTAATTCTTCTCCTAATACTCCTATTTCTACTCCTAATCGTACTACTAATATTACTGCATATTCTACTCTTGATATTACTCCGAATACTTTCTTTTAACTCGACTCCTAATTTCTACTTCTACTCCGACTTTTACTCCTACTCCAGCTCCCACTACTCTTAGTTTTGTTTTAACTCGAACTCCAATTTCAACTCCTAATTATTCTCCTAATTCTACTCCTAACTCTACATACTTCTAATTCTTTCTCCTAATACTACTCCTAATTCCTTCTCCTATTTCTACTCCTAATTTTACTACTAATATCACTGCATATTCTACTCCTGATATTACTCCGAATACTTTTATATAACTCGACTCCTAATTTCTTCTTCTACTCCTAATTTCACTTCCCATACTCCCACTACTCTTATTACTGTTCTTACTCGTCATCCAATAACTCCTAATATTAATCCTAATTCTACTCCCAATTTAACTTCTTTAATACCTTATTCTTCTCCCATTTGTACTCCTAACTTTACATTTTATTCTACTCCTTATATTTTTGTTACTCCTACTTCTAATACTACTCCTAATTGTGCTGCTAATTCTGATCCTACTGCTACTACACGCACTATTTTTCTAACTCCTAATAATATTTTTACTCCCACACATTTTAATATTGATCATCTCACTCCCATTTCTACTATTACTGTTCCTACTGCTCCTCTTACTTCTACTACTCTTAATTTTACACCTAATTTTACACAAACTACTCTTATTATTATTCCTACTCTAAATCCTACTTCTACTTCTTATTTTACATCTGTTACTCTTGTTATCGTTCTTACTTTCACTATTTTTTGTCAACTGAACTTTAACTTAATACTGCTAATACTACTCCTAAATCTACTCCTTTTTCTAAATCTACTCCTTTTTGATCCCTTGCTGATTTCTCCGCTTGCAGCCAGCTGAGCACAGACGACGAGGCCGATGCCGACGACGATGACGACGACTCGGAGGTGGAACATTGCTACGGCCCTGGCAAATTGCGCAATGCACAGTCCACATTGGAGTTGGACAGGGAAAGGTAAGAGACGAAGGTAGAGACTTCAAAACAAGTAGTGTATTCTTTTCTTTTTTTTTCAATATTTTAAAGTTCTCAAGCCAACTAAACAAATCAAATTTATTCTATAAGAGTAAATTAAATAATTCTTATTATATTATTAAAATATATGTATTTATCCAAATATTTTAACATCATTGTTTTAAAAATACTTTTGTTACATTTATATATATAAACAAATATTCAAATAATCTACAAAACATTATTTGAATGCTAAAGGACACAATAAATTTTAAATGCATATTTAAAATTATTAATTGGTTTGGAATAAACTTTCAATTAATTATTTAAAAACTTATAATTTCAAGAAGCTTAAATTGAAATAAATTGTAATTTTTTAGTAAAAATTAAAATATTATTAGCTCATTAATTTAATGAATTTTTTATTTAGATTGAAAAATGAGATTTCTTTAATAATTAATATAAATTGAATATAAAAATTATAATTAAAAATACAATTTCTGTCAATTCAGGACATTTTGTAATTAAAAACTCTAGGGAATTGTGCAACACTTATAATAAACTCTCTCTCTCTCTCTCTCTCTCTCTCTCTCTCTCTGTGTCTTCCTATCTCTCCTCTGTCTCACTCACAGCAACGATCTGGAAATGATGGGCCACAAGTCGTCGGGTAATCGCAGCTTAAATGCTGCCGCTGTTTTGGCCAACGGTAATGCGTTGACCTTGACCGTAAGCAACTCCAACTCCGGCTCCAGTTCCGGGATGCGTCCGGCGATGTCGCTGGCCGAGCTCTGTGATCTGACGCCGGAGGAGGCGCCGTCGTCGCATCGCCTCATCGCACAGTGGGAGAGTTTGATCAAGAAGAACGCCATCGAGGGCATCGAGGCGGCCATCTGAGCACGTGGCCCACAACAAAAGCACACCAAATTATTATTATTGTAATGTCCCCAAGCACTAAGAAAAATAAGAAAAGAAACAAGAAAACCACAAGCTTCACCTCCCCTCCCTGCCAACCACAAAGTGTTGGTATTTTTTTTTTTGTATTTTGTCAAAGATCATACATATATGATCATGATGATGTGTATCTATTTACATATGCTATCAACGAATTATTTTTAAAAAGGTCCATGTACTTATATATCATGTATTTCCTGTAATTTATGCAATTAAATCACGAGATTTAATCTATTGTACATAATTCTTCGTGTTGCAAGTGCAAGTTTCAACTACTTACATAATTTATTGAAAGAAATTAATAACAAAAATAAACAAAATAAATTAATTAAAAATCAGCCCTATGTGCTCACACATAACACTATGTAGAGCTGTAAACGTATCTGTCTGTATGTATATGTAATACAAATATATATAAATGTATCTACTACACGATATGCGAGATATCATTACTATGCGAAAAACGATTTAATAAAATATATTAATGTAAAACGTTAACAACCTACTGACTTTTATTAAGTGTAGTTATTCAAGGCTAAATTCAATTCAATTTTTACCAAAAATAAAATAAATAAATAATTATACATTATTGCATACTTTTGTGCGATATATTGTAATTCTATCAAATTTGAAATAATAAAAATCATTATACAAATTTTTTAAGAAAAAAAAAAAAAAAAAAAAAAAAAATAAAAATCATTGCATACTTTTGTGCTGTGATCTAAAATTAGAATATCCCAAAACGAAAATAGCTTCTAACTCTGTCAAATCCTTGCGTATTTTGACAGGACATGTCTCTGTCAGTTCACATAAACAATCTACATCTATTGGCATTACAAAATTATGGGGTCATCTAAGGATCATCAACTTGAAAATTTCAGTCCTGAGTTGATGAAAATCAGGCCAAATACACAAAACCCTTGATAATTTTGTATTGCGCAGGACGATTTAAATATTGGCCCAACGATAGTCCTGTTTAAAGCGCATCGATTGCATTTAGTTTCAACAGGATCCTTCAAAGGATTTTCGAGTTATTGCTTATTTTTGACACTGCAAGGATATTAGTCCTTTTTAATGTATAGTATGATTCTGCAGGACAAGAACTATCTGTTTGCCAAAGGACATTTGGATAGTCCTTCAAACGGCAGAGTAACGTCGAATTTTGTGATTTAAGGGCGATTTTTCCATGCCAACCCCTTGACAAATTTTGAGGAGGATATTTTTGTAAAATCCTGAAAATCCTTGAATGCCACTCGTTAATCCTGTTTTCTCCGAGGGTAAAAAGTCATATCCTTTCCAAATTAAAAAGGACATAGAGCAACAGGAGCTAAGAAAAGTATATCGCTTAACAAAAATGTCTGTATGGAAAAAGTTCCTTATCAATTAAGTTAGTGAGTACAAATTCTTACACATCCTTGATCGATAATCCATCCAACCCATAAATAAAAAACTCATTCGAATTTTATTAATTTTTTTCTTTCAAATTTTTTTTTTGTTTTATATTTTTATTAAATACATTTCGTTCATTTGTTGTTGTTGTTGTTCTTGATTTTTTGTTTGGTTTCATATTAAATTTGTATGCATTTGTTGCTGTTCATTGTTTTCATCTCTCATTAATTTAATTTATAATTATTTTGTTGTTGTTTGTTGTTTGGTGTGGATGTTGTTGTTCGGTTTGTTTTAGTTTTAGTTAAGATACATTGTTACATACATGTGAAAATATAAGAATACCATAAAGAGTGTGTTCTCTAAATCGAAATCTCGAATTGTCGTAAGAATTAGACAAGCGGCGATTGCCAGCTTCTACACACTAGTCGACTATATAGTATAGTAGATATATAGATAGTATTCTGTGTGCAGATACATATGTATCTCTATCTCTATCTGTATCTGTGAGTGTGTATCTTTCTCTCTTAGGTTCTGTTTATTTTTTTTTGTATCTTTCCTTTATTACTGCTACTATTGGAAGCCTCAAAAATTGTTGCTATACTTAAGATTTGCTCCGACTGTTACTTTCATTTTGGGAAGGGAAATGGGAAGTTCTTATTTTTTCATCTGTTTCTTTAATTATTGTTGTTGTTGTTGTTGTTGTTTTATTGCTATTATGTGAAATGGAAATCTTATGCTTAAAATTGTATTGCAAATCAAATAATATTGAAATCGTATAATATATTTGATGTAAGTATTTACAAAAGCCGTTTACAACTTCTGAACAAACTGCACTCGATGTTTATTCTTCCTCTCTCCCTCTCTCTCTCTCTATTCCTATTCTTTTCTCTTTTCATCTCGTTTTCTATCGCTATCGTGTGACTTGACAAATGTTTCAAAACTTAAGACTAAAAAAGGATTTAAACAATTTACAAAAAGGAATCTAAAGGCAACAAAAACACATTGAAAGTCATGTTATTGCACAGCGTTGCCAGACTTTGAACATATATTAAAAATTATTCAACAATGTAAACATAAAATCAATCAAAATGGCTAATCACATAATATAATAATAATCATAATAATACTTAAGTACTTTGGCACACATAAAACATAACCTGCATCTAAATAATAATAAGTTTTATATACTGTCAAAAATATATATGTATGTATATATGTTAGTAATTGTATATTGCACATAATACCATCCGATTTGAAAACTCAACTGATCAAAAAAAAAAAAAAAATACTTCTCTCATAATTTTTGCAATTAGTTTTTGTCTTTCTTTGTTTTTTTTTTCGTTTTGTTTTTTTTTTACTGGAACCAAAAAACCATTGACTGCTTTTTAATATTGTGTGTGTATATATATTTATATACGCATATAAATAGTAAGAATATATACATATATATATATATATAGAGGTACATATATATATATATATGCATATATATACTTGTGGTTTGTCGTTTATTAGAAACTAACACTTAAAATCGACCTTTCATATGAGTTGCTATATCCTTTGCCCTTCACGATCGCTATCGTTATCAATATCGATATCGATTACCAAAACTACATATCGATTAACCAAACTACTCATATCCAATAATCAAAAGCGCTTTGAGCGTTCTACTTTTTTTTTTTTGCATGCCAGTCCTAAAACTAGGAAAAAAAAGATTTCGATATATTATTCCACATCGCCTCTGTTTCTTTTTCTTTTATATATGTATATTATATATATATAGTATGTATGCATGTATATAAGTTAAATATATATACTATATATAATAATAATAATAATAATAATAATAATAATAGTTAGTTTGGAACATAAAATTAATCAACAAATTGTCGCTTAGAGTTGCCACGCTAAAAACATTCCGACAAAAGCGCAAAATCTAAACATTATTTTCATAATCATCTTTGTATCGTGTATTGTGTGTGTTGTGTGTCGTGTAAACGTGTGTGTGTGTGTGTGTGTGTTTGTGTGTGTTACATAGTATTTTCAAGACTTTGTAAGTACAGATTTAAATATATATACGCGTGATATCGCTACGAATAATAGATTCGAGTTTTTCCTCAATTTTGCATTTACGAGTATCGAGTACTAAATGTCGTGTAAACATGCGAAAGCACTCTAATATAATATCGTGTGTAGTACGCGTCTCTAGCAACGGTTCAAGTGCTCACATTGTTCGTATATATATATAGTTATATATATTATGATCGTATATAGTATGCTATATATTTATGTTATGTTTAGTAATTATGTTATTTGGTTTATGCGATTTCATGTTGTCTGGTATTGTCTGAAAGTGCTACGTACTTCTTTAACTCTAAACTAAATAGTTTCCTTCTCTCTCTCTCTCTCTCTTACTCTCTTTCCTTCTCTTTCTTTCCCTCTGTACGTGTTTTGTGTTGTGTGATGATAACATAAATTAGTTTTTGAGTTGAACAGAAGATGAGAGTTTAAAGTTTAAACAGTTTAGTTACGACTAGAGCATATAACTAGTGCATAGATTTATGTATATATATATATATATATACTAAATTTATAGTATATATTTGTGTATATATAATATATATACTCTAAGTAGTTCGAGTTGTGTGTATAAATACTTATTGAAGTACTCTTTTTATATGCTATCAATATGTATTGTGGAATTCTGTTCTGCAACTTAACAGCTCTGTCAACAGAGCTCCGTTAACAGCGCGTTAACATTGCGTCTACAGCAACTGCGCTATAACCGGCTCTATCAGACACATGTGCTCCGCTCCGCGCACTGGAAGTCGATTCAGGCAAAAGTGTCGAATCATATCGGACACCGTCTCGAAGGGTCGACTGAATTGGCCCAAAATGTATTGACCGGACTCGTTGCGCTGGATTCGCATGTGCATGAAGCCCTTGGCGCCCCTGTAACAGAAGTGAAGAGAGATATATGTTACATATACATATGTGAAAAACAGTTTAAATTTCAGTTCAGTAGTACTAGAGTTACAGTCGAACTTCCCTAACTCGAATAACCATTAATCAAAGAAAAGGTTCGAGTTTTGGAGATATTCGAATTATAGAGTTCTTTTTCTTAGTTCGGGTTAAAGTTCAAGTCATGGGAGTTTAACTGTATATGGATATTTCCAGGATCGAGGACGCTACATTTGTAAGTCTTTAAATCAAATAAAAAAAATGGCTTAAGTTAAAATTTTTAAAAATGTTTTTTCTCATATTTTTTTAAATAAAAAACAAGCTTTGAAGACTTGTCGTTTTCGAATTATTTATAGAAAACAATGTTTCGTGAACGCGATTAAAAATGGAAGTCATGTTTGACTTCATCTTGACAAATGCGAAATGAGGCGAGTAATTTGGAAGAAAATACTCTTAAACCATAATAAAATAATATAGTTTTTTATTTATAGGAAGTATTTTGATATACATATTCAATTATTTTTTACATTTTGCAAGTTTTAAGACATCGCGAACGTGTCAAAATTTCCAACTAGTTTGTGACACGAATGTGTGCATCAAATTTTATTCGATATATATTGAAAACAGCTTAAAAACCTTGTTTTAAATTAAGCATACAATATATTTCTAATTGGTGTAATCGTTAGAATATATGAGCGGTCTATTTTGGAAGTAAATTTTTAAGAAAATGGGCAAAAATATATAAAAAGTGAATTTATTACAATGTAGAATCTATATGTTCATTCTATTGAATTTCTTTTAGCATATATTGCTTAAATAAATAACTTGAGTACATTTTTGGAAAGAATTTTCACAAGATGTGAGCTTTTGATCAATTTAACGTTTTTGGGCGAGGTGGACCATGTTCTGGAAATGTCCATATACACTCATGGACAAAATAATAGGTGCACTCTTTCTTTTACTGTAAGAGCTATTGTAATTCAAGTCTTTAAATTAAAAAAATATATTTGGAAAGGTCATCTAAATTCCGTTTGAATGATGCATAACTTTCCTTAACTAATTAAGTACCCATTGAAATATTCGAATTTTAAAAAAGTCAACTTTTAAACTTTTTTGCTCGATTTTTTCCAAAAAAAATTTTTTGAAGCAAAAAAAAGTCTTGAAACAATTTTAATAGTGACTGCAAAAAAAAAAAAATTCAAAATTTTTTTCGCTTAAATTTTGTATAATTTTTTGCTTCGTCGACATTCTATAGCAGCGGTGGGCACGCAATGGCTCCGGGAGCCAGCGGCTGCTAACGAATTCAGATTTCGTGCCCAACGCTGTTCTATAGCTATATTGTTACATACTTGAGCGACAGGGAGTAATCCTGCTTGGTGGATTCACAGTTGCGCACCAGAAACGAGCCCTCGGCCAGTGGACGGAGCGTTGTCTCCGCCTCGATGCGTGTGATGGAGCCGTGATACCAACTAAAAGGGAATGATAAAGCGGGAGACAAGGGGTGAGAATGTTGCCGAAGAGTGTTTAGAATTGTTGGACGTACCCCTGACGCTCGAGTGGAATGGCCACATCGATGAGATCGACAGCCGTGACGTAGCCCTGGCACAGATTCATATTCAGCTCCTTGTGGCTGCTCAAACCGCGCAGATCGAGGCTGCCAAACTGTTTGCTCACCTGCCGCGTCTCGTTTAGATTCAAGGTGAGATTCTGGCGAAAGAGAGCGGTGTCTGCAACAGAATAAGAGAATTTGATTCAGATTAGTTGACTCTTTAAATAAAAATTAAGAATAATAAGAATTCAATTTGATTTTTATTTTATTTCCTTGACATTGATTTTTTAAGTTGAAATTAACATTCCTAACTCTTTTTTTATTTTAATCGATTATAGCAAGTGGTGATTACTTTTTTATTTTTATACTATTTTATTCGAAAGATAATTAATTTTGAACGTTTTAGTCGCCTTCCGAAAATGAAATGAAAACTCAGCCTGTTTGTTTGTTTGTCTGTTTAGATCAAACCATTGATATAGCTTAAAAGTTTGAATGATGACTTGCTTCCGATCAAAAATCTAGAAACTTTTGTGCTAAGACTTTTTCGAAAAAATCGCTAGAGGGAAATCTCTAAAACTAGCTAACATTGAAACCCCATAGCATCCAAACGATAGAAGCTACAGTTATGATCTGTATATAGTTGAAAACATATGTTGAAGGACTCTTAGGCATAAGTAGTATTTGAAAATAAATTTGTTGTCACTCGGCATTGCGCAAAAAAGTAAAAAGTAATAAGTAAAAAGACGGACCAATGTGACTAGAATATATACACAGTAAGAATGGGAAATTTTGTATATTTTTTGCTGTCTTAAAGTTATTATAAGTGAATGATTTTTTGATTACAAAAAAAAAAAAACAAATACTCATTATTGGCAGTCCCTGCTTTAAACTTCATTTTGAGACGTTTAATTTTTTTTTTTTAATTTGGGAAATTTAACAAAAAATATGTGAGAATCAGACCAACTTTAAACTTTCATTGCTTTGCGAAAACTAATTCAATTTCCATGACATTTTCAACATGCTTTGGTATAAATCTAAATTCACTCTGCATTCAATTTTAATTATTTTCGTCAGAATGTTTTTTTGGCCAATCTTAAGTATATTTTTTGCTGTCTTAAAGTTATTATAAGTGAATGATTTTTTGATTATAAATAAAACAAATAATCATTATTTGCAGTATCTGTTTATAAATGAAAAGCTAATGCTTATTTTTGACTTTTAAAATAACAATTCAAAATAATAAATGTGAAAATACAAACTTCCCTAACTCGAATTTTCCTAACTCGAATTTTCTCTAACTCGAACAAAATGGAGTGGCAATAGCGTTTACTGCGCAAATTTCATACAATTCTGCTTCCGTAACTAGAACTTCCATAAGTCGAATCTCTCCTTAACTCGAACAAAAATATGGGCACGTGCTTCTGTAAGTCGAATTTTTCGGGGAAATCACCAATAAATTGCGTTTTATTTTGAAGTTACTGTTTTCTGTTACCAGCTCGTTTGGTTATGTTATAATGATGTATATTAACATATGGTGATCCAATATGATAAAATATTGCATAAACAATACTAAAAGTTGGTGAAATAGTTTTAAACAAACTAAAAGAACTTGTTTTAGAAAATATAAAAAAATAATTATCAGACCCTAATTTCCGATTATTTAAGTTCTGCTTAGCTTGAAGAATAAGATAAATTTAAAAGTTAAAGTATAGTAAGGTACGAGTAAAAGTAATTTGAAGTGAATGAATCAATGTAACTAATTTCTGATTTTGTTTAACTTTAAAGATAAGATACGAGTTTGTAGTAACCAGTAAGTAAGAGAGCTTGTAAGCCCGACTAGATAAAAAAACAAATTAAAATGTTCACAATTTAATATGAATGATTATGTAGTTTCATTTAAAAAACTGAAAAACAAATGGTGATTCGAGTTAAGGAAGTTCGACTGTATTTGTTAATTTGCAATTTTTATTTGAAAACAGTTATGGTCTCTGGAGTCGATCAAGAAATGCAAAGAAAGTGTTGGAGTTGTCACTAGAGTGGACTCACCCAGCTTGCTGGCCTGCAGCTTCTGCTCGTCGCGCATGGAGTGGCTGGAGGAGGCCTGCGAGATGCCGCTCGACTCGGTGCCAGTGCCAGTTCCGGTGCCAGTTCCGGTTCCGGTTCCGGTTCCAGTTCCGGTGCTGTGCATCAGCAGGCTGTTGATCTCCGCCTGGTTGGCGCGCAGTCGCCGCCGCAGCTTGGGCATGTCGAAGGGCAGGTCGCCGAGGTCGACGGACGTGGCGCTGCCCGAGGTGCATGCCGCGTGCTCCTGCTGCAGCGTCTTGCGGCGCCGCAGCTTGGGCATATCGAAGGGCAGATCGCGCAGCTCTTGCGGCAATCCACCCGCCGCAGCAGCAGTTGCTGTTGTGCCCGCGGCAACTGTTGCTGCCTCAGCCAGCTGCAGCTTGGGCAGCGTGAGGCGTTGCAAGCACATTTGCTGCGGCGGCAGCGGCAGCAGCAGCGGCAGCGGCTTGTGATCCTCGCGCGAGTGCAGCGAGATGCCGCTGTCCGAGCCGAGCAGCTCGTCCGCCAGATGCAACAAGGCTTTGTTGGGCGCCACTGTGGTTGCGCGTTGTTTCGCTGTGGCGCCTCCGTTTGCCGCGTCCTCCGACGCCGCGGCTGGCTGCGTTTGCTCCGCGGCGGCAACGGAAGCGGCCGCGGATTCCTGCGCGGACTTGTCCGATATGGGGCTGAGTATGTGCAGCTTGGAGTGTGGCAAGACGGGCGCGCGCAACGGATACGCGACACTCGAGCTGGCGCTGTTGCTGCCACTGCCGCTGCCGCTGCCGCTTTCCGAGCTGTGCGAACTGAGCGAACTGGAGTGACGCGACTCGGAGCTGGACGTGCTGCGGTTGCCCTCGCTCGTGCTCGATCGCAGCGATTCCATGCTGCCGCCACTGCTCGACGTGGCAATGCTCTCCGTGGAGCTGTAGTTGTGCGCGCCGCGCCTTGACGCGCCCGCGCTCGCGCCATGCGGCAACTGTTGCTGCTGGTGATGATGATGCTGTCGCTGCTGATGCGTCTGCGCGCTGCGTCTCAGTTCCAGCACGCGTCCCGATTCCAGCACAAAGCTGCGCGGACGACGCGCCGCTGACGCGGACGCGGAAGCGGAAACGGACGCGGAATTCGAATTGGTTGAGGGCGGATTAACGTAGGCGCTATCGGTGAGACTGTTATCATTGCTGCTGCCCGCCTGCAGCTGCAACTGTTGCTGCTGTCGCTGCAGCGACGATTGCAGCGGCAAACGCAAATCGCGCAGACGCGGATGCGACGGTTGTGCGGCGGGCAAATTGGGCGCGCTCTTGATGCTGTTCATGTAGCGTTCGTGTTTGCCCGGAAATTTGATGGGCAGCGGTGCCGTCGAGGGCGGCGAGGGCGTGTAACCGCGCGACGGCAACTGTTGCGTCGATGCGGCAACAGCAACACTAGACGATTGCAGCTGTTGTTGTGGTGGCTGCTGCAATTGTTGCTGCTGCAATTGTTGCTGATTCTGATTCTGTTGATCCACCTGACTGAGCTGCAGCTGACTGAGCTCCGCCTGCACCTGCAACACCTGAACATGCCCCTCAGGTGACTCCAGTTGCTGCTGTTGCTGATGTTGATGATGTTGCTCCTGCAACGCTTGATTTTTGCTGTTCTTGGCGCGCTTGCATTCGAGTCGCGTTTTGGCATTGAGTTTGGCATTGGACGGCGGCAACACAGACTCATTGTTGCCATTGGTTGCTGCTGTTGTTGCAGTTGTTGCTGCTGTTGTTGTTGACAGTTGCAGCAAGACGGAATGATTTGTGATGCGATCAACTTCATCGAGATCATCATCCGATTTGGCAATTTTACAATCGAATGCCGTTTCATAGATTTGTCGTCGTTGTCGACTTGCCATGTTGTCTGAATCGTTATCTTCCTCTTGCTCCTCTCCGTTCTCTTCCTCCTCCTGCTCCTCTTCTTGCTGTTCCTTCGCTGCTTCTGCTTCCTCCTCTGTCGCGTTTAAAGCAACTGCGCTTGACTTGAACTTGGACTTGGCCTTTGAATTGCGCTTTGATTTTGAATTGGATTTGGATTTGGATTTAGTTGCTGTCGTTGGCGGCGCACACTCGACGCACTCGTGCACGCCATGCGGATGCACATAGAAGATGCTGCGCGGCCGAAAGTATTCCTCCAGCTCCTCCTCCAACTCGACGGAGGAGGCGGCGGCGGGCGGACCGACGACAGCAACACCAACGTTGCTGCCCGGCAATGGGATGCAGGCTCCGCACACGGCTGCTGGGCCCAGCAGTCGGTGCGGCGGCATTGACCCCACTTCCAATCCCACGCCCACTCCCACTCCCACTACTGCCTCGCCTGTTGCACACAGCCCTGCAGTGCCAATTGCTGTTGCTGCTGGTGGACAACACTTGAGCAATTCACCCTCGCCGGCGTCGCAATGTTGCAGCTGCAGCTGCAACTCGTCAAACTCGCTGCCAATGGGCAACTGTTGCTGTTGCTGCTGTTGTAGCAACTGTTGTTGTTGTTGTCGCGGTTGCACGTTGCACGTCTTGCGCACTAGGGCCAACGCTCTCGCGTGCCACTCGCGTCGCTTGAGGCACTCGCTGCAGTCGGACTCCTCCGAGGAGGAAGTGCTCGGCGTCTCGCAGCGAATGATCCGCACGCCGTCCTCGGTGAAACTGTACCGCTTTGGCGTCGACTCGTTTAGTTCGTTGCTATCGATTAGTTGCAATTCCTCGACTTCGTTGTCCTCCTCCTCCTCCTGCTCCTCCTGCTCGTTGTCCTCTTCGTCTTGTTGCGGTTGTTGTTGTGGCGCATCCAAGCTGCTGCTCTTCCGATAGCCACCTAAAATCAGACACAGTAACGATTATAATTCTTCAAATATAATATGTTAAAATGTTATTTGCTGATTTCCATCAAACAAATTAAATGAAAACTCTTATTTTTCAATCTAAATACAGGCGAACTTCCCTAACTCGAATCACCATTATCCAAAGAAAAGATTCGAGTTATGGAGATATTCGACTTGAAGAGTTCTTTTTCCTAAGTTTATTAATTTTGCTGCCACTCATTTAGTTCGAGTTAGAGAGAATTTCAAGTTATAGAAGTTCGAGTTAAGGAAGTTGAACTGAAAAACAATTATAAAATAATAGTTTAATTTCCATTCCTATATTAAAATTATAATTTATGTTTTATTTTCAATTTTTATTTTAGCAATGGAAATTAAAAGTTATTTTTCAATTTGTATTATAAAAATTGAAAATAGAAATTATTTTATAATACAAATTGAAAAATAACTTTTATTTTCAATTTTGTTTAATTCTCCTTTTTTCTTCTTTATTCTCCATTATTCTTCTTTATATTCTCCAATATTCTCCTATCTTTTCCTATATTCTCCTTTATTCTCTTTATTCTAATTAATTCTTCTATATGCTCCTTTTCTCTTCTTCATTCTCTCCTTTATTCTAATTTATTCTCCTTTATTCTTCTTTATTCTCCTTTAGTCTTCTTTATTCTCCATTATTCTCTCACTCTTTTCTCCTTTATATTCTCCTATATTCTCCTTTATTCTTTCATTATTTTCCTTTATTCTCTTTAATCTAATTAATTCTTCTAATTGCTACTTTTTTCTTCTCCATTCTCTCCTTTATTCTAATTTATTCTCCTTTATTCTTCTTTATTCTACTCTTTATTCCTTTATTCTCCTTTAATTTCCTTTATTCTAAATTATTTTCCTTCATTCTACTTTATCCTCCTTTATTCAGTCTTTATTCTCTTTTATACTCCTTTATTCTCCCTTTTCTCCTTTATTCTACATTATTCTCCTATTTCCTCATTTTTTCTTCTTCATTCTCTCTTTTTAGTCCTTTATACTCCACTATACTCCTTTATTATTATACATTCATTCGATTTTAAAAATAAAAATATAAAAATACTTTTTATATTAAATTTGTATTATAAACATTTTAAAAACCTTTTATTTTTAATTTTTATAATAAAAATACAATAACTCATAGCTCTTATATCCCTGCCTAAAAAAATGATAGAAATCGATATTAAACATCAAGTGAAAAAAATAAATGGAACGCTCGCCTTGTTCACGAGTCTCAAAACATTTTGTTTTACAAATTGGCGTTATAATGTCGCCATTGCATCGTCGACAATCAAATAAAAA
This sequence comes from Drosophila quinaria, assembly GCA_035047525.1. NCBI lineage: Eukaryota > Metazoa > Arthropoda > Insecta > Diptera > Drosophilidae > Drosophila > Drosophila quinaria. Next base: position 35,969,572 of record JAWNPO010000455.1, read on the forward strand.
CACTAATAACGTCGTGTTTTGGTTGTTTCTAACAATCAATCGCTATACATCACTATATTTCTATATTCTATACAACTTGTTAGTAAATAATAGTTGAGAGTTTTTAATTTAAAAATTAAATTAATTAATTAACTAATGCATCGACTGTCATCTTAACAAACAAGTCATTTATTTGATGAGAATTCATTAATTTAAATCGACTTTAATCGCCTTAAAATACAGTCGTCGGATAAAGTATTTGGACAAAACTATAGTTAAATCTACTCATAATTTAAACTTACTTTATGTAAAGTTTGGCATCAATGAAAAGGTCACTTAAATTCCGTTTGAAAGATACAAAACTTTCCTTATCCATTGAAAATTATAAATTTTTACAAAAATGTTTTGATGCAAAAAGTTTCGCTAAATAATTCTTATAGTGATTGCTAAAATTCTTTTTCAAAATTCACTCTGCTAGTAGTTCTTATGATATGTTGTATGAGATGATCTCAAAAAATTTAATTAATTTAATTAATTTAATTTAATTTTGAATGAACAGGAGGAAGAAGTGGCCAAAATAGTAATTTTGATGAGTAGATTTAACTTTAGTTTTGTCAAAATACTTTATCCGAAGACTGTTGCTAAAAATTTTAAAGTATATATATAATTTAGATTAGAATAATTTAAGTTGCCACTAAAGGTAGCAGAAAACTTGTTTAATAAAATATACATATTTAAAAAAAAAAAAAAAAAAAATAGAATAAAAACAAGTGGGAAAGGCTATTGTCGAGCGCCCGACTATAGGATACCCGTTTCTTATTTTAATGAATTTTTAAAAAATTTTAGTGCATGCTTTTAGGCACTTATATTTTTTAAAAACTTTAATTAACCATTACCACCTTTCTATTAGTCCGCTTTTGTTAGGATTTAATAGGATGATAGTTAATAATAGTAGTTAACGAGAATTAGTAAACAAATTTTAATATCTTGAAAACTGTGCGTGTGGTGGTTTTTTGCGATTTACGGAGGCGGAAAGGGGCGTGGCAAAAATTTGAAACAAACTTGACCTGCGTGGGGTCTATAGAAGTCTGTGTGCCAAATTTGGTTGCTCTAGCTCTTATAGTCTCTGAGATCTAGGCGCTCACACGGACGGACAGACGGACAGACAGACGGACAGACGGACATGGCTATATCGACTCGGCTGTTGATGCTGATCAAGAATATATATACTTTATAGGGTCGGAGATGCTTCCTTCTCCCTCCTACATACATTGCTACGAATACAATATACCCTTTTTCTTATTTTTTAAACTAACGGGTATAATGAATCCTTACCTAAGAGTGGTTGTTGTTGTTGTTGTTGCGGTGGTTCACTCGCCGTCGATTGTCGGCACTTTTGCTTTGCCTCACGATCGAGTGTCCGTTGTTGTTGTGGTTGTTGTTGTTGTTGGTTCTTATCACGATCTCGCTCTCGCTCCCGCTCTCGATCCTTATCTTTGTCCTCGTCCTTGATGTCGCGACTCTTGAGCAGATCCGAGTAATAATACGGCGACGGTTGTCGCTTGCTGTGTTCGCTTTGGGCGACCGTCAATTTGCGCGGACTGCGCTGCAGCTGCGGCGGCAGAGGTCGCACAAGGTCATCCGAGATGCTGTCCGGCGAGTTGAGCAAGGCCACAGCTCCACTTGCCCCACTTGCCCCACTTGCTGCAGCGTTGCCACCTGTTTGCGATGGCGGTGGCGGTGGCAACGCAAGTGGCGCAATGCGTTCAACCTCCTCGTCTATGTCCGCCTCCTCGTCCGAGGACTTGGGCGCCGACGAATCTGTAAAAACAATTCATATAGTTTTATTTTATTTTATTTTATTTTATTTTGATTCCCAGTGCTACAAGCTAACGCTTATTATTTAATGCACTAGTCACTCTTACAAACATCGGTTTTTTTCACGGTTACAAACATATTTTTTTTAAACATTTCACGATTATGAAAGAAAAAAATAAAAAAGTAACATATAACCGTAAATAATCCTTGCTTTAGTTTAAGATTTATCCTAATTATAGTTTACAACCTACTTTGATTAGTTTAATTATTTGATCGATACATGTATATAAACTATATTAATACTATTGTTTTATATTTTATTATTATTATTATTATTATTATTTTTTTTATGTGCCTCTCAAAAAAAATTTTTAACTTGTCCCTAAAAGTTGCTGCTCTGCTCATTGTTTTCAGTTGAAAAGGTAAACGGCTTGTTAATTTGTGTCGAATATTGTTTATATTATTTGTCCTTGCAGGCGAGCTAAAATGTAAGTTGTCATATAAATAGCGTGGTTCCTTCGTTTGTACAATTTTAATGATTTTTTGACACGGATTAAAACCAAAACGAATATCGGTTTCGGTTGCATTTATCGGTTATCGGTTATTGGTTACGCAAAATCTTTGAATGTTTCACTCACACATTAATTTCACATATTCTTAAATTTCATGTAGTTTAGTTAAATTTTAACAATTTTTATATTTAATTTAACAAATTTATTTGATTTGCGCTTATTCAGTGCTATGAAAATTCGATCATGAATAATACAAATAAAAGTTCAAAATTAAACATAGGAAAATTAAAATTAAAAATTAAAAATCAAAATTAACCCTTATAAATGAAACTTTTACTAAACGGTTCTTTCGGTTTAAAGGTTTCGGAGAAATTAAAATTTTTTTTTTTCATCCTTAATAATTGTAAATTGTTTAATGTTAATAATATTTACGGACCGATGTTTGTAATAGTGACTAGTGCATTAAATAATAATCGTTAGCACTGGGAATCAAAATAAAGAAATTAAATTAAATTAAGTCAAATAACAAATGTGTCAACATTTAATAATATTTAAACATTGAAGCAATATACTTGTTAATATAATATGTAAGAGTTTAATAAAAATGATCAATTGAAAAAAAAAAAAAAATGATTAAACTGGAATTCCGCTTGGAAAACGTAACAGTTTTGGCAAAAACAATAAAGTTTCAATATCATTTAATTTTCTACCTAGTAAATTATTTATAATTAATCGATACATTGCTATTATTTGTAGAAACATTGACAACTCCGTTTATATTCAGCTGATTTTCAGAATTCGATATTTTTGTAACTCGTTTTTCTGTTTGAATTAACATCACTGATTTACTGCATACTTTTTGGCGCTGTCTTTAATTTCCCATATTCAATTCGAGCTTAATTAAGTCACTAGTCGCGACGTAGTCGCTAAAAAGGCAAATGTGGCAGCGTCTGTTGATGCCACAGCTCTTGGGGGTGGGGTGGGGTGCATCCCCGGCATTCTTGCCACTTATTTACTGGGCTATTTGCTATTTGCGGCGTCTTCCTCTCTCACTCTCTCTTTCTCTGTTGCAGTCTATTAGGCGCTTGGCTGCCCGGCAAAGCGTCTCTCCCTTTCCCCCTCCCGCTCCCTCTCCGTTTCTGTGTCCGTCTCCGTCTCAGGCCAATGGGCTGCCAGTTGCTATTTAACGCCTCGCTGATCTTTGCAGCCGCAACATTGAAGCGCCGCAGCGCCGCCAAACTTGCCACATTGCCATTGCAGCAAGTGCTTCCAACTGCCACTAGCTCTTTATTTAAATGCAACTCCATTGAGTAGCCGAAAACACGGCGTTAAAATACTTATTTTTTCAATTTATCTGCAGAGTTCAAATTAAGTGGAATTAATCTTTTGCTTTGAGCTTTAAGATGCCGCTTAAAAGTATGCAACGTTTTTGCTTGCCATCATTTTAGAGGTTTATTGTAAATTTCTAGACTTATCTAGCCTTTAGTTAGCATATAAGTTTAATTTAAGTTGTTGTAAATAATAACAGAATAATTAAATAAACAATAAGAAATAAAAAAAAAAAAATATATCTAGCCGTTAGACTAAGTTTTATTAGAATTTAGCATATTCATTAAATTACAGTTCTTGAAAATAATAACATAATAATTAAATGAAAATTAAAAGATATTAAAAGAAAAAACAAAATAAAATTGAATTTCATGTAATTCTTAAATCACACTCAATTAAAAGTATGCAATGATTCCTGTGCTATTATTCATTTGACGCTTAAAATTATGCAATACTTTTTGAGGTTGCTTATTGACACGAATTGCCAACTGATTTTTTATTGCATTATTTTATTAATATTTTTAAATTGCATTCAGCAACATGTTGCAGAAGACTCATTTTTATTTTACAAATTGAAAACAACTCTTTTTTAACTTTAAAATAAAAATTAAAAAATAACTCTTATTTATAATTTTTATCATAAAAATTTAAAATAAGAGTTCAAAATAATTTCAAAAATAAAAATTGGAAATAAAAATTGTTCCTGTTGTTGGATAGTCCTTTCAAAAATAGCATATGTGAAATTTTTTTCAATGTCCGTGTAATTTTTTTAGTGCTTGATATTTTTCCGCCTGATAAATCGTATTTGCAATCCCTGATTTCTGTACGATTAATGCCAAAATATCATCGCAGTAGGGTAAAGTTATTTAGCTTTAAATATTGAATTACGCAGCTGCCTGAAAGTATGCTTTGTTTTTTGTGTGTGTATATTTGTCACATTTGGGCAACATGTTGCCATGTCATGTTGCTGCGCTCACCTGAATTGTAATGGCTGCTGCGCTTGTCCTTTTTGTGGTTGCCGTTGTTATTATTGTATGTGGAATGGCGTTGCTGCTGCTGTTGCTGTTGCTGTTGCAACTGCTGCAGCTGCTGCTGATGATGTCCTCGTGGCGTGGGCAGAGTCTGCAACTGTTGTTGCTGCTGCTGCTGCTGCTGATGTTGCTGCCGTTTGTGATTGGGCGCCGAGCGACGTTTGGCCTTCTTGTGATAGACCTTCTTGTGGGATGTCTGTGAGGTGTGATGACGCGTATCCTTTGGATCGGAATAGCCCTCGATGAGCTTGACGGATGCCTGCTTGATGTTGCTGTTGGGCAGCGGCGGATGTTGCAGCGTTGCACGTTGCTGTTGCTGCTGCTGTAGCTGTTGTGGTGCCGCCGGCAATGTGTTGTTGTTGTGCACGTGATTGCTGTGCAGCTGATTGCTGTTGTTGCAGTTGCTGGTGTTGTTGTTGTTGCCGTTGCTGATGTTGCCGATGTTGCTGTTGTTGCCGATGTTGCTGTTGTTGCCCAAAATAGCTGCTGCTGCTGCTGTTGCCGCTTGACTGGGCAATGTCGCCAATGGGGCTGGTGGCGGTGGCACAACAGCAACTGCTGCTGCTGCTGTTGTCGATTGCTGTTGCTGTTGTTGCTGCTGCTGTTGTTGCAGTGTCGCTTGTTGGGCTTCGTTAAATGGCAGCTGCAAAAGGCAAAAAAAACAACAAACAACGAATTAACAATTTGTTTTTTAACAGCATTTCTTGTGGCAATTGCAACTGCGGTTGCAACTAATTTGATTTGCGTTTCAATTACAATTTGTTGGCGTTTAATTGAAATTTGTGCAACTGGCAACTGTGTTGACCCTGTGCTGACCCTTTGACAGCGGTGTCAACTCGTTTAGCACTTTTATGTTTTCTCTTTAACCTTTTTATCCCTTTTATTCAATAGCCTGTTGAATTCCATACCCACAAATCCAATAAAAAAGTAAATAAAATAATTAAAACTGCTCATTTTCATACTGAATTTGCACTTTTTCACTTGTAATTTACTTAAAAATTTGCAATTGGATTTTAGGCTAAAAGTCAGATTTGTAATTTAGCGGGAAAAAAGTTAAATTTGGGGAAAAAGTCAAAATTTGGCAAGTATAGTTAATCTGTGAATTTTGTTAGGATATCTCATACAACTACAGAGTTTTCGATTCTAAGGTTTTATTTGCATCCGATTGGTTCTATGGCAGCTATATGGTAAAGTCATCAAAGTTGGACTACATTTGGTCAAGAGACAGTCCCAAATATACAATCCGAAAGATTCGTTTAGGTATTCTATTGTTGTGAGAAAATTTCACTTCCTACCTTTAACTGTTTATCCTACACGTTGATTCTCAGTCAGGATAAAGAGTTTTTTTTATACATTTTAAGTATAGAAAATGCCTAATTTGAGTTCATTCGAGTTTAATTTTAGTATGGCTTTTTTTTCTCTGTGTAGTTCATCAATTCCTAACGCTATCATAGCTTCTCTTTAGATAACTTCGTGTTCAACATGAAACATGGCAACTATATAATTAATTACTTAAGCAATTCCATGACCCCGATGAAATGATCTCATCTATGTTGTGCGCAAATTTCAGCTATCTATCTTTTACCGTTTGGGCTACACGTTGACGCTCAGTCAGTATATAGATGCACAGATTACTTTAGCTATAGTTGTATTGAGAAAAATCTTCGAGATTCCGTAACATAATCAATCCAACTGTGCTATTTTCGAAGTTTTTTAAAAATTTTCTTGCTAAACTCAAGAATTTAAGGCTTGAATTTTCACATACTATATTTCTTATTACTTATAACAAGAAATCCTATTTAGTTTTTAAATCGTCTAGGAAATATATTAAAATGAGGCTGCTTTGTTCGTATCATAAGAATAATTCTTTACGGTTAGCAAACTTATATAGTTTCTTATCAGTTTACATTAAGTTTTAATTTGAAAAATTGATTTCTTCCTATTTCAGTGTCTAGTGAAGTTGTAATAGATAATCAATTTATAGCTCAAATAATTTACAGTTTATATATATGTATATATAGTAACATATGTAATGCACATAGCCACCTAAATATTCTCGCACAAATTCCCCCTATCAAGAAATAAGATATCAATAAGAATAACAAGCTGGTGAAAATAACAATTCAAGCGCTCCCACGATCGAAACAGTTAATATAAACATCCGCTAGAATTGCTATTCCCACCAAGGGTCAAATCTGCCGACGCGGCACAAATCCAGGCTGTTGCTTAGCACCCAAATATTCTTCAACTCAAAAGAGCGATCCCTAAGATCTCTCTCTGTTTATATTAGAGCGCAAAGCTCAATCTCCAAAAGCTCACAGCCGAGGTTTGCTAAGCGACGTCAAAACATTTAATAGTTAGTCTTGAATTATTATCAAACTCCGATGTTCAACTCGCTTTAAGTTTTCTATTTTAATAAAGTTATATTTTTTTAAAGTAAACTAAAGTGGAACTCGTTATTGGCGCAGCCGGTAGGATATGTCAAGTGTTTGTAATCAACTAAAGTAAAAGACTACTAAGGACCCGTAAATCCAAAGTCAAGTGCAAAGTTGAACTTTATTAAACCAAAATACATATCCGCCAAAGAACATACGTGCGTGTACAAGTTACAAGAAAAGTATTAACCACTAAAGGACAATTGAAGTCCTAGGCGAAACAGAATCAGTGCTTGTGCTTACGAAACGTGACAAACTTTGTTAACAGTGCTTTGTGACCGCTAAAGGATAATTGAAATCCCAGGCCACAACAATACAAAGAAAATCTAAAAGAACAAATCAATAAATCCACCAATCAACATCAATCATGGCAACCCCAGCAAGCCCATCAACACCACCAATGGTTTTGTCAGAGCTTCTCCTGAAGCAAGCTCTCGGACAAATCAAACAAGTGCCCGCTTTTGATGGACAAACTGAAGATCTCACAGCATTCGTGAGAAGAGTGGACTACATAATGCAGCTTTACCCCACCCAAGACCTGAGACAACACAACGTTTTATTCGCAGCCATCGAACTACAAACCTCTGGAGTAGCACAGCGAGTCGCACAGTTATCTGGAGCTACAGACTGGAATCAATTGAGGAACGCGCTCATCGATGAATTCAAAACACAGACGCCCTTCGAGGAACTTCTCCGACGACTCTATAACACTAACTATAACGGAAATATCCATCATCGCCTAATGACAACTCAAATCAGGAAGCCGCAACATAAAATAATTCTTTTCACAATACAATTCTTACTAATGTATTTCATCCAACAAACCAATGGCCAAAGCTTAGAAGTAAACCCAATCCAATCAAAAAACGGTTACCTTATATTTAAAACGGGAACTATTAACATACCAATAAATTACGAATACCATTACTTAACAGTTAATCTTACAAAAATCGAAAATACATTTAATAATTTAATGAAACAAGCTAAAGAATTTGAAACATTATCCCAAATTCAATATTTAACAGAAAAATTGGAAAGAGAAATGAACGGCATAAGAATAGCAAAACGAAACAAAAGAGGCCTTATCAATTTTATGGGAACATTTTATAAATACCTATTTGGCACATTAGATCAGGAAGATAAAGCAGAATTAGAATCCAAAATAAATAACCTATCAGAAAATAGCGTTCAAGCAAACGAACTAAATGAAATAATCGATGTAATAAATAGAGGAATAGAAATCACAAACACTTTAACATATATTAAAGAAGCAGACAACAAATTAGCAATAACTACTTTCAATCTACAAGAATTTACAGAATATATCGAGGACATAGAGCTAGGAATGCAGTTAACAAGATTAGGCATATTCAACCCTAAATTACTAAAACACAGTCCATTAACACACGTAAACTCTGAAAAAATTTTAAATATTAAGACTTCCACATGGTTGAAAACAACTACAAATGAAATTTTGATAATTTCCCATATTCCCCGTGAAATCATCAATGCACCAATTTTTGAAATTGTCCCATACCCAGACGAAAACAGAAACATTTTAACTGAAATTATACATGACAAATACTTCATACAAAACAATAAAGCATATACCGTAAAAACGAAAGATTTAGTAATGAACAAATGTATAACAGGAATTTTAAATCAAGACACAACCGAATGTAGATATTCAAAAACACATAAAACTTTTGAAATAAAATATGTAGAGCCTAATATAATGTTAACTTGGAACATACCTAAATCCATTTTAAATCAAAATTGTATAAATAGAGATATAACAATAGAAAGTAATAATATTATAAAAGCATTTAATTGTTCAATTCAACTAGAAGAAATATTGATCACAAATACTATGTTAGATTACACACAAGCTATTTATGTAAACAATAATGTAACTAAATTAGAACCACTTTCCTATATACAGACAAAAGAAATTATAAAACAACAAACAAAACACTACAATACTTTTCAAGTTATTACATTAACAACACTTATAATTATTGTAATCATACTAGTATTGTATTTTAGCTATAAGTATAAAAGCATACCACGCAAAATCATTGTTAAGTATAAAAAACAAACAGAAACAGCCCCACCATCAAATGATATCCAATTAAATCCAATCCCAAATGAAATTGCAAATATTGTACTCGAATCCGAACCTAGATTATATCCCAATATTACCGCCTGAGGACAGGCTAATTTTTTATGGATGGGGAAGTAACATATGTAATGCACATAGCCACCTAAATATTCTCGCACAAATTCCCCCTATCAAGAAATAAGATATCAATAAGAATAACAAGCTGGTGAAAATAACAATTCAAGCGCTCCCACGATCGAAACAGTTAATATAAACATCCGCTAGAATTGCTATTCCCACCAAGGGTCAAATCTGCCGACGCGGCACAAATCCAGGCTGTTGCTTAGCACCCAAATATTCTTCAACTCAAAAGAGCGATCCCTAAGATCTCTCTCTGTTTATATTAGAGCGCAAAGCTCAATCTCCAAAAGCTCACAGCCGAGGTTTGCTAAGCGACGTCAAAACATTTAATAGTTAGTCTTGAATTATTATCAAACTCCGATGTTCAACTCGCTTTAAGTTTTCTATTTTAATAAAGTTATATTTTTTTTAAAGTAAACTAAAGTGGAACTCGTTATTATATATTGTATGTATATATGAAAGAAATTATCGATTGTATACTATACATATCGTTATCTGTTGCCAACTGATTTAGAAAAACGTTTCAGATTTCCTCGACCAACTTGTCAATTGTCAGTTGCATTGACAGATTACATGTAATATTGTTTTTATCAATTGTGTCTGTCCATCAAACTATCCATCATAAAGTTTGTTTCGTTTCCGTCTCGTTAGTTGTTCATTTCGCAGCTGCCTGGCCGTGTACTTTCAGTGGACAGTGTCAGTGTCCGGCATGACAAATAGCTGAACATTACAAAACTGCAACATCAGGGGCAACAATTCGAGCGAATGACATTAACGTGTCCCTAATGTGCACACATTATAAGCACCAGACTATCTCTCTCTCTCTCTCTCTCTCTCTCTCTCTCTCTCTCTCTCTCTCTCTTTCGCTCCCTCTTTCTCTTCTCCTGCTCTAAATGCCGTAAATATGCGCATTATTGTTAAACATAAATTTCCGTTACATGGACCAAAACCATATGACGAGTTGTGTGAGTGTGATGGCAAATTGATGCCACAACACAGAGTGAAAGAGAGACAGAGAGAGAGAGAGAGAAGAAAAGAGAGAGACAGCGACACTCACTGGGGACTAAGCAATGGCCGCTTTTGTTGCCTCGGACTTTGAAATTGAAAGGAATTTTTAATTGAAACTCATAAATTAAGCGTCAACTGTTGTTGTTGTTGCGTCTCCTCATCGATACATTCAAAATACACTGTAAAAAATGCAAAGCAAGTGTAAATGCAATAAACGAACGGTCGATTTCACGACCATAATAAACGCATTTTCAATTTAAACATATGGGCTATTCCGGAAATTTTGAAACCAAGGGCGAAAACTTAATTTTGTGAAAAAACTGCATGTTTTTTAATAATAGTTGTCTTTTGTTTTAATAGAATACATATTTGGGCTTCAAATTACAAAATAAAAAAGGTTTTACGGTGGTTTGGTTTTTCATGGCCGAGCCTTATCAATTAATTGCTCTTTTTGCCTCTTAATTTCAATATTTCTTGTAAAAAAAAGGGTATTTTCAATGGCCAAAAAAGTTGGCAAAACGGTCGTCTGAGTGTTTAGCGCTCAGCTCATCGTAAACTTTGTTTCATTTTCTTTTATTTAAGATAAAAACTGTATCGAATAGATATTTAATATATATTAATAATTTGAAAGAAAGTATGAGTGTAAAAAGTGTAACGTCCGTAACGTAACGTCCGCAACTGACAAAAACTAAGATTTTTAATTAACGAGGCTACTTTTCTGTATTTTTGATGCTGGATTGATATGGTCATATATTCCAGTTAATTTGTTGTATTTGGATATTTTTTGTTTATAATGCAAAATTCACTAATATACGCGCAAATGCACGATAAACACAAACAGTTAGGTTTGTTTTTTCCAAAAACAGTTAGGCTTTTATCTTAAAATAGGTTTGATAGCATTATCAATGAAATGCATTTTCCATTACATTACATACAAATTACATTAAAATTCACCGATCTGAACGCGAGCTGCAACAGTTTAAACATAAGAATTTGCGTACAAATGTAACGTCCGCAACACAGGAATAGCCCATATATTAATGGTATTAAAAGCAATTGCATACTTTAAGGTGTTCACTTAAAATAGCCATCACTGCAGTTATATTCAAACGATATTGATGCAATTAAGTCAGCTCACTGATAATAGTAAAGTATAATTTTTACCACCAAAAATATTGTGCTATCTGAAATAATACGGATGTGGTGGAGTTTTTCGGATTTGCGGAGTTAGAAGGGAGCGTGAAAACATTTGTACAACACTTTGAACTTTCATCAAGAAAAAACACAAAAAAGAAAAAAAAATATTTGAAAATTAAGTTTAAAATTCTTGATTTTAGTATGGATTTTTTATATATGTATTCAGTATATTTTTGTTTAATTAAAATAGTGAAAAAAGTCTAAGACAGCGAAGGAATTGAATAATCGGACTTTGCAGTCGACTTATGAAATTCTGAACTATTGATTGATTTTATCCCGGAATTTTCATATATTTTTTGTGTTTGTCCAGTGAATTTGAAGTCTCTAGCTCTAATAGTGCAATCAGTAGACGTTTTACTTTCATCTCGGGAGCTTAAACTCTTTGCTCCCGAGATTAAAGGAAACAAACTTGATCATCAGCGGTATTTAGAGAATTTAGAATTTAGAGATTGCTCTAGTTCTTAGAGTCCTATATTAGAGATCGACTTGACTGTTGAATATACTTTGTGCAATGAATACAATTTTCAACTGCACTCCATAAAAACACATATAATGAGTTTGAACTTGGGTTAAATCCAAATGCAAATGCAAATCTACACTTTATTTGCTCCATCTCTCCTCTCTTTCACTCTCTCTCTCCCTCTCTCTCTGCTATTGCCACATCATTGCCAAGTTGCCCCTAGCAGCCGCATTGTTTGTGGTCCCACTTCCTGGTTAAAGGTTGCCAGTTGCCAGTTCCCAGCTCTCAGTTCCCAGTCCGCGATTCCCAGTTCCCGGGCAGGTTGCCAGGTTGCTGATATCTCTGAACTCCACACTCATATAAATGCCAGAGACAATAGACGAGTTTAGATAGACACACACACACACATGTGTGTGTGCTAGTGTGTGTATGTGTGTGTAAACACACTCAATAACTGGCATATTGCTGATTGAGGGTGTTTTTATATTTGTATTTGTTTAGAGATGATTGCTTTACTCCCGACACTTTTCAAGCACATTTCTTGAAAATACTTAAGGCAACATTTAAATGATTTAAAATGCTTTAGATATTACGGATATCTTAACTTAACAAGCTTAAGATTTTATCGAGATCTTAACTTTTGTAAATTGTGAGTATTTTTAACTTTAATAACAAGTGCATTAAAAAAGTTCTCTTAACTAAAAAAAAACCTAAACATTTCTTATCGTCTTCCCTATCTATGCAATTTATTCATAATAAATATTTTAATATGCATTACTTCTCGCCTAAAAGCCTTATAATATTATTTACTACATAAGCATAAAAACATATATATATCACGATTTCATCTATATCAATTTTTTTTTTCTAATAATTCCATTTGTTGAAAAAATTTGTCAATGCATTACAAATAATCTTATCTACAAAGTGAAGTTATAGAAATTTGAATGAAAGCTCAATTAAAATTTAAGCATTTCAGATAAATTTAAGTAAAAATTCAATATACAGATATTGAAATTTAAAATAATCTCAATGAATGACTTCGATTTAACTATAGAACTAATTAAATAAGTTTTGGACAATTTGAATTGCTAATAAAAGATATACATGCATAGTGAACTTAAGATATAGATTTTAATAAAACATAGATTTAAGATAATGCAGATAATTCCAAGTGTAAATTAAGGATAAACACACATAAATATTAAACTTAATCAATACAGTGTTAAAATAATAATAACAAAAGTGCAAAAAAAAAATAGAATGAAAATTGCAAAACTCTAAGGAATTTAAGTTAAATTGGCACTAGTAACAATTGCAATCATTGATTTATTAAAATAATATTAAGATTAAGCAACATGCAATTATTAAAAAGATGGAAATAGTAACAAATTATAATAAGATTAATTTTCATGTTAGTTTACTATTACTATATATTATTATTTTAATATAATTTTTAATTCGTTTAACTAATCGAATGTAATTTCAGCTCATCAATATGGTCGTGCTCGTTTCGATATTTGAGCACGCTGTCATCGCTAGTTAAGTATCCAGTTTGCATTGGATGGAAATCTGATTCACATAAATATTGTGCACACATATTGCTCTTTAAATATTTGCCCTTGATTATCGGCAAACGTGGATTTTCCTTCGTTCCTTGGTTCCTTCTGTCCTTCTGTCCTTCTGTCCTTCTTTCCTTTCTTTTCTTCCTTTCACACGCGCATTTCGATTGGCTCTGAGCCGACAAATGTGTCTTTCAATCAATAGGGGAGGGAGAAAGCGCGAAGAGCGGAGAAAGAGAAGGCAGAAGGCAGAAGGAAGCAGCAATAAGAGGTGGCAGAGAGCAGCATAAAAACTGATGCCAGACATATGACGAATGGGCAAAGCGGGAAAGAAGGAAAGGTACAAGAGAGGAGAGGGGAGCAGAGGGGAAACTGAAAGGGGGGGCTGACAGGCTAGACAAACTACAATCAAAATGGTTGGACGGATGGGCAGCAAACAAAACTGACTCAATGTCTAAACGTCGCACAGTGGGGCCGTGGCTCATTTTACTTGCAAAAATCACAACTTTTAAACTAAATGAATAATTGAATAATTTTAATGGCATATGATAGATAACTCTTCAACCTATGAAATAAATGGTCTTTTTTAACTTTGGTACCCGATAGCTCTCAAAATTGAGAATGCCTGAAGGTACACTAACTTAAAAACGCTTCAGTAATCATTTCTCTAAATAACGTATATAGTTTTATCTGCACCAATTTGCAAAAAAAAACTAATGCAACCTCACAATAAAAACAAGCGGCATAATTGCATAGTTCGACCGATTGTTCCTATGGCAGCTATTTAATATAGTTTGGTCTGGATGTATAAGACTAGCCCAGACTCATAATATGTCAGATTAATTGAAATCGGACTACTATATCATAGAGATGTCATAGGAATTAGGTCGATATATGCAATTCTGATAATTTACACCGAAAAAAATAAAAAAATTTGTTGAAAAAAATAATTTTTTTTTAATTTTTTAAAAGTAATTTTTAAATATAAAAACCTTAAAAATAGAACAAAAAAATCAAAAATTTTAAATAGTATTTTATTTAGGTGCCATAAAATTTATTTCTTTCACAACACTTATTTTATAGGTTGAAAAGTTATCTATTATATGATTTGATTATCTCATTTGGCCCCACTGTGCGTCGTTTATCATTGTTGTTGTTGTTGTTGCTAAAGCAACGTGATTTTTATGCCAACGTTAATGAAAACGTTGCCGTATCATAATGATGATGATGATAATGATGATGATGATGTCGTAGCAGTCATAAAAAGCGTGCAAACTAACGAACGAGCCACAGTGATGGACCAATTAATAGAAACTTTTTTTTTTATAACTTTTACTTTAAAACTTCTTAACGAGTTAAAAGTCTAGTGACGAAAACATTTTCATGACTCATAATTTCTGATATCCAATTTTGTGACGAATAATATTAAGTTTTATATATACATTTAAAAAAAAAAAGTTTTGACATTCGGCACATTTCGCTAATTTCTTCATACCTAATAAATATTACTTTTTTACCTATAGTCAGGAGCTCATTTTTTGACATTCCCACTTGTTTTTAATAGTTTAGTTGATTTATTTAAAAAAAAAATGGAAAACGTTAATTAAATTCAAATAATGAAAATGTTTTACAAATCACTAAAAATTAAAAAAAAAGATAGTTGGATCGATTATTTTTAACCATATTCAGACTCAACTGTACCTTGAATTTGTATTTTTTTATTAAAAAAGAATATACAGTTTATTTAAGAAAAATAAAAATATCAATAAAAATTATTTTAAATTTATTTAAATAAGTAACATGTATCCTAAAGTCGGAAGCTTCGAATTAAAATTGTATTACAATTTTTAATTAATACATATTTAGCAATGTTTAAAAATTTTGATGGCTTTTTATCATATTATTAAAAAATTCTTTAAAATGACCATCGTTGCAATTATTTTGTCTATCATCTTATTTGACTCTAAAGTTGTTTTCCTTAAAAAAGAAAGCAGACACATGGACAAATTTAGTCAGTTTCTACCTATAATTATTTTTCTTATCTCTGCTCTTTCCTAGTTTGTCTTGCCTTGTTTCTCTTCTTTCTTTCCATTTCTCTTGTACGCGCTGTCTCTAGTTTTATCTACATATCTGTTAATGCTGATGACGAGTGCTTTTAAATACGCTTCTTGCCATAAGCGGATCTCCCAACTTTGTGACCAACGACCAACTAGAAAACCAACAGAATCCCCATAAGAACCATAATTACCAATACCCCTAAGAGCAAGTTAAAGTTTGAAGTCTAGAAGAGTTGAAGTTGAATAAAAAGTGATAAAAACAAAAGTGGGAGTTAATATTGGCTTAACACATTCAACAGTTTTTTAGGTAAGGAATATGAGTTACGATTTCATTTTCTGCAGAGAAAATCTTTTAAAAATAATTTAACCTAATACAAATTAAATAAAGAAACTAATGATATGGTTTCAATATTTATTATATTCAATACTATCTAGCCTTTTGCCTAGGTTGTATTAGAAGTTAGCATATAATATTAATTTAAGTTGTTGTAAATAATAACAGTATAATTAAATAAAATAAGAGCTAAATAAAATATTAGCTAAGAGATTTTTGAAAATTTTTTGTTGCACTCACTCTCAGAATTGTTTAAAGAATATATTTTTTGTTTGCATTTACTAAAATTTGAAATTTTTAATGGGTACTTAATGGGTTAAGGA
Source organism: Drosophila quinaria (assembly GCA_035047525.1). Taxonomy (NCBI): domain Eukaryota; kingdom Metazoa; phylum Arthropoda; class Insecta; order Diptera; family Drosophilidae; genus Drosophila; species Drosophila quinaria. Next base: position 35,985,859 of record JAWNPO010000455.1, read on the forward strand.
AAGTTTTGTATCATTCAAACAATTTCTATGGTCAAATATATAGAAACTTAAAAAAAAAAACTAGAATAACCGCTCTTTTGGTGTGCCCGGTGTGTCTACTGTAGTTTTTATTATAATTATTTCAAGGAAAATAAGACCCATGATTATATATACATAGACCATTTTTATAGAGCATTTAATTTATTTCATTTATATTTTATAGATTATTTAAAGTGAAAGTTCATATACTAATCACAAGTAATTTAAAAACTCTAAAGGGCATTTACAATTCGTTATTGTTATTCGCTGTATTTGAATTTTAGCATTTTCATTTCATATTTTTAGTTTCTAAGCTAGACAAAGCGGCGTATGCGTAATATTTATGTGTGCGTTGTGTTGTGTTGTGTTGTGTTGTGAGTGTGCAAAAAATGCAACAACACAACACAAAAGCCGTAGTCAAGTTATTGAAATGAACAAAAAGAGACCACAACAGCAGCAACAAGAACAACAACAACATACACACAAACACACACACACAGCAGGAGGAGAAATGAAATGTGTGTTGTGTTGTGTTGTGTTGAAGCCGTCGAGTTATCGCTGATATTACTCCATGGAGAGTAATACAAGAGACTCCCCGAAACAGGCGACGACTCCCTCACACACACACACACACACACACACACACACCAAGTGCACTTAACAATGCACAGCACAGACGGAAGTGTGAGAGAGGGAAAGGGAGAGAGAGAGAGGAAGAGTGGGAGTGAGAGGGAAAGGAGGCTGGTTTTCATATCGAAAAATGTCGCGCGCGTTTGCCATTAAAACGTGAGTTGCCGACGACAAAAACAAGAGCAACACATGCAGCACATTTATGTGGCACACACACATATACACACACACACACACACACACACACATTTACACTCACATATATACACACACACACAGATGGCCTGCAGCTTTTATTTGCGGACACGCGTCGCGGCTGTTTACGCAAAACAAAAGTCATAAGATAAAATTACTTTAATAACTGAAGCAACGAAAAGAGAAAGAGAACAAAAGTAGAGAGAGAGAGAAAGACAAAGAGAACAACAACAAAAAAAGAAGAACGCTTTAAGCCAGCGGTGGGCACGCAATGACTCCGGGAGCCAGCGGCTGCTAACGAATTCAGATTTCGTGCCCAACGCTGCTTTCAACAATTAACTAGACTATAAGATACTGTATGTACCATATACAACATTTATAACTATTTTTAGCAACAATATTAGAAAAAATATTGCATAAGTTCAGGCGTATGCATTTTTAAAAATCTTAAAACAGCCATAACTATCTTTATATCTAAGCGATATTGATAATAAAAAAAAGCGAGTGTTTAACATAAAAAAGAGCATTCACTCTTGAAAACTGAGTTGAGTTTTAAGGGTAGAACATTTACGTGATTAAGTATTAGAGGTCTGCATTCAAAACGTCATATGAGACTTTCAGGCCCAACTGAATTGAATGAGTTCAACTGCGTCTTTGAATGAATTGAATGAATGAATTGAAACCGAAAACTTCACATTCAAAAAATGCAGAGTGAATTGAAATACAAAATAACCAAAAAAAATCAAGTGAGGGCATAGGTGCTGTAATTTTTGCTTCTTTATATTAAATGTAAAAATCTAGTTACGAAAACATGGCTGTGCTATAAAACTTCTAATATCCAATTTTGTAACTAACAAAACTAACTCCAACACATAAATTATTACCAAAAACAAAAAGTTGTATTCTGAGTACTCTGAAAATCTTTGCTTCACTCATTACATTCAATTCCTATTTACTCGATGCCGTTCATTTGAGTGCTCAATACACTTGCACACCTCTATTATGTGTGTATTATTATGATTACAGTTTATATGACTATGTTTGAAAGGAAGTTTAATAATGTCCACAAAATTTCAAATTAGTGCATTAACTAATAAGTATTTATATACTTGAATTTATAAAAAGATTGATAAATATAATTATATAATTATATAATTTATTATAATGGGGAGACATGCAATGCGATCTATTGTGCTCCAATATAAATATTTATTAAACAAGAATCATTTTCGTGATTACTCCGATATCTATGGGCTGTATAAAAATCTGTGTGCCAAGCTTTAGATCTTTGAGTCTCTGAGTTCCAGATGTTTTTGGTCGAACTTAAGCTAAATCAACTGATGATAATCAATCAAAATTTTTATTTAATACAGTGCAACACAAGTAAAGTACTCAACAAGTAAAGAGTATAAAATGAAAGGAAGAGGGTAAAAAGGAGCAGAAAAAAAGAAAACAGTCATATGAACAGCAGGCGGGCAAGTGAAGGATTAATGGAAAAGTGAGTGTGAGTGGATAATAAAATGTGGAGTTGCCGCTAAATGCTGTTGTCGCTTTGAGCCATTTGCTGTGGGGGCAGAAACAAGGGCAAAGGGGAAGCAGGGAAGAGGGGGATGATAAGTGGCAGCAGGGGAAAGCGATAAGTGAGGAAAGAGGAGACCAAGTCAACTCACAACGCCTGTAGATTTGATAGGAAAGCGCGAGTTTTATTGCTGCTAAATGCATCGATGCCAGGCACTCACAACTGCATTCGAATACAGCTTCGAGTACCCATTGAAATATTCATGAGCACTCTCATCTGGTTATGCTATGACCAATCAATATGCCCACTAAGCCCCATTTTGAATGCATTTGCTTCACTGCAAATGCAAATGCAAATCAATCGCTTGACCCGAAGGCAATTTAATGTTTCGCAGCTGAACAACAAAGACGACAGCCAGTGAAACGTTTACGAATGCTGTGCATTGGAACCAACAATAATCTCCGTCTTCTCTCCCCATGAAAGAGCATTCTTTTAAAGTATGTTTTTAAGAGTAAATGTGAATTCAGCCAGTAAAACGTTTACGAAAACAAAGGAAAGGCTTTTTTTGATGTTATTTACGACGATGTTTATTTTTGATGCTATATATTTGTGCTCGCCTTTTTATTTTTAAATATAAATACCCTTTTTTTTAATTTGAAGAGTAAATGCGTGTACAGCCAGTGAAACGTTTATGAAAATAAGAAAATATCATATTTTCAATGCTATTTTTTGCACTCGACTTTTTCCGAAAATGTTAACAGCTAATTTAGAATTTTATGAGTAAATTCGTGTGTGTGAAACGTTTACGAAAACAAGTGGAAAGCTTTTTTTGGATGCTATTTATTTTCAATTGACCCTTATTTGAAAATGTAACTAGTTAATTTTTAGTTTTATGAGTAAATGGGTATGCAGCCTGTGAAATGTTTACGCAAGCATATGAACGGAATTTTTTCGATGCTTTTATTTGCGCTCTTTTTTTTTCAAAATATAACTAGCTTATTTTGAATTCTTTGAGTATACGTGTATGCAGCCTGTGAAACGTTTGCGAAAGCAAGTGAAAGGCATATCTTTGATGCAATTTTTTGAAGCAGCCTGTGAAACGTTTACGAAAATAGCTGAAAGTCACATTATTGATGCGATTTATTTACGCTCGCCCTTTTTCCTGAATTGTAACCAGCTATTAGTGAATTTGACCTCAGATTTAATACTTTTATGCTCTCACACACTCAGATCAACACTTACACACACATACACCGGACTGGGAAGGGGTGTGGGGGGTGCTTGGCTTGCGGCTAAACGAATTTCAATAAAAAGAAAATTCAAGTGGCAGGCAACAATTTTTTATGCGCCTTATGCGGTGCTTTCAGCTTTTTTGCTGCTTTCGCTTTCACTTTACGACCAATATGCAAAAGGACAAAGCAACAACAACAACAACAACAACAACAGAAGCAGCAATAACAATGCAGCACACAAAACAATATACAACAACAACAGCAACAACAACAAGAGGCACAAAAAATATATATACAAATATTTTGTATGTGGCCATAAAAAACCGAATTCCAACTCATGCTCCTTTATTTTCTCTGCTAACGTCTCTCGAGATAACGCGCTGAGATTTTTTGTGGTAAGAGAAAGCAGCAAGCATGGGTGAGAGAGAGAGAGAGAGTGAGAGAGAGAGAGAGAGAGAGGTTGCAGCTTTCACATTCACATTCGCCATTTGATTTGTGGACAACAAAATGTTGCTGCAGCCTCCGGTTGTCCTCTGTCTCCCTCTCTCTCCCCCATCTTTCTCTCTCTCTCTCCCTCTTAGTGCTTGGCATTCAGTCTGCTCTCGACTGTTTTTATGGCTGACCACCCGCTGGGCCTTAATCCCCCATATTTATTTTTTCTTCCTATTTTTTTTTTTTTTTTTGCAAATATTTAGCCAATAGACTTTTGCATTGTTTGAGCGCCGCTTTGTTTCCTTCGGTTAAATAATCAAAAGCCTGCAGCATAAGAAGGAGTGTCTGACAGAGAGAGAGAGAGAGAGAGAGAGAGTGAGGGAGAAAAAGCTTTTCATGCTTTTCATTAGCATCGTCGTCATTTTCATCGTCATTCTCTTCGACGGTGCGTGCAGTTTATCAATTAGCCGCCAGAGGGCAGTTAATTGCTTTTTACCAATACTCAACTTCCCCTTTCTCCTTTCTCGTTTCTCCCTCCCTCTACTCCTTTACTTCCTCCCTCTTTACCTTTTTTTTACTCTCTCTCGTTCAGCTCTTTTGCAATGTTGCACTTTCAGCTTTAATTCGCTTCCGCTTCCGTTGCCACTTTTGCAACTTTAAAAGCTTTTTACTTTACAGCTCGTTTTAAAAAGCAGCTTTAAAGTTCCTAAAAGCATTTTGAATTTTTGTTAAGAACATTAATTGAAGGTATTTAGATAGTATTGACAATTTGAGAGCTGCGTATTTATCGATATGGAGTTGCAAGATCTTTAATTTTTAGTTTAAATTTTACTTACATTTTATTTTCATTTAATTATAATTTTCTTTTATTTTATTTTTTTTTTTAATTTTAGTTTCATATTATTTTAGTTTTATTTTCACTATATTTTATTTTATTTCAGATTTATTTTAGTTTAACTTTAACTTATTTATAATTTAATTTAAAATTTATTTTAATTTAATTTTAGTTTAATTTTAGTTTTATTTTAATTTAATTATAATTTTAATTTTATTTTTATGTCATTTTATTTTGTTTTTAAATTTATTTTAATTTTATTGTAATTTTATTATCTTGCATCCTAGCGATACAAGGATTTTTTTCATATTTATATTATTTGTTATTTTTTTTTAATTTTTAATCATTAATTTATTTATTTTTTATTTTAATTAAATTTTAATCATTTAATTTGGCATACCATTTATGTAGTATATACGAGTATATGCCATTAGAGATATTGACTATAGCTCAATTTACTTATGAAAATCAAATCGATACGCTTTACAACTTGGCGTCACAAAGTCGCCTTCTTCATCGTCGATGAGACAATTAGCAAATAATAACAAGAACAATACACAGCAAAATCACTGCTTCGATCATTCATGAATATTGGTAATTACATTTTAGCTCAAAAAATATTTTTAAATTTAAAAGTTTACACCTAATTATTTTCCGTGGACACAAAACATGTTGTTTAGATTGTAATAATTTGGACATCTTGTAATTAAAAAAAAAAAACATATTAATTTGTTTCTTAAATTTTTGAATTAAAACATAAAAATAAACATAAAAATATAAAAATTTGTATAAAAAATATATAAAATAAGTGTGATTTTGTAAATTTGATCTTAAAACGTAGTAGTTTTGATATAAGAGATTGTTTATATGGCAGAATATTAAAGGTAAGTGACTGATAAATGAGATTGTTTATAGGTTTACTCACAAATTCAGTTTGTGGACTCGGTTGAATCCAATGCTCCGGATTTGTTGGTATTGCCTCGGCCAGGCAGGGATCGAAACTGGACGGTCGTTTCTTGACAAAGTCTACGGGCAGGCTGTAATCATCACAGATGGCAATCTGAATAAGACCAAAAGAGAGACAGAGAATATGAGTAAAAGAAAAGGGATAAAGATAGACAGAGAACGAGAGAACGAGAAACCGAGAGAGATGCATACAATTTGTGTGCTAAAAATAACATTTTCGAGCTGGCAAACAAACAACAAGAATACGACACGTGTGCACACACACACACACACACACACACACACACACACACACACACACACACACACACATACACACACACACATATAGTAACCACCTTCCACCCTATAGGTGGCATGAAGTGTTGCAAGCACATGTTGCAAGCTTCGTTCGCTGCGTCATCAAAAGTGCTCAAAACACAATGGCTAAATTACAGTTACAATTAAAAATGGCGTCGTCGCTGCCTTTGGAGCCGCCTCGAGAATCTGTTTGTCAAGTGCGCCAGAGCTGGGCGTGGCAGTTACGCCCCCTGCCCTCCTCCCGCCCTTCTTAGACACACTTTAGATCATACCAAAGTTCAGATTCATTGATTATCAATAAAAAAATATAAATAATAACTTATGAATTTTTAAAATTGCTCCCGAAAACATAATTTTAATTTACTGTCATATTTTTTTTATCGCATTTTTAAACAATTGTCTTAAAATGTGAAAATGACATACGTTTCTATTATTTTTTTGTTTCTATTATTTTTTCCATCACTGTTTGCAATTAAAGTTAACTTGGCACCAAAGGGATCTATTTAAATATGGTTGATGTGCACTTAAAATATAATAATATAGTCCCTGTCATATTTATAAAATCACCTTATAAATTGCAATTATTTTTTATAATTTTTTGAAAACTCCAAAAAATTACAATTTCAACCCATTTTACCTCATTTTACCTCATTTTCATGCAAAAAGTGCCTTTTTTGGATTTTTCAAAAAATTATAAAAAAAACACTAGCAAAAATATTTTTGAAAATTTTCTTTTGCAGTTACTCTTAGAGTTGTTCCAAGAATTTTTTTGCATCAAAATATTTTTTGTGAAATTGTAAATTTATAAATATGCAGCACTAAGAGTTTAAAAAGGTGCTCATTGTTAAGTACCGTTAGATTGGTGTGAACTAACTGTACATGCATTCTTTTCATTTCTTCTTCCTCTTCATTTTCTCTATACATTGTACTCCGCTGCAGACAGTAGTTTTCGATTTATTGCAATTTATAAGGTGATTTTATAAAAATGACAGGGACTATATATGATTTAAATTATTTATAAATAGCCTGCAATAATTTGTATCTTCTATGGTATCTATCTCAGTATTTGTAACTACGTATTTGAATCCTTCTGTATCGACATCTGCATCTACATCTTTATGCATGCGGTTTTCAATTTGTATCTGTATATGCAAATTTTTATCTGCATCTGTGTACTTTTGTTAAATTTGATGTATCTGCAGATTCGTCGTAAGTCTCTTTAACTGTAGATTTGTTACTGCAACTTATTATGTCAATATTTGTGCGACTATCTGTATCTGTATATTTATTGATGCACCTGCATTTGAACATGCTATAGTGCATATTTTGCAACTGTATCTGTGCATTTATCTCCAACTTTTTTAAATTATTTATTAATTAATTAATAATTAATTATTATCTGTATTGGCAATTCTAGATTTTTGCCTATATCTTTATCACAAAAGATATTTATTTTTATTTTTAAAGTTTACACTTATTTCCATCAGTATCTTTATGTTCAAATTAGTTTTATTTGTATCTAAATACTTGACTGTATCTTACAACCAGCATACGTTTGTCTTTATCTGTATCTGTGGATTTTAATACCTTATTATATTTGTTTCTTTTTCTCCTGAATTTCTATATCAAATTATATCCTTGAAAATTATCTTTTATCACTTTCTGTTTAAAAATTTTTGGATATCCGCATCTACATCTTATTACACTGAACTTTTACTTTATCTATACCTTTGCATCTATAACTTTGCATGTTCTATTTATATGTATCTGCCTGTATTATTTTATTTTTATTTGTATCTCAAGTTGTTTAATTTAATTTATATTATTATTTTATTTAATTATAATTATACCTTGAGTCTAAATTTCTTCCTTTATCTGTCATTAATTCTTTAACTGTATCTCAGATAAAGCACATACATATGTATCCATTATAATTATTAATATTGCTTTAATTAAATATTTTTCCACATGCATCTGATAGTCACATTGGAATAATCTGTTACCAAATCATTAACAAAAATAGTATTACATCAAACATTTTCTGCATTTAAATATATTGATTTAAAGCATTTATTTTATTTGATTCTGTCTGCCTATAAATGTATCTATGTTACTAAATGTTACTAAATGTATACTTTAGGTCTATAATTGTTATGCTATCTATTAATATTTTTTTAACTTCAGCACTTTATTTTTATTGTATTTATTCAATGTTTTTCACATCTTCATATATATTTTTATTGTGTTTATTTAATGCTTTTATACACACAAATTCAACACTCTAAATATGAATGTATCTGCATCTGTTAAATGGCAATTGATGTTGCAACTTATAGCTTATGGCTACCTCCAAGTACAATTGCAGTCGATAAAGTTGACGGCAATTGTGGCAATACCATTCCACACCAGACACAGATTCAGATCCCGAAGAAGACAGGGAAATTGAGTTAAAATTGTAGCTGCTTTTGGCCAAGTTGCTGGCAAAGTTGGGCATTGAATGCGATGCGATGCGTTGTAAGTTAGATGCCAACAACAATTGCCGCAATTCCCGTGGGACATCGACGCAGGTGGCGTGAAAAGGTCGAGCACAGGGACCCGAGCAATTCACGAACATTTCTCCGCCTCTGAAATCAATCCAACAGCGACGACAGAACATGTTGCTAATAATTTTTGGAGTTGTTTTTGTTGTTGTTGAACGCGTCTCGAAGGACAAACACTTAGGAAAATTACGAAAAATTTGCGAAAGGAGTAAAAGCAAAAGCAAAAATGTTGCAAGTGGCAAGTGGCAAGTCACAGGTGTTGACAGCTGAACGGGCAGCTTGAAACTGAGACAGAGACTTAGAGAGAGAGAGACTTAGAGAGAGAGAAAGTAAAGAACAGAAGCGACTTGTTGGCAAGGAAAAAATATAAACTTATATATTTTATATAGACAGCTGTGGCAACTGTGGCAACTATGGAAACTGTGGCAGCTCGGATATTGCCACACAACAGAATTGCCTTTGGGGCATTCGCTTTTCAAATTGAAATGGAAATTGAAAGGCCAATCAGAGTAAATGCCGAGTTGAGCTGAGTTCAGCCAGTTGGTTGCTATATATAGTGTGCATAATGCACTTCAGTTGCTGTTGCCGTTGCAGTTGCACTTTGAATATGCCCCATCGGGAGTTGTTAGAACTTATAAAAGAGACACACTTGAATGGCACATTCTTGTGGTAAAGGAAAAAATAGCTGCTCACACAGCACTGTGAGATGGGAACAAAAAATGTGGTCAACAATTCTCTAGAGAACTTGATGATAATATTTATGCTTGGAAATCAACTGAAACAATTTCAAAGACTTTTTTTTAAACATATTTTCGAAATTACAATATATGAATTTATTTTTTATTTTTTTTTTATATTCTTAATTTTATTCAATTTATATTTTTTTTGATTAGTTATTTGTTTATTAAATTTTACTTGTACAATATATTTTTATATTTTAATTTATTAATTTATATGTTCACTTAATTATTTTTTAATTTTTATTTTATTTGTTTTTTTTTATTTTAATTTTATTTATTTTTTATTCATTGATTAATTTATTTATTTATTTAATTTTTATTAATTTATTTAACATTCTTATGCTTAAAGTTGCATGTAATGAATAATGAATATAACATAATATAGTTGACTTAAGCCTAAATTGGCATAATAATTATTTTAAAATAACTTAACATTTAATTCACAATATTTGATTTTGATTTGTATCAGCGGTGGGCACAAAATCTGAATTCGTTAGCACCGCTGATTTATATTAATACAATTTTTAAATATTATTTGTACAAAAAAGTTTGAATTTAAAAATGGGTGAGCTTCTATTTGTCTTCAAGTCATGTGGAATATTGTTCGAAAAAAGGATTTAAAATTTCAACGTAGCTATTAATTATAAATAATAACAACATATCAATGCCCTTAAAATAATTATTTCGATGATCAAACCACAAAGCACGCTATTTGATAAAAGAATATAAATGATCAGTGAAAACTAAAAGTTGTTCTGTTAAATGTAATCTTCATTTCTAAGTGATCGTGGAACGGCACTTCATAGCAGACAAGCTAAAACCATTTTGGAATTCTAAGACAACGAACATAAAAATTATGTAAGCATCAAAGTAATTGATTGAAAATTGTATGATCAAGTATCTGTGAGTCGAACTTGAGTCCTAAATTTATATAAAGAATTTTGATACTCATTTCTAGTGATTTTTAGAGAGTTTTACTTGATTAAAGATTCGTTGTTATTATATCAAGATTGATAGTACAATGTTAAAGAATTTTTATGCTCATTAGCAGTAATTCAAACACATAACAAGTTTAAATTTAAAGTATTTAAAATACTTAAAGTAAGTACAGCTTTTTCTTTCTCTGGTTATGTGATTGATTTGTACTCATTGCAGGGTATTAACAGTGCCCGCATTTGCCTGCGAAAAGTGCACAAGTTATTGGCCAAGATGAGTCACAGACACTTAAAAGGCTACTCATTGGCCTGAACGGCTGTGATTGCCAAGTTGCCGTTGGTTGTTGGCGTCTCTTTAGTTTGGCTTTGATGTGCAGCCATAAAAAATGCATAGCCAAAACAGGCAGCAGGAAGAAGGCAGAAAGGAAGGAAGGAGAAAGCAGGCATCAACAGCCTTGGCTCTGTCCACGTGTCCACGACGCCCACCCAGTGTCTTCTGTCTTCTTTCCCCTTCTCACTTCCCACTTGCCACAAACTCTCTCTCTTTCTCTCTGTCTTTCTTTGGCTGTCTGCTCGAGTAAATATCATAAATTTTAAAGGCGGCGTTAATGCGGCTCGTTTCAGTTTCGAGTTGCACAGTTGCACGTTGCACGTTGACGGTTGCAAGTGCACCACACTCTCTCTCTCTGTACCCTTCATGCCCCTGCAACATCATCCTATTTAGTGGTTGGCAGCCTTGGTGGCCACTGACAAAGCTCAAACACTGGCGCATAACCGCAGGCACTTTGGCAACGCGCCCGGTTCCGTTGCAACAGTCACCACAACACACACACACACACACACACAAATTGTGGCCACTACACTCAGAAAAATAAATCTAGTTTTTCGTACTTAAATACGGCTTATTCAAGTACAAACTAACTCAAAAGCTGACTTCGTTTGGAAATTTCAGAGCTGAAAAATCGCATTTCAAGTTCGTTATTGTTCATATTCCAGAAATCTTAAAATAAGTTATTGCTGAAATACTTTAATCAAGTTTTGGAATTAATTTCAGTCTGTTAAAGATCGCATCACGCTCATTTAAGAACACAAAAATCTTCAACTTAACCAAAAAATATACTAGTACAAGACATTCACATAATTAAGTTCGTTTCAGTCTTGAAATAAAATCATTTAAGTACACTTAAATAATAGTGTCTTTCGTTGATTACACATAACAAATTACAGAAAACATTTGCATAAATTTTCGCTTTTTTTAGCTATTTTATTGTCGCAGCTTAAACCAGTTGGGAATTCTAAGGCGCAAAAATGAAAATAAAACTTATACAAATCGTTGCATAATTCATTCTTAAAATTTTTAGAGTAAAAACATATCAATTGAATTACTAACATACTTAATTTGAGGATTGCATAATTTCTCTGAGTGTGGCGTTGCCACATGTTGCCACAGTTGCTGCTTTGACACAGTTAGCTGCTCAGGTTTATTTTCTGGCAAGGAAATGAAACTGCCTGATTGTCGCTTTCTTTTCTTTTCTTTCTTGCCCTCTTCCTTCTCTTTCTCTCTATCTCTATCTCTATTCTTATCTCCATCTCTTATCTTTTTCATCTCTATCCGTGACTTTTGACATATTGCATGGATTTAAAACGTTAGATTGTTGAATTCCACCTTCGATGACAGTGGTAACGCTTTTTATTCCATTTTAAAACTATTTTGATTGGCGTAATTACTCTTAATTGAGTAGGGACTGACAGCTTGTGAAAGCTGAGTTAAAATTACGCCTTTTAGCTTGATTTCGATACAGAAATATTTTTGATTCCTTTTAAAATAAATTCAGCTTAATTCCAGCTTGTGTTTACAGCAGACTCAACAGCAAACCAATAAAATCGACCGAGCAAAAGTTAATTCAGAGTGAAATTTCTATACAAGTTGAGAGTGAGAGATGGGGAAAATGCGATAGCGAGAAGAGATTCAATTAAAATCAACCTTTGACATTTCCACAGAGTGACTACGTGGAACATAAACATTCTAAATATAGCGCTAAACCAATGGACTTTTAAATCAATTTTGAAGTGCATATCCATTAAGTTATCAATAAGAAACTGTCTACAATAAAGCATTTTCATAAAATTCCTACACTTTATTTATATTTTAGAATTGCCGACACACAAAAATTAAATCAACTATTAAATTTAATCAACTTTAATTATTTAAGTGAACCAATTAAATTAATATTAATGATCTTTGTCTGTTTCTGGCATAAAAGCTCTGGCTAATGTGCTTCAAAAGCTTTCATTGAGCTTTGATGAGCTTTTCACAATAATGCTAACGAAATTTGGGTCCACTTTTTTCAAAGTACATAAGTATGTATAAATTGAAACTGAAATATAGTTTAATTTTTGACATTTTTAAACAATTTATGTCAAAATATTTTTAAAATAAAAATCAAACACTTTAGACAGTGAGAAAACGACTTTTCAACTGAAAATTTAAATTTAGTAATTATTTCATAGTAATTTGGTATTTAGATCGAAAGAAGAGTTTTATTATTGAACTTATTTATAGTTCGTTTTTATTAATTAATTTTTTTTTTTTTTTTTTTTTTATAAGTTTTATTTAAAAAGCTTTAAGTGCTTTCTATTTTTAAGAGTTCTTTCAAAAGAATGCCTTCAATCTCTCACTGTGTCTATTTTAAATGCGCTTGACTAGTTAGTTAGTTAACCTCTTCAACCCTTACACCTTAACCCTGTTAACGCTTGACCTCGCCAACTAAGCCAACTATTTTTGTAGTTACTTCTATTGTTGTCACTAGCTGTTGTGTTTGTTGTTGTTGTTATTGTTAGTTGTGGCTGTCAAAGTCGCGCACTAATTGCAATTAGCACCATTCTACAAGCACACAAAGTTTGACTGTCGACCCCCCAACCCAACCGCCACCCACCATTGACCTTTTCTGACTGATTAAGGAATTGATTGATTGACTGATTGATTGATCGATTGTTTAGTTGATTGATTAACTGAGAGACGCTTTCAATTACCAACAAAATGCACTGCATTTCCTGCTGCTTCAACTGTTGCTGGTAGCAACAAAAGATGGGAAAGAGGGGAAAGTAGGGGAAGATGTTGGGGGTAGAAGGGGGAGTGGGGTGGAGTGTACCTCAACAGTTTCTTGTGTGGCCTTTAACGCTCAATTGATTTGTTTGCTCTCTGTGTGGCGCGATTACAGGTAAATTTCCTGCCCTCTGCCAAAAAACAACGTCAATTGCTTTATGAAATGTTTACTCGACTTTTATCCAGTCGAAAGAGCGACGTCAATTTTCCTCTCCCTCTCTATCCTCTTCCCCATTCCCCTTCTTCTCCGCTGTCCCCATCACAGTGTCTCCTGCAATTTATGCACTGCCTGTTTTCCTTTTTATCCTTGTTGTTGTCATAACGTTGCAACCTTTTTTTAATAGCTCGCATGTGCATTGAGCGAGAGCCCAAAAGTATGCAGCATATTTCTGCTTTCTGTCGAATGTATTTACTTCACAATACCCTGTAAAAATATGCCAAGCTCATAAGACGGGTAGTTGCAGCTACTGGTATTTATGAATACTTATCCAGGTACAGTTAGTAATATTTTTTAATATATTTATATTATTTGATTATATGATTATTAAAATTATAAATATTATATGATTTTAAAATTATAATTAAATCTATGCTTATATCGTGCACTTGAAATCTTAATTAATCAAAAATCAGGTCTTATAAAAGCTATATCTACAACATTTTAGATGTAGACTCTTCAGTAGTATTGTTCCCGCAAAAATGGATTAAACAAATTTTAAATGCGTAGTGCATAATATGAATAAACTATCCTATAAGTTTTAACGATAGCTGATAATTCCTTTTTAGTTAAAAAAATTTACAAAAAACACTCAAATAATTATTAAATTTCAATATTAAGTTAAGTCTTTTGTCTAATGTCAAAAAATTTGCATCAAATTATCAAACTGAATTCGTTAGAGCCTGCTAGCTCCCGGAGCCATTGCGTGCCCACCGCTGTTTTAGAGTGCAAATATGTTTTTAATTAGACATAAATTTTAACACATTTGAAGTCAAATAATCTTTCTGTTAGTTATCTGAGACCTTAATTGTAGTAAATTTAATTGAGATCTAAACATTAAATTTTTCAGAGTTATCCAGGGTATCTGTTAGTCGCACACTGTAATTGCTGGCACTTAATGTTTGTTGTTTGTTTATGTTTTGTAATTTTTTGTTGTACTTCAAGTGCAGGCCATTAAAAATGGCCGTCAATGAGACATTTGGGAGCACAAAGTTTTCAAGTGCGGAGCAAAGGGGAGAGATAAAGAGCGAGGGAAGAGAGAGAGAGAGAGAGGAATGTTGCAGGACGGCACAAAAGTCAACGGTTGCCATTTGAAGTTGAAAATGAAACGTTTGTTGAAGGGTGTCATCGTTTGGCATTACGCTGACTGCTGCTGACTGCTGACTGTTGACTGCTGTTGCTCACTGTCCTCTTGCCCATCATCCTGTTCTCATCCTGTGCCGTCCTGCTGGGCTTGTCAGTCGTCAGGTGGTCCGCTTGGGTGGCTGCACCCTCAGGGTTGCGCCATAAATTTTAATTAAATATTTTCGGGCATTGTGTGTTGTTTTCTTTTTTTTTGTTTTAAAGCGACTTCTGAAATGTGGCGAGTATTCTAAAGTCAGAGATCAAGAGCACAGATCTTCTCTCTCTCTCGCTCTCTCTCTCTTTTTCCCCCTGCCCTGGCAACACTTGAAATCCGCACCACCTGACAACACTCCTGACTTTTGAATCGCGACTCTGTGGCAAGTCTATAAATTGCAATGTCGCAACCACCGACAAAACTCCTTCGGGGGTTGCTTTAACCCAAAACCGAAACCAAAACCAAAAACGAGACAACGCATCTCTCATAGACAACACTGGGAGCGGGTGACAACCCTGACAGCGTGCCATATAAATTGCTGAGGGAAATGAAAATTGCACAAATAAAAAACAAAAACAAGCCTACACAGAGAAGAAATAAAAGAAAGAACGTTAATCTTACTATTTACAATTTGTATGTCAGCTTTGTTATACGCATTTTAAAATTGAATACTAATATTAAATTATGTTTAATTTAACTATCAAACCAAATCAAGACATCAAGCTTAAACATTTTGAGAATTCAAATTTAGTTTTTTAACGTCAAATTTAAAACTAATTGTTTGATAAAATGTACACTAGACGGCATATTTATTTTGATAACATTTAAAGAGAAATCTACACATAATTAGAATCTACTTCATGTACATTTTGGCATCGATGGAAAGGTCGCTTAAACTCCGTTTGAGTGACACTTTCCTTTCCTTAATTCATTGAGTACCCTTCGAAAATTTCGAATTTATGTAAGAGTCACTTTTCAAAACTTTTTTCCTCGATTTTTTACAAAAAATATTTTGATGCAAAAAAATTCTTGGAATAATTCTAAGAGTAACTGCAAAAGAAAATATTTTTGCTAGTATTTTTTATAATATTTTGAAAACTGCGAAAAAGGCACTTTTTGCATGAAAATGAGGAAAAATGGGTTAAAATGGTAATTTTTAGGATTTTCAAAAAATTATAAAAAATACTAGCAAATTTGGTAGAATAAAATAAAGAATAAACTTCTTTTTCAAATATGTTTTTAGTTTAATAAAAGCTGATTTTAAAAAAAAAATTATTTTTTATTATATTTAATACTCAATATACTGAATCTCTTTTTTGCCCAGTTTCAAAAATGTTTAATTTTGAGTGGAATAGAAATATCCTTATTATTTTAGTTATGTTTTTAGTTTCATTAAAGGGTTTTATAGTTTGTTTTTGCAACAAATTACTTATTAAGCATTATTAAATATTTCATTTTATTTCTTCCAGATTTAATATTAATTTTTTTTAATTTAAATTTTTTTATTTGATTTTATGAATGTTAGATATATTTAATTTTATAACTCTTTGTTTGTAACAGTGTACGCTAAAGAATTGGGCGTGGCGTGGATCAAAACCGTAAAATAAATAAATTCATTTTGTGGCCAATGTCCCAAGGACAATTTGATTTTTATTTTTTAAATACTCGCAATTCTGCACATGTTGCCAAATGTTGACCGTGTTTCTATGTGTGTGTATGGGTGTGTGTATGTTTGTGTGTGTGTGTTTGTGTGTGTGTTTGGCATTTCCTGTTTGAACTACACTATACGACACTCTCAACGCCTCCCAGTGACCACCGCCACCCACTTCTCCCCTTACCCGTTCCACACCTTTTTCTGTCATTCGGAATTCTGCCCTTACTCGTTCCACACGTTTTTCAGCCATGAAACGTTGCTGCAACCCGTTTTGCCACTACAGTTGAGCGCACATTCGAAATTGTTCTGCTTGTGGGAGCAGAAGTTGTAAGTGCGAGAGGAAGAGGGAAAGGGAGAGGTAAGTGGTGACAAAGAGAGGCGGTTTGGAGGGGTAGTGCAGTAGTTGTTGTAGTTTCGGTGAACTTTGCAGAAATGCAGTGACCGGAAAGTTGTAATATCCAATCGCCACTTTATTTGTGTAGCTTCGGTTTTTGCCACAGTTGTTGCCTCTGATTGGTGGCGTCTCTTGGGTGCAGGGGAATTGGTGGTCAAGGGGGTTGAGGGGTGAAGTTTTTGTGGGCCTTTGTGTGTAGTCACTTAAATGGACATTACGTGGCAAACCCAAATGTATTGCCAGTTGCCAGCTGCCAATGGGCAATAATTGAGAGAGACCCACAAAAATAACAACAACAACAATCAGAAAATTGGAGCATTCAGAAAATCACATAGCTGTAAATTGCCATTTACAATGTTATTTGCAACCATTGACAATAAATATGATTCACTCATGAATATCTGAACACGATTACGACTTAATGTTTAACCAAAACTTGTTTCAAATATTCAACAATTTAACTTTATTGTTAATTTTAGCGTGATTTTTTCAAACAATTATCCCAGAAACACGTTTAAAGTATTGTTTTATAACAATTAGGACATAAGAAGTTGATTTCAAGCTAGGACTTGAGATTTAAAATCTTGAATACAAGTGCGGTGGGCACGAAATCTGAATTTGTTAGCAGCCGCTGGCTCCCGGAGCCATTGCGTGCCCACCGCTGTTGTAGGTGATTTAATTATATAGAAAATTTCCCATAATTATTTATTTCCCACAAGTATTTATTTTCAACTTATTTATTCACATTTCCATATATAATCTCACATAACCTCACTCTTTTACCCAACATAACCTCACTCTGCCAATCTCTTTCTCTCTCGCTCTCTCTCATTAACTGCAAACGCTGTCAATGTCAAACTTAAACCAACTTTTGCGAGCAATTAACAAATTATAAATACTATTTAGTTTTTTTTTTTTGCTCAACTTGACAGACATAACCAAACTTATTTCGTAACTAACCTCACTATTTGCACAAACATAACCTAACTTTTTAGAGTGAACATATCCAAGCTCATTTCATTTCACATTAAACTTATATGGCTAACTTAACCCAATCCTAATCGGCACTACACTACGAAGTGTAGTAGTATGTGGATAAGTGCGTCACCACGAAGCCGCAACTGCTGAAACTTCCCTTTCCCTTGCTACTCCCCTTTTCCGTCGTGGCCACAATTTCTGCCCCTTAGTTCGAAGCATATGGGTCCAATTACGCAGCACATCCGGCGTTTCTTTTGACTTTCCCTTGCCCCTTTTTGGTGGCCTCATCATCAACAAACACTTCACGCCTGACATTTGACAAGACGTTGCCTGGGGATGTGAAGAGAAGCGCAGAGAAGGGCGGCAAAATGTTAGAATGACTCGCCTACAAAAATCCAAATGCCAAAAAATGGCAATAATATTTTTATGGGCATAAATAATATAGCAGAGCAGAAACTGAGACACAAGTCGTTTGAGGAAGCACAACCAGTTGAGGATTGACGGGGAAAACTGTTTTTTTTCACGCCATTTTCATGCGGGGAGTGTTTTCAATGGGCCAACTAAGGGTTGGAGAGGGGAGCGAAGATAGCCAGAGGACAAAACCACACGCATTTAATGTTGGCAAAGTCGATTAAGCTTCCATGTCCGTTCATTTGGCGGTTTCTTGGCTTTCAGACAAAGCGACCAAAGCAGCTGCTAACCGTAAGAAAGACAGACAGAGAGAGATGAAGAGAGGGAGGGAGAGAGAGAGATGGTGCCAAAAACCACTAAGCAAGGCCAATGCTACACAGAAAGAAAACAAATCATTATAAAATTCATTTTAAAGTTGCTGATTTTAACATGTATTTTTTAGCTTTAAAATAGTCAAAAAAAAGCTAAAATATTTGATTTCGCTGAACAAATTCGTTTAGAAGCACACTAATCACAATATTTGCGAAGAAGAAATTTAAACTTTACAAAACTTTTGACAATACATTGAATTCATTTTATTCCGAATTCTCAGATTCTTTTTTTTTTTTCTGTGTAGAGCAGCAACAACTACAATACAACAACTGCGACCAACACCAAGACCGCATTAATGTTGTCCATGACTCAGCCAGATTCGCCTTAAAAGGGGGGGAAGTCCCTCATCCACCTCATACCCCATATAACCATAAAAATGCCAGTCTCTTATGCTTATCCTTGTCGTCGCGTCCTCATTATTAGTTGTGAGTGCAAAACAATTTAAGAAATTGCTTGCCAAGAAATTCAGCGGTTTTGTGAATGCAACACAAAATTTGCGGGGTTTGGGAGGGAAAGACACTTCAATCCCTAACCGTACACTTCAAATCTATTGTAGGGTTCTAGAAAAATCAGCTAAATACAATTATTAATTCTGAGAAGGAAATTGAAAAATGAGAAATGGCTCGCAGTCAAGTGTTAGAGAAAAGTAAGTAGTTTAAAAATAGACAGAATGAAACAATTCTTGGAAGAAGAAAGATGACGAAGTAAAGTTAAGAAAACAGTTAAGGATTAGGGAAAAACAAGAAATTGTTTGCAGAAATAAAAGCAATTACTACAATAACTAATTTCCAAGAAATTCTCTCTAATAATAACTATATTCAAGATTAGAAAAAACCTCAAATTAACTGCTAGATACATAGGATTATCATAGGAACTAAGCAAATTTATGGGCAGATGTGAAAAGAAGAAGTTATTTTTTTGAAAAAAGAATAACTTTGGAAAAATTGAGCAGAATATTTAGAAAATGAAGTCTAGTCGAGCACAAGTCAATAAGGAATCATTGCAAAAAGTTAAAACAAAAGAAAAATTAAAATAAGCAGAGAGCAAAGTAGAAGAAAAGTAAAAAAAAGATTAATGAAAGGTTTAACAAAAGCACTTAAAAAATCATTATTAAAAACGCATGCGTTCAAATACGAAGAATAAAATTAAAATAACATTTAAATAATCTATAAACTGAAATTCGTAATTTAAATTTTTTTCAAATTAATCGAGAATTAAGATTATTAAAATATTTAAATAATCTGTAAGCCCTAAGCCAAAAATTCCAATCTAAATTAAAAATAAATGCACTCTTTTACAGATTTCGATAGAAATTTCAACAGGAAATCAGCCAGAGGATAAGAGGCAAATGGGATATGAGAATGAGATGAGAAATGGACGAGGAATGAGGAACATGGAACAAGGCCGAAGGCATCATTTGCAGTCTAGAAATCAACCAACGAAAATATTTACGGAATTCCATTTATGAATTTTGCACTCGAGGGGTTAAAACGATGACGATGTTTGTAATGCTGCCTTTGAATTTGGGGGTTAAAAGAGAGACGAGATGAGACGAGACGAGACGAGTGAGGACTTTTTGGCGGTATTACAAACCAAACGCATAATGCTAAACAAATACGAATAAAAATTCTGAAATTGAGAGAGGCCCGAGGATAGAAAATGAAGCAAACGAAGCTTAACATTAAAGGCAAATAATGTCGATGTGGATGTAAATATCGAATGGAAATAAGGAGAATGTGGCATAAACAACTTGACTGACAGGTGGTTTTTGTGGCAAATCATTTTGATGCCTATTCAAAACTGATGAAATGACAAAGTGATGAGCTGACAAATTGACGAGCCTGAGTCGCTGCGATAAGGCCCAATGAGACGCGGAGACAGATTCAAAGCCAGACAGCGTTGAATCGACACTTGAAACCATATCCAAAAAAAAAAAAAAAACAAAAATACACACACCAGGCCACCCTTGCAAAAAAGTAAATGTTTTCATTACACACACACGCTTAGGTGTGTGTATTCGTGTGTGTGTGTGTATACAGCTCATTAAATGCAAAACCAGCTTAGCAAAAACAACTTGAGCAAACTTAAGGTTTTCAGCATCAAGAATGACTCGAATTTTCCAAAATCTTTTTTAACTGCATTTTTCACTCATTTTTTAAGCTAAGGAAACTTGCAGTATCTAAGGCCTTAGTCGAGCTCCCGACTATAGAATACCCGTTAAATATTTATACAATTTTAAAAAAAATTGATGGCATGCTTTTAGGCAGTTACAGTGAAAACTTAAATTTGCCATTACCATCTTTCTATTTGTCCGATCTTGTTGCGATTTAGTAGGTTGATAGGTAATAAAAGTAGTTAACGTTAATTCGTAAAATTCGCATTTTTTTATACGAAATTTTTATATACAGTCGAACTTCCGTAACTCGAATAACCATTATCCAAAGAAAAGGTTCGAGTTAAGAAGATATTCGAGTTATAGAGTTCTTTTTCCTACGATTATTAATTTTACTGCCACTCATTTAGTTCGAATTACAGAGAAATTCGAGTTAGAGAAGTTCGAGTTAGGGAAGTTCAACTGTATGTATGAGTGCATATTTTTTTTTTACTTCTTTCAAATTAAAAAATTTAATTTTGAATTTGTAAAAGTTTTAAAAATTCCAACATTATTGAAAAACTTGATTCTTAGCATATTTTTTTTTAAATATTGACTTATTTCAGCGCTAGAATAATTTAATGATATACAGTTTGTCAAGAAACACTTTACACACCCTAATAAAAAAAATAATAGATTATTTTATATATTTGAAAAGGCCATTTGAGGTCATTTCCGTTCGAATGATGCAAAAATTTCCTTATCCCATTAAGTACCCATTCAAAATTTGAATTTTTGTAAAAGTCTACTTTGTCAACTTTTTCCCTCGATTTTTTGTAAATAATATTTTGGATGCAGAAGAATTCTTCAAACATTTCTAAGAGTGACTGCAATAAAAAAAATTTGAAAAATATTTTTGGTAGTATTTTTTATAATTATAAATAATGATAATGATAACTTAATTTCGATATAAATTTATTTATTTATATTATATTTTTAGCTGAAATTTGTTTAATTTGTATATTATTAATTTAATTAATAATTTCGATATAAATTTATTTATTTACATTTTATATTTTATTTTATTTTATTTTATTTTAGCTGAAATTTGTTTTAATTTGTATAATTCGGAATATTATTCTATACCAAACGTATCTGTTATCTGAGCTAACCGCTTTTTAATAAAGTAAGTATTTCGTAATACTCATCTAATTTATAGCAGAAAACATAGTCAGCTATTTTTAGCATTTAGTTTTTAGCTTTGAAGTTTCTTAGCTGCTGCCTCCATAGATTCTTAGATTAATGGGTTATTGTAAAAATATTTTGGGATATGCTAAAAATATAATAAGTATATAATAAAATTATAATAGTTAAATAATGTAAACTTAAGAAACAAATTTTCCTTTTCTCATTTTCATTGAAAACTCAAATATGTCAACGCCCTTAATTGTTTTCCCCCCTAAAAAGTAAATGGATAAAGTCATAAAGCTTATATAACCTACAGATGTACATACATACATATATACATATATACAAACTGAAGCTGCAATTAAACGGACACGCCCCCTTTCCGCTTCTTTCCTTCCGCCCTCATCACACATGAGACCCCAAAAAAAAGATGGAGAGCAGAAAAACATCAACATCAAAAAATTCACTTAAGCCGCAGGTAACCAGAGACATGAACGCTTATCAGACAGACAGACAGCCAGGCAGACGGACAGACAGTAAATAAAGTGGGAGAGAGAGCAGCGAGGGGGGATTAAGCAGAATGGGGAGGGCAGGCTGACAGTTTTTATTCCTCTGGACAACTCAATTTGTGGGCGGCAAAGTCAATTTAAAAAGCAAATATCTTGACTCTAGATGTGTGTGTGTGTGTGCTTAAGTCCAAGATAACAGTACTACACACACACACACACACACACGGATCATAAAAATCAACAACAAGAACATCATCATCATCATCATCATCATGAAGCACAACAACATTATCATCATCATCGTCATTTGGTCGTCAACGTCCAGACACTAATTAGTAATCCTTGACACGAGCTTCATTGCCATTAAATATGCTACATGTGGCACCAACATCCCCCACCTCCATCCCTTCCCCTTAACCCTCCACAGCCCCCACCCTGTTCTCTTAACACCCTCACTTGAGTTGTTGTTGTTGCTTGCCATTATTTGTCTACCAGGTATTAAGCTTGGCATTACTTTAGCCGCATATCAAATTATGACATTCCACACACTAGATTCCTCCTCCTCCTCCTTCCCTTTCTCTTTCCCTCTGCCATTCCCACTCCCCACTGTCTCGCTTTCTTTATTTTTACACGGAGAAAAAAATCATTCAAATATTTTAGTTTTTTTTTTTTTAAACGTTTTAAATGTTAAAAACAAACTTAAAAAATACATCCCAAAATCAACAATTTTAAAGTGTAATTTTAAAAATATTATTGTTACATTTAATACTCAACTTTTAAAACATTTAAAAAAAACAAACATTTAAAACAACAAAATTCTCAAATTTCAAATGAAAAAAAAATGTACTTGAATAAAAAATTTCGTACTGGGTAAAAAAAAATTCGAGTTAACTGAACTTTTGAAAGCTTTTGGAATTAATTTTATACCGGAATTCAAGATTTTTTTTTGTAAATTTATTAAAACTATTATAATTAACTATTCTTAACACCTAATGACCTAGAGTCAAATTTGTTATGGACTTTCAAGCAAACTCTTAAAGTTTAAATCTCTTAAAACTGTGCAATTTGTAAAAACAAAATTTACGAAGCGTTGCCAGACTAATGGCAGACAATTGCAAGAGTTGTCGAGTATTTTTTGTTTTCTCGCGCCAATTACTTTTAAATTTTTTTCAGCTAAATAAAATCAATTATTATACATATAAATAAATTAAATTATAGAAATTAAAATGGAAAAAAAAATTAAAATCTTTTTGTTTTGCAATAACAAAGCTAAAAAATTTGTTAATCAATCCCTTGGATAATTAAATCTAAAAAGGTGTCAACCCTTAGCAGCCAAAACGCTGCGATTTCTGTGGCACCCCTGAAAATTTGCACGAATCAAGTGAAAAATATAAAAAAAAACAGGGTAACTAACATGCCTGCAAATTTCATAAATACCAGAGTTTAGGCATTCTTTTCTTTCAGTGTACTCGCTTTTACTTTTATGGCTGTGCCGAGTCACATGAGTCATAACATCAGACATAAGACAACTACAACTACAACCGATTCTGAGACTGAGACATAATCATTATCATCACTATCATCATTATCATCATCATCATTGTCATTATCTGTGTCCAGCTTCATGCGGCTGATCAATAAACTTACAACTTGCAACACAGCCACATCCACATCCAAATCCATATCCAGCTGTGGCCCAAACAGTTTCCACAATTTCCATAATCTGCCAATTCGTAATTCGGGCTCTGAGGATAAAAATTTGATGCGATTTGTTGCCCATCGATGCCACAAGTCGATATCTAACTTCCAAGTCATGTCTTCCCCTCACTCTCACACCAACTCTCTCTCTCTTTTACTCAGAGATTTCTTTTTTACATGCCTTACTTGACTTTTGTTTCCATCTCTTTTTTGTGCTCACGTGACGTCGCGTCGCGCACCAAACGCATAAATCAGATTTACAGATTTATTTTCTCTCTCTCTCTTTCTTTTTCGTCTTATTCCTTCTCTTTCTGCTCTTTTGCATTGCATACTTTTGGACTGCAACGACAGAGACTTGCACAGTGTTAGACAACAGTCTCCGCACAGTGTTAAAAAAACGCACATTTCATTTATTCGTCAAAATTTTATTATTAAATTATTCTATTTATTTAACTAATTTCTTATTTAATTTTAATTTTTTCAATTCAGTAGTAATTAATTAAAGTAGTCATTAAAATATCAGAGTTTTCTTTACATTTACATTCTTCTTTCTATTTTTTAAGAACATAAAATGTATTTCAATAACATTTCAGTTTAAAAAATAAATAACTTAACTCAATTAAATCCATTTAAATTTAATATTATATCTTTGATCATTGAAAGTATTCCAAAGATATACAATTTTAAAAGTAGTTTCCTCTACGCTTAATACATATTTATTTCAGTCATATTTTCACATTTTGAATACCTTACAAGAGCAATTTTAAAGCTATAGCGTTAATAATTGTAAAGTCATTAATTTGAAAAATATATAAAATTTTAGATTATTTTGAAATCAAATAATATTTTTTATCAAACATTTTTAAATGAGTTTTAAATTGAAGCTTTTTCTTCATGAAGGAAAATAATCAGGTGCTAAACATAATTTTTTTGTCGCACAACAAATGCATTTGGTGTCACTGTGCGCGTGCTTTTAGCAACTGCTGGGATTTTGTGAGCTGTGTCTATGTCTGCGACTTGCACTGTGACTGTGTCTGTGACTTGAAATGTATCTGCATCTGTATCTGTATCTGTGTTGCCTGCTCTGGCTTAGACAGCTTTTGCCCTTATTATTTTGCGCGCCTTTGGCTTTAGCCGTTTGCTTCGTTTCTTGTTCCCTTTGCCATTTTTGCTATTTGAAATGCTGTCAACGTGGAATATTGTTGCTGCCTTCCGCCTATTCCAGTTTCTTTTCCTCCTTACCCACTGCTCCCTTCCAAAAGAGAAGAATATCGATGCCGGCAACGGTGCAACGGAAATGTAACCGCAAAATTCAAAACCGGCAGACGCAATTTGTTGCGCACATGTGACGACATTGCGACACATTTGTTCAAGTGTATATAAGTGTGTGTGTGTGTGTGTGTGTGTGTGTGTGTGTGTGTGTGTGTGTGGGGCAGACGATGACGCATAGCACACACATTGGGAAGGAGGGAAAGGCCGTTGGGACTGTCAACTGATGCCCACCAAACAACAAATTGTGAAACACAACACGCAGACCGAAAAGTGCGTAGCAAACAACGATAGAGGGAAAGACAGAGATAGAGTGTGTATTTGTACACTGAAAAAAAAGCAATTTGTCTAAAATTGAAGTTTAAAATTCTTGATTTAATATGTGTATTAAAAATATTGAACATCATTGTTAAATTAACACAATATGGGCGTTGCGAACGTTACATTTGCATGCAAATTTTTATGTTTAAAACTGATACAGCTCGCGTTCAGATTGGTAAATATTAATGCATTTTAAAATGCAGTACTTTTAAATATTTTACTTACTTACTATTTTTGAAGTAAAGCTAAGCTTGCTGAAAGTTTCGTCGCGAACGTTACACAACTATGTAAGTTGACTTTGCATTTTCTCACATTTTAGCGAACTATGCATAATTAGCAAAAAAAACCAAATGCAAAAAAATATATGACCATATTAATCAGCTTAAAAAATAATAATAAGTAGCCTCCTTAAAAGAATTTGAATTTAATTTTTCACTGATACGATTGTTGCGTTGCGAACGTTACACTTTGTATACACATTTCTACTTTAAATTATTAATATATATTAAGTAAATATAATTCTAATATGGTTTTTATCTTTAATACAAGCAAAGGAGTTGAAAAATCCGACATATTACTTGGTCTAAGAAAATCTGGGATTATCAGAATTGCCATGTTTTTCACTGTGTATGAGTAACAAACTACATTATTTGACATATCACATACGACTGTGCGACAGAGAGAGTGAGAGGGACATAGAAATAGAGACACACAGAGAGCGAGAGAGCTGAAATTAACATAATTCACAAATTTAACACGCTGGCGCCGACCAGCGGTCAATTTGGGCAGCCGACGACGACTACAGCGCCATCTGTTTTTCAAATGGCCTTATTAGGACAGGACACAACACGTTTTTAGGCTGCCTGCGTACGTGCCAAATCAGCAAAAATGTTGCAACTCCACCTTTTCTACTCCCTTTTCCCCTGCATTTTCCAGAAAAGAGTCAGAGTCGAGAAGAAAAAGCCGCAAAACAGCAAATCGCACTTTACATAACTAATAAGTTGTTTGCCCATGTAATTGTCGCGTATACCCACACATTTACCAACACTGGACACACTGAACTCACAACATTCATAAATAAGCATAAATAAGCCATTTGCACAAACTGTTGCCAACTTGATTTTAGCCACTTTAATGCGACCTTTGATTTTGATGCACGACGTGTCCATAAAAACTTTCAACAACACATGCTCAACAAAATGATAAAATATCAAGTTGAAAATTTTGAAGTTCATAAATCACATTGTATTAGTGGTAAGCGAACAAAGAGATACCCATTAAAAATGGTGTGTTAACAACAGTTTGATACAATTTTGCATCGACTTGTTATAATATAAAAATTATGCATCATTTAAATCTTACTTTACCTTAATTATATCTTCCATTATTACAGTTTAAAAAGCAATTTCAAAAAATTTATTTTAAACTGAGAAAGAATAATAAGAATTCATTTAAACTTGGAGGATAGTTTATTAATATTTTGACGATCGAAATCAAGGTTGACTGTTTTGATCGGAAATCATTATTTTTCTCTGTTAGTAACATAGTTTCTAAGAATAAGAACCACTTTTAGCCAAAAAAAAAGTTGAACATTGAATGTCTTGGAGGTGTTTAAACAAAGTGTCCTTTTTTAATTTTTTTTTTTTTTTTTTCACTTTTCCTACTTGAATAAAGATTTTCAAATTGAAAAGCAAAAAATATCTAAATTGTTCAATTTATTTTGATTTAAAATCAAATAACATTATACAGCTCTAGGTTTGACAATGATGAATTAAAAAGTTGTTAAAAATTATTGAAACCTGAGTCAATTGAGTGTTTTTCTATGGGGAAATCAAAGTAATACAATAAATATATAAGCCCAGTTATGAGACGTGAATAGAGGCAGAGAAAGCGAGAGAGATATATATGTAGAGGCAGAGATGTATAGAGAGAGACCAGTGGTGCCAGATTCACTTTTTTCCCGTCAAATCTGGCTTTTTTCAAAGGCCATTTTCTCTAAAAATTTGCAAACAGCGGGAATTCTGGCTTTTTTTTTCGTTTAAATGCATTTTTCAGATTTTTTGCAAATGCCCAAGAACAGGGGAAATTAAAACCCAATAAGAAAAAGACAGCGCTACAAAATTTTGAATTGAAGTCAATTTCTTTAAAGATTCGGAGGGCAACAATACTTTTGCAGACCTGGCTAGGGTTGCCATTGATACTTAACAGTGTACTTTATATAAGGTCATTGGTTCAATTGTTTGCCACTTAAAATTAAAATAATATATATTATTATGAATTATAAATACACATCGAAATTTATACGGATTATATGATAATAAAAATCTAAAGAATGAGGACAACATTGATGAAATTATTCACATCTGCTCAAATTGTTCACTTTCTTTCTGAGCAACTGATTTTATGCCCTCTTGGAAGAAAATACAGGAATTAATGTATTGAAAAACTTGCTTTTTTATGGCTTTTTTGTTATTAATTTTTCAGCTTTTTTACATCGTTCCTAGCGTCAAAAACAGCTTTTTTTTCAAACAAAAGTTGGCAACACTGGTTTGGACTTCAAGGGCAAGAAAGCAATTGAACAGATTCTTGTAGATTGTAGATTGCTATTGTTGTTGTTGTTGTTTTTGGTATCGTTACCATGTTGTTTACTACTTTGGCACTAGACACATGACAGCAACAAAAAAAACAAGCAATGTTGACACTAGAAGAGGCAACACACACACACACACAACTTCCCCGGAGATATAACAGAAGAGAGTAACAGGGAAAGACAAAAAGAGGGAGAGAGAGAGAGAGCGCATGAGACAGAGGCAACTCCAACTTCCAATTTTGTTGCTGACTTGCGAACCAAAAACAACTCAAACTTTTTTCATTTTGGCGTGAAAATTTGTAAACATCAGCGAATAAACGAAACTTGCATGTTCAACTTGTAGCACAAGGGCGGAGTAGGAGATACAAAAGGGGGCAAGGGCTTAAAAGGGGGGCGTGTGTTTGCCCTAAAACCAAAAAAAGGGTGAATATTTAATAGAGCGAGCGCGTTTACCTGGTTAACAAAAACCTCTAAACCTCCAAAGCACAAACCCAAAAAAAAAAGCCAAAAAAAAAAAAAGAAAGAACTCTCTGACTCTCTGTTTATTTATTTTTTCTCTTTTTTTTTGGTATGTTTTCCAGCGCGTTGGTTTCATTTGCCAAATGACAAATTGTGTGCTGTCCAGTAAGGGGGTGTTTCACTATGGGTAGGGTGTTTCAGCCAACACTTGTTGTTACACGTGTTTTACACTCCCAAACTCCAACTTTCGACTTTAGCTCATATATGAAGAAAGTTCAATGATTCGACCTTTCAACGCAATTTACATGTAGATTTCACATGGGAGAAAAAATATAAAGAGAAGGAGAGTAGAGTAAAGTTCTCACTGGAGAATTGCTAGAACGCCGTTTGGGAGTTTCGATTTATGGCAAGTTATTTAAGAGATCTAATTGAAAATTTTGTATATTTTGGTTGTGCCCAAAACTTTTCATCTTCCATAAGACTTAAGACATTGTTTATCAAAAAGAGAAGTTTGTAAACTATTTATGTTCCTTCTGTTCTCTCGAGAATAAGCTAAGCTTAACCCTCAAAGCCGCAAATTTAGCAAAGAAAAACTGGTTTGTTATTTAACAACATTTTCATAATTAAAAAATTAGTTCAATATGCATATATAAACTTTCCATCTTCTGTTATATGGTTGTTGCATGCGAAACGTTTACGAATAGACATACAAAGAAGAATTGATGAAACAGCGTATTGCGTGGCATACGAAAGGAAAGTTTCAAAGAAAAGTGTCACTTTAATATCTACAGAATGGTATAAAAATGCAATTAGTATATTCTAAGCTTGAGTAGACAACGTTTAAGAAAAGGAATTGGAGAGGAAAAAATTCAGACCGAGAGAATAAAAGAATCTTTCTGCTGCATTCCTTTCGTCACGAATTTTATTAAAGAATTCAAAAAATACATTTAAAACGTATGCGTAATATAAAATATATTTCTTGAGCTTTATATTAAGTTAACTCCTGTGGCATTTAAGACATCGAGGACAAAGAAGCCGACATTCTAGCTTCAATTTGCTCAGAGATCCATTAGATAAACTCATGCCTGATTTAAAGTTTACCACAACTTTTGGACTTTAAAATTACTTAAGAAACCTCAACTCTTCACCTCAACTACCCGGCCAAGTCTTAAACGGTATTACTCACACCTCTAATCAATATATTTTTGTTGACTGTTAGTCAACGCTTTGAACATGCTTTGAATTTTTGGTTGTCATCATTTTTAGCTTTCTCAACAAAAGTGAAAATGAAAAATGCCGAAAATAAAGACATTTTAAAATTCTGTCAACGTTTTAGGCCAAAAACATTCTCATTTTTTTGCTTGTAAACTTCCTATTCTCCTGCCTCATTCCCTTCCTCGTTCTGTGCGATGTTCAGGGCAATTCCCAAGACCGTGTTAGCTTTTGTCACAGTGCCCACTTATGAAATGAAAATACTAAATACTAGTGTTGTTAACCGTTGAAAACTTTTCAATTTACTTCATGTTTCATGCTGTCAGCAAAAGCTTAGCTAATGAATGTAAATATTTAATTAATGAACTGGTTGCGTATTTAAATCCTTGTTATCCTTATGCTTAATTCTTAATATTAAGTGCATTTAACAACACTGCCCTGAGATTTGCAACAGCTGCAACAATAAAAGCGAACTGGCAACAGGACGTAGCTGAGACTTTTCTCTAAAAAAGTTTTGACAATTCGAGGCGGCTTTGCGCCCGAGGCGCTTATAACTTATGGAGATGACAGGAGGACAACGGAAAAACAGGAGAAAAGGACGGCAGGACAACAGGACGACAGGAAAACAGGAGGACAACCATTAATCATTAGCGCAAAAATGCGACTGTCTATGGCAAAGCAGAGAAAGCAACCACCAGATGACTATGATGATGATGATGAGAACGACGATAATAGCAAGTACTGTGATGGAAAAATTAATAGAAACGATCATTTTGCATATAAAATTTTTATTAACAAATTGTATGCGTTACCTAAGAAATAAGTATGTATATTCTTGATCATAGTCATTAATGTTCATGTTGTTGATCTCAGAGACTATAAAAGCAAGAGCTATCACACGGACTTCTATAAACTCCACGCACATCAAGTCTGCTTTAGATTTTTGCAACGCCCCTTTCAGTAATCTATTATTATAAGCTATCATTCTACTTAATTGCATCCAAATCGGACAAATAGAAAGGCGATAATGGCTGATTTAAGTTTTCAAGCAATGTAAGTGCCTAAAAGTATGCAATAATTTTTTTTAAATATTAATAAAATATAAGTATAAGTCGGGAACTCGACTATAGCCTTTTCGGCTTGCTTATTTTAAGAATTGTTTCAAAAACAATTATGTTTTCAGTATCAATATTTTTATTTAATACCTTTTTAGCAATGTTTTAAAATTTAACAAAGAAAAACGGGTGCCTCTTTTTATTATATTATTAAACCTTTGTTGGACATGTCAAAATGACTTTCATTTCTATTATTTTTTCCATTACTGTTCGTGTTTATGTGTGTGTGTGTACAGGGGCAACCAGTGTTGGGCAATGTCCTTTCACTAAGCGGCTTCTGAGTTTTGTGTTGCCTTTTTCTTCTTTTTTTTTTTTTGTTGTTGTTGTTGTTAGCCATCTTTTCTCACAGGCATTTCAACAAATACTCCACACACAGCATGACGATACAACAAATACAAATACAACAATGCCATCATTGTGAGGCCTAAATGTTTTTTATCTCATTTCGCAGACGTCTGCCGCAAAAGTGACTTCCCTTTAACCATTCCTCCTTGCTCCGTTTCCCTCCCACTTCCTACTGAATAACTGGTAAACAGTAAATGGCAAAAAGGTACTGAAAAATTGTTCAAAATCACTTCATGACAGAGAGACTTTGGATTCAGTGTGTCCCCCCTTGAAAAAAAAAAAACACACGCACGCACACACACTCCCCTCCTCTCTGCTCCCTCTTTTCTATTTTATTTTATTTTATTTTCTTCTTTTTTGACTCCATCATAATTTATTATTCATGCATTTGTATATGGCATGTATATTTATTTGCACAGCACTGTGATTATTTAAATGCCCTGCAATCAAGCAGTGTGCAGAAAAGGGTAGCACAATTTAAATTCAAGATAAATAATTTAAATCAAATGACTTGATAATTGAAACTGTAATAATATTTATTTTTTGGCCTAACTAAATTATTCCTGTGGCTTCTAAAATTCAAGCATTAAATACTTTATAAATTTTATAACCATTTATTTTTGAAAACTTTTCATAAATTATATAATTTAAATTATTTACTTTGTAATTTGTAATATCTGCAAATACTTAATTAAATACTTTTTTCAACAAATTACCCATCCATTTAATTTAAACTACAAAATTTCTCAACTATTTCTGTTTTATAAATTTTTTTATAATAATTTTAGATACAGGGTGTTTGCTAGTCGAGCATGCGCCTGCAGAGTGCACGTAACTACGTGTTTTTCAGTTTCTTTGCCATTTTCTTATTTTGCTTTTTTGTTATATTACACGCGTGTCGTGTGTTATTTTTCATTTTTTCATTCTTGAAAGGCCTTTGGCAAGTGTCGCTTACTTATGTAATTTGACAGTGCTGGCTAAAAGTAAAGTGCCAACCGCCCCGTCGCCCCTTCGACTAGACTCGACAATTGTTGCAGCATTAAATAAGCTTCAAATTGATGGCCAGTCATTTGTTAATATTACGTCGACTGCCCTTTGATTACATTATACATTTTACTCTCACTTGTCAACTCTATTATTGGCTTGAGATTCTATTCTAAGGGTTGGGCTTGAAATTGGGTATGTAGTTTTGGAGACTGTCGACTTTAGATGCGAGCCTGTTGATAAACGTACTTATTACGTTGGGAAACTGGCATCACGCCCACTTTTCAAAAAAGTTTCTCAGTTTTTATACCCGTTACTTACAAAATAGGCAAAAGGGTATATTTTATTTGGTAAAATGTATGGATAGGCAATCGTCTTACTTAATTTCATAAAGACCTGTCTAACTGAACGTTAGTAATGGCTGATTTAAGTTTCAAGCAATATGAGTGCCTAAAAGTATGCAATAAACAATATTTTTATTTTTTCAAATAAGTAACGGGTATCCTTTAGTCGGGCACTCGACTTTAGCCTTTCCCACTTGTTTTTTTTTAAATAATACAAGGCTTTCATTTGCATTTTCGCCCTCTTTCATTAACTTTGTCCTCGATATATATATATTAAAAGCGCTTCATTAAAAGGCTTAAAACTTGGCCCAAATAATGCCAATTTTGCATGCCAATTTCAGTAGCCGCATATAAAAATAAAACAAAAAGAACAAAAGTCAACTTTAATTAAAGTTGGCAAAAATATGAGAATAAAATAAAATGAAATTGGAAGGTTACGAATAATTATGCCCAGAACAAAATAAAAATAGAGAGAGAGCTGAAAACACTTTTAAATTGGAATTTGGAAATATTAGAAAAATGGTATTTAACATAAAGCGCATTAGCTTTAATCGCTTTTGCAACTGACAAATGGGTGCAAAGAATAGAAATGAATGAAAAGCGCGAAAAGAAAATGCTGATAAAACGTTTGCATTCATTTGTCAGGCTTAAAGGTTGAAAAAAGAAACAAGTGGAAACCATGTTAAAGTCTAAATTAGGGAATAAGTATTGGGTAAGTATTTTACAACTAGATGCTTAAAATAATCTAAATTAAAGATTGTCCTTAGACCCTTGAGTCGATAGAAAAACTCGATTTCTAGAGAGTAAATTCAAAATATCTTTTAGGACGTGGCACAATATTTTTATATATTTCTTTGATTGATTTTGATAAATGTAATAAAAATAAATTCGAAAAAATCGAGCTTTGAGACGAAGAAGTATCTAAATACAGCTATTATACTTAATTATAGTGTGCCATTTTATAAATGTGTAAGCAACTTTAACATCAGATTTGATTTATATTATTATAGATTCCATCTTGTAAAAATTAGTTTAGTATAAAATAATTTTTTTAAGCTGCTACTTTATGTCATTTCTCTATTTCATTTCCCTATTTCAAAAAAAATTTAAAAATGTTTATAGAATGTTTTTTATTAACTTTAAGAGTAATCTTTTCGATTGATTATATTTATAAATAGTTTTTTTTTTTAACAATCCCAGTGGAACTTCCCTAACTTGAATCCCCATTATCCAAAGAAAAGGTTCGAGTTATGGAGTTATTCAACTTATCGAGTTATTTTTCTTAAGTTTATTAATTTTACTGCCACTCATTTAGCTGCAGCTATAGAGAAATTCGAATTATAGAAGTATGAGATATGGAAGTTCAATCGTATTCCTCTAACTTCGATGCAACTGCAGTCAGAAAGCAAACAAGCCTTCCGAATCTCAATATTATAGAATCTTTTCCCTAATTTATTAATTACATATATTTAGGAAATATCTTCGTTTTTTTTAACAATTTCATAGCTGTTGCTTACAAAAACATCTGCTGCACTTTCCACTTCCAACTTCATTTCAGTTATAAAATAAATAATAAATATCTCAAGATGTCAAATATTTCACAGCGCTGAAAAGTATGCTATAGTAAAATGTATCTTTTTGCAGACTTTCGATTACGTAGTATCATATTTATACATAATTTCCACGCTCTTATCGCCACTCCCAGTTATGCTAAATACTTGGAATTAAATGACATTTCAATGTCTGTTTTGCGGGCCAACAACAACTAATCTTAGATAACTTGGCCAATACGCAGGTGTTACGGTATTTGTAATATTTCAACACAGGTGCGGCCTGTTTTGTCAAACAATGAAACAACAAAACAGCTCGAATTAAATGTGGCCAAAATTAATGAACAAAATGGCCAACTATAAATTAGCCGTGCTCCAATTAATGCAACAACAATAACAACAACAACAAGGAAGCAGCACATTAACAATGGCTGCGGCTAAATGTAAGGACAATTTATTTAATTAAATGCGCAGCCAAAAAAAAATATAAACACAAACAAAAAAGCAAAGCCAAAGCAATGGCAAAATAGGCAAAGTTGAGTATAGAGAGGGAGAGAGAGAGAGCGAGCGGGAGAGAGCTAAAAAGGCGGGCCATGCGGCAGCACGTAGTCATACTCAGGAACAAGCAGCAGCCACTGCTGCCTCCTTGTGTCCCTTTCCCTCCACCTACAAGGCAAACGATGAGTCATGAAGGTCATGACGAAAGCAAAGCAGCAGGCTGCGACGTCGACAGCGACGTCGACAGCGCCAGCAGCAAAAGTCGCTTTGATTAGTTGTCGTAACAACAACAATGGCCGCTCAGCTACCTCTCTCATTGTTGTTGCTCTTATTGTAATTGCTGCTGTTGTGACAGGTTGACGACGCGCCTGGCAGACATTTTGGCAGCGCGCTCTCAAAAAACTAAGAGAGAGCGAAGTGAGCGCGCGCTTCGGAGAGCCGTCGCACACTGGTTCCTGTTGTGTGGGAAGGGCGGCCAAAAATACTTCTAGTTGAATTAGAGGCTTGAGACCTAACACAAAATTTTTATAAATTTACAGTAAGATGATGTATAAAAATCATCCGGATCGGACCACCATATCATATAGCTGTCATATGAACGATCGCACTGAAATCGAGTGTTTGTATGCAAATCTTTTTTGTAGTTGGATATATCTCAACCAAACTGCCAGAATATGCATATGGGATGGTTCCACTCATCCTGATCAAGTTTGGTTGGCATCGGACCACTATAGCATGTAGCTGCCATAGGAAGGATTGATCGAAAATATAGATTTACCTTTTTGTATATCGCAAGAGCCTGAGCACCTATCGGCACGTGAATTTAACATCTCATAATGTTCAAATGTTAATTAATAATGTACAAAAAGATTTATTGAGTGGTGATTTGGGCGTCATAACGAAACATAGCAAAGACAAACACAAGACGATTTACACAAAACTCAGCAGGAAGTACATATACTTTTTGTTGTATAAATATGGTTGATACCTTTATTAATAATATTAATCCATTCCATTGCACAATAACTTTGCTTTTCTAATTTTTTATTGACTGCTTTACTTGCAAGTTCATTACCAAAATAATATAATGCTGTCTCTTTCGATGCTATTCTTGAAGAGGACAGTTAGAACAAAACAAAAACAAGAATACAGTTTAACCGCTAGATCAATTATAAAAAAGTGTCAACACATTTTAAGTCAAAATTTTAGCTTTGACTTTTTTAATTTTTGGACTATGGGAGGAACCACTGTGCGTCGCTATGAAAAATCAATTTCGCAATGTTACGACGTCAATGTTGATGTTGATGTACGCAGCTGCTTCGTCTCTGTCAATGTGAACAACAACATCAACATTGACGTTGACAGCGACGCAGCCGCTGCGTACTGTATGTTCTATTTGTTTGTTTGTGTTTGTTTTTTTTTTTGTGTATTTTTTTGTTGTAACTCTGTTGTTTTAATGTTACTCATTAGTCGCAAATGTTGCACTCACTTTGCTGGCATTGTTTATTAATTAATTTCACAATATTTGCAACTGTTGTTGTTGTTGTCGCTTTTTAATTAAAACTAACTGTATATGAATGCCGCTCATTTACAGATGACTCAATTTGTTGTTGTTGTTATACTCACCTCTTTTATTCTCTGGTTGTTGTTGTTTTTTTAGCCCACTTTTTCGTTTGATATGTGTATGGGTGCGTATGTGTGTGTGTGTGTGTATGTGTAACACTTATTGTTTGATTTCTATTTTTTTTTAACTTTGTCCTCAGATAACAACAAAAAAATATACAACAAAATGCATGAAACAACAACAGTTAATTGTTGTTTCAATTGTCACTTTACAGTTATAATGCTTTTTTTTATTTTACGCGCGCTGTGTTTTCATTTCTCTATTTCCGTTATCGCACTAGTCACTAGTGTTGTTATTATTTCTATTATTATTGTTCTGCCGTCGTTGTTCTATGGCCGGCGAAGACGACGACGACGTCAACACGCGTTCTGCGTTGGCGTTGCGTACACTGCAAAGGCTGCTGCTGAACTAAAATCAAACCTGACACGCGGTTGCCAAGTTAGCTCAGCTCACAACTCACAGCTGCAGGCTGCTTTTCTACTCTCTCTCTCTCTCCCTGCACTCCAACAACTCTCCTGCTGCTCTCCCACATTTCTACTCTCCTGCTCTCCCACTCGGCTTTGCTCTTTGCCAGCAGCAATCGCAACCCCCAAAGGCAGTGGCACGTGCGACGACCACACGGCCAGTGCTGTCAACTGTTTATCAAAAAAAGCTGTTTTTAACTGGGGAGAAGGCAATAAAGAACGCCGAAACAATTCTGAAAAAGCCCAAAAATTATCAGAAAATATTCTGAAAAAAGCGCAAAAAATGCGTTTTTATTGTCTTAATTTATGTGATTTATTTATAAGATTTTCAGCAGATCGCCAAATTAATCGCGATTTATTTTGTTAGTGTGTTATAAAACTTGTTTTCCACAGATTTACCAAACAGGATATTTTGTTGGTACCAAACTTTTTTTCTTGCAAGTGGCATGAAATTTGCGGCAAAATAAAAAAAAAGGAAAAAATCCAAATTCGTTTCTAAAAAAATTATGCTCCGAATTGGTCTTCAAAAACAGGCAGATTTGACTGAAAAAAAGCTTAATTGGCAGCACTGCACACGGCACCCACTATAACAACAACAACAAAAGTGAGCTGAGCTTAACAGCGAGAGTAACAGCGAAAGCAGCAACAATGACAACAGCAGCTCTCAACCCTGTTATTGCTATGCGGCGTTGCCGGTCTGACGTTGACGTCGGCGTCTGCGCACAACGCAGCAGCAACGTCAGCAGCGTCTCAGCCGCAAACAGGCACAGCCAGCAGTTATGCAACATGAATCATTATTTTATTTAGAATCAGGGGGAAAATATAATAAAAAATTATATAAAAATTTGTAAACTATTTCAAAATGTTAAATGCTTTACACAGAGGAATAGACTACAAAGTAGAAGCCCATTGCATTCTATAATCGTTTTACCTTATCTTTTATAAATGTCCAAATTAAAAAAATAATAAAAAGGATATCTTGTGTATACGAATTTATAACTATTTCAAAGCAACCATGATAATCAAAACAAACCATGTTAAAAGTTAATTTTTTATTAAATTTTCAAAATCATTTTTTAAACTAAATTCTTATAAATAGGCCTCTTTTGATTTTTATTTATTTTTTTTTTTTTTTTGAGTTGCTCGGCACAGATTACCAAAGCTATTTTTAAATTTGAGTTTAATCTCTGTACATTTAACTTTTTATAAAATATTAAGTATTTGTGATTTAATTAGTTTTACATATTTATGAGTACAAATTCACTTATTTAAATTATATGCATATATTTTTATTTATATCTTTCTATGATTAGTTCTGTGTTTCTTTCACAAGATCAAAAATAATTGTGAATCAGGTGCCCGATAGTTGAGCGCTTACTTAACGCACGCACTATGCTCAAGCCAAACAGAGAGCGAGTGAAAAGAGAGTCGGCTAGCGAGAGAGAGAGAGAGAGAGAGAGCGTAGCATGCTTTTGTGCGCTTTGGCTTGGCACTTGTG
The DNA here is from genome assembly GCA_035047525.1 of Drosophila quinaria. Lineage (NCBI taxonomy): Eukaryota > Metazoa > Arthropoda > Insecta > Diptera > Drosophilidae > Drosophila > Drosophila quinaria. The sequence goes on from JAWNPO010000455.1 coordinate 36,024,213, forward strand.
TAATATTGGCAATTAACTAAGACAAAATGGGGTTGATTTTTGAATGGATGCGATGCGAATGCGACTTCCACAACGAATAAGATGATGTTGATGATGTTGATGATGATGATGATGATGGGGCAATGGGAGTGGGAAAAGGTATAAGAAAGTGGAGTCCAGATGCGAGTATGCAGTGTGGAATTTACTCCCACTCCAGTGCTGAATGCTGATGGTTATTTGAAATGCGCTGTGGCTTATAGCCACGCCAAATGGTTAACGGCCAAAAGCAGCAAACATGGCTAACACAGCTAACAGCTCATTTGACTAAAACCGGAAGCGTATTTCTCATTTCCCATTCGCAATCGACAACTGAACTCTGAAAAACATTTTGGGTCAATTTGGCAATTGCAATTGGTTTTTATGGTCAGCAAACAGGTAAAATCGCTGATTAGGCGGGGGAAATTGTCACAGACATGTTCATAACTCAATTATGTGGCAAGTCTTAATCATGCCACACACACACACACTAGTTGCTACGTGTGTCAATTAGCAGCTGCAAAAGTTGCTAAGAAATTTTATGGCTTAACAGATATCTAGCTGAAGTTATCAGGTGAGTTTCTCTATCTCAGTGCTGCCAGAATTTGGCCGTTAAAACGAGGCAGATTGGATAAAAATAAATTATAAAGAAAAAAGCCAGGAACAACAAAAAAAAGTTGTTTTTTTTGTAATTTTTTTTTAAGCATTTTACTTTTAGGACAGGACATATTTAATACAAATATATTGTAAAAAATATGGTGGTTTTCAGCTGTTTTTATTTTTATTTTACAAAAACAGGACAGATTTCATCAAAATTAAATGTAAAAAAAACCTAGAAATAAAAAAAAAAAAAAAATGTTAACCTTCTTTTACTTTTATTTTATTTCTTTTTCGTTTTAATGCAACTTTTAAAAAATTTGGCAACAGCGTTTTTTGTTTTTGTTTTTTCTTGCTTATCTAGCTGTTTTCCAGCTTTTTTCATTATAGTTTAGTTTTCATCAAATCTGTCCGGTTTTAACTTTTAAATTCTGGCAACACTGGTTTATCTCTCTTTTTCCCCCTCACACTTTTCTCTCTCACCTGACTTTCCCCCTGCCCCTTTCAGTCCTTTTCTCAGCTGTACGTTTCAATTATTTTTAGCGTGCTCCAATTTTATTTTTTTTGTTTTGTACCACAATAAATCATTTGATTTGTACACTTGCCCCAAAGCGCGTAAAGAGAACTTGCAACTTGAAGCGTTCCCCTGACTCCGTGTCCGTCGCTCTGTTAGTAACACTGTCCGTCTGTGCGAATGTCCATCCGTCCGTCTGTGACTCCAGGGGGGGGGTTTTCTGGTTGCAAGTCGAACACGTGATGTGCGTGTTTTCCGGTCCTAAATCAAGGCAAGCGTTTTCACAATTGTCTTACCTTGCACACACTAACCTTCTCCCTCTCCCCTTTCTCCTTCCCCACCAATCACCTGCCTGCCTCCTTCCCTGTGCGCATACAAACGGAAGCAACTGTAGTTAATATTTATGGCGATTTAATCTTCTCACTTGAACGCTGCTCAGTTAAGTTTGATAGACACCAGAAGCTGAAGCGGCAACAATAACAAACTCTCTCTCTCCGTCTCCCTTTTACTCCCTTGCAGCAGCCCAAGTCACCAGCTGACCCTTTTTGGACCCAACACACGATACCCTGCTACAAAACAGTTGCGTCAAGGGGCATATGAGTTTGTGACAGTGTATGAAACACGCTCCTTATGCGACTCTATAAATGGCAAAGTCAACGAAACGTTTTACTGCTTTACACTGAACAAAATGAAATAAAAGCATATTCAAATTGTCGCATTGTTACAGTTGGCAACGTAAAGAGAGCAAATCATTAGCTGCAGTGAATGCAGCTTAGCGACTATTTATAGAACACACGCATTCTCTCTTTATGTACGTGTGCGGGCTGCCTCGCGGAATTTTGGACAACACTATTATTACATTCTATTACATTTTATTACATACAGTGACTCTCAGCTTATTTGACCCACTACTCAGATACATATATTAAAAATTCTGAAATGAATTTATTTTTTATTTGCAATTTAAATACCCAGTTCTAAATATATTTAGTTCTTAAAATATTTAGATTATTGTAAACTATGAATTATTCTTGAATTAAGTATAAAGTTTTTTTCTTTAATATTTCAGATGAATATTCTTCATTTTCAACTAAACATTATTTTTATCAGTGTTTAGGGTATACACCACACTCTTTTTTCAACCCGCAAATCCAAAAATTATTCAAAAAAAAGTGCAATTTCGTAATTTAGAAAAATAAACTTCAACGATATACAAGAAACAATTTCGGGACGAGAGAAAACATTATTTAGTTTGAAATGCCTAAGTCAATGTATGTAAATACCGGGTACCTCAAAGTCAAGCACACCTCAATTGTAGAGTTCCAACTTTGTTTTTTCCCCACTCTCTCTATTTGGAATCCTTCTCCCATCCCCTTCAGTGGATGGTCCACAGTTTGTTTGCGTGTCCATTTAATTTCCGCCTGGAATTGCTTAATCAAACATAGCATAGCATTTCCTATTTGGGGGGTTAAAGGGGATTTAAGGTATATAGATATAGTAACTGACAAAATCTGCCCCCAAATGCCGAAAAAGTTCTCTTAATGAGTCGCGTTTGCTCTCGGATCTCGTTTCTGGGGTCACTTGTGTCTTAATTCGCGTTGGACAAACGAAATGTGCATTAGCAACAAATTGTTATTGTTACTGCCAGACAGGCAGCTGACTTTTGTCAGCCACTGTGCTCAAAGCAGAAAATTCGTACATAGAATTAGTCATTGAATGTGGATAAGCCAACTGACAGCGTGAAGAAGGAAAAGTCAAGGAAACTAATCGATTTGAGTAGTGAAAATAAAACACAAAATCAGATTTGTTTGCCTCAATCATGGGTTGGAAGTGAAGTTATTCAGATGAAGGTTAGATTAATCCAAGAACAAATACAAGTGAGTTGCGAGAAAAGTTTCAATTAATCATCAGAATCAAGCGGGAAATTTTATGATTGTTAACACTTAAAAGTAAGAACTTATAGAGGAATTGCATAAATTATTTTTTTTTAACTCATTAGGGAAACTAAAAATAATGTAGAGTTTAAAATACATATTTATGCAAAATTGAATGTACGAAACTTGGAAACCTTGAGATTTTAAAGGTGGAACACTGAGTTTAGTGTCTCAATTCAGTTTGTAAACTAAAATTAACACAATTTCTTAAAAAGCTCTTAGTTTTAAGTGGTGAAAATCATCAAAGTTTTATTGAGTATAATTTTTAATGATTTAAACATGTTAAATGCAGAAATATTTCTTAAAAAAAATGCATTAAATATCATCTTAATATTATTTTATAATTTAAACATAATTTTATCTTGGTTTAAAAAAAAAAAAAAAAAAAAAAAAAAACCTATGTATCAGCTAAGTTAAAGCCAGACAACTTTCTGATTGACTCTGAAAAGCAAATTTTAAATATGTTGAAATAAAACTAAAGTCTTTACTTCATATCAAAATCTACAATGAAGAAATGCAAGTTTAAAAAACAAATATTAAAACTAACATAAAAAATAATTTCTTTTCCAAGCTGAAGTAAATAATAAATAAAAAATGAAATAATAAATAGGACGAAGAACTATTCTAAAATAATAATTATTTAACTATTATTACAACATTAATCAAGGAGCCAGAAATTGAATAAAATGGAAACTTCAAAACTGCTTTTTAAAAAGTTTCCCCTTACATGAAAGTTGTTTGGAGACACAGTTCAAAATAGGAAAAGCTTAAATACAGAGTTAACTGAAAATGGAAATGAGGGAAAAGTGCCAAATTGTATTGCTAAGAACTAAGAATGAATTTGCATAACACAGACAAGGAATGGGAAATGAGTGCGATTACGAGTACTTATAGAGAGCATATGAGTTTGAATACGAATACGAGTACTTTTATTTGAATTCATTGAGAGGAAAGAATGAAAGGAGAGCAGAGAGAAGAGAGAGCAGAAGTTTAAATCACACTCTTATTTAATTGAATGGCACATAACAATTTGATGCGCTCAAGTTCAAGTGATACAGGAAATTGGGAGCAACTTACAAGGGAAGGTGCGAAAGGGGCAGGAAGAGTGGAGAAGAAGGGGAGAGAGGAGTGGAGCAACAAGCACGCACTTCTCTTTCTTTTTGAACATTATGTTTTTTTTTTTTTTTTCAATTAAACAAATAGCTGAATTTGACATTTTTTTGGTCTCTCAAGAAAATGGCATAAAAAGTTCAAAGGGAAAATCATGAGGCTAAAAGAAAAAAAAGAAAATAACGAGCCAAAAACGCGCTGATAACAGAGAACTGAACTTCGACCTCACCCCACCCTTTCTCACTCACTCTCTTTCACTCTCTCTCTCACACTTCCTCTTCCTCTCTTACAATCGCTTATCGAGTGGCAACTTTCAACATTTTCCCCCGTCAGTTTCCGTTTTCCAACTGCTACACCAAAAAAAAAACATTCCTAAATGCAAGTTGAAAGTTTTTTAGGGTCGATTCAGAATTTTATTGTTTAATTTACACAATATGAGTAAAAATTTAATTTCGAGTGAAAAATGGTCACAAAAAAAGTCCTTATATGATTTTACTGAGAGAATTCTTACCTTATGTAAAACATATGTTAATAAAATTTTAATACAATTTTTTCTTTTCGATTATGTCAAGATATATCCTAAAAAATAAGACAGAATTTAATATATTTTTGTTCCAAAAAATAGTTTTATAGTCCTTGAACCTGTATATTTTAATTGCAGAAAATGAAAAACATGTTTTAATACAATTTAGTACAATTTTTCGGGCGCATACAAATCGATGCACTCTAATATACATATCTAACAACATGTGGATAGAATTGTGTTGTCGAGTCGATGGATGGATGGATTCATTTATAATCACTCACTTATATTCATTCATTTACATCATTCACTTATATTTATTCACTTATTATTTAAATTTAATTTATAATTCATTTATATCCATTGATCTATAATTTATGTATATATTCATTGATATCCATTCATTGATATCCATTCATTTATATCTATTCAGTTATATTCACTTATTTTCATTTATTTATTTTATACATTCATTGATATCCATTCATTTTTTTTCCATTCATTTATATTCATTCATTTATATATACATTTCCTTTTATTTATTTATTTCTATTTGTATATTTATATTTATTCATTTATATTCATTCATTTATATTTATTCATTTCTATTCATGTATATTTCAGATTTTTACGCCTAACCGTTTGGCCTACGCAAGTATTGGCAGTCAGAACAAAAGGTTTCATATACATATATAGATTAAATGTTAGCTAACAGTAAATTTTAAAATTGAAATAAAATTAAATAACTTAAATATATTAATCAATAAACATTAATTGCGTATTTTTTTCTTTTTTTTTTTTGGTGTATGTACCGCTTCCACTTCTCCCTCTTCTGCTGCATCTTCCTGTGCTTTCCCTTCTTCTGTTTCCTATTCTTCTTCATAATGTTTCTTATCAGTGCATTGGCATCTGTGGCAATAACAGCTGCAATCCTGTCCTGCTTTTTGGGGCCAGGCAAATGTTGTTTATTTCCATTCCACCCCCAACTCTGCTTCATCTTCTGCTTTCTAGTACCCCCACCAAATGTCACCCTCTTAGGAGTGTACCTCTTAAGCGATTACACACATTTATGGGTAGCTGTTATAAACAACATTTGTGCAATTTCTTCAGAGCATCCTCATGATTCAATGATTCAATTAGCCACAGCCCAATGCGCTTATCTGGGCGTGTCTCTTCTCCACTTTTCAATTCAATTCAAAAAGAAAACACAAAAAATAACACACAATTTATAACAAAAAAAAAACAGAAAAACTTAAAGAAAATATGCACGTGTTATACTACTAGACGAATAGATACCCTAAAGACTTAGAACAATTAATTTTGAAAGAACTTTGCGGATTCTCAAATTAATAATGAAAATATTTTAAAAATAAAATAGATATCCTGTAGCTGGATAAAATTGCAACTAATTTTCGCTAAAATTAAAATTTTAACTAAAATAAAATAAGACAATTTTAATGAGATTAAAATTAGAAAAATTTAAATCTTTAAAATGAATGTTGTGAAAACTTTTAAATTAAGACTGAAATGCTTTAAAAAGCTAACAAGCCAAAAAACTTGTTGAACAATAAGACTTACAAATATATTATAAATTAAATAGTATTTAAAATAATTTATCCTGCTTTTAAAAGTATTTTAACAGTTCAGGTTATAGTTTGATTCTTTAATTTTAGCTCTAAAATATCCAAAAATCATGGTTTGAATAATAATTTTAATTAAAATTTGTATCATGCACAATGTCTTTTTATTAAATTGATTGGTTGTATGACACCCCTTGTACAGATATTTACAATTACAGGGTATAAAAAGCAAGCAAAGCAATTATCTATCATGGCCAGTCTTGACTTGGCCCCCACTTGCCATGGCATGAGTTATAGCCAAAAGAAGGAACAAGTTAAGCAACTGTCTCTCTCCCTATCTTTCACTCTCTCTCTCTCCCCCTGTCTCCGTCTATTTATCTGTACTTTGCATCTTCAGTTTGTTAAGCTTTCGACTAATCTGATTTAATACAATTTTAATGGCTAAGAAGCGTCTAAAAATAACCAAGTTACCACAAATAACCAAAAAAAGGAAGTGTTGAAAAACGTAGAGAAGTTAAATAAAGTCCTAAAAAATCGCTAGTCGAATTTATACCCTGCAAACTAGTTGAAGGAATTTACTTGGGCTGTAGATAAATATAAAAAAATAATATTATAATTGTACTTTTTAAAACCGATTAATTTTATACAAATTTGAGCAAAATTCAAGCGAAAGCAATTTCTGTGGTACCCCTTGATAACTTAAGGACAAAAAAAGCCCTTAAAAATTCTTAAAAAAAAATATTTGACTAATTGAAAATGTTTTAAAATGTCTAAAAAAAAATTAAATGACTATTAAATTAAAAAGGATTCCCTAAAGACCAAGTTAAGAGCATAAATTTTGTATTCTTACTTCAAAATCAAATCGAAAACAAACGTTGAAAAGAAAAAAAAACCCAAGATTATAAACTTCTTAAATGTATTTGAAAATCTAGAATCTACGATCCGTGGATCGTTGCCTAACAAAATTTGTTCTTTCAAAATTGAGGCATAATCCAAAAATGTTGCTCAACTGGCTTAAATCAAAAAATACAAGAAAAAAAATATTGCACAACTTTTTTGGACCCCTGTTGCTGTAACAGTCAATGCCAAAAGTATATGCATACTTGGAGTGGACAGTGAGTGCCGTTTAGCAGCTGCCAGCTGTCAGTGTCAAATTCATTGTAAATTACAAGTTCATTTGCGGCTTTTGGATGCGGTTAAAACATCCGCCTTTACAAAAAAAACTCTTCAACTTTTGCTGCATAAATTACAGAGGCAGGTCGAAGAACCAAAGAGCCGAGGAATAAAATTAGAGGGTGTTCAGGGAGTTATCGTTTAGTTTAGTTCGGTTGGCACATAATGAAACTTAATGATGCACCATTAGCTGAGACTCTAACTGAGGCAGAGACTGAGACGCTGACCATCTAACTGTACAATATGCATTTTGAGGCGCCACCGAAGCGCGAAGTTCAAAAGAAGGCAAAAATGAAGACTAGTTTTTTTTTGGAGTCACTAAAAAGCCATTGTCAGAGTCAAAGATACATAGATAAAAAGATAAAAGATCAATGTCCAGATAAAAGTAAAACAGAATATAGGTAAATAAATGATAAATTTAAAACACGGTAAGATTAGTGGAAAATGAAAAAATAGATACATTTAAGAAATTATAGTATAACTATAGAAATACTAAATCAATTGATAAAAAAGATGACAAATTAAAGATAATCGTAAGAAAAAAAATAGATAGATACATGGATTTATAATAAAACTTAGTAAAAAAATTATAGTGTAACCATAGAAATACTAAATCAATAGCTAAAAAAGATGACAAATTAAAGATATTCGTAAGAAAAAAAAGACGCACTTATATTTAAGATTGCTCCAAGAAAAAAGTTAAAAGTTAAGAACAAGTTAAAATAGATAGATTAATAGAAAAATTGTCAAATTCACTCAACATTTAAAGACATATATATTGTATGATATAAGATATAGCTTATTAGCTAGAAATTTCGCATTACAGAGAGAGAGATAGATAAAAATATAGATTGAAAGCAAATTAGATATCTAAAGATTCTGGTTTTTAGATACTTAAAGATACTTAGACTGTTTTAAAGATAAATATACATATAGAAAAAAAATAAATAAAAAACAAACTTTTTAAATATACATATAATATTAGTAGTAGTAAATATGAAAAGTAAATATGGTCGAGAATAAAATATTATTCCGTAATTTAATAGTAACTAAACAGATTAAACCTACTAAAGAAATAAATAGCTAAATGAATTCATCAATAAAAATTCGATGGATAAAAATGTATCTTAAATGCGTAGATCATTAGATACAAATTTCAATAATTAAATCGAAAGATTGATATACAAATAGATTAGCAGTTGAACAGTTGAATGTATTTGGATAAATATAGAAACAAATGTGAATGTGATAATTACAGACAATAAAGTTGAGAAGACGCTAAAGAACAAAGAAATCTGGGCACGCGTTCTTTAATTGTAATTCTCTTTTATGGGGCTATCGACATTAATTCCTAACATGATCATGATTAAGATAATGACTACGATGACGATGATGATAATGATAATGAAGATAATGATTTATTGTTGGCAAACTTAACTTTTCACGCTTTTATTTGATTAGTTCATCATCATCATTAATTATTATTAATTAATGAAGTTGCGTTTCGTTTATCGACAGCTATTTTTAATAACTACAACAAACATCAACAAACAACAATAAGAACAACTAAAAATTTGTTGTCATTATATTAATAATTGCGGATATGTGCGAGTTAATTTTTAACTATTCATTGTACGAGTTTATTTTGAGTTCTTTTTTTTTTTTTTTTTTGAAGGGAGAGCTGAAAGAGGGGAAATAATTCTTATTCTGGTTTATTTTTGATTGCTTTTGGGAAAATCCAAAATATATAAAAATATATTTGGTGTAAGCAGTCATCTCATGCATTCCATATGAAATGATTTGGCAAAATTTCTTTGCAATTCAATTTCAATTTCAATTCCAATTCAATGCGCTTCCTCTTTAATTGGGTATGCTAGACAACTAAATGAGTTTGCACTTTTAAGACATTACTTTTAATCAACTGCTTTAAATAAATAGTTCTGAAGTATAATACATATGTGATTCTAATTTTATTTACATAACTTGAATACATATTTTGTATTCCATATTCTATCCTAAAATTATAGTACAAACAAACTAGAATTTTTATGCACAATCCTTTAAAAGTGACCAGTTAAATAGTTAAGATAAATGTTAGGAAAACTAGAATAAATGTTAAAAACTCAGATCAAATAATTTCAAATTTAAAAATATTAATTTGAAATTTTAAATTAAATAAATTGTTTTTGGCAGGGATCGTAATCGATTATAAGTTTAATAAGCAAATTACGAAATAAAAGAGTTTTCTCCGTTTTTATAAAACAAATAATTGAAAAGTAACTTTTATTTTTAGTTTTTATAAGTAAAGTTGATTTTTATTTTCAAATTTTATTTTAAAATTGTAAATAAGAGTTATGGTGTAACTCTGAAATCTAAATTTGTTATTCTGAAAACTTCCTTCATTAATTTGTAAATACTGTAAATAATGTAGTGTAAATTATATAATTATATAAATGTATCAATTTTTTACGTTAAATGAAAAACTACTTAAAGTTAGCAGAAAAACAAAAATATTGTAAAAACTAAAAATAATTTAAAGCATTCAACTAAAATGTAACCTGTATCATTCCCTTAACTCTTATTTGCGATTTCTGCTTTTTGAAATTAGGTTTATTTATAAATATAATTCATTATGTGTTTAAAAACTGAAATTATTTGTATTATTATTTGAAAATATAAAGCATTCTAAAGTTGGATTAGAACTAAGAACAATTCGTCACGCAATTAAAAGAAAAAAGTAGAACAAAGATGGTAAAAAGGTAGAAAAGGCAAAGAAATGTTGTTGTGGCTACCGTTAAGGGATTAACGTTTATTTGTTTATTTGTTTGCTGATCTCAAGTCTCAAGTTGTTTTTGGCCCGATTGTAATGGCCCTCAAGTAAGCGCATTTTTTATTATTATTACTTATTTTGGGTTGAGCCACTTCAAAAACGCGAGTCGAGCCGGAACTCAAAAGAAGCTCCAACAAAACACTTCAAATGTAATGTTTTTTTTTTCTTTTTTGGCTAATGATGCCCGTTGCTATAATTAGTTAAAGCTGCCAAAAAGTGGCTCAAAACATGCTAAAGCTGTTATTGCCACCCACATACACACACACACACACCCCAAAAGTCTTGCATTAATTACAAAAAAAAATATTTGAAAATTGCAAAAAGCGTTTTCGGTGCATGTCAGCATTTGGTTAATTAAACGGCCAAGATGAAAAAAAAAATAAATCAACTCGAAAACGTCTAAAAAGCAGAACAACAAGTAGAAGAAGAAGTGCGAGAGAAGCAGAAGAAACAACCAAAGACTGAAGACTGAAGACTGAAGACAACAAGACTTTGAACAAAAAACAATTAAAATTGAGCATGAAATTGTTTGGCGTCGTCGCCTATAAAAACCAAAGACTCACAATGAATCGCCAACAAAGCGTCGTCGTCAGGCTAAAGATACAGATCCACAGATCCACAGATACTCAGATACATTTACTATTTTTATATTTATTTTTTTGTGTGTATTTTTTTTGTTATTGTGTTTTGTGTAGTGCAAGTTGAAGATGTTGCAACATCGCGTTGTCCTTTGTGGTTTCCTGGTCCTGTGTTTGGTCAGCGCCCTCGTTGCCGGTCGTCTGCCCCAACGTTATTTGCCCTCGAATCAATATCTGGCCCCACAGTCCAGCGCCAGTCAGCTGCACTATCATGGCGTTAACAGTCAGTCAGCTCAGTCCCACGGCAGAATTGCGGGAGCTGGATTCGCAGCTGGTGCTGGAATCGGAGCAGGACATGGACATGGACAAGGACATGGAATTGGACATGGACATCGTCAGCAGCAGCAGATTCCCATTGTGAGAAGCGATTATCAGAGCGATACCAGCGGCAACTATAACTTTGGGTGAGCTATCGAAACTATCGCTACTATCAATATATCTACCATTAACTATTTATACCAGCGGTGGGCACGCAATGGCTCCGGGAGCCAGCGGCTGCTAACGAATTCAGCTGATTTATACTATCGCTCGAAAATTCACTAATATACTCCAATTTAAGTAGCATATTTATCGAGTTTACTCAACGAATTCTAAAAATCATTACTAATATATTACTAAAATATGTTATTACATTAATTTCATATTAATTTTTATACTACATATCTTATTTATTTCAAAATCTTTCCAAAATTTCATCAAAATTCCCCAATTTTTTTATGTGAGTAATATCTATTGGTTGAGCAATCGAAACTATCGATAATACACTCTTGAAAAATATTTCAACCCAAAATTAAGTATGGAACCGAACTTGAATTTATACTGTTTTGTTCTTTAAACTTTAAGATTGTTGTGTATTCTTTAATTAGGCATGAAACGATCTGTGTAAGTTTTATTTTGCAAACATGCGCCTTAGAATTCTCAACTGATTCTAGCCGCACAAAAAAAAAAAACCAAAAATGAGCGAAAATTTCTTTATTTCATTTATGCAAATGTCTTCAGTAATTTGTTGTTGTGTGTAACCAATAAAAGGCACTATTACTAAGTGGTATTAAAAGTAGTATGTTTCAAGATTGAAACGAACCTAAATATGAGAATGTTTTGTACTAGAAATAAGAAGTTTTTGCGAAAAAAAACAAGTATTTTGTGTACTTAAAGCAGCATTTTTACATCTTTTACAGACTTAATTTAAAGCATCCCAGAAAAGTTTCATTTTAAGACTTACGGTATATAAAAAAATCAAAATTAATCTAAGATTTTTCGTTCTAAGTTTTTAAAATTTTGTACTTGATCAGCTTTTGAGATCGTTTGTACTTGAAAAAACCCTATTCAAGTACGAAGATTTAGTTTTTTTTTTTGTGTGTGCCCTATGAAAAAATTACTAATACTCTTTTCTACAACAAAGAAATCATAGCAATAATATGAGTACTCATACTTCTAGTACTCACAACTTAAAATTCATTTCTTAAACAACTAAAAAATCAATAACACTCATCTACCGATATATCCACTTTAGATAAAAAACCTAATTAATTAATAATCTCCAATAACTCAAGAATAACTTCTCTAAAATTTCATTTTCTATTTTTTTTTTTTTTTTTTTTTTTTTAGTTACGATACTGGCAATGGAATTCATCGCGATGAGACCGGCGAGTTCAAGGGGGGCTGGCCCCATGGATCTCTGGGCGTGCGTGGCTCCTACTCCTACACTGGCGATGATGGGCAACAGTACACGGTCAACTACAAGGCCGATAAGAACGGTTTCCATGCGGAGGGTGCACATTTGCCCACTTCCCCCTCGCTGCCCGCTGAGTAAGTGATAGTTAGCAACTATTTTAGAGTACTATACTAATTTGTAACCCTTTTTTTTATTAAATTTATAGTCCTCATCAACATCGCAGTGCTGCATCTGGAGGATACCATGGAGGCAATGGATACCATGGAGCTGCCAGTTCTCCGGCATCTTCATCTCGTTATCTGCCTCCCGGTTATCGCCAGCGCAGACATTACTAAATAGATCTCCCTCCTAATTTTCGATTGATCCCATGCTCTTCAGATTTGCCTGCATTCAATTTATAGTTCAATTCCATAAGAAAATGTATTTTTTTACAATGGTTAATAAATTTTAGTTGAATTTCCCGATATATTTATAGCGTTTCTTTTAATATATTATGAAAATAAACCTCTTACGACTAAAAAAGTTCCATGCTCCAAAATTTCTAGCATTTCATTTTGTGACGAACAATATTAAATTAAACATATAAAATAAATTTAACAAAAAAAAAAGTTTTTAAATTGACACAATGCTCTAAAAGGTCACAATTATTTATACCTACTAAATGTTATTTTTTTGCAAAGTGACGAATGCCAAACTTTTTTTTATATGCAATTTAATATCGTTCGTCACAAATTTGAAGATTAAATATTTTAGGGCATGGAAATGTTTTCTTCACTAGACTTTTACCCCTGTAAAGAGGCTTTTTGAGAAGATACAAAATTCATGCGCAATTTCGACTTGATCAGTTTTTAGTTTGAAAATTCAATAAAACTCAAACTTTCATAACTTTGGCCAAAATAATGCGATTTCCAAGCGAAATATCATTTCAATCACAAGTTCACTTTTTCATTAATTCTGCACTCAAATTTAATTCATTTCGTTCAAATATTTTTGTGCCATTATAAAACATTTTCACACATTTTTTAACATAGACTTTCCAGTATAAAGTGGCACTTTTTATTTAAAAAAATTCTTATTTCTGCATTTGTTTTCAGAAAAAAGGTTTTATAGAACGGACAGCTTTTCAGTTAATTAATTTTCTTTGTTAAGCACCGATATTAATTGATTTTTTGCAGTACTCACTTGTTCTTTTTAGCCTATTATTCTACAAAAATTCATTAATTCAAAATTATGTACATATTAAGTGCACTCGGAGTGTGCGGTCATAAACTTGCTTTACATTTTCTCTCTCTCTCTCTCTCTCTCTCTCTCTCTCTCAAATCGTTGAAAAAGCTTTAACGTTTGTTCAACGACTTTTCGATTAGTCGCCAGTTTAGCGGGAAATCGCTAAACTTGACACCTCCACAGCATCCAAACAACAAAAGTTACAGCTGTGGTTTTAAAGTCGTTGAAAATTTATATTAAAGGGCTTTTATGCAGATTATTTACTTTTTTTCTGAAGTAAGTAGGTAAAAGGCTACACTTAAAATAAAATTGTTTACCCCCCATTTAGAGAAAGCGGTCAAAACTAATAAAACGACTTTTTATTGCACAAAATTCAATGCTTGCGGCAGTCACAGAGTAACCGCAAGTGGAAAACACACACTTCACTTACACACACATACACACACACTTTCGCACACACACATATACACACGCCCATATGCCAGATAAAATGTCTATAAACACGCCCCTTTGCTGTTCAGTGTTAAATGCTTCATGTTCTCAAAGCTTTCGCAAAGTTCCATCGTCAGGCAAAAGTAAAACTGATTAATATGCAGTTAAGCAGCTAAAACAACACCAAAAAAAAAGCCACAATTGTCTCCCTCTTTTCGCCATTTCTCTCTCTCTCTCTTGCTCTTAACTTGACTTTATCCTTTTCTTTCTAAAATCAAAACAAGCTAAAAAGTTGTTGCACTCAACTTTTTCGGCAACTTTTTTGCCATTGTCAGGAGCATTAATCAAATATATACATACGAATTCATATTTAAGAGACCATAAAATATCCAAGTATAGCATCTGGATAGACCATATAACATTTTCCATTCACCATTTACCATATCGCATACTTAGTATGCAGAATAAAAAGTGAAGGCAAAGAAAACCTAAAGATGCTGTCGACAATTGTTTTCAAAATGAGAAAACACAAAGAAAATGATGCTTAGCGAGTGTATGAGACTCAAGGATACCCTAGAGTTCGATCAAAAGGTAGTGAAATTTTGTGTTGTTTAGTTTTTATGATAACAAAAAATAGAAACGTTCGTTTTTACAATTGTTTTTAAAAAAATCATTTTTATTAGTTTCATAATTTTTACGTAATATTTACAATAAAATATTATTTAATTGCCTTAAAATGTCACTATCGTGTGACTTTGTCACTAATGTGACTATCGTTTCTATGGGATACCCTATAGTTAGTTGAAAAGCTAGTGAAATTTTGTGTTTTTTAGTTTTTATGATAACAAAAAATAGAAACGTTCGTTTTTACAATTGTTTTTAAAAAAATCATTTTTATTAGTTTCATAATTTTTACGTAATATTTACAATAAAATATTATTTAATTGCCTTAAAATGTCACTATCGTGTGACTTTGTCACTAATGTGACTATCGTTTCTATGGGATACCCTATAGTTAGTTCAAAAGCTAGTGAAATTTTGTGTTGTTTAGTTTTTATGATAACAAAAAGTAGAAACGATAATTTTTTATAAAATTTATTCGGAAAACATATTTTATATTAGTTTCACAAATTTTGCTTAATATTTATAATAAAATATTATTAAATTGGTTTAAAATGTCAAGGTGACTCTCCTTTCTATTATTTTTTAAGTCACTGTAAATGTTTAGCTTCATTAAATTAGTACCAAAAATTACATTTTACTTTATGGATTGTTAACAGAAATTTCTTTCATTTTTATACTCTGGTTCAAGAATTATGATGAGTAACACCATTATTTAAGCAATATCCATTAAATAATACACAAGAGCAACCACATGCCAAATTTGCTAACTCCAAGTCTTATAATCCCAGAGATTGTTCAGTTTAAGGTGCAAAACAACTTTTCTGCGCTCAATAGTTCAGCTATTTATCTTTGATAGGTACACAAAGTTATTTGAATAACTGTTGCATGTTTTGCAGCTAACTTAAGCGACACTTTCTAAGCATTTGCATTATTACAGGGTATACAAAAAGAAAAATCGCAAAAAGTATAAGAGAATTGTCAAGTTTTTTGAGCATTGTCTCTGCAAATAACTTTTTTGTTCATAGAATTTACTTCCACCCCAACTTATTTTCTTAGAGTCTTTCTTCATTTTTCTTCTTGTCTATTTTTTTGTGCATTCTTCTCATTTATCGTTTCGTATTCGCATTTCGTTTATGTTAAACGACGGTCGCATTAATTAAAATTACACAGCATCGCCTAGGGGGCATAAATTTAAAGGGGGGATATTCCATAAATTAAAAGGGCGCTTATGAATTTTATGAATTATATTTGCCCATTAGAAGCAGACATTGCCGCTGGCCTCTGGGCGTGGGAGGAGAGCAGGAGAAGACGCCTGAAAGTAGGCAACAATCTTATTGAATTTCATTTGGCGCAATCTGCAGTCATTTGCATGCATGTCTGTGCATGTTTAACCACACTAGTTACACATGTACTGCCGTCTCCCATCCCTAGCTGTACCACCGTCTCAACCGTCCTCAGTTTCTCAATTCCTTATTTCACAGCACTGCAACTCACTTAATTTTATGCCAAAACAATGACACGCCATAAATTTAAACGGATTTGCGTTGCGCCTCGAGCAAAACGCGTTCCACATCCAACCCTCAAAAAAACCGTGTTCAGTGCAGGGCAGGGGGTGGTACTGCCTGCAGGGTTGTCGCTGTCAAGGCACCTTACAAACACCCAACACCCAAACACAACTTTGAACTTATTTAGCATTTGTCAAACGAATTTAAAGTTTGGTTTTTTTTTTTTTTTTTTTTTTTTTTAGTGTCAAGTGTTGAGCAAAACTTCATATTGTTGTCTGGGCTTTTGCAAAAAGTAGTGTTGCAAAATACCTATAAATTGCAAATTACAGCAAGAGCTTTAAGTGTTGTAAACAATTTTAATTACGTTCATTTCAGCTGAAATTTCAAAACTTTTTCAACTGTTTTATGAAGTGTTTATATCCGCTTGGCTTAAGCTGTATTAACACTGACAATATATGCAGCTGTCACATACTAAATTTTAACTGAAATGGCTTAAAATAGTTTCAGAGTTGCAACTGTGGCGAGAAACTGAAATTGCTGAACTGCATTTAAAAAACATACAGTTGGTTGGCATTGGGATTTTATAGAAACGACAAAACGTTGTAGATAATTTTAGAATCCTATGCAACAGACAAATATATGAAGATATATGTTGATATGAAGATCTTATTTATTGAAGACTAACAACCTGAAGATATAGCAAAGATTTTAATTATTATATACATGAAAAGACTGTGAATCTTGTCTAACTTCTAACTTGGAATCTTTGTATAGTTTATTAAAATAATAATGACACAGAGAAAGAATCAGTCTTTGAATTTTTAGGAAAAAAGAACAAATTAATGTCAATTTTTATCTTAAGTCGTATATTAATGTTAAATACATAAGATAATTTCCAATAAATAATGGAGAGCACTATGAACACTATGAATAATTAGGTGAGAGACCCTTAAATTATCTAGTATTATCCAGTTAAAAAAAGTAATTTTTCCTACGAAACTTTTTCTTAACCCTCTAATGCCCACGCAAAACAAGAAATTTTAGCAATAACTAATTCTCAGACATAGAAAATCCGTAGTAAATCACATCGTAGAGCAGTAAAAGAAAAACAGGCTGATAGAATATTTAGTTTTTCATTAAGTTTTGTAGCAATATACTTCAAATTATAAATATAATATAATTATATTAATTTTAAAAGTTTTAATTGAGATTTTTTTTTTACCCCGCCTAAAGGCAGGGTTGGGCATTAGAGGGTTAACGAAATTTACAACAAAATTATAAGTGAAAATTCTCCTTCGGTAACAACTTTTTTTTATAATAGTGTACAAATCAGGAACCGTAAATGATTATTGAATTTTTTCATATAAAAATATCAATGATTAAAATACATATACAAATAAATAATGGTAATGATTTAATTTGAGCGAAAGCAAATTAAAACTTACAAATAATCAGTTTTTATGATTTTCACTTTTTTCGCCTAAAATAAAATACACTTTTAGTTCATGACTTTTGTGTAAGATTTTCACCAATTATTTTTGCATGTCCCTTTAAAAGAAATCCAGGGAGTCATTAAACGCAACAAGTACATATTTAATATGATAACGTCATCTTTCTCAAAACTAAGTTTTATTTTGAATGAAATTTTGTGAGTTTTAATTTATTGCTCAAAACTAAACATTATAATTGAAAAACAAAAACCTTAAAAATAATTAAATAATTATAACAATGAAATTTTGATAATAAAAAAATCGACAAATGGATTTTGACAAACTTTGATCGCATTTTCAACGATAACAACACTATTTTTGTTTTAAAGAATTTAACATTTCAATTTAAAAAAAACTTATGTACACAAATATTTTTGACCCTTTTCATATATATCATTTTATGGAATATCTTTGTTGACTTAACGCTTCATTTTCCGTGAAATTTTTTGCTTAACTTTCCCATTTTCCTCTTTGCACTCATCAATTGTTTAAAAATTAAACGAATTTCATCAAATAAAAACCAAATTTGTGATAGGATAATATGGAACTTTCAGTACTTTAATAATTAAAAGACAACCTTTGGAGACATTTTCAGCAAGTTATTGAAACTGTTAAGAGTTTATCCAAGTTAGTTTGCAAATGGAATGAGAGAGAGAGAGACAGAGAGAGAGAGAGGTAAAGGAAAATGGAATGAGTTACATACCAAGTAACAAGTAACAACTAGTAAGTAGTTAACTTCTGAAAACTATGGCCCAAACTTAAAGCCAAAAGACGTGCAAATAATTTGCCAACTGAATGGTGAGAAGGAGGAGAAAGAGTAGAAAGAGGAAGAGGCAGAGGGGCAGTTTGAGAAGGAGCAAACAGCAGACAGCAGATGGAGCAAAAGTTGTTGCCAAATGAAATTTCAAGGGAGCTCGGATAAATTTCGCACGGCATTTTGCGTGAGCTGTCAACAAAAACGGGCGCCATCTAGCGGCGTGTCAGTCAGACTTGATGTTTATATATACACATGTGCGTGCATGTGTGTGTGTGTGTGTGTGTGTGTGTGTGTTTGTGGACTAGACTTTAGTTTTGATATTGATATGACAGTTGCACGCACAACGCTTCTTTCCACGCACAACGCTTCTAAAAAGCTTACTATATTACATACTCCCCTTCTCCCTTTCCCTTCTCCCTCTTCCTATCCCTACCCCTACCCCTACCCTTACTCCTACCCCCTATTTGC
Source organism: Drosophila quinaria (assembly GCA_035047525.1). Lineage (NCBI taxonomy): Eukaryota > Metazoa > Arthropoda > Insecta > Diptera > Drosophilidae > Drosophila > Drosophila quinaria. The sequence continues at coordinate 36,043,302 of JAWNPO010000455.1, forward strand.
ACCCTCCTCCCCTTAACTGACTATGTGAGTCATTGTCGGGTTATTGTTGCTCTCGTTACACGTTATACTCTCGTCCCAATGGGCAACATTTTCATTAAAATTTTAATAGCCTTGTTTGCCCTTTACTCTTTCCCCTTTTCTCCCTATCTCTTTCTCTCTCTCTCTCTCTCGGTCTCTTGCTCTTGTCTGTCTGTCTGCCAACTAACAAGTCATATCCATAACTAGCCAATCTCAAAAGTCACTCAACACAACTCTAAAAGACAATTCTCACCGTTTGTTGATTTCGACTTATTTCAAACTTAAGCATGTGGCCGTGAAACGTTTGCGAATAGCGTGCCAAAGCTGAATGGCAAAAAATAGCTTAAAAACGAATGCTACTTCGATTGCTGAAGTATTTGGAATATAAATATTTGTAAGAGGATCTTAAAAAATAGATCCAATATGTTAAATTAAGTTAATGGTTTTCAAGCAACTAAATTGTAAACAGATTTCTTTCAAAAAATACTAAAGCTCTTTATTTTCTAAATACATGTATGCAAAACATCAGTTAAGTAGCTTAAAGCTAATGTTAGGTAATTTGACAATAGGATTAAAATAAAACATCAAACTTAAAGCATTAAGAAAAAATATTTCCAATGCGGAAGCTTAAAGCACATTAAAGCTAAAATATATTTTTTTATATAAGAACAAACTAAGCTAAACTTTAATTTAAAATGTAATAGTTTAAATCGCAAGCTACGTTTTTTTAATGACTGAGCTTTAAGAACATTTTATCTGTATAAAATGAGCTTATTTAGTAATTTGGAAGCCAGATTAGCTTTGATTTGCATACAACCCTATTAAAATACTCTAAATCGCTTACCCTCAAATCGAACAAAAGCTAGTTTAAAATAAAAGAGCTTTAAAGCTTAAAACTTCTACTTTTATTTAAAGCTCAGCTGTCTTTATGCACTTACTTGGCCTTAATCTAAGGCTACTTAAAACAGTTTACTCTCTTTAACGCATTTTCAGGTTTAAAAAGAAGCTTTAAAGCTTTGCTCAGCTTTAAGCTCCTGCTGAAATGATATTCTGTAATCGGAGGCCAAGTAAATTGCATTTGCGTAAAGTCAGATCAGCTTAAAAGAAGATGATATGTGTGAAAAGTAGACAGCTTAAGTTGCAAAGAGCTTAAAGCTTAAGCTGAACTCTTAAAGCTCGAGTCTAATACAGTAAGCGAATTGCTGGGTGGGTAAATACATATGTGGGGTTGATTATACTACCCCCAACCCTTAACCAACCGCAGCACTGAGTGGACACATATGTATGCAATAAAACCAAAGTGTAACCAAGTGATGAACGCAATGGGAAAAGGGAATGGGAAAGGGAACTACAGAGAGAAAGAGAGGGAGAGAGAGAGAGATGGGTTAAAATGCAAACAAGAAATTCCAATAAACTAATTTGCACACGAAAGCGAAAAAGACAGCGAGGGAAAAAGTGGAGAAAATGAAAATGAAACTCGGCATTGGGATTGAAGTTTTCAAAGGGCAGGGGTAGAGAAAACAGGGATGGAGAGGGGGGCAGGCCGAAGGGGGGTTCAAGGGGAAAGTGTCGAGCAAGTCGAAAGTCCTGTCGGAATATTTGTGTATGAATTTTAAGCAGCTGTAAAAAATGCAAAGCCAATAAAAGGGATAAAATTGAAAAACGCGCCAGGACGAGCACACATGGAAGGAGGAGCAGCCGATTGAGGGGGGGGCAGTAGAATGGGAAGACTGTAATTGTAACTGCGCTCTCCATCTCTGATATATTTACAAAGTGCCTCGTGCATTTTGTGCTAATAAATTAGCGTCGCGTTTCGTATTATTGACTGGATTTTGAATAATAACACACAAAGGAGCCCCAAAGAACCCAACGGATCCAATGCGATGCCACGAGCAAAGGAGAAGAAAGGGAATGGGGAAATGGGCAGAGGTAAAGGACAAAGGTGGCACCAAATTCACAGCTCGAAATCGAGAGAAATCGAGATGGAAACCCAAGAGTTGCGACCAGAACAGAACAGAACAGCGCACAAAAGGAAACCCGAGTGCCATGTAATACAGCCATAAAGAGACTGAGAGCAGCAGGAGGAAAAGAAGTAAGGCGAAAAGGGAGAGAACGATTCAGAGCAGGAGGGTGTCAAGTGTGTGTTTAGATGTGTGTGTGTGTGTGTGTGTATTTCACACAACTCAGCACAATTGCGCACATAAATTTAATGCGCCAAATAATACGCAAGACAAGTGAAAAACGCATATTTAAGTTGACTGCGAGAAACGAGAAACGGAAAATGGGAACGTGAACAAGTTCGTCGTACAATGCGCACAATACACTGACAAGGGGGCGTAAACTAGAAGGAGGAAAGTCCGCACAGTGATAACTGAAGCACAACTTTTAATGAGCTTTAGCAGAGCTTTCAATTAAGCAGCTTCTATTGAAATTCAAGCAAATCCATAAGCGAAATAAATTGCACTTAAGCACATTTTATAACAGAACCTCGCGAAAGGTACAGCTTTTAATGAACTTTAGCAGAGCTTTCAATAAAGCAGCTTTGAATGTTATTTAAACAAGACAATAATCTGGAAGCTTTTAATGAGCTTAAAGCATTATGATATTATAAACAAGCAGAGCTTTCACTTAAGCAGCTTTAAATATTCAAATTTAAGCAAAACAATAAGCGAAATAAGTTATTTAAGCTGCACACAAGAAAACTGGAAGTTTTAATGAACTTTACCAAGCGAAATGTGCAGCAAATTAAGTGTCACTTAAGCTGAATACCAAAAAGCTGAAAGCTTTAGCAGAGCTTTCAATTAAGCAGCTTTTAATAAAATTTAAGCAAAATAGACTACACTTAAGCTGACGTTATTTCTGGGATACATGAAAGCTATTAATAAAGCTTAAAGATTTACATATAAAAGAAACTGCATACCAAAAAACTATAAGCTTTCAATGAGCTTGAGCAAGCGAAATGTGCAGCTTTTAAAAAACTTTGGCAGAGCTTTTTAACACTGTGCCAACAAAATTGCATACAGGATTTTTATGAGCTTTATAAACCTAATTTTCAAACGCCTGAATTGTATACAGATTATTCCCAAAAATACCAAAGCTCTCTTTCTTCAAAATATATGGAAAAGATGAGTTAAGTAGCTTTAAGCTAATATTAAGTAATTTGAAACATGATTAAGTTTAAAGTTTTTTTTTAATGCTTTTGTTTATATTTAAATTTTGGCTTAAGAATTGAAAATTCATATAATTATGAATAATTACTTGCATTGTTTAGCACTTTGACACCACTGTGCACACAGTGCAGCTGAAAACAACTTGAAAACTTTCTACTTTCTGCCTCGTTGTTGTACATATTTATTTTTTTCAACTTTTTTTAACAACTTGAGATTTACACAAAATACATGTGCTCATACAGAGAAAGAGAGCGAGAAGGAGAGATGGGCAGAGAGTGAGAGAGAGAGACATATACAACTGTGGACTCATTTGAATGTATTACAAGTTTTAGGCATACGAAAATTCCAGAGCACAAAAGGACACAGAACGATGTTGCCGACATGAATTATTTAGAACGCCCAAGCGAAATGAGAGAAGTGGAGAAAGAGGAAGGAAGAGATAAAGAGGATGGGAGGAAATATTGCTGGTACACAGCTTTCTCCCACCCACTGTGTGGCTACGTGTGTAATGTGTGTAATGTTTGATTAAATTTGTTGCCACTTGTAGGAAACAAGAAGGCAAATTTTACCAAGGCGTCGGAAATTAACTCGTTTTATTGCGCATTTCATTTAAAAACGAGGGGGGGAAAGAAAGCGAGGGAAGAAATTTAACACTCCAAGTTAACTAATTTCTCAATTGCACTTGGGTCAAATATCATAACATATCTCAGCTGACAGAGCAATTCTCATTATGAGCCAAACAATAATTCACACACAAAAAAAAAGTGTGGCAGTGGTGGGTTAAGCCAATCAACAATTGTTGCATGAATAAACAGAAAGTGGTTGTGGATTGTGGACTGACTGATTGTTTGAGGCTAATGATTGCCAGTACACAGATCACTGCGCAATTTCGGAATTTGGCAGGAGGAAAAAGATGTGGAACAGGCAGTACAACAATGAGCATGCTCGCCGAAATTGTGCCATCAAAAATAATGCGTAGGCTGAGGGCACTGATAGCGCCATTAGGTTGCTTTGGGGAAATTATAAAGGACAATGCCAGCAAATGGCTGTCGACAGTCCTGTCAGTTCTGTGAGCTTGCGAGAGATGAAAATAGATGAACACTGTTGCCTCAGTTGCCCCCAATAAAAGGTAACAACGCTGGGGTGTGAGCAGAAATTCACTTAGACTGCAAATAAATTACAGCTCTAACTAATTTATAACATCACCAGATAAGGAAGAAACAATCTGAAAAAGGAAAAAAAAAATGTTGAAATGTTTAGCAAGTGCAAATTTCGAAAAGTGCGAGCTTGGGTTAAGCATAGGGTTAAGCATAGAGTGTGTTCTATAATAAGCAAATAGTGTTGGGCAGACAAGGATTCAGAAATTCTATATCTTATTAAGAAGAGAAAATTTTAATTTCAATTCAAACAAATTTATAACATCACCAGATAAGGAAGAAACAATCTGAAAAAGGAAAAAAAAAATGTTGAAATGTTTAGCAAGTGCAAATTTCGAAAAGTGCAAGCATGGGTTAAGCATAGAGTTAAGAAAATAGTGTTGGGCTGATTGCAAATTGAGAATTTTCCTTTTTCCAGATGTTTGCAAGTGACAAGAGTTTTTCAAGTGCAAGCATGGGTTAAGCATAAAGTGTGTTCGATAATTAGCAATAACCGTTGGGCAGACAAGGGTTAAGAATTTCTATTTCTGTTTAAGAAGAGAAAATTCTAATTTTTGAAATGTTTTGCAAGTAAAAAGAGTTTTTCAAGTGCAAGCATGGGTTAAGCATAGAGTGTGTTCGATAATATTCAATAACCGTTGGGTTAAGAAATTCTATATCTGATTAAGAAGAGAAAATTCCAATTTTTTAAATGTTTCCCAGTGAAAAGAGTTTTTTAAGCGCAAGCATGGGTTAAGCATAGAATCTGTTCAAATATAATCAACCCTTGTTGGGCAGACAAGTGATAAGAATTTCTACAACTGATTACAATTGGAAAACTTTTATATTTGAAAGTATTTATTGAATTTTATACCATCATTATGTAAGCTTTTAATTTGCTTTTACAGTATAAAATGAATTTCAAAGAATTATTTTAAATACAATTGAGCTTTTCATGAGCTTTTATAGCAAAAGCCGTCGTTCATAATAAGAGAGAAGCTTTTAATCAGCTTTAAGTGCATAAGCTGCATTTCAAACACTATTCGTAGTGAAAAATTCTGCTTTAAGCGCTTTAATGTAATTGAAAAGCAAAGAAAGTTCAGGCTTATAAAAAGCAAAAAAGTTCAAACTCTTGTGCAAATTTAAATTGCTCGATTAAAGCTTTTAATGAACTTGCACTTTTTTATCCCAAATTCCAAGTTTTCTATCAAAATTTAAGTACCTTAATCATAAACTTTCTCAACAAAAATACAAATTAAAAACCGAATAAAACATTTTTTTGCTAATACAAAAAGAATACAAACTCCTCCTTTTTTCGGTAGCACACAAGTTTACAGGTAACCGAAAAATAAAAGGCCACAAATGAAATTTGCAATAAATTTGGTTTACAAATGAAATTTTGCCAAATAGTATTTATTTATTGAACAGTTGCATTGACCCCTGGTCAAATTCCATTTAAAATAATTGCATTTGACCCTATGGGCGTTGGGCCACGAAAGCAAATATAAAACCTAAAACCCCAAAAACCAAACCCCATATCTAATAATTTCAAGTCTACATAACTCAATAGCATTAAGAGAGCGAAAAAAAAGCCCCAAAAGGCAAAAGTTTTCTCTCTTCTTTATTATTTTGTTGTTGTTTTTATTTTCATAATAAACAATTTACGAGCCGAAGGCTGAAACTGAAGCTGAAACTGAAGTTGAACTTCCACTGACCAACTTGCTATGCCCGTTGGGAAAACAAAACATGGATAGGAAGTTCTAAATTCTTGCTACCTTTTTTCAACTCCTTTTTTCGTTCTCACATAACTTTTGTGTTTGCCAAGCGTTTGTTGTGAAACTTTTAACATAGTTTGTTAATATGCTTAAGCAAATGTGCCTTCAATTTCCTGATAACTGAGAATATCAAGTTTAGTTGGGAATATTTAGCGAAAGGCTAAGTTATTTGTTGTCTTTATATTTCATGACAGGACAATAAAATATTATGTATCGTGACAAATTGTTTTTCAACCTGTCCACATACATTTAAATTTTAAATAACTAAAAGAAATCTTTTATTTATAAGCCTATAGTTAAGATATTTTCAAAACAACATGCATCGCGAACGCAACAAAAATGCAAGTCATTTTTGACTTCATCTTGAAAAATGCGAAAGTCAGCGAGAGCTGCCAAGTAATTTGAATGAAAATACTCTTAAGCCATAGTAAAATAATATAGTTTTCCATTGGTAGGAAATATTTTTGTATATTAATATTGTTTTATTTATTTCACAAGTTTTATTAGTGATCGCGAACGTGACTAGTTTGTGACAATTTTTCTTCTTTTTTATTTTATTCGGTATACCGAAAACAGCTTGAAAAGCTTGTTTTAAATTAAACTTTCAATATAATTCTGTATATTAAAATGGTTCATGTTACGATCTTACTTAGTGCAATCGTTAAAATACAAACGCTCTATTTTGAATGTCAGTTTTTAAGAAAATGGGCCAAAATATATAAAAAGTGAATTTTTGTTTATACCGACTTCATCTAACATATATTGCTTAAATAAACAACTAGAATATTTCTGAAAGAAAATTGTAAAATTTCATTCTGTGGAAATGCCCATATTTATTTTATAATGTGAAAATTCAAAATTGGGTGTTGTTTAAAACATTCACTCCCCAATTTATGCCAATTCATGAAAGTGAAATTAAAAGTAAATCATAAAAACATGTGTGAAAATTTTAGCCTCCCAGGTCTTACCGTTTAAGCTCCACAATGTCAATACAAACAAAGAGTTTTATATATACACAGATAAATTCTGCAAATTTACATTCTTTCACAATTACAGGGTATACATGGCAATAGATATACCCTGTTCCAACAGGAGAGCACTGCTGACGTAAGCAAAAGAAAACGGCAAAGAGTTTTATTAAAATGGAATATTTACATAAGTATAAATACATTTTTAGGCAACCACAAGAGGGAATCGCGAGATATTTAAAGGGGAGGTTGTGGGGTTGAGATTTGAGACTGCTTTGTGGTTTGGTTTGGTAACTACTTAAACTGCCAAAGAGAATTTCGTTGTCATTTGTCTTGGGCGTCGCATTTTTCTCGCTCAGTTGGAAATCAAATTGACAGCGACAGCCACAAGTGGGCGGAGGCATGTGGCAGACACGTCTACTCCAGAGAGAGGCACTCCAGGATGATTAGCAGGCAGTGGGACAGACAGACAGACAGGTGAGATTCACGTGAGCCCGTCATGTCACAATGCGACGCTGAGAACATAAATCTAAGCTGAGGCTGCAACTCAAATTCGAGAATGAACCTGAAACCCGAACTGAAGTAGGGAATTGGGAATTGGAAGTCAACAGTCGGGGAATTTGGCAGTTGAGGGACTTGCGCAAGTTGAAGTTGAAGTTTTGTGATAAACCCATCAAAAAATCTGAGAACTTGTATTTTTATACCCGTTACTTAAAAAAATAAGTAGAAAGGTATATTGGTAAGGTAAAAAAAAGCATCAACGACCCTATAAAGCAGCGGAATTCTGAATTCGACGCCTAATAGACAGCAGTTAAGTTGGGAGCAGCCGCTGGCTCCTGGAGCCACTGCGTGCCCACCGCTGCTATAAAGTACACATATACATATTTTTGATCAGCATCAACAGATGAGTCGATTGGACCATAAATGTATAACCGTCAGCGACTATAGGAGCTAGATCAATCAAATTTGGCACACAGTCTACAACAAACCACACACAAATCAAGATTTTTTTTTCAAATTTTTGGCTTTTTAACGTCATCTAATATTATAAGCTAACATCCCACTTAATCACAACCAGATCGGCCAAACAGAACGAGAGTAATGGCTGTTTTAAGTTTCAAGCCTAAAAGTATGCAATAATTTTTTTTAAATATTTATTTAAATAAGCAATGGGTATCCTCTAGTCGGCAACTCGACTTGTTGCTTATTTACTCTCTAATTCGAAATGTGCGGTAGAGGCAACTGGATTTTTATTTATTTATCACCTTTGCCAGAGGTGCTGCTTATCGAGTTGGACAGCTGACAGACGTCCTGTCTGACGGACTGGACGGACAGACGTCGACTTCATGTTGTAGCCACAGCAAAGGACGACAACATTTTCAAATGCTTCTGCTTCTGAGAAGAGAAGAAACCGCAGCGCACTTGCAAACATTTCGCTCTGATAAATGGTTCGCCTGTCACGCGGTTTTCCACAATTCCCTTCCCTTCCCTGCCCACTCCTACTCTTTCCTTTCGTAAGTATGCAGCATTTTCCCTGGCAGGGCTGCCAATTCTCAGACGCAAACACGCAATCGCCTTGGGGGCGACTGAGCTAAAGCTTTAAAAATTGAATTACATTAGCGCAGGACATGCCACACTTAATGCCCAACACTTCAGTTGGGTCTAAGAGGCCTCAAGGCCTAATTGGCACTGCCAACTTGTTGTTTACTGTTTGTGTCGCCGTGTGCTAAATTATAACAGAGCTCGACAGATTTTCAAGCGACATTTTTCACATTGACCACACAAACTTATCACATGCCTGACTTCAATAAGTAATTGGGACTGCCAACTTGTTGTTTACTGCACATATCTAAATTGCATCAGAACTTGATAGATTTCCAAGCGAAGATTTTAATACTGATTACAAATTGTTGTCCAAAAAAAATACTCCCTTGGTTGAGCCAAAAGAGTTATTGGGACTGTTGAATTTAAAAAAGAAAAATTAAAAAATTTTATAAATGAAGACTAATTTCAAATTGGGACTGCCAACTTGTGGTAAACTACATCTATCTATTTGGAACCGACAACTTGTTACTCGCAGTTTGCAAATAACTCCAAAAAAATATAAAAACTTGCTAATTATTTTCTAAATCATTTTCTTTTTATTATTTTACTGATATCAAATATAGGACTGCCCACTTGTTATTCAATATTTACTTTAAAATTAAATATATTCGTCTCAAGTACTTTTGTGACTTAACCTTTCTAATATTTAAGCCCAATATCCAAATGGGACTGCCAACTTGTCTTTTATATTTTTATTTACTAAATTCATTACTTGTTTAATTCATGTGAAAATTTGCGTTATTCTAAATTTTTACTTGACAATAGTTTCTACAGAACACATATTGACTTATAAAGCTTTTTAGACCTTACAATAAATTCAAGAGAGTCTGGCCAAAAGATCCATCAAGTTGAAAGAAAACGTCGTCAACAATTTGTAATGTTAGTCGTATTGAAATTCAAGTCCTTTTGATAATTACCAGCTCTCTTACAAGCACCAATCAATGGCATAAAATTTAGTTAACTTGGTTAAAAGCTTCCAGGCAGATACTCAGACTGATAGACGAATAGTCAAAGGACGAGAACACCTCAAAACGGCCCGTGGACCAAATCAAATTCGACGCTCAATTAAAATTCAATTTGTTGCGCGCCATTAATTAGATTCCCTCTCCCCTCGTCTGATTCCCCTGCGGTGTCAGCTGGCGAATGAACTTTTCTCCAAAAAAAAAAAACATAAGAGTTGCAGACAGACACCTGTGTTGCGGACCACAGACCACAGAAAGGACCTGATTCCCGTTCCCTAAATAAATTAGACTCCTAGACGCAACCCCAAAAAAAAAATGTTGTTGAAATTTAATGCAATTTTTATTGAACTGCAGCTGAGACGGCGACTGTTTGAAAGGGGGAACCTTTCTAATTAGAAGGAATAAAATTGCTTTCTTCGACACTTCAATTAGTTGTAATCTATGCGCATAAATTTGGCCCTTGGCAAGATGGATGGATGGATGAACGTGGCATGCAACATGTGGTCCAGGCACGCATAAATTACGCAACAACCCAAAAACGCTCTCTTTAATTGTTTGTATTTTTATTTTTCTGTGTTTTCGTAAACTAAAGCAACCAAATTTGGCACACGGACTTTTTTAAACCCCACGAAAATCGAGTTTATTTAAAATTTTTGTCGCGCTTCTTTTAGTATTCAAAATTTTACGTATTTTTTGATAGGCAATGCTATTAAATATATTTTATCAGGTGTGCTACAGAAATCGTTTTCGCTTAAATTTGGCATAAATTTCGTACAAATTTCTCTCAAATTCAAGTGAAAGAGACCCCTGTATATCTATTATTATTAGCTTTCATAATACTAAATCACAACCAGATCGGCCGAACAGAACGTTAGTAATGGCCGATATAAGTTTCAAGCAATTTGAGCGCCTAAAAGTATGCTATACAAATATTTTATATTTTTTTAAATAAGTGACGGGTATTCCATTTATAGTTGGAAACTCAACTATAGCCCTTCCCAGTTGTTTTTTCTTTTTTTTATTTTTTAGAACGGTCAATGCACGTCAAAGTTTTCTGCGCACAACTGTACTTTTTTCAATATGTAAATATATTACTTGGCAGCACTCACCTGTTTCTGCAAAGTGTTGGAGAGCTCCTCGAGGCATTCTTTGCGCTCAAAACGCTCGAACTTGAAGCTATTGGAGCGATAGAGCTCATTGTCTTCACGTCGACGATTGCGGCACAGGCGACGGGTGATGATGTTGCCACTGCCACTCAAACGTGGACTGTACCAAAGAGTTTCAATAAAAAGCATTGAATATGGAGAGAAGAAGAGAGAAGTGCAAGTTATTAATTGTTATTCAAGTTAGCAGGAAATCAAGTTAAACTTAGGAAGTATATTGACTAGTTGGCATCTTTAAATTTCATTGATAGAACTTAAATTAAAATTATTATTATCACTTCAATTACCAAAGCAAATTCCAGAAACACACATTACAGTTTATTTCTGAAACGTTTTTATTATATTTATAAGTCCAAGGTCCAACACTTTTAATAAAATCAAGAAATCTATAATTTTTGCTTAAATATTACAAAAAAAAATAACGTAAATTTGAGTAAATAAATACGTAAATTAATAATCTTACCCTAAACATGTGATCTTAATATAAAGATGTGTTTCTTATTTTCCAAAATTAAGTTAGTCTTTGAAATTAACGAAAAAGCACATTTTAAAAACTAGAAAATGTCCAATTTTGTAATCCTTGGAGCATCGACCTCTATTACTAACTTACTTATGAGTCTGATCCTAAAAACTTGCACTACTCGTAGTTTTATGATGACACAAAAAATTTTAATTGATTTTTAAATTTCTAGTCAAAAATCTTTCCTTAAACTTCTACCTACTGTTTGCTGCACAATTTCTCCCAATACATGTATCTTAGCTAATAGCTTTTGCCTAATTACAGTCTAGAAATATAATTTTCAACCCCTTAATTTCCATGCCTGTCAACCAACTTTTTAGCTGAATTTTCACAGTTTTTTGAGCTGCCAACGAAATGCAAAAAGATGTCAATGAAAGGTAGAAAAAAAGTAGGTAAATAGATGTTTTCCCCATTGGCTCACATCATTAACTTTGGGCGCTTGCGGCTTGTTGTTGTCAACACAGAGGCCTCAAACGAAACGAACTTCGTTTCGTGCCCCACTTGCCACCTGTGTCGGTGGCAAGCAGCTCGTTAGCTTCGTTGCTTCATTAAAATTTGACACATTTTTTTGGGCACTGAAAGAGTTGAGAGAAGCAAAATTTCTGTGTCATTTTAATCGCCCACATTGGCTTAAAGGCGCGCGAAAATTTAAAGGCGCCCAACGTGGGCACAACTTTGGGAATGTCGACGACACATTTTTCATTTCAAACACACTTCAATGCAACCAGCTAACCGACTTTGTAGTGGCCACAAACCTTGCCACAAAACGTTAAACAAAATAGTATAAAAAATAAACCAAACTTGGCGCCCAACAAAGTAAAAAAAAAAAATTGGCGCCCAACAAAAGCACAAAAGCAGAAAAAAGAGGAAAAAAGAAAAGGGTTTCAAGTGGATGCCAACTTGAAGTTGCAACTCCAGTTGCTACAGGTGCCACTCACTCACCCGCAGGGCTTGCAGTGCGTCATATGCAGATCCCAGTTGAGATGAAAGTTGAACATGCGCAACTTGGCCACAGCTCGTTGCCTCAGCGAAATGTCCGGCGGCGTTGGTACCACCGCTGTACCACCTGCAGTGCCACACACAGTACCGCCTGTGCCACCTACTCCACCTACTCCATCTCCTCCTGCTCCTCTTGCGCCGGCTACTGTGCCCGTGGCACGTTGTGCATTCGGATACATCATGACGGTGCCACTGGGCGCCGATGTGGCAAATAAACGATGTGAATTGACGGTGCCGCCGCCGCTGCCACGATGTCCATGACCATGACCATGTCTGTAGTGCTGATGGTGCTCCTTCAGTGTGTAGAAGCCGCCAGAGGAACTGCGAATGCAACAAATTATTTCAAGCGATTTAAATTGGAGAGTTTTATTTTCGAAATTGATAATGCAAACAAGTGGGAAAGGCTATAGTCGAGCGCCCGACTATAGGATACCCGTTACTTATTTTAATGCATTTTTAAATATTTTTTATTGCATGCTTTTAGGCACTTATATTTTTTAAAAACTTTAATTAGCCATTACCACCTTTCTATTTGTCCGCTCTTGTTATGATTTAGTAGGATGATAGATAATAATAGTAGTTAACGATTATTAGTACAAAATTTTAATATCTTGAAAACTGTGTTTCTGGTGGTTTTTTGCGATTTACAGAGGCGGACAAAGGCGTGGCAAAAATTTGAAACAAACTTTACGTGCGTGGAGTCTATAGAAGTCTGTGTGCAAAATTTGGTTGCTCCAGCTCTTATAGTCTCTGAGATCTAGGACGAACAGACGGATATAACTATATCGACTCGGCTGTTGATGCTGATCAAGAATATATATACTTTATAGGGTCGGATATGCTTCCTTCTCCCTGTTACATACATTGCAACGAATACAATATCCCCTTTTACTTATTTTTATAAGTAACGGCTATAAAAATAAACTTTGATATTTAGTATATTCAGAAACTATGATGAATTTATAAAGTGACGAATTTACTACACTGTGAGCTAGTGAGTGAACTTTCATTGAGTGAACAGCTGTTTTTATAATGCAAGCATTTTTTTTTTTTTTTTTTTTTTTTTTTTTTGTAACTTGCACTGATCGTAAATTTTTATTTATTTTTATTATTGTCGGGCTAAAAGCAGCCGACAGAACAATTAATTTAAAAATATGACATTAAAGTTAAAAAAAAGTTTATATGTATATACAAAATAATATTTAAATTACAAAATAAATTAGAATTAAAACTCTGGGGAATCTAAAATGAAAAAGAAAACGATTGGCCCAACATTTGCTGCTAGGATTGGGGAAAACCCAGAAAAACCCAATCTTTATTTCATTAACGCTCATGCGTTTTGTGTCCCCCTCTCTCACTGTTGCCTCTTTTAATGCTTTTGCCACTTTAACACTTTAGTGTGACCGTATTTCCGTATTGTGTAAGCAACAAAGGACACTATTATTAAATAGAAATTAATAAAATAGTTTATTTCAAGATTAAATCGAACTTAAATATGAGAATGTTGTACACTAGAAAAAAGTACTTTTTGGGTTAAATTCAAGATTTTTGGGTACTTAAACTAGTTTGACTTTAATCAGCCCCAAAACGTACTTAAAGTTTTTTAGAAAAATCTAATTTTAAGATTTCCGAAAAATGAATTTTGTTTTAAATTATACCCGTTACTTATAAAAATAAGTAAAAGGCGATATTGTATTCACTTCAATGTATCTAACAGGGAGAAAGAAGCATCTCCGACCCTTTAAAGTATATATATTCTTGATCAGCATCAACAGCCGAGTCGATATAGTTATATCCGTTTGTTCGTCCTAGATCTCAGAGACTATAAGAGATAGAGCAACCAAATTTGGCACACAAACTTCTATAGACCTCAAGCAGATAAAGTTTGTTTCAAATTTTTGCCACGCCCCTTTCCGCCTCTGTAAATCGCAAAAAACCAGCACACGCACAGTTTTCAAGATATTATAATTTTTTTTACTAATTATCGTTAACTACTATTATTACCTATCATCCTACTAAAGCGTAACAAGAGCGGACAAATAGAAAGGTGGTAATGGCTAATTAAAGTTTTTAAAAAATATAAGTGCCTAAAAGCATGCAATAAAAAATATTTAAAAATGCATTAAAATAAGTAACGGGTATCCTATAGTCGGGCGCTCGACTATAGCCTTGCCCACATGTTTTGGAGTATTTTTCTGAGTGTACTTACGACATATTATCGCCACCGCCATCGCCCGCCACACAGCTGGTCACACTGGCCATGCCGCCGCTGCGTCGCGGTCGACTCTTGCGTCGACGTCGACGCCGACGCTCGGAGGATGCGGTGCGAGTTTGTAGAACATGTTGACTCAAAGATTTCTGTTGGCAACTGTTGTTGGAGGCAGTTGGCTGTTGTTGTTGTAGTGATTGTTGTTGTTGTCCGCTGCTGGCTAAACGACGACCAGTTGCATTGCTGCCACCAGCAGCAGCTGTTGTTGCTGCTGTTGTTGCTGCTGCTGTTGCTGTTGCTGCTGTTGCTGTTGTTGCTGCTGTGCCAGCGTTGGCAACTGTGGCGCCACCTGGCGCCTGCACTGTCAAGTTCTGGACGGCAACAACAAGTTGCGCATCACCAAAACCGCCCGCTGAGCTGATGGTGTCGCTGGTGGATTGCGGTGTTGCCACATTGCATTGTTGTTGTTGTTGTACTGATTGTTGTTGTTGTTGCTGTTGTTGTAGGGACTGTGACTGCTGTGATTTGCTGTTGCGCAGGCTGTGATTCACTTTACGCCACATGCGTTCCATGTTTTTTGTGTTTTTTTATTTTTTATTTTATTTTTTTTTATTTTTTTTTTTCTATGCAATTGAAACTAGCTACGGGGTCGTTTTAGGCAGTTAGAACTGTGGGGGAAGATTAAGGTATATTAAAAAGAAATCTGTCGGTCTTCTGTCTTTTTTTGTTGGGTTTAACCGACCTTTTTTTGTTATCAAAAATTATTTAAAAATCAAATAAATTATTATTATTATTGGATCAAATCAGACATTTATAGATAGGATCTAAAATAAAGATTTTGCTATCAGAACTAAGAACTTTGATCTAAAAAATGCGTCGAGAACATGAAAATCTTAAAGTAAGCAAAAACGCCTTGATTCTAAGAACATTTCATTTAAGGCAAAGTTTTTATTTTTAAGATCATATATTCTTTAATTTGCAAGACCACAACACTTAGTATAAGAATAAAACTTATTATTTTTTTAAGATTATTTGTTTTTATTTATAGACCAAAAAGTTTCGAATACGCGAGACAAAAAATATCAAATAAAGATTAAGCTTCTTAGCATTTTAAGATTAATGAGACGTCAGAACCAGTTGTGAATTCTAAGTCTCACAAAGTGAAACCATTTTAAGATTTTTGTTCTTATTGTAAGAGAAAAAGATCTAAGATAAAGAACTTAGGATTTTTTTGAATAATATTCTTAGCTTTAGTAATTTGGTCTTAAAATGGTCTTATATTAAGAACAAAATATTTAAATTTGAGAATTTTATTCTTATATTAAGAACTTACGATTTTCAAGTTTAATATTCTTAGTTTAAGTAATTTGGTCTTAAAATGTTCTTATTTCAAGAACAAAATAATTAAGATAAATAGATTTAGAAAGTGGTCTGTTTTTTTTTTCAGTGCATAAGAGTTGCCTGGGCATCAAATCTTCGGCTGGCCTAGGCCCAGGGTATATTACTGTCGAGTGCACTCGACTGATCCGCTTGTTCTAGTTGTTGTTATTGTTGTTGTTATCTGATTGTTCCGAGCTGGCAGTGTTTAGTTGTTTTGTTGTTGTCAGCAGCAGCAACAACAACAACAACAACAACAACATCTCTTCAAACTCACACGCACACAGTCTCAGAATAACAATCACACACACACACACACGTACACAATAGCGGCAGGCAAAAGAAACAAAAAGCTGCTCAGCAGGAACTATGTTTTGTTATTGTTGTTGTTGTTATTGTTGTCGTTGTTGTTGTTATGCTCCTTGTTGTTGTTTATTTTTATTTATTGCGCTGGCGTTTGCTGTTGTTGTTATTGTTATTGTTATCTGCGGATTGCGGAAGTGCAAAACAAAAACGCAATGAATTGAGTTTAATCAAACACACACAAAAGCTCTTGCACACACTCTCTCTCCCGCTCCCGCTCTCTCACTCACTGTGTGTGTGAAAACTTTTGTCATGCACTTTTAGGTTAAGCACGCGCTTCACTCAATTCGTTAAGCCGCGCCATTGTTATCGTTGAGTTCTCTGCCGCCGTCTCTCTCTCTCTCTCTCTCTCTTTCTCTTACTTTGCTCCTTGTTGTTGTTGTTCTTTGCTATTTGCACTTGTGAATGAATATGAATTGTGAATTGCACAGAGAGCAATTGAACGAGCCTCCAGACACACACACGCACACAAATATTTAACCAAAAAAAAAACCTATCAATTGCTGTGTGTATTTTACATTTTTATTTTAATTTTTTCATTTTCATTTATTTTACTTAAACTGATATTTTTTTGGACTTTTGCACAAATAAATAAATAGCAGCAAAAAGCAACAGCGACAACTGAAACTGCGGCAACGACGACGACGACGACGACACACATTTCACGTTTTGTCTAATTTTGCGTTAGTAATGAGCGAGAAGAGCGCAACAAAAAAAAAAATACACACACACACAGGCACTGCGGGAGTAAGTAAAACAGGAGAGAGCGAGTTAAACGACGCGCCGCAATTTTGTTGTCGTTGTCAAGTTGTTGTTGTTATTGTTATTGCTGCTGCTACTTCTGCTGCTGCTTCTTCACTTCACTCAATGCAAAAGACCGTGGTTAAAGTTTGCGCGCAAACTGCGCTTGAGTAACATAGCATTTAGCTTTTTGAGTTGGCACGAATAATGCATTCAATGTTGACTGTTTGCATTTATTTTCAAGTGTTTGATTTTTTTTTTTTTCTAATAATGTGTCAATTTGCCTGTTTGGATTTTAATTTGAATTTATCAGTTCTAGCATATTTTTTTTCAATTACAATGTTTTGCAAAATAACAAAATTATATAGCCATTTAATTATTATTAAATTATTATTATTATTATATTAACAAATCTACCTTATTTTTCTCATTCAGTATTGGTACTGTTTGGGTTTGTTTTCAAGTGTCTGATAAGTTTTTTTTTTTTTCTAAAAATGGCCAAAAGTGTCAATATTTTAGTTCAGTTCTAGCATATTTTTAATTTACAATATTTTTCAAAATAATAAAATTGTATAGCATTTTAAATCGTATTTTTTGTTGGAGTTTTTCTGCATATAATTATTATTCTTTTATTAACAAATCTACCTTATTTTTTGCTTTTTTTTTTAAGCTGTCGAAATTCTGACAACACTGATTGCATTGCAAAGCCGACCGAGTGCGAGAGAGCGAGAGAACGTAAAAAGCGCTTATTGGACTTTGTCTTTCTCCATTCATTTTCTTGTGGATCCCATTAAGTAGGCAACAGATCGCGTAGATTTCATTCAACAGGCAACACTTCGCCAGCATTTCCGAAAAAAAAAGATTGGCCTCGCTTAACACTTTACCAATTTCGGTGCAAATATTATTTAATTTTTTTTTTTTTTTCAGAAAAATTATTTTGGACAATTCTGGATCAGATATGATTTAAGTGTTAACCCATTAAGAGCCAAAAGTGTTGTGTAAAATTGCCGAACACGAGTCAAAAAAAAAAAAAAAACACGGAAAATAAATAATTTAATGTTTTCCTAATATCAATGAAAAAAAAACACAAAATATTCAACAAAGTCTATTATATAAATTGGAAAACATGTGCATATAAGACTAAATTAAAATAATTAAATATTATGCATAAATTAACCAATTAAGTGCAAGCAAGGGTTAATTTTGAAAGTTTTTTGTTTAAAACGGATCGGCAGTAGTTTTTTTTTATTTTATAGTTGTGTGCTGTCTCTGTCTAGCCTAGCCTATAGCTGGACTGGACTGGGCTGGGCAGTGGATTAGTCATCAGATTGTACGACAGTTGGCAATTTGCGCCACTGTGCCTGCGCTCTCTCACTGGGGTCTGGCTGCTCTCTCCTTTGCGTTCGCTCTCGCTCTTGCTGCGCTCTCGCCGCTGCGTGGGCGTCGTGGTCCTGTGTATAACACAAACAATTTGCGCTTGACGCTGCAAGGGAATTCCTGGTGTGCTGAGTGAGTTAGAGTGAGAGTGTGAGTGTGAGTGCGATGGCAATACAACTAGTTACAATATTACGAATATATGAAACGTATGATTTAACCGAAATTCACTTGCAGCACACAAATTTGTTGCCTACTTTTGTGGGGCCAACAAAATAATTCACACACACACACATTAACGGAAACGGAAACGCTTTGATATGGTTTTTTTTCAAATTTACATTAGCTACGCCTCAATTTACATTTTTATCACAAACAACGAAATTCGCTGCGCCACTTTTGGCCAAGGAGCAGAGAAGCCTCTGCCCGTTTATTGGCGACGCGCACGCACAAATAAAGCAGCCAAAAGCAGCGAGCGACGCGACGCGACGCTTCTTCCAAAACTCGGGCAGCGACTGCGGCCAGTGTTGCCAGATTCGCCTTTTTCCAGTCAAATCTGGCGTTTATTCAAAGGCCATTTGCAAGGCCCGCAAACAGCGGGCAGCGGGAATTCTGTTTTTTTTTTTTGTTGAAATGCTTTTCTCCAGATTTTTTCCCGTTAAATCTGGTTTTTTCCAAAGTCCATTTGCTGAAAAAATTGTTGAAATGCTGTTTTTTAGATTTTTTTGTAAATGTCCAAATATAGGGCAACCTCAAAGCTAATATAATAAAATTCACTTTGTGAATTTTGGATTGAAGTCAATTCCTATAAAGATTCTGAGGGCAACAGAACTTTTGCAGACCTGGCTAGGGTTGCCATTGATACTTAACAGTGTACTTTATGTAAGGTAATTGGTTCAATAGTTTGCTACTTAAAATTAAAATAATATATTTTATTATGAATTATAAGTTGTGCTGCAATAAATTCATACGGGATTACTATATGTGAATGAAAATCTGGATAATGAGAACAACATTGTTGAAATTATTCACATCTAATGACGTGAATAATTTTTTTTCCTTTTTTCCCTTCTCGGTCAAAAATACAGGAATTAATGAATTAAGAAACTTGCTTTCTTATGACATTTTTCTTATTAATTTTTCAGCTTTTTTGCATCGTCCCAGCACTGACAGCGACAGCGACAATTGAGAGTTAGCCGCATTCCGTTACGCTCACGCTTCCACTTACTTACCGTGCTCTCTCTTGCGCTCTTTCTCTCTCTTTTGAAATGTAAACATTGGACTTGAATCTTCTAAGCTGGGCAAACTAAAAAGTATTTCTCTTATTGGCAAAGCATAAATTAAACCGCACTTTTAATTTGCCTTTGTTCTCTTTCATATCAATAATAATTGCTCAATTACCGCTAGTCCTTTTAACAGCTGCCTTATCGATAGTATCGGCACGATAGTTAACGGAAAAGGGGAAATTATTTTTGGGATATTCAAAATTGGCTTTGCAACATCTGGCAACATTTAGCTTCGGGTAGCGGCCAACAGATGGCGCTAAAAAGCTGCCTTATGTTAACGTTATGTTAAATAAACATTGTTAATGTTACAAAATGTTGCCTATTTAAATGGGCAGACACTTTAACAGAATTATTTAACGTATTTTAAAAATGTTATGCATTATAGCGTTGCCACCTGACGAGTCTGGTAAAGAAAACTGAAACTAAAAAAAGGAAATGTTTATTCCCCAAAAATAAAAATAAACATTCAGATAAAAAATAAGCCCAGATTAAAACTGCAGTTGAATTTGTATTTAAGTTTCATTTTGTTATAGTATTTTTAATTGGTTTTTGCCAGTTGGCAGTTCCATATTCATCATTATCATCATCACTATCGTTATCGGTATCGTTATCGTTATCATCCCCCATTTGCCTTAGATGTTATCGTGTGATATACATATAAATACGTACTTTAGATATACTTGGTATAATACGCCTTCGTTTGCGTTAATCGATAGTCGATTGCCGATCAACGTTATCGTTATCGATATCGCTTGAAATTTCAACTAGCGTACTCAGAATTTGATGTTGACTGTACCCATACATAAAAATTGATGCATATTATTAATATGTGATCTTTTCATTTCTTTTCCGATTTTTTCAATCATTTTCTTTAAGTTTGAGTTTTTAAACATCTAGTTGACATTGACAAATACACACAAAAATGCTTTTACATGATGGTTTTCTTCTTACATTTTTTTCATTTTTTCCATTTTTTTTCGTTTATTTTCTTTGTTTTTGTTGTCTTAGATAACTTTTGCCACTATATGATGACTGTACCAAATAGCACACTACGTTTTACAGACACACACACACACACATAAACTTTTACAAAGGAAATTTGTCGTTAAGTTTTTCCGTTTTTTGTCATATTTTTGTTTCTTTTTTTTTTAATTTTTAGTAAGTTTTTTGATACTTAGTTTACTTAAACGTTGGTTTATTGGCCTATTGCGCAGTTTAAAATTACAAATTTCGACACTATGAGATCTTAATTTCATCATAAAAAATCGTCGATCATTTTCTGGATCGGGATTTGGGGGATTCCCCATAGATTCTCCTTTATTTTAGCAAAAAACTATAAAAAAATGTGCGCTAATTGCTTCGATTGTGAATGTATGCTTTGCTGACAGCGTTGCCAGATGGGCAGCAGAACAAAATACAGCATGCGCTGATAGAGAGACAGAAAGAGTGCAAAAGGAAGAGGGAGACAGAAATGTAATGATATTTTATCACAAAATTGTTAAGTATTTGAAAATAAAAAACAGAAATCAGTTAACATAGAACTGTTAGAGAGAGGACAGAGAGAGATAGAGGAACAGCTGTTTCGCCTGCTATAAAATTTATATATATATAAATTGTATACATATATACATATATGTATATGAATACATTTATCGACTTGACAGATTTTCTTTATTTTTTGATTCTTGATATTCTTGTTTTATTTGATGTTATTAATCGTTTACGTTTATCTAATTAAAAAACCGTTTTGTAATTCTCTACTGCAAAAAGTACAGTTGCCTCCTCAGGGCACACAACATAACCCCAAAACTATCGATATATCGACTATCGGCAACTAACAACTTTTTTTAAATAGAAACTGTCAAAGATCCAAACAGAAATCTTTGTATATCGAACTAGCATCAATCTCTGGCTGCTATCGATAGTTTTGCAGACTTATTTCTAAGCTGCTGATATATCGATAACAGTTTTTGATTACTTTTCTTCATCTGTTGTTATTTTTGTGTTTCAAACTGTTCAATTATTGAATTATTAGCTTTTGTTTGTTTATTTTATATTGTTTTATTGATGTAAAGTGCATTTATGTGGCAACTATAGATTTGTATAATATTCGTTTTGTATCCTTTCTTTATTTTTTTCTTTTGTATATAACAAAACTTTGCTCATACTGTGTTGGTCCAGTTTTTTTTTTCTTTTCAATTGTTTTATTTTTTTTTTTCAAAAGCTGACGGCAAAATTCGCTGCACAAGCACACATGACATAACGAGTTATCGTTATCGACATGCAAGACATTACAAAAGTGTGTTTGCGTTGTTGCTGCTTTTCTCTCAAATTTGACAACGTTGCCTTTTTCCATCATTAGCGCATTTTTCAGTAACTTTTGTGTTTTCTGTTTCATTCATGCAATAAAAAAATGTTTGCGCTGTTGCCACTTTTCTGTTCAAATTTGGCAACGTTGTCCGCTTTCACTCAGCGCATTTTTCTGTTTTCTGCTCTTGTTTTTCTTTTATTACTGCTTTTGTTTATTAGTTTTAAAAACTACAGACAACAAAATGTTTTTAAAACTACGCTCCATTCCCGCAATCCCCTCTGCAATTGTCCCGTGTGCTTTTTGTTGCTGCCTCGTTAAAAATTGTTTGAAAAATTTACGTATTAGCCAAATCATCCAATTTTTTGGTTGCCATTTTCATTATCGTTATTTTTTCCGAGCTCCTTTTTTCTTGTTAGTCCAATTTTGTTGTTCTCAACATTAAATATATATTTCTATTTTTTTTTTTAATATACACACAAAATTATGTATATGCATATATTTTATATATATTTAAATATATATAGGTTGTATATAATATTATATTCCTTTTATGTGTTATGCATATGTACAAGTTTTAGTTTTAGCATAAAAACTGTTCTTTAAATTAAGTTAAAGTTACAAAAAAAAAATAATTATATTGTTTATATATTTGTAGTAGTTATATATAAATATGTATATATATACTAGATATATATATACTCGTATATCAAATAAAATATATAAAGACTGCAATACAAATAAATTAATTCATTAGTACAAACTAAAAAATAATCTTACAATATTTAAATCATTTGCATTTTTTTTGGGTTAACAACAAAAATTACCTTATACAAATATAGTTGTAAAAAAAAAATATTATTATTTATGTAAACAAATATTTTCATTTGTTATTTTTTTCCTTTTGCTTTTTATTACAAATATTTAATTTTTTTTATATTTAACTTTAGTTTTTTGTTTGTGTTTTCTTTAATCTTTTCATTCGTTTTTCGTCTCTTTCACTTGGATAAACAATTAGTAATTAAAAAAAAAATAATAAAAATGTGCTTCCTTCATTTTTTGACGCTGATAAGTATGCTACAAATTTTTTATCATGCGTTTCTCATTCTATTCTCATTCGCTTTTCATTCCTTTTTGCTTGCGCTTTTGGTGTTTTTTTCTTTAACTAATTGTTTTTGTTATTTCTCTTTAAAAGTTACAAATTTTGTTGCTTGAAACAAATTGCATTTGTTTTGTTTTCTTTTTTTGTTTTGTTTGTTGCTTATGACTACAAATGTTTGATGTTGTTGTTGTTGTTGGTCGTCATGGACAGAGCGCCCGCTGCTGCTGTTGTTGTTGTTGGCGGCGACGCCGGCGTCGCGGCCGTCACAAAAAAAAGTATTCTCATCGCTCTCCCGCTCTCTTTGATCTGCTCTCATCATGGAATTGCCTGGACGCGGCAGACACGCAGAGAGACAATTGTTTGAGAGTGGGAGTGTGTGTGTAATTGGTTGAACGCGAGCGGCCAACACAGAGAGAGAGAGAGAGAGAGAGCGAGAGATAAAGAGCGAGCATGCAAAGATGGCTGCCAAATGTTTCATCAAATGTTAAACGCGCACTCTTTCTCTTTCTCTCTCTTTCTCGCTTGAAGTCTGTCGCTAGCTCAAAGGTGCTCCAAAGCTCTGCGCAGCTTTTTACAGTAAAATGGACATTAAGACTCGCGCTCCTTCTTCACCTTGACCTCCTCGCCCAATATGGTTGTGATCTCGCCCTGCATGAATGCCCACGGTATGGTGGAATTTGCTAGCGGGCAACGTTCACCACTTGGGCAATACACCTCATTGCCGAGTCCCTGTAAAAACACGAGTGAGAAGAAGATAGCATGAGTAACATAGCAAGAAAGTGAGTGAGATAATCAGGCCTGTTCACTTGTTTTCAATCCGGAAGATTTAACCGAATTTCACTTAAAATTCCCTTACATTTCCTGCGAATATTGTG
The DNA here is from genome assembly GCA_035047525.1 of Drosophila quinaria. NCBI lineage: Eukaryota > Metazoa > Arthropoda > Insecta > Diptera > Drosophilidae > Drosophila > Drosophila quinaria. The sequence continues at coordinate 36,067,253 of JAWNPO010000455.1, forward strand.
TTGATTATTTCTTGATTATTTCTGATTATTTCTGATATTTTTGAATAATTGTAAAATTATTTAAGATTTTATTTTCATTTTTTGTAATCGTTATCTTTAAATAATTGGGCAAAACCGAAAATAATCGTAATTTAATCATTAGTTTGACATTTAAATAAAAATAATCTAATTACTAACGATTATGATTTCTAATCATTATTTAACAGGTATGTATTTTATAAATATTTTCCTATCATTTTGATTTTATGTTAAGCATGCCAAAATCATCGATTTGTTCTATTCGAATTCAAATTAACTAGCTCAATGTCAAGTGAATTCAATTCAATTCAATTTCAAAGTGAGGGCAAATCATATTCGCGAATGAAATCTTGCCAAAAGTGAAACCCGGAACAACAGGCCTGATAATAACTTACATTCTGGCGCTTGATGCTCTCACGACTGCAGGGAAAACAAAACTTGTGAATGTTAACCGAGGGACATTGCACGAAATGCGTGTCCTCGAGACGCTCCTGGCACAGGGTGCACTTGAGTGTGGCATTTTGTGCCGCTGCTGCGGCGGCTGCTGCCGCTGCTGAATTAGTCGCTGAACTGCTGCTGCCGGGCGCAATGCCTCCAGCTGTGCTGACGGGTGTTCCTTGGCTGCCGCTGCTGCCCGGTCCGGCATTGACAGCGCCGCTGCCAGTGTTGCCACTTGGTCCAACAGCGTTGCCACCAGTGACGCCGCTGCCATCGCTGCCAGCACCACCACTAACGGCATTCGGATTAGGTGGCAACGACGAGGGTCCAGCATTGTTGCCAGCGTTGCCAGAGGCAACATTATTGCCACCTCCGCCGCCGCAACTGCTGAGAGAATTACTGCCACCGAGAGAGCCACCGACGCCGGCAGCGACTGCAGCCGCTTGAACGGAATTCGAGACGCCGACTTCGCTGCTTGTAACAGTGGTGCTGGACACGTGACGCGAACCCGACGAGCGACGACCCGACGATGATCCTGTGTGTGGTAAATTCACATTTTAATTAGGCTGCATTTTGTTTGCTAAAAGTCCATAATATGAGGAACCCCTCAAAAAAAAAAAACTAGAGGGCGATTTATGATGAATATAGGTGAAACAATATTTCCAGATCCCTTTAAGTTTTTTTTTTTTAATTAATTTTGAAATTTTAATGCAAAATGAACTTTTTGCATGGTTTTGTTTTTTTTTTTTAAATGTCATGTTTTCTCTCACATGTAAATTTTTTGCGTTTTGTCATCATACGTTTTTTTTTTTTAAGGTGTTTCGCATATTATGCAGCTTTAGCTTTATTTTTTATATATTTTCAACTTACCCGAACTATTCGGTGAGTGGACACTGCGGGGGGGCAATGGACCCGAGGGTGGGCTGGAACCGTTACGTCGACTGGCTGGTGACAAGTGATCTGCAATAAAATAGGAATTGGACACTGTATTAGGTTTAGTTTCCATTGGGAATAAACTGTATTCAACTTATATATTAAATGGAGTAATGGGGAGACGGAGAGAGTGAGAGAGTAAGCTCTAAGCTTAAGTTCTGATTGAAAATCTGCAAGCTTTGAGCTTTAATCTTCATGACTGACTTAGTTTTAATGGACTTTCACAAGAACAAAATTAAGCAATTGGGTGAGATTATTTTCTAGAAAGAGCTTAAGAGAGCAAAAGAGGGAGAGTGAGCTTTAAGCTTAAATGTTTGATCCTTCATGTGATTAAAAATCTTTAAGCTTTAAGCTCCATAAGTTAGCTTAGGAGTAAAAAATTTAATCAATTTAAGCTGCGTAAGATTATTTCCTTATTTTTTTTATGGCAATAAACGTATTCAGCTTATACACTACTTATTAAAAAGAGAGAGCGAGATGGAGAGGGTTAGCTTTAAGCTTAAGTGAATGATATGTGATTAAAAATCTTTAATCTTTAAGCTCCATAAGTTAGCTTCAATGAGCTTTCGAAGCTTCAAGCTTGGAAATATTTCATTTTATTTTTCAAAATTTAAAAAGGTGGAATTGTAAAGTCAATTTTTTATAAATTTGCCAAAAACCGAACAGATTGTCAAGTAGAACACAATGTCTTGGGCTTGAAATTGGGGGTGAAATTTAAAGTGAATTTTAGAACGAAAGAAATAATTGAAATTTTAAAACTGTGAAAAAAAAACTAAATTTTAACCTTTTCTTTAAATATTGTAATTGTTGCATAGAAACTACTATAAAAACATAAAAAAAAATTATGGTTTTTTGGTATTGCACCACAATTAAGGACGATTGAGTGTTAATGGAAACACTGGACATTCGAGACAATATAAACGCAGCAACCGTTTACACACTAAGTGTATCTTTTGTCTTGAAAACATTTCTGTACACTTTTATTAAATATGTATTAAATTGTCATAAACTTAAAAAAAAAAAATATTTTTCGAAGTGTAATTGCATTTAAATTAGGAACATTTCGTTGAAATAATTTTCTGCCTCAAGATATCGATATATTAGAGCCTTGTGTCTTTAAAGAAAGTTATAATTCTCACTGTTTTTAATAAAAAAATAAATTGAACTGCATTGTTTATTTAAACAAAACACAAAAATCCCAAGTGAATTGTAAAAAAAAATCCCAGCTTAAAATTCCCCATATAAATCAAATGTCAAATTGCATCAAAATCTAAAGAACTAGTATTAAAAAATTCTTAAGTTCAGATGAGCTGAACTCTTGGAACAACTTGGAACAATATTACTCATTAAATCAAAACAAGCGCGTTAATTGAATAAACAAAAAAAACTATTTTTAAAAATAATTTTGTTTACAAAAGAAATGAAAAGATTCGCTAGAACGAAAGCGCACTGTATATAAGAAAGACAGAAAGAAAGAAAAATGCAAGAAAATGCTAAACAACAAATTTTACATGTTTGTATAGTTGTATTTATGTTTACAGTATTTACTACTTAATGGAGGCTGCTTTCGATTTTTCATGCTAATGAATCAAAAAAAAAAAAAAACAAAAACAAATAGGAAAATAAATAAATAAAATACATAAATGAAATCATTTTCATTGTTGTTGTTCTTCTTCTTGGCGCAATGTTTGTAATTTTAGAACTTGGCACGAACGTTTTTCACAGTTTATGTATACACACATACACACACATACAGATTTCTTGGCAACATTCACGCAACAAAAACAACGACAACGTTTTCATTCACCAACAGCGGCAGCAACGTGACGTCACAAAAATACAACACAGTGAGCAGGTTGCTGGCCTCACTGTGCCGCACCGCAAACGGCAGAAGCAGCAACAACAACAACAACAGCAACAACAAAAGCAATAGAATCTTCCACCAGCTGGTTTTTTGCAAGCGACGTCAGTTGGCAAAGTGCCAACAGCAGCGACAGCGAAACGACACGAAATTGAAACGAAACAAGTTTTGTTCCAGCGCATCAGTGCTGCCAATTTAGCTATTTTCTTGCTAGATCGGCAAATGCGGGATTAATTGTAAAACATCAGCTAGCGGGAATTGTAGCTATTTTTTAAGCGAAATTGGCGTAATTTTAGCTTTTTAAAAACATCTGGTAACTTTATAAATTGTCACACTTAAATACTTTGTAGTATTTTTTTTTTCATTTAAATGGAAAAAAAACGCCAATAAACCAAAAGAGCATTAAATATTATAGTTTTTACCTATGAAATCAATTGAATCGAGTTTTATACCATCACTAACGAGGTATTTCATAATTTTTAGACAGTGGTCCACTAATATCTTCATACTTCCTAACTTTGTCAAATTTTTATATATTATTAAAGAAAAATTTCTTTAACTCATTAAGTACCCATTGCAAATTTTGAATTTTTGTAAGTCTATTTTTCAACTTTTTTCCTAGGTCTCAAACAAAAAAACTTTTGGAATTATTGTGCAGAACCAAAAACACTGGATTAAATCAATAAAAATATCGATTTACTACTCTAGCATTTTTTCTTGGCTATTTATAGCATTTTCATGACCCAAGAGTTGGCAACACTGCTGCGCATACGTCACAAGGCACCGACGCATGCAGCGAGCAAGAGCGAGACGACGCGTCGTCGCGCAGCAGAAAACGGAGAAGAAAAACGTGCAGAATGCAGTTGGCAGGCCGGTTTTTTTTTTTTTTTTTTTTTTTGTGCTTCTTTACTTTTTATTTCTTTTTCTTCTCTTTTCATTTTCTGTAAGCATGCAACGAGACAAAGTTAACGCTTGTGCATGTATACATAAACACGCAGAGACAGACGAACGAACGAACACACACACACACACAGACGCATGCGCAAACATTTTTAAAGTTTTGTTGTGACTATTTGCTTTTGGTTTTGTTCGTCACGCAGCTCCAGCCGGCTCGACTCGGTTGCCGCCGCGTGACTTGGCGAACGGCGGTCACGCCAATTAACATACACACATACAAATATATATATATATATACATACATACATATGTACGTACATAAATACATGCACACACTTTGGTTATGTACATGCGCAAACTGCTGAGACACTTAACAGACCGCAGACATTTACATATGTGTCGCTGTAGCTGTTTAACATTAAACAGCGCTGTTAACATTGAGCTGTTAAGTTTTAAAATTTATTCAACGCACGCGCACGCGTAGCCGCAATTTACTTTTGCTGCTGATGATACTTTTATTAAATATATATATATATATAAAACGTAGCCAAAGGCAAACACTAAACTGAGCTGTGCTTTAATTTGTATGCCTAGCGTGCCCGAGCACATTGCTCAAATGTCGACGACGCTGTCAGCGTACAGCGCACAGTGGGCTGCATACCAAATGTTTTCGTCTGCCCCGGAGTGCTGTTATGTTTATTTATTGGAGACTGTGACTGTGTGTCGTTTTCTTGTTGTTGTTGTTGTTGACTATTTCTCTGAGCAGCAGCACGTTGCTAAATTGGCAAGTCAAAAATAAAAAAAATCCGCACAGACATCACAGTTTGCTGTGCCGCCGTCAGTGGTGCCAGTTTCGCTTTTTTCCCGTCAAATCTGGCTTTTTTTTTTGTTGTTAAAATGCTTATTTTCAATTTTGTTTGTAAATGCCCAAATATTGAAATTCAATATAAAAAAATTCACTTAGTGAAATTAAAAAATTATATCAGCACTAAAAAATTTTGAATTGAAGTCAATTTCTATAAGGATTCGGGGGCAATAATACTTTTGCAGACCTGACTTGTTGCCATTGAAACTTTGCTACTTAATATGAAAATAATATATTTAATTGTGAATTATAAAATTGCTGCTATGTATGTCTCCCAATAAATTCGTACGGATAATAGGAAGGGAATTATTATATGATGATGAAAATAAGAAGAATGAGAACAACATTGATGAAATTATTCATATCTAATGAATAACAAAACTGCTGCTGCCCAAATTGTTCAGTTTCTTGCTGAGCAACTGATTTTATGCGCTCGCTGTTCCCTTGCCGGTAAAAAATACAGGAATTAATGAATTAGGAAACTAGCTTTTTTATGGATTTTTTTAAAATTAGTTTTCAGCTTTTTTGCATAGTTAGTAATAGTTTATTTTTAAATAAAAGTTGGCAGCACTGGCTTCGACGTCATCGCTGCCTGTGTTACCTGTGTGCGTTGTGTGTGGCCTCCTCAACAATGAAATGTGGATATTTATAGCATTTGTTTATATTTTTGCACCCAAAAATGTGTAAAAATAATAAAAAGAAGCAAATATGAATATTAACAATAATAAAAACAAAATCAACGACGACAACAATAACAAACAGTAGTAGAAGAAGAGAACAACAGAAGAAGCATCACAACAGCATCAGCGCCAATAAAGAGCGAGAGGAAGAGAAAGAGTGAGAGAGCGACGCATGCACAGTGGTTGCTGTTCAATTTGGTGCCGATTCCCAAATATTCCAGTTCAATTTTGCAAAGTTTTATATGCGAAAAATATTTTCAATTATGACTAATGCAATTTCAAAAACATAAATAGAATACATTTGTACATGTTTTCATTCAAATAAAAAAATTATACATTTACCCCAATGTGAATGCAGCACTGAATCTCACACTCACACTCTGGATCTGCCCTGTAGGGTAAGTCTATTTTTGGTTTCATTTCTTTTTAGAATTTTTCCGACTACATTTGGAATATTTTTTGCGCACACACAAAAAAAACATGAATCATTTGTCAATTCTATTACAAATACTTGGAAAAACATATGTATACATATTGTAAATAAAACAAATTGTGAGTTGAATAGTTTGCCATCTTGCACATGAATGAAAAAAGTAACCACACCCCAAATAGCGTGAGAGTTCTACATTTACAACTACATAGAGATCCCATTTATACATTTATAGATATAAATATCGTATCGTATTGTACATATAGACAGTTTTTAGAGCGCATTGTTTACGACATGAAACAGTTGTGCGTAATTGAAATATTATAAATTTTTAGCTCTGCGGTTTTGTGGCACTTAATGGCTGTCTGATTATTTCAAGTACCCACTCATAGTTCGGATCTCGCAATTGATTTCCGTTGATAAAACCACTTCATAAATCATAAAAATAAAGAGTAAAAAGCTGAAATGTTCAAAGAAGATAATAAAGTAGCAAAAAAAAAACAAATAAAAAACCCTAAAACACATCGCCTAATCAAAAATAAATAAACTATATAGACAACAACGTGATCTGCCTCCATTGGGGAATGCAACCATATATAGAGTAGTCTGTATTATGTATATTGTATACTGTATGTTCCCCGTTCGCTATCAGTCATAGTTGGCCATGGCGATAAGATAAGATAGAGCATACATATAGAGCCTCAATGAGGCACCTCACGATAAGATAAAGAAAAAACAGCTGTGTGTATAAAAACGCACCAAAAGCAAATGAAAGTGGAGTCTACAAATACATATGTACATATAAAAAAAAATTAATAATAATGATAAATATACCATATGCACATATAATATAATAACCTACACGGAATTGAAGGCATGTCGTAAACGAATTCTACACGAATTTCAGATTTAGGGAGGACATTCTGTACACTTTTCTATGCTAAATTCACAGAAAATTTCAGATTTAAGGTTGACATTCTGTTTTTGTATACTTTTCTGTGCTAACTTCACTAGTGTATAGTTCTTGATATCGCTTAACTGCCAATGTCGAGGGAATGCGGCGAATATAAAACACATGGCGTCGCTCTAAATAGGAACGAACTGTTAAATATGGAGGGGAAAATACTTATCGCAAGTCAGTTTTAGAGCTTGAGAGTATTACGCATGCATAACTTATCAGTTAAGTGCTTAGAGCGATTGAGAATAAAAATAGTAAAGCAAAACCACAAAACTTTGTACGTATTGTATAGAAAGTTCTATTTAGAAACAAAAAGCATCGTTTTTTAAAATACCTACATATGTACATGTAAATATTTAATAATTGTGTGGCGATAACAGATTAAAAAAAGAAATGGAAATCCTAAATACAAAATATATTATTCAAATCAGAATTCAATTGTTAGTTGAACTGAATCGATAAAGTTCATTGTCCGGTTTTCCCCAAAAAAGAGAGCTTAAAGGTATAGTTCATACAGAAATCGATATATCATTGATATATAATGTATAATCTATAATTTTTATCGAAAAACTAACAGCACTTAGAGTTGATAACATTCACACAATTGAATTTCTCTCGCATTACAAAAAGCAGTTTCAGAACTACTGTTCATATTGGTCGCCTTATCGAGCAGTTACCTGCTTATCTCTGGCACTGTTATTGATAACACTGATAACACAACTGATATAATATTTGTGGATAAGATATGTCAACCTCATGATACGCATTTTGTGTTTTTTGTTGCTTATCATTCACGACTACCAAAATCGGATTTGTTCACCGAAAAAAAAAAACAAAAAAAACCATTCTCGCTTTCATTCATACGTATGTATGTATTGGCCACACTGTGCGCTGTTGCATCTAATCAGCTAACCGCAAGCAGCGACGTCGACTACGATACATACATACACACACACGCAAATCGCAAATCTCTTATTGCAGTCAGTGCTGCCAACTTTTCACCAAAAAAAAAAAACTGTTTTTGACTGGAGAGAAGGAAAAAAAATAGCTGAAAATATTCTGAAAATATTCTGCCTTAGGCTGCCACTCTTACACACATTTGGTATATTTCAACCAAAACTTAGCGCGTCAGTAAAAATTTTTTCTACAGGTCTATCAAAAAAAGCCGAAAAAAGCCAAATGCATTTCTATAAAAGCCAGAATTCCAGCTTGCCGCAATTCACAAATTTTGCCCGCAATAGGTCTTCAAAAACAGCCAGATTTGACGGAAAAAAAGCTAAGTTAGCAGCACTGATTGCAGTACCTCTGTTCACGTGTTAACGGTAAGAGTGCCGCGCTGCATGCTGATGCTGATTGACAAGAGAGCGTGCCTAATTAACGCCTAGGACAGAGAATGACACAGAGCGCAAGTAGTGAGAGCGAGCGAGAGAGCAGGAGAATGAAATGAATTCCTTGCAAACGCGCATTGGAATGGTCACTCTATTTTGCAGATACAACAACAGCAACAAGAAATGCACAATACGAAGAGTGTTGAATGAAGACGACGACGACGAGACAAGCAGGCGTTTTTACTCAACGATAAGCTGGATAAAGGGCGAAGAGAGACAGAGGGTGGGCGGGTGCATGTGTATGAGTGTATGTACAATGTACATACATACATATGTACTATATAGTACACATGCATTATGTGTTTGATTGTAAACGAACGCTTTTGTATATATTTTGTGTATGTATAACAAAAAGTTTGTTATATTTTTAGTATACACACATACACACGCGCGGTTTTTGTTTTTGGTAATGAATACACAAACACATACACACACACACACATAGGGTAAAACGTAACGTAAACACACGTAATAAGCAATAAGCAGCGTAAAACGTAAAAGCCCAACAACAACAACAACAGATGCAAAACAAACAATTTACGCACACTGATGCCAACCTGATTTGCAATTGCTTGATAAAAAAAAAAAAAAACAAATATAAATTCAATACCACAATATAAATAGAACTTTATCAGCATTGTGTATCAATGAGACAGCTTCAATTGTTGTCATTATCAATAAAAGCAGTTAAAGTCGAAAATGCAACACAACGGCAGCAGTCATCAATGAAAATAAGCTTGGCCCCACAGTAAAATACACACACACACACACACACACAAGATGATGACGGCATCGGCATGCGCGAAAAATCCTCATTATGTATTTTTATTGCTTTTTTGTTGAGCATTCAAGTATGTATTAAAGTAAATTTTGCATATCAAGTTTGTGTGCATGTGTATTTGTGAATGTACGATTAACGCTGCTGTGTTGCACTTCGTTCCGTATACTAACTAAAAATTTATCTACACTGTGCGCTGTTCTGCGTATGCGCGTGTGTGTGTGTGCAGTGTGCATGTGTATGTGTGCAACTTGTTATCGCATAGCGTAAAACAGCAAAGAAGAAGAAATATAAAACCAAAACAAGTTTAATGACGTTTTGCGCGCGCACAAAAAAAAAAAAAAAATCAAAAGAATACGAAAAAAAAAGAAGCAGAACATAGTAAAAGCAAAACTCGTTTAGCACGGAGTCAACAACAACAACGAGCAGAAGCCTGTTGTGGAGATCGAGAGAGAGGCACAGTTACAGCACTAGCAGAAGCAGCAACTTTAAAAGAGAGCGAGAGAGAGACACAGTTACAGCAGCATCAGAGTGCGAGAGTCATCGACAGCGAAGTCGAGGTTCGACTTGGACTTTTTTGTGCACGTCTGTTTTTATTACACAGTCCTTTTCGATGATTTACTTGTGTGTGTGTGTGTGTGTGTGTGTTATGTATTTTAGCTTTTTAGTTTTGTGCGCATGACAAGCAAGGGTTGGCAACTCTAACTAAAGGTGCCGTCGTGTCAAATGACGAGGGTTGCGTCGTCGTCGTCTACTTGCAAAATGCGTTGACTTCTAGCTGTGTGGGTGTGTGTGTGTGTGCGTGTGTGCGTGTTTAACGATGCGAATTTGAAATTTAAACAACCAATGCACATCTGCAAAAGACACGCTGTGAGTTACACTCACCCCCTCCCCCACGTGCTAGCTCCCGCTCCCCTTTTTCCTCCTCAACGCTTTCAGGTGAAATTTTTGCATGGCTGCGTTTCCGCACGTTTCTATGCATGCGTTATGCACACACACATACACACACACACACACACGCAATTGTTGTGGCCTAGAGCCTGGAAGAGCTCATCTCGTTCCACGGAATACTAAAAAGGAAACAAATAATACAAAGTAAGAAATTTAGAGTCGAGTGTGCTCGACAGTGAGAGACTCGGTATCCAGACCCCATTAATTATTTTTTTATTTTATTCATTATATGTATGTATTTATTTTATTTTATTATAATAAGTATTTCTTTTATTTTATTCATTATATTTTTTATTTTATGTATTTTATTTATTTAGTTTATCCTTTATATGGGCATTTCCCGAAATTTTCTTCCAAATATGTACTCAACTTATTTATCTAAGCAATATACGCTAAAAGAAATTCAATATGATGAACAAATAAATTCTACATTGCAATAAATTCACTTTTTATATATTTTTGCCCATTTTTTAATAAATTGACCGTTTGTAATCTATCGATTACACTAACTAAGATAGTAAGTGTGTAACATGGACCATTTTAATGTATAGAAATATATTGAATGTTTAATTCAAAACAAGTTCTTCGAGCTTTTTTTTTTTTGATTAACAAATTCTTGGAACAAACTAGGTGGAAATTTTGTCACGTTCGCGATGTCGCTTTACATTTTACTGATAAAACTTTTAAAATTTATCAAAATGATAGTAAGATATTAAAATTATTTCTGAAATGGAAAACTACATTACTTTATTGTGGTTAAAGAGTATTTTCTTCCAAATTACTCGCCACATTTTGTAGACTTTCGCATTTGAGAACATGTAGCTAAACATGACTTAGATTTTTCGTAGCTCGTGTACACAAACTTATAAGCCCCATGCATCCTTTGGCTACAGGGTGAGTAAAAACCAAGTTGCAACTGCAAATGGAAATGGAAGCAACCAAACGGCGCAAAGTCAACGCAACGATAATGATAAGCAGCCATACGAGAATACTCGGCACTGATAAGCGATGAGAGGGAGACAGAGAGAAAGAGAGAGAGAGAGAGAACATGGCCGTCTGTCTGTCCCATTATCTAATCGCTCTGTTGGCGGCTCTGCTGCGACTTCTTATCAGCCAAATATAGTCAGTAATTCTTTTCTCAGCTTCTTCTTCGTTTTTGTCGACTGATAAGCGATAGTAATAGAGCAACAACTCATGTGTCTTCTTATCTTCTATCTTTTCCTGTGCCCCCGCTCTCTCTCTCTCTCTCTCTCGCTCTATCTCTCGCTCTCCCTCTGTCACTGATAAGCGTTAATCACGCACACTCACTCTGATTGGGATTTGTGTCAGTTTGCAGTGTTGTAGTCTATCATCCAATAACTCACAGACAGACATATATGTATATGTACATATATACATACATACATATGTGTATGCGAAACCAAATCTTCAATTCATTTAAATTCAAATCTTATTGCAATCAAAAATTAAATAAAAAAATTTTTAATTTTTAGCTAGTTTTTCAAATTTTTGATCAAAACAAAATATTAAAACAGATCAGACCCACAGATTTTCCCAAGTAATTTTTTATTTTATTTATTTGTACTTTGTTTTTATTTTTAAAACGTATAAAAGAGGAAAATTTTTAATTTGATGATCATGATACGTTTAAACATTTGTTATGAATGTTGAAATAATAAATATTTTGGTTTGTTTATTAAAAGAAATATAAGAATCAAGAAAAAAAAACCCAGAAATTTAGCTTTTTGTTCAACTGCCAGTATACGCTGCTTTTAAAGCTTTTCAAAAGTTGGCAGCACTGGCTCAAAAGAATTATGCTCTCTCGCTCCCGCTTATGTTTGGTGCATTTTTAAATCAGTTCATGAACACTACATTAGTTGAAAGAAATTTTTGATCTCTTAATAAAACTGGAAAAATTCGTAGCCAGAAAATTGTATTGATTTAATTTAGTGTTTTTGGTTCTGCACAACAATTCCAAATGTTCAATTGGGCTGACAGATTTAGAATTTGTGGCAATATATAAACATAATGCCGCCTCTTGTTTGCAGTTTTTTACAGGAACAGATGCTACAACAAATTTTTAAAAATCTCTTCGCTAGTAATATGATGATTTTTTGAAAATTGATAAATATTACTGTTTTAACCCCTGTTTCCTACTTTTATAGAAAAAGTGGCCTTTTTTAAATCGAAGATAAAAGTTTAGAATTTAGACTTTTACAAAAATTTCAATGGATCATTGAAAAGGAATTTAAGTGAATATAAGATTAATTTAAGAAACCTGCATCAAAACTTTCTTATATACAAATTTGACAAATTTGGGGTGCATACAAACTTTATTGACTGACTGCATAATTCCCGATAGGCGCTATTTAAAAAATTTATCCCGCACTTCCCAATTGAAACCCACTAGATCTAGTGGAAAAATAGCTAAATTGGCAACACTGTTGTATAGTTATGGGACGCAAAAAAAAGATAGAAAACAGAGTTTTTTTTTAAGAACAGCAAATTTTGAGAAACAGTGTTTTTCTATTAATACATAAATAATACTAATTATTATAATATCATAGCTTTCAAAATAAATCCAATATTGACTCTTTGTTAAGTATTAACTCTTTATTGGCCAGTAAAATATTATCCACATTTCCTGTGCATGAATCTTTTTTTTTTAAATTTTAAAGATATTCGGCGATTCGAAAATGAATTTATTAGATGATAGTGGTAGTTAATAAATTCTATCAGCGTCTTAGACTAATAAAAGAGGATGAATAAAGGATACAGTAAAATATTTAAAACAAAAAAAATCATTTTTTCCGGATAAGGAAATTGCAGTTTTAAAAAAGGCTAAAGCTTATCGATGTCAGAAAATTAATTTGAAAACGATTTTACATGAATAAAAGGATAAAATGAAATAAAGTAGTCATTTTTTCTGGATAGGGGATAGGGACGTTTTAAAATTTGTCCGGAAATCGCAGTTTCAAAACGAACAGACCTGTCCACAAAAAGGACAAATTGGCAACACTGGTTTGGAATTCAAATTTGAGCAAAAAAAATGGTCAACTTACCGCCCGCCTTGAAGGTGGTTGCATCGAAACTGGGCGCTCGCACCGGCTGCTGTTTGTCCCGCAAATTGAGCTGACGCTCGGGCACATAGCTGACGGGCGCTGGCAGCGATTCGCCGCGTGTTAATGGCGGTCGAACGCCGTTAGGATCATCTAATGCGCTGCGCTTAACACTCGACGGTCCACCGACGCCGCTGTTGTTGTTGTTGACGTTGACGCTGACGCCGCTGCTGCTGCTGCTGCCGGCAGCAAGTTCGGCGACGCTGACGCCTACGCCATGTGGATTGCCATGTTGTTGTTGCTGCTGTTGTTGTTGATCGACATCAACATCATCGGAGGGTGGACGCTTCAAGTTAACAGAGAGAGCTGGCAATAGTGTGGAGCCACCAGCACCACCACCACCACCGCCAGGTGGCGTTGTGTGCTGTGTAACGGAACCAGGTCGTTGACCAGCTGTGGGCGGCATATGTGGGTGGGGTGTCATATGGGAAATGCGTACAGGTCGCACATCTGGAGATGCTTCCAATTTGACTGGGAAATCCATTAAATTGCCACTCTGTTGTTGTTGTTGCTGCTGTTGTTGTGGTGGCGGTGGTGGGGGGCCAATTCGAGGCATTTGATAAGCAGCCACAGCGGCCACATGATGATGTGACAATGATAACGGTCCACCCGTTGAGGGTACCCCCACCCCACCACCACCGCCACTTGTGCTTGGCACCGCGCCACGATGCTGCGGCGGAACACCCTGTAAACCCGTTTGTTGCTGTTGTTGTTGCTGTTGTAATACAACAACTTCACCATTTTCGTGTGCACGTTTACTGCTGGGATGCAAACGTTTCATTTGCCGTGCGGCATCCAAAACAACTTCAATGCGATCGGCGCCTTCATAATTAACACAACCACGGCACACTGACTCCGAAAAGTCATTGATCATGGCCCATGGCATGCGTGGTAAATCGCACAAATAACAGTGCTGACGTTTTGTTTGCAGCGACATTGCGAGAGCGAGAGAGTGTGTATGTTGTTGTTGTTGTTGTTGTTGTGTAGTTCAACTGGAAGTCGATTGGAATGTGCTGCTGTGCAACTACAGGCTTGCTTGCAATTTATGCTACACGGGCTGCTGCGACCCAAATTTACGCGCGCAACTCGACCCACTTTTTTTTTCTTTTTTTTTTGGCGTCACACACTCACTTGCAAAAAAAATACACACGCGCACACACAAACAAATATATATATATATATTCTTTTTCTCTGCTCTCTTTTGCGAGCTGCTTCTTAGCTGTTTATCGCCTGATTAATTAGTGCCGATAACAAATATCGATACAATTGTTTAATAATGGCGCCTTCAATTGCTGATGCTGCTGCTGCTGCTGTTGTTGTTGCTGTTGTTGCTCAATAACGTACCGGCGGCGTTGGCAGTTTGTTGTCGTTTTTATCATTGCTCTTTGGCTGCTCGACTGCTGCGGCTTGTTGTACATTTTTCTTTGCTGTTTAGCGCCTTGTTATTGATTTTCGCTGCACACGCACACACACATGGCCAGCCAAAATTTTTTCTCTCAATATTCTTGATTTATTTTTGCTTATTACACTTTCAATAAAAAAAATTAAACAAAACTAGTTGTAAAATTGTTTTTTTTTTTTAATTTTTCTATTGCGCTGCGGCGCACGACACACGCACACACTTGTACAACAATGTATGCATGTATATGTATATATATATATACATACACGTACGCGCTACGTTTTTCGTACGTCTTTGTCGCCTGCACAGAGGCACACAGAGGAGAGAAATACACACACACACGCACACAGAGAGAGAGACAGCGGCAGAGACACGTACACGAGAGCGACGCTAAAAATTGTGTGGGCAACGGATACCGAAGAATGTTTAGCGTAAGCGTAACTTGACGCGGCAACGTTCGGCAACAGAATGATGAAAATGAGCGGTGCGCAAAGCAAAGGCAACACAATACAACAAGAAGGAAACAAAAAACAAAAAAAAAAAAAAGCAGGCACGTCAAATAGGCGACCCAGTGGTGAATGTGTATGTACACATAGGTCATGTAACTGCTGCAATAGGAATGTTGATAATAGAATAACTAATATATTGTGAAATATTTATATTGAGATGGCAAATGTTGATAATTCAAAATGTTATTCACTTTGTATACATTAAATAATAATTATTATTAGTGGTATTTCGAGAACACAGTAATAAAATACAGCGGATAACATTAATATTCGTTTTTTTTTTTAAATTCAACTTTAAACGCGAACAAAATGTATTTAGCTATAATTATAAAATTGTAGATTAAAGCTTATAATATTACCTTTTCAAAGCGGTACATACATGTATCAAGGCTTTATTTCAAATTAAAAGGAAAAACAAAAACAAAAGAGAGCTCAAAATTTTGCGTTACTTTAATATTCGGTTTTTTCTTATATTACTTAGAAATACCTTATTTATCGAGAAAAAAAACTCATTGCCATATTTTGTTTAATTTTTTTGGATATATTCATTCATAAAAGTTAAAACAAATAAAAACCTTGTGTATTCGTTTTTAAAACAAATGAGACAAATTGTTTTGTATTTTGTCAAAACAATTGCTTGACATACTATATTTGGTTACCTTATTACAATTTGTTTATTGTAATTGATTTTGTATACGCCTTATCTCATTACAGCTGCACGCTAGCCAATTGGCAACTGGGCTGCTTACTGTTGTACACACATTTTTCAGTTCATGCGCTCACGCTCTCGCTGCTTGCCTGTATGCGTGTACTTTTGGCACATACACACATGCATACGCACACACATGTGCATTCAGTCGTACAGTGCAAACTCTGCGCCGCGAACACTCCGATTGGACAGAATAGTCAAATATTAAAAAATTTTTGAAAGGGTAATGTCTTACCTATGCGGATATTAAATAAAATAAAAATACCATCAAAAAGAGGCCGATTTATGATTATGCATTACAATTTGAAAATGCAATTAAAATAAAATTAGTGGAGAGCCCCTTAAAATTTGATTGCCTAAATTTATCATAAGAATTGCCCTTTTTCTGATGGTACTTTTTTTTATTTAATATCCGCATAGGTTGAAATCTTGTCAAGTTCGCTATGTAGCGTTATAAACTACTAATAAAAATTGTAAAATAAATAAAATGATTGTAACATATCAAAATTATTTCTAAAATTGAAAGCTACATTATTTTATTATGGTTTAAGAATATTTTGCATAATTCGAAAACGAAAAGTCTTCAAAGAGTGACTTTTTCTAATAATAATAGTTTTGATAAAATGCATTAAACCTGTGAGAAAACATTATTGAAAATGTCAACTTTTGCCGTTTAAAGACGAACAAATGTCGTGTTCTCGATCATATAGCGAGTTGCCACTGTAGCCAAATACATACATACACATTTAAAAATGTATGTATGTAAGTCGATGTGTGCGCATGTATGACGCGATACACACACACACACATACACACACAACAGTTGTGAGTCGCGTACGTGCGAGCACGTCATAAGCAAAAGCAAAACGCAAAGCAACGCCGACGACTGTGACGACGACACGATGCGAACTCGACGCGACGCGACACGACGGGCATTTTGGGTACGACGTCGTGCAAAAGGGGCGCGTTTCGTGTTGGGGGTTGAAACGAGAACAACGACCATTGCTCCAGTACTAGTATTTTGTATGTATACTATGTACATATGTAAATAATATGCATATACATATATGTACATATGTATGGGCAGGCGTATACACACCAAATTGTCGTACTTGCATGCTTACATACATATGTACACACATACATACAAACGTTTGTGTATCGATACACAAATGTAGACCTTGAATACGTAACGGCGCAGCGACGTCGCTGCTACGTCACTGCAACTGAACATGATTGCAGCTTATTTTATGTATTCTTTTTTGCATTTTTTTTTTTTGTAAACGCAGCTGCTTTTTGATATCATTAACAATGACGTTTTCCATTAAGCTGAATTTACGCATTTCTCAAGTCAGTTATTTCATAAAAAAATGCAAAGGCAAAGAAAAATACATATGTATAAAGAAAAAAAAAAACAAAAAAAAAACGAATTAGCGCAAACAGCTGATTGGTTGGAATCATGAAGCAATAAGTAAAAGGAGGTCTTGTCGGCTGCAGAATAGTTCGGGTTAGTCCCTTCACGTTCAGTGCGGTGCTCCTAGCAAAGTGAAGGTAGAGCTGGAAAACTATCGACGATACTATCGATATATCGATAATCGACCTGGTTTTCCCCACTATCGATGGCAAAAACTTCCACTATCGATAGTAATTCAAAAGAATTTTCTTCACATGCACACCACTTGGCAGCTTAATTTCTGAATTTCGCTGAAATTCATTCATAAATTTATAAATTTGTACATTATTGTTTAGTAAATTAAGTTGAAAATAATAAATATTTACTTTGTATAAAATATTTCTTTATGCTTGAAAAAATTTTAAGTTGGTCTTTTCGTAGAAAATATATATAAAACGAGACTATCGATAGTATCGATGGTTACCTCTCAAAATATCGAAAATTTCGAATGGCGCCAATATCGATAGTTTGCCAGCTCTAAGTGAAGGGACTGCTATTTGGCGACGAGACCTCCTTATACAATTCCTTCATGGGTTGGAATGCCCATTGTCGACCCAAACAGCTGTCTTAACAGGTGTAAAGCGCTAACAGAGCGCTGTTAAATGTTAATGCTATGCATGTTATTTACGGTTTGTCATGTATATATACATGTATATGTATCTAAGTGTTTGTGTATGTTTGCATGTATGTATGCGTGCTATGTATTCTCTAGTTTTGGTGACCAGGAAACGTTAGAACTGCGCATGTATGCATTTAATGTGTATATGTGTGCCACGCCTCCTTATTTGCTGGGGCCACGTGTATGTATAACAAAATGTCCTGGGCTGTTGGCCTGGCACACACTCACACACACGCACACATGCATGCATATTTATATGCATGTATCTATAGGTGTACATATATCGATCGATATTTGTATGTATACAGACCATGGTCTGGGACAAATTCCACGACGTGTTGCCCTTTATTTTGTGTGTATTCGGCAACATTGTTGTTGTTGTTGTTGTTTTTGGTTGTTGTTGTGCTCTTCCTGGAAGCAACAATGCGGAAAAACCAGAGACACACACATACGCACATAAAGCTCAACTGGGCTTTGATTATAACCGTTACTCGTCGTCGACTGCGACAATTCGAGTTCGAACTTGTGTTTTTTTTTTTTTTTTTTTTGTAAATTACTCATTACTTTCAGGCAGGGATTAAAACCCCAAACAAAACCGTAACCTTTAACCGGTAGCAACCGATTGAAATAAAAAACCGAAACTGAAACCGTAACCGATAGAAAAATGTTGCATTTGACCGAAACCTTTGAACCCAAACTCTGCAAACCGAAATAACCGTTTCATTTATAAGGGTTATTTTCGGTTTTTCATACATCCAAAAAAAGAGTTATTTTTCATTTTGATTTTTGATTTTAATTTTCTTATGCTCAATTTTGAATTTTTATTTGTGATATTCAAAGAGTTTTCGTAACGGATAACCGAAAACTTAAATGCGAACATAACCGAAACCGTAACTGAAACCTGTCTTCTTTTCGGTTTTAATTCCTGCTTTTTATTTTCAGGGATTAAAACCGTAACCATAACCGTTAGCCTATATTAACAGATTGAAATTGGTAAACGTAACCGAAGCAAAACCTTTTAATATACCAATATCGAAAATCCAATTTTGTTTCTACCCAAGGAACCGTTGAGAAACCGATTCGTTCATAACGGTTAATTTCAGTTCGTTTTTCAAACTAAATTTGATTTCTCTTTCTATCCGAATCCTTAACTGAAACTTGTTTTTTTTTTTTTTTGTAAATTTTAATTACAGTGGAACTTCTACAACCAGAATTTCTCTCTAACTATAGCTAAATGAGTGGCAGTAAAATTAATAAACTTAAGAAAAATAACTCTATAAGTCGAATATCTCCATAACTCGAGTTAGGGAACTCTGATTTATTGTTCTAAATAAAACAGTTTTTTTTTAATCTTTTGATATGTTGGTATTGTCGTTCAATTTATTTATTTAACATTTATTTTATAAAAAATGAAAAAAAGCAACAATTATTTTTAATTTAATATTGAAAAAATAAAAATTGTTTTTTAGTTTTGATCAGAAAAATTGACAATAAGCATTATTCTATGATTTGTAAATTAAAATTGATATTTAATTCATTTGGGAATCAATTCTAAAATTATATGTGCGTTTAAGTATGAGTAAAATTTAACTTTTAAATAAATATTTATGCTGTTTCCTGCAATAATCCGTGGTAGCCCCAAAGTCATCAGTGAGTTTTTTTAAATTTTGCGTGCCGTAAATTGTTAAAAATGTCATCACTCACATTTTTTAATTTTTTTTATGATGGACTACATAACACTTCAACGCATCCAGATCGGTTGAATTTATGGCAAAAGTATGCAATAATTTTGTAAACTGTTGCAGTTTAAAATTTATAGATGCCACAATGATGATAGAGCACAACTGTGCGCTTATCAATAAAATAAGTTGGATTTTTGATGAAATCAAATGTATTTTTTAACATAATTATAATAATAATAATAATTATCAACTGCATACAAAAAATATACGCAATATACATAGTATTACTTAATTTATGTAATGTATATACATATGTAGACATTAAACATATGTATGTTTTTCATTTTATTCATGTAAAGTTAGTTTAAAGTTTAAACATTGAGAGAGGCGCACAATTCACAATCGTATTGCACAGCGGTGGGCACTCAGTTGCTCTGGGAGCAGCGACTGCTCCCAAAAAACTCGCTGTTGTTGATGTTGCTGTTGTTGTTGTGCTCCCAAACTCATATTTCGTGCCCACCGCTGGTATAGCTAATTACATTACAATTATGTTACATATTATTCTGGTAATTTTGTATACACATTAGTAAATCAGTTAATTGGTTTAGTTATTTAGGGGCGTGTCACATAATAGCAGTTAATTGTGGGCGTTTTTAATATCGTTTTTGTTTTGTTTTTTAAATTTATGCCTAGTTATATAAAGTACAATACAGCATGTATAACAGTTTTCAACAGCATAAAAATGAGTGTTGTGTATAACAGTTAGCACTATTAACTAGTTTTAGCATTGAGCAATTGCAAAGTGTTATATAGATATTCGTCAGACGTAGTAAATTTTTCAGTTATACATAATTATGAATTATGTAAGTTAGACTTTTGTTTCTCAATTCCAATCGAGATATATTGTATGTATATATTATATATAAATAAAGTATATATTTTTTTGTAGTTATGCAACATTAATTAGTTTAGTTATTAGTTAATAGGAGGGTATTTCTGTTATACTGTTATACATTTACAGTTTTCGTATAAAGAACTATTTATAATAAATTAGATTTAAGCACTAACATGGAATGTAATTAATGTGTATTTTGTATATATACTATTTTTTATGTATATTTATGTATGTATGTATATAAAAAAATATTTGTTTATATTTGTTGCTGTTTTGTCCATCTTTTTGTCTTTTCTTTTCGCTTCGTTTTTGTATTCTTTTTTTTTTTTTTATAAACGCTGTCATTTGTCGTCTCTTTCGCTCGCATTTAAATTGCGTATGGTGGGCATGGCACAAGGTTTACTATATTCATCTCTTTCCTAGTTTTTATTAGCTGTTTTTAGCTTTATTTTTTTTAGCTTTTTTTTAAGCTTTTAATTTTTAAATATTTAATTTTTTGTTGACTTTCGTTTTCGTAATTATTCTCGGCGTTGTGTGTTTTGTGAATTGTGTTTTTTGTTATATTGTATGTATAATATATTAAGCAATACCCTGTAAACTTAGAGGCTAAACATCATATATCATTTTTTATACAATTTTTCTTTGTAAATATTGCAACTTCATTATTACAACAGGCACTTAACCTTGGTATCGATTATTATTTCTTTTATATATTAAGTTTAAGTATACATATAGATATACATATAAAAAAAATGGATTATTCAAAACAAAGTATTCGCAATTAGCTGTATAACAGTGGTTAAAATTGAGCATTACTGTCGTTTATCTGTTATATGGACGCCGCACTGTGACCAGCTTTGAGTTCTTCGTTCTCTTTATAATGTTATTAAAGCTTCAATTTTTTATTTATTTTTTTGGGTTTTTAATTTAGGTTAGGGCAAGTTTCGTAACATTTTTTGATCTCTTTTCAACACTGGTCACAGCGCATAGCGTATTACTCTACTACATCATTCTTTTTTTTTTCTCGCTCTCACTTTGTTGTGCATCTTCTTCGAACAGTTATTTGTCAACTGCCGTCGCTGCGCTGCCGGCTGCGCTGCCGCTGTCGGCTTCGCGGTTCGCTTCGTTTTCTCTTTTTGTTTCTTTTGTGTTGTCGGCTTCGTTCATTTTGATTCGTTATTTAGTTTTCGTTTCTTCGTTATCCTTTTAATGCAGCGGTGGGCACGAAGTCTGAATTCGTTAGCAGCCGCTGGCTCCCGGAGCCACTGCGTGGCCACCGCTGTTTTAATGCATGACGGAATGTTTTTTTTTTTTTTTTTTTTTTTTGTGATTTGCGGACTGTGGAATGTGGCGTGTATAACAGTTATTGTAATGAGTTGATGTCGTGTGTATAACAGTGGCCAATTATGTTAACGTGTATAACATACGCTCTGGTGTATAACAGCACTGGCACGTGTATAACAGTTATGCTATTTGCAGTTTTTGCCCGCGTATAACAGTCGCCATGTATAAGAGTTGTTATTGTGTTTGCTGGCGTGTATAACAGTTATCATAATGCTGGCGTGTGTTACAGTCGCCATATGCAATAAGCGCGTATAACAGTTATGATAATTGAAGTGTATAACAGTCACAGTGGGTGTGTATAACACTCGCCGTGTATAACAGTTATCTTAATGGGTTTGCTGGTGTGTATAACAGTTGTAATATTGCCCGTGTATAACAGTTAACAACGCGTATTGAAATGCGTTCGCACTGGCGGCGGCGGTGGCGCTCGTCTTCTTCTTCCTGCATCTCCAGCTGTCGCTGAATTCGCTGCATTGCCAACCGGTACACGTCCATGTCCCGTTCCATGTCCATGTCCATATCCATGTCCATTGCTGTTGTTGGGATTCAAGGCAACTGCCGCTGCCTCGTCGCGCATCTTCTGCTTTTGATCGCTGAGACGTGCTCCCAATTTGTGAACCTTCTCCGGACTGAGGATGTTTAGACGTGTGCTCTTTGTCGACTGCGATTGTTGCTGATAGGCAGAGGACACTGTAGCGATTTGTGATGAGAAAAATTAGAGATAGAAACGTTAGAGAAATTTAATATGGGAATATAATATGGGAATTCACTGATGAATTTAACCAAGTAGAAAAGGTTTGGGATTTTTCATAAAACAACGCAATTTATAAATTTGATACTGTTTGAAGTTATACTTCTCTATGGCTTAAGAGATAGATTTAAGATTTTTATTACTGGTTTTCAAAAAAGTACATTCGTCTTTTAAGATTTAATTTCAATTTTTATAGCCTTTCTAAAGAGCATTTCGTTTAAATCTTCCTTAAAAAAACAATCTTTTCCATTCCCTTAAAGATCTAAGATACAGTAAATTGAATATACTTAAGGAAAAGAACTCTATAAGTCGAATATCTCCATAAATCGAATATTTTCTTAGGTTAATGATAATTCGAGTTATGGAAGCTCAACTGTATTTCAAAATATTTTTATAAATTCTTTGCTTACACAAGTTGAGAATTTTAAAGTTTAATTGTTTTAAAATATGTTTCAATTTGTGTATGCATTCAATTTCGAACTCGATGTTCGATTATTTATATATATATCGCTATTATTCCCTTTTTTACTTAGAATTTTGAACAAGCTTTATTAGACCTTGGTTTTAACCAGTTAAGAATTCTAAACGTAAATTGCTTAAGACAGCAACAACTTTAGGTTTACCGTATAAAACAATAACAAGCTAAATTTGGAAATGAAATTGGGACTAAATAAAATATTCCTTATTTTAAAATTGTAGAATTCGTGTACCTATTACACAAAATTAGCTAGTTTCTAAATAAAATATAACCTATTATATAATTTTATAATTCTTTAACCCATCACCAAAACTTTACTAGTTTCTGGCTTTAACCAGTTGAGAATTTTAAATCAAAATTGGTTTAAACGACAACTAGCTACATTTTTGAATGAAATTGTGCCTAAATAAAATATACCTTATTTTAAAATTGTATAATTCTTTTACCTACAACACAAACTCGACTAGTTTCTGGCTTTAACCAACGAAAATTGTTTAAAACGATAACTAGCTACCTCTAGGCATACAATTGTGCTTAAATAAAATAATTCTTCAACTTTCATCATAATTATAAACCTTCCGCTATCAGTTTTAAACCATCCTTGCAACTTGATCATCTTTAGTCATTACCATTGTTATTCTGAAAACGAAAATTGTTTAAAACGATAACTAGCTACCTCTAGGCATACAATTGTGCTTAAATAAAATAATTCTTCAACTTTCATCATAATTATAAACCTTCCGCTATCATTTTTAAACCATCCTTGCAACTTGATCATCTTTAGTCATTACCATTGTTATTCTGGCGCTGAGCTGTGGCGGCCGTATGCCTTTGAGCCAAATGTTTGCTGGGCGAACCAGGTCGTAATCTTGTGGGTGATACACAGTTGCTGTTGTGAGTGCTGTTGGGTGGTTTCAGTGGCTTAGACTTGTTGCTGGTACCACCTTGAAGACGGCTCTGACTGTGACTGTGACTGGGCGGACGTGCATTGGACAATTGCAGTGTCAATTTGTGCTTTTTGGGCAGACAATCTGTAGATGAAGTTGCTGTTGTCGACGTTGTAGTTGCTGCTGTTGAAGTTGTTGTTGCTGTTGAAGTTGCTGGTACCGCATGCAACTCGACGGTTGTTGTTGTCGCTTTACTTCGCTTCGTTGCTGGCATTTGTGGCTTGGCACTTTTTACAGCCAAATTCTCCAATGATTCCGCCTGTTGCAATTGCGGCAACATCGCTGGCATTTGACGCCTGCCAAAAATGGGCGTTTGATTGATGCGTTGCGTTGTGGTGCGACGCTGACGCGGTGCGGCACTGCCGCCATTCAAAGTCGCCTCGTGCTCCAGGCGTTGAAACATTTTCAATGCCACCGGCGGTTTTTGAAAGAAATTGCGCATGGAATGTTGCGATTGATTGAAATTGCGACGATTTGCTTCCTCCAAATTCTCAAATTTGCTGCGACATTGATGGAGACGTGTGCGCATATCCTCAAAGGTTGAAAGATGTTGCTGTGGAGGCGGCGGTGGTGGTGTAGGAGCAGGTGGAAGCACAGGCGGAGACGGAGGCGATGAAGTTGTTGTTGTCATGTTATTCACTTCATGATAATTTAAACTTGTATCACAACTCGAGTCCACATCCGAATAATTATTTAAATCACGCACATCATTCAATTGCAATTCGGCGCCTGGTCGCAAATCCACCAAATAACCTTTTTCACCAAATGGACGGCATTTTTTGAGCGCTTGTTTTAGCGCACGCTCCGTTGAGGTGGTTTCCGGCGTCAAGCCGCGTCGTTGGGCGCCAAATTGCTGATGCTGCTGCTGCTGTTGGGCGCCAAGAAATCGTTGTCGCCGACGCGCACGCATGCTGTCCCTTAAACGCTCGCCGCTGGGCGAGAAATCTTTACCCAAATGCGGTGACTTGGGTATGTGATCCGGTTGTGTACGCATCACCACATTTTCGACATTCTCCACATTCTCCTTCTCCTCCAGCTGCTTCTCTTTCTCCTTTTCCTTTTCCTTAACAATCGTTAGATTATCCAAACTTCTTTGTGTTGTTGGCGATAATGCATCCTCGGAGCTTATATAACTATCCTGAAAGTTCTCAATTTCATGCAATAGTCGCTCCGGTGTCTGTTGTTGTTCCTCCTTTAAATGCTGATGCAGTTGCTCCAGCCAAATGTACAAAGTTTCGAAGCACGGTCGCATATCCGGATTCATTTCGCAGCAAACAAATGCCACTTTGACAAAGGCCTCCGGACAATGCGCACAGAATTTCTCCCTGAATTCCTGCTGATTCAGACTAAAGTCCGAGTTGCGGGGCATGTAATCCGGATCGGCCTCGACGCGTCCAATGATCTGTGGGAGCGATATAGAAAAAGAGAAAGTTTAAATTCGAGTTCATACAACAAATATGTTTCAGTATTTTTTAAGAAAAAAGGCAGAGATAGCACGTATCAAGAGTTTTTATAAAATATGCCAGCAAAACGATTACGAAAGTAGTGCAAAACGGAATTTAAAAACTAATTTCTCATGATGCAGAGAGAGACAGAGAGAGAGGGAGAGAGTGATTAAAAGACGGAGATAGTAAACTGGAAAAAGTCATGTTGAATTTGTCAAAAATTGCCAGTAAAACGTTTACGAAAGCGGTGCAATGCATAATTGGTAATTAATTGTAAATGGCAGAGATAATCACGAAATACGAAAGTTTACAATAGTTGTCCAGAGTACACTTGATTGATTTAATTCTAAAGGTAGAAAAGCCGAGATATTCAAAAAGAAGAAAAGGCATAAAAGCGAAAGCACATTCAAATTTCATGTACAATTTGAGAGACTGAATATAAAAATCAAGTGCCTATTCCAACAACTGCAAATTCGGTAAATAAATCTAATATGCTGCCATTAAAACGTTTACGAAAGCGGATGAGTGTTAATTTATTGTACTACATGTTCTCCACGGACTAAAAAAATTTAAAGAAATTGCATAAATCGAAATTATTAATCAATTATTAATTAAGTACTACCTGCAATGCTAGTAAATTGTTTACGAATGCGTCGCAAAAAGAAAAGAACCGACTAAGCAGCAAATGTAAATAAGAGTGCGAATGTGGCACTGAAATTGATTGCGCGCAAGAGCATAACTAAAATAATATACCTATACATGGCAGCCAATCATGTATTAGGATTGCTCAGCCAGTAAAACGTTTACGAATGCAGAACAAAGCAGAATTGAACAACTTTGATGATTTGTCTGCTAAAATTAAGAATAAAGGAAATAAACAAGATAATGTCTACACAACTAGCTATAATTATTTGACAGCAGCGCAGTTAGTAAAACGTTTACGAATGACTGAACAAAGCAGAATTGTATAAATTTCAAGATATCTTTTACTTTTGCTACCTTTTGTGATGGATTGTTTTGTTAAGGTTTAACACGCTTACCTCGCATAGCATAATGCCAAAAGAGAAGACATCGACTTTCTCATCGTACTTGAGGCCCTTCATCATTTCCGGGGCCATCCAATAGGGATTGCCAACGACCGTGTAACGTTGCCTGCGCTGACGACTCTTGCTGCGCCTCAAAGTGCCACTGGGCGACATGGCATTGGTGTCCACACTGGGCGATGCTGTTGAGCAGGTTCCAGCAGCTGGACTCGCATTGGCACCACCACCACCACCAGGAAGACGTGGTGCATCCACACTACGTGCTAAACCAAAATCAGCCACAATTACGGAATGATCTTCGCGTACCAAACAATTCATTGAATTGAGATCACGATGTATAATATTCATCGAGTGCAAATAGCTCATGCCACAGGCAATATCTCTGGCCAAACAGACGCGTTGTGGCCAACTCAATGATTGGCCAGGATCGTGAATCAATTCCTTCAAACAACCGCCCGCAACATATTCCGTAACCATATGCAATTTCTTATCCTTGTACAAAACGCCAATAAATTTGAGCACATGCCGATGATCGAGCAAACGTAAAACGGCAACCTCTTTAATGAAATTACGCTGGGCTTCCTCGTCGGCGCGATGCAGTTCCTTCAGCACCATCAGCTCGCCGGTTAAACGATGCGTCACCTTGTACACCTTGCCAAAGAAACCCTCGCCCAGTTTTTCGCCCATTACCAAATCGGTGGCCCGGAAAATGCGCTGAGGTTTCTGAACAACGCGATAACTTTGCGTACGCGATAATTCATAGAGTTGCGGATGGGCGGAATGTTGTTGGGCCGTGTGCTGTTCATCCAGCAGCTTGGACAGACTGGAGCAGCGTTCCTTTTCCTTTAGTTGTTGTGAATGTTGTTGTGGTTGTTGATGTAAATGTTGTTGCAGCTGTGTATGTTGTTGTTGCACACTTTGTACCGTTTGTTGTCGCATTTTACGCGCTTTACCGCTCTCACGCTCAACTCCTTTGTATAGCCTTTCCCTGCCACGTCCGCCCACCTCAACGCTGGAGGCGCTTGTGCTCAGGGGCAGCACCAATGTGGATGCGGAGCTGGCACGTTGTATGTCCGCCTGACTGCAACTGCGACAAACTTGCACCGGATCGTGCTCCACAGTCAGCTGCAACATTTTCTCATTGCTTCGGATCAGTTTGTCAATCTGTTCCACGGATGAATTGCACACGGGAGTGCCATTCACCTCCAGTATACGATCGCCAATGTGCAGATTTGTCAGATTTACATCAATCCTGCAAAATGAACAAATTTTAATCGAGTTTTTTTTTTTTTTTTTTTGGAGTTTACGTAAATGAGAATAGGGTTAAACAAAATAACTCTTTTTACCTATATGAAGCACAACAACGATCCGCCACCGAGGTTAGCAGGGAGAAGGCGTATTTGCCCATGCGACCATAAAATTTACAAATTAAACTTGACAAAGCCAACACACAGTATAACAGACAGAGAGAGAGATAGAGTGAGAGACAAAGAGAGAGAGGAAAAAACATAAGACCAGCACCATAATTTAATTAGTCTTTTTTTTTAAATTAACTTATTTGCAAATGCAAGTATTTAAATCAGCGGTGGGCACGAATTCTGAATTCGTTAGCAGCCGTTGGCTCCCGGAGCCATTGCGTGCCCACCGCTGATTTAAATCATTGCATTTTAAATATGTGAGCATGAGCTTTCAACTCAAAGCTTTACAAAGTTTAAGAGCTTTTGATTAATTTAAATACGTGTTTTAATTTTAAATGTAAAATAAAAGATATTGCTTTTGTGAGGTTGGAGCTTTACAAAGTTTGGCAGCTTTTGATTAATTTAAATATTTGAAATTTAAGCATTTGTGTGTATTTGTGAGCTTTAAACCGTAAGCTTTAAAAATTTTTGAGATTTTGATTAATGTAAATAAGTGCATCATTTGTGAGCTTTAATATTAATGAGCTTTCAGCTTTTCAATCTAAACTTTAAAGCTTCAAAACTTTTGATTTATTTGAATACGTGTATATTTATAACTAGAAAATTAGCTTAACAGTATTTTAAATTTAAAATTAAATCAAATTAAATATTTAATTTTGTTTCTACTTTAAATATTTGTATTATTTATATTTAAAGATTTCATATTTTAAATTTTTTAATACTAAATTTTTTTTTTTATTTTAAGTTTGGACTTTTATTTTTTACTTGTTTTTTTTTTTTAAATAAATTTATTTTTGTTTTATGTTAATATATCAAGATTAGTTTTTATGATTTACGAAATTAAATTTGAATTTATTTCAAATGAATTTGAATATAAATTTAATTTAAGTACTTAAAGATTAGTTTGTTTTAAATAGTTTAGGAATTAGAACATTATGTTAAAGATTTTAGTAGATAAAAAAATATATGCTTGTGTAGAGTTAGATTGGCCGTTACCAAACCGATATCCTAATCGATGTTGCGTAATCGATAACCGTAAATAAAAATTCAAACTTGATCTAGTTTTAGTATTTAAATACTAAGGTTGTTGATACCAATTGGTGTAGTATTAGTTAGAGGTGGAGAACTATCGATGGCACTATCAGCACTATCGAGGAGCCATCGATAGCAGACGTGTACTATCGATAGTGGTCGATAGTTTTTGTATGACGCTTTGGCTATTACAATAGCTAATAGCGAAACATTGTTGATCACGAATTGTATCTATTTTTACTTTTATAATACCTAAATTAATGCCAATTCCAAATTTTGGTAAAAAATTTATAATTTAACACACTATCGAAAACTATCGATAGTTATCGATGGTTTCAAAAATAATATTGTTGACTATCGATGGTGACGACTATCGATAGTTCTCAACCTCTAGTATTAGTGCATTATTATTTGGAAGAGGTGTTGAGCGGGGAGGAAATGGGAAAGAGAACTTACTCGGTTATCCGCACAGTGGGACAACCGTCGTCCAAGGCGCCGCCATCGACACGCAAACCGGGCGTCGCATCTTTGGGTATCTCGACGAGGCGAATCGAGTGCATCGGTTTGCCGGCCTTTGTGATGCGCGGTCGGACATCGATGGGTAGACTCTTGCCATAGCACTGGCCGCAGTAAAGCTTGGAGCGTTCGACCAAAGCATAGGATTCGCCTTCGCCAATGAAGGAGCCGCAGGCGGCACAACAGAAACATTCCGGGTGAAATTTATGCTCGCCGGCGACCATGACGGGTCCCGTTATAACCGCCATGCACTGTTGACACGCATCGCCGAAGCGGGCGTAATAATCATCACGGCAATACAGCAAATTTTCGCGCTCAAAATACCAATTGTGGAGATGGGAATCGCAGACCGAACATCGAAAGCAATCGCAGTGCCATTGTTGGCCAAGTGCCATCACTATTCGTTCATCGTTCTGTTTGTGGTGCGCAAGCAGCGGGCAGAGGCAGCTGGCGCAAGTTGGCAGCACGCTCGCTGAACTCAGCTGCTGCTGCTGCTGCAGTTGTTGTTGTTTCAATTCTTTTTGTTGATGCATGGAAACGTATGTATGTTTGTATTGCGTTCCGCTTGCTGAGAGAAGAGAGAGAGAGAGAGTGGGAGAGAGCGTAAGATGCTAAGCAATGTTGCCATATTAACTATTTTATAGCTAGACTTAGCTAATTTTTCAAAACTAGGAAAAAAATAGTTATTTTGATCGACGATAATATATTACAATATTATACGATAATATTATTATACAGCTCTTAAAACCAGCGACCGAAACTATTATGAGAAATAAAAATAAAAATTACTTTTAATAATAACTTAAAGACTTTTACTTTATACATCATACTTAATAATAATTATTTTTAATTAAAAAATTACAAATAATTATTAAAATTGAGTTTTAATATATCCATAGAAAATTATAATTAAATTCGATTTTGTATTGAGTAAGTCTTTAATAATAATTTTTTTTATATGCTTTCAATACAAATATAAGAGTTTTTGAGACTCCTTTTTTTTCCTCACAAATAAAAGTCTTTCGAGACTTTTATTTTTTTAATCGAAAAGCCTTTAAAGATTTTTGTTCAAAAAAAAAACTTATAAAAAACTGAAAAAATAAAAATCAGTATTAAATATTATTAAAGACTTATTTAATAAAAAATCAAATTTAATTATTATTTTTTGATGGATATAATAAAAATCAATTTTAATAATTATTTGTAATTTTTATTTCTTAAAGTGTCAAGTATAAGTTTATTGGCTGTACTGATACTGTTTTTACAAACAGTTTTCAAATAATTATAATTTAATTTTTTTATTGAAATTTTTCCTCAATAAGTTTTTTTCAGTCCCTGCTATAAGCATTTTTCTGGCTACTTTTTCAATAATCCAATTAGCTATTTTATCCCTTGACATGCTAGCAACACTGATGCTGCGAGGCAAGAGAGCGCGTTAGCATCCATGACGGACGATCTGGCAAGCCTTTGTTTATTGAACCGGTTTTACAAAATGAACTACTATTTAAACAAACGCATGTAAACAAGTCAAACTACTTTAATGCTGCGTGTGCCTTATTTTTTTTAATGTCTAATTGTGTTATGATGTCAGAGCCGGCATTACACATATGTGCAATATATTTTGGTGTATTAAATGAAATTATCATGTGATGGAACTAGTTCGGCATGTGGAGCCATAGTTGTCAACTCTACGGGAATTTTGGGTACGGGGTGGGAGGATCAGATCAACCAACGAGTGCGAGTAGAGCAGAGAGTTTTATTGTTATTGACAGGCAGCATTGACCCTGATAAATGGAGTGACTGATGATTCTTGCACAACAACAACAACAAAAATGACGCGCCTATAGAGGCATTAAAAATAGCAACAGTGTTTAATACTTGGTATCATATATAAGTTATGAAGTAAGCAGCTGACGCTGACGCAGACCCGTATTGTATATGCAGTACATTGTCACATTATAGTTTAACTTAAAAAAAAAACAAAAAAAAATATATAAACACACACAAAATGACGAATGCACACAAACACAAACAAACGACACATACATACAAAAAAATAAAGTTGCTGTTGATTAAAATGTGTGTGGGGGAACGGGAACAACAAAACGGCAACGGCAACGACATCAGCATTAACAAATAGCCAGCTTGTGTTTATTGTTGTTTTAGTTGTTGTTGCATTCTTAGTAATAGTTGTTGCTGTCAAAACAGCCAAAAACATACATACACACACACACAAGCACACCGTACACGGACGCACGCACACACACACACTTACATAATTTTTTATATTATATTTTGATGCTTGTTGTTGTGGTTGTTTTAACCGCACATTTTGCGTACTTTTCACAATTTTCGTTTTCACACCATTTTCCACGGTTGGTCGCACGTTTCAGCCACTTGAATTACTGCACACAAGTCGAAAATAAAAAACAAATGCATTTGTTTAAAATAAAACCAAAATGAGACTAGCGTTTAGTAGAGCTGGGTCGACCACTCACGATAGTATCGATATATCAAATTTTTCCTCAAATTTTATACTATCGATGTTTCGAACTCGATAGTCGATAGCCTACGCGTTTGCCTATCTGTTTTCGGCGCAAATTTAATTTTTGGTGTTGGCTGCTGGTAATTGTGCACAATTTTATTATGGAAAAATGTTTGAAAAGCACAATCTAAAGTCTGGGGACACTTTGACCGCTCGAAAGATGGCAAGACGGGTGGTAACACATCAAAAAAAACCGTAAAACACGTGCGAATAACGTCGCTGTACAACAAAAATAAATATATGTTGGCAAAAAACGATACTTTCGATAGATACTATTGAATTTTTGATAAGAAAACCTCGGAAAAATCGAATGGCTCCACTATCGTTGTTTTCCCAGCCCTACTAGCGTTAGTGAAAAGTGTGACCGCATGTGCCAATCACAAAAATACCCAAAATGTCAATATACCAAAACTAGTCTAGCGATGAATACCAAGAAAATACCTTATCACTAAGCAAACAATACATAGAGGCGTCAAACAAGCATTTTTTTGAGCGCAAATGATTTGTATGGCATGCGACCCCAGAGCCTTCGGCAAAAGCCGAACGCTCTTCTCAACAGAACCCAGAGCGAAAGAACGCTACAGAGAGAGAGCGCACAGAAAAATGTTCAGTCTTGGATAGGCACCAGCATGATGGAATAACATAAGGTGGTCTCGTCGGCAAAAAGCTGTCCCTTGACTATCTGATAATCAATGCGAGGGAAAGGGATAGAGAGCACCGAATTGCACCGCACTGAAGAATTAAGGGAGAAAAACCGAACGATTCTGCAGCCGACGAGACCACCTTATGTTATTCCATCATGGGCACCAGAACAGTGAGCACGCTCTGTGTCGCTCTCTCGCTCATTATCGTTTCTGTATGTGAACATGCGCACGCTTCTTTGTGTGCGTGAATGTACACATACGAACAGCGCTTTTGCAATGCGGGCTCGATCACCCGATACCCTGTTTTAAATGAAAGCATTATTTTTATTTTTTTCAGCGAATTGATAAATTGTTGTGGCAATATTTTATTATTATTATTATTAAAATTTAAAAAAATTATAAAATTATTAAAAAATAATAATAAGTAATGATTAAAACAGTACAAAATGCCGCTTTCATTTAAAACAGGGTATCGGGTGATCGAGCCCGCATTGCAAAAGCGCTGTTCGTATGTGTACATTCACGCACACAAAGAAGCGTGCGCATGTTCACATACAGAAACGATAATGAGCGAGAGATCGACACAGAGCGTGCTCACAGGTCTGGTGCCTATCCAAGACTGAACATTTTTCTGTGCGCTCTCTCTCTGTAGCGTTCTTTCGCTCTGGGTTCTGTTGAGAAGAGCGTTCGGCTTTTGCCGAAGGCTCTGGGGTCGCATGCCATACAAATCATTTGCGCTCAAAAAAATGCTTGTTTGACGCCTCTATGTATTGTTTGCTTAGTGACCTTATATACTTTGCAAAAAGCGGTTAACTCAAATTTTGCATGGAATTTCAAATTTAATTAAAATAAAATAGCCAGAAATTCAACATAAATTATTCATTTATTTAACATGAACTAATTATGTGCCATTTGCCTAATTACTGGATCACTTTGATTGCCGCTTTCCATTGCTTAACAATTGTTTTCTTATTTTTTGTTTCAAATCACTGCGGACGGCAGTCCGCGCTAGTGACGAAAGCAGCACGAAGGGTGCGAAGGCGACTAGCATATATACACAGGAAGAATGGAAAATTTGCTATGACTGTCCGATCGGGTCGAGTTATGTACCGGTCGAAAGGTATCAATTTTACTTACAAATGTGCATACTAAGACTTTTAGAAACTTACCTGGTTCGTGAGATAAACAGGTGTTAGTGGGAGGGGAAAATTTTAAATTATTGGAGCAAATGGGGCCGTTGGAGCCTTTTCGATTTTTATTTTAATTTTTTACTATTCTTATCAAAAATACGCGTCGAATGACACCTTGATCATCAAAATCCGATCACTGGTTCAGAAGATAATTAATTTTGAAATTTTTGGTGCCCATTTCAAAACGAGATGAAAAGTCAGTCTGTTTGTTTGTTTGTTTGTTTGTTTGTTTGTTTGTCTGTTTGTTAGTATCAAAGCGTTGATTTAGCTTAAAAGTTTGAATGAGGACTTGTTCCCGATCAAAAATCTAGAAACGTTTGTTCTACGACTTTTTCGAAAAAAAGCTAGTTTAGCGGGAAATCGCTAAAAACCGCTAAAATTAAAACCCCTATAGCATCCAAACGATATGAGCTACAGACGTGATCTATATATCGTTGGAAAGGTATTTTGAAGGGCTTTTAGGCAGACCTTTAAACTTTTTTTCTAAAGTGCGTAGGTAAAAAGCAACAGGTGAAATAAGATATTTTGTCCCACATTTTGGCGGTTTTTGAGAAAACGACGCTAACGATTTTTTTTAGCTTTCAATATGTTGTAGTGTATAAAATTTCGCGTTTTTTAATATATGATAGAAAAAATTTTACCGATGGGTTTGGAAGATATTACTTATTAACTGAATATACTTTTTACCTTTACACTACTGCATGTACTAGTACATATGCAGTATGTACATGTGCATGTAAATCGCCAAAAACCACAGCTTCCAAACAATAGAAGCTACAGATTTGATCTATATATCGTTAGAAAGGTGTTTTGAAGGGCTTTAAGCCTAGCTGTAAACTTTTTTGCTTAAAAGCACAGGTAAAAAGCTTCAGGTGAAAGAAGGTTTTTTTCCCACATTTCGGCGATTTAAGAAAAATCTACGTTTCGAATGACTTTTAAATATGTTATTTGTTGTAGTCAATTCAATTTCACGTTTTTGACATATAACACATAGCCGTCAAATTTCGTTTGGGCAATATATTATCTGTTAACTGAATATACCTTTTACCTTTACACTTCTGCATGTACAGCAGCAGCAAAGTGTCATAGCAGCCAGAGTTTGAGAGTGCTACTAGCTTTTGCGCTTGGCATGTGTGTTTGTAAAGGGAACCAGTGTTGCCAGACAGTTTGTTTCAGCTTGTACAAAAAATAAACAAAGTTGATAAAGATATACTGTCCAAAAAAAAAATTCAATTTCAAAATTTCTGATGTCTTATTCAAAAATTTCTGATATCTTATAAAAAAAAACCTCTTTACGAGGTAAAAGTCTAGTGACGAAAACAGTTATATGCCCCAAAATGTCTGATATCCAATTTTGTGACGAATAACATTAAATTTGACATATAAATTATTTTAAAAAAAATTTTTGCATTCGGCACTGCGCAAAACAGTGGTTTTTATTTGGTATGAAGAATTGAGACATTTTAGCGCAATGTGCCGAGTGCAAAATTTTTTTTAAAATAATTTATATGTCAAACTTAATGTTATTCGTCACAAAATTGGATATCAGACATTTTGGGGCATATAACTGTTTTCGTCACTAGACTTTTACCTCGTAAAGAGGTTTTTTTTTATAAGATTATGAATAATCTTATAGAGCAATCGGAATAAATTTAACAGAAATGAAAAAAAAAAGAATAATATATGTACAGGGAATCATGTGTATTATCGTCGCATTCGTTTTTTATTGTACTAATTAATAAGTTGTCCTTTTATCGTTTTATCCTTGTGGCAGTTTTGTGGTGGACAATTCTTCGAATTCGACGGCTTCAACTTGATCCTGAATCTCCCTTCGCTCCTGTTGACGCACTAGCTCATAGTACAGGCCACGCTTGGACATTAGCTCGTCATGTTTGCCAGTCTGCAAAACGGAACAAGGACAATATTTTTAGATTTTTAACATTCTGTTCATTTTTTAACATTCTTTTAAACTTTTAACATTCTTTTAAACTTTTAACATTGTGTTAGTTTTTTAACATTGTGTTAATTTTTAACATTCCTTTGAAATTTTAACATTGAGTAAATTTCTTAAAATTTTTTAAGTTATTCACAATTTTTTAATTTTTTAACATTGTTTTTTTTTTATTTATCATATTTTAAATTCTTGATATTTTGCACAGAATCAAATCGAAACTAATATTGGTATCAGTTACAGATTCGGTTAAGTTCGAGTTTTGGTTTTCATTTATTGGTCAAAACTTATAATTCCGGTACGATAATAACGGTTACGGTTAAGGCTTTAATTTTTGATGTACTTTTTTTAATTTTGTTAACTTTCTTTTAATTCAAAATTTGTTAGTTTGTTTAATATTGTTCCGAATAATTTTCGCATTACTTGAACTTTTTAATTTTTTTCATAAATTGTGTTAAATTTATAATTTTTTTTTTTAAATTTTTAACAATGTTACTTTTTAACATTATGTTATTTTTTAACATAATGTTAATTTTTTAACATTTTTTTAGATTTAAAAGGTTTTTGTTATTTCAACTTTTGAATTTGTTTTTTTTTTTTTTGATAATGGTAAAATGTCTCACCTCGACAACGCGTCCTTGGTCCAGGACAACGATCAGATCGGCATTCCGGATCGTGGACAGCCTGTGGGCAATGACCAATGTGGTGCGATTCTGCACGGCAGTGTCTAAAGCTTTCTGCACCTCCGCCTCGCTGGTGGCATCCAAGGCACTTGTCGCCTCATCCAATATGAGGACGCGCGGATTTTTCACCAGCGCCCGGGCAATCGCAATCCTCTGTCGCTGGCCGCCACTCAATTGTGTGCCACGTTCACCGACATTCGTGGCATATCCCTCGGGCAGCGCAGTGACAAAGTCATGGGATTGCGCCAACTTGGAGGCATCATAGACATCATCCTTGCTGGCATCTGGTTTCCCATAGCGCACATTCTCCAAAATGCTGGTGCCAAATAGCACCGGCTGCTGTTCAATGAAACCCAAAACATTCGCTCTCAGCCAATATGGTGAAATATCCGACAATTTATAGCCATCCAGCTTAATGTTGCCCGACGTCGGTTCATAGAACCGTTCGAGAAGCGCGGCTATCGTTGATTTACCCGATCCGCTGGCGCCCACCAGCGCCACCGTCTGGCCAGGACGCAGCGTCAGGCTAAAGTCCTTCAGCACCAGCTGAAATCGAAAGAATGAGATATATGATATATTATCTGACTTTTTTTTATGGTACTACTTCGTAAACACACTGACAGTTTTCAAAATATTACTTTTTTTTTGGTAATTTACGCTATCTATTATTATCAGCTATCATTCTACTAAATCGCAACAAGATCGGCCAATCAGAACGTTAGTAATGGCTGATTTAAATTTTCAAGCAATGTTAGTGCCTAAAACTAGGCTATACAAATTATTTTGAATTTATTAAAATAAGTAACAGGTATCCTTTAGTCGAAAAATTTTCTTTAGCCTTAAAATCTATTCAAAGACGTATTAGTTATAATTAGTGTTATGAAAATACACTGAAAAATCGATCCAATTTATTGCACAGTGATTTCCGAGTTAATTAAATCGATTTTTACGAAAAAAAAGGGGAACTCACTGAAGTTTGTTAATTAATTGTGAATTATTTTAAAAATTAAATTCACTTAATTGTCTGCTGAAGATTTGATTAATGTTAAAAGTTGAGATTTTTAAACTTAAAATTTTTAGGTAAAATTAAGAATCTCTACTTGCCTCAAAAGTCGATAAAATTTGAAGAAACACAATTCATTTTAAACAAAAAAAAACCGTGAAAATCTTATGATTTTCGGATCTAAATTGGATGATTTTCGGATGAAAATCTGATGATTTTTGAATGAAAATATCATGATTTTAGAATAAAAATCGAATGATTTTCGGATGAAAATCAGATGTTTCTGAATTAAAATCGGATGAAAATCTAATGATTTTAGGATGAAAATCGGCTGATTTTCGGTTGCAAATCGGATCAGTTTTAGCAATGCTATTAAGTTTGAAAGTTGGTCTGATGTTTGACCTAGCAACATAACAAGTAAAATTTACTTAAAAGTTCGAGGGTTTTTTTTGTTTTTACAATAAAAAATAAATTAAAACTATTTTTTTTAACTGAATATATTTGTATTTTTTTAAGATATATCAACAAATCGATTCGTGGAGATTATCTTAAAAATGTTCCCTAAAAAATGTTTGATTTTTGAGCGATTGTGTCTATGGCAACTATATGATATAGTAGTCTAACATTATCAAAAATTATTCAAATTGTAAAAGTTAATTGGATAATTATCGAGATGATTCACAGCAATTAGCTCAATCTCAATCTCAAGCTTATTCTTACCTGATCTGGTCGCATTGGATATGCAAAGGAGACGTTCTCGAATCGAATTTCGCCATGCAAACGCTCCTGGGGTATGATGTAACCCCGCAACAGCTCCACCTTCGGCTGCATGGCCAGGAACTCAAAGACACGACTGCCAGCGGTCATGCCCCGGATCATGGTGCCCAGCAGCACAGATCCCTGGGCCAGGGAACGCTGTACGCCCTGGGAGGCAACCAGGAATGCCATCAATGCGCCCGGCGTCAAGCTCTCCGTCGACATCAGATGACCGCCCATAAAGAGTGTGGACAGCACCAGAGTGTTGAGAAAGAAATTGGTGAGACCCTGAAAGATGGCAATGCCATGGCCCAAATCCTGCGCCAGACGCGCCGCCTCATTCGTCTCCGTTTCGAACAGCTGCATTTCCCGATATTCGCAGGCACTCGAACGCACCGTCCGGATGTTGGACAACGCCTCCTCGCACACACCCGTCGCACGCTCCGACTGCAATCGACAACAACAAAAACAAACACATGTATTTTATTATAAGTATTTCATTTTTTTGTAAACTTTCTTTCAAATTTTCAAACATATTTAGGGTATTCAGAAACTCTGATAATTGTGATATTCCAAAAAGTGATATATTTTGTAATGACAAAAAAACACAGAAAAATGATTATCACAACCAAGGTGGATTAATACATGGTGATGTATTCGCTCTCAAGGTGGATTAATACATGGTGATGTATTCGCTCTCTCTCGGGGCAAATCTGTCAAAATTAGTCTGAGAGAGAGAGAGATAGATATATTGAAAATGCTCTCGTAATGACGTTTGTGCCCCGAAAAAAGAGGGAACGTCAAACGAATACATCACCATGTATTAATCCACCTTGTTCGCTCTCACTCGGGGCAAATCTGTCAAAATTAGTCTGAGAGAGAGAGAGATAGATATATTGAAAATGCTCTAGTAATGACGTTTCTGCCCCGAAAAAAGAGGGAACGTCAAACGAATACATCACCATGTATTAATCCACCTTGATCACAACAAATATGCCCTGGGGTATATGTACAAAATTCGTCATAATAATCTTTTTTCAGTGTGTTTTTTGTCATTACAATATCAGAGTTTCTGAATACCCTAATTGAATATGTAAAAAACAGATAAGTTCACGACAAATTAAATATAAAAGTGATTTCTTTCATTATTTGAGATATTTAAAAAAAGTTGTTTTCCAATATTTATTGTATTTTATACGTAGCATATTGAATTATTATATAATATTATTTCCACATTTTGCTTAAAAAAGTAATCAAATTCTTTTCAATTAGTATTTTAAAATTAGTTCATCGAAAAAACTTTAATGAAAAAGTTATTTTCAACGCATTTTACATTTCAGTTTTTTTTTTATCAATTTTTAATTAATAAATTCATTTTAATTTGTATTAAAATAAACTTGATTTAAAAAATTACATATCAGTATCTGAGGCATTTATTTACATTAAGATTTTTTAAGTATTTTTTTTTTAAGTTTTAATGAAATTCTGATTTAAAAGCGTTTACTTTTTTGAATATTTGTATAAAAAATCAATAAACTATAATTAATTTTGTTCTCTTTAGTATAAACAAATATTTTTTATAATTTGCGAATAGTTGTTAAAACTAGTGATGTAAAATTACATTGAAAAATCAATAGCTCCTGATTAACGGAAACGACTTTTAAGTAAATTTAATTCGTTTTTTTACGATAAATAATAAATTCGATTTTTTTGACAATTATTACATATCGATAAAAAAAATAGATTCATAATAGATTTAATTTAAGAAAATAGTAAAATATAACGAAAAATTGACATTTTGATTCGAAGGTTTTTACATTTCGATAAAAAATCGATCAAAAGTTTGGATTGATACCGATATGTCGACAACTCAATTTTTGTTTTGACGATTTTAAAGTATCGATAAAAAAAACTATTCACAATCTGAATTTACATGACTAGTTTAAACAGTTTTTAGTTTAAAAAATAATAGTGTAGAATTGGAATATGAAGTGTCGCTCTCTTTTTGTCTTACCTGGGCCTGTGAGCTCTTGCTGAGGGCGCGCAGCTTGCGTCCCAGGTAGGTCATGAACATGACGACACACGGGACGCTGGCCAGCGCAATGGCCGCCATGTGGGGGGATATCATGAAGAGGGAGATGCTGCCGCCAATTAATTGGGCGGCACTTCGCAGCCCATGGGCGACAAACTGTTTGAACG
This sequence comes from Drosophila quinaria, assembly GCA_035047525.1. Classification (NCBI taxonomy): domain Eukaryota; kingdom Metazoa; phylum Arthropoda; class Insecta; order Diptera; family Drosophilidae; genus Drosophila; species Drosophila quinaria. Next base: position 36,107,783 of record JAWNPO010000455.1, read on the forward strand.
AAGTCTTAAAGTCCTGAACATCGGCAGTTAGACGATTCACGAGCTCTCCTGTGCGATTCTCATCGAAGAACGAGATGTCCTGCAGGACGATCTGCTTGAACAGATCCTGACGCATCTTGGCGGCCATTTGTTCGCCAATGCGACTCAGCAAATAAATGTACATGAACGTGAAACCGGATTGCAGCATATAGAGGCTGAGTAAATTGCTGGCGGGTTTGCTCACATCCTTCACAAAGGAATTGTGAATGGGATCCATCACATAGGTGTTGGCATATCGGGCCAGCGTATTCACCAAATCCCCCAGCAGATTAGGTATGCGGATGTTGATGAAAGCCACAATCAGCGCTGCCTACAAAGAAAAACACAGATTAATAAAATTTAAAAAGCCCTTATTTAAAATCCAGTGCTGTCAGAATAAAATATTTATCGATATATCGATATCAACATTATCAACATCGAGTTTAAGTTCAGTAAGAAATTCTAAAAAAAAAATCTTAAAAATTAAAAAAAAATTCAACAAAAATTCGAGTGCAATTTTCAAAATTCTAGCTTCAAAATTAAGCAGGTACCAAATTAAACTCAATTTTTTAAATTGAGTTAAATCTGGAAATTAAGTTATCCGTTGTAGAGGTGGAGAACTATCGATAGTCAGCGATATTATTTCCCAAATCATCAATAACTATCGATAGTGTGTTAATTTGAACAAATGTGTATGTTAAATTCAAAAAATTTTAGACTTTTAGATAAAATTTCAACAAAATTATAAAATTGTTATTAATTAAAAGTAAAAAAAAATGTTTTCATTTTCTATGATAAGCATTAAAATTAGACATTTTTTTAGGTCCAATTCCGTTTCGTTTGCCCTTATTTTTTGGACTTAAGTAAGGAACTTATCCATGTCACGCTTTAAGGCCCTACCATCGATGGCGGCTCGATAGGAATTGACCATCGATAGTTCTCCACCTCCAAGTGGAAACCGTGTTTACTGCTTGGATTACTTACGAATATGGCGCCAAGCAGTTCCCATGTGTGCGGCTCCAGATATGTCCACAGGCGTTTCCAGTCAAAATGTTGATCCTGTTCGTCATCCTGTGAGAGCGTTGTTTGTATGACGCCCGCCAGACGATTGTCCTCACAATGTGCAAGCATCGATCGTGACGCCCACCAGCTGCGCGTTGCCACGCCCATGCCGAGTGTGGCGCCGCCAAAGAGTAACGCGCGTGTCGTATGCAATGCACGACTTGCACTGCTTGCTCCCGTTGCTGTTGTTGTTGCTGGTCTCCTCATTATGTGTTGATGTTGTCGCATTAGTCTGCTGGCATTTTGTAGTCGCTGCCCCAGCTGAGCCTGTGGCAACAGGCTGCGGCTATAAATGTATAAAGAGAAAAGCATTCGATGACATAATCACAGACACACAAACAACAATTAAGTAAAGGGGCAACCTTTATCACTTTTCTTTTGGTCGAGCAAACTGCTTGCCATGTGTGAACGCGGAGTGTTGTGCGGTTGGCTGGAGAGGGGAGGGGGGTGCATTACCTGAGCATGTCGCTGCGACTGCAATTGGAAAGTAGTAGGCGCAGCATCTCTTCTCACTTCTTTCTTCCCTTTTCGTCACTTAACTTACAAACTTATTAACAAGATACGCAACGCGCTTAAGCATTTAACTAAGTTGTTGGTTAACCTTAACAATAATAATAATAACACACACTAACCACTTATACACTAATACTAGCACATGAGCGCCGCACACACACACACGTCTAACGATGCGCGCGTGCCGATAGTCAACACCGCGATAGTTAAAAATACCAACAAGTGTTTTTCGCACCTAACTAAATTTTTGTAACCAAAATATACTTTATTATGAAACAATAATTTTGAAGTTTTAAAAATACGATTTAAATTAAATATAATTTCAGTTGCTGTTTTGTTGTGTTGTGTTTTGTTTATAAAAGCTGCAGGATCTGCACACATCTCTACTTATTTTTTATCTAGTGCGCTATCGATAAGCTTTTAGCTTAGTTTTTGTGTTCTTATCTAAATTGTTATCGACAGCTTTTAAGGCTAGTATGCTGTGCGCCAAAAATTTAAAACAAGTCCTGGAAAAATGTTTTAAAAGCAGTTAAGAAATCTTAACATTAACATACAAATATAATCACATTTTAATTAAATACGGCCAGTTATTAATAAAATTACTAAACTTAACTTTCTTCCCCAACTTAAGCTCACTTTTAATAAAGAAAGCCCATTTTTACTTAATTTTCACAAACAATTTCTTAATATTTATTGAAAAATAGTTAGTATGCTGTTCGGAAAATTCTAAATAAGTGCTGAAGAAATGTTTTAAGACTATGTTAAAAGCAGTTAAGAAGTCTTAACATTAACATACAAATATAATCACATTTTAATAAAATGTCAAGTTATTAAAACAAAAAAATACTAAATTATACTGAATTATAAGGGGGAAATCCCTTTATATGCCGCTGAAGGTTCTTTCCCAACATAACCTCACTTATAATAAAGAAAGCCCACTTTTTGACTTAATTTTTACAAAAAATTTAGTAGAATTTATTGAAAAACAGTTACATTTAATGCATAAAATGTATTTAACACAAAATCAATCGGTGTCCATGCCCGAACTATCATCATTATCATCATCGTCGTCATCGTCATCATCATCATCTGAGCATTCCTCATCGGAGCTGCTGCTCTCGCTATCATCAATCCAATCGTGGGCCTTCTGATTGCTCGCAATGATGACCTTCCACTGTTCCAATTTATGCAGATCCAGGGCATAGAAATCATTAAGTGTGTGCTGTTTTTCATCCTCCTCGTAGAGGCCGCCAAACAAATACAAATTGCCCTTGCACACACACAGACCGGGATTCATGCGAGGTGCTGGCGCATCTGTGCGACGTTTGTTGCCAAACAAACTGGGAATGGAGGAGACAAAGGGCGTCGATGCTTGACTCCCAACTGGACCGCCAACAGTCACTGTAAAAATGCCATCTGTTGTGGTTGTCATGGACTTTGCTGGCTGCTCCGTCGCATTCTCATCCATTTCCACATCGTTGGACTTTTCGTTATCCTTCTTCTTTGTCTTGGCCACGACCTCGAGCAGTCGCCAGGCTTGTGAGCTTAAATCAAAGGCTAGCAGCTCATCACCAAACTGTCCCTGAACGTTCTCATCATCCTCGTTGACGTCCATGACGCCGCCAAAGCAATAGGCTTTGCCATTGGGCGCCACTGTGCAGCCAACGCTATTCCTTGGCTTTGGACGATAGCCGCCAGCTTTAACCGTGCTCCATTTGTACTTGTCGCCTCCAGATTCTGTAGAGATAAAAGCATTCAGTGTTATGACAAGCAGAAAAGTCGAGTGCACTCGACAGTAATATACCCTGAGCCCCCAGGGCATAATATGAAATGAATGTTTAACATTTAGTGTCTTACTATCTTGATCCAGTGAGAACATGTCTGTGTGCGTTATGCCACGATCCAGATCCTTCTTCATCGAGGTTCTCGAGTAGCCGCCCCAAATGTAAATCTTGCCATCGGGTGCAGCGGCAATGCAACAACCTGAACGCACAGCGGGCGCAATTGTTCCAGCGATTTCAATCTTGAGCCATTGATATGACTCCAAGGAGAAGACATGGACATCGTTATAATAATGATACGATTGATTGTTATCATGAAAACCGCCAAAGATGAACAGACGCTTCTTGGATGCCACCATGCGATGGCCACTTCGTGCACTTGGTCCATTCGGTGCCGTCACCTTGTTCCATTGTCGTGTCTTGAGGCTCATTGTCCAGAGATCCTTGTAATGATAGAATTGCAGTTGCGAGGGACTTGCGTGCTCACCGCCAAATAACTATAAAATATAAAGAAATTTCATTACAAAACAAATAAAGACAAGATAGAGTCGAGATTACTCTTAATATATATATATATTTTAATTGTTTATGTGCATTTAAATCTCAATTCTTTCTTTTTTAAAATAGCCCTATTTTAAGCTAATAAATAGAATTGCATAAGATTTTCTAGCTTTTAAATTTTCTTTAAAATGTCTAGCTTTAAAATGGATAAAATGGCAACAATAGCATTTCTTTAAATTGTATACCTTTACAATTTCAAAAAATATCTAAATTTCTAGCAAATTTAATTTCTTTTAAAAATCCTAGCTTTTTCAATTTCCAAAAATAGCTAAATTTATTTAAAAAGTCTAGCTTATACAATTGTAATAGCTTTAAAAGCTCTAAAATGGCAACAATGGTATTTCTTTAAATTGAATTGCAATAAAATAATTAAAATTGAAAAAAAAAAAAAAAATCTTTAATTAAAATTTCTATCTCAAGCAGCTCCCTAAAATTTCTATTGCTATAAAATTTCTGAAATGCATACATAAATAGTCAAATTCCTTTTTCAATATTGATAAGTAGCTACATTTCACCCTTATAGCATTTTTATAAAATTGCTATTGTTGCCAAATAACTAAGTAGCCATAAAATGGCAACACGGCACACAATTATTTAAATATTCCATGAATTCTGCTATATTTAAAAAGAGCCATATATTTAGCCAATACCATTTCTTCAAATTCTCTACCTTTTTTTAATTTAAATAAGCTGAATTTCTAGCTTTTACAATTAAAATATAATAAATTTTAAAATAGCTAAATTTTAAACTAACTGAATTTTTAGCTATTAAAATTTCTAGCTTTTACAATTCAAATATAATAAATTTTAAAATAGCTACATTTTAAACTAATATCAAAAATCGATCAAATTTAAAAAAATAGCTATATATCTAGCTAATAGCATTTCTATCAAATTGCCAGTTTTCGTAATAACAAAGTAGCCATAAAATAGCTAAAATGGCTGCACCTGCGTCTGGACGGCATCTCTTACCCACAATTGTCCGCCATCGGTGGCAACGGCGACCATTTGGTGTCCACTGCGTGGCGTCGGTCCCGACGGTGACTTCAACTGTTTCCACTCGTTGCGTGGAATGTTGTAAAAGAACAGATCATTGAATACGGTAACCTTGGCGCCGTTATAAAGCTCGCCGCCGAACATAATCAGTTCCTCCTTGTCGGGATGCGAAACAAGTGTAAAATTGGCACGTGGCGTTGGCGGTGCACATATTTCTTCGGTTATGGCCTTTATGCGTCCTTCCTCAGCCTCCAATGATTTTACAACTTCAGCAATATCTGCCTACGAGTAAAATATGCATTGTTTACAAATATTAATAAAAAATACCGGGAATATAGCGTGTTTTACTTCTCCCAGTTTTTCCAGCATTTTCTTTTGTTTGGCCGCCTGCTTCTTATCCGTTTTCATTGCGGTTTTCTCCGCACCTTTGCCTTTCTTCTTATTCTTGTCCTTTTTACCCATTTTTATTTAGTTAAATAAACTCAAGTTTTTTGTTTTCAAAGACCGAAAGCACGTTTTAGTTGACCATATGCTTAAAACATAAAAATCCAGAGTTTGTTTTTGGAAACATGCTGTGTATAGTATTTTTTTATGGTATTTTAGGTATTTTGGCACTAGTCATTGCACTATTTTTATTCAAAATAAGATAAAATAATTGTGAATATTGCGATTCTCAAAACTCGACAAAAATCTGTCAGAAAATACAAAATTTCAAAATTGTATCTTCAGAATTTTAAGAAAAAGCCAAAAATCTAACATCGCATCAAACCTATCGGTGACTCTTTTACAGTGATCCAAGGCTGCCACACGATTTAAGCTTATTCTGAACGATTCGATGAGTCCGTTGTTTTGCAATAATCGATGACATCGATATGTTTCACTCGATGTTTCTCTCTAGTCGAGTTGGCATTTGTACTCGAAAAATTCCATTTAATTAAAATAATAATCCAACTGGTTAAAAATTATTAAACAATTAAATGGTTTATCAACATACTGCAAGTACGCGTAATTGAACAACAGTTTTGTGTAAGTCTTGCTCCCAAACATAAATTAATAATTAGGCCAAAGCAAAAGAAAAAAGAAAGGCGCAGGAGTGAGTGACACCTTGTGTTTGTGTTGATGTGCGTGAGAGAGAGAGAGGAGCTTTGACACGGTGCATGTGAAGATGTATGTGTGAATCTACGGCTGATGCTGCTGATATTAAAAAACCATGGAGCTCGGCCCTCGGTTAATCAGCTGCTTTCCAACTAATTATGCGAAAATAGTTGATCTGCAAGTGCTAGCAACCCCCCGGGCACTTGCAGCGAATATATTTAAGCGGTTACAACCCTGCTGTATGTGTGTGTGTGTGTGCGTATTATTTGTATTTGCAGCTAGCCTGGCAACTTTTCTCTCTCTCTCAATCGTGCTCTCTTTCGTTTCCCACTGGTTTTTCGAACATCCAACCACTGCCTCCAATTTGGCTGTTTTCACTTTTGACTTTACGTCCAATGTCGAAAAATATTCAACACAAAAAAAGTACTTTACATGTCTATTAATTAAATCAAATGCTGGTGTAAATAATGTTCGTTGCACATTTGCACTGAAAACAAAAAACCTGCTGTGTCAAGCAGCACAATAACAACAACAACATTCAGAGCGAAACGGTGGTAACAAAAACGACGAATAAAAGAGTGAGTAGCAAAAAGCGGGTATAGGGGAGCGAACAGCACAGCAAACGTCCACGTAAACTTTTAGCTCAGCGTGATTATTATTGTTGTTGTTGCTGCTGCCATTGTGAATTGTTGGATTATACAAAAATGTACACAACAATAAAAATATAAAAAAAAGCAGCGCAAAACAAATTGGCAAGTACATAGAAGTCTACTTGGATTTTTTATATTATTTTTTCGGTTTTATTTTTCTCCATTCCGTTTGCTGTCATAAAAGACAAACACAAATTTATTAACTGTCCTAAGGCCAAGTCCAAAACATGTCTTGGCTAAAGCATCGCGCACAGCAGATGCAAGGGAATGCAAAATCCAAATTTCTTGATCTCCAATATTTGCAAATCAATCAGCAACAACAGTTTGAGGGTGTTCAGGTAAACGTTTTAAAATCTTTAACACGTTATCTCTTGTGCTTGTTCTTGTCTTATTGGAACAGGAAGAACCCACAACAACAACAGTTATATTTTAATGGCCACTCAAGCATCAGCTGTCAATTGTTGGCTATCTGGCAACGTTGTAAATCAGGGATGCCAAATGTTTTCCGAAAAGAAACGAGAAAATATTTCCTATTTTTTTTTAATTTAATAGTGTTATGGAATCTTTAATTATTTTTTTCGTCATTTTCTTTGTCATTGAATTTTGGCCATGTTGCCTATTTAAATATTTGCCAGCCAATGCATATATTTGAAAAATTTTATATTTCGACAAGATTTGCCGGAATTGAATTTCTTTAAGCTGCTCTAATACCATTTCGGCTATATTCAGCGGATTGTTAACACTTTGAGATGATGAGTTTGAGTCAAATAAAGCGAAATACGATAATTTTCAAACACAGTCTAATTTCAACGTCAATAATTGTTGAAAAGTAAAAACTGAAAACCGAAACCGGCCTGAATATATACATTTACCTAATTGTCAAAATCGCATTTAACGTGTCTATTTCTAGACGGCTCTTGAGTCAGAGCGCAAGTGATCATTTCTAAAAAAAAAAGCCTACACTCTCTATATTTGTTTTCATCGGACCAAAATTTTGACGTATTTTCAAAATTCTGTCTGTCTTTTGGTGTACCGGGAAAGTTTCCATTTTCAAAAAGTATTAAAAATTGGCAGTATACAATCAATTTAATGGAATCGGAGAAAAAAAGAGCTAGATTTTCGACCAGAAGATGTTTGAGATTTTTCCTGGCTGACATTCGAAAAAATGCCAAATTGGCATCCCCGTAGATTTAATTTAAAACGAAAACAGATAAAAAAACAGAGAAGAAAACAAGTGTAAATTAATTGTATCTTTGTTTTTTTTTTGTCTTTGCAGTTTGTCCATTGCAACAACAACATGTTGCACAACAACGCTAACTGGCTGCCAACGCCTCAGCAGCAACAGCAGCAGCAGCCGCCGCCGCCGCAGCAGCAGCAACAACTACGGCAGCAACAACAGCAGGCAGCAACTTTACATCACTCGCAACAGCAACAGGCGCCTTTAACTATGCCACAACAACAACAACAACAACAGCTGCCACCGCAGCCACCTCAGCTTTATGCCAGCCAAATGTTTCAGCAGCCACAGCTGCCAGCAACAGCACAACAACAACAATATTGGCCAGAGGAGCAGCTGCAACAGCAGACGTTAAACTACAACAACTACTATGCAGGCGCACAACAACAACAACAACCCCAACAACAACCTCCACAACCTTTGCTTTATGCAGCAACAGCAACTGAACTCGCCACGCAGCAGCAACAGCAGCAACATCAGCAATTTTATCAAGCACCGCAGCAATTGGAGGCGAATAATGTTTTTGATAACAATAATAGTGGCAAAAATGATGGCTGGGATGATTGGGGCGATTGGAATGACAATGCTAATAATAGTAACAACAACAACAACAGTGCCTGCATTGTGGAGGATGCATTTAATGCGCAAGGCTCAAGCAATTGGCATGCCTTTGGCAACAACAACAGCAACAATAACTTGGCCAACAGTAATGCTGAAGCAGGCGACAAAGCGTTGTCGGAGCTGCCGCCGTTGCTATCACCAGCTGAACCAGAGCCAGAACTTGAACTGAATGCCATTGTGCCGCCGCGCGCCTTTCAAAATCAGCCAACAATGGTAGCAACAGCAGCAGCAGCAGTTGCAGTTGCTACACCACCAGCAGCAGCAGTTGCAGTTGCACCGCCACCAGCAGCAGTTGTTGCAGTTGCACCGCCACCAGCAGCAGTTGTTGCAGTTGCACCGCCACCAGCAGCAATTGTTGCAGTTGCTACACCAACACCAGCAGCAGCAACAGTTGTTGCTACACCACCAGCAGCAGAGAATGCAGCAAGTGCAGCTGGCAATCCCTTCAAGCGTTCGGGTGTCCTCAGCAAGCGTGTCAATATACTGGCCAACAGTGAGGCAACAACAACAACTCCCATACCAGCTCCATTGCCCATGCAATTTATGTTGCCGGAACCGAATGTCGAGCAGCAGCAATATGAGAATCAAGAGGTGTTGCTGTCGGCGCCAAATGATGAGCGTGCTCAGTATTTGCAGACGAGTCACTTGTCCGAACAGAACGAGGAGCACAATGAGAGCAACTGGGAGGCAGATGGTTTGTTGCCATTGCCACCGCCAGGACTGTCACGTTTGGTGCTTGGCCAGCCGGAGTTGGTGGAGCAACAGCGTCTGGTTACGGGCGGCACGGAGGAGCAACCGACGAGCTTTGCCATGTCCGAACGGCAGGCGGATGGTGAGGATACGTCCGAGGGTGAACAGCAGGCCATGTCAACGACAACGACAATGCGCAATGATATCTATCAGCAACAGTTGCAGCTGCAGCAACAACAACAACTGTTGCCACCGCCACGTTTGGGTCGTGTGGTCACGGGCGTGGAAACGACGCCGGGGGAACAGCGTGAGGTGGTGTTGGATGGTGAAAATCTAGAGGATCAGCCCATGGCAATAACAACAACAACAACAGCAGCAGCAACAGTTGCAGCTGGCGTGGAATTGGATATGGAAACACAGCACATGACAAATGAGGATAACGAAACAACAACACAGATTTCAATGCAGCAACAGCAGCAACAACAGCAGCAACAGCAGCAGCAACAACAGCAGCAACATGCAACAATAACGGGACGTGGCAAACCTCGACCAGTTGCCTCTTTGGATCTGGAAACGGAGGATGAGTCCGAGGATGAATGGCTGTTGAGTGATCGTCATGAGCCGCCGCCACAACGACGACAACAACAACAACAGCAGGCGGATGAGCGCAGTTTGCGCAGCACGCGACGTCATTACAACAACAACAACAGCAGCAACAACAACAATAACTACGAAGGTGAAACGGAGGATTCGGTGCGTGGACAAGTTGCTGCTGTCTCTTTAGGTGCTCACAATGAAAGTCTGGGCAGCAAAAGCCACAGAGATGTCAAGAGACGTAATGATAATCAGCGCAGACACGAAGTTGAGCGTGGCGGCGTAAGGGAAAGGGAAAGGGAACGCGAGAGAGAAAGGGAAAGGGAACGAGAGCGTGAGCGTGAAAGGGAACGCAATTTGTGGCGTCGCGATGGAGGCGAGAAATCGGAGCGACGTTCCCGCTATAGCAACAATAGCAATAGCAACTATGATGGCGAATCGGATAACATGGCGGATGCAGTGGCTCAGGCGGCGGCTAGTGATGGTGGCGCTGGTGCTGGACGCAGCAGCAAGGCCAGTCGACCCAGACGCAGTGCAGCAGCAGCAGCAGCAGCACTAACTCAAGATGATGATTATGCTGGCAGTCATTATCAGTCGCGTCGCAGCGAGAAGCAACAACAGGCCGGACCACGTGGCCAAGGCAGACGCAGTCACGAGGGCAGCGGACGTGATCGTGATCGTGAACGTGGCGGATCGCGTCGTGATCGTGATCGTGAGCATGCGTGGGATGCACGCGACTATGAGGAATATCGTGGCAAGAGTTCGCGCAACAGCGATATGGAAAAGGAGCGCATCAATGGCGGTGGCAGCAGCAGCCACAACGGCGGTGGCAACAAGTTGCGATCACGCAACTATGCCACTGATCAATATGCCAATCAATACGCGGATCCGTACGGAATGTACGAGCAAATGTCGAGGAATCCACACGCCTATGCGGACATGTATGCCAAGTTCTATGGCCAAATGATGAACTCAATGACAATGGCGGCTGTCAATGCAGCGGCCTTGAAGGCAGCCACCACAAAAACGGCGACAACATCGACAGCAGCAACACCAACTGCTGCTCATCTACAGCTGCAGCAGCTGCAACAGCTGCAGCAACAATCAACTTTGGGTGCTCAACTGTTTTTACCCACAACCAACGATGGCACGGAGGCAGCATTGCTCAGGGAACGCGAAAGGTGAGTGAGAAACCAGCAACATCAGGTTGATTATCCTGGTTAATTAACCTGCAGACTGAACTAGAGCTAAAGATATTTAAATTAAATAGTATCCGTCCGTATAAAATTGAAAAAATTGAAAAACCATATGAACAAGTGGAATTGGAACACTAAAATAATGTGTGATTGTCCCAAAAGCCTAGTTAAAATTTATAAACTTAGAAACAGTTGGGTTAAGATCATAAAAATAATAATAAGTCATTGTCCCAAAAGCATAGAAAGTAAATTAATTGCATACATGCGTTAAAAATGACAACAAACCATAGGAACGAGTGGAAATGAAACGTTTAAATAATAATGAGCCATTGTACGTCAAAGTAATATAATATCCAGACGAAATCGGCTGTACAAAAATAGATTGCTATTTCGAAAATAACAGAAAAAACAATAGGAACGCGTGGAAACAAAACAGCAAGCTGTTTACAAATTTTGCTTTAGAACAAGTGGAATTGAAACACTAAAATTATGTGTGATTGTCCCATAAGCCTAGATAAAATGTATAAACTTAGAAACAATTGGGATAAGTCATTGTCCCAAACGCATAGAAAGTAAATTAATTGCATACATGCGTTAAAAATGACAACAAACCATAGGAACGAGTGGAAATGAAACATTAAAATAATTATGAGCCATTGTACGTTAAAGTAATAATATACAGACGAAATTGCCTGTACAAAAATAGATTGCTATTTCGAAAATAACAGAAATAACAATAGGAACGCGTGGAAACAAAACAGCAAGCTGTTTAAATTTTTTTTTAAATTTTTCGCAATATCGTTACGTTAAAAAATAATTTACAATTTAGAATATGAAGAAAATCCCAATGGAACGTGTTTCATAATTATTCATAAAGGTCGTTCTTTAACAAAATGAATTCTACAATTCAATTATCTTACGTTTCATTCCAGCGTTTCGTAGTTAGGCAAAAATAATTGCAAATTCAAGTGCCAAAAAAAAAATTGATTTCATTACATTTTTGAATACCAAAATCAAGTATTCAAACATTTCAATGGACAAAAAGGCTTTGGAATACAAAAATGCGTTTTACTTCCGAATAACATCTTAACTTGATAGAGTTTTGCAGCATTTTAGGTTAATTTAACTGTCTGCAGAGTCCAAAAAAAAAATAAATAAATGAAAAAACAACTGCTGGTCTTCGGTTCTCATCGAAGTTATTGCTTGTTTCGTTACTAGTTTTGTTTTTTAATTTTTTTAAATAATTTTTCTAAATCTGACACTATATTATTTTGGGGCATGTTGTAGTCACTTAACTCACCACACCTTATACTCACCATACTAGCTGAATTCGCTCGATCAGCTGTAAAGTTGTTCTCTCTCTTTCTTTCTCTCTCTCTCACACTCCTAGAGTTGTTACTGTTAATTAACATTGATCTAACATTTGCGCTGCCAATGTTGCCAACCTTAATGACGTAGCTTATCGATTAATTATAAACGATAACAATTGCAATTGGGCGTTAAGTTGTTCACCTTTTAACTTGAGTCTAATTAATTTATACGTGTCGCATATCCAAATACCTTAAATCCCACTCCCTTTCCTTCGCTAACCCGGAAGAATCGTGTGTCTCTGTCTCACTGTGTATTCAGTCTCTCTCTCTGTCTATCTCGCTCACCTATTGCTCCGTTCCGTTGTCAACTCGCTCGCTCGCTGCGCTTTTTGTGTAATTCCCCCTATAAAAAAACAATAAAAAACCCACAAAATTCCATTATTAAGAATTTTTCAGGGACCGAAACTGTTATGAGGAATAAACGTAAAAATTACTTTTAATAATTACTTAAATACTTTTACTTTACAATCATACTTAATATTTTTTTTTAGTTTAAAAATAAAAATTCAAACAATTATTAAAATGGATTTTACCAATATCCATTAAAAATAATAATTAAATGTGATTTTTTATTGAATAAGTCCATAATAATAATTAAAGCTAATTTTTATTTTTTCAGTTTTTTATAAGAGTTCTTCCAAACTTTTTTGAATAAAAATCTTTAAAGACTTTTATTTTTGATTAAAAAATAAAAGACTCGAAAGACTTTTAATTGTGAGGAAAAAAAATAAAAGTCTTAAATAACTATTATTTTGGATTTGAAAACATATGACTTTAAGAATCTAAAATTTTTTGATTCAAAACAGTTTTGAATAACTTTTAATAATAAAAGTCATTATTAAATATTATTACAGATTTATGCAATAAAAAATCAATTTTAATTATTATTTTTGATGGATATAATAGAAATCAATTTTAATAATTATTTCTTAAAGTCTCAAATATAAGTTTATTGGCTGTTTGCAAAGACAAAAATCGCATTAGTTGTTATATGTGATTTTTTTTTAGTTGAAATTTGGTTCAATAACAGTTATTTTCAGTCCCTGGAATTCTTACCCAAATCCAAGTACAGTTGTGTTGTGTTTTCTACTAACACTGCAATATAAAAAAAAAAAGAATAATGTTTCGTTTCTAACAAAAACATAAATCAACCAACAAATTCGATGCACACACTTGGATGCTTACTACTTTAGGTACACACACGCATACATAACACAAGCCAATGAATTTCATCGTCGTCGCCATGAGCAACAACTGAATCTCTACCAGCAACCAGCAAACTACACGGATCTCTTGAACACCACATTGGGTGGTGCTGGTGGTGAATGTGAGACAGCCAGTCTGTATGGAAGCGATACACACAACAGTCGACGCCTGCAAATGGCTTCATTTGGAATCATCTCGAGTGCACGTTCCCTCAGCAATTTGAACAGCGAACATGATGCTCCAACTTCAGCTGCAACAGCGGGATATACACGATACTATGCTGGCTCGGAATGCGGCGTTGATATCAGGTGGTCATTCCAAAAAAAAAAAAAAATACCCAAAAAACCAAAAACTCACATTCCTCTCTCAATCTAAAATACTTAAAGCTTGAAATTCTCTTCGAAATTTATTTCTCAAGTAGGTTTCTACACATTTTCATCATCTTTCTATCTGGTCATTTGTTTGTGGCTTCAACTCATTCACATTCACCTTCAAATTGTACATTTACATTTCTCTACCCCAAAGTCCTTTAAAATTTCTGGGATGCCCATTCTTCTTTCTCTGCTTCTTTCGGTTTATTTAATAGTTGGAAGGTTTAAATTGGCACATACTGTTAACTGCTTACAATGTTAATGTAACGCTGTTAATGATTATGTTATTATCATGTTAAGTTTATAACTTGCATATAAAGCATGAATCCAGCTTTAAAGCATCCGTGTCAGCTTAACATAGCGATGATTTGACATGACCATGTTAATGGCTTTGCTAACAGCTACTTTTTTTTTTTTGAAGTTTTTAGCGCTTAATAAATAAAAAATAATAAAGAAATTACAACAGGTTAAATTTTCTCGTGCTTAAAAAAATTAAATACGTTTTGTAATGAAAAGAGGATAAGAAATGTTATAAAACAAACAATATAAACACTATTGAACAACGTGGCGTTGCCACATCTACAAAAATATGTGTTATTATAATGTAAAACTAAAAAAAAAAAAACAATTCAATTTAAAAATTATATGATGCTTTATCGTAAAGGTTATAAAAATTAGCTTAAGTTTTTAGCTTTGGAAATTTTTCCAACTATCTTTATGGCTTTGAATAACTATTTCTGTCAGTTTCTCGCAAAATTCAGATATTTCTCTATCTTATCTTTCACTGAGGTGTGGTTGCTGTTTTTTTATGATCATCAGGTGAACAAACAAGGAAATCTTTTCGCTACCCTTGCCCCAAACACAATTTGCATGAATATTTGAATTTTTTATTTAAATTGAAATTTTTAAATATTGTTTATCGATTTGCCTGCTGCTAAAAATGTTTATAATGAAAAACGGAATAATTGTTTGATTTTAAAAATGTGCGCTAATTAAACTTTCATATCTCATAGAGCTGTTGGTGCTGCCACAACAACAACAACAACAACAACATCCACAAATGAGGCAACAACGACTGTGGCACGTCCGCCGCGCCGTCGCACGCCCTTGCTCTACAATCGTCCCCATTTGGTGGCCTCCTATTCGATGAGTCTGTTGCTCCGTGTGCGTCCCAAATACGCTGGACGCGGACGATTGCGCAACGATGTGGATGTCTCGGCGCCAAGGATTAAGGATGCCACCAGTTCATTGCTGCGCTCCTATCCGGGTCCATTGCAGGGACGCAAACTGCACAAGGACAAGATCATTAGCTTCTGCAAGGAGCAGATACGCCTGGGACCAGCCCGTGCCTGCACCGTGTTGTATGCCACGCAGAAGAAGCCGCTGGGCAGCGTGGAGAAATATCGTGCCTCGCATGCGCTAATGTGGCATCTACTTATCCTCTTGCTGCGACAAAATGGGGTAAGTTGGGAATCAAAAATAAAAAAGGGGAGTAAAATTTAAAAAAGAAATAATAAAATGAAAAACGAAGACATTAATGAATATAAAAATGTTAAAAGAGTCGTAACTAAAAGTGATTTTTCGATATAGCGTAAAAAAATAAAGTTATCGAGTAAAAGTATTTGAAAATCGGTTGATATGTGAAACAAGTTTTTAATCGAAATGTTAAAATAGTTGAAACTAAAAAAGATATATTATAAAAAAAAAATTATCGAGTTAATTAAGTTAATTAAGCTATCGATTTATCGATTTATTTTACATCTTTACTAGAAGAAAAACAATAATTAGAAAATAGTGTCTTATATCGAAATGTTAAAATCTTCAATACAATCCAATCAATCCAATTGTCGATATATTGAAAAAGGAAAAAAATTATCGTGTTAGAGTTCTTAAAAATCGTTTTGGCAAAAATGTAGTTATCGATTTTTTTATTTTTCTACATCTACCAAAAAATAAGAAAAAACATTGGGGGTAAACGAAATCGATAACTTTAATATTAAGACAAAGTTCTTTTGATTTTTTGTTCTTTTGATGTGTAGAGAACAATTTTTTGTTGTTTTTCCTTTTTATTTTTAATATAAATTTAAAAAAATTTTAAAATAACCATTTTTTTGATAACGTTTTTTTTTTATATATAATGGAAATATTTGCCTTAAAAAATTGAAAACTTGTGAAAATTTTTGCTTTCACAATTTTTTGTTAAGAAATTCTAATTTCGGTAGCTTTAATTTAATTTAATTTTTTTTAGTTTTGTATTTCTTTTTATTTTCCAAGAAACTTTGTAGTTAAATTCGTCTAATTTCTTAAATAGAATTTTATTCTAGACTTTCGATTAAATGACTTTTTGATTTCAGGTCATTGCGGATACGGATGTGGGCGACTTATTGCTGGAGAATCAGCGGGAATATCCCTATGCTCCAGATGCCGAAGCGGACGCGGAGTCTTCGGAGACACGTGGAGACGACGCTGGTGGCGAGTTGCTCAACGATTCAGATGGCGAGCCCGTGACGGCAACGGGAGCAGCAACTGGTGCTGCTGGCGAGACTGAGTTGGATGGAAATGCGGATGGCGAGGATGTGAATGCGGCCAGGGATGTGAATGCAGCGCCAATGTCTGAGCAGGCGGCAACCGATCAGTTTCGCAGCTATGTGCTGCGCGGCAATGTGGAGGAGGCGCTGCAATGGGCAACCGATCACAATCTGTGGACGCATGCCTTCTTTTTGGCCCTCTACGAGGATCGCTATGCCTTGACTGATGTGGCACAAAAGTTCCTCAATCGTGCGATCAAAGCGAATGATCCATTGCAGACGCTCTATCAGATGAAGAGCTGCCACACGCCGTCGTGTGTCAGCCAATTGCGTGACGAGCATTGGGGCGATTGGCGGTCCCATCTCTCCATTCTGGTCACCAACAAGTCACGCCAGCCCGAATACGATCGCAGCTCGGTTGTTGCCCTCGGCGATACTCTCTTCCAGCGTGGCGACATTTATGCGGCACACTTTTGCTATCTGGTGGCCCAGGAGGAGTTTGGACGCTATGATAGCTCGGCCACAGAGCTGAGCACGCTTACGGGCAATGTACCCAGGTAAGCATTAATACACGCTAGTGACGAATGTACACACGAAGAGTAGTGGAAATCACCGTGGATGACAGTTCACGTTAGTGACGATAGCGTCTCTAATGCCCCAAATTTTCTGATTACCAATTTTGTAACGAACGATACTGATTTTCATTTATCTTAAATTCCTACATAAAAAGTATGCCAGCCCACGCTAGTGACAACAGCGTCACGCAGAATGCAAAAGGCGGCTAGAAATATATATAAACAGCAATGCTCCAAATTTTCGAATGTCCATTTTTGTGACGAACGATATTGAATTTCAATTCTCAATTATTATTATTATCGTTCGTCACAAAAATAAAGTTATTTTCATTAGGTTTGTAGAATTGGGAGCTTATTGTGCAATGTGCCAAATGCAAAACTTTTTTTTTGAAGAATAATTTATAAATTAAATCTAATATCGTTCGTCACAAAATTAAATTGGCTTTAAAACGTTTTTGTTTATTGTTTGTGGGTTTGAATGCAAAACAGGAAAGATAACTTAAATTAAACATTGTTAAAGAAAGAGCAAGAAATATAATCAGAATGAGACTTATTTATAACTCTTGTTTTTATAGTATTATTATTATAATTTTTAATAATGGTTTGAATACTTTTGAGTTTTGCGTTGTATAAATTATATATTTTATTCAAATTATATGTATTTATTAACTTATGTAATAACTTATTATTAACTTGACTATAACTAGAGGTGTTACTTATTTCAAAAAAAAAAAAAACTATATTCTATTGTTTTAATTATTTTTCAGACTAATCTTGCTGGGCGCCTCGCACTACAAGCCCTTTAATGAGTTTGCCAGCAACGAGGCGATCATCATGACGGAAATCTACGAATACGCTCGCTCCTTGTTCGATCAGAAG
This sequence comes from Drosophila quinaria, assembly GCA_035047525.1. Classification (NCBI taxonomy): domain Eukaryota; kingdom Metazoa; phylum Arthropoda; class Insecta; order Diptera; family Drosophilidae; genus Drosophila; species Drosophila quinaria. The sequence goes on from JAWNPO010000455.1 coordinate 36,125,726, forward strand.
TTTAGCATTGTTAACTTTCAGCATTACAAGTTTCTGCTGGCCACACGCATCCTGGACTATGGTCAGCATTTCCGTTGCACCAATTATTTGGAACAGATTGCCAAGCATATTGAACTCAAGCCGGAAAGTTATGATGGCGATTTTATACAACGTGTAGGTTTAGATGAGCGGTGGGCACGCAATGGCTCCGGGAGCTAGCGGCTGCTCCGGGAGCTAGCGACTGCTCCGGGAGCTAGCGGCTGCCCACCGCTGGCTTCAATTGAACATATATTTCTAGATTTTATTTAATAATATTGTGTATTTTAGGTTTGTGGTTTGGCCGAACGCTTGCGCTATCATGATCCCATACTGATCAATCGTGTGTCCTTTGCCAGTCCACCAAATGCCAGCCTTAGTAATAATAATGCTGCTGGTCAAACGACGACAACGCCTCAAGGTGCTCAAGGTGTGCCCGAGGAGAAGGAATGGCTGCGTCAGTTGCGTTCACTGGCCGATCAGGTGAGCGTACATTATTTGTACTACTTGCGAACTTTGGTAATAACTTGAATTTTCTGTCAAAAGCAGCCACAACAGCAACAGGAGCAACAGCAACTGACACAACAGCAGCAACAAAGCGATATTGATCAGCAATTTGTGGATTTGAATAAACAAATGCGTGAGCTAAATATGCAATATGAGGATACCATGCAACGTGAGCAAGAGGTGCAGCAGCAGCAGCAACACGAGCAGCAGCAACCGTTGCAACAACAGCAGCAACACCAACAGTTGCAGCCACAGTCAGATTATTATGAACCGCAACAACAATCGAGTCATGAGCAGACGCTAAACAGCGATTATGCTGCGCCACAAATGTACTATGATCCACATGCAGCACAGCAGCAGCAACAGCAGGAGCAACAACAGCAGCAGCAACAACAACAACAGCATTTGTATGATCCGTCGCAACAACAACCTGCGACTTATGGGCAAATTGAGAATGCCAGCGAGGCATATGGTGAACAGCAGGCGACAACAGCAACAACAGGCAACACTGGCTATGGTGGCTACGATTATTGGCCCGGCAGCGTGCAGCAGCAACAACAACAACAGCCATATGGCGATGAGGTAGGTGCAACAACAACAATTACAACAACAGCAGCAGCCTCACATTTCGATTAGTTGACACACACATTTTCTCAATGGCCTCTTTATAATTATTATTATTATTATGATTTTGATGCCCGTTACTTACAAAATAAGTAAAAATTATATTATGTAAAAAGCATCTCTGGCCCTATAAATTAAATATATTTTTGATCATCATGTCCGTTTATCCGTACATCTAAATCTCATAGACTCTAAGGCTAGGCGCACACTGGGAGCGGAAAGCGGAGCGTACAGCGGAGCTTATCAACTTGAAAAAAACAAACACACTGCTTGTATGAAAGCGCGCACACTGAAAGCTGAGCTGATTTATCATTTTAGTTCTGAAATTATCTGCTCGACTATAAGCTCCGCTGTACGCTCCGCTTTCCGCTCCCAGTGTGCGCCTAGCCTAAGAGCTAGAGCAACTAAATGTGGCACGCAGACTTCTATAAATCCCACACAGATCAAGTTTCTTTTTGCCCTTAGTATTCAGAATTATCTTATCAGTAAAACTATAATCTATTATTATAAGCTTTCATACTGCTTAATTTTAAAAAGATCGGGCAAACAGAATGTGAGTAATGGCTGATTTAAGTTTGAAGCCATATGAGTGCCTTAAAGCAGCGGTGGGCACGAAATCTGAATTCGGGAGCACTACAAAAACATCAAACATATTTTTTCTCTCGACGAATAGGCAGATATAAAGTTGAGAGCAGCCGCTAGCTCCCAGAGCCCATGGGTGCCCACCGCTGCCTTAAAGTAAGCAATACATATATTTTTGCTTATTTTCATAAGTAACGGGTATACTATAGTCGGGCACACGACTATAGACTTTTCCGCTTGTTTTGTTTTTCTAAGTTTTCTTTGTATTTGTTTAAATATGTTTCTAAAATTGTTTGTTTGTTAATTATTGAAATTGTTGTGTAATTGCAGACTTAAGTTGTAGTTTTTTTGTTGATTGTAGTTGTGCTTTTTTTAATTATTATTATTAGCATTAGTTTTATGCATAGTTGTTATTTTTGTTCTATTTTTTTTAACGGCTAAAGAGAAAGCAACACAAAATTTCAAATGCTGCATGAAAAAAAAAAAAAAAAAAAAAATGATGTTGCTAACTTTTCTAATCACACACACACACGTACACACACAAACACAACACACACTTGTAAATGGAATGCAGCTGGCGCATATGGAAAGCAATGAGATGATGATGATTGCTGACAACAACAGCCACAACAGCAACAACAGTAGCAGCAACAACAGCAACAACATTGCTGACAGCAATAGTCATTTAATAACAAGCACAACTGAAGTTGAGCAGCACGAACAACAGCAACAACAGCAGCAACAACTACAACAACAACATGTGAACAGCAGCAACATTAACGACAACAACATGAACAACAATCGCTTTAAACACAATGCCTTGAAGCTGCCCGCTGCTGGCCAGGATAAAAGCAAATTAATGGCACGCAAATTGCAATTTGAGGCAACCGAAGGCACAGCAACAGCAACAATCGCAGCAACAATACCAGCAGCAGTGCCAACAACAACAACATTGACAACAGCAACAACAGCCACAACAAAGGCATTCAATTTGAATGATGTAAGTAGCATTAAAAACCTAAATAAACGTCATAATGCTACCAGCAGCAGCAGCAGCAATATTGCAACAACAGCAGCAACAGCAGCAGCAACAACATCTAATAAAAATTGCAATAATTTGGCAAATGTTGTGCCCAAAACTTTAACCACGCCCACACGCTTTATACCAGCCAAGCCGGTGTTAGCCAAGCCCATAGCCAGTTTAGCCACAACAACAACAACAGTAACAACATCAGCAACAACAACAACAAGCACAGCGACGGCAGCAGCAGCAGCAGCAACAGGCGGTGTTAAGCGCGTCAATTTTGATTTGCCAACAACAATTGAGGAGAATGATGACGATAACGATAACGATAAAAGCGATAATTTGAATTATAGTTTGGCATTAACAAGGCCCATACAGAATCACAGCAACTATAGTTTATTCAAGCCCAAAAACAACAGCAGCAACAACAATCAGAACAACAATAGACCACACATTGTTTTTAATGGCACATATCCCATAGATATGCCATTGGGTGGAGCTGGCAGCAACAACAGCAACAGCAGCAGCTATGATCCCGAGGCAAATGCCGATCGCAGTGAATTGCAGCGTTATCGATATATGATGCATGAATATGTTATCGATGAGGATGCCGAGGGTGAGGAACTGGCCGAGGAAGATGACGACGACGACGATGACGATGAAGACGATGACGATGACTACGATGATGATGAATATGTTGATGATTATTATAATATGCTGCAACATCATAATAATGATTTTCTCAGCAAATTGGGCATCATCAAGAAGCAGCAGCAGCAGCAAACACAGCCAAGGCAACGTGTTGCAGCAGCAGCAGCAACAGCAACAACAACATTGTCCTCGTCATCAACAGCAGCAGCAGCAACTGGTGCAGCAACAACATCAGCAGCAGCAGCAGCAACACCACAAAATGTTTGGTCCATGCAGGAGCTAATTGCCAATCCATCAATACCAATCAACTATAAGAAAATGTGCAGCGAAGTTGAGCAGAGTTTAAGCAAATTTGAAGCATTTTTGGATGCTAAAAAGCACATAACAGCAACAGCAGCAGCAGGAGCGGCAACGGCAGCAAAGAAATCTGTTGTGCGCACCTTTGACATTGATGCACCCACGGGGACCAGTGTTCGTCTGAGTGGCAATGGCAATGGCAATGGAAATGGCACTGGAAATGGCAATGGCAATGGCGCTGCCGGCTTGGCTCTCAGATCTAAGAAACACCTATAAATTTAAGATTGCAACAATTTTAATTTCAACTTGTCATTTCAATGTAAAAGCAATGTGCGCAGCGTTAACAGAGCAGCCTTTTCTATTGTTCCTTTAAGCGGTTAACATAATGTAAATGTTCAACAGCCTTTCTAGTGTCCCTTGTACAATTTTAACAGCATATTATGGTTAAAGCAGCCTGCCAAATGTTAATACAATGTTAATGTTAAGGTAGACTTTTCTATTGTCTCTCCTAAATGTTAGCAGAATGTTAATGTTAAAGCCATTTTTCAATTGACCCTGTAAAATGTTAACAGAATGTTAATGTTAAAGCAACCTTTCACTTCTCCCTGCAAAATGTTAATACAATGTTAATGTTAAAGCAGCTTTTGCTATTGTCTCTTAAAAATGTTAACATTGTTAATGTTAAATCAGCCTTTCTATTGTTTCTCTAAAGCCCTTTAATTCTTTATGTAGAATGTTAACAGAATGCTAATGTTAAAGTCATCTTTCAATTGTCCCAGTAAAATGTTAACAGAACTTTAATGTTAAAGCAGCCTTTCACTTCTCCCTGTAAAACGTTAACGCAATGTTAATGTTAAAGCAGCCTTTTCAATTGTCCTTATCAAAATGTTAACAGAATGTTAAGGCAGCCTTCTTATTGTTCCTCAAAAATGTTAACAAAATGTTGATGTTAAGGCAGCCTTTCAATTAGCCTTGTTATATGGTAACATAATGTTAAGGTTAAAACATAATGTTAATGCGCGCTGCGCACAGCGCTTAACAGAGCAGCCTTTCCAATATGGTCACTGTAGAAATGTTAACAGAATGTTAACGCGCACATAGCTTTAGTAAAACAGCTTTTTTATTGGCCCCGCCCCCACGGCCCCTTTGTACCTGCGCGCTACACACACATACAAATAGACATACATACATAGAGACATATTTAGAACTGCAAACTATAACTCTAAAAATTGCACTCTGTGATGTGTTTAAGGCAAAAAAAGAAAATCAAACTAAACATAATGTTAAATGACAGAAGCAAAACAACAACTTAAAACTATGTACATACATAAACTTACATAAATTATGTATTAAATTGCAAATTTGCTAATATTTTTTGACTGCGCCAGTTAAGACAAAAAAATGTTATCTCTCTGTTAATGTTTTGAAATTAATGTTAAAACTAACATAACATTTAATATTAAATTGAATATGTATATGTGTGTGTTAATAATGCACCATTTAATCATTTTCTCTATGTGTTTCGTTTGCAATTAACCAAAACTAATCAAATGCCATTTCTTAAATCCCCTTCCCCCTTCCACGTCCAACAACAACAACAACAACAACAACAACTACTACTACTACTACAACAACAACAACTCGAAACTTCATCAACAACTCGCAACTTTTTTCATGCAACACGCAAATCTTAAATTAAAAAAAATAAAATAAATATAAACAAAATTCAAAAACGACAACAAACGACATCAAACAACATCAAACAACAACAACAACAACAACATCATGATTATTATCAGCAGCAGCAAATGCGACCAACAATTTCGATGCCGAAATCAAAGAGCTACGATGACGATGACGGAGGTGCCGCAGGTGGCAATGCCAAGAACTCAGGTGCCTCGGGTGCAACAGCAACGGGCAAGCAACAACAGCAGCAGCAGCAACAACAACAACAACAACAGTCAGCAGCTGGAGGTTTGCCCGGGTAAGTCATCAGTTATTATCATTATCATCAGATAAGATGTACAATTATTTTGTTTATTTATTTTATTTTATCAAAATTTATTTTAAAAATTAGATACTTAATATAATATTAAATACAGTTGAACTTCCATAACTCGAACTTCTATAGCTCGAATTTCTCTCTAACTCGAACTAAACGAGTGGCACTAAAATTAATCAACTTAAAAAAAATAACTCTATAAGTCGAATAACTCCATAGCTCGAACCTTTTCTTTGGATAATCGTGATTCGAGTAAGGAAAGTTCGACTGTATTTAAATTGAAAAGATGAAAAAATCAAATTAAATATTAAAAATATAAAAATATGGGGTTGTTTAGTGTTTTACCTTTTTTATCAAAGTTTATTCAACAAAAAGTTGAAAAAAAAAAAACAATTCAAGTGAATTATTAAGATTTTAAAATTTTAAATCGAAAAGGATGCATTAAAAAATATTTTATAGATATAAAATTTGTTGCAAAACATTGAGAAAAAATCCAGAAAATGGTAAACAAAATTCTTTTAATTAAAAAATAAACACTTTAAATAAATGATAAAATTTTTGAAATTTTAAATCTAAAAGCATAACAAATTGTATTGAGCCAAAATTTGTCGCCAAATAATTTGAAAAAAAACCAAAAAACGACAATCAAATAAATAAACGTCATTTTATTTGAATTTAAAATTAAAAAAAAAAAATAACTAGAGTAATACTTTCAATAATTTTCGGAGATAGTTTTTTAATGCTACTTAAATCATTATGATTTATGTAAATATCACGTGTAGAAATTTAAATTTTTCCTTCAATTTTACTAACATCAACGTTAGTAGAAGAAAAAGGGAGAGTTTTTGAAAAGCAATATTCAATTTACAACAAAAATCAAGACTCCCAATGTTTTAAAATGTATCCTAAAATTAAACTGTAACGGCTTAGTTTTAAATTTAAAAAAAAACTGATCTGGCAACCCCGGTCATCATCCTTATAATTTCAGTATTAACATCTAGAAATTTTACCAACATTAACTTTAGTAATCCAAGGGGGAAGTTTTCCAAAAGCAAAGTTATCGATTGAAATGAATAAAAAAAACTGATCTGGCAACACTGATCGTCTTTATAACTCCAGCATTAAAATTCTAAATTGTTTATTTATTATTATATCGTAAAAAAATGAGTAGAAAAAGGGGGAAGTTTTCCAAAAGCAAAGTTATCGATTGAAATGAATAAAAAAAACTGATCTGGCAACACTGATCGTCTTTATAACTCCAGCATTAAAATTCTAAATTGTTTATTTATTATTATATCGTAAAAAAATGAGTAGAAAAAGCAGTAATTTAAAAACAAAAATCACAATTCACAATATTTTAAATTAAAAAAAAAGCTGATCTGGCAACACGGATCATGTTTATTAAACCACTGTTAACAAACGAAATTGTTTATTGTTCTATTTTTCACAGGGCACAGGGAGGAAATCAGAATGCGGGCTGGTTTGGTGGCTTGTGGAATAAGTTTTCGCTGAAGCCGAAAAATCAAATGATATTGCCAGATGACAAGAATCCGACAATTGTTTGGGACAAGGAGCGCAAATGCTGGACGAACACGGAGGGCACAGCCGATGAAACGGAATCGTTTAAGCCGCCACCAAAGATGAGCGATATGGGCATGGGAATGGGAATGGGCATGGGCATGGGAATGGCAGCTGCTCCAACTCCAGCGCCACTCAATACACTGGGCACCATACCGACGCCCAATCTGTTGCCACAACAACAACAACAGCAACAACAGACGCACGAATTGCCAAATGCCAACAATCCTAATCCCTATGAACCCAACAATCAGCTGGATTATGATGCCAGCAATTATGCTGCCAACTATTCTTCGGAGCAAATGTATGCAGCAGCATCAGCAACAGCATCAACACCAGCAGCAGCAGCAGCAGGAACAGTTCCAGCACCAGCAGCATCACCAATACCAACTATTCCCATGGGAACAGGTTCAGTTTCAGCGGCCACGTTGCCCGGTGGTGCACAGCCCAAATTACAATCGAACATGTTTAAAATCAAACGCAATCGCAGTAAGTATTTTTTTTTTTTTTTTTTTTTTTTTTTGAGCTGGCATTAAGAAACCGCAAACGAAACCGTAACCGGTAACTGGTAAACGTTTCTGAAATCGTAAACAATACAATAATTTTTAATTACATTTAAACATAAAAATCGAATTTATTCAAGGAGAAATAACCGTTAAGTAACCGATTCAATAATTAAATTTTTTTTGTTAATGTTTTATGGTCGTTGGATATTTATTATATATTTAATTTAAATATGAACAGTCTTTTAAATGTGCCTCTTAAATGTTAAAAGAATGCTAATGTTAAAGCAGCCCTTCCTATAGTCCCTTTAAAATGTTAACAATATGTTAACGATCACATAGTTAATGTGTACTATAATTGTCGTTTTTCAAACTTTCACAGAGAATATCAAACTCAGTTTTTTGAAATCTAAGAATTTTGGTTTATGTATTAACATATTCTTGTTAAAATGGCAAAACTATTTTTTAAGTGAGCCAATATCAAACCGCTATTTCGAAACCGAAACAAACAAATGACCGTTACCCGTTATGAAACCGATATTCTTAAAATTTTGCATAATTAATAAAAGATAACTAAAATTAATACTTGAGCCTTTTAGTTCCTCGTTATATTTTGAATCGAAGAGACGTACTTAAAATATCTTTTGAAATAATTCCATGCATACAAGTCTGCAACAAAATTTATTTTTTCATTATATTTCTTGTATAGTATTCCTAGAAAACCAATAATTTCAAGTTTTTTTTCTAGTCTTCTATTTATAAATAAAGATTTTAAAGCTTTTCTTCAATTGGCATTTTTTACCAGACATAATAAATTTAAAAATACGCAAAATAAGTAATTTAAAGCGAATATTATGCATTAAAATATATTTATTTCTGATGCCGGTTATATTCGTTTTGGTTTGATGCACTGATTTTGAATACTCTGCAATTATAAATTAATCTGTTTTTCTTTTTTTCCTTGCAGCGTTGAAGAACTCGTATGTGGATGTGTTCAATCCATCGGGTGCGCCGATGACAGCGGCACCACAGACGGTGCTGGCGCCAATGATGGCGCCGGTTGCCGTGCCGCAGGGCGGATTCTTTGTGCCTGGCGCAGTGCCCAACCAACAACAACAACAGCAGCAACAGCAGCAACAACAACAGCCTCAATAGGAGTAGCAAATTGTAGGTGACATTGACCGCAAAGAAAACTCAAAACTAAACACTTTAAATATTTTTGCAGCAATTCGAGCAATACGTAAAATTTTCAAATTTGCAATACGAGCACAACAACAACAACAACAACAACACACGAGAAACAACACACAGTTGAACAACAACAGCAACAACTCACAAAACGGCAACTACACTCTAACAACACCAACAACTGGAAGCTAACAACATGAACAACAACAACAACAACTTTCTGCATGCTGCTGTAAACAACAACAACAACAACAACAAACACAACCACAACAACAACGAAAACAACAACATTCAGAAATCAACTGTGTTTTATTGATTGTTGTTTGTCATTATTATTATATTATAATTATTATTAATTCTTTTTTAGTTGTGTGTTTTTTTGTTTCTATTATCAAAACACTGTAATTGTCAAGTGTGTGCGCGTAATTAATTAATTAATTAGCAAAACAAAATATATATATATGTAAATTTTTTCGCTTCTCTATGTAGCCTCCCGTCACGCCCCCTAAAATCCCCATAATAATAATAATAATAATAATTAAAGCAACATGTCTTTTGTTCAATATTGTTTTTTCCTTTTTATTTTTTTTTTCGATTGTTGCAACGTTTATTTTTTTAGTTGTATAATTCGTAAAGACAGGCATTTTGCATAATTATACGATTGTTTCTATAATTTCATTATAAATATAATAAATATAAACGCATGTACGTACGTATATAAAGGGAATAGAGAGAGAAGTTAGAAAAAAGCGAAAAATTGGTTTAAAGACCATCAAAAACATATTTATACAATTAGTTTAATTTAAATAATGAAAAAGAAGAATTTTTGTTCGTTTGATGTATTTTCTCTATATTGTATGTATTGAGTGTTGATTTTGTTGATGTGCATATATATACATATTTACATACATCCCTACACACATAAAAAAAAATAAATTTACATATATTTACATAACTATTCCAATTAATTTATAGAGCAAATGTTGAAATGTTTGTTTATTTTACCTTTTTTTTAATGCATTTGAAAAATGTTTATTTTGTTACAAAAGTTGTGCATATATATCTGTATTTAATTTGTTTATTAATTTAAAATTTCTTTAGTTAAAAAAAAAAAAAAACTGGTGCAGGCAAAAAAAAAAATATAAAACGAAATTAAAACAATATATATACATATATATTGAGTTATATATTTAATCAAGTGTATGTGTGTATATTGTGTATTAGCGCACTAATGTATTATGTACAAAAACGAAAGAAAAAAAGAAAATTATAACATCCTCCAATTGGTCTAACAAAATTTAAATATTGATTTCGATTTAACTATATTAACTAGACACAAATGCATTAGATATTGTGTAAACATTGAGTTAAAACTCTGTGCGTTAACAAATTGTACACAAATTGAATATACACATAATGCCTATATACAGAATGCATATGCGGGCTGTTACTGAACGATTTTTTTTGTCCAACTAAATAATTGATATGTCAAGTTGGCATAATTATCATTTAATTAGCATAAAAAAACAACATTAAATAAATAAATCAATGGTAAAGAATTAAAGCATTTGATTAAATTCACTTATTAGAGGGAGTGAGATGTAGAAAGAAAGGCAACTATTAACAAGGTGTTCTAACTCCCTGTCCTGAGTGAGAAGCAAGGCGTAGGCCAAACGGTTAAGCCCAGGAAGCTAAGATTTTCACACAACATAGCTGAGACAATTCCTATCGGCGTTTTGTGAAATTCGACCTGTAAGTGGGTAAAATTTGGAGTTTTAGAGAATTGCTTGGTATGAAAAACTTTTGTTTCTACCAAACTCACAGTATATTTGGTACTGCCTGTTACATATGTAAAAAATATTGAAAAACTATCTCTTAGCTGAGAAAATGGTTTTACATCCAATTCTTTCCGTCTAGTTATTGTAAAAAGGTCAACAAATGATAATTCTCCAAAAATAGTTATACCAGGGAAATACCAGAAATCTTACTCAATAATAATGTTTATGAGAAAAATATATACTAATTTATTATATTAATTGAATTGCTTCTGTTCACGAGTCACAAGCTTTTCAAAAAGGCAGAGAATGCTGTAAAATTTTTGTCGAGAAAGAGTTATTTAAAGGGTTTACACTATATTCAATGCATCTTTCGATTTGTTTCAGGTCACATTCATAACTTTAATGCTTAAAAAATAAGTAGTACTTTAAACTTAGATGTGTCTTAATATGTATAAGTTGTTAATGGCTCTTCACTTTCACTGGGCAACTCATTATTGCTGTTTGCCTCAGATTCATCATCGTCATCGTCATCGTCATTTTCATCATCATCGTCGTCCTTCTCATCCTCTTCCGCAGCTAAACTGGCTGCCAAATCATATAAATTATGCAACTCTGGAAGTTCTTTGGCAGCTGCTGTAGATTTGCACTTTTTAGCAGCTGGTTGTTGTTTTTTCCCTGACTCGGACGGACGCTTCTGGGCCAGATCAGCAGGCGCTGCTGGGACTGCAACACCAGCTACTGTTTCAACTTCTTCCTCATCTGCAAATGTAAGAAATTAATATAAATTATTAATAAAAATTTATTTATTGATTTATATCAAATGATTAAATAAAAAAAATTATAAAAACTAACAATTGAATTTCAATTTTTATTTTAATAATTTATGTGCAAAATTTAATGTTATTTGTTACAAAATTGGATATCAGAAATTTTGGGACATGAAAATGTTTTCGTCACTAGTCTTTCACCTCGTAGCTTATAATAAATTAATCTCAATTTCCTAATTTAATGTTTAAATGTTTTTAAATTTACATATCTTTAACCTTATTATGAAATTTGTTTTCTAAACCCAAATCATACCAGTATTTTGAAACCTAAACAGCCGGTAACCGTTATTTAAGCGATATAGGAAAAATTTTGGTTAACCGATAACCTAAATGAAATTGTTATACGTTTCGGTTTAAACACTAACAAGTGGGAAGGGCTATAGTCGAGCGCCCGACTATAGGATACCCGTTATTTATTTAATTGAATTTTTAATTTTTTATTGCATGCTTTTAGGCACGTATATTTTTTAAAAACCTAAATTAGCCATTACCACCTTTCTATTTGTCCGCTCTGGTTACGATTTGGTAGGATGATAGGTAATAATAGTAGTTAACGATAATTAGTAAAAAAATTCCTAATATCTTGAAAACTGTGCGTGTGGTGGTTTATTGCGATTTACAGAGACGGAAAGGGGCGTGGCTAAAATTTGAAACAAACTTGACCTGCGTGGGGTCTATAGAAGACTGTGTGCCAAATTTGGTTGCTCTAGCTCTTATAGTCTCTGAGATCTAGGACGAACAGACGGATATAACTATATCGACTCGGCTGTTGATGCTGATCAAGGATATATATACTTTATAGGGTTGGAGATGCTTCCTTCTCCGTGTTACATGCATTGCAACGAATACAATATAACCTTTTACTTATTTTTATGAGAAACGGGTATTTAAAATAACAGGTTTACTATGATTTTTTTAAATAAAAATCAAAAAGAACTCTTCTTGGCGATCCCTAGTCTTCGATGCCCCTACTCTCTTATTGGCGTCCCTTACTCTTCGATTCCCCTGCGCTCTTATTGGTGATTCCTAGTGTTTGATTCCCCTTCCCTTTCCCTCTGCTTACCGCTGTCAATGCTGTCGAAGCCAATGGGAGGACGCTGCTCGTAGCTCACATAGATGGTGGGAAACTCGACTATGGTTTTGCCAGCGAGATTATCGCGCAGTGATTTGTGCGCCGCCAGAGCATAGCAGCGTTGTCCACTGCGTCGCACGCCCTCGGCGCGCAGCCAAAGCGTCAACTGGCCAATCCCAGCGCTCTGATGATGCTGCAACAATTTGCGCTGCTGCCGCGCCGTCTCCTGCCGTAGATCCAAGTATTTGTGCAACAGATCAACCAAACTATGATTCTCATCACAGCGAGAGTCGACTAAACGTGTTGGCGTCTCACTAGTCGCATGTGTAAATAACCATTCAATGTGCCAGAAGAAACGATGCAGTTTCCAATTGAGATACGTTGTGTTTTGTTTGTGGCGACTGAAATTCGGCAACAGGAATTGCAGGCGAATGTCACGTTTGGCGGCCTCCTGTCGCATGCGATAGAGCGGGACGGGCAGCTGTCGCTGTTGATGCGTATAGCGCTTGCTGTGCTCCTCTTTGCGGTTCTGCGCATATCGCGTGCACTCCTCCAAAAAGCAATAATCGCTCAGAAATTCGCGTTCGGTCATTTCGCTCAATGGCATAAACTTGGTGCGATCCCGGATGCCATCGCAGTTCAGCTCACGCTTATGGATTTGGACGCAAGAGAGCGAACATGTTTTCACCTCACACTTGGGACAAGCATAAATTGCCGCATTCTTGGCGCACACTTCACACGCGCCCAAGCGAGACAGACTGCAAATAAAAAAACATAGTTATTTTGTTATTTTTGATATAACAAAGCAATCCGTGTATTTACCTGTTTTTAGTTTCAGACATTTTGGTTCGTTTATATTAGTTTTCTACTCATATTTTGAAAAAAGGCCAAAACAGCAACAGCTGTCTCAAAATTGTCACATTTATTTTTCTTCCTCTTTTTCTTTTTGCTTGTTTTTTGTGGCGCTCTTTGCCATTCAACCGACCGCGTCGTCATTCACCCACCACCGCACACACCAAATTCAGTTCTGCGTTTATTTCGGATTCAGCCATATTATAACGTAAATTGTTACGGTTTATATATGTATTCAATTGATAACTCGGAAGCTGTCCACAGATGGTGACAAGCCCAGGCGTTTCAGGCCCAGCTGTGCATGACATGTAAGTTCGCTGTGAATTGTTGTCTGCTCATTCATGTAAATGCATAACATTGGCGTTTGTTGTGCATCTCGCTCTAGTGTTGCCAGACTGGCAGCGTTAAAACGGCGTGCATTTAAAAAAAAACAACATAAAAATGCCAAAAAAAAAAATCCTGAAAAATTACTAATTTAAACCCTATAAGCAGTGCAAAACAATTACTTAAAATGGCATACATACTGAGAGCGCGCGAAATTAAAAACACACGGCTGCCACTTAAAAAAATGCAGATTTACCCAAAAGAAAAAAAGATGCGCGTATGTTGCCGCTAAACACACGTGACGGGGGCAGATTTTCAATTTGATTTGCTGGCGGGTAAAACGGTAAACAAACTATGTGGCAGCCTTGGTTAAGCTTGGCAAAAACAAAGGTGGCAACCATCGCGTTCCACGGATAACTCAATTTGCATATTTAACTCAATTCAAAATAATGTGTGAGAAATGTATCGTATATCGTGCATGTATCGTAATCGCTTAGAACGATAACAAAGTAGTCAATCGAGCCGCGTTATCTAATGACCGTTATCTTTTCAATGTTTAAACAATTGCAAATGCATAAATATTTTTGTTTGTGCTTATATTAATGCACGTGTAGCAATTGTTTGTAGCAATTTATGATTGCGTATGTGTATATGTACATATATTACTACTTATTTATATTGTTGTTTGTCATGATTGCGTATGCATAAAGTATTTATTAAACGATTTCGGCAATCTTATCAATTGATATTAAGCAAATTACCTGCCAGGTTACAGAGTTCACACCACGCATTCATAGATTGTTTATATATTATCAATATGTGTCAATTAATTTTATCTATGATTTTTATTTCCATATAGATTTTATTGTTTTTTTTTTTTGTTTTATTTCAGTAACTGAAGAGTTTACGCTCATCGAACTCCGATCTTCGCTCACCAATAACCGCTCACCAATAACCGCTCACCTATAACCGCTCGTTGGAAAGAGAGTGCCAGAAGAGAATCAAAGAGAGCACCAGAGTGGAGAGAGAGTGTCGTAAACCAGAATCGAATCGGTAGCGGCTTATAAACACACATACACATATATTGTAAAAAAAAAATGCTTTGCCGCAAGGTAATGCGTTCAGTGCTTAAGAACAGCAAGTCGTGTCGAGATGTGCGTATTATGAGCTTTTATAGTCAAATTCGACGCATGGCGGACGACCTTAAGATTTGTAGGGAGAGCACAGTGTCGGTCAGTGCGCCAAGGACACACAAATCACCATCACCGGGACAACAACAACAACTACAACAGCAGCAGCACAGTAACAGTAATAACAATGCCAACGGCTTTTCAAATTTAAAAACTCAACCACAAACACCTGAAAATATTTATAATAATGATGAAGTGCTCTTCGAGGATCTCGTCTTCTTTCCCAACGGACGCCAAAGAGCCAAGGATGAGGATAAGAACAGCATTGCCCGCGAGGATGCCGAATATAATGTGAGTATTCAAAATAAAAATAAAAAAAAATTTTTTAATTGAAATCAGAATTATTTTATAATCTGATATGATGTAAAATTAATTTAATTAAAAAATAAAATTTATAATTTGAATTTTATAATCTGATATGAAAAAAACACACCTTTTATAAACCAGATTTTACATAAAAATATAAAAATAAAAGAATCTGTTACAAAATAATTATATTTATTAAAAAAAAAAAACAAAAAAATTTTAATTTGACATAAAACAAATATAAATAAAAAAAAAATAAATAAAACAGAAAAACTTGAAGTGTTACAAAATAAACATAATTATTCTGTGACACAGAAATCACTTTCGCTTGAATTTCACTTCATTTCGTATGAAATTTAAGTAATATTCAAGCGAAAGCGATTTCTGTGGCACCCCTGAATAATTAGTGAGCAAAAAAACAAAAAAATGCAAATAAAACAATTTCAAACTCGAATCTAAAATAAATACAATTAACACATACAAATTAAATTTAAGAAAAATTGATAATCTCATATAAAATTAATATAATTAATAAAAAAAAATAAAATGAAATATCTTGAACAATCTGATAGGCATGCATTGAGGCGCTAGCAACGTTGTTTTCAAACTGGGAGACGATCAAAAACTCCATATGGTATGCGAAGGATAATTCGAAACTCAATACCATCAAATTTCTCGAGCGCAGCGGTTTACCGTTAAGCACCGTGGAGCAAAAATTATCCATAATACATGTTGCCGGCACCAAGGGCAAGGTAAGTTTACACTTTCATCTAAGTATTTCCAACAAATTACGCTTTTTTCACTTATTTCACAAAATTAATTAATCAAAAAAAAAAAAAAAACAAAAACTGAAAAATAAAATACATTACAATACAATACGAAAATTGATGCCAACAACTGGAGCGCAATAATGACAATCAAATTGTCCGCGTTTAAAGCGTGAGAGCATCTCTACACTGCTAAAAAAAATATAGTAAAAACTGCGAATAGGCGCCGAGTAGGCGGAAATAAAGTTGGGATAAATAAAATGACAATTTTAAGTGAATCGAATGATTCTAGGAGCTCTCGAGTATTTAGAAATTAGAGAATACAGGGTTTTTTGGTTTGATTTATTTATTAGTTTCCAATAATTTTGCCAGTAATTTCGCAATATTTGTTTATTATATCTCTATCAATAAGTAGGTTAATGCGATTGCAACGCAATTTGATAAACAAAAACTTTGCAAATATGTAGCTAATTTTTTTATGATTGATTGTTGAAATCCCAAACGCTGATTATATTCTGAGCTCAATGATATCGATTAGGCAAAGTATAAACTCGAGTATTTAATTATGTGAACCGGGAAACGAAGTCAAAGTTTATTTAAAGCGTTTTTTTACAAAGTTTGGGCTGTCTTTAATAATGATCATTAGCATATGCATTAAAATAAATGTAAATTATAACGAAAGTAAACATACGATTTATTAATATTAATGTGTATTTTTTATTTATTCAACTAAAATGATAATTAAGGTTTTCATTATCATTATTATTATTTTTAATGCAAACATTAGCATTAGCAATATTTAATTATTTTATTTAATAAAAAATTATTATTAACAGTTTCATTATCATTAGCATTTTCATGAGCATTATTTTTAACATTCAAAGTAGCATTATTTTTATGTTACGTTTTTAAAATAACGCTAGCAATAATCTATTTATTTACATAAAATTATCATTAATATTTTCATTATGATTAGCATTTTCATATTAAAACAAAAATTAGCATTATTTTTATGTTACATTTAAAAAAATATTTTGTATATTATTTTTAAGTATAGTTATACGGGTAATTTCTCTCAATGCAGCTGTATCGATTATCTCATGTCGCTCATCTAGCTCTAAAACTGATAAGCCTCATTTGATTTGTTGTTTTTTTTTTGTTGCTTTTGCTGTTGTTGTAGTTTCGTTTTGGAATCTATTGAGCTTTGAGCATCGAGTATTTGATAATGTGAATGGCCAAGCTTTTGTGTGCCAGTACACTGTTCAAAAATATCAATTTCATTCAGAATTTTTTTTTAAATAAGACAAGTTTCAGAGTTATAAAAACAATTAATGTTTGTTTTAGCAAGTTCTAATTTTAAGATACAGTAGGTTAAGTGCTTTTTTTTAAATTTGATTAAAATTACCTATGGTTTTAAAAAACAATTCAAAAAAATAAAATCATTGAGTTTAACTATTTTTTAAAAATATTAAAAATAAAAACCGTATGTTTGGAAAAAATTAAAATAATGATGAAAAAATTAATAATGCTCATGTTTTGTTAAATTTTAAAACATTGCTAATTAGGCAAAATAATTATTTTTGTCAATTTTAGTTGGGGCCAGTTTGCTAGCAAAAATGATTTGTTTTCTAAGTAAATTAAAAAAAAAAATTGATCGTTTCTATTATTTTTTTCAACACTCAAAACTTGGGATGCAAGCCGTTATCCTAATTGTTGCCGTTAGCCGGTTAAATTGACAACCGTAACTGAAATCGTAATCATATATAGAATTTTATATTTTACCGATGCGGTATACTCGAATTTATGTCAAGCGAAGTAACTGTTTAAAAACCGTTTCAGGCATAACGGTTAATTTCGGCCCGTTCAAGCATAAAATTTAGTTAAGTTGTTAAGGTGTAATCAGCGTATTTTGATACTAAATTCAATTTTTGCCTTTGCCTTAATTTAATTAATTTATTAATGTCAAAAAAATATCTAAATTTTTAAAGTAGTTGAGTGTTTTTTTAAATTTACACATTTAACATTTCTTTTTAACCGCTATACAAAAATGTTGTGTAACCGATGACCGAAAACCCAAATGCGAACATAACTGAAACGGTAATGGAAACCGGTAATATTCTTTTCGGTTTAATATGCCGGTTTCTATTATTAATTTTTTCAACACCATACTTGTCTCAAAACTAAGATCTAATTTTTTGTCAGTGTATGTCTTGTTTTTTGATTTATTTCGGAGCGTTTTGTTGATTGTTTTGTTTTGCATTCTGTTTGATTTTTAGGGCTCAACATGCGCATTGGTCGAATCGATATTGCGTCAATATGGCGCACGAACCGGTTTCTTCAGTTCCCCCCACTTGTTGTCGACCAACGAACGAATTCGGATCAATGGCGATCCAGTGGCAAAGAACAAGTTCACGCAACACTTTTGGCGCGTATTCAATCGGTTAAGCGAACAAAAAGAACATGAACTCGATATGCCCACGTTCTTTATGTTCCTGACCATTCTGGGCTTTCACGTGTTCATCGCGGAAAAGGTCGATGTCCTGGTGCTGGAGGTGGGCATTGGCGGGGAGAGCGATTGCACGAATGTTGTGCGCAATGTGAAAACCGTGGGCATCACTTCGCTGGCCCTGGAGCACACGGATCTGCTGGGCAAGACCCTCAAAGAGATTGCGTGGCAAAAGGCGGGCATCATTAAACCCGATTCGCATGTTTACACGCATGTCCAGCAGCCGGAATGTTTGCAAGTGATTCACGAACGTGCCGCCCAAATGAATGCCAAAATTACACAAGTCCTTAGCACGGAAGCGTATTTCAATTACAATCTGTATGGCGATTATCTCGACAGCTGCAATGATTATGTGCGTCTCAATGGCGCCTTGGCCATTCAATTGGCCTACGATTGGCTGCGACAGACAACGGGGCCGTTGCATATCAATAACGCCGTCAATGAACCCAAAATGAGCGCCCAAGTGTTGAGCGGTCTGGCCAATGCCAATTGGCCCGGGCGTTGCCAGCTTGTCGCGTTCCGGAATATGCGCATCCATTTGGATGGCGCTCACACCGTGGAGAGCATGCGAATCTGCTGTGATTGGTATCTCAAGAGCACCAAATTGAGGTAAGAATTACTAAGACATCAAACCATATAACAGGCGTGCCACAGAAATCGATTTCGCTTGAATTTCACTTCAATTTCATACAAATTTAAATTCGCTTTCGCTTGAATTTCACTTAAATTTCCAACAAATTTAATTTTGCTTTCGCTTGCATTTCACTTAAATTTGTATGGAATTTAACTTCGCTTGAATTTCCCTTAAATTTGTATGGAATTTAAGTGAATTTCAAGCGAAAGCGATTTTTGTGGCACCGCAGTAAAAATAAAAAAATTCTTTACACATATTTTTGACTCATATATCATTTTTGATTAATTTAAAAAATATAAATTAACAGAAAAAAAAAAAAAATAATTGTACAGTATGTTGAACAACTCTTTTGACATATTTATCCTTTAGAAATATTTTTGACTCATTTTTGACAACAAAAAAAAAAAAAAAAATATTAATTGTACAACTCTTTTGACGTATATATTTTTTGATTATATTAAAAAATAAAAATCAAGATCTAACTGGTTAAACTATTTTTAAAAGAATAAATTTATAGTGTATATTTTTTTGTTTTTAAAACAGTTACTTTACATACTGCAATTTAGACATAAATTTAAAAATTTGTAAATTTTATTTGGCTTAAAACTTAAAACGATTAATACACAGTCGATCAACAATTACTTCACATTTGAAAATTATGACAACAAATTAAAAAATCACATTTTGTTTTAGTTTCCAATTTAAATTTTTACTATTGTTCTTAGAACAATTAAAAAAATCAAACAAGCCCACTGAGCTAAACTATTTTTAAATAAATAAAAATGTATATACTATTTTTTTGACAAAATAATTATTTGGCGTGCAGTAATTTTGATCAAAATTTGAAAAATTCATATATTTTATTTTGTTTTGAATTCTAATTTTTATTCTTGTATTTTTTTTTTTTTAAATACATTGGCTTATAAACTATTTAAAAAAAAATTCAAAATTCAAGTCCTTTCTTTGACCTACTGTAATTAAATTAAACTATTGTTCTTAGAACAATTAAAAAAATCAAACAAGCCCACTGAGCTAAACTATTTTTAAATAAATAAAAATGTATATACTATTTTTTTGACAAAATAATTATTTGGCGTGCTGTAATTTTGAACAAAATTTGAAAAACTCGCATATTTTATTTTGTTTTGAATTCTAATTTTTATTCTTTTTTTTTATCAATAAAAAAAATAAAAATTCAAGTCATTTTTTTGACCTACTGTAATTTAATGAAACTTTTTTTACCCATACTTTTTTCCTTTGACAGCGCTGACAATCCAAAGATCCTGATATTCAATCGCACTGGAGAATCGGATCCCTTGCCCATATTGCGTGTCATCGACGAGTCCTGTGACTTTGACATGATCTGCTTTGTGCCCAATTTGCCCAACCTAGTGAAGAATGATTACAACCAAACGACGCTTTATTTTCCCGCCGATGCGCAACGTAAACGGGCCAAAAGCATTGCAAACAGTTGGGAGCAACTGTGTGTTGCCAAAGATCAACCCAATCAAGGCCAAATGTATGAGACAGTGTGGGATGCCTTTACCGAGCTGCGATTACGTTATCCCCAAGATATTGAACTGGATGTTTTGGTGACGGGTTCAATCCATTTATTGGGTGCGGCGATTTCAGCTCTGAATGACTTTCAAACAAAGCCACCAAGTGAAGTTGATGACTGGGTCAGTAGTAGTGGATCAAAGTTGGAAAATCTCTCAAAATCATAAACGTTTTTTAGCCACCTTCATTTTTGTATTTACAAATTTACAATTTAGTTTTCTAGGTAAACATTTCTATACTTAAATCACACAGACAATAGAACGGAAACTTGAACAACATATGTCGAAATTCCATCTAAAAAATAATGTCATACAATATTTCCTTCAACAAATTCGTTGTGCGGTAATACGAGCTAATCAAAATTCTAAAACACATTTATTATGATTATTATTAATTTCATTTATATATATATATATACTTCTTGATGTATATATTTACTTTGTCAAATACTTAGGAAATTTGTTGTCTGAAAAAATTATTGAATGGGAAAATAAAAACAATAAAAACGATTTAAGATGAGAAAGTATTATTGTTTATAAACTGTTTCAACCTTTTGTGATTCATCCAAGATTTTGTGGAACAGGAAGGTAAGTTTCATTGCAGCTCTCTGGAAATTTGTTGTTAGTTATAAATCGATTAAATTAATCAGGGATTGCAAATAAGAGTTATGAGGCTGAAAAAAATCAAGTCCAAAAAAAAGACACATTTTTGGAAGGTCTATCCAGCAACCGAATAAACTTTTTTTCCAATTTTGATTTTTAAAATTATTTTTAACTCTTATTTTCAACTTTTATGATAAAAATTATAAATTAAAAATAACTATATTTTACAAATTTTAAATAAAAATTGAAAAATAACTTTTATTTCAAAACTTTTATCAAAAAACTTATAAGAGTTACGATCCGTGAAATTAATTAATGTGTTAAAGAGTGATTTTAAATTTTGTTCATCTTGAAATTGAAATTGAATAGTTTTTCAAGCTGTTTTCGATATAACGAATAAAATTTGATGAACACAATTCTTGGCACATACTAGGTGGAAATCTTGTCACGTTCGCGATGTCTAATAAAACTTAAAAATAAATAAAATAATAGTAATATATCACAATAATTCCTGTAAATGGAAAGCTACTTTATTTTGTCATGGTTTAAGAGTATTTTGTTCCAAATTACTCATCACATTTCGCGGACATTCGTATTTTTCAAGATGAAGTCAAAAAATACTTCCTTTTTTGTCGCGTTCACGATGCATTGTTTTCTATAAATAATTCGAAAACGACAAGTCCCCAATACATATCTCTTAAAATGAAAATAGTGTTGATAAAATGCATTAGGCATTTTTTTTTTATTCCAAAATTTTTAAGTGAATATATTTTTTACTGCAGCATGTGAATTTTGAATTAATATAAATATCTAAAAAAAATCAAGAGCATATAACAAAACAAAGACTTAACATCCTTGCAAAGTCCTTTTTCCAGTTTTCGAGTATTTTAAGTTTTTCTATAATATTAGTTTTTAATTAATTAAAACTTAAATTGAAACAATTAAAAAAAAAACAAAAGCACTTTTTCTTACTTAAAACTTCGTTGCACAAGTCTCGACAATATTTTTTAAGTTGGAAATTTTCCAAACTGAACTCTTACATCACTAAACCGTCGGCAAATACGTATAAAAAATGATTTGCGATAAACCGACGGAAAAGAGAAACGTCACTAACGAGATGTGTTTAATACAAAAACTGCACTTGACTGACTGGCAACACTGGCCGCAAACGAAGAGGCGAAAGAATCGAAAGCTCAAACTGAACCTGAAACTCAGCGAGCACAGGGATGCTTGTCAGCGTGTGTGTGTGTGTGTGTGTGTGCGAGTGCACAGTACGTTAACCAATCAGCGCGCAGGAGTGCAGCGTGCGAGTGAGCTGGCAAGCTGTATGCTGTCCTGTGTGTATTGTAAAAACAAAATGGCTAACGTTGTACGACACTTGCACTTGTCGTTATGTGCAAGCGAGATGGCATTACTGTATGCAGTGATTTAATCACAGCTAAATGAGATGTTAACAGGCAAGGGAGCAAGGGAGAAGGTGAGGTGGGTGGCAGAGAGAGAGTGAAGGGTCAGGCAGCTGCCATTGCCGTCGACTGCCGGCTGTGCACGCTAAACTGTCCCGTTTACAGCAACAAATCGCGTAATTCACTTGTGTCCATGTGTGTGTGTGTATGTGTCTATGTGTGTGTGTGTGTGTGAGCCTTGCGCTGCGCTAAAAGGATTAATAAACGTTCGCATCTCAGTTGTTCATTTGACTTTGCGCTTAACGGTTCAGCTGCCAGCGTCACCAATTCAACAATTCAATTAACAAATTCTTCAACTTGCATTTTTTTTTGTTCCGTATAATAATAATATTTACAAGTTCGTGTTGTTGCTGCTGCTGCTGCTGTTGTTGTTGTTGTTCTGCCGTCGGTTTTTATGACTTCCTAATTCCTTAGTTTATTTTTTTTGATCTGTGCCATGTGCTAAATACAACACTAAAAATAATTAAATTTCAATTGCAATGTTGTTTGCATTGCTTTGAATTGCCGTTAGAAATTGTAATTGTCCTTTCAATACAAAAACCTCTGTAAAGTTTCGAAAAAATGCAAAGTTCGAAATCGTTTTTGATACGCGATCTACTGGGAGATTTAATCAATCGTCGACAAACCGATTCAGGTAATTATTTTCCAGAATGTTTAATTAAATTATAATTTATTTAGATTATCTAAATTAAATTTATATTTACTTCGATTATTTTTACATTTTTCGTGCAACATGAATTTTGGTTCAATAAAGAATAATTAAGAATTTTAGATTTTCAAAACGCTCTTAACTATTATTTGAATTAATTTGAAAAGTTTTTTAATAATAGTTTAATTTTACACAAAGTGTAACGTTCGCAACAGACAAAAATTAAATTAATTTTTAAGCTGAATTGTTATGGTCATATATTCCACTTAATTTGTTGTGTATGGATACTTTTTGTTTCTCGAGCGAAATTCGCTAAAAAATAGGAAAATGCTCGTGAACCCTAAAATTTACTTACAATTTTGTAACGTTCGCGACAGAACATTCAGCAGCTTAAGTTATTTTCACAAACAGTAAGGCTTCTAACTTAAAAAAGGTTTAAAAGTTCTTACAAAAAACTAAATTTTTCAGTAAATTTCATTAAAATTTACCAGTCAGCTTTCATATGAAAATATGGGATTAGCACACATATTAATTTAAATTTAAATATATATGTATATTTGTATATATTTTTTTTAATAATATCCTTCTTTTGTAAAATCCGTTTTTTATCCGGTTTTATGTTCAAGCAATATACATTTTGTATATAGAAACTAATGTGTAGTTAAAAACCAGCGGTGGGCACGAAATCTGAATTCGTTAGCAGCCGGTGGCTCCCGGAGCCATTGCTTGCCCACCGCTGTTATAAACTATAAAAAAATATTTATGAAATGAGGCTAAAAATTGACAGATATCTAAAAAACACTAGCATTTTTTAATTAAGGATCTGTTGAATCTTCATATTTATTAACTATATTTGCCAAAATGCTTTAATAGGAATTAATTTTTATTTGTGAAATATTGCAATGAATAAAGTTAATTTGACTTTAAATTGACCCATATGTGAAATGCATAACTTTAAAAGGCACAAGGACATCAAAAGGGATAACAAATGCAACAAACACACACAGAGATACATTCTTACACACACACACACACACATACATATTCATATATGTGACAAAACAATTAGCTACTAAATAGTTGTAATTGTTGAGCTAAACTTTATTTAATGTCATGCATAATTAGAAGGCAACCCCAAAACACACACACACCCAAACACACACACACCCAACAACACACACACACACATATATATAAGATATACAAATGAGCTAGCACCTGAGGCTATTTGATACCCTGTAGTCCAGTTTATGGCGGTGATATTAGCTTGCTTGTCTTTTTTCCAAATATACAAATATTTAAAATTGACTTTAAATTATATTGGGTGTTTTATTTTGTGTATATAATTTTTATTTTAAATTTAAGCTAAGAACAAATAAATTTGCACTAAAAGTAATTTTAAATGAATTTAAACTAAATATATAAATATAGACGAACTTCCCTAACTCGACCCAAAGAGAAGTTTCGAGTTATGGAAATATTCGACTTATAGAGTCCTTTTTGTTAAGTTTATTAATTTTACTGCCACCATTTTAGCACAATTTAGAGAGAAGTTCGAGTTATAGAAGTTCGTGTTAAGGAAGTTCAACTGTATCTTAAATTTTCTTTAATTACATTTTTTTATGAAACGCAAAATAACAGAATTGTATTTAATGTTAAATGGATTTCTTTTTAATTTTCTATTAAATGTGACATAAATTTAATTTAAACTAAATGTTTTAAATTTACTTTAAATTAAACTTATAATAATTTAAATTTTTATTCAAATCTATATATAAATATTGATCTTTTTTTAAGACTTTATTTTAAGTTCATTCTGTAACCAAATAAAGGTTTCTTATAATTACTATGAAATCAATCAAAATTAATTTAAACAAAATATGTATATATTTTTAATTGTCTTTAAATAAAAATAAATATAAACACACATAATTTTTTTACATTTTCTATGCAACGCAAAATAACAAAATTGTATACAATTTTAAATGTGTTTTTTTTTTTAATCTGATTTTTAATTTTTTATAAAATTCTGTGTGATGAAAATTAAATTTAAGCTAACTATGTAACCATTTAAAAATTGACTTTATCAATGTTTACATATTTAAAAAAATAATGAAATTGTTTTATTTCGTATAATACCATATTTATTTTAAATTAAAATTGAAGCCAAATAAATGTTTTAAATAATTCCATTAATGTGAATAAACAACAAAATTAATTTGATAATGTAAATCATTTAAATTGAGTTTAAATTTAAATAAATATAAATTGGAAAATGAATTTAAACTAAAAATATGTAAACGTAAATTTTATGAATATTGATAATTTATCGAAAATAGCATAGCACACTTTTGAGCGTTTCTTTTATTGCAGGGTATTTTATAATCGCCTGCTTATGACTTTTACAAAGTATTTGCATGCTATTGTTGTTGTTGTTGTTGTTGTTGTGGTTGTTGTGGTTGATTCGAGGCTAAACAATCAAAGTTGTTGTACGTGACAAATTGCTCGAGCGCAAGTTACGAGTAAAAACAACAAATTAAATTATTGCCTTAAGCGTTTTGTTGCTTCTGCTTTTGCTTCTGCTAACTGCACAGTCACCAACCCCCAACCCCCACCCGCCTCACCCCTCCCCCCTCAGCCGACCCTCCTCAATCTCCCCTCGTCCTTTGTTCTCTTTTCTACTTGCACTATTTGTTGTTGTCGTTTCTAATTGCGGCGAAGTGTGAGATTTTAATGCCTGCGGCTTCTCCCCCCTTCCCCTTCCCCTTCCCTCTTCCCACACACACACACACACACACACACACACACATACACATATGTACATACATAGATGAAAAGTGTTGGGTGCATGTAAAGTGGCAGTTAATTGCCAGGCAAGACAATTAAGAATGATGTGAGACAGAATCTAAAAAAAAAAAGGAAGAACAGAAGCCGAAGCAGAAGCGAAAGCAAGGAAAGAAGAAAAGTAAGAAAGGCTTGCAGACCATAAGCAAATGTGTTTACAGTTCGTTGCATACTTAATGGCACACAGAAAAAACAGCCATTCTAAAATCAAGTATAAAATACTTAATTTAATTATGGATTTTTTAAGTATGTATTCAGGATTAAGCAGTAGAATTAAGCCTGTTTCAGAATTAAAATGCGAAAATGAAAAAAAAAAAACAATTAAAAAAAGAAAATTAAAAAAAAAAAATAAAGAAAGTTAAAAAAAAATTAAGAAACATATTAAAAAAAATATTAAAAAAAAGGTAAAAAAAAAGTTTAAGAACAAATTGTAAAAAAGTTAAAAAAAATTAAAAAAATGTTAAAAAAAGTAAAAAAGTAACATTTTAATTTATAAAAATTTTTTAGTCTGAATTACACAATTTCAGGATTGAATTCGGGATTGAAAAAATCAAGTATTTCATACTTGGTTTAAGAAAATCCGAGATTACCCCGCCCCGGGTTTTTTTGCTGTGCAGGGTGTAAAAAGTAAACCGAATTTCGGTTTCAGTTACGGTTACGGTTATGTTCGCATTTAGGCTTTCGGTTTTTTTTATAATCTTTTTGAAAACTGCAAAAAATGACTATTTTCAACAATTTTTTCTTCTTTTCATACAAAAAGTGCCTTTTTTGCAGTTTTCAAAAAATTTAATTTTTTTGGTAAATACCCCAAAAAGGGTTCACACTTAAAAAATTCTAGCACGGGGGATATACCTGTAGTTTTTTACAGCTGAATATCTAGGTTTTTTTTTCCATAGAAAATATTGACGAATAAAGCTGAAAAATGTATGGAAATCGGAAAAATAAAATTCGAAAATAAATTTTTTTTTTTGTTTCTTTTAACTTCTATGGTTTTCTAAGCACATATTTTAAAATTTCGTCAAAATCGTACCAGCCGAACCATAGGCAGTCTTTAATGGGTTAATAGACTTATGTGTGTATTTAGACTTATCCTTATCTTAGTATGTATATTTATGTGTAACTTGGCTTAATTTGCCGGCACATGTGGGATTGTTCCTTGTATCTCAGTTCGGAGTTCGCAGTTCACAGTTCAAGTGCCTATTAAATGGCAATTGTGCCGCAAATTGATACGACGTGACTTTTCATCGAAAAACTGAGGCAACTTCACTTGAGACGCCCCACAGTTCAGTACACACACACACACACACGAACACACACACACATGTGCATAATTGATTCATCATTCATATGTCATCTTGTTCTTATTTCACATACATATATAAATAAAAGTCAAATCCATTTCGGGGTTAAAATGTAAAAATAATTTCCGCAGTTAAGTTATAAAAATACAAATCAGTATGTCAACAAAATAACAATGCCAGCTCGACTAGCAGATACCCAGCAATTAAGTCAAAAGTTGCTTTGGGCTGACTTAAGTTAATTTAAGCTAGTGGGTTCGACTAGCAGCTATTTTATTTTGTTTACGCTTTATTGAGCTAATAAAATCGATTTTCATGAAAAAAACGACAATTCACTAGAGCTTGTGCTTCGTTGTTTATTTTAAGAATCGAGCCTAGTTTATTTAACATTCATACATTTTTTAAAATTCATTACTTTGTAAAATTTGTCCGATTTTTGCTTCTAAATTTTGTAAATTACAAAAAATTTAGTTTTTCCATTGTTACTTTTTTATAAGCATCAATCTGTCAAAACTACTCATGAATTTATTTATCACATTTAAAATTTTAAATTACAATTCAATTTTACATTAACATTTCGATTTTAAACACGATTCACAGTTTGCAATTACATAATTTATGTTTAAGCTAATTTCGGGTTTTCATGCATCTAACAAAACAAAAAAAAAAAAAAAAAAAAAAAAACGTAATTGTTCCATTGTTAATTTTGATTTTAGATTTCTTATTGATCATGATCGATTTTTTTTTTAATTATTATTATATTATTAACATAATTATATTTTGCAAAAAGAAGTATTTTTTTAACCGATATCATATCGGTATTTAAAAACCGAAACATACAAAAACCGGTTCACCGATACGAAACCTTTATTCAAAGATTTTTGAGTAACCGCTAAACTGATATTCGCTTCGATTGTAATGCCTGACTTTAATATAAATTTCTTAAATTCAGGAAAAAAAATCATTCTAAAATGAAATTTTTTCAAGTTCATATTTTCAGAATTGTGTCGAAACTCGGACTGTCGCAATTGCTCAATTTGGTATAGGGTATTTTAGAAAGTAGAATCCTTGCTGGGCAAACACACACACACATGCACACACACACACAACCTCCGGTGGTTGCTTTTTTTTTTTTTTTTTTTCTGCCCTTGAGCTTAAATACATGTGTGGGAAATCGAGTCAAATTCCAATAGGAAAGGCAGGAACAACCGTCTCGAGAAGACACGTGAATTTAATCAGGCAGCGTCCCGTTGCGATTCCAGGATATATATACGCATATATATATTTTTAAGGATAAGGATATTGCGCGACGCATATAAATAACATGTTTGATTGCTCTTCGAATTCAGAAATCCACATGATGTACACTTGACTTCTGTCTTGTTAATGGACCTCAACCAACGCCCACTTAATGTGCCCTTCCTTCCTTCCTTCCTCTTCTCTCTCCTCTCTTCTCTCTATTTTAAGGGGGTTTCACTTAGCGTCGTTGTCTCGCCACAGGATGATAATGAGCGGAGAGTCCGTCGACTGATGATGATGACTCTGGGCCAGGTCAAAAGTGCCTGCACGCGCTCGACATCTCTTTTAGATACTCAGATACTCAGATTCTCAGATTCTCAGATTCTCAGCACTCATCTCTCATCTGGCAGCTCTCAGTTCTTAGAACGCATTAACGCCACGCTGCGCTTTAAATTTCATTTCATTCTATTTTCTTTTTTTCTTTTATATTTTTAAATCTCAATTTTCAGTTGAAATTCAATTAAAACGATAAATGCACTTGAAATTTGCAAGTGCTATTGATAGAAATGCAAAAATTGTAGGAAAAAAAATTACAAATTCAATATAATTTATATTAATAAAATGTAATTATCGCACATTTGTATCTCGCTGTTAAAAATAACATAACATAAAATACTCTGGAAATAGCACTGTTAACAACATAGCACACTATATGTTATGTTTATTTACAGTGTATGTTATATAGTTGAGTTAACAGAGTGTGTTATTTATGCATGTTTATTTACATATTATGTTATATTCGGTAACATAGTATTATATGTTAATTTACATAGTAACATATTATGTTATGTTTATTTACATAGTATGTTATATTCGTTAACAGCGTATGTTATGTTGTTTACTGTGTATGCTTTGCTATTTACAAATGGCCGATACTTTCATTTTACTAATATTTATGTTCCTAATTTATATTCTATAACAGAGTATGTTAAGATACTTACAGAGTATGTTACTTTCGGTTACAGAGTATGTTATGCTATTTGCAGTGTATTGTATGTTATTTACAGTGCATGATTATAATTATAAAAGCGAGTTGCAAATAGGCGATAATTACATTTAACTAATTTTCAAAAACCTAGTTATGTAATTTACAGTGTATGTTATATTCCTTACAGAATATGTTAATTAAACAACTTGGACATCCTTTTTTTACAAGTTTTAATTAATTCCACCCTAAATTAAAAATAATAATAAAAATATAATAATTTATATGTAAACATGAAATCCTTGCAGAAATTGAGTTATTAAATGATGACTTTGTAGTCTGTCTTATTCTAATGTTCACTATATTTAGCGTGATGTTATTTTCGTGTTAACAGAGTATGTTAAGTTATTTACACAGTAATTTATGTTATTTACAGTGTATGTTATTTAATTATAACAGCGAGATAATTGTGTTTCATTAAACAACTCGGACATTCCATTTTTTTTACAAGGTTTAATTAATTCCACGCTAAATTAAATATAATAATAGAAACATATAATAATTTACATGTAATTAATTTTCGAATTAAACATGAAATCCTTGCAGAAATGATGACTCTATAGTCTTTCTTATTCTTTTGTTCACTATATTTACCGTGATGTTATTTTCGTGTTAACAGAGTATGTTATTAACAGAGTAATTTATGTTATTTACAGTGTATGTTATTTATTTAACAACTCGGATATTCTATTTTATTTACAAGGTTTAATTAATTCCACCGTAATTAAATATAATAATAGAAACATTTAATAATTTATATGTAATTGATTTTGTAATTAAACAGAAATTGAGTTATCCAACGATGAGTCGGACATTGACATCGAGGATCGCTCGACGCCGGATTCGACGGTGAATGGTTGCCAGCAGGGGGATTTGATGCTGTCGCATCATCATCATCATCATCATCATTACAATCACAACCACGACGAGTCCAGCGTGGAGTCCTGTGGCACGGCAACGCCAGGACCTGCCGTGGTTCATCAGGGAACAGGATCGGGATCGGGATCGGGATTAGCAGCTGCTGCCGCTGGTATAACGGCGGGTCTCTTGGCCGCCGCAGCTGCCAACGAAGGATCGGCCGGAGGCGGAACTGGAGTCAATGGCGGCAACTTGGGCAGCGGCAGCTATGCGGAGCACAAGCTGCAGCTCAGCAAAAGCGGCCGGAAACCGCGACGACGACGCACCGCCTTCACACACGCCCAGTTGGCCTATTTGGAGCGCAAGTTTCGCTGCCAGAAATATCTGAGTGTCGCCGATCGCAGCGACGTCGCCGAGACGCTGAATCTGTCCGAGACGCAGGTCAAGACCTGGTACCAGAATCGACGGTGAGTTGCAGACCTGTTCCATTTGAAGCTGCGATCTCCGGACACATTTTCAAAAACGTTCCCTCTCAAAAAAAAGCCTTTGTTTACATTATTTTTTATTCATCCGTTTTTAATAATTTTTTGTTTTAATTTCAAGTCGCGAGATTTTCCAATACTTTAACTCGATATTTTTTTGACGATATATTTATGAAAGAGATTTTTCAGTACTTTAACTCGATACTTTTGGCAATGTATCGATTTTTGCGTACGAGAAACTCGATTCATAATTTGAATTTTTATAGCTCAACTTTAAATACAAATAAAATTAAAAAAAAAACAAACATTTTTTGGTTTGATTAAAGTAAATAAAAATTTGATATCTAATTTTGACCTCTGATCAAGACCCAGTTTCTAAAATAAAGGGTACATATTAAAAAATATATTTTTTTAAAGTACTTTTTTACTTTTCAAATCACGGCACTCATGTATTTTATTAACCAGCTCTTAAAGATCAAATTTTCCACACTAAACTTGGAATTCTAGTCTAGAAAAATGCATCAAGTAGCTACATTTTTGAACAGTGTAGAACGTAACTTAATTAATAATTATTTTTATTATTCAATTATTATTATTTTAAGCTAGACTCTAAAATTTAAATTTGTCTTAATTGTAACAGGGAATTGGAGGCTTAAAAAATGCGCCCAGAACAAAACATGGTTTTTTTTTATCAGTGTATCACTTAAGCTCTCTCTCTTTCTCTTTCTCATGCTTTCTCGCTTGCAGCACCAAGTGGAAGCGTCAGAATCAACTGCGTCTGGAGCAGCTGCGTCACCAGGCGACGCTGGAGAAGGACTTTGTGGTGAACGGCGAGAATGGCGCTGGCGGCGCGCTCGGCTGTTGCCCCAGCGGCTTGTCCGGCTCGTTCAGTGCCGCCGCCGCCGCGGCCGCCGCTGCGGCCAGCAATCCGTGCAACTTCCTGACCTCGGCCGCTGCAGCGGCCATTTTCCGCAACGTTGGCTACGTCCACGGCTGTCCCATGTAAGACAGGGACAACATGCAGATTGGTCATCGCTTTCCCTCGCTTGCCTATGTAAATAGTTAAATACACATAAATGTTTTTTGTGCAATACACGAATCTGTGCTTCAAATCGATCCTAAACACGTTATCGATGCAACTCAAAATTCGATTTATCGATTAATAGATGTATCGCAATATTCGAGCTATTAAATAATCGATTTAACACTACAATTGAGCTTTTGATTCAATACCACATTCTATCGATCTATCGTTTGCATCGCAAAATATCGATTTAGCGACTAATCGATGCATCACAAAAATCGAGCTGTCGATCAAGTCGATGCATCACAAAAATTGTTCGATTTGTCGATTAATCGATGCGCTACAAAAATGTAAGCTATTGAATAAACGATGTTAAATACAAAATTTAGTTGTCGATCAATCGATACAATAAAATAATCGATTAATCGACGTGTTGCAAAAATCGATTTATAGATTTATCGATTAACCAAAGAAATCCCGATCTCCTTCCACCCTCCCACTCCCCGCACGTCAGATCCAATCATAAACATTAGGCTTAGTCAAATTAACTGTAATATACACACACACACAGACACACACTCAAACACACACACACACACACGCAATTATAATTGTAAACACCAAGCACTATATTAAAGGTATTTTTTTTTTGTGAAAAATAAAATTTAATTGCATATTTGATAAAGTTCGTTATGGAAAATGTGCGTGTAAAATTATTGGGAATTTTTGGATGGTTAATTAATTTGAAAAAATTGAGAAAGCGTGAAAAGTGAAAGTTTTCAATTAATTGGATTTCATTTAGTATTTAATTTGAAATGTGGTTTCAAAAATGTAATAAAGAAGGTTTTTTGCCAATTAGATATGGGTATTTCCAGGAACGAGAACGCGACATTTGTACGTCTTTAAATGGAAAACCAAATGACAAAAGTTGACATTTTCAAAAATGTTTTCTCACGTCTTTAATGCATTTTATCAACACTTTTTTTTTTTTTTATAAAGGACAAGCTTTGAGGACTTGTCGTTTTCGAATTATTTATAGAAAACGAAAATGGAAGTCATGTTTAACTTCATCTTGACAAATACGAAAGTCTGCGAAATGTGGCGAGTAATTTGAAAGAAAACACTCTTAAACCATAATAAAATAATGACAAGATTTTCACCTAGTTTTTTCCAAGAATTTGTTCATCAAATTCTATTGTTTATATCGAAAACCGGGTGTAAAACTCGTTTTAAATTAAACTTTCATTATATTTCTATGAATTAAAATAGTTCAAGTTACAATTTTGCTGTCCTACTAAGTGTAATCCTTAGAATACAAATGGTCCATTTTGGAAATCAATTTTCAAGAAAATTGGAAAAAATATAGAAAAAGTGAATTTATTCCAATATAGGATCTATATGTTCAACCTATTGACTTTCTTCTAGCGTATATTCCTTAAATAAATAACTTGAATACATTTTTGGAAGAAAATTTCACAAGATGTGAGTTTTTTGATCAATTTTACGTTTTTGGGCGAGGTGGACTTTTTTCTGGAAATGCTCAGTAAAAAACCGTTTAGCAAACCGATTCATGCATATTTCGTTTCAATAAGTCATTAAATTAAATTTTGTTTTGTAATGTTTAATCGACGTAAAAATGAGAAATAATTTTTGTTGTATACCAATGTTAAGTAACCGTTAACCGCTTCAAAATCGGCAACCTAAAATTCAAAGTTAACCGATTCGGTTTGACAGCCTGATTATAATTCTTCAGCTCCATTTAAGTTCAGTTTTGTACAATTACAGCTAATAACAAAAATTTTCTTAATTATTATCAAGACATTTACCGCTAGTCAACCCGTTACGCTAACTGTTAAAGTTCAGGCTTAAAAGCTTGCGCTCCAATTGGAATTCTTAGTCCAATACGAATTCGCATTCATTGAGTAATGCTTAAAAATCAACTTGAGCGAATCATACAAAACGATATCAATTTGTCGCTATATAGTAGTAAATGGCAAGTTATCTATGTATTGTACATATATCAAATATATACATATAAATATGCACAAATGTGTTTGTGTGTGTTTTAGGGGAAGGAGGAATTGTCAGACATGCTGTCAGCCAACCGGAAAACAAGCAACAAACTCAGCACACAATTATAACGGGCCACATAACCGCAGAGAGCGACCGCATATGCAATATGCGTGGGCGCAAACGAGACAGCAACAGTAACAAGAGCCTGATAAAGTGTGAGTGCGCGGGCAGAAGGCAGCAAACGAAGCGACGCGACGTCGCAGTCGCAGTCGAAGCGTTTGCGGTCAGTGTTGCCAACTTTTGTTTGACGGGAGGAGCGATGAAAAATTAATTTTAAAAAAGCCATAAAAAAAGCTAGTTTTTTTAATTCATTATTTCCCGTATTTTCTCCAGACAGGGAAATAGTGAGCGAACAAAATCAGATTGCTCAGAAAGAAACTGAACAATTTAAGCAGCAGCAGCTCTGTTATTCATTAGACATACATAAATAATTTCATCAGTATTTTCCTCACCCTCCTGATTTTCATTATCATATAATAATCGCGTTCTTATCATCCCTAGGAATTTATTGGGAGGCTTATATGTGCAGCAGCACAATTTATAATTCATAATAAAATATGTTATTTTTATTTTAAGTAGCAAACAATTGCACCAATTACCTTATACACTGTTAATTATCAATGACAACCTTAGCCAGGTCTGCAAAAGTACTGTTGAGTTCAATCTAAAATTGTGCAGTGCTGTCATTATATTGCCTTTTCAACAAGTAAATTTTTTTATATTGGTTTTTAATTTGCCCTATATTTGAGCATTTACAAAAAAATCTGAAAAAAGGCATTTCAACAAAAAAATAAAACAGAATACACGCTGGCCTTTAAAAAAAAAACAGATTTGGCGGAAAAAGAGCGAATCTGGCAGCACTGTTTGCGGCTTGCGGTTTTTCATGCACATTTAGCTCGCGAGGATGAACGAAACACAAAAAGGACGAGAAATGTTTAGTCACAAATTGAATCGCAGCTTAACGAGCAGCAGATGTGCGGGAGGGAGAGAGAGCGAGTGAGAGCGAATAGTTAAAAGAGAGTTCGCTTGCACACACACACACACACACATTGTGATAGGTGATTGAGATGTGGAGCAGGTGGGGGAAATGGGAGGGAGAGAGAGAGAGAGAGAGAGAGAGAGTGCAGTCGACGTCGTAGTTTCGAGTGGCCGCAAACGGAAGCAGCGCAGAACGCTAATTAAAAAGACACTTGACTTTTGACGTGGCACATGATGATGGCGATGAGACGGGGGCGGGGCATAGAGGGGGGTGGGGAAAGTAAGTTGGCTTTGCGTTAAGTTTTTTTGCCATGAAATTGTCTATGAAATGTGAATGTAATTTAATGAATAAAATGCAGCATAGATAGCAGCCCTCTTCCCCCTCACTCACTCTCTCTCTCTCTCTTTCTGTCTGTCTGTCTTTCTGCATTCATTTTAGCCTTTTCCCCTCTCACAGAAAGAGATTTGATTTTATTGCGGTTCATTTGCGGTTGTATTGAAATTTGAATTGCATTTTTAATTGGTACATTTTACGTCTGCCATCCTTTTGAGGATACTCCAAAAAAAGGATGCTTCTCTCTCGCCCCTCTCGCCTCTCTCTCTATCGGCCTTTTGAGCCAACTTTGTGGAAATTTCCGTTTGTGGCTGCACTTTGATTTGTATTTATTTAATGAGTTATTAATTGCATTAAGCTTTCAAACGAAACAAAAACAAATAAAATAAAAAAGCAGCCTCAAAAGGATCAAAAATAAAAGGATAAAGGCGGTCAAAGTCATAGTCTGACAGCAAAGTGGCCAGGAAAACTCCATAAAGTTGCAATTAAATCAATTTTCATAAAGATACATAGATTTAAAATACAAACGGGAATAAAAACCGTTACCGAAACCGTATCCGATACCGGTAACCGATTGAAACCAGTAATCGTAACTGAAACCAAAACCGAGACGAAATTTTTTTTTACCCAAACCAAAATAACCGTTTAGTTACCGATTCATGATTAACGGTTAGACACAATCAATCTGTAAATTCAATTTTATTGTTCATTACTCATTTCAATCGGTTTATATCGGTTAACGGTAAACGTAACTAAATCCGAAATCAAAACAATATATTTTTTGTTATCCGAAACCGAATAATTATTTTTGAGTAATTTTATAAAACTGACCGTAATCATTATTTTTGATAAGAGGGACCCCAAAGCTACCCCTAAGATAACCGGTATTAACCGATTAAAATTTATGGCCGTAACTTAAACCGACATTAATATTAATATTGTGATCAAAAATTCGAAATTTGCTCAATTCTATTGTGTTACATTTAAATAAGAATCTGCAAATGCATTTAATGAAGAAATAATGTTGATGACATGGAATCAGAAAGAAATCAAACTGCCTTTGATTTCTTTTTTATGCCTTGTATTCTCTTTTTATGAAATCAGAGCTAAATGAGATGCTTTGTCAGCTTGTTGTTAACGATTAAACAATTTAGGAGTAAATGAAACACGCACTCAAAAAAAGAAACAGATAAAAGATACAAACAAAAGATACAGATACAAACGCGCATACAGCAAACAATTAACGGTTAACGATGGTGACAGCAACAACAACAACAACAACCACCCAGACAAGTGTCAACACGCCCCGCGGCACAAACACAATTTGCAACATTTTTCCAAACGGATAATGACAAACATTTTAATCACAAAATGAAACCGAAACCGAAACTGAAACCACCACCGTAACAGGAGTGACAAGGACAACAACAGCAGCAACACTCACACACAAACACTCTCACTCACTCACTCAATTCTGTTTCGGCTAAAAGTCTCAGTCGGAAGTCAAGTGGCTTTTGTTACTGATTTTGTTATTGTTATTGTTATTGTTGTGTGTGAGACTTGATAAAAGCGATAAGTCTATGTTATCGATAGTAAAAGGGCTCAATGCCTAAAAAGAATTTAACCGGTAAAAACCGATTGAAACTTAAAACCGTAACTGAAACCGAAACCGAAAAAACAAAAGTTCATTTGACCCAAACCTTAAAACCGTAACTCTGTTAACCGAAATAACCGCTTACTAACCGTTACATTTATAAGGGTTAATTTCGGTTTTTTACAAAAATTCTAAATTTTCAATGGGTACTTAATGGGTTCAAGAATTTTTTGTATCATTCAAACGGAATTTAAGTGAATAGAAAATTAGTTTAAGAAACCTGCATAAAAACTGTTTTGTTATACAAAAATTAGACAAAGTTAGGGTGCAAACAAACTTTTTTGAGTGACTGCATATAATTTGAAGGCAACTTCATTATGATGTTTCGTGAATGTAAATCTATAATAGCGTATAGAAAACTAAGTTAAAAAATAATTGTATTATAAAAATGTTTCGTGAACCTAAATCTAAAAATAATTTTCAATGGTGTAGAAACCCAAGTTAAATAATTATTTTTTGAATATTTAAAGTATAAATTGAAAGAAACTATATAAAAATGTTTTGAGCTTCGAAATTTAGAATATGGTGCAGAAACCTGAGATAACTAATAATTTTTTTATTATCAACTTCATTATAATATTTTCTGAATTTAAATCTGTAATATCAAACAGGAAACTAAGTCATTATTATTTAAAAATGTAAATGGCAAGCAATTTCAAAAAACTGTTTTGTGAATTTAAATTGGTGTAATGGTGTAGGAAACTTTAATCGTCCAGATCCGAAAAGTTATCGACGGGTAGAGCTGGAAATTCCTGGGGCTTTTTCTCCTCAATATCAGGTAACATGGGAACCTCGCGCTCCACACGCTTCAACGTGCCCAACAGTTCGTCTATGTGAAATGTAATCTTAAAAAAAAATAAATAAATAAATAAATTATATAATTAAATAATATAGTTGGAGATCTAATAATACAACCTTGATATTGTGACTCAACTGCGCGGCGTCATCATTTTTTATGAATGTGGCCCAGCTGATCATCGACTCCACATCAATGCCTCGCATTTGAAAAAAATGATTTGGATACCCAAATTTCTTGAGCTCATCATTATTGTGGAGCAGTAAAAATTCGAGCAGAAAATTAATCGACTGCAGCATCAACTCCAGTTCCTCCCGCTGCCCAGCATCCAGTGAGCAGAGAGTGTAGCCGGGTGTCCATCCCAAACTTAAAGCGAGTTCCTCCAACTCACGATAACGATGCATTGTTATCTCCATTCGCAGTGTTCTGCCAACTATCGCCCACAACAGGCAAACGGTAATGGGCATCGCCACATTTGAGATGCGCACCAAACCCTGCGACAAAGTCAATAGATTCTCATTGCTATCCGCATTCAACTTGCCCAGTTCCTCCAGCAGAGACTCAACATGACCGTGAACCTGAATGTAATTCAAATTAAATATGCAAATATATAAAATATAAAAAACAAAATATAAAATATTATAAAATATGAATTAAAAAAAATAAATCAAAATATATACATACATATGTATATAAACAAGTGGGAAAGGCTATAGTCGAGCGCCCGACTCTGGGATACCCGTTACTTATTTTAATGAATTTTTAAATATTTTTTATTGCATGCTTTTAGGCACTTATATTTTTTAAAAACTTTAATTAGCCATTACCACCTTTCGGTTTGTCCGCTCTTGTTACGATTTAGTGGGATGATAGTTAATAATAGTAGTTAACTATAATTAGTAAAAAAATTATAATATCTTGAAAACTGTGCGTGTGGTGGTTTTTTGCGATTTACAGAGGCGGAAAAAGGCGTGGCGAAAATTTGAAATAAACTTGACCTGCGTAGGGTCTATAGAAGTCTGTGTGCCAAATTCGGTTGCTCTAGCGCTTATAGTCTCTGAGATCTAGGACGAACAGACGGATATAACTATATCGACTCGGTTGTTGATGCTGATCAAGAATATATATACTTTATAGGGTCGGAGATGCTTCCTTCTCCCTCTTACATACATTGCAACGAATACAATATCCCCTTTTACTTATTTTTATAAGTAACGGGTATACAAATAAAAATTTATATACATATTGTATGCAAAATAAAAATATTTAAAATCTATGATATATATAATTATATAAAATATAAAAATATGTAACACATAAAAATATATAAAAATATTAAAAAGTTTGTTTTTATTTTTAGTGACCTTTCTAATTTGTAGAAGTAAGTTTTAGTTAACTTGAGGTCTAGGTCTCTGAAACTTACTTATATCAAAAATATTTCATATATAAAATAAAAATATTTAAAATCTATGATATATAAAATTATATAAAATATAAAAATATATAAAACATAAAAATATATAAAAATATTTAAAATATACAAATATATAACATATGAAAACAATAAAACAATTATAAACAATTATTACGTTTTTATTTAATTTAATTGAAGAATTAATTATTACACATTTATTTGATTTTTTATTTTATTTTACTGGTCATATATATTTAATTTAAGCAATTTAAAGTAATACATTTTAAATCAGCGGTGGCCACGAAATCTGACGAAATAAAGTTGGGAACAGACGCTTGCTCCCGGAGCCCATGCGTGCCCACCGCTGTTTTAAATAACGAAAAGAATCAAAGTAAAATAAAAAAAAAAAAGAAACAAAATAACATGTATGTTTACGCTGATGGAAAAAAAAAATAATAGAAACGATTTTTTGCTTTGGAAAAAACATTATTTTTAGTTTCATAACTTTTAATTAACACCCATTTTTGCTTCACTGTAAATTAAATATTATATATTTATCATTATATATAAATATATTTCTATTATTTGCTCCATTACTGTATGTACTATATAATTGACTTACCTTAACTCTATCATTTTTTTTACTATAAAACGAGTTGAATTAAACGATTTTCATAAAAAATTGACAACTCACTGAATTTTGTTTATCGTAGTTGAATTGCAGAATTATTTTAAGTTACTTCTGGCTTAAAACCGCAATGGAAAGTTGATTAAATAAATAATAAAAATTAAAAATTCGATTAATTTTCGATTTACATGACTAGTTAAAATTATTATATTATTATAATTAAATTGTATAATATTAAAATTAGAATTTCACCTGTTCTTTACAAGAACTTTAAGTAAAAGAAATTATTTTGTGTAATTGTTAAAGTTTTTTACACTTTCGCTATTTATTGAGTTGTATTTAAAAGTTTTACTTGACTGAATTTCAAATAATAACTAAGCGATAGTAACGATAATAAAAGCGATAGTAACGCTTTTTGAACTTACACTCATCGGATCCTTGCAATCGACCAAGGAGAGCACATTCTCGACCAGAGAACACATCGATGCCTGGCCAATAATCGGTCCGTTAATCAAGACTATAATGCAAGTGCCAATCAGCAGATTCTGACGCGATTTCTCATCGCGCACCAAACTTTCGATTCTATAAAGCATTCCAAAACGTGTTATGATCTATCAAGACAATGAGAGATTACCATTAATTGTTTATAGTTTTTTTTAAACTGCATTTACTTACCTCATCTATCATCATGCCACTGGGAATCATCAGATCTGGATACTTTTCAATCAGGAAACTGCTTTTCAAATAGTTACGCAGTAGTCCTATATAACAAAACTTTTTCATTGACTCACAGCGCATTTTGAAGTGTCTTGAAAAAAAAAAAAAAAAAAAAAAAACTGAAATAAGACATTTAGGATATATAATTACGATATGTTTAGTTATTTTTTTAGTGTGCAAACTTTAATAAAAATATTCTTTCAAATATGAATATGAATTTTTCAAACCTCTAACAAATTCATTTTATAAGAATTTGAGTAAAATAAAATTTCGACATAATAATTTCTATATTATGCCTTTTTTATTTGCTTTCATCGTTTTTTAACATTCTTTTTTCATATTATATCTAATTTAATAAAATAAAAAAATAAATAAATAACATTATTTTATGAAACCTATTGCTCTTTATATATCTATTCAATCTTTAATTCATTTCATCTGAAAACTTCTAAATATTATCATATATTTCTTATTCCAAATGTTTCCGATAAGTACAAAATTTGTTTATAATAAATTCCTGCCTTAATTGATTCTATTTTTATTTGCAATTATATTTCCTAACTCTGTCTTTGATAAAAATTTCAGTGTAATCAATTTCGTTATTAAATCATTTTTATTTGGTTTTGAATAAATTTATTAATATTAAATGTCTCCAAATTTGACATCATTATCTTATTTTAAGTTTATTAATTCATTTGCCTGTAAGTCTATAATTCATTAGATCATTTATTCAAACTAGATTTTCAATAAATTTTAATAAGATTATTTTTCAATTATTCTTAACTTTATCTATTAATTTTCTTTTAATAGTACAGTTTAAAAATATATTTTATTTTTATTGTTATATTTTTATATTTAGAATCAGTTTAAATTATTGTTACTTTAATAAATTAGAAAATTGTTTATTTAGTTTTATTTATTGATTTTTTTGTTAATTAAAAAAGCACAATATTAAATCAGTTTAGAGTATTTTCTGTGTTTAAATGCTTATATTTCCATGAGAAATGAAATTCACGTAATACTAGTATAAATAAATCTGCAAAGTTTTTTTTTGTTTGTAAAGAAATCAGTCTATGTTTACAGAAAATTTATAGGTTTTATTTCAGCAATAAATAAAAGAGAACGGAGTGGAAAAAAAAATCAGAGAGAAGAAAGTTCGGTTGACAACTAATTGGCAATTTAGCGATTTTAAATAATATGAAATTGAAATTGAACTTGGCTTAAACACTCCTTTCCCCCTCCGGCTAACTGTCTGTCTGTCTGTCCATCCCCCCCTCTGGGTACGACTGTCGCCATCTGTATTATTTACATGTTGAACAACTTCGTTAACAAACAAAATACAGAGAAAATGAATAAAAACCGCCTAGAGCAACAAAAACATTGCAACAAATCAACCCATAATGATATGAAAATCTGTTGGCTTTTGTGGCCCAATTCACCCCGCCCATTTTTAACCACCCCCCACCCGACCCTTGCGATTTACAGTGGCAACCGTAAGTGTGTAAACCACAAAAGTGCCAACTGTATGTCAACAATTTGTCTTAAATTAGGCGTAAAATTTACAGATTGGCCGCTTGCAAAACAAACAACGAACCCACCCCAAAAATGCGTGCAAGTCAATTTATCGCACGCTCGACTAACAAATACCCTGTAAACAAGTTGAAAGTAACTCATGTGTGTCTTAATGTGACTAAAAATGTAAATAATTGACTTTTTCAATGGTAAATATAATAAATAAATAAATTTCATTTTTAGGCAGCAGAGTAATCGACTAGCACATACCCTGTAAACTATTTTAAAGTGCCTGAGAAGACATAACTCGACAAAATAGCCAAGTAATTGCAAATTCTATCAAACTGCTGTAGTTTTCTGTTACTCGAAAGAGTGATCGACCAGTAGACACCCTGTAAATTAAACGGAATTTGTGTGGAGTTGTGCGTGATATGCCAACATTTTTATAAAACAGGCATTTAAACAGCTAATAATGTGATCGCTAGTCAAATGTGATCGACTAGTACATACCCTATAATCGACTATAATTTGCTTTAAAAT
Source organism: Drosophila quinaria (assembly GCA_035047525.1). NCBI lineage: Eukaryota > Metazoa > Arthropoda > Insecta > Diptera > Drosophilidae > Drosophila > Drosophila quinaria. The sequence goes on from JAWNPO010000455.1 coordinate 36,168,660, forward strand.
GCATTGTTTCAGTGAAGCTATATACTAACGATTGATATATTTATATAAATGTATGACTGCAGTTGGATCGGAGAGTGGTCGACACACATACCCTATAATCTACACTTAAGAAAACATTTTAGAATCGATTATAATTAGAAATTTCAACATAATAATGTTATATAGTATAATATTTATATAAAAAAATATAAATGTATGATCATCAAATTCGAAGAGTGCTCGACTAACAGATATCCTATAATCTCCAATGAGAAGATAACATTTCAGAATTGAGTGAAATTATGAAATTTATTTATTATATACTATTTATATAAAATTATATGTGTTCGACTAACAGATACCCTATAATCTACACTAAGAAAAATTTTAATAATTTAGTGGTAGTAAGAAATTTCAATATAATAATATATTATACAATTTAAACCTCCCTTTGCCACACACACACACACATTTACAGGGTACAAACAGCTCTCAATTTAAATGCTAATAAAAGGGTAGTTGCTACTTATCATCATCATCCTCATCATGATGATCATGATTACAATAATCGCTATCGTTATGATTGTTAATTCACATTCTTTTTGCACTCTCCATTTCTGGTTTTCGGACCACACTTGACACTTTTCAATTGCACTAACCACAAAAAAAGGGGATGAGGGGTTGCTGTAATGGAATGAGGGGGTAGTGAAATCCACCCCTCTGCTAATTTGAGGCTTTTATGGCATCTAATTGAAGTACAGTAAAATACAGTGAACATTGATTGCGACTTTGTGAAACAGTGGGCGGATTTTCAGAGGGTTGGGCAACTAAAAATTATAATGATAATATCGCACTTATGTAGATGAGAAGACTCAAAAAGAAGATTGTCATCAGTTAGATATAATAGCCCATATAAGTCTAAGCTGATTTGCATAATTGGCTCGGCTTTGTTCAGGCCAAGTTAGCACACAAATCAGCTGCACCTTGCGATGGAAATACATCTGACAGTACGTGGGGACTAACAAAAGTTCGGTAAGTTGGCGACTTTTAAATCGTTTTTCAAAATTCCAAAAGTTTCAAACATTTCGCAATACTTTTACGAGCTTATATTGTAAATTTTGAGCAAATCGGATGAAATAGAGACTAGAAAAAAAAAATTAACTGAAGGTACCTCAGATGAAATTCCACTACTAACGCAAACAGAAATTCTCTGTAGCCGTTTATTCAGTTTTCAATGCAAACTAAAGCCGGTATAAATATTTGATGAATGTCAAAATGCCTATGAAACGATTACACCAACTCTGAAGGGTATTTCAAAATGTTTCCAAAGATTCCAGACAGGACATTTTTTTGTAAAGGACGAACCCCGTGAAGGGAGACCAAAATCTTCGAGGGACGAAAGAAATGTGATCCTAGCTAGAGCAAAACTTGCCGGAAACCCTTGATTTACCCAGGATATGATTGCTAGTAAACTGGACTTGAATGCCATGGCCGTATCTCAAATATTGCATCAAGATCTGATGAATCCGAAGAAGTATAAGCGATGGGTTCCAAGCATTTTAGATCAGGTCTAAAAAGAAGTTCCAATGCATTTTGCCCAATATCTTTTGAATAAATAAGAAAATTGGAAGTCCAGCAAATTTACTAAAATTGTTATTGGTGCCAAAACTTGGTTTAATACATGCGACCCGGAAACCAAACAGTAGTCTAAGGAACGGAGCGCCAGAAGAGCCAAACCACCCATTAAAAAGCTTTAAAAGCAAGATTTTAAAGAGTGTTTTGAGAAATGGATTTATAGGCATAAGAAATGCATTGAAATTAATGACGATTATGTAGAGGAGATAAAAAAATACGAAGATTAAGAATAAATACAAAAAAAAATATTTCGAATTTTTTTTGGGGTCAACTTACCGAACTTATGTTAGTCCCCACGTATGTCAAGTAATTGTTTGCACAAACTGATGGCATGGGTTTTTGATTCCTGGGAAAAAAAATACAGTTAAGCCCAATGGATTTTTTTTCATTTTTTTAAAATTGCTAAAAAGCCATTTTTTGTGTGAAAAGTAGGTAGTGAAATTTTTAGCAAATTTTTAAAAAATCATAAAAAAAATACTAGCCACGTGATTTTTGAAAATAAATTGTTTGCAGTCACTCTTAGAATTGTTGGAAGTCTTTTTTGCATCAAAACAATTTTTGTTGAAAAAGTAGACGTTCATAAAAATTTGAGTTTTTCGATGGGTACTTAATGGGCTTTGGAAATTTTTGGATCATTCAAACGGAATTTAAACGACCTTTCCCCATTTTTTTTTTTACTATGACGACTTGACTTACAATAGCTGTTAAAGTTAAAAAAAGATTGTACGCATAGTTTTTCTGGCTAGTGAACATTTCATAAAAGTAAGAAAAGAAAATCCAAAATGAAAAATTTATTTATTTTTATTTTTTTTTAAATTTGGAACTTTTTTGAATCCACACAAATGTTGCTAAGGTTTGGTTTGATGGTTTGAGCCATAAAGCGGTTTAAAGACACCCTGATTCGCTTCAGATTTGCTTTTTTCCCGTCAAATCTGGCTTTTTTAAAAGGCCATTTGCTAGAAAAATTTGCAAACAGCGGGCAGCAGGAATTCTGACTTTTTTTGTTGTTGAAATGCTTTTTTTCAGCGTGTTTTGCATCGTTCCTCCCGTCTAAAACAGCTTTTTATTTCAAACAAAAGTTGACAACACTGTATAGAACTTGTCAATGCATGATTACAGAGATTGTAAGACCTAGAACAACCAAATTCGGCTCATAGATGGCGCTGCAAGGTTTCCCAAGCAGATTAGTATAAAGCAGGGATTGCAAATACGAGTTATGAGGCGGAAAAAATCAAGTCCTAAAACGATGCCAGGAACATCGAAAAAATTCCACATATGCTATTTTTGAAGGGTCTAACTCTAACTCTTATTTTCAATTTTTATGATAAAAATAAAAATTTGTAAAATAAAATAAAAGTTGAAAAATAACAGAAAAATAAAAATCAAAAAGTAACTCTTATTTTTCAACTTTTAAATAAAAATTGAAAAATAGCTCTTATTTCATACATAACTTTTATCAAAAAACTTACAAGAGTTACGATCCCTGGTTTAAATTTCAAACTTTGAGCAAAAACATAAACAAAAGGTTTGATAGTCTAAAAATCACGCTTAAATGTAGGCAATAATTTGTGAACTGTTGGACTCATAATGTTTTAATATCATTTTGTATGTATATCTGATAATGTCTGTGTATTTTTGTTGGTATATATGTACATACATATGTACAAATATACAGCTTGCCGTTGGCTGCTGTTAATGGTTAAAATGTCAGCGCGACAACTTAACACTATTTTAATGAGCTCCAAAAGTTCGCCATTTTGTTTTCGTTTTTGTTGTTGGTTGTTGTGGAATGTGCGCAACTGAAACTTGCTTAAGATATGCAGTGTCTTGGTGAAAGAGAGAAAGAGAGAGAGACAGAGTGGGAGAGTATGGGAGAGCAGTTAGCATACATATACACATACATACTTATGCACATGATTGTGTGTGCGTGTGTGTGTGTGTCCTTGTGCCGCATTGCAAAGGCAACTGACAAAATGCAACTGCACGCGCGACTCGCACATTTTAGCATAAAAGTTACCGACCACGCCCCTTCCCCCGTCCCCCCTCTCTCTCACTGTTCCCCCTGCTCCTGTCACATCCACGCCCACTTATTGCTTGAAGTTTCCTTTTTGCACACTTGGAAATATCTGCTCATTATGCATTCATATTTTGCAATTACTTGCCTCGCACACACACACAAACACACGCACGAACAAATAAACATAACGACAGCTAAAAGCGCAAATATGCAAAAGTAAGACAGGGACAACAACAGTAGCAGAGCGAGGCCAAAGCTCTGACTGTTAACGAGCAACGGCGGCTGTTAAGTTGCTGTCAGTCTATGTGTGTGTGTGTGTGTTAAGAGATTTCTTCCTTTTTATACCCTGTGGGGAGTATAAAATTTTGTGCAAAAGTTGTATGTGCAAAAGAAAGTTAATTCATATATTTTTTCGATATTTTAAATAAAAAACTCATCATTTTTTTAACTTTTTCTAAAAAATTAATGTAATTAGAAAAAAAAATTTTCTTTAATGAACAAATAAAACTCACACATAATCATTATTTTTGATTATATTTTTTTCGCTCCAAAAAAATTACATTAAAAAAATATTACGTTAACTTTGAATTAATTTTTTTTTACGGGGTATGCTAAAATATTGGGGAAATATTCAACACAAAAGCCACGAATTTAGCGAAAAAAAATAAAAGTCATATATAATGATTATTTTTAGTTTTATTTTTTCGATCCAATTAAATTATTAATGAATTCTAGGCATTGATTTTTGATGTGAAATAATTTTAATAATCTTTATTTGCGGTCGCTGGTATTAATCTTTGGTTAAAACTTATTAATGTTTTTTAATAGATACTGGTACAGGGTATCAGTCGGTCGGGTGCACTCGACTGCAGCCTATCCAACTTTATTTTGCCTTTTGCATTTTTGCTATTTGCCATTTGGCCCATTTGCGTGCGAGTAAGAAAGCAGGAAAGAGGGAAGGAAGAACGAAAGAAGGCGCAATGAAATTTCATAGAAAATTTCCATATTCCGATTTTAATTATGCAGCTGCATGAAAAGAGATTAACAACTTTTGCCGAAGACGTCGACGAAGCAACTGCATTGTGCATTTTATATTTTATATTTTAATTATGCATATTTTACAAAGGCAGTCAAGGGGCAAAGCTACGTATATGAATGTGAATATGTGTGTATGTATACGACATATTCACCTTTTAGATATGATTACATATAAATATATAATATATGCTTAAGTGCTGTGCTCTCATTTCAAACTCATGGCAAAATTAATTGCAATGTCTGTTTTAGAAAACGGTTTTGAGCAAGTCTGCAAACCGTTTCAGAACCGATACTCTTAGAACCGATTAACCGAAACTAGTTAAACCCAAATAACCGATTGGTAACCGATTCATGTAAATCGTTCAACTTCGTTTTGCAATTACAATTTGAATTTTGTGATTTACGCTTCCTGTTTTCATTCCGATTTTAGTTTAAATAAATATTTTAAAAATATTTGCCAACTTTCAAATTAACTAAATAATTATTTATTTTATTAATAATGTTATCATTACTTTATTTGCCTACTTTTTTGCAATTTTTACGGAAGGTCGAATTCTCAGAATTAATATATTGTTAATTTGAATTATAATTGAAATAAGATAAAGAATTGATTTATTATTTGAATTTACTATAATTAGTTTTTCAATTCGTAATTTCAATTTGAATTTTCTGAATTACGCTTCCTATTTTAGTTTAATTAAATATAAAAAAAATATTCGCCACGGCAACCAACTTTCAAATTAAATTAAATTGAACATCTCTATATATGTTCTTCCCTTCCTGGTCAGGTGCCTGAATTGTGCTCTCAGATCCTTGAGCTGATGGACAACAACGATGCGGACACGATGCTCAATTTGATTGTCTGCTGCCGCAGTGCGAGTGCCCTGAACGCGATGGCCCAAATCGTGAGCAGCTGCTTGCTGTGAGCGATGCTGGACAAGCTGACGGATCTGGGCTTCGATACGCACCGTCTGCGTGCGTCTAAGGAGATCATGATGGCCATTGCCATGGTTTATCCCTTGGATTATCTACAGAATTATTTGCATTCGCTCAATTTGATACTGCGTGCCATTGGGGCACTCTTAATGGCCGGACCGTACGGTTCGACGGACAAGTTGCGAAGCGAAGCGTGCGTCCCGCTCGAAATGCTCGTCTTGCCAAGCGAAGATGCCGCCGTGCTGTTCCGTTGGCTCAACGCCATTTGCGACGAGCTGCGCGTCGAGCTTCAGGTTTGCGCACACTGTGAGCTGAAAGCGGAGCTTACAGCTGAGCTGTAAACACAAACACACTGCTTGTATGAAAGCGCGCACACTGAAAGCTGAGCTGATTTATCATTTTAGTTCTGAAATTATCAGCTCGTTTATAAGTTCAGCTGTAAGCTCCGTTTACAGCTTCCAGTGTGCTCGCAGCCTTAGTGATGTAAACAAAGAATACAACGATGAACATCGATATGAAAGTGACACCACTACTTCCAGGTGCACGATGCGCACGTTCAGGAGCGCATCGTCATATTGGAAATTGCCTGCGAACTCATGCAACTGGTGCACGCCAATCTCGCCGAGTTCTATCAGCAGCTCTACACGTTCAACGATTTAGGGGCTGATGATGTTGATGATGGTTTTATTGCCGATCATCATCATGTTAAAAACGACGAGGATTTCGAATGGTTGTTGTAAATTTTATTAGCTTATTATTATTACCTGTTGTTCTGCTGCTCCGTTCCAATTGAAAATGTTACAAATAATATTAATAAAATATAATTAATGCAGGCAAACCAATTTGTTAAATTAAAAAAGATACGCGCACGTTTTGTGCGCCACACGGCAAATACAATAAACAAAATGGACGAAGTCTGGCAACGCCTTAGCGCAGGACTAACGGAATCAGCACGCTTTCGATTTCGATTGTCGTTAAAACGATAATTGCTATTTGATTGTGTTTTGTAGTGTTGTTAAATAAAGAACAGGCAATATATTTCAGGCAAATTTTAATCAGAAAGTTAAATTTTTAAAGCTATTTAAATAGAACGAAGCTGGTAGTAGATTTTTGCCAAGTTTACAAGGCACAAACTTGATTGGAAGCTGTTATGTTAACAGTATTTGAAGTAATTGTTTTGAAAAAAAAAGTTTTTTTTAAGTTTTTTTTTAATTGTTCTAGCTCGCATAATATAAAAAATTATTGATTTAATTTAAACCGATTTAAACTGTCGCATAAACTTGGAAGCTGTTATGTATACAGTATGTGAAGTAATTGTTTTAACAAAAAAATCCTGTTTTTAGTTTTTTTTTTTTTTAAATTGTTCTAGCAAGAAAATTAAAAATAAAAAAATTTAAATAGTAAAATTTTGTAATTTTGTCAAGACAATTACTTCAGCAACTGTGTGTTCACTCATTCCATGTGTTTTTAAATGCGGCGTAACAAGTTTGATTTATTTTAAACCGACTTAAGCTGTCGTATAAACTTGGAAGCTGTTACAGTATGTAAAGTAATTGTTTTGTCAAAAAAAAAAAAAAAAAATTCTCTTCTTAATAGCTTTTTTTTTTAAATTGAATGATAAAAGCGCAGAAAAGTTTTTTGCTTTAGCATTTTGTAATGTTGTCAAAACAATTACTTGACCCACTGTGTGTGGGGCCATTCACTCGTCGAGCACACTGTCGAGCCACTGTTCGACTTCGTTTTTGCTGGCTGTTGTTGTTGCTGCTGCTGTTGCTGTTGTTGGTGCTGGTGAGCTGGGAATAATGGTAGGCAGTGTTTGTGCCAATTGGCTGGCAATTGAGGTCTGTTCCAGCTGCGTGTTTGTCAACGCCAGCAGCTCGTCCAGCTCATCGGGCGCTTCAGTTGTTGTTTCTGTTGTTACTGGTACCTCTTTAACGGACTTGGCCGAGGGCGCCCGTGATTTAACATGAACTGGATTTGAATTGGAATCGAATTCCCTTAAGATACGCTCCTGATACGTGCGTTCGGCACGTTCCGCTGCCTCGGTTTGGGCCACAATTTGGCCACGTGTAAACATGCTAGTCGCATAATCCATGCGCTTGTAGAACGGTATGGTCTGCAGGCCAGCATTGAGTAGACTAAGATTCAGTGTAAAATAACCGCTGGCCGCCTTTGTATGGAGTTGCGTTTGACCCTCGGCAATGTTGTTCCATTCCTTTTCGGCGCCAAAACTGAAATGACCACCGCCCAGGCTGGGAAACTGTGACATCTGCTTGTAATCGCCGGCACGCAGCTGGGCCCGGGCATTCTCATCCATCGGTGCACCGTCGACGCCCAGTTGCTCCATCATCGCATCATCGGTGTCCGTCGGCATGTCCCGATTCGATTGGGGCGCCAGCGTGGAGCGTCCGCCACTGGACCAACCCTTGCGGGCAAATCGCGGCTCGTCGCTGGAATCGGCCACATCCACCAGACTCCGCACTGCCGTCGTTTGCGGTGAACTCGACGAAGTGTTTCCACCACCACCACGTTGTTGTTTTGGGTAATATTTATGCTGCTTCATATTCTTGCGATTGCTGCAACGATTTTAGGCTGAGAAATTACTGCGCTTGTGCTTACGTCACACACTTACTCCTTCGATCGATCGTCCTTGCCGCTCATTTTGCCCTTGGTGTATTTGTTCAAAAATTAGAAATTCAAAAATGGTTTGTTTACGTTTTACGTCTTGTTGCTGTGGCAGCACGAACAGCTGTGCCGCAACGCCAGTGAGTGCGAGTGAAATAGCTAGCTGTAAACAGCTGTTCTAACAGTGCTGCCAGATTTCGTTAGCAAATCTGTATTTTATCGATCACTTAAAATAAGCAAATAATAATATGTTAAGCAACTAATTGAACAATAATCCTAATGAAAATGAAAATAAATTAATGTAATCAATTGCAAACATAACGTTTCAAGTTGTGCGGTGTATACTTATCGCAACCGGTCTTTGTTAACAGAAACGATTAATATATCGATATCAGTATCATCAGCAGGCCTGGTGAAATTAAATTTTGTTGTTGTATTTTTTTTATTATGAATATTTTGAACAGCTGGCAGTAAAATTGCGGCAAATGTTGCGATTTGTACAAAGCTTTCGACTTGGCAACAGTCTAACGGCCACCGAATTATCCGTGGTTGCCGCTGAGATTTATCGCCATTGTTTTGCCGAGTTGGCCGCGAGTGCGTGTGAGAAGCCCAGAATGAATGGCGGCGCTGAACATTCGCTGAAATTGCTGCACAGCTTTGATGCACAGAAGAGCAATCAAACGGAATGGATAGCGCCTACAGCGGATGATGTCTGGATTTTTGGCTATGGTTCGCTGGTGTGGAAAGCGGATTTCCCATATATTGATCGAAGGCGAGGCTTTGTGTGTGGCTATAAACGACGATTCTATCAGCATAGCATCGATCATCGTGGCATTCCCGAAAGACCGGGCAGGGTGGTAACCCTGTTGCCTGGAGATATCGATGCGGATCGTGTTTATGGCGTTGCCTATCGCATTGCAGCGATGCAAAAATCGCAGGTGCTGGATCACTTGGATTATCGCGAAAAGAATGGCTACGATCGTGTCAATTTGGAGTTTCATGAATATCCAACGGCCACGATACCCATTAAGGTCATCATGTATATGGCATCGCAGGCAAACGATTCCTATGCGGGCGACGTCTGGCAAGTTCAGTCGATAGCCAGACAAATCTTTACCGCAGCCGGTCCCAGCGGTCCCAATCGTGAGTATCTCTTCAATCTATCGATTGTCATGCGTGAACTGTTCCCCGGTGCCGTCGACGAGCATCTGACGGAGCTGGTGGACTGCGTTCAGCGTCACATTGAGCACGACGAGCCCACATTGTTGGAGCGTGCTCTGAGCGCCGAGATCACAAGTATATTGAACGAATGCCTTGGCTGTGATCCGAGCCAGCAGCATGTGGAGATTGCACAGCGCTTGGAGGCGTTACGTGAACGCTTTGAACGACCGGGATGGCGGGAATTATATTTGCAACGGGAATTGCAGCTGGAGAACTCTTGACCGCCCACAATTCGGAGGATTTATTTATTTAGACTAGCGTGTTCAAATATGTTCATTCCTTAGTAAAATATATAGTAAAGATTATATAAATTGTTAACTAATTTATTTTTGTTATTAATCACCATAAAATTTAAATTGCGCGCTTGTCTTTTCGCTCACATCAGCTGTTAGTTGTACCGATATATCAATAAGACATCGGGCCTGAACTGAATAGGTTCATTCGTGCATCTTAATGAACCGTTCATATGAACTTTTCAGAACGAAACGATCGAACTCTACAAAGAATAAGCAGAGCTGAACATGCTCAGTGTCAATATCAAAACAATTTAACAAATATACATAAACTAATGAAATTTATAACTTACATAAATAACATAAATAATCAACAGACCTTGAGACGACGTTTAAGTAACACAATAATTGAAAATGACTTTTATGTATATGTGTAGTCGGCAATTTTGGCGCCAAAATCTTGCAGTGTAATGTGAAATTATGTGAATTTATTACGATCTATTATTATTATTATTAGTTGTGGTTTATGTGCTGTGCTCGAACTGAGTTCTCAAGCTTACAATGGACTATGATCTATTCCAGTCGGATGACGATGAGGATATACTTTCCGCCTTTTTGGAGGCAACACAAAAACAAAAGGCACAACCAGCTGAGTTAATGAACCTTAATAATGAACCTCACCATGATAATGATGAAGTGCAAGTTCATGATGATGATGATGAGCAAGTTCGCGATGATGATGATGTTGATGCGCTCGACTTGTTGCCCGAGTTTAATTGCAGTGGCCGTGATACGATCAAGACACAACAAGAATTTCCCTCCAATGGCTTTGTACGCAATGGCTACGGACTCAACTTGAGGCTGCCACGCACTAAATTGGACAATTTGTGCTTTGACTTTGAGCCGCGACAGCTGAGCGTTTGTGCCGTTATTCGGTATCTGCACGGCGAAACTTGGTGAGTGCCAGAGAAGTGAATAGAGATGGGCATGGGCCTCCTTTTTGAGGTACGACACGGCCCAAGCACGGCTGGTAAAAACTGAGGCCCAACACGGAATTTTTTTAAATAGGCACGGCACGGACACGGCACGGCCCATGCTCATCTCTAGAAATGAATGATGAATGATAACCGTTTAACCCGGTTTATGCCGCCATGCGAAGTAGTGTGTTTTTTATTAAAAACCACTTTTCTAGTCTAATTTGGACGTTCTAAGATCGAATACGAGTTTAAAAATTAAATTGAAATTCGCATTTTTTTTTAAACTTCAATATTTTTTAAATTTATATTAAATTTTTATTTTTTAAATATGGGATGACCAGAGTAAACATTTTTTGGATTTTCTAATTTTCTTAATTTTCCATTTATTCCATTTAAAGTTATGCATCATTCAAACAGAACTTAGATGACCTTTCCAAATATATTTTTTAAATTTAAAGACTTGACTTACAACAGCTGTTATAGTTAAAGAAAGACAACAATTTTAATATTTCATTTAACAAATTTATGCTTTGAAAATTCAATCATGAAAATCACTAATGAAAATACAAAATTAATCATAAGAAAATTAAAATCAAAGATCAAAATTAAAAATAGGTTTTTTTGAATGTGTGAAATAGCGAAATTAACCCTTATAAATGAAACGGTTACTTAACGGTTATTTCGGTTTGCAGAATTTGGGTTTAAAGGTTTCGGTCAAATGCAAATTTTTTTTTTGTTACGGTTTCATTTATGGTTTTAAATTTCAATCGGTTTTAATCGGTTAAGGGTTTCGGTTAGGGCTTAAATCCCTGATTTCTAATTTTAATGTAATTCTGTGTCTGTTTATTTTTTTAGTAAGAACATCCAGAAGTTGTGCGCCGCGGTGGCTGGACAACAACAGCTGCAAAGTGGCGCTGGAGGTGCAAGTGGCACTGGAGGGGGAGGAGGCAGTGGAGGTGGAGGTGTCTGGTACAGGACACGTCGCCAGGTGACACACTTCTACCACCTGCTGCTGCACAACGAGGACAGTCCAGCTGGCGCCCAGTGTCATCTGTGGCCAATCCTCTCGCCCCCTCTGCTGCAGTTGCGCGCACTGCTCAACAGTTGCCTGGACGCGGATGCGTGGAGAGTCTTGTACTTTGCGGAGCACAGCAAGGGCAATGAGTGCCAGTCGCCTGGCTATCATCTCTATCACGGGGCCCTCGAGTGGCGACTGCTGGATCTGTGTGTGCAGCGCAAGTGGCAGGCGGATGCGGCAACCCAGTCGCCATCGTATCAGTCGCAACTGGAACGCGTCCTCGATGATCTGGTCATGTGCGCCAGCTATCACTATCGCAGCAAGCACAGCGCCGAGCTGTTGCACACTTCCGCCTTCATGTGTCGCTGCATCAAGGAGCTCTGGCTGATGCTCTACCAGGAGCAGGAGCAGGCGGAGGAGCAGGAGACGCACGATTTCTGGACACGCTTCCACAGATCCATGCAGCGTCACAAGGCGCAACTGCAGCGTAGGTTTCTCTCAGTTAATCAATTCTCTATTAGGACTGGGTCATATAAATATATAATAATAATAAAAAATACACCTTGGGTCATATCAAATGTTGAATTTCTATATAGGAGCGTATTCTATATGCGAATGTTGAAAAATATTACTCAGATACGAAAATTCGGAAAATCAAATTAGGAATCCAAAATTAGGAATCCAAAATAAGGAATCCAAAAATTAGGCATACAGGTATTAGGAATCCAAAATTAGGAATCCGAAATTTAGAAATACTAGTATTAGGAATCCAAAATCGGGAAGAAATAAATTGGAAAAACAAAAATTCTAAAACCCAAAATTGGAAAAACAAAAATTAGGAAAACAAAACAAAAAATTTGAAATCGAAAATATTTTATTAAAAAACGCACGATTTTTTTTACTTTTTCCTATTAGCAAAAATTAAATTTATTTAAAAAATTCAAAACAGTTATTATTTTTGTTCTATGAGTAGCGATATTAGACGGCTGATTCTTGTTTATATATTTTATTCAACAAAAACAACCGACCGTGCTGGCACAGAGCTATTTAAATAAAGTATAAAACTATTCGGAAGAATTTAACCAATGACAGGAAAACCAAAGATACTTTTCCCAACTGTTTTTTTTTTTTCCTAATTTTTGTATTCTGAATATTTTTCTGAGTTGAAATTCCTAATTTATGATTCCCAATTTTGGACTCCTAAAATTTTATTCTTTGATTTTTTTTTCTTCTTTTTTAAAACTCATTTTAAAAGTTACGGAATTCATATGAGGTACCATAGGGGCGTATCCAAATCACTGCGGACGGCAGTCCGCGCTAGTGACGAAAGCAGCACGAAGGGTGCAAAGGCGACTAGCATATATAGTTATAGTTAGTTATATACCGATCGAAAGGTATCAATTTAACTTACAAATGTGCATATTAAGACTTTTGAAAACTTACCTGGTTCGTGAGATAAACAGGTGTTAGTGGGAGGGGAAAACGTTTAATTGATTGGAGCTAATGGGGCCGTCGGAGCCTTTTTGATTTTCTTTTTAATTTTGTACGACTCTAATCAAAAATACGCGTCGAATTACGTCGATCATTAATATCCGACCACTTCAAAAGATAATTAATTTTGAAATTTTTAGGGGCCTTCCGAAAATGAGATGAAAAGTCAGTCTGTTTGTTTGTTTGTTTGGATCAAATCGTCCGATTAAAAATCTAGAAACGTTTGTTCTACGACTTTTTCGAAAAACGCAAGTTTAGCGGGAAATCGCTAAAAACCGCTAAAACCCCTCTAGCATCTAAACTATAGAAGCTACAGATGTGATCTATATATCGATGGAAAGGTATTTTGAAAAGGTATTTATTTATTAGGTGTGAAAAATGTAGCGCAATGTGCCCAGTGACATCTTTTTTTTAATAATTCATGTATAAAATTTAATATTATTCGTCACAAAATTGGATATCAGAAATTTTGGGGCATGCAAATGTTTTCGTCTTTAGACTTTTACCTCGTAGAGGTTTTTTTATATGATATGTAATTTTTCTGATATACCTGATAACTATCTATCTATATATTTATCTGATGACTTGTGTTTTTTGTCTGTTTGTCTTGCAGTGGAGGGCAACAACAACAGCAACAACAGTTGCACTTCCGTTTCCGCCCTGGCTTACCACGAGTTTTACGCCTGGCTGCGTCTCAACTTGGCCCGTTTGTCGTTTGCCTACGGCCGGAATGGCGAGCAGCCATTGAAGCCACTACCAGGAGCAGTTCCCACTGTCAACTGCTCGCCCATTCCTGGCCAGAAACTGCAGACGGGGCCGCTGTTGAGGCAGTTCCTCGCCAGCCAGCCGCAGGAGCAGCAGCGACGCGTCTATCTGTGTCTCCTGGCGCCGCTCCAGCTGCAGTGGGGTGCACCCGACGCGGATGTGCTGTGCCAGCTGTGGGATGCACTGCATCGTTCGCTCAACTGCAGCTTTAGTGTGGGTCCGGAGCAGCTGGAACAGTTGCCATTGACCTGTGCCAGTGGAGCTGCCTATGTGGAGCGCTATGGCAATCTGCTCAAGAAATCCGCGCTAGAGGATTTGAATCTCAGCAGCTTTACGTTGTTTGCCGTGTTGCTGGGCAGGACACTGCAACGGGACCAGGCACAGCGGGGTCACCAGTCCCAGAAGCTGCTCGGACGCATCTTTAGCAAGTTCAGTGCCGCCAAGCTGTTGGCCCTGAACGAGTCGGGGATTCACCATGTCATCGAGCTGTTTCTGTGCCTGCTGCTGTCCTACGGCGACTTCGGCGAGTTGGCGCCCAAGCTGCGCGAAATGCTGTTGTGCCTGGCGCTGGAGAAGCTGCCGACGGCGCGACGTCTGCTGGTGGCCAAGGGGCACATGGCCTTGTTGCTGCTCCATGCGCGGCGGCGTCAGTCATTCGAGGATTATGTGGCCAAGCTGTTGGCACAGCTGGCGGCAGTGCGTCAGGATGCGGATGTGGGCGCCATCTATGCCAGCAGTCTGGCGGACATCTTTCAGCTGGCCGAGGACTTTCAGCGTGGCGAGCTGTTGCTAGTGTCGCCCTGGCTGACGCACTACCTCGAGCACAGCGCGCAGGCGGCCCAGGAACGCGTCTGGCAGGCGCTGCACTTGCTCTGTGGCCGTTTGACTGGCCATGCCGCCATGTGGGACGCACTGCAGCAGCATGTGCTGCCCCAGCTGCGGGCGCAGTTCGTCACCGGCTTTAGCAGCTGGCTGCCCAGGCTGGCAGCGGATTTTGTGCACCTGGAGCGCAGTGGCAAGCTGCTGGAGTCGTTGCTGCTGGGCGCGGAGCCGGCCAATACGGCGGCCAGTGCCCAACTGATGCTGCACGTGCTCCAGCAGCAGCAGCAGCAGCTCCGAGTGCCAAGTGTGCTGCTCATCCAGGTGTGGATCAAGTCACTGGTGCTGCTGACGCCACAGCATGAGCATGTCCAGGCGCTGACCAGCCATGTCAGCCAGCTGGAGGAGTTGCGCGATCTGGGTCTGGACCTGGCCGCTCTGCGGGATCGGGAGCCGTTGTGCGCGTTCTTTGGCGCGCTGGGGCGGCGTGCGCAGCGCGAGGATGCAGTGGCGCATGTGCGCATGCAGCTCAGCCACAAGCTGCATGGCTATGTGATGCACTTTGAGCAGTGGCTGCCAGCTGGGGGAGCGGGAACGGGAGCAGGAGCAGCGGGAGCAGCAGGAGCACGCTTCTACAACCTGCTGGCCATTGTCATCTACAATTGCGCCAGCCTGGCCTATGTGCGCTCCAAGCCCAGCTGCTTCTTTCATCTGGCCATGACGCGTTTCCTGCTGACCACACAGCTCCAGGCGGGCGTCAATCCGGAGCCACGGCTGCCCCAGCTGGTGCACAAGATACTGCCCGTGCTGCTCCAGGGCATAGGGCGTCTCCCATATCGCACAGATGCGTATCTGGGCCGCACGCTGGAACAGCTGCTCCAGCACTGGACACCGCATTTTAATTTCACGACAAATGTTAAGCTTGTGGCCCGTCCCTTTGCCCAGCTGCTCCAAGCGGATGCGTCGGGTGATCTCGCCCAGTTTGTGCTCGCCCAGTTGGCCAGCCAATTTCTGGGCGTGCAGCGCAGCCAGGCGGCGCCACATGTCGGCCTAATCCTGACCATATTGCAACAATTGATTGTCAATCTG
This sequence comes from Drosophila quinaria, assembly GCA_035047525.1. Classification (NCBI taxonomy): domain Eukaryota; kingdom Metazoa; phylum Arthropoda; class Insecta; order Diptera; family Drosophilidae; genus Drosophila; species Drosophila quinaria. The sequence continues at coordinate 36,184,503 of JAWNPO010000455.1, forward strand.
GATGCAGAGTCCATGGAGCAGGAGACGCAACTGTTGACGCTAATCCAGGCGATCCATGTCCCGCTGCTGGAGCATGTTATGTTTGTGGGCGAACTGGAACCAAGTCGCGTCCAAGTCTTGGCTCTCTATCGTCTACTCGTTCAGCACTCGCTGTTCCAGCGCTCCACACTCATTCGGGATCGCTGTGCCACGGATTTGCGTGCTCTGGCCGAGAAGCATTTGGCCCACTGCACCTACTTCTACTTCCAGATGCTCATCAAGCTGGCCGAACTGGCGCCCAACCTGGTGGCGCCACTGTTTGCCTTCGTGCGCCAGCAGGCGATCCAAGTGGAGCTGAAGCGCGGCGCTGGCGAGGATGTGGGCATTCGCAAGTGCCTGCAGCGACTCCAGCAGGTGCTCCACGCCAGCTGATCGGAACATACAATTAATTAAGCACTCTTTTAATTATCTACAATTTAACCTTTACATTTTCCTACTTAATTTATAGGCGAACCAATTAAAAGCTTTAATCAATAAAGCTCCTGGAAAGCTTTGATTAAAAAAACTCTTATCCAATTAATTAAGCTTTGTTTTAATTAACTATAATTAGTTTAAGCTTTCAATTTTTTTTATCTAATTTATAAGCGAACATATTAAAAGCTGTAATCAAAGCTCTTGGAAAGCTTTAATAATTAATAATTAACTTAATAATAACTACAATTAGTTTAAGCTTTCAATTTTTTAATCTAACATTAAAAGCTGTAATCAACAAAGCTCTTGAAACGCTTTAATCAACAAAGCTCTTATCCAATTATTTAAGCATTGTTTTAATTAACTACAATAAGCGTAAGCTTTAAATTTTCTTAATTCATTTATAAGCGCATAAATTAAAAGTATTAATCAATGAAGCTCTCATGAAGCTTTAATCAACAAAGCTCTTATTAAATTAATTAAGCTTTATTTTAATTTGCAATTAAATCTTCAATTAGTTTAGGCTTAAATTTTTTTACCCAATTTATAAGCTAACAAATTAAAAGCTTTAATCAATAAAGCTCTTAAAAAGTTGGAATTTAATAATATATGTAATTAGTTTAAGTTTCATTATTATTGTTGATTAAAGCTCTCAAAAAAGTTGATTTTTGTATATTTAACTCGTCGACACAATTAACTCACCTATAAATTAAGTAAAACAAATTAAAATTAAACTAATTAGCCTATTTGCAAATGTACAATTACTATTAATCATATATGTATATTTAATTTAAGCTTAAGATTTTCTTACTTAATTTATAAGCGCAAAAATTAAAAGCTTTCATCAATAAAGCTCTTATAAAGTTAACGCTTATAATTTTTTTTAATTATATGTTATTACTTTAAGTTTCATTGTTATTGTTGATTTAAGCTTTTAAAAAAGTTGAAGAACCTACATGTCAAATATAAAGTTTAGCTCTTTAAAGCAGCGGTGGGCACGCATGGGCTCCGGGCGCTAGCGGCTGCTCCCAACTTTGATTCTGCCTATTCGGCTCGTGAACTTCGCACAAAACACTATTTATTTCAATCTAAAAGAATATATGTAAGTGAAAAAGAAAATTTAATTTAATGGCTCAACCAGCGGTTTTCATTATTTGTCAAATTGGCGCCAGCAACGAAGAGTAAACAGTACAGAAAATATTGAAAAACGGAGCCAAAAAAAACACATGAGCGGATTTCTCTCGCTCCCAAGTATAATACAAAAACATACAGTCGTCGGATAAAGTATTTTGACAAAGCTAAAGTTGAATCTATTTTTAAAGTAGCTAAAAATGACTATTTTAGTCACTTTTTCCTATGTTTGATAACAATTTTTTCTAAGATCATCCCATAAAAAAAAACCGCAAAAAGATTACAAAAAATGTTTGCACTCACTGTAAGAATTGATAAGAGAATTTTTGCATCAAAATATATTTATATGACCGAGGAAGAAGTCAAAACAGTAGACTTTTAAAAAAATTTAAAAATTTTAAATTTTCAATGGGTACTTAATGGAAAGTTTTGTATCATTCAAACGTAATTTAAATGCACTTACTACTGATGCTAAACTTTACAAATTACATGTAAATTCAACTATAGTTTTGTCAAAATACTTTACCCGAAGACTGTAGATTAAACATTTTTCATTGCATTTTATTTGCAAACAATGTTGTAAATTGGAAAAATACTAGACTTTGAGGAGGGCAATACTTCTAGACTCTTGTGAAGAAATTGACTTGATAAAGAAAAGTGTATATGAATAAATGTATAAAAAGATCAAAGTTGGAGAGTATATAGCAGAGACTACACAACGTTCTTGGCGTCACGCGGTATGCGATTGGTTAAATGTTTGGCGGGCATGAATCCAGTGTCGCCCAGATACTTGATGGACACATTGCCGGATGGACTGATGGTTAGCCAAGTGATGGACGCGTGATTGATGCTGATGCGCAGCCAGGCCTCGGCCGGAAATTGCAAGGCGCGGCAGACAAAGTAGCGTATGACATTGCCATGTCCCACAATTAGCGTATAGCTCTCCTTCTCCTGATCCGGATAGGCGCGATGGAAGTAGCGACGGAAGGCGGCCTCGATCCGGGCACCGTCACGATAAAACTGCTGCACGGTGAACAATTGAAATAAACAATATGTTATTAAAATCATTAATTATACACATGTGTGTCTTAAAAGTCTGCACGGCTGAACATTCGTGAGTTTCATTCAGTTCTCTGAGTGTAATTAATTCAAAGACCCGGTTCTCATTTGTAATATTAATTTGAGTACTCAATCGAATGGCATCGAGTAAATTAGAATTGAATGAAATGAATGAAGCTGAGATTTTCAGAGTACTCAGAATACAACTTATCTTTTTTTTATTTATATGTTAATATTGTTCGTTACAAAATTGAATATTAGAAATTTTGTGATTTTCGTGACTAGTTTTTCTCATTTTATAAAAAGAAACCAAAAGTACGGCACTTATCTCTTCACTCGATTTTTTCGGTTATTTTCAGGGCCCGTAACGATTATAGTTTTTAAAATATAAATTATTTAATAAAAGTTACTTGTTGGTTTTTATCAAAAAAACTAAATGAAAACTTTTATTTTTCGACCCAACTAAAAAAAAATATAATTCAACTCTTATTTTCAATTTTTATTGTAGCAATTGAAAATAAGTTATTTTTCAATTTATACTATAAAAATTAAAAATTAAAATTATTTTTAATATTGTATTATAAAAATTGACTGTAATTTTTTTTAAAAATTTTTCAATCTAAATAAAAAAATTTATAAAATAATAATTAAATTCAATTTTTATATAAAAATTACAATTCAACTTTTATTTTCAATTTTTATTTTAGCAATTGAAAATAAAAGGTTTTTTTCAATTTTTATTAGAGAAATTGAAAATAAAAAATGTCTTTTGAATCGGAAGGAATTGAATTTTATTTTCAATTTTTATAATTAAAATTTATAAATAACTTTTATTTTCAATTTCTAAATTAAAAATTGAAAAATAATTTTTATTTTTAATTTTTATACTAAAAATTGAAAATTAACTTTTATTCTTAATTTTTATAATAAAAATTTAAAAATAACTTTTATTGTATAATTTAAAAATAAAAATTGTGAATAAAAGTTTGTCTTATTTCTCATAACTCTTTTTTTTCATTCAATTCACTCTGCCTTTGTTTGACTGTGAAGTATTCGAGTTCAATTCATTCATTCAATTCATTGGAATACGCAGTTGAACTCATTCAATTCAGTTGGGCATGAATGTTTCATCTGACGACCGCTAGTGTACGAGTATATTCTACTACTCACCGAGGCCTCGGGCTTCCAGTGGCCAACGGGCGGTTGGGGCGGAATCGGTGCGCCTTCGCGCAGAAACGAACAGTTCTTCATTTTGGCCTTGTCGTAGTTGATCTCGTCGAGAATGATGTCGGCGGTCTCCTGGGCGCGCACCATGTTCGAGGCGATCACCTTGTCCCATTTGATGCCCAGCTCGTGCAATCGCTTGCCCGTGTACTTGGCCTGCAGGCGCCCTCTGTCGGTCAGATGGTGCGTCTCGTCGGTGTTGCCCACGTCCAAGTATTCGCCATGACGTATCAGTATTATGTGGCGCGCATATTTCGGCAACGATTTCTCCAGTTCGCTGTTGTAGCGATTCTGCTCCTGGGGCATATCGTTCTTCTGTGGCTTCACCAGACTCTTGGGATCACGAAAGTCCCAGTTGCTGTCCCACTGTGCGCAACCCCGCACCGGCGTCTCGCTGTTCGTCCATGAGTTTTGCACGGCAAACTGTGGATCGCGCAGCTTTTGAAAGTAGAAGGCCGTCAAGCCGGCACCTGTGCCGCAGGCAAATGCTGTGAACTTGCGCATTTTATGCTCCTTAATTCAATTGAAAATCCTTTGCGATGTGAACAATACAAAAGGCGGCACATAACAGCTGACCGGGCCTCGTGGCGTTGCCACTCAGGCAAATGGCGACCACTTGCGAACAGTGCCGCCAGATTAGCTTGTTTCAGGACAGATCTAGCATATTCTAGCAATTAATTAATATTTTATCAGTTAAAATGGTTCACTATGATTTCATTGATGATGTAAAAACAAAAATTGATTAAACATGTCTTCTTAAATGGGAACAGATTATTCCCTGCGTCAGATTTTGGTCAGACGCAGGGAATAATAATCCATTTGAATCCCTTGCTTTTATTCATACTCAAATGCTCATTGCTATGGTCAAATGCGGAAATGGAACTCGTTTTCCGTTAGAATAATATTGTTAACACAAATTGTGCAACAAAATTCACTTTTATAAAAGGTTTTTTTTTATATCATAACTATTTCTTTTTTGATTATAATTTTTATAATTTTATACCTACAACTTGTCACAAAAATAGGTTAGTCTTATTCAAAAATGGATAAGCATTTAAGTGAGAAAGAAAATTAGGAAATCAATGATTTGCTAACTAATTTAATTTATTTAAAATGCTGATGATTTTGTATGTCTTGATATAGCTTGATTTTCAGTACATTTCTTCATTTTTAGCTTATTTTGTCCAGAATCTAGCGTATACGAGCGGTCAGCACCTGGCACCAATGCTTGCGAATAAGTTGTTGCCAGTAGTGGCAGCACTGTTTGCGTATCAACTGTTGCGCAGTGGCAACGCCCAAGCGATTGCGCGCCAATTAAGAACATTTCAAATTGATTTTTTGATTTATTTTTAGATATTTTGTATTAAACTACTACAACATATTATATAATAACCATGCATTAATAAGTATGAGTTTTATATAATACTGTGTCTATATGTATTACATTTATTTTATATATGTATGTATGTATGTTTACTTTTATTATTCAATTTATAAATAGTTGCTCTCTGTCTTCAGTGCTGTTAACACTAATTATAAGTTAAACTATGCTTTAAACTATATTACTGCAATTTAAAGCTGCCGCTTTAGTAGTTGCGAGTTTGCTCAAAACTTTTCCCAAAGTCCATTGATTTATTTCCCTTTAAGCGCTTTCAGCAGTTTCCGTTTTCGTTTCCGTCTCCGTCTCCAGCTTCTCGACGCTGACCGTGCGCACAAATGTGGCGGAGGCTTCAATGACAATTGTGGGCACTTCATCAATGGATTGCACAGGCTCAGCATTGACTTGGTCAACGGCAGTAGCAGTAGTTCCATCGGTACCATCGGTGCCAGCATCAATTGCAGGAGCATTCACTGCTTCCTTCGATTGGGATTCACTTGTAGGCTCCACATGATGATCTGCTGTTGGTGTTGCTGCTGCTGGTACAGGTGTTATTTCAACTGTTGGCAACTCTTGTGCCTCAGTTGGATTATCAATGACAACGGCAGCGACTGCAGACTCAATGGCTGCTGCTGTAACTGGAACAGTAGCCGGATCAGTTGTCACTGCTGATTCCACTGGCTGCTCTGCTCCTGCTTCTGCTGCTACTGACGCCACAGGCGTTGGTGATGCTGATGCTGATTTCGACTTGGACTTGACGCCCGGCGACGGTGTGCGCGACTTGGACAGACGCTCGGCATTCACCTTGAGCTTCTGCTCGTGCGCCGCCTTGTCGAGCATCACCGATGTGGATTGCGGTGCCGTTGGACTCGCGCCACGCTTGATTTCCTCAATCTTGTCATTCAACTCTTGCCGTATTTCCTTAATGGGACGCAGCAGAAAGATGGGCACATCGTCATCTCGTCGCTGGTACAGCATCTCGCCCTCAAAGTCCAGCAGCTTGTGCTTGCGCGCGCGCAACAGGATGCCCACAACCTTGTCCGATATGTAGTTGTAAATCTAAACAAGTCAACAAAAGCATAAATTCCGTTTTAAAAAAACATTTTTAAAAAAACATCGCAATTAATCGAAAATCGATAGCATTTATAAAAGTTCCAAGTGATTACCGTTGCCACAATGTACCAACGAATATGTACCCATGATGAAATAAGTATAAGGTGGTCTCATCAGCTGCCAAAAAATTTTAGCCCTTGCGCAAAAGTCGAATGACTTTTTGCTGTTTTGTCTGTACAGATCAAAGACAAACTCAAAGAACTAGATATAATACTTTTACATATTGTTAAAGAACATTTTAACATAACAAAAAATGTTTAAGCTAAATTGTTATTGGCTTCTAAAAATGCTAATATTAATTTATGACTATAAAAACGTTTTATGTGAAAATTAGAATTTATTTAAGAATGAAGTGCCTAAAAATTACATTATAAAAAAAATTTTAACTCTTTAAATCAGCGGTGGGCACGCTATGGCTCCGGGAGCCAGCGGCTGCTAAAGAATTAAGATTTCATGCCCATCGCTGCTTTAAATCCATCTAAGGGTTAATCAACGCACTCTATTGTTGTTTCACTTACACTCACTCGCACTTATTATTAGTATAGTTAAGGTCAGTGTTGCAAACGCCTCAATACAAAAAAAGCCGGCTAAACCCAACAAGAAAGACAGAAAACGGACAGATTTTTTTTAAAAGGACAACAAATCTGGACAATGATTTCCTATTAATACATATTATAATAATTCATACAATATCAATTTTGAAAGTATTAGCGCTTTATTGGCCTATTTTGCACGAGAAATGCAAACATTTTTTTTCTAAATTTCAAAGATGTTTGGCGATCCGAAAATTAATATATTAGATTTGATATATTCTTTGAGCGACTTAAAACAAAAAAAGGATTAATAAAGGATAAAGTAAAATAAATTAATAAACGCATTTTTACCGGATAGGGGACGTTTTAAAATTTTTGCGGAAATCGAGGTTTCAAATCGGACAGATCTGTCCGCAAAAAGGACAAATTGGCAACACTGGTTAAGATTCTACTTTTTGCCGACGAGACGACCTTATACTTATTCCATCATGAGTATACCAACGCATAAATTTGATTCAAACGTACCAAATGTGGCAACTTCGTCATTGGACTGAGTCGAATTTACATGACCAAAAAAAAAAAAAGTGATCCGACTTACATTGAACAGCTCGCCGAATGGTATGACGCTCATGTTTGGCTCATCCTTGACTACGTAGCCCTCCGAGCTAATGATCTGGCAGAGCTCGAGCATTTCCTTCATCACATGCATGTTGGCCTTTTGGCCACGCGCCTCTGTCAGACTGCCGGCCAGTGGCTTGCCATATTGATCCTTGGAGAACGTTGGCTTTGGCGATGGGGCGCGTCCATCGTGCGAAAAGGGATTTAATAACTGCGACTGCTTGTGCTGTGTCGCCTGATTGTTGAACATGGCCACCTTCGATGACAGCGGCGATTCCTGCAATGTGATCAAGTCAAGCAAAGAGAAAACTTTACAATTTGAATGCAAAGGTAACTGGGACAATGGGAAGCCAAAATGGTGCACATAAATTCAAGCTTAAGCAGGCGTTGCCACACTTGAAGTTTAATTCACTTTCGTTTACTTTGAGTCAACATGGCGTTGCCAGATTTTTGCTCTTGGCGGTCAATTTAAAATTGCATTTAGCAATTTGTAGCACGTGGCAAATGATTTAATTAATTGGCTGTAATTGAATAACAGCAGATTTACATGTTCTTTAATTTTTCATTTAATAAGCAGTGCAAGATGTTTTCAAAATGAGCAACATCTATGTAAAATACATACTATAAATGAGACGAGTGGAATGCGCAAATGTCAGGCCATAAATAAAAATAAAATTTTTCGACGAAAAAAAAAATAGAAATAAAATGTACTACACTTCCTCAAGCAGCCAGAGAGCACCACACAAAAGAAATAAAATTTCAGTAAAAAGAAAAAAAAAAAAACAAAATAAGAAAAACATTAACAATGACCTTGACGTTGAGTTTTTGCGCATGTATTTTGTTTTTAGTTTAAGAAAAAACTATCAAAAAAATGATGCAAACTTGTGCGATTTGATAACATAAAAAATAACGGCATACTTAACATTTACATACATATATAGATATTTTGTTTAACGCCCCTTGCGAAAAATTATGAAAAAATAAAGACATAAATAAACCAAAAAAAAAAAAAAAAAAAACAAATAAAATAAAATAAAGACGCAATGACGTTGTCAATGGCGCTGTTGTCTTTTTTTGATCAATATCTATCCAAAAATTTCTTCAATCAATTTTGTTTGCCAGCTCATTTGTTTCATCTTTCAGCTATCTATTTAATTTTTTTTTTTTTTTTTTGTTCATTCATACTCGTATATTCAATATGAAATATAAATAAATAAATGCGCAGCGCCAAGCGATGAATGAAAACTTTTATAACCATTTTGGCAATAACACTGACAGTTATATACCCTATAAACATATAGATATATACATTATATAGATATAAACATAAAGAGATACTAACTAAAGATAGGCAGTAAATTCACACAGGTGAAAGTCGCAAGCAAGTCTGCATAAATTTGTCAATTGAAATAAGAAAATTTTGCAATTTTCGCAAAAAAATGTTGGGAAACAGTTTTTATTAATAAGTTAGTCTAGAGTGTTCGACTAAGAGATACCCATAAATCAAATTATGTTGAAATTTGCTAATTAGATTTTGAGGTAGAAATTTCTATTTGTTTATCAAATTCAGCTTATTTATTTATTTAAAGTCGATTACGAGCAGGCGAATAATATTAAATTATTAATTGAAATAAAATATAAATTAATTTTAAAGGTATTATTAATAAAATTACAATTGAAACTGCATTTGCGGCAATCCTCCTTAAAATCCTTTATTTTCCTATTATTTTCTAGAAATCCATGACCTCACTAATTCCAATACTACAAGTAATTAACTTTAATATTAATTATTTTTTATCTGATTGAGTTTTTCCCAATCCTTGTCACAAAAAAAAAAAAAATTTAAATTTAAATTATTTTATTCTTGCAGCTTAAGTTTGAATTTAAATATAATACATATTAATTTAAAAATATTACTTAATTTTATTTTAATTTTTATAAATTCATTTGGTCAACTGCAATTATAAATAAAATTACATTTGTTGCAATAATTGGGGGAAAACCCAGAAAAAAATCCAACATATTTTTGTTTTGTTAGTAGTTCCTTTTTTTTGTAAATAAAAATTTAAACTTGTTTTAATAGACGCTGGGCATATAAAAATCACATTGCACGTGATATCAATTATAATTTATGTTTATTATCAAAGAAAAATGCACTAAAATAACAGTAATTTATGGTCAAGCCAATGAACCGAACCGGTTCCAATGAGCATAACGGCAATTTGAATAACTTTAAACTCAAAATGTAGTTGTAGATACTTTTAAATCTTTGAAATATATGTTTTGTATCTACATAGCTTTTCGATTTGTCGACGCCGTTGTCACTCAAGAAAAGTCGCCGCATTTTCAATACATAAATGTATTTTTATATATGTACGTATATCGTGAGAGATACATAAATACTAGAGAACTATGTATACATAACATTGCTATTTCAACTCGAAACGATGATGGTCATTGCCAAGAATTTTTCCGTGTTTTGATCTTTCGTCTGCACAAAATTTCTGTTTCTTTTGTCAGTCAAAGCACAATATACATATATTTAAATAGTATACATACATATATACTTGTATATATATTGCGATCTTTTTGGCAATTCATGTGGCGACAAATTAAAGCACAAGCAAATAAAAATCAAAAACTGTTTTTAACACCCTAACAGTGAACTGAGATCATTAACACATTGTCACAAAATGTGTAACGAGCTCATAAAGTTTTTATCTCTCAATTCCTGTTGTAATTTTGTAATTTATATATTTACTATACCTATATTTACTTTGGCAAAAATCTTTAAATATTGTACTCAACTTTTTTTTTAAGGGTATTAAAAACTTTGTTATACCAAAATATTGTTTTTAATGTTTTTCTGTTGTTTGTATTTCGGTTTTAAAATGTATGCCATTTGATTTTAATGATTTTTAATCATGCTGCTTTTATTTTGTTGGCTTTGTTTGCGCAGAAAACAGCAACAAATTGTCACACAATTTTCAATATAAATGAAAATACAAATTTTCTGTGACATTTTTCCACGCTTGTTATTGTTATTTTTTCGCGTTTTTCATTTTTCTTTTTTTTTTCTTTTTTTTTTTGGTTTTAGCGCATTAATAATGTTCAGGCATTTGTCGCACGAGATATTTGCAATATAATAATAATAATAAGGCTCATGGGAATTATAAAAATAGCTGCGAAAATTTCTCTTTTTTGCTCTTTGTCTTAAGATTGTTTTAGTTTTTCTTTAATTTTTCGCTTTTTGTGCAAGACATTCCACAAATGCCTTTTGTTTTCCCAGTGCCAACTTTTGGTTCTCAGCTAATTGGAAGGGGCATTGAATTGGATTGGATTGCTGGGTAATTTTTCTTTAACTTTATTAATAATTATAATAATTTGAGTTTTAGTTGTTTTTTTAATTTAATTCATTTTAAGCAACAAACAAATAAATAAATAAATAAATATATTAATATATGAATAAATAAATAAATTAACAAATAAATAAATATGGGCCTTTCCGCTGAAGATCAATCTTGCCCATAAAAGTAAAATTGTTTAAAAATTTACATTTTCTAAAATTTTCTACCACAAATGTATTCAAATTATTTTTTTAGGCAATGTACGTTAGAAGAAAATTCACTACATTTTTTTTTTTTTTATATTTTCGCCCATATTCTTTAAAATTGACTTCCAAAATGAACCGTTTGTATTCTAACGATTACACTAAGTAATCACTATCTTATTGTAACATGAATCATTTCAATACATAGAAATATATTGTATGTTTAATTTAAAACAAGTTTTTCAAACTATTTTCGGTATATCGAATTAAATTTGATGAAAAAATTCTGGCCACAAACTTAGTGAAAATCTTGTCACGTTCGCGACGTCTAATAAAATTGTAAAATAATCCAAATAAAAGTATTTAAGTAAAATAATTCCTATAAATGGTGGACTACTTTATTTTTTTATGGTTTAAGTGTAATTTATTCTAAATTACTCGCCACATTTTGCATTTTGCAAGATGAAATCAAAAGCGACTTTAATTTTTTGTCGCGTTCGCGATGCATTGTTTGCTATAAATAATTTAAAAACGACACGTGCTCAAAGTTAGAATTTAATAACAAAAAATTAGTGTTGATCAAATTCATTAAATATAAAAATTTTAATATTGATATAAAAACAAATAAATAAATATTTTAAGAAGCGTGAGGGGAAGTGGTAGTTAGGTGAGAGGGGGGAGTGTTACTTACCACTACAAAGCGTAGGGCGCCCAATTCATGCGATACATCGGTCATATTGCTTGTGGTGGGATTTGCTTGTTGCTGTTGCAGCTTGGTAAAATTTATAGAAGAAAAGCGATCGCCGGAATTTGACTCACTGTATGTGTGTCGCTCTCTCACTTCTTCAGTCTCACTGCGCTCTCTATTGTTCAACAAAACTCTGCAAAATGTAAATATAAAGTAAATAAAGCCCAATTAAACCTTGCGAAATGTTACAAAAAAAAACCAACACAATAAACAACTAAACGGAAAAGAAACGCCACAAGACACAAGTCAAGACAACAACCACAAACAACCATAATAACAATGAAAATTTGTTTCGTTTGAGCGCCCATTGTGTTTAGTGTTTTGCCCTCAACATCAGTTTTTTCTTACAGTTTTTTTTTCATACTTTTTTTTTTTAGCATTTCTTTGTGACCCAGAGTCTCAGAGCCCAAAAAAAAAAAAAAGCTAAGATATATGTATGAAGCAAGAGCGGCCCCAAAAGAAATGAGCAAAACAAAATCAAATTACTGGAAAAGAAGTAAGAAGCAGCCATAAAAAACAGAGTCACACGTACACATACATAGACACGTAGACAGCTGGCGTGAACTCTTAACTCTCACCTCAGACCTGTCTTAGAATTGCAGTTGTGTTTTTATTTTTTTTTTTATGACTGCAGCTGCTGTTGCTTCTTGGCTTTTACCACTGCAAATTACGGGAAATTTTTGTATTCTCATTTCCATTTTCTTCAATCGGAATACCGTTTTCATTTTCATTAGCTCATGTTTGAATAATCGTTACTTTTTTTGCTTTATCGTCAACTTCTTTTTGACAGTTTGGCAACACCAAATGGCTACCCTTTTTCAGGATAGCTGTTAAAAAAGGGACATCTTCTTTTTGACAGTGTGGCAACACCAAATGGCTACCCTTTTTCAGAATAATAGCAAAAAAAAAGTGACAGCTTCGTCAAGTTTATGTCTAAGCTTAGTTTGAATATTCGTTAAGTTCTTGCTCTATCGTTCACTTCTTTTTTGACACCAAAGTGCCCACCGTTTTAGGATAGCAGCAAAAACAGAAAGTAACATCTTAGTCAAGTTCCAGCTTATCGATATATTGTATCCTGTTTGATCTCTTTTGATTGTTCAACAGTTGGCAAAAAAAAAAAAAAATTAATATCTTTGTCAAGTTTTTGTTTGATCTATTGATTGTTCAAGCTCGTCAAGTTCTTGCTTTATCGATAACTTATATAGAAACCACTGTTACCAACTCTGACAGTTAGAAAAGACAGATTTGCATAAACAAATTTTGATGAAATAAAATAAAAACGTTTATTACATTCTGTTATTTTATTTCTACCTTCTTTGCATTCTTATTTACAAATAAAATAAAAGTTTCAAAAAAAAAACTCTCCAATTTTATTAATTTTTACTTTAAAATTGGTCTATTTAAATCCGTCCTTTTTTTAACGGACTTCTGGCAACACTGGTTTGTCCACACAAAGTGGCTACCCTTTTCAGGATAGTAAGATCTTCGTCAAGTTCTTGGTTATCGATATATTCGAAGCCTGTTTGTTCGTTCGATTGTTCAACAGTTGGCAACACAAAACAGGACATAACAAAAAAAAAAAAAATCAAATCAAAGGCGCTTAATTTGAACGCTTCAAAATTGCACTCACTTTTTAGCTGGGATTTTTTTCGTTTGTTTGTTTGTTTGTTTGTTTTGGCTTCCGTTGGTTTTATATTAAATTGGCTTGATTTCGATGCAGTTGATTTAATGGAATTCCTTTCGACTCTTACACTACGTATATTCTCACTTCAATGCAAATGCACTTGGACTTGATTTGATTTTATATATATTTATATATTTCAAAAAATTGTTCACACTTTTCCTTTAGGTTTGAAACGTTGAAAAAAATAACACGAGCAGCCGAGAAAAATGTATTATTTCAAATATGTTGTTTTTGTATTTATTTTTGTGTGTTGGATTTTGTTGTATGCCGTTTGGTTGCTGGGACCAAAAGTGAGCGCTAAAAGCGAGCGTGCTTTCTTTTTATAGCTGCGCCGACAGCACAAACGCAGACACACACACACAGACGAAGAGAGAGAGCCATACACACACAAACACACACGATGCGACTCTCTCACGATGTCAGAGATGCACTGTGGTCCCCATAACGAATTTTTTGGCAAAAATGTATAACTCAAGAACGAAACAAGATATTTTGGTCTAGTTTTTTGCACTAGGATTATACAAATGTACCACAGAAATCTCTCAATCCCACTGCGTCCGATGCCATGAGAATAATGTCACATTTTTTGTCCTAATTTTAGAATTTAGAGCTGTCAAGTAATTTTTATTGTTTGTCGCGCCAATAACTTTTAAATTTTTTAGGCTGTACAATATCCATTATTACATAAATAAATTAAATCATATTTAAAAAAAAAAGAAATAAAATAAAGTTTAAAATAAAATTCACTTGTGATTTCTGTAGCAAACCTGTGTCAATTGGCATCGGTGATGTAAAAAGTGTGCATGGCACTGGCTTTTTTTCTTAGTTTAAGCATATGGAAATTTTTTTGGGTTTCAAGCTATGCTTCTAACACTCTGTTAAAAATAATTCAAATCGGACAACTATATCATATAGTAACCATATGAATAATGGGTTGAAAAAGTTTTTTTTTTCTGGACCAAAATTATAAACATGAGATTTATTATAGGCCAGATACATTGCCCAAAAATTATTAAGATCGGTCTACTACAGTATTTAATTTTCATAGGAACAATCAGTTTATAGACGAGTCTTGGATGGAAAAATATACTTTTCCTGTATATTTTGCTGTATTTCTTGTTAAAATACTTAAGAATACATTCTTTTCTACAAATTTCTTTTAGATTTCTTCTTTTATTTTGTCGAATTTCAACTTAATCGATACTTTTCACCGAGAGTTATGTGCAATAAAGTCAAATTTGTCGAAACCCGCAAAAACATCGGCTTGAGCCATCAGAAGATCATTAAATTGAACAACTTTAAAAATTGACTTTTTTCCAAAATAATAGTCATTGGGACCATAGTGCGATGTAAAAAGCAAGTCAAAAAAGTTTCCACAGCTGCTCTCAACATTTTCTTTTAATTTTAGACAGCTTTCTTGCATTTGCGGCTGGCGCTCAACTGCAACAACAACAACAATTAACAAAAAAACAACTAACAACTAATAATGAAAACAATGATAACGCACTTGATTTTTAGCTGTCAAAGCAAATTATCCTTTAGAATCAAAGACTCTGGTTTTGTATGAGAAATCATAAAAAAACTCACAGATTAACTCTTCTTGCTAAATTTCGACTATTTCGCCAAATGTAGCTTTTCCCGCCAAATTTAGCTTTTTCCCTTCAAATCTCTAAACTCACTTCTAGCCAAAATTCAAATATCTCCGTTTTTTTTTTACAAAAAATGATATATCAGCTCTCTAGTGTATATATACAAATAATCAAACTAGTTTTAAAATTGTTTACAACAAGCTGTCTGCAAAGAAAACTAAATAAAACAGTTGGAATCATATTTTTTGTGGGTTGCTGCCTAAAGAAATAAGGTTTTTCATAAGAATAATATGTAAACAGCTCTTATACTTACTGTCATTTAAAAGCTTTTATTGTATATGAAAAAGAAAACACCTGCGTCATTACTCAATGGAAAAGGGAAATGCAATTTTTATGACTCGTTTCGGCTTATGCATTATGAAAGACCATTCTTAAGACCAGAGAAAGAGAGACAGAGAGAGAGAGAGAGACAGAGAGAGCGAGAACTTTTATACATGGCTGCGTTTGGGGTTAAACCGGAAGATTAAAACCGCAATTCAATCAGAAAACCGGTAACAGTAATAACCTCAAGTTGATTATACTGTGGCAACCTCGTCGATAAACACTTTTGATAATATCGATAACATTAGGTTAATCATTCTTATATAATTATAATCTATGTAATTATAATCTAGTTCATTATAATTACATAAGAGAAAATTCATAAATATATTAGATATATAGTATTTGTACAAAGTCTTACAGTCAGGGATTAAAACCGAAACGAATATCGGAATTAGGTTTACGGTTATCGGTTACGCAAAATCTTTCGTAACGGTGAACCGGTTTTTGTATGTTTCAGTTTTGAAATACCTGTATGGTTTCGGTTCATAAAAAAAAATTTGTTTTGCAAAAATATAATTATATTACTAATATAAAAATGACAATTAAAAAGGTATTACTTTCTCAATGTTTCATTCACACATTTTTTCAGCTATTCTTCTGTTTAAATTAGTTTAGTTACATTTTAACAATTTTAATATTCCATTTAACAAATTTATTCTATTTGCGTCTATTCGTTCATAAATATTAAAAAAAAAATTTTAATTAAACTTAAGAAAATTAAAATCAAAAATCAAAATTAAAAATAAAAATAATATTTATGTTTGAAAAACCGGTTACTAAACGGTTATTTCGGTTTACAGAGTTACGGTTTAAAGGTTTCGGTCAAATGAACTATTTTTTGTTTTTTCGGTAACGGTTTTACCGGTTAAGGGTTACGGTTTCGGTTATGACTTTAATCGCTGCTTACAATACTTTTGAAGATGTTCTTCCAACGAGTTCGAGTTCAAAGATGGAAAGTGAAATGTGAAATGTGCTGAGATTTGAAATTCATCGTTCGGTTGCTAAGCAAAACAAAATTTGTTTTGTGTGCTCTAAATGCGAATAACAAATCGATTTCAAATACTTTGGCTGACATTGCAGTTTGCAGTTGGGAAAACCGGAAGTGAGCGCTACGACAGCACCTGCCACGCCCCCTCCCCCACCCCCGCCGTGCCCCTTTCGAGCCCTTCCTCCCCCTCTTTGCGATTTGCCGGGCAAACGAAAGACAATCAAAAATAGATTGTGTCATCTAACGGGCAAGTGATCGGTTCTGTCGGACTTCGTCGTCTTCGTCGTCAGTCGGACAGACAGACAGACAGATAGACAGACAGACGGAATCGAGTACCCATTTGATCTGTTTGGGTTGAACGCGTGTCACAAAACAGACTCAATGTGATGCCTTCTATTGATAGATAATCCCATTTTAGCCATTTTATAGCCAGATTTGAATTGTTTTTGTGGTAATTGCAAAAGCTACAAATGTTGTTAGCAATAATTTCTGCTACTATTGATAGATAATCTTACTCAATATAAATCCAAAGGCAGATTTTGGCAGTCTAGCTATTTTAGCTATTTTATAGCCAGATTTGACTTGTTTTTTGTTATTGCAAAAACTACAAATGTTGTTAGCTATAATTTGGGTTACTATTGATAGTTAATCTTACTCAATACCAATACAAAGGCAGATTTTGGCAGTCTAGCTATTTTAGCTATTTTATAGCCAGATTTGATTTTTTTTATAATAGGAAGAACTACAAATCATGTAAGCTATAATTTGGGTTGCTATTGATTCAATACAAATCTTAAGCAATAATATAACTGTGTTGCTAGATTTTCAAGTGATTTAATTCAATAACTTTTTTTGGACGATGTTTTGAACTAACAAAATTGATTTTCATGAAAAAAAAGTGCAATTCACAGAATTGGTGCAAAGTAGTTTATTTGAAGAATTTAGTTTAGATTTACAATTCAATTCAATAAACTTTCAATTTCCATCACTTTGTCAAATTTTAGTCGATTTCCTTGCGGAATGTGAATTTTATCTATTTTTTTAACTCTAATTTAACAAAGCACCAAATTTATTCATTACAAATTTTAATTTTTCCAACATAGCTCACCTTTTCCATACCTGCACAATTACCAATTACCTTGACAATTTTTCAAAAACCTTTTAGATGCTATATCTTTTTCAAATTGAAGAGATTTCCTTGAGGAATAACAATATTTCTATACAGTCGAACTTCCCTAACTCGAATCACCATTATCCAAAGAAAAAGTTCGAGTCAGGGAGATATTCGAGTTAAAGAGTTCTTTTTCCTAAGTTTATTAATTTTACTGCCAATCATTTAGTTCGATTTACAGAGAAATTCGAGCTATAGAAGTTCGAGTTAGGGAAGTTCAACTGTATTTTGTCCGACAAATTGTCTTTTACATCTAATTTTTATTAACATAAAATTTTTTAAAATTTTTCAAAATAATTTTAAATTTGTTCAAATTAATATCGTGTAGGTAGAGAATTTATAGCTAGTCGTGTCGTGTCGTGTCACGCGCTCATCTCTAAGAGGCAGCGAAGTACATAGAAATTGTACATAGCAATGGAATGCATGAAGACGTAAGCATTGTTGGATGCCATTCAAAAATGCGAACGTCTTTAGCTATTTGATAATGAAACGCAGCTCGAAGCGAAACCAAATCGAATTACGAATCGTGGTACTATATATGATTTACATACACACATATATGCATATGTGTCTATATAACATATGAGAGATGCGTTAAGTGCGCGTGCCCAGCTGCCTTGGCTTGTCAAATTAAATTAAATGAAATGAAATCAAAATCAAAATCAAATAATATGATGAAAAAATACCAGGGTCTAAAATCGAAACGAATATTGGTTGCAATTACCGTTTCGGCTATGTTCGCATTTAGGTTTTCGGTTATCGGTTTCGCAAAATCTTTGAATAAAGGTTTAAAAACGGTGAACCGGTTTTTGTATGTTTCAGTTTTAAAATACCGGTATGGTTTCGGTTCACAAAAAAATATAATAATAACAATTAAAAAGGCATTAATTTCTTTATGTTTCATTCACACATTTATTTCACATATTCTTCCATTTGAATAAGTTTAGTTACATTTTAACAATTTTAATATTTCATTTAGCAAATTTATTTTATTTGCGCTTATTCAGTGCTTTAAAAATTCGATCATGAATATCATAAATACAAATTCAAAATAAAAAAAAGGAAAATTAAAATTTTTATGCATGAAACGCCGAAATTAAGCCTTATAAATAAAACGGTTACTAAACGGCTATTTCGGCTTACAGAGTTTTGGTTTTAAGGTTTCGGGTAAAAGAACATTTTGTTTTCGGTTATGGTTTTAAATTTCAATCGGGTTTTACCGGTTAAAGGTTACGTTTGCGGTTAGGGTTTCAATCCCTGCAAAATAGCTTAGAGTACACAATGAGTTGATTTTGTTAATTAAACAAATGCAGAATGCATTGTATTGTGGCTCTGAGTTTCTGGCTGACAGCCACAAGTGCATGGCGATGTTGGGCAATTGCTCATTACGAGTCAGTTATATATATACATATATAAATACTATATATCGCAGATATATAGTAGCTATATTGTATGGCTTGATTATATGGCAGGCACACACATAAATAATATCAACTCATGAATGAAAATGCGTTCGCCTGAGCGATTTCCTGTTGCACATTTAACAATTTCTTATTATTTTCTTGTGGTTTTTTTTTTTGGTTATTTTTTTATTATTGAATTGTGCTGCAAATTGTTAAGCATAAATTTGATTTGATACATTTTGGGGGCGTTGAAAGACCTAGCAGAACAATTCTTACTTTGTGCCACGTCTCAATATTGGCTAAAAGCCATTCAATTATTCACATCCTGCCAAGTAAATGATGTACTATATATACAAGCATAACTGAAAGTGCAATTTGTCTTATATCTGCTTCTTTATTAATTATTATTATAGTATTTATTTAATTCAATTCAATTATAAATTTCCCAAATCTGTGACTCATCAAAGGCAATTTTTACAAAGACAAATATTTATTTTGCATTCATTAATGTCAAACAAAATTTTACTTGTTTTTTTGAGAGGAGAGCCTGTAAAACGCTTACAAATGAAGCACAAAAAATAATTGAATATTTCTCAATCTTCTTAGCAATTTTTATTGTAATAGTTGTTCAACAATATTTAATTAAAAAAGTACTTTGCACGTTAGCCAAACGTTTACGAATATGGCACAAAGCATAATTGAAAAATTGCTTTACTTAAAAGTTATTTATATTTTTAAGTTTTGAAAGTAGATTGTAAAACGTTAAAGAATGTGGCCAAAAAGCTACTTACGAAGAAGAAATTGATAAGAAAACGTTATATAATGCGTACAAGAAAAATGAATGAATTGTTTTTAATAGTCTTTATTTGTATATTAATTTTAAATGGAGACTGTAACACGTTTAAGAAGAGGAAGGCAAAAAAAGCTTAGTTTTTGAGCTACTAAGTCACATTTACTTTTTTAAATTATGTAAATTTGACTAAATAGCTCATAAGCTATTCGTTTATCTGGGTTTCCTATTAGTGCCAGCTAAACGTTTGCGAATGCTGGCGCAAAGAAGAAATTGAAAAAAAAAACTGCGATAAATAATGCGTACAAATTGTTATTATTTGCCATATTTAAATACTTATTCATGCTGCTTGTTGGATTTCAATGCTTATTGGCCAATAAATGTATTTAGTTTTTGTGATTATTATCTAAAAATATTTAGTGTAGGATATATGACATGAGTTCGTGAGTTCCCACAGCCCGGTCCGCCAATCTATGTATGTAGAAAATGGGCATAAGAAAAAAGTGTAGAACAAGCGTATGACACATGCCTAGACAATTGTTTCAAAATAGCAACGACAACGTCAAAAAAAAAAACGTGCAACATGGGGATGCAATTAGATGAGAGGAAACGGAAATCTGGGGGGCGTAACGAGGTAGGCGGAAATTCAAATGAGTCACAAATGGCACTTAGTTGTAAATAATTGCTATATATGTAAGAAATGTAAGCAAAGAAAAAAAGAAAGTGCCCGAAATGCAATCAATCAATTGACGCCTTTTCAATCATGATTGACAGAATTTCGAGCACAAATCGAATGCAACTGCAGCACCAAATATGGTCAAATATTTATTTTATATTATCTATATTTTATTTTATGTTCTGCTCGTTGACGTATACGCAATGCATTTAATCGCGCATACGCAGCGTGCGCTGTTTTTATATATTATTATTATTACTATGGCGTAGAATATATTATTATTATTATTATTTATGTATTTATTATTTTTGTGGCTTTAGATCTATATTTTTAAATATGTATATACAGAAAAGTGTGTGAGTGTGTGTGGAAAAGTGTTGAAAGCACTCGCCAAAAGCCAAATGACGCAAAATGTGCTGCGCCAAAACGAAATTGTTATTATTATTATTTAATTTTTGCTTTTCTTATTTTTATGCGCATTACTTGTAGGGCTTAGAGGGCATATTGTAATCGCTGCTATGTATGTAACAGGGAGAAGAAGGCGTGAACGACTTTATAAATTATATATACTTTTGATTAGCAACTAATTTTGACATACAAACTTCTTTAAACTACAAGATAATATTATAAAATTAAATTAAATATTATTAAACGGCAATTACCCAGTAAAAAGACTAAAGCAGTTAATTTTACTGAAAAATTCATAAAGAACCCCGTAAATAAAAATATTTGTGGAGAAGGAATTAAAAAAATCATACTCGCATCAAGTGTTTCGTATTCGATTTAAGAAATTTTGAAATTGCCGATTTTTAACACTGTTTTCGGATCGATTTTATCGCGGAATCCCTTAACTTTTTCTGTGTATATATTTTTGAAAAAAAAAAAACTCGAACACACTTTTTTTTGTGTTTATTGTTTCTTATTATAATTATAAATCTTTGTATTAAAACGGATAAAGATCGTATATATCTAGCGCTAGTTATGGCTGTTTTAAGTCACACTAGCCTCCAAAAGTGTGCAATTTTGAAGAAAAAACTCTTTTTTTGTGTTATTATATTTATAAATCTCTCTATTAAAATACGTGAAGATCGTATATGTCTAAAGATAGTTATGGCTGTTTGAAGTGACACTAGCGCCTAAAAGTATGCAATTTTGAAGAAAGAATGCTTATTTTTTTGTTGATCGCTTGCTATTATAATTATAAATATCTCTTATAAAATAGATGAAGATCGTATATTTCCAACGATAGTTATGGCTGTTTCAAGTGACACTAGCGCCTAAAAGTATGCAATTTTAAAGAAAGAATGATTTTTTTTTGTGTTGATTGCTTGATATTATAATTATATTTCTTTCTATCAAATCGCAACAAGATCGTATATGTCTAACGATAGTTATGGCTGTTTTAAGTGACACTGGAACCTAAAAGTATGCAATTTTGAAGAAAGAATACTTATTTTTTTGTTGATCGCTTGCTATTATAATTATAAATCTCTGTTATAAAATAGATGAAGATCGGATATATGTAAAGATAGTTATGGCTGTTTAAAGTGACACTAGCGCTTAAAAATATGCAATTTTAAAGAAAAAATGCTTTTTTTGTGTTAATTGCTTGATATTATAATTATATTTTTTTCTATCAAATCGCAACAAGATCATAGATGTCTAACGATAGTTATGGCTGTTTTAAGTGACACTACCCCCCCCCCCCCCCCCCCCAAAAGTATGCAGTAATTTAGTTAGCTGCTAGTTTAAAATGCACAGACAACATAAGCTTATAATTGTTGGGTATCTAACAGTCAGCGAGCATTGAGTGTAACATTTCCACTTGTTTTTCTTTCGATTATACGTATTATGATGTATTCAGTGGGTACTCATATTGTTGTTGTTGTAGTTGTGAGTGTGAGTGTGAGTTGTGAGTGCGTCGTCTATTTGGGCACGTCTTGGCCCTGATGGCCCCTTGATTTCTTGATTTCTTGACTTGCGGCCATGTGCAAAAGATAAATTCCCCCGAGTGTGCTGGATTTGCTTTCTTTCTACCAACTATCTCACTATCACTCACTCACTCACTCTCTCTCTCTTTTTGATGCCTGATCTACGGCAAATACAATCGATCGAGTTGAAAATTCCATGAGTTTTGAACTCTTTGCCCTCTCTGGTTGCCGTTGCAAATCAAAAGACGAGCGAAAATCGTGAAATGAAAAATGAGAGAAAATCAAAATGTACAAAATTGGAAATGCCAATGAAATTCCAACGCGCACACACACAGAAATCAGAATACATATATTTTTATATATATGCATAAAATTTTCTATACATATCCGATCGACAGTGAAAAATCACCAACTCTTGTAAGACATGTGTAAATATTTACGTTTCAATTCCATTCGTGGCCCGACGAGGCTCGTTTTATTTTTTTGTGCGGCCCCAGAAATGACGTCGACGTCGACGTCGACGACCGACGCAAGAATTTTGGAATTTGGCATGCTTGAAGGACGCCTACGTCTTGTTGTTGTTGTTGTTATCTTATAAAAAAAAAACCTTAACGAGGTAAAAGTCTAGTGACAAAAACATTTTCATGCCCCCAAATTTCTGTTATCCAATTTTCTGACGAATAATTTGAAAATTTACACATGAATTATTAATTTTATTATTATTATTCGTCACAAAATTGGATATCAGAATTAATTTTAAAATTTACTAATTATTAATTTTATTATTATTCGTCACAAAATTGGATATCAGAAATATTTTTAAAATTTACACATGAATTATTAATTTTATTTATTATTATTCGTCACAAAGTGGGATATCAGAAATTTTGGGGCATATAACTGTTTTTGTCGCTAGAATTTTACCTCGTAAAGAGTTTTTTTTTTATAGGATATCAGAAGTTTTTAAATAAGACATCAGAGATTTTTTCAATTGCAATATTTTTTGCTGTGTAACTATCTGGCAACACGTGCCAAGCGCAAAATCTATCAGCACTCTCAAACTCTGGCTGCTATGACACTTTGTTGCTGCTGTCCTATTCCAATTCAAAGAATAACGTATATATTCAGTTAATAGGTTAATAGGTCTTTCCAAAAAACTGGAAATTTTACAAAATACAACGTTTGGAAAATTAAAAAAAATCGTTAGCGGCATTTTCTCAAAAACCGCCAAAATGTGGGTAAAAATACCCTATTTCACCTGTAGCTTTTTACCTTTTTACTTAAAATAAAAACTTTGAAGGTATGCCCAATACCTTTTAAACGATGTATAGATCACATCTGTAGCTTCTATCGTTTGGATGCTATGGAGGTTTCAATTTTAGTCGGTTTTAGCGATTTCCCGCTAAACGTTTCTAGATTTTTGAGCGGACAAACTGAAAATCATCATATTATCGGAAGGCCACTAACTTAACCCGATTGGACAGTCATAGCAAATTTTCCATTCGCCTTTTGCACCCTTCGTGCTGCTTTCGTCACTATCGCGGCCATCCGCAGTGATTATTTTTATTCTTCTTGTTGTTGCTGCCTTTTTGTGGCATTGTTGTGTACGTAATAATCAGAAAAATCGAGTGGGCGAATTGCGGATTTTTAATTCAATTTTTATCACTAATACCCAGTAGAGAAGTTTACAGAACAGAGACTACAACAATTCTGGCAGGAAAGAAAAATACACTTTTTGGACACCACGGATCTAAGATCCCAATCTTCATGAAGTAGGTTTCTATAATATTATTTTCGTTTTTAGATGACTTAATTAACTTATTTGTGTTATATTCTCATGTACTTTTAGTATAGGACTTAATTCCGATCATAAATCTATGAATTCTTTTCGAAAAATCGCTAGTTTAGCGGGAAATCGCTATAAACCTGCTAAAATTGACACCTCTACAGTATCCGAACGATAAAAGCTATATAGAAAGAGGCATAAATTCCTGATCTCCAGTTTTTTGGATTGATTTTCTCAAATAATTTCAATTTATTTAAAGTTTATTAGTGCTCATTTAAAAAAAAAAAATGCAAACTTAATTCTTCAATTTGCAACACATTTTCGATAACCAATGATACTAAACTGACATACTATATATTTTATATTAATTTGTATGGTATAGTTTTCTATAATATTCCAAATGTTTCCAAGGTTTTTATTTTGCACTTTTGCATTAAAAATTCTCTTTATTCCAGCCATAAATGTTTACAATTTAATCGCAGTAAAAAGAAAGTTAACCCATTTCAGTCTAATGGGTATTTAAATACCCAAAAAAGTATTGACACTTAAAAAATTCCAGCACGGGGAATGTGAGAGATATCGGGGAAAAACTTATTTCATAGTAAAGAGAAATAACAAATATATAAGAATAAAAATTGAACAGTTTAGTTATCCTCGGTATACCTGTAGTTTTTTACAGGTGAATATCTAGGTTTTTTTTTCCATAGAAAATGTTGACGAAAAAAGCTGAAAAATGTATGGAAATCGGAAAAATAAAATTTGAAGATAAAATTTTTTTTTTTGTTTCTTTCAACTTCTATGGTCTTCTAGGCACACGTTTTAAAATTTCGTCAAAATCGTACCAGCCGATCTATAGGCAGCTTTTAATGGGTTAAAAGCGAAGGCTGTTAAAAAATTATAATTATGATATACATTATTTTTAGATTTCTTTCAGCACTTTTGTTTAAAGAGTTATTTTCTTTATACATACTAAGCATACAATTTCATTAATAAATTAGCCTTAAATCCTGAAAATTTCATAAAAATTGCTAAAGAAAAAACAAGAGTTGTTCAAACTGAAACAAAGTTAAGTTATTCAAAGTGTAACTTACATTGGGTTTGATCAGTTGATGACTACATAAAAGTTAAAATATTTTATTTTATTTAAAAACTGTTTGCAGGGCATTTTCCAGGCACACACTGTTCGTTAGCTTTCGATCCGCATGAATCAGCTGGACACGCATTTTGAATTAAATTTCAATACGTGAAATAATTATAGCAATTTCTCTCACTGCTCCGTTCAGTTCCAGTTGAGTAAGTCAAAGTTCTGAATAGACAGTATTTATTATACGTACGCAATTTCATCATCACTTTGTTATTTAGCAAATCAAAATAACAATAATGTTGGTAATCACTGTGAATTGTTGGATTTTGTTGGTTCATTGAATCACTTCATGACATGCGAAGATTAACATTTTATTTATTAATGCTACTTAAAAATCATTTAGTATATTTTATTTTCTTTTTTATTAAATTTTCAATTTGAAAATTATATAAGAAATATTCGTATAAATAATCTGAACTGTTTTCTCTCTCACTCAACATGTGCTGAGGGTAGAAGAAAAAGTTTAGAAATTCACCAATTTGGGAGCTTGAAAGCAATAACGTCCAACAAATCATCTCGAAGTAAACAGATTTGAATAAATTGTGCCAAATATTCATTATCTAAATACGTACTCTTGATTTGATGAGGTATAATCCATGCCGTCATCAATTATAATGCTTTTTGTTTTGGTCTATTTCTGACTCGCCCATCATTATTAAAAAGTCACAACTTTTGTTTACAATTTGTCGTAATACCAAAAGTACACGGTAAAAAATGCCATTGATATAAGCAATTATTAAAAGAATAATAATAATTTTAACTGAAATTTTAAGTATTATAATAATAATAATAATGATAACAATATTAATTGGAAATGCAATAATTTGTATAATAATAAACTACCTACAAAGGTAACAATAAATAATTTGATTGTGAAATTGTAATGATATTTCTAATGCTAATTCCAATTCCAATGCTAATGCTAATGCTAATTCTTATGCTAATGCTAATGCTAATGTTAATGCTAATGATAATGATAATCATAATGTCAATGTCAATGTCAATGTCAATGTCAATGTCAATGTCAATGTCAATGTCAATGTTAATGTTAATGTTAATGTTAATGTTAATGTTAATGTTAATGTTAATGTTAATGTTAATGTTAATGTTAATGTTAATGTTAATGTTAATGTTAATGTTAATGTTAATGTTAATGTTAATGTTAATGTTAATGTTAATGTTAATGTTAATGTTAATGTTAATGTTAATGTTAATGTTAATGTTAATGTTAATGTTAATGTTAATGTTAATGTTAATGTTAATGTTAATGTTAATGCTAATGCTAATGCTAATGCTAATGCTAATGCTAATGCTAATGCTAATGCTAATGCTAATGCTAATGCTAATGCTAATGCTAATGCTAATGCTAATGCTAATGCTGATGCTAATGCTAATGCTAATGCTAATGCTAATGCTAATGCTAATGCTAATGCTAATGCTAATGCTAATGCTAATGCTACTAATGCTAATGAATATAAATCTGAAAATAAAAGAAAACCAAATTTAATCCGAATTTTAATATTAATATTAATGATAATGCTAATGTTAATGTAAATAAAAAAGATAATAATATGGAAAAACAATTTTAAAATCAATTTAAAATGACTTGCTCAGTTTTCGCCAAGTGTATTGCGAATTTGGCCAACTGAATGGGAATAGGTCAACAACAAGAATAACAGAAGAACAGAATGTAAACACCTGTACAGTGTACACTGTGTACACAAAACACCCACTCATCCAATTGAACCACCCACCCATTATGATCCACACGGACGTGACGTCGCATTATCCACATTCTCAGCTCTATTTTGGGCATTGCAAATTTGATTTAAATTTAGATGATGAATGGAATGGAATGGAATTGAAATGAAATGATGATGATGATGATGAACTTGACCCGACCGATAGATAGACCAACGACTGTTTTGTTTTGGCCTGATAACAAACGTGATTCTATGCTAAATAGACTGAGACGGGATTCAGTTGATCAGTTGATCAGTTGGCAAGCAATCAAAACATGTTCTCGGTTTTCTTGCTCCTGACTGCTGTTAGCATCATTTTAACTTTGGCCGCATTCAGTTGGCTGCCCTTGCGTCTCTGGCTGAAACGACGTCGCAGGGTCCAGGAATTGGCCAGATTATTGCCGGGCCCAAAGACGTTGCCGCTGTTGGGCAATGCGAATCTCTTCGTGGGCCTCGAGCCCGCCCAGGTGTGCCAGGTAATTGCCGATCTGGCGGCGCAACATGGCGATACCTATACCATTTGGCTGGGCTCCAACTTTAGCGTGATGATGTTCGATCCACGCGATGTGGAAATTGTACTCGGTGGCACTCAGCTGCTGGACAAGGCCATGGAGTACGGCTTCCTGATGCGTTGGCTCAACGAAGGTCTCCTCGTCAGTCGTGGCCGCAAGTGGCACAAGCGGCGGAAGATCATCACGCCCGCCTTTCACTTTCGTATCCTGGAGCAGTATGTGGAGATCTTTGATCGACAGACGCGCCAGCTGATCAAACATCTGCAGTCGGCAATTGGTGATCAGGGCCAGAATCCCATCGAGTTGGGCCACGCTGCCCATCTGTGCACCCTGGACGTCATCTGTGGTGAGTTTTTGTTGTCAGCTTGCTTGCGAGTCTTGTTATTTTGCTTCCCATCACTTGACGGCGCCAAATAGGCAGAAATAATGTTGGGAGCAGCCGCTAGCTCCTGGAGCTCAGGCGCGCCCACCGCTGATTCAAGACATCAAGCATTCAAGTGATCAGGGATTAAAACCGAAACGAATATCGGTTTCAGTTACGCAAAATCTTTGAATAAAGGTTTCGTAACGGTGAACGGTGAAATTTTAACCCCTGTTTCCTATTTTTCACGCAAAAAGTGGCTTTTTAGCATTTTTCAAAAAATCATAAAAAATACTAAAAAAACATTTTTGAAAATTTTTTTTTGCAGTCACTCTTAGAATTGTTTGAAAAATATTTCTGCATCAAAATATTTTTTTTTTTAAAATCGACGAAAAAAGTTGAAAAATCGACTTTTTTTTAATTCTAAATTTTCCATGGGTACTTAATGGGTTAAAGAAATTTTTGTATCATTCGAACGGAGTTTAAGTGAATAAAAGATTAATATAAAAAAACCAAGACAGAGTGAGGATGAAAAGTGAAAACCGAAGGAGAAAATGAACACTCTTTATTAGCAGGGACTAAAACCGTAGCTGAAACCGAAACCGTTAAACGGTATTAACCGGTTACAGCTGGTAACCCTAACTGAAATCGTAGCCGAAATAAAACTTTTTTATTTACCGTAACAGAAGACCCGAAATTATTTAAACCAAAATTATGGTTTTTAAAACTATATTTTTATTATAAACAAAAACCGAAAAGTGCAATCCGATGTGGGAAACTTAACAACATTACATTGATCTGTTCCCAATCCCAATCCAACCTCGACACTGAACCCGAGTTTTTTCGAAATGCATATCAATATGAATTTTCAACGTCGTCATCGTCAACGTTTCAACTTGTTGATGGGCTAAAGTACAGGTGGTCAAGCCGTAAGCCGTAAAGATGATCCGATAAGATAGCTGGAATGACATTGTGAAAGCAAAAGCTTTACCAACAACTACACAGAAAAAAAACCATTCTAAAATCAAGTTTAAAATATTTATGCATGCATTTTTGAAGTATGTATTCAGGATTAATCTGTATCAGGATTAAAATGCAAAAATAAGCCCAAATTACTTGATTCAAGCTAAGAAATTTTTCAAATGTCCCCTTGATCAACACATTTGCTGAGCTCGAGAGGAAAATTCTCTCTCGGCCTTTCTCATTTCAACTGGTCCGTTGGCTCAGTGGTTAGAGTCGCCGTCCTGTCACATAATTAGAACTTCCAGCTTAAAAAAAAACCTGGGTTCGATTCCCCCAGTCAATTGTGGTCAAACATGTGTTTTTAAGTTTTTCGAATTGAACCGCAAAAATATATAATTTCCGTCATTAAAAAAAAAGAAAAATGTTAAAAAAAAATTAAAAAAAAGGTTAAAAAAAAATGTTTGAAAAAAAAAAGTTAAAAAAAAAAACATTTTCATAAATAAAATTTTTTTATTTCCGTCATTAAAAAAAAGAAAAATGTTAAAAAAAAATTAAAAAAAAAGGTTAAAAAAAAATGTTTGAAAAAAAAGTTAAAAAAAAAAACATTTTCGTAAATAAAATTTTTTTAGCCTGAATTACACAATTTCAGGATTAAATTCGGGATTATTAAGTATTTTATGCTTGTTTTCAGAAAATCCGAGATTACCCCAATTGTGACAACGTTTCGGACTAAATATACCGGATTTTTCTTTCTGTGTACAAATACCTAGACATGTTTATGTCGTGGACGGATAAGCAGCGATTAGATTTCGACACTTTGTGTTCAAATGGGTTACTGGGCTTCTGGTCAATTGGGCAACATTTGTGATCTCAATTGTGTTTAGAGTGCGTTGGGGGAGTGTCGAGAAATGTTCCTGGTTGTGGGTCTTCTGGTGGGCAGCGCCCTCTTGGCGGCTGTGCTCATCTACCAGCTGAAGTTCAAGCATCTGATTGAGGTGACTCGCAATATCGCCAGTCCACCGACATTGCCACTGATCGGACATGGTCATCATTTTGTGGGCAAGGAGCCGCACGAGATGATCGAGACGGTTGTCAATTTCATGAACAATTATGCCAAGGAGCAGCAGTTAATTAAGGTGTGGCTGGGACCCGAGCTCAATATGCTAATGGCCAATCCCAAGGATATTGAGATCGTGCTCGGCACCATGCGATTCAATGACAAGGCCGGCGAGTATAAGGCTCTGGAGCCATGGCTCAAGGAAGGTCTCCTCGTCAGTCGTGGCCGGAAGTGGCACAAACGGAGGAAGATCATCACGCCCGCCTTCCATTTCAAGATCCTCGATCAGTTCGTTGAGATCTTTGAGAAAGATTCGCGAATTCTGATCAAGAATTTGGATAAGGAGCGTCGCATTCAAGGACACACCGGTCTCAATCTATACGATTGGATTAATCTCTGTACCATGGACACCATTTGCGGTAGGATTAATCGCAATCGTGATCGCGATCTTGTGATCAATCAATTGTTATGTTGACTTTATCAGGCCTTCGATTCACTTGAGATAAGCTTATAAATAGCAAACGATTAATTACAGTGAGATTAATGGCAGTTATCTCTAAGAAATTTCAATACTAATCAAGGTAGTGAAAAGTCCATATTCGTTTTAGCGTAGTACAACTGTACTTAACATTTGTTTTCCCTCAATTTCAATCAATTTCTTCGCTCCAGATAAGTTTATTTGCTCATGAGTGTCATTTCAAACAAGTGTCAAGTGGTTTATAGTCAAACCTCACTATGATGAACGCATATAAAAATAGATACAAAAATTTAGGAAAACAATTTTGAATTTTTTTTTTACAATTTTAAGTTATCCATCGTAACACAGTTTGACTGTACTTTACATTACTTTTACCTCAAAAAAATATCATTTTTATTTATCAAGTGTTATTTTACGGTCAAATCAATTACAGTTCAACTACAATAAGACGAACAAACAACAAATTTATTAAATATTCTACATAAAAAACTTTACTAACTTTCAAATTCTTCTTGAAACTACCTATAAAGTTTAGTTTCTCTAGCTCTTATGGTTCCTAAAACCTATGCAGATATTCGTACACAGAAAAAAAAATCGAGGATTCCTGTTAAAATCCAACCAAACGTTGTCAAAGATTCGTTTATTTGGTTATTTCTTAAATCGAGCATGAAGTACTTAATTAAAATGTCTATTTACAAATTTCGATAACGATTTTTTAATTCGATTTTCGCCAATATTTAAATTTCCAAGGCTTTACAGAAATTTGTTTAGTAAATAATTTAATGCTTATCCGCATATTGTGTTAATTCATCTATATACTGAGTACCTATTTTGAAAAAATACATTCTAAAATCAAGAATTTTAAAATTGAACTTTAGAAAGATTATTGTTCTATGCACGGATTTTTTAGTTACTTAGTCTAAAAGGCTTAGGAGAAATTTAAATAAATTCAAAGAGAATATTTTCAAGACTATTGTAGACAGAGGTTTGTCATAGTGAGTTACGACTGTTAATCCAACTGAAGCTTTGAGCTTATCAACAGAATTACTATATGTACAATATTATTTATAAATCTGTAATCAATTGTTGATAGCTAAACAATTTGTATGTACCTTTTTTTTGTATTTTTTTTTAATTTTTTTTTTTTTTTTTTTGGTATTTATATTTATTTATTTTCAATTTATTTGTTAATTACTTATTCAGGTGTGCCACAGAAATAGCAGCGTTTTAGCGTTTAGCGTTTTCAATAACCTTTTTGAACATGACTGCTAAGGCTTGACACCTTTTTAGATTAAATTATCCAAGGGTTTGGTCAGCAACTTTTTTAGGTTTATTAATACGGATAAATAAGATTTTAATTTTTTTCTGTTATAATTTATATAATTCAATTTATTTATATAATAATTGATCTTATTTAGCTGAAAATAATTTAAAAGTAATTGGCGCGAGAAAATAAAAAATACTCGACAACTCTTGCAATTGCTAAACAAGCTCCTGGATAATTTAATCTGAGAATTTGTCAACCCTTAGGCGAGTTCGAAAAGGTGTTTGAAAACTCTAAAACGAGAACTCTGATTATTTATTTTTCAAACCGCTTTAACCGTTTGCTCTTCCCACTCCCGCTCACCAATAGAGACCGCAATGGGCGTGTCGATCAATGCACAGACGAACGTGGACTCGGACTACGTGCGGGCGGTGAAGACGATCTCGATGGTGCTGCACAAGCGCATGTTCAACATCTTCTACCGCTTCGAGCTGACCTACATGCTGACTCCGTTGGCCCAGGCCGAGAGACGGGCACTGAACGTGCTCCACAATTTCACGGAGAAGATCATTATTCAGCGACGCGAGGAATTGTTGCGGGCATCCTCAAATGAGGGCCAGAAGGATCAGAGTAAGCATTATATTATATTGGCTTTCATATCAGAAATAAGTTATTTATTTGAGGTATTCAGAAACTCTGATATTTGTACTTCACTTTATAAATTTATCATATTTTCTGAATACCCTAATTATAACTCAAATTTGATTGCACATTGATGATTGGCGTTGCCACATCAATTCATTTCTTAAATCTAACAAAAACGATTATTCGATAACATCGATATACAAAATAAAAATTATAACCTTTTGTTTTATATCGGAAATAAGTTATTTTTTATTATAACTTAAATTCGTCTTAATTTTAATTCACATTGTTGCGTGGCGTTGCCAGACCAATTAATTTATCAAAACTAACAAAAACGATTATTCGATAACATCGATATACAAAAAAAAAATGATAACGTTTCGTTTTATATCGGAAATAAGTTATTTTTTATTATAACTTAAATTCGTCTCAATTTTAATTCACATTGATGCGTGGCGTTGCCAGACCAATTCATTTCTCAAAACTAACAAAAACGATTATTCGATAACATATCGATATACCAACCGATAATGTAATATGCTTATTTCAAATACATAAACAGCTAACGCTGTGGACAACGATGTGGGTGCCAAGCGTAAGATGGCCTTCCTGGACATTCTGCTGCAGTCGAGCATCGATGACAAGCCGCTGACCAATCTGGACATACGCGAGGAGGTGGACACGTTCATGTTCGAGGGACACGACACGACCTCGTCGGCCATCATGTTCTTCTTCTACAACATTGCCACGCATCCGGAGTGCCAGCGCAAGTGTCTCGACGAGATTGTCAACGTGATGGGCAGGGATCGGGAGACGCCAGTCACCTATGAGCTGCTCAACAAGCTGCACTATGTCGATCTCTGCATCAAGGAGACGCTGCGCATGTTCCCCTCGGTGCCGCTCCTGGGTCGCAAGGTTCTCGAGGAGTGCGAAATCAGTGAGTTTCCGAACAAACGATTCTATATACCAGCGGTGGGCACGAAATCTGAATTCGTTAGCAGCCGCTGGCTCCCGGAGCCATTGCGTGCCCACCGCTGCTATATACGAATGGCGAAAAATATTACTCAGAATACGAAAATTCGGAAAAAAAATTAGGAGACCAAAATTAGGAAGACAAAAATTGGGAAAACAAAAATTAGGAAAACAAAAATTTGGAAATCGCCCGATTTTTAATAAAATATTTTTGATGTCGGCTTTTTCCTATTTGCAAAAAGACATTTGTCAAACCATTTATTTCAAAATCAGGACTTCGATTTTCAACGCATGTGAAATTTATTTAAATCATTTTTTTTTTTAAATCTATATCTTTATATTGTGTGCCACCTTCTATAAAAAATCAACAATTTTTTTTATTTTTGTCTCGGTTCCATGTATTGAGTAGCGATTTAAGATGGTTTACCCTTTCATAATTTAATTGTTTTTTCCGGCCTATCTCCAGCGTTAATTTTAATAATCTTTATAACTTGTTCATCTTGCTCTTTCATTAGGTATTTTAAAAATTTTAATATTTTAAAGAATTTAACCAATGACAGGAACACCAAAGATACTTTTCCCAATTTTCTTTTCTAGTTTTTGTACTATAAATATTTTTCTTAATTTAAATTCGTAATTTATGACTCCTAAATTTGTTTTTCCCAATAGTTGATTCCTGAAATTTTGTTCTCCGTTTTTTTTTTGTTTTTTAAAATTTCTTAAAAAAAGATTCGGAATTCGTATTTCATTCCGAAAACAAATAGTCGGAATTCTTTTTAATTGTCTTTAATCTTCGCTTGCAGATGGTAAGATCATTCCAGCCGGCACCAATATAGGCATATCGCCGCTGTATCTGGGACGTCGCGAGGATCTGTTCAGTGATCCGCACAGCTTCAAGCCGGAACGCTTTGATGTGGTGACCAGTGCCGAGAAGTTGAATCCCTATGCCTATATACCCTTCTCGGCGGGTCCACGCAATTGCATTGGCCAAAAGTTTGCGATGCTGGAGATCAAGGCGATCGTGGCGAATGTCCTGCGTCACTACGAGATTGACTTTGTCGGCGACACCTCAGAGCCGCCAGTTCTCATCGCTGAACTCATCCTGCGCACCAAAGATCCTCTCATGTTCAAGCTGAAGGAGCGTGTCTATTGATGCCTAGATCTGCATCTGTTATATCTAGTTCTCTATAATCTACAAATGACGATTCCCTCTGTATTTTGAAGCCTACATCGAAATATAGCAAGTGAGACGTCCATAAAATAAACTAAATATTGCACAATTCTGGAAATCTACACTTTATCGAAAAATTCTTTAAATTATTGTGTTAAGAAATTCCTGGGATATTTGTGACATAAGGAAATTAGCCTTTTTTGCTGACGATATATTGTCAAACTTGTCATTTCAAGGATAAAGTAAAATAAAGCCCCAAAAATAGGCTTTGGGGTCTTAGTTCATTTCTTCTTTTGGGGTGTTGTTTTTTCTAAAAAAATAAGGCCCCAAAAAAGTAAATAACACCCCAAATTTAATTTGAAATCGTTGTTGTTTCCTATAAATTTTTTGGGGCCTTATTTCATTCTATTTCGCAGAGCCGAGTGAGTGTACGAGAGAGAGAGAGAGAGAGAGAGAGAGAGAGAGAGAGAAAGAGAGAGAGAGAGAGAGTGAAAGAGATAGAGCTGGTGAAAGAGAGAGAGCGATTTAGCGAGTAAACGAGAGAGATAGAGCGAGTGAAAGAGAGAGAGAGCTAGTGAAAGAGAGAGAGATATAGCGAGTAAACGAGAGAGATAGAGCGAGTGAAAGAGATAGAGCGAGTGAAAGAGATAGAGCTAGTGAAAGAGAGAGAGAGAGAGAAAGCGAGTGAAAGAGTGAGTAAGAGAGAGGGATAGAGCGAGTAAGTTAAATAGATAGCGAGTGAAAGAGAGATAGAGTGAGATTGAAAGAGAGAAAAGAAAAATAATGGTTACAAGTACATATATTTTCATAATTCCAATTTTTTATCCTTGTCCTTATTCCAATAAGAATCTAACCTACAATTTGGTGATTCATATAAAACAAAACTTGTCATTTGTCGGATCAATTGCAGTTGGCGGAGGATTAATTGCTTGTTACCTGATCGTGTATAGCATAACAGAGTATCTCCAGATATGCCGCATCCATTTCCCGAATAATGCTCAGTGCAGAGTTCAGCAAATTTCTATTGCGCAGCACGCGTGTGTAATCGTTCTTCGGGTTTTCCCGTTCGGCCCGGCGCAAAAATGCGCAATGTTTGTGGGCGAGGGCGTCTAATGCATTTTGACGCAGTTGTGCTGCGACCGTTGCAGTGGCGGCCGCTGCAGCGGCTGTGGCAACTCTGACACGCTGCCGTGGCGTCGGCAACTCTAGACGGCATGGCCAACCGACATGCTGCTGCTTCTTAGCATTTAAATAATAATTGGGCGCGTATGGCGGCCAGATGTTTTCCTTTTTGAAACTATACGGCTGCGAATTTGGAGGCGGCTTAATGTTGATAATTTTGGGCATTGGAGACGGGCTTGGATTTAGCATTGGAGTGGCCGTATCCCAAATTAAAAGCGGTTTTGTAGCGACCGTATCCGCAGTTTGTGACGACGACTCTCGAGTGACCGTTTGCCGTATTGAATTCGGCATTGGAGTGACCGTTTCGGAAACTGGCTCCGAAGTGACCGTCTCTGGAACTGAAACTGGAACTGGAACTGGAACTGAAGGTGTCTCTGAACCGACCGTTTCCAGAGGCGTTGCCGTATCCAACTCAATCTCCAACGTTGATTTCGGATTACCGTTCACAATCAGATTTGATAACAAATAAAATTCAACAGGTAGATCAGTTGCTTCCATTTCGTGTTGTTTACTTTGGCGAAGAGCCTTAGCTGCAGCGCGTCTAAACTCACTGAGCGACGTCGTAATTTCGCTGATTTTCGGCATGGATGCACTGAAATTAAATTAAAAGTAAATAATATTTACGAAAATTTTTTTTTTCAGTTCATGCTATTTTTGCATTTAATTAAATAAATATTTCGTTCACAAACTCTTAAAGCAATAACACATATTTTCATGTTAATCTAGTGATTATGTTATTAAATAAAAATAAATATACTGATGAAAAAAAGAGCCAAATCATGAAAAAAGTGCCATTGCACCAACAGGAAAAAAAGAGCCAATTTTGGCGTTAAAACGCCAATTGTAGCAACCGTGAATTTAACATCATTTTGGCGCTGTCAAATTAATTAAAAGCTGGCAACGCTAAGGCAATAAATGGCCGCCGAAAATAAATTTAATTTGCGTTTGCTGCCTTGAACTAAATTTTGGGATTTTCAACTTAAAAAAAGTGCCAATTGAGAAGAAAAATGTCGGAAGGCGATGATAATGCGTGTGACTATGATGTGGATATGAAGGAATTATCTCTTCCAGACGAACTAGACCCGTCTGATGACAATTGCAAAACCGGCGACGACGGCGACCGCAACGACGACGGCGACGCATCAGATGCTAAAAATCTGATAAAACAATTTGCAGAGTTCACTTTTAAAATGCTGGTAACTATGTACATTTGTATGTGTGTTAAATTTCAAATGAATTCAACGACCATTTAATTGCATTGCAGGATGCTGAAAATGAAAGCGTTCGCAGCCAACTAACGGCTTATCAAAATGAATCCAAACAGCTGATTGAGGAAAAAATGAGTCTTTTGTGCAGTTTGAATAAACCGCAAATTGATGAATCTTGCGGTGTCAAACCACTAAGCACCGTTAATCAACTCGGTAGAGCACAAAAGGATATACTGGATAAATTTCGGCATTTGTTCGATGCCGAGGATGAATATGTGCGTGCATATGACGCACACTGTGACGAGGCGATTAAAGCCAAAATGGCGAACGCTGAGCTGGACGAATATGATGAATTTACCGATATGGTAAGAATATTTCCATATCATTTACGGTAATTCTGTCTTAAAAAAGGGTAACATGAGGTCGATTATAATGAAATTAGTTGGAGGTCTCAAATAAGTTTTTTTTTTTTTGTTTTAATTTTGAAATTTCAACGCAAAATGAACTTTTGCAGTGTTTTGTGAAACTTGTGACACATTTAACACTGCTCTAATTTTATTATTTGCCTGTTTAACAACACTGCGTGTAACGGAATCCTGTCAAAAATGAATACATTCCCCAAAATTCGTGATAAATCCAGTGTTGCCGGATTCGCTTTTTTCCCCGTCAAATCAGACAAATTTCCAAACAGCGGCCTGCGGATAAGGATTCTGGGGGCAACAGTACTTTTGCAGACCTTTACTTTACATATGGTAATTTGTATATGGTAATTGGTGCAATTGTTTGCTACTTAAAATTAAAATAAAATATTTCATTATGAATTATAAATTGTGCTGCCACATATATAAGCCTCCCTATGAATTCCTACGGATGATTGCATCGCGATTACTATATGATAAAGAAAATCAGGAGAATGAGGAAAACATTGATGAAATTATTCATATCTAATTAATAACAGAGCTGCTGCTTCTCAAATTGTTCAGTTTTTTTCTGAGCAACTGATTTTGTGCTCTCACACTTGAGCACTTTTTTTTTAAGCATAGAGTAAATTTACCAAACTTTAAGTAAATGTATTTTATATCCATTTTGACTTTCAGCCCCACAAGACTTTGGCCGAACACATTGAAGAAATGAAAACCCGCATTGAAAGTGTCAAAGCAACTAGTGAAAAATTGCGCGCCGAGCGATTGATGAAGCAAAAGGAAAACAAAGAGGAATACAGTTCACTTATGAAGGAAGTGGAGTTTTTTGAGAAATACAATGTGGAAGCACTGTAAGTTAGTTGAATAGTAAAAGAATATAATATACTTACGTGTTTATAATTACAGCGATACACTCGAGATGAAGAAATTTGAATTAGAGCAGCTGCCGCGTGTCCTGCAGCAACAAATCAAATTTGATTAATTTACAATATAAATATTTTCTTATCTTATTCACATACAATTTCAATATTTTTAAAAAAAATCTGTATTTAATTTAAAATTAACATTTCAAATAACTAACTTTATAATCTGCCGCCTATATAAAACAACGACTTTTACTATTGCTATTTGGCAGCATTGGCAGGGGCAACGCTGATATCCAATGGATTGATGACAGATAAATCCCAGCTCAGCTGTCAACGGCAACTACTTGTTTGAAAAAAAACTGTTTTTGAAAAAAGCCATAAAAAAGGTTAGTTTTAAATTCATTAATTGCTGTATTTTCTCCAGAGAGGGGAAGAGTGAGAGCACAAAATCAGTTGCTCAGCAAGAAACTGAACAATTTGAGCAGCAGCAGCTCTGTTATTCATTAGATGTGAATAATTTCATCAATGTTGTTCTCATTCTCCTGAATTTCATTATCATATAATAATCCCGTTTATATAATCCGTTCGAATTTATTTTAATGGGCAAACTATTGAACCTGTTACCTGATCACTGCGGACGGCAGTCCGCGCTAGTGACGAAAGCAGCACGAAGGGTGCGAAGGCGACTAGCATATATACACAGGAAGAATGGAAAATTTGCTATGACTGTCCGATCGGGTCGAGTTATGTACCGATCGAAAGGTATCAATTTTACTTACAAATGTGCATACTAAGACTTTTGGAAACTCACCTGGTTCGTGAGATAAACAGGTGTTAGTGGGAGGGGAAAATTTTAAATTATTGGAGCAAATGGGGCCGTTGGAGCCTTTTCGATTTTTATTTTAATTTTTTACTATTGTTATCAAAAATACGCGTCGAATGACACCTTGATCATCAAAATCCGATCACTGGTTCAGAAGATAATTAATTTTGAAATTTTTGG
Source organism: Drosophila quinaria (assembly GCA_035047525.1). Classification (NCBI taxonomy): domain Eukaryota; kingdom Metazoa; phylum Arthropoda; class Insecta; order Diptera; family Drosophilidae; genus Drosophila; species Drosophila quinaria. The sequence goes on from JAWNPO010000455.1 coordinate 36,223,699, forward strand.
TGCCCATTTCAAAACGAGATGAAAAGTCAGTCTGTTTGTTTGTTTGTTTGTTTGTTAGTATCAAAGCGTTGATTTAGCTTAAAAGTTTGAATGAGGACTTGTTCCCGATCAAAAATCTAGAAACGTTTGTTCTACGACTTTTTCGAAAAAAAGCTAGTTTAGCGGGAAATCGCTAAAAACCGCTAAAATTAAAACCCCTATAGCATCCAAACGATATGAGCTACAGACGTGATCTATATATCGTTAGAAAGGTATTTTGAAGGGCTTTTAGGCAGACCTTTAAACTTTTTTTCTAAAGTGCATAGGTAAAAAGCAACAGGTGAAATAAGATTTTTTGTCCCACATTTTGGCGGTTTTTGAGAAAACGACGCTAACGATTTTTTTTAGCTTTCAATATGTTGTAGTGTATAAAATTTCGCGTTTTTTGATATATGATAGAAAAAATTTTACCGATGGGTTTGGAAGATATTACTTATTAACTGAATATACTTTTTACCTTTACACTACTGCATGTACATTGTACATATGCAGTATGTACATGTTCATGTTAATCGCCAAAAACCACAGCATCCAAACGATAGAAGCTACAGATGTGATCTATATATCGTTAGAAAGGTGTTTTGAAGGGCTTTAAGCCTAGCTGTAAACTTTTTTGCTTAAAAGCACAGGTAAAAAGCTTCAGGTGAAAGAAAGTTTTTTTTCCCACATTTCGGCGATTTAAGAAAAATCTACGTTTCAAATGACTTTTAAATATGTTATTTGTTGTAGACAATTCAATTTCACGTTTTTGACATATAACACATAGCCGTCAAATTTCGTTTGGGCAAGATATTACCTGTTAACTGAATATACCTTTTACCTTTACACTTCTGCATGTACATATGCAGTAGCATGCATACAGCAGCAGCAAAGTGTCATAGCAGCCAGAGTTTGAGAGTGCTACTAGCTTTTGCGCTTGGCATGTGTGTTTGTAAAGGGAACCAGTGTTGCCAGACAGTTTGTTTCAGCTTGTACAAAAAATAAACAAAGTTGATAAAGATATACTGTCCAAAAAAAAAATTCAATTTCAAAATTTCTGATGTCTTATTCAAAAATTTCTGATATCTTATAAAAAAAACCTCTTTACGAGGTAAAAGTCTAGTGACGAAAACAGTTATATGCCCCAAAATTTCTGATATCCAATTTTGTGACGAATAACATTAAGTTTGACATATAAATTATTTTTAAAAAAATTTTTGCATTCGGCACTGCGCAAAACAGTGGTTTTTATTTGGTATGAAGAATTGAGACATTTTAGCGCAATGTGCCGAGTGCCAAAATTTGTTTTAAAATAATTTATATGTCAAACTTAATGTTATTCGTCACAAAATTGGATATCAGAAATTTTGGGGCATATAACTGTTTTCGTCACTAGACTTTTACCTCGTAAAGAGGTTTTTTTTATAAGATATAAAGTACACTGTTAATTATAAATGACAACCTTAGCCAGGTCCGCAAAAGTATTGTTGCTCCCAGAATTCTTATAGGACAATTCCTCCAATAGTTCAATCTAAAATTTTATAATGCTGTCATTATTTTGCCATTGGGTGAATTTTTTTATGTTGGGTTTTTATATCAACAAAAAAAAGCCAGAATTCCCTCTGGCGCTGCTTGCAAATTTTTCTAGCGATGGTGGAGAACTATCGATAGTCGGCACCATCGATAGTCAGCGATATTATTTTTCAAACCATAGATAACTATCGATGGCTTTCGATAGTGTGTTAAATTATGAATTTGTATTAAAAATTCCAACAAAAATTTGAAATTGGCATTAATTTAGGTATTATAAAAGTAAAAATAAATACAAATCGTTTTCAACAATAATGTTTCGCTATTAGCTATTGTAATAGCCAAGGGCGTCGGTAGGCGGGGGCAGGGGGGGCCATTGCCCCTCCTACACTCATAACTTTACCTTATGTAGCTTCCGAAATCCAACCAAAATGAGTGTGAAATTGTGAAAAAACATATTTTAGCCCCCCCCTGCTTGACAAGCTGCCGACGCTCTTGGTAATAACCAAAGTTCCACGATCTAAAACTTTTTGTTCAGTCTACTGATCATGCACTCGGACTCGACTGAAATGGCGGGCACACATAAATAAATACTGAAACATAAAAATTTGTATTAATTTTAGTTCCGGTTCGTTCTTCTTATCCATGTCATGAATATATATATATTTATTAAACACAAAACTTAAATGCATCTGCCAAATGCGAAGGCTTTCTGTGACGAGTTGAGCGTCATAAAAAACTATCGACCACTATCGATAGTGCACGTCAGCTATCGATGGCGCCTCGATAGTGCTTGACCATCGATAGTGCCGATAGTGACATCGATAGTTCTCCACCTCTACTTTGAAGAAAGCCAGATTTGAGTGAACCATTTAAATGTAGTCGGTAATGGGCAGCACTGGAAGTGGCAACGCTGATGTTATCGCAGTGCTCGATGACAGTCGTATCGAAAGTCAGCTGTGCATGTGTTATCGAAAGACGACGTCGTTGGCTTGAAAGATAAAGCTCTTTAGGCCATTTGGTTATTAGCTTTAATTGTGAAATTTGTTAAATTGATTGCGAGTGAACGCAGCATGGACGAATCCTCAAGGCAACACATTGACGACTGTTTTCTGCGCACGCCCAACGATGCACGCACAACGTAAGTATTTCGATATGGGTTTCATTTCAATTTCATGCACATTCTTGAATCGACAGGAATGTGCCGGCAGCGCCAAAGTCACAGCAGGACAACAAATCACGCAAAACGGAGCTGCATGTGCTCCGACTCAGCGATGAGTCGCAGCAGATAACGATGGACACGCTGCGGGCGGTGCACGGACCGGATTTCAAGCTGGACGACATAAGTAAATACAAGGATCGAGGACGCGGAGGCGGTGGCATTAAGCACGCCTACTGGGAGGATCGCGGCACGCTGCAGGTGCAGAGTGTCCAGGGCGTGAGTTCAGTCAACAGCAGCACCGCCGACGACGATCGATTGCGTCGCTATGCGCTGCTCAAGCTGGAGAACTACGGCTTCCATGCCGTGCACTGCCTTGAGGCCTATGAGCATTGTGATCACGACACGGAGGCGGCATTGCTGCTGCTCTACCGACGCTATATGCGTGTGCCCGCCGAGGAGACGCCGCTGGAGACGCCCGGCGAATCCGAGCTGCTGGATATGCGCGCCGACGAGAAGGAGGCACTGCAATCCATCTACGATCGAGCGTTCGAGGAGCGCGAACGCAACAGTGTGTGGAATCTGAAGTTCAAGATCGAGCATCTGCTGGCGCACAGTCCGTCCGAGGTGCGCAAGGCACGTGAGGCTGTTATGGCGGCCGCTGCGGCCGAGCGTCAGGCGGCGCTCGACAAGAAGAAGAAGGCGCCCCAACGTTGTCGCAATTTCGATCGTGATGGCACCTGCAAATATGGACCCAAGTGCCGGTTTGTCCATGTGCCCGCCCAGCCGGAGCCGTTGACAACGCCGGAACGCAAACGCATCGAGAATCTGGATGAGAATGAGAACGAGCTGTGGTTCCATGTGGAGGTGCGCTTTCCACCCGGCAGTCGTTATCCATTCGAGGCGCCGTTCATCTACCTGAAGACCACCTGTCACGATATTCCGCACGAGCTGCGTCTGCGCTTTGCCCGCCATTTGTATCGCGAGGCGCGTGAGATTTGCCGGGATGGCATACCCTGTGTCTACAGCGTCTGTGAGTTGCTGCAAACGGACGAACAGCTGGCCGGTAGCTTGGACACGGCCCGGTTTCCCTCGCCCAAACGCTCGTTGTTTTATGAGGAGCCCTTGAATGGCTCCGATGCGGATGCCAATGGCGATGTGGGCACCCAAGCACGTCCCAGCCACTATGAGCGTGGACAGACGTCGCGGCACGAGGGCGCTGCCCATCAGCGCAGTGCAGAGGATCTCCAGCGAGAGAATCGCCGCCTGGTGCAGCTCTTCAATGATCGGCGACGGGATGAACGCTATCACAAGCTGATCGAGGCGCGCCGGAAGCTGCCCGCCTTTGCCGAAATGGAGCGCATCCTGGCGCTGATTGACAGCTCACCGGTAGTCGTCATCTCCGGCGAGACGGGCTGCGGCAAGAGCACCCAAGTGCCCCAGTTTATACTCGACAATTGGTTCTTTAAGGCCGCCACGGCCAAGGGCCAAGGGGAGTTGCCCCACGTGGAGATCATTTGCACGCAGCCGCGTCGTCTGTCGGCCATCGGAGTGGCGGAGCGTGTGGCCGCCGAGAGACTGGATCGCATTGGCCAACTGGTGGGCTATCAGATCCGTTTGGAGAACAAGGTCTCGTCGAGCACACGCTTGAGTTTCTGCACCACGGGCATTCTGTTGCGTCGTCTCGCCTCGGATCCGCTGCTGGGCAACGTGACGCATGTGATTGTCGATGAGGTGCACGAGCGTTCCGAGGAATCGGACTTTCTGCTGCTCATACTCAAGAATATGCTGCGTGAACGCAAGGATCTCAAGGTGATACTCATGTCCGCCACGTTGAATGCGACACTCTTTTCCGATTACTTTGGTGGCGCACCAGTGCTCGATATACCCGGACGCACGTTTCCCGTGCAGCAGCTCTTTCTCGAGGACATTCTGGAGGCCAGTGACTTTGTCATGGAGTGCGACACGAAGTTCTGTCGCAAGCTGAAGAAGAAGGAACAGGATGTGCTGGAAAACGAACTGGAGTTCGCCGATGTCCAGGCATCGGGGGAGCCACCGGGCCAGAAGATCAAGGACGAGAAACTCACGCTGGCCGAGACGTATCGACGCTATGCGGGTAAGTGCATCCCAATCCCAAACCATTCCTTTGAAATGTTCCTAAACTGCGATTCAAGCCTAATGCCACCTTTGAGACGCTTGAACCAATTGAGAATTCTAAGTCTAAAATTGTTTTAACCCTCTAAGGCTATCTTTGCAAATAATAAACGAAGAGAAGTCAAGTTATGTTTTCTAAGATGAATTTGGGCCTCTGAATTAAAAAATGAGCTCAGAAAAGGTGTACATGGCTTCGTTAACCTGTAAGGGGACAAAATGTGAAAAATGACTCAAGCCTTTTTTGGGGCTATCAGTGAAAAAATTCGGTTAAAAATATGTTTACATTTCAGATTTATCATTTATCTATTGGTATATATCACCAACCAAATAGATTTTGTTGTGTGTGCAGTATAAGAGCAGATTGAAATTGACCCTCCCGAGATTTTTCGCGAAAAAAAAAGCGAAAAGCGCATGGCGTGACTTAGTCAAAATAAAAGCACCATTAAAAGCTTCCGAGTGCTTTAAAGCTTATTGCAAGTGTGAAGCTGTGTTTATTAGCAACAGCTAAAAAATATTTTTATGTTAAAAAACGGATTACTTTTTTAGTTATTGTGATTTAACGGATAAGTGCCTTGAGACACGCTTACGTGTTAGAGGGTTAAAGCTTTTTATTAAACTTTTTTCCTCGACTTTTTCCAAAAAATGTTGGGATGCAAAAACATTCTTCAAACAATTTTAGGAGTGACTGCAAAAAAAAATTTTCAAAAATATTTTTGCTAGTATTTTTAAAAAAATTTTAAAAATCGTAAAAATTACCATTTTAACCAATTTTTCCTCATTTTCGTGCAAAAAGTGCCTTTTTTTGCAGTTTTTAAAAATTTTTTAAAAATACTAGAAAAATATTTTTCAAAATTTTTTTTTGCAGTCACTCCTAAAATTGTTTGAAGAATGTTTTTGCATCCCAACATTTTTTGGAAAAAATCGAGGAAAAAAGTTTTGAAAGTTGACTTTTATTTTAATTCGAATATTTCAATGGGTACTTACCCAGCGGACCAAAATTTCATTTATGACAGCGAAAATGATAGTTTTACGGATTTCGAACGTGCAAAACGTCCGTTTTCAGATCTGAAGTAATAGAAGTATGAGCCATCTGTCGCTCAGTTTGTGGCAGCAAAAGTCTCAAAAACGGATGCTCGGAAACGTATCATTTTCAGAACTTTAATTATATTTTTTGTGGATTTCGAACGTGTAAAACTTTGCATTCTCTCGAATATGATCCGTTTTTGGCCCACATTTTGACTCGACAATGCATGTTTGGCGGATGTTCGATCGCCGCACGTTGTTTGACCGCAAATTGTCTGTTTTTGAACCAGTCTACGAGCGTTTGACGAGACTCTCGCTCAACGTCCGTTGCTTGGTCCACTGGGTAATGGGTTAAGGAAAGTTATGCATCATTCAAACGGAACTTAGATGACCTTTCCAAATATATTTTTTAAATTTGAAGATTTGACTTACAATAGCTGTTATAGTAAAAGAAAGAGTGCACCTATTATTTTGTCCATGAGTGTATAATTTTTTCAAATAATTTGTATATTTAAAATTATTTAATATGATTTAACGTCTATTTAAATCTTTATAAATTTAAGTATAATAATGGGAAATAATAATAAATAAAAACAATAATAACTGAATATCGAAAACTAAATTAAAATGAATTGATATTAATTTTTTAAAATAATTTTGTTATATAATTAATATTTTAAAAATTATTTGTTTAGTTAAATTTGTCATTTTGTAAATCTTTAAATAATGATAAATAAAAATTATAATTAAATGTCGAAAACTAAATGATAATACGTAGGCAGGCTGCTATATATATTTCTGGCCTAGGCAACAATAAGTGTTGCCAGGTGCAATCTGATATTTCCATTGGAAAGGTTGACATTTTTTAGCATAACATCACTCAGAACGTGTTGTCATTTAATCGTGAATTGTTAAACTTACAGAGCTTTGAACAATTCAATTCCGTTAAAAAAATGGAATTGACACGTGAGCATTTTCGTGCGATCATTTTTCACAACTTTCGACGTGGGTTATCCAGACAAGAGTGCATCGATGAACTTAAGTCTTTGTATGGCGATCAAGCACCATCCTATAGCACCGTGAAAAACTGGTATAACGAATTTAATCGTGCTCGCAGTTCGCTCAACGACGAATTCCGTGAAGGTCGTCCAAAAACGTCCGTTGTGCCAGAGAACATTGATGCCGTGCGTGAACTAATAATGCTAGATCGTCATGTGACATACCGGGAGATAGAGGCATCCTTGGGCATTTCTCCCACCAGCATACATTCGATACTACATAAACACCTGACCGTAAAAAAGGTTTGTTGTCGTTGGATCCCGCACAATTTGACAATCGCTCAAAAAAAGGCTCGTGTCGATTGGTGCAAAGAAATGTTGAAAAAATACGATCGCGGTGCTTCAAAAGATGTTCATAAGATCGTCACAGGTGACGAATCTTGGATCTATGCGTATGAGCCCGAAACAAAACAACAATCGACCGTGTGGGTCTTCGAAGACGAGCCAAATCCAACGAAAGTTGTTCGTGGAAGAAGCACTTCGAAGCAAATGGTCGCCTGTTTCTTCGGCAAAACTGGTCATGTGGCGACTGTTCCGCTTGAGCAACGAAGGACGGTCAATTCTGAGTGGTACACCACAATTTGTTTGCCTGAAGTCTTCGGAGAAATTCGAAAAACAAACAATAGAAGACGAATCATTCTTCACCATGACAACGCGAGCTCTCACACATCGGCTCAAACCAGCGCCTTTTTGACCGGCCAAAACGTCGAATTGATGGGTCATCCGCCGTACAGCCCTGACTTGGCACCCAATGACTTCTTTTTATTCCCGCACATCAAGAAAAAAATGGGTGGTCAACGATTTTCGTGCCCAGAAGATGCTGTTGAAGCGTTCAAAAACCATGTTTTGGAGGTGTCTCAATCGGAGTGGAAAAAGTGCTTCGACAATTGGTTTGAGCGCATGCAAAAGTGTATAAATCAGGCTGGAGAATACTTTGAAAAACAATAAAACAATTTTTGATGATAAATATTCGCATTTTCATTATTAGGCCAGAAATATATATAGCAGCCCTCGTATGATAATAATTTTTTTTAATAATTTTAATTTAAATAATAATTTAAATTGTAATTATTGTTCGATAGATTACAGCAAGACGACGTGCAAGAGCATCTACCTCATGGAACCGATGCTGATCAACCCGGATCTGGTCGAGTCCGTGCTCAAGTACATCGTGGAGGGGGAGCACGACTGGCCCCGCGAGGGCAGCATCCTGATCTTCCTGCCGGGCTTCGGGGAGATTCAGACGGTGCACGATGCACTGCTGGACAGTTCAATGTTCTCACCGCGTGCTGGCAAGTTTGTGCTTGTGCCACTGCACTCGTCGCTTTCCAGCGAGGATCAGGCGATGGTCTTCAAACGTGCGCCGCCGGGCAAGCGGAAAATTGTGCTGAGCACCAACATTGCGGAGACATCGGTGACCATCGATGATTGTGTGTTTGTCGTGGACTGTGGCCTGATGAAGGAGAAGTGCTTCGACTCGAATCGCAACATGGAATCCCTGGACCTGGTTTGGGTATCGCGAGCGAATGCCAAGCAGCGCAAAGGACGCGCCGGACGCGTCATGCCCGGCGTCTGCATCCATTTGTACACCAGTTTCCGGTATCATCAGCACATATTGGCACAGCCGGTGCCCGAAATTCAGCGTGTGCCTCTCGAGCAGATTGTGTTGCGCATCAAGACGCTCCAAACGTTTGCCACACGCAACACGCTCTCTGTTTTGCTGGAAACGCTGGAGGCACCCACAGAGGACAGTGTTCTGGGTGCTCTGATGAGATTGAGGGATGTGGGCGCCTTGGATGCCGAGGATCAATTGACACCGCTGGGTCACCACTTGGCCGCACTGCCCGTGGACGTGCGCATCGGCAAGCTGATGCTGTACGGCGCCATCTTCCAGTGCCTCGACAGCGTGCTGACCATCGCCGCCTGCCTCAGCAACAAGTCGCCGTTCGTCAGTCCGCTGAACAAACGCGTCGAGGCCGACAAGTGCAAGCGAAACTTTGCGATTGGGAACAGCGATCATCTCACTGTCCTCAATGCCTATCGGGTGAGTTGGAGATTGCAGATTATGCCAGGGACTGTAGTCGTTATAAGCGATATTAAACAAATTTTGAAATAATGATTAATTTTAAGCAGGGGCCGCAACTTTTATAGCTTTTAAAATAAAAGTTGCAAATTAATAATTGTTTGTAAATCTTTATCTTAAAGTTACAAAATAACAATTATGCTCAATTATTTTTTATTGAAAAAATCAGAAATAAGCGTTATTTTACAACTTTTATTAAAAAATTGCATTTTAACGATTTTTTTGACTTTTTAAATAAGAATTAAATTTGATTTTTATCGTATAAATTAAAAATATAAGTTTTTGACTGATATGGATAATTCCGACTGAAATAGGAATTTTGTTGTTTACCATTTTACTGTAGCATATTTCCTTTACATTGATTTTTTTAGTTGAAATTTGCATTCATAACGCTTATTTGCAGTTCCTGATTTTAAGTTTTATAGATTTGCTCACAAAATAATGATTAACTTCAAGTTATACTTTACTTCTCAACCAATAATCATTTTTTAGCAAAAAAAATAAAACTTATTGAATAAACCTTATTATTATTTGTTGAAACCCAAATGAAACTAATCCCCTTCAATTTTGTAGAAATGGCTCGATGTGTCGAAACGTGGCCACTACGGCGCCAGTCGCAACTATGCCAGCGAGAACTTTCTATCCATGAACACGCTGGAGACAATTGCAGATCTGAAGTATCAGTACCTGGAGCTCCTGGTTTCCATTGGCTTTGTGCCCATCAATGTGCCAAGGCGGCGCAAGAATGCCAGCGATAATATACTGCAGCTGACGGGTGAGTCCCATAACCGCAACTGGAACCTTTAACCGGTATTAACCGATACAAATTGAAAAACGTAACTGAAACCGTAGCCGAATCAAAAGTTTTGTATTATACCTCAATGTAAATAATAATATTTAAACGAAAATAACCGTTTAGTAACCGTTTCATAACAAACGGTTAGTTTCGGCTAAATCGAATTTTAATTTAAAACAGATTTTGGATTTTTATATTTAATTTGAATAAAAATCCCATTGAATTGAATAATCTGTTTTTGGCAATCAAAGAACTTCGGCTCATATAATAACCAAGGGATTAAAACCGTTACCGAAACCTTTAACCGGTATCAACCGATTCAAATCGTAAACGTAAACGTACCGAAAACCGCTATCGTAACTAAACTCGTCATACCGAAACCGATTAGTAGAAATTATTCAATCCGAAATAACCGTTTGGTAACCGGTTCAAGAATAATGATTTGTTTCGGTTTATATTTATGGTTTATATTATTAACTTGGTCTTGTAAAAATGACAAATTATTTTCAAAAAAAACCGCTAAGAAACCGATATCCTAAGAGCTTGCGTAACCGTTAAGCGAAAATTAATATTTCAACTAAACTATAACGGTGACTTGTATTGATATTCTATTCGTTTCCATTTTAAAAACAATATAATCTTCCATTTCAAATAAACAATTGGTAATTTTAAATCGGTTTTCTTTTCAGGTCATGAGCAGAATATAAACGGGGATAACAATCGTCTGCTCACCTCGCTGCTCTGCGCCGCCTTGTACCCGAATATAGTGAAGATCATGACGCCGGAACGCATCTACATCCAGACGGCGGGTGGAGCTGTGCCTCGCGAGCCGGGCCATCAGGATTTGCGCTTCAAGACACGTGGCGACGGCTATGTGCGGATTCATCCATCGTCCGTGAACTCTCAGGTGGCGGTCTTTCAGGCTCCGTTTCTCGTCTACCAGGAGAAGGTGAAAACGAGTTCCATCTACATACGTGACTGCTCCATGTTGCCCCTGATCGCCCTGGTGCTGTTCGCCGGCTCCGATTTCAAGGTGGAGCTACATGATGGCGATTTTCTATTTCTGCTCGAGAGCGGTTGGATCATATTGAAGGCCCACAATCTGGAGACGGCCGAAATGGTGCAATGTCTGCGCACGGAGCTGATCAAGTTGCTGGAGGAGAAGATCCGTGATCCGTGCCTCAATCTGTTGCATCACGCCAACGGCTGCAAGATTATCGCAAACATTGCCTACTTGATCAGCAACAATAGCTGAAAGTCAGCAGAAATTTCCAATCCTCCCATCATCAGTCATAGTCCTCAGTCTTCTGATTCTTTTGTAGCCCATAGACCAATTGAATGCATGATTGTTTATAGCCAATTAAGCGTTATTCAAACTTAGTAACATTTAAACACTTACAAACGATTGCGCAACATAATGTAATGTAACTATTACTAAGTACAAAACGAAACAAAAACGAAAATAATACAATATTAAATTAATACGTGTCACGGAATTTCATTTTTCAAGTTCTAATGTGTATATTTCTTAAGTCTAGAGTGTTAATTCTTTTCAGGAAATGGAAACTGTTTCATCTTAAAGAAGATGCAAACATAGATATATTTACTTTTTAAGTTGATGCCTATTTTCTAAAATAGCATTTATAATATGACAATTTAAATCTTTGATCAAACATTGAATGCTAAGCTTTTAATTTGCCTAAAAGATTTGCAATTAGAAATGGGCATGAAATGTAAATCGTTCGATGCCTACAAATATCTAAGTAATTTTTATTATCCGCTCGATTCTAGAGTTTCTAAGACAAAAAGTTTGATTACATTTTAATTTTCCACAATATTTTTTATTGATAATCATTATTTTTAAGTAATTTTATAAAACTTGGACTGTAATCATTATTTTTGATACAAAAACTCAAAAAATAATGATTATTAATGATTTTTACTTATTTCGCTCAAAATAAAACTCAATAGTTATTTAAGGCTTCTACTTATGTTACATTTTTTACCAATATTATTTTATATTCTTATAAATTAACCCTAAAGCTAGCTCCTAGCATAATTTGTTTTTTCTAAAATAATTTTTCTAATCGTTATTTTTGAGTTTTGTTTTTTTTTCTTTTGATTAAAAATAATGCACGGTTTGTGTTGTAAAGTTATTCAAAAACAATTATTATTAGTGAAGATAATAGTACAAATCATAAATTTAAAAATTATGGCGGAAATGCAGAGATTGATTTTTGGTTTTAGATTTAAGCAACTTTTGTGCCAAAAAGTATGCAATAAAAAATGTTTTATATTAATTTGAAAAATACTTAACTATTTTTATTTTTCTTTAGTTGCTCAAAATTCTTAAAACGGTATAAAATAAAAAGATCCATTGGAATTACATATTTTTTTAAAAAATTTTCTGCAAACAAAATCGCACTTTGAATTCGTGAATTTCAAAAAGCAGTTATTTTTTTTTTTCAATTTAAGCCGCGACAAATTTTAAAATTAAAAAAATATTATTTATGACAAACAACATAATTTTTGGAAACGCGTCAAATCAATAAAAGTACAAATTCTTAGTCATATTGAGTTATTGAATTATTTGCATTCGATCATTTATGTTTCGATGACATGTTGACATTTTGGGACTTGTCAACTTTTAGGCGCAGTTCACAAATCAAAAAAAATCGAAATTAAATTGTACTCTAATTAATCAAAATGGAAATGTCGAAAAGAAGGTTGTAAATATTTATTTACACACATATGTACATATATTGATTGATATTAAAGACTGTTAAAAAGAGTTTGCCGCCTTCAGTTGGCGACCATCAAAAAAATATTTCACAATCGATCTATAAATCAGGTGTGTGTGTGTGTGCGTGTGTGTGTTAGCCAGAAATCGAAGCCATCAATTACAATTCATTTAAATTTATTTAAATACACTTGATACGCTTTTTGACGCGTTTGCCGTTTATTTCAATATATGAATTTTTCTGTTTTTTTTTTTTTAAATATTCAAGTTTTTATCAGAGTGTGTCGATACATCAAAGTATCAAATGCACCTAATACGAATAGTAATTAATTATACTTATCAATGATAAGTGAATAAATATGCCGCTTAATACACATGAATCACAAATCACAAATCAGAAACGGAATCATAATCGGATGTGAATTTCGATTCTCAATTTTTAAATACTGATTTCGTTGCCTGCCACTTCCTCTTTCTCTCGCTCCTGCTCTACCCACCTCTCGATCTCTCTCTTTCTCTCGGTCAGTGATGTCAATTTGGCCTTTTCTCGGATAGATTTGTCTGGTTTTTAACTGCTTCAGCCGGGAAAAATCTCAAATATCTTCTATCCGAAAATCTGGCTTTGTTTTAGATTCAAATAAATTGCATCCAAAAAGGATTCTATACTACAAATTTTGGAAGTTTTTGAATTTGAAAACGATATAAAGGCGAAAAAGCTTTCCCAGTACGCCAAAATTCGCCTCTTAAAATGGCAGAATGTTGAAAATCTAATAAAAAAAAACCTCTTTACGAGGTAAAAGTCTAGTGACGAAAACAGTTATACATATGCCCCAAAATTTCTGATATCCAATTTTGTGACGAATAACATTAAGTTTGACATATAAATTATTTTAAAAAAAATTTTGGCACTCGGCACATTGCGCTAAAATGTCTCAATTCTTCATACCAAATAAAAACCACTGTTTTGCGCAGTGCCGAATGCAAAAATTTTTTTTAAAATAATTTATATGTCAAACTTAATGTTATTCGTCACAAAATTGGATATCAGAAATTTTGGGGCATATGTATAACTGTTTTCGTCACTAGACTTTTACCTCGTAAAGAGGTTTTTTTTTATTAGATATCAAAAATTTTTGAATAAGACATCAGAAATTTTGAAATTGAATTTTTTTTTGGACAGTATATCTTTATCAACTTTGTTTATTTTTTGTACAAGCTGAAACAAACTGTCTGGCAACACTGGTTCCCTTTACAAACACACATGCCAAGCGCAAAAGCTAGTAGCACTCTCAAACTCTGGCTGCTATGACACTTTGCTGCTGCTGTATGCATGCTACTGCATATGTACATGCAGAAGTGTAAAGGTAAAAGGTATATTCAGTTAACAGGTAATATCTTGCCCAAACGAAATTTGACGGCTATGTGTTATATGTCAAAAACGTGAAATTGAATTGTCTACAACAAATAACATATTTAAAAGTCATTTGAAACGTAGATTTTTCTTAAATCGCCGAAATGTGGGAAAAAAACCTTCTTTCACCTGAAGCTTTTTACCTGTGCTTTTAAGCAAAAAGTTTACAGCTAGGCTTAAAGCCCTTCAAAACACCTTTCTAACGATATATAGATCAAATCTGTAGCTTCTATTGTTTGGAAGCTGTGGTTTTTGGCGATTTACATGCACATGTACATACTGCATATGTACTAGTACATGCAGTAGTGTAAAGGTAAAAAGTATATTCAGTTAATAAGAAATATCTTCCAAAGCCATCGGTAAAATTTTTTCTATCATATATCAAAAAACGCAAAATTTTATACACTACAACATATTGAAAGCTAAAAAAAATCGTTAGCGTCGTTTTCTCAAAAACCGCCAAAATGTGGGACAAAATATCTTATTTCACCTGTTGCTTTTTACCTATGCACTTTAGAAAAAAAGTTTAAAGGTCTGCCTAAAAGCCCTTCAAAATACCTTTCCAACGATATATAGATCACGTCTGTAGCTCATATCGTATGGATGCTATAGGGGTTTTAATTTTAGCGGTTTTTAGCGATTTCCCGCTAAACTAGCTTTTTTTCGAAAAAGTCGTAGAACAAACGTTTCTAGATTTTTGATCGGGAACAAGTCCTCATTCAAACTTTTAAGCTAAATCAACGCTTTGATACTAACAAACAGACAAACAAACAGACTGACTTTTCATCTCGTTTTGAAATGGGCACCAAAAATTTCAAAATTAATTATCTTCTGAACCAGTGATCGGATTTTGATGATCAAGGTGTTATTCGACGCGTATTTTTGATAAGAATAGTAAAAAATTAAAATAAAAATCGAAAAGGCTCCAACGGCCCCATTTGCTTCAATAATTTAAAATTTTCCCCTCCCACTAACACCTGTTTATCTCACGAACCAGGTAAGTTTCCAAAAGTCTTAGTATGCACATTTGTAAGTAAAATTGATACCTTTCGATCGGTACATAACTCGACCCGATCGGACAGTCATAGCAAATTTTCCATTCTTCCTGTGTATATATGCTAGTCGCCTTCGCACCCTTCGTGCTGCTTTCGTCACTAGCGCGGACTGCCGTCCGCAGTGATACGTCATATGTCAAGACTTTATTTTATTTTGACAAAAAGCGAAACTTATAGGTATTGAAAAAAATTTGGCATTTATTTTTAATTTTTCAGCTTATTTTTCCTGTTTTCTTTGGCCATTTTGTATTTTTTTGCGGAAAATATTTGGCATCACTGGTCTCTATCTCTCGGTATTTACTTCGTTTCTGCTCTCTATGATATTTCGCACTTCTTTGTTTAATTTCATTGCATCTTTTAGCACCTCGTTTCGTTTTATTTGCACGCTCTGATTTTGGCTTATCGGTTTTGGATTCTCCCCTAACCAAAACTAGTGCGGACTTTACTTCTGGTAATATTCATATACAGTTGAACTTCCCTAGCTCGAACTTCTCTAACTCGAATTTCTCTGTAACTCGAACTAAATAAGTGGCAGTAAAATTAATAATCTTAGGAACAAGAACTCTATAACTCGAATATCTCCCTAACTCGAACCTTTTCTTTGGATAATGGTGATTCAAGTTAGGGAAGTTCGACTGTATTTTTGTTTGCCTTCTTTTTATAAATATAATTTTTTTAAAAGTTTTTTTAAGTTTGTTTAAAATTATGTAACAGGCAGAAGGAAGCGTCTCCGACCACATAAAGTATATATATTCTTGATCAGCATCAACAGCCGAGTCGATATATGTAAGGATCTGAGAGATGGTAAGAGCTAGGACCACCCAATTTGGAATGAAGACTCCTTATTAAGTCAGCCAATATCAGTTTATGTTAAAATTTTGCCACGACCACTTCATCAAAAACTTACAATACCTTAAATTTAGGGTTTTAAGTTAAAATTTTAAATTTTATTTTGCACACCAACGTGTGTAAAAACATGCTTAGAATCTAATCACCAAGTTTCATCACGATTGGGCCATAAATAGTGAAGATATTAACAATTTTGTACAAGGTATTTTAATGGCAATTCTATTAATAGAATAGAATTAATGGTGAATTTATTCATTTTACAGAATGTAAGTCGAGAATGTATATAGAGTTTGCCAGCATCAAACGCATTGCGGGAGTGGTGCAGGTGATAGGTGCTCGGCAAGCTGAACGGAAGATCAAGGTTCGAGCCTCGGTCCTGTCGATGCAGTTGGTTTTTAGCTATTTAATATATTAGAGATACTCGTACGCGCCCGTACGCAAGGGGTCGTGGGTTCGATTCCTGGTTTAGTGAAAGATTTTATTTGTTTTTTCATTACTTTTACATTAAATAAATTTTTAAAATTTAAATATATCAGGCAAATTGGTTCAAATGTCTTATCATATTATATATAAATGTATCTGCTACAAAAACGATAGGTCGATGTTTAAGGATAAGTATAATTACATGGGCATCAAATCTTTGGCGTGCCGGGGACTGGGCCCCGGGTATATTACTGTCGAGTGCTCTCGACTGATCCGCTTGTTTTCATTATTTTTACTTTAAATAATTTTTTTTTTAAATAAATTTAAATATACTATACAAATTGATTCAAATCACTTATCAACGTTTAGTCGATATTTAAGGATAAGTATATGTATAAGTATATTTAATCTTATGGACTAGGCCCAGAATATATTGCTGTCGAGTGCACCCGACTGATCCGCTTGTTTTTTATTTTTTTTTATAAATTTTAAGTTTATCACTGCGGACGGCAGTCCGCGCTAGTGACGAAAGCAGCACAAAGGGTGCGAAGGCGACTAGCATATATACACAGGAAGAATGGAAAATTTGCTATGACTGTCCGATCGGGTCGAGTTATGTACCGATCGAAAGGTATCAATTTTACTTACAAATGTGCTTACTAAGACTTTTGGAAACTTACCTGGTTCGTGAGATAAACAGGTGTTAGTGGGAGGGGAAAATTTTAAATTATTGGAGCAAATGGGGTCGTTGGAGCCTTTTCGATTTTTATTTTAATTTTTTACTATTCTTATCAAAAATACGCGTCGAATGACACCTTGATCAACAAAATCCGATCACTGGTTCAGAAGATAATTAATTTTGAAATTTTTGGTGCCCTTCTCAAAACGAGATGAAAAGTCAGTCTGTTTGTTTGTTTGTTTGTTTGTTTGTTTGTTTGTTTGTTAGTATCAAAGCGTTGATTTAGCTTAAAAGTTTGAATGAGGACTTGTTCCCGATCAAAAATCTAGAAACGTTTGTTCTACGACTTTTTCGAAAAAAAGCTAGTTTAGCGGGAAATCGCTAAAAACCGCTAAAATTAAAACCCCTATAGCATCCAAACGATATGAGCTACAGACGTGATCTATATATCGTTGGAAAGGTATTTTGAAGGGCTTTTAGGCAGACCTTTAAACTTTTTTTCTAAAGTGCATAGGTAAAAAGCAACAGGTTAAATAAGATATTTTGTCCCACATTTTGGCGGTTTTTGAGAAAACGACGCTAACGATTTTTTTTAGCTTTCAATATGTTGTAGTGTATAAAATTTCGCGTTTTTTGATATATGATAGAAAAAATTTTACCGATGGGTTTGGAAGATATTACTTATTAACTGAATATACTTTTTACCTTTACACTACTGCATGTACTAGTACATATGCAGTATGTACATGTGCATGTAAATCGCCAAAAACCACAGCTTCCAAACAATAGAAGCTACAGATTTGATCTATATATCGTTAGAAAGGTGTTTTGAAGGGCTTTAAGCCTAGTTGTAAACTTTTTTGCTTAAAAGCACAGGTAAAAAGCTTCAGGTGAAAGAAGGTTTTTTTCCCACATTTCGGCGATTTAAGAAAAATCTACGTTTCAAATGACTTTTAAATATGTTATTTGTTGTAGACAATTCAATTTCACGTTTTTGACATATAACACATAGCCGTCAAATTTCGTTTGGGCAAGATATTACCTGTTAACTGAATATACCTTTTACCTTTACACTTCTGCATGTACATATGCAGTAGCATGCATACAGCAGCAGCAAAGTGTCATAGCAGCCAGAGTTTGAGAGTGCTACTAGCTTTTGCGCTTGGCATGTGTGTTTGTAAAGGGAACCAGTGTTGCCAGACAGTTTGTTTCAGCTTGTACAAAAAATAAACAAAGTTGATAAAGATATACTGTCCAAAAAAAAAATTCAATTTCAAAATTTCTGATGTCTTATTCAAAAATTTCTGATATCTTATAAAAAAACCTCTTTACGAGGTAAAAGTCTAGTGACGAAAACAGTTATATGCCCCAAAATTTCTGATATCCAATTTTGTGACGAATAACATTAAGTTTGACATATAAATTATTTTAAAAAAAATTTTTGCATTCGGCACTGCGCAAAACATTGAGTTTTATTTGGTATGAAGAATTGAGACATTTTGGCGCAATGTGCCGAGTGCCAAAATTTTTTTTAAAATAATTTTTATGTCAAACTTAATATTATTCGTCACAAAATTGGATATCAGAAATTTTGGGGCATATAACTGTTTTCGTCACTAGACTTTTACCTCGTAAAGAGGTTTTTTTATAAGATAATTTTTACTAAGAAAATAATAAGGCAAATCTTTGCTCAATATTCTGATTGTAAATTTGTTAACTTTGATGTGAAGATCATTGCTCTGAGTAGGGCATTAATTGTCTCCAACTGGCCGAGAGCAGAGCCATTGTCATGGTCGGCAGCGGCCACTGTTTGTGCTCCACTTTTGTTGTTGTTGTTCTTCTTGTTGTGGTTGTTGTTGTTGTTGTTGCGGCTACCACTTAAAGCGTGAGTTTTGTTTGTGAGCGCTAAGCTGACGCTGGCAGAAGCAGAGACAGAGGCAGAGACAGCGACATCTCTTATCCAGTCGGAGTGCGAATGTGAGTGCGAATGTGAGTGTGAAGGCGATGAAGGCGGCGACGCTCTTGAGTGTTTCTTATCAACACTATCTGCTGCTGTTGTTGTTGTTGTTGTTGCTACTGGATGATGCTTATGTATGTGCATGTGTGTGTGTATGTAGTCTATCTCTGCTCTGCTCTCATCTTTAGCCTTTGGAAAAACAGAGTCAATAAATAGAAAGACGAGAGGGAGATGGAAAAAGAGACTGTGGGAATGGGCAAAAACGCAAGGCGATAATAAATGTATGTATGTATGTATGTTTGTAATAAATGTAGCTCAAATCATCAGTGTCATCAGTCGCATTATTGGCACTTGCACACAGATCCCAAAATGCAGTCTGAGCACAGTGTCCACATCTCAAACAAATCTTCTGCAAAACTTTCAAAGCTTTAATTAAATCATTTTAGATTGCCAAGGAAAAAATAATATCTAATGAAAGTCACCAAGATTTTAAATAAGATTCTCAACAGAATTTATACATTTTATAAATCAATTAAATACTTTAAAAATAATTTTTTTTTAAAATAATTTGCGGCATATACATATGTATGTAAGACAAGCCTGAAATTATTATTATTTTTTTTCCATTAGAAATTGTTTCGGTTTTTGTTCGTTAAGTAAATAATTTCAAAGATTTGGTTGATAAATCGATTTGTGTGGGCCACAAATCTCAAGCAGCCCTGAAAAATCTTTCCTAATTATTTTCTTAACTATCTTTTTTAGAATCTACCTTAAGATAATTATTATTAATTATATGCATTTTTTAATCGTTTCTGAATCAAGTTCAAATTTATTTACAGACACGATGCGACTATTTCCTAATTCGGGTTCTAAAAAGGACGCACATTTTAAGGATCTTGAAAAAAAACCTATTATTTGGAAGAAAGAAAAAATTTTTAAAATTTTTAGTCTAATTGTATACATTTAAAACCAGACTACGTTAATTAATAAATCGTTTACTAAGCGAAAACAAATTCAGGGGTGCCACAAAAATCGCTTTCGCTTGAATTTCAGTAAAATTTCAAACAAATTCCATACAAATGTAAGTGAAATTCAAGCGAAATCGATTTCTGTGATACCCCTGATTATGTTTTATTCAAATGAATGAATAGATTTCAAAGAATTAAATTTTTAATTTTTGTAATTTTTTTTTATAGTTTTGTGTTGATTTAAATATTGCTACGCATGCGCTTAAAATACTTAAGGGTTCTGAGAAAACCGTCATGTGACACCCTAAAGTAAGTTTTCCGTGGCAGTGGGAGTGATCGGTGGGGTATTGCAGAGTGTAGTGCATAGCTAAGGTGGGTGCCGTTTTTTTTTTTTGAAAGTGTTGCGCCTCCGTCGTAAAGCACTAAATCCGCAGACAGAAAAAAATAACATTACTTTTTTTTTTTTTGTTATTCGTATTGTTTTGTGGGTGTGTTTGGGTTTGGCGTCGACACCGACGTCGGCATCGATGTCGATGTCGGCGCCATTTGGGCAGGGGGAGGCTCGTGGCAGTACCCCATGTGGGCCCGATGTATTATAGTATCTGTAGTGGCAGTAGCCCGTACTCGAACTGAGACCCGCTCGCTGGGTAAATACGGTGACAAATTTGCTGCCATGCCCGCGAATTTACACAACAACAACGAGATCAACAACAACAACAACAACAACAACAGTATCCAAAGAGCTTAAGAACAATACAAAACCAAAATCAATGCCTCACTGTGCACACTGGTGCGCTGATCTAAAAAAAGTGATAGAAACGTTCGAAATTTTTGTAAAGTGTATTTGCTAAAAAAATGCAGCTTAAAAAATAAAAGTACTTTAAATTAATTCTAATCAGGCTGCAAAGAAAGTTTTGAACTGGAAAAAAAATTCTCAATGCTAAAAAAATCCATTAAATTTAGTTTATTGATCAAGATCAGCATTCTATGAACAGTGATAACAGAAAAAAAAATATTGCTATAGTCATGTATTAAACAACTAAAAAAGAAAAATATTTAAAAATAATTAAATGGAAACTCTAAATTGGCTTCAGAGCTCTAAATATAAATTAAAAATATTAAATTTTTGTAACAAAACATTTGAAAAAATTGTAATGCATTCCAAAAAAAAAAATGAACATTAATATTTTGTTGTTTTTTTTTTAACTTTTTGAAAGACAGCTGAATTATCCTTGAGAATAAAATTTTTTTTAAGCGCTTTTAAAATTTTTGAGTATGGATTTTGATAACCTGTTTCAATGAAACTAAAAAATTAAAATTTAAAAATTTTATAGGTATTGCAATAAGTTTTAAAAATATTTTAAAGGCAACTGTTTAAGAAAAACCATGGTGAAGGACTTGGTGAATTATGACATTTTAGGCACTCACTCCACCATGAGCATCGAACCACTGTGCGATCGCTGTGCTGCTGGCGTTCATTGGTAGCTAACCGTAAGTACAACAAAGTGAGAGAGGGTGAGTATGAGGAGGGAAAGGGGGGCACGGGTAAAGGAGCTGGTTAAAAAAAAAAAAAATGAAATGTGCTCGCGATTTTCGTAGTTGTCTTTTGTCGATTGTTGATTTTTGATTGTGTGCGCGTGTGTGTGTGTGAAGTAAATGTATGTAGTAGTTAGTCGCAGTAGACAGTTGACTGAGGGTAGAGTGGGAGGGTGGGGGGAGCATAGGTGGGAAGAGTGGGAGGGGGGATGGCAGCTCGGCGTTTAGCGCGTCGTCCGCTTGACACAAACCACTCACTCAAACTGAGTAACCCCCGCCCCCCCTAAACACCTCCACCCCCTACCATCATAAACTCAGTCGCAGTCGCAGTCGCAGAATTGAATCGAATTCACAATCGCGCACACTCAAAAGCGACTAGCGGTTATTAGACCCTGTGCTTGAAACAAACAGAGGTCTATTAACTTTGTCACAAAAAATAATGTGCGTAATAGGCAGAAGGAGGCGTGGCAGATCAATTAAATTATATGAGTATTTCCAGGATCGAAAACTCGACATTTGTACGTCTTAAAAAAAAATAAAAATTGATTAAGTTGACATTTTCAAAAATATTTTCTCCCGTGTTTATTGCATTTTATCAACACTTTTTTTTTCATGATAAAAAACAAGCTTTGAGGACTTGTCGTTGTCATATTTAGCTTCATGTTGACAAATGCGAAGGTCTGCGAAATGTGGCAACTAATTTGGAGAAAATTCTAATTAGTTTCCATTTTAGAAATAATTTTGAAATGTTACTATAATTTTTTTTATTTTATATGTTTAAGTAGTAATTTGCAATGCGACATCGCGAACGTGACAAGATTTCCACCTAGTTTGTTCCAAGAATTTGTTCGTCAAATTTTATATTAGGGTATATTGCTTAAATAAATACTTTGAATAGATTTTTCGAAGAAAATTTTACAAGATGTGAGTTTTTGATCAATTTTACGATTTTAGACGAGGTGGAGCTTTTTCGGGAAATGCCCATATATATTCTTGATCAGCATCAACAGCCGAGTCGATATAAGCGACTATAAGATCTGGAGACTCCAAACGTGGTATGTAGGTTTGTCTGTATTGCACGCAGATCAAATTTGTTTTAGATTTTGGATCGGGCCACTATATCATAAAGCTTTCATAGTAACGATCAGTGAAACATCAAATCGTAGTATCAAAAACCAATGACGATTTATATTTTATTTATTTTAAGCAGTATTTGCTTTTACACAGTAAGTACACGGTCTCCGACAGCCGCGTATACTCGACTGTAGCACCGTCCACTAGTTTTTATATTGTATTTGTTTTTGGGCTTTTTTTTTTGGAGAAAAATACTCCGCATGGAGGTCTTGAGTTATTTTTGGAGCTGTAGCTCAAAGTGAGTGAATTGCGGGATTAGCAATCAAATCAAATTAAATACAACCAAAAATCTCACACCTATGCCGATATGAGTTGGTGTAAGAGTGAGCGAGCGAGAGGGCAAACGATCGGCTTGTCAAAGGAGACGTTTGATAGTCGTCGGTAGTCGTCGTTCGTTCGTGTTCGGTTGTCGGTTAGTTTGAGGTTTGAGCTACCGATATTCCGTTTTGTGGTGTCAGATGATGGACGCATCGCGTATCGTCGTGACAACGCTGTGTTGAGCGCATAACCGTTACCGTTACCGTTAGCCGTATAACCGCATAACCGTTTAACATTGTGTGCACAACAACAAACTATTCTAAATCCAATTCGTCAACGGCGCTGCGCAGCTGCCGTTGGCAGAGACGTGAGCTTTAATACAATTTAAATAAAATACAAAAAAAATCAACATAAACACACCCACACACACACACACTCACACACACACACACAGACAGAGAGCAAGCACAACAAAAGTGTCAACGCGCCGCCTGCAGCGTTTCAATTTCAATTCAATGCGCGCCGTGTAACGGTTACGGTAACGGTAACCGTCCTGTTCTGTTTTTCGCTTCGTCTCTTCGTTCGTCTCGTTCGTTCGTTCCTTTTTGTCGCGTTTAACGGTTCTATGCATTGCATTTTTTTTCTGTTTCGTCTCAATAAACGATTTTTGAAAAGTTACAGTGCCAACAAATAATTTTTGTTTCTGTGATTTCAAATATTTTTTTCTTCGGTTTTTCTAAAGTGTGGGTATTAAAAAAAAAAAAAATACACTGTTTTTGTAAATTGTTTGCCACTGGAAACATCGCTATAAGGAATTGTGCTACTGATCCTCAAGTGTCTCATTTCAAGTGTCAGCAAAAGACGAAATACAGTTGGTCAAAAAACTGTACACACTCAAAAAATTGTAATATTTTGACTTTACCCAAGTTTTTAATATCTTATTATATATTTTTGGAAAGCTCATTCAAATTCCGTTTGAATGATGTAAAACTTTTCTTAACCCATTAAGTGTACCCATTGAAAATTTTGAACTTTTGCACAGGTCTACTTTTTCAACTTTTTTCCTCGGTCTCACACAAAACATATTTTGATGGAAAAAAGAATTCTTCAAAAAATTTTAAGAGTATTTTGTCGCTAGTATTTTTTATGATTTTTTTGAAAATTGCTATTGATATTGATTGAATTCTTCATTATCTTCAATACCTGTATTTGTGGTCAGTCACTTTGTCCAGCTTATCAGAGGATCCGCTTTGCTCAATTTTATAATTGTACGTATAGAAATATATACAGATAATTGTATTATACTTGTATTTACAAATGCATTTCCAAGTCTCTCGAACTCAGGTCGTTGCATATAGAATATAAATCAAAGATTTCCTACAATTCTTAAAAAAAGGAAGAACTTTTAAAAAAAAAATGATTGATTTTTGAAAATTACGGTTTCATTCTAAGAAATCTGTGTTTTTCCTCATTTTCAGACATTTTTTCAGTTTTCAAAACTTTAAAAAATACTAGCGAGGCGATTTTTAAATACATTTTTTTTGTTTGAAAAAACGTTTTCCATGATAAATTCTAAATTTTCAATGGCTTAAGGAAAGTTTCGTATCATTCAAAGGGAATTCAAATGATATTTCCATTGATTCATTACATAAACTTTACTAAAAAGGGTGAATAATCAAATTAGTTCCATTTAATATGGAAATCTGTAATATGGAGTAGGTTTCTAAAAAGTGATTAAGATGTTTGTCTAGAAAACAATTTTACAAATTTCCTACAGTTCGTATAATACTTTAAGAATGCCTTCTATTTTTATATATGGGCTTTTGCAGAATAAGGTCACCCTTGTCCAAAAATTTCACATTTTGTGAGTTATTTATTTACATTGTAATAAATTCACTTTTCCTATATTTTTGACCATTTTCTTAAAAATTGACTTCCAAAATGGGAGAGAGATAGTAAGATTGAAACATGAACCATTTTAATACATAACAAAATATTGTATATTGAATGTTTAATTAAAAACACATTTTACAAACTGTTTTCGATATATCGAATAAAATTTGATGAAAAAATTCTTAGAGCAAACCAGGTGGAAATCTTATCACGTTCGCGATCACTAATAAAACCTGTAAGATACATAAAATGATAGTAACATATCAAAATTATTTCTAAAATGGAAAACTACATTATTTTATTATGGTTAAAGAGTATTTTCTTCCAAATTATTCGCCACATTTCGCAAACTTTTGCATTTTTCAAGAAGAAGTCAAAAATTACTTTCAATTTTTGTCGCAATTTTTGTTTTCTATAAATAATTCGAAAACGACAAGTCTTTAAAGCTTGTCTTTTATAATACAAATAGTGTTGATAAAATGCATTGAACAAGTGAAAAAACATTTTTGAAAATATTTACTTTTTCTTTTTTTTTTTTTATTTAAAGACGCGATCCTGAAAATACCCATGTGTATATTTGAGTTCATAAAAAAATGTTGATTTTCCATTCCAACTATTTAACAAATATCTTACCATAGTTATTGTTTAGTCCAGCTCTTAAGATTTGAGCATGAATTCGAAAACTGCATAATAATTGCATATATTCTACAATTTGTCGTTTTCTTAGCACGTTTTATTTAGTTGACGTGTTTTTCATTATTTTTTTCAATTAGCAATCTTAACGATCTTTTAAAACTGTGTGCTCCAGTTTAGACAGCACGTCTTTATGAATATGCATATATTATGAATATATTATGAACATAAGTATATGGTATTATGTACTTGTAATCAATCTGAGGCTAAAGGCCCCGCTTTCTATATAGATACTTTTTGAATGAATGCAGCTAATTAGCGAAATTGTTCGATTCGATTGTGTGCTGATATTACAAAAAATAAAAAATAAAAAAAACCGATTGTTGGTTGGGTCACATCTGGAATATCATTTATTGGGAAACTGAAATGCGAATCTAAATAAAAAAATAAATAAATAAATAACTACTATTAAAATGAAATTCTTTGGCGTAGCTCGTGGTTGTGTTTAAGTGTCTTATCGCCGGCAAAAGTTGTTGGCTTGTTGGCGCTTTACCAAGTCAGCAGCTAGCTCAGTTGGCCATATTAGTTGCGGCTGGCCCATCGATCATGTTGCTGCAGTACTATGTTTAGCAACAAATTTGCCTCCGATCAAAATGTTGTTAGCACAATCCTTAATTTGTGCATGTATATATGTATTTGTTGACATGGACATATTGTTGGCTGGCTATGTTTAGCAACAGATGTTGCCAGCAACCCAAAATGTTGCCAGCGATCAAATTGTTGTTAGCACATTCCTTATTTTGTGCAATGTATTTGTTTACATGGACATATTATTGACCGCCTATGTTTAGCAATAAATGTTGCCAGCGACCGAATATGTTGCCAACGACCAGAATGTTGTTATATGTATTTGTTTACATGCTCATATTAATTGGGGGCCCATCAATCATGTTGCTGCAATATGCATGTTTAGCAACAAATGCTGCCAGCGAATGTTGTAAGCACAAACCTGAGGATTGTTTGGCAATAAAAGCATTGTTTATATGTACATATACAGTCGAACTTCCCTAACTCGAATTTTTTCTAATTTCAAAAAATTTTTCTTACGCAACTTAAACTTCCATAAGTCGAATTTCTTCTTTATTCGAACAAAAATATTGTCCCGTATTTCTGAAAGTCGAATTTTTCGGGAATATCCCCAATAAAGTTTGAATTTGTTTTCGTTTCTATTTTATGCTTTTGTTGCTGGCTCGTTGGGATATATAATATTGCTGTACATTATCATATGGTGATGCAATATGATAGAATATTGCATCAACAATTATTTAGGCTTTTGAATTTCCTATAGGAAAGATGTTCGTAATGTACTTTTTTTTTGTCAGCGTATCAGTGCAAGATTATTTACCATGGCACCATGAAGTGTATTAAAATGTTTATCGCTTTAAGAAATATTTAAACTTATTTTTTTTAAAATTTGAAACTGGGCCAAAAAAATTAAAGTGACTGAAAAATATGGTATCTCTTCGAAAACAGTTTCCATCATATTAAAAATGGAAAATGAATTGTGATGTCATTTAAACCGGGAACTTTTTCTGGATACAGCAAAAGAACCAAAAAAATTAATTTTTGAGAATATCTGGAGTTTTTTATTGTTTTAAATTAACAAGTTTGCAGTATGAAATGTATTTATGAATGAATAAAATAGTATTGTCTTTTAAAAAATTAAAAACAAATAAAATATTCCCTAGCTCGAACTTGTTTCTTGGATAATGGTGATTCGAGTTAGGGAAGTTGGACTATATATGTTTATATGCATGCATGTATGTTTGTATGTATGTATTTGGGTCGATCGCAATGTTATCGACATTTAGCTGTCGTTTGGTTGTTATTAATTGTGGTGTAACGGTAAAACGGCCGCTACGTCAGCTGCCAAGAGTCATCAAGAGACTCAAGAGACTCAAGAGACTCCACTGTTATCAGTTATCAGTTATCAGTTCTTCCCCAAGACAAGACAAGGCAGCAGAGTGAGCGTGAGAGAGACAGAGAGAGACACAAGAGACATTGATAGATCGAAATGCAATTAATCATGCATGTGAATAGTGTGTTCAACAATGTCAACATAATTAGCATTGCCAATCCACAAAAAAAAAACAAAAAATAAATCAAATATACAAACAAACAATTTACAACCCTTTACAATGAATGGATGCCATTTATATTATTAACCCCACCTTATGTTAAATGTTTCTTTTAAGTCTTTCGGTTGCTACGTCATTAAAAGGTGGCAACAAAAGACGTTGTCGTGATTATTTACTAAACGTGTTCATTTTGCAGTTCAGTTGTTGCTATTTATTTTTTATTATTGATTATGCGACTGTTTAGCGTACAGTTCAGTATATGTAAATATTTTTTATTCATTCTTCACTTCATAATATATACAACAGAAAATGCACAACTAAACCAAAAATATTTAAGATTTATATATACATATATAAAGAAAAAAATATGCAGTACCCTAGTAAATTTATTAAAAGTAAATATTTTTTTCTTTCTCAAAAATATATTAAATAAATAAAAGAAATATTTAACAGGGTGAACGAACTATATACATATAAAACTTTTTGCAAATAAATATTTTTTATTCATTCAGTTCATTAATGCATAATATACAACAAAATATACAAAACTGTTATAAATATTTAACAGGTTTATTGATTTAACAAATACCCTAAAAAAAAATGTATAACACTTTTTGCAAATAAACTATATATTTTAAAAACGATTCTAGTCAATTCGAAATTAAATATTTTGTGCAAAAAGCAACTTGAGCAATTATTTAAAGATGTTTATCGCTACTTAATCTCAGTAGTTTATTTATAGTAGGTTACAATATAAAAACTTAAGTTTTGTTTGCATTTTTATTGGGTCTAAAACTGTGAGCAAATAAAGAATTTTACTTATGTTCATTTATAGTAATTTATATATTTTAGAATTTGCTTTTGATTTGAACTAAAACATAAAATACTTTTGCATAAACATATAAATGTTAAAAAAGTTATTTTTTGTTTTTATGAATTTATAAATAATACTTAATTTCTATTTTTATTGAAAATTCATGATTTTACTCTTATTCTACTATTACATAAATTTTTTTTTTTTTAAGAAATTAAATTAAATGGTATTTTTAATTTTAATATAAAAAATTTAAAATTGACTTTTAAACTACGATTTTAAAATGAAAATTGTTAGTAAATGTTTATACAATTTCTCATAATTCAGTTAAAAATCTATTCAATACCACATTAATTAAAAAGTAAAAAATGTAAAGCATATTTATAAGTCGGATGTACTTTCTCTCAGACATCTGATCCGATTAATCCGATTAATCAGTTGAAATTAATGTTCAATCTTCTGTGTTGCACGTTGGTTATCAATTAGTAACCTTTTTATAGCTATATTAAATGTTCTGTTGTTTTTCGCACTCAACAAATTAAATATTGATCAACTTAATTCACATGATCATAGATTTCTTGTCTTCTTAATTTATTTTTTTGACTGCGTCGATTGGGGGCAACAAATTGTCATCATAAGCCCAAAAATAGGAATGAAATTCAATCGGTTTATTGAAAACATATTTACAGCTTTAAATATAAGTATAATGTTATTTAAACTATTGTGATTTTGTTTCATATAAGTTATTTCTATATATATAAAACTCATTGTCCTGACTGACTGACTGTGGGCCAAACGGTTAAAGCTAGAAAGCTGAAATTTTCACACAACATAGCTGAGACAATTTTATCCATAAGTGAGCTTAGTATGGAAAATTTTTTTATTTCAAAAAATATGTCCAGCAAACTTACAGATTGTATATTTGAAATATCAATAAAATGGAACACCAAATTTATCACTAGGTTAGCAATAAAAATGTTACTAAAAATGAAATTCAACAATGTTTTTTTTCATACTATCTATGAGCTAACAATATTTGCATTTCCATCAGGAAGTATTTACATAATATTCTAATCTGATTATGAATTAAATTACAATTAAATTTCCTATCCAAAAGATACACAATTTATTATAAACATTATATAATACTAATAAAAAATAGTTTCGAATTTTCCACACGATCCGTCGATCGTATCTAACTTTTTACCTTTATTTGTAGAATTTTCCATTCCATAGAAATTTGGACAAGCCCAAAAATCGTAGCAACAAATAACGTCATTAAAATGTTTGTATTTGTCTAATCAAATCAAATACACAAAATTGAAAGAGTTCCATTGAATGGCACGTCATCAGCCAACGAATAGCGAGAAATGCCAGCAATAAGTAGTAGTAAAAATAATAATAAAAATAAATAAAAAATATAAAAAAAGTGTATTTATTATATTATTGTTAACAAATTACTCAGCCGCAAAAATTGGTTGTCTTTTAAACTTTCAAATATCAATAACAATAACAACAAAATATTTCTAAGATAATTTCATAAACATTCTTGCACAATAAAAAGAAAATACGAAAAATGATAATATTAATTGAATATAATGATATTGTTGCGTTCTGTATTATCAGCTCTGCACTTGACTTCAATTGTAGCAACAACAACAACAACAACAATAATAATAATAGGAACAACAACAATATGAACAAATATAACAACAATAAATAGTTGCACTGGCAATAATCAAGTTTAAATTGTGGAGGAGTTTTGTAATGTCGCATGTAATACTTGGAATCAAGAGAGTTTTGTAAACAAAACACTGACTCACATAAGTATGTGCATTGACAAATCAGGGCACCTAACAGTGCCTAACTACACTCAGTCTCCAGTCACTCGGAATTCGTATTCGTTATTGTAGATTTTGTTTCAAATTATCAAGAATTAAGTTTTTCAATGTTTAAATTTGAGAATTTTTGAAATGAAATGTTGGCAGAAAATGTTTAGAAATTAATATGAAATTTTAAATATTTATTTGAAATATTATTTTAAAATATTCGATGAAATTTATAAATTTTCAATGCAATTCATCTACAGTCAAATTTGCCTAACTCAAATCACCATCCAAGAAAAATGTTCGAGTTATGGAATATTTATTTTTTTTTTTAAATTTTTTAAAAATAAAAAATGTTTGAGTTATGGAATATTATTTTTTTTTTAATATTTTAAAAGCCACTGCTATTTTATTCATAATAATAATCTTCCACGGATGGGCTAAAAAAAGAAGTACAAGAACTTGTAAAACTCGAATGTAATCATAAATTTCAGTAAAAGTAACAATAATTTTATAAACACTAAAAATGGCAGCTATAAAAATTTCAAGTAATTCCCATTGTGATACTTATTAAATTGTGAACATGTTGTCATGCCAAATTGAACCTATGATCATGTTATTTTTGGAGACGAAATCAACGTCAAAGTCTCTTAAAGTCGATATTGGTTTTTTCTCCTGCTGCTGGAATGATGATGATGATGATGATGATGATGGGCAAAGTTCGAAAAGTTATAGATAACTATTAGTCTATTAGTGGGAACTACCTCAACATGAACTAATTACGAATCAATTGGCAAAGTTATCTTTACGATTCTTCAATAGCTTGTATTATCGCTTCACTTCTTTCTTATTTCACCAATAAGTTAAATCGAGTTGCTACACAGAAAAAAAAATCCGGCATATTTAGCCCGAATTCAGTTCGAAACGTTGTCTCGGATATTCTTGAACCAAGTATGAAATACTTGTTTTTTTCAATCCAGAAATTGTGTAATTCAGGTTAAAAAAATTTTACTTAATCAAAATGTTTTTTTTTTAATATTTTTTTTTTTAACTTTTTTTAATTTTTCTTTGCTTTTAATTTTTTTTTAACATTTTTTAATTATTTTTGTTTTAAAAACTTTTTTTTAATGACGAAAATTATATATTTTTGCTGTTTAATTCGAAAAACTTTAAAACACATGTTTGACTACAATTGACGGGGGGAATCGAACCCAGGTTTTTTTTTAAGCTGGAAGTTCTAATTATGTGACAGGTCGGCGACTTTAACCACTGAGCCAACGGACCAGTTGAAATGAGAGAGACCAAGTGAGAATTTTCCTCTCGAGCTCAGCAAATATGTTGATCAAGGGGACATTTTAAAAATTTCTTAGCTTGAATCGAGTAATTTGGGCTTATTTCCGCATTTCAATTCTGAAACAGTCTTAATTATGCAGATTAATCCTGAATACATACTTAAAAAATGCATGCATAAGTATTTTAAATTTGATTTTAGAGTGGCTTTTTTTGCTGTGTATCAATTAACTATTTTAACTAGTAACTAACTAAGGCCAATGATGCGATTCACAATCCACACGATGCACGTGTGAATTAGTCAACTCTTAACGGGGCCAGAGTTGTCAACTCTCTGCTGGAAACCGCTAATTAGACGCGATCGCGGTACATTTCCAACTTGTAGTGTTGTTGTTGTTGTTGTTGTTGTTAGCAACCGTAATCCCAGACAGATAACAACGTTGTCGATTTTTTTGTACCGCTTCTTGCCAAAAAAAAAAAAAAAAAAAAAAAATATGATGATGATGGGTAAGGGAAAAAGTGGAAAGAAGCAACCGGCGATTTGTACAAATTAGCGGCAATACTCATAGTTATACCATTTGAGGGCGATATGATTAGAA
The DNA here is from genome assembly GCA_035047525.1 of Drosophila quinaria. NCBI lineage: Eukaryota > Metazoa > Arthropoda > Insecta > Diptera > Drosophilidae > Drosophila > Drosophila quinaria. Next base: position 36,255,723 of record JAWNPO010000455.1, read on the forward strand.
GTGTCAATATGTAATCTCCGAGTGTTTGAGGCTCTCCAAATGACGTCGCTGCCGTTCATTCTGTGTACTGCAATGCCCATGATGACGTTTTTAAGGTGAGAGCAATCACAAATCATAATCATAACCATAACCGTAACCATAACTGGCTCAGCTGCCGGACAAGAAATCAGAGATCACGGTTTTGTCTGAAGCAACAACTTATCAGATCAGATGTTTGTCGTATGCAATACAGGAAGGTAGAGAGGTACAGCCGCTACCCTACACACAAAATGGTCTCTTGATTGGTTTCCAACTGCAACTCGAAAAATTATTTGACTTGGTCAAAGCATATATTTAACCTTTTCCAGTAAGATATATTAAGTTATCAGATGTTTGTAGTATATAGCAGGGATCGTAGCTCTTATAAGTTTTTTGATAAAAGTTATTTTTAAATTTTTATTTAAAAGTTCAAAAATAAGAGTTATTTTCAATTGTTATGATAAAAACTATAAATTAGAGTTATTTTTCAATTTTTATTTAAAAGTTGAAAAATAAGAGTTATTTTATTTTTTTATCATAAAAATCAAAAATAAAATTGAATTGAAATATCTTTTCATCTGGGGGGCCCATTTCATTGTAATGAAATGTGGATAAAATAGCTTTTATTTTTGCTTTTTATTTTAAATATTGCAAATACAGTCGAACTTCCCTAACTCGAATGACTATTATCCAAAGAAAGGGTTCGAGTTATAGAGATATTCGACTTATAGAGTGCTTTTTCTAAGGTTTATTAAATTTACTGCCACTCATTTAGTTCGAGTTAGAGAGAAGTTCGAGTTATAGAAGTTCGAGTTATGGAAGTTAAACTGTAACTCTAATTTTTTAACTTAAAAAAAATCTAAAAATAACTCTTATTTATAATTTGAAAATTGAATAGAGGAGTTAAAAATAAAAATTGGAAATAAAAATTTATCCTGCTGTTTGATAGTCCTTACAAAGATAGCATAAAAGTTAAAGTAATTATTAGTTATTAGAAGTGAATTATTTTTTGATTACAAAAAAAAAAAAATAACAAATAATCATTATTTGCAGTCCCTGTTTTTTTTTAAATTAAACATCAGGTTTCAATATAGCACACCACAAAACATGATCAATTTTACCCTAAGAACTAAAACACCTTGCGTTGTAGGGTACTACCGTCTTCAAGTCCAAAAATAACAGTGCATGGTTAAAATTTTCATATAGATTTAGACAAACTTTTAACTATAACTTGTCGCACTTGAGCAATCGCAATCAAAAGTCGATTAACGCAAATACAATCATAAATAAAATACTCGCAGTTGCCAAGAACTTGAGAGATATTGCAATTCCTAAGCGGTAAACCAACTAAAAATTAATAAACAAACAAATTGAATGTGAGCAAACAATTTACAAAAGTGCCAATAATTTAAAAACGATAACCAAACAACCCAAAAAAAAATGGAATATGTTTGCAGCCTAAGGAAGCGACAGGAGCAGGAGGATAAGGAGGAGGAAGAGCAAGGGGAAGAGGAAGTGGAAGTGGAAGTGGAGCATGTCGCCAAACCGTTGGATACTTTTGCTCATCTTCTATATATCATATTTATTATTTGGCGCCGCGATCTATTATCACATCGAGCATGGCGAGGAAAAAGAAGCCCGCGCCGAGGAGCTGAAGGAGCGCATTGAGATCCATGGTGGGTACACTGAGAAAAAAATGTTATGCTAAAATTAAATATGTCCGTTCCTAAAATTTAACGAATGTTGTGTGCTGTAATTCATGATTTTGGTATGAAACGATCTGTATAAACTCAATTTTTCATATTTGCAACTTATAATTCTCAACTGGTTCTAACCGCACAAAAATGACATCAAGCTAGAATCTTTTTCAATAAATACTATTATTAAATAGTATTAAAAATTGTTATTTGGAACACTTCTTAATAATTGAACTGCTTAATCAAGATTTCAAGATTGAAACCAACTTAAATATATATATTTTTTTTTTTACGTATAAACACTTTATTTAGAATCTGTCTTAACTTAAATATGAAAATGTCTTGTACTTGAAACAAAGGCTAAGATTTTAGTCTTCTTTAACTGAAATGATCCGATCTTTTAAAGTACTTTTTACTTGAATATTGTCCGTTTATATACAGAAATCTTGACTTATTTCTGAGGGGAGAAAATTTCGTTCTATCTTCAGCTACCATCAGTCCAACATAGACAATCTATATTTGATATGCAAATATCATAAATGTGCATAAATTAGTTTATTGCTCTCTCCATACCTAATAAAAAAGCCTCAAGTTTTCATCTTTCGAGGGCATAAATATCTAGTATGTGATATCACAACTAAACGGTCTGCCACGAATTTTTTTTGGCCAACAGATTTTTAACACTACTTACGTAGTTTCCAAACGCCCCCGAATCATGTAAACCTTTATTGCATACTCTTCATAATACACTTTCTTTTTTTTTTTTTTAAAAAAGAGAGTAGTTTTGTATAAGTAACTAAGTTTGTTTGGTTTTCGTTTTCATGCCTTTTAAACCTCATTCAAGTTAACTTCTGAAAGAGCTAGACTCAGCTAATTTGCTATGTGTTTTTTTGTTTCTTTTAAATAAAAAAAATGAATGCCCATTGAGATTGAGATTTTTTAAATGAAAAAAAAAAAATGTCAAAAATTAACATTTTCAAAAATGTTTTTTTTATATGTTTAATGAATTTTATCAACCCTATTTTTATGTTTCATGTTACAATCTCACTATGTTATTAAGTGGACCGTTTGTATGGTCCATTTTGGATTACAATTTTGGAAATTAGAATTGTTCTTAAATTTCGAAAAATTGTCTAATATTGAGAAATCTGTTCCAACGATTCTTTTCAAATGCAATTTATAAATTTCCTTGCATAAAAATGAAACTATTTAAATATTTGTCAAGGGCATACAAAATTCGGTGTGTGTGAAAATGTTGACAACGGTTGGCGGTGCTTTATTTTATTTGCTTTATTTAAGTTTTGCCAAACGTGCGTAAATGTTGAGAGATGTGAGCTTTGTGAGTTAGCAAGTGTGCGAATCTGAATCTGAATCTGATCCGTGATTAATTGCGATTATACGACAAGTTGAATGTGATTTACATGTCTATCAAACTGTAGAGATCTCTGTATATGTGTACATATAATGTATATATATATAAAATACATAAATCTTGAACCTATTTACTTTTTTTATTTTGAGGGCCACTCCACAAAATAATTGCAATAAAATCGAAATTTAAACAGCACATAAAATGTGCTAATTATGCAAATAAATAAACTATAAACTCTAATTAGACACCGTCGAACCGAGACCGAGACCGAGATCGAGACCGAGACGTGCGTCGATAGCTATAAATAAAAGTATCATTCAATACCATCGAATTAAAATGGAAATGGAAATGGAAACGGAAACAAGCATCGCAATTAATCTTGAAACTTGAATCTTAATTTCGTGGTTTCATTTATACATATATCGGGTAAATGACATTTTCAACTGTCAATAACTATAAGTAATCCTATACATATGACTAAATAAGTTCTGGGCTAAATTAGTTAACAGCCAAGTGCAATACCTGAATTTACTTTTAAGCCCCCTTTGATCGCCAGTGTCCGAAGGGTCTTTAACAAAAGGTCTTATTGTAATTTCCTAGTCTCCAGTCTTTATCAGTTTATCAGTTTATCAGCATGTAATGCCCACAAAGTCTTACTATTGACATGTGAATATCAATCAATATCAACATTAAGCTATTGGGCTTCAAAACCACTTCAATTCTGCATTAATACTCGTACCTGGAACGTATCCTATTTTATTTGAAGACACATGGTATAAGGAAATTTCTGGCAATCGTCTTTTGTTTGATAACAGTCAAATATTAAATATTTCAAGTGATCTTGCACTTTGTGATCTTGTCTTAGCCACCAGATCTTAAAGTGATCTTTACAGATTTTCTTTAGAAAATTCCTAGATCTTTTCCTTTTAAGTTAAGTTATAGCTTAAGTGATCTCTTCTTGATTTTTTCTAAGTGATCTCCCTTGTTTTAATGATCTACCCAGGCAGTATATTCTTTCTGTGTTTAACTTTTGTGAGATCTGGATCTTGATCATTTCATTAGCTGTCTTTTACTTCAAGTTATGTTTAAGCAATCAACCTTGCCTACATACTTATATTAAGTGATCTCTTCAAGCCTTGAAATAATTCTCTAAATTTTAAATGATCTTCATTATTTTAATGTCACTAGACAACTTTCTTCTTATATTTTTTCATTCTTTAAGGATAAGGTGATCTTATACTTTGTGATCTTGTCTTAGCCACCAGATTTTGAAGTGATCTTTACAGACTTTTTTTTTAGAAAATTCCTAGATCGAAATCAAGTAATTATCGACTTTCCATTTTTATTCAAATTATAGCTTAAGTAATCTCTTTCGATTTTTTCTTAGTGATCTTCCTTGTTTTAATGATCTACCCAGGCAGTATATTTTTTCTGTGTTTAACTTTTATGTGATCTATTTTAATGTTATCGTACAACTTTCTTCCTATTTTTCTGTCTTTCTTCTAGTCAAAGTCTTAGGTGATCTTGCAATTTGTGAGCTTGTCTTACCAACAAGATTTTCAAGTGATCTTGGCAGATTTTCTTTAGAAATTTCTTAAAGCTTAAATCACTTTCTGTTTCTGTTCCTTTTGAATTTTAAGTGATCTTGTCAGACTTGAAAATTGTAATTGTCCAAAACTGATCGTATTTAAATTCCTCTCTTTCATTTTCCCTGCCGATCAAAGTGATCTTGACTTATCTAGTCCAACAATCGGTCGACATAATTAAATGAATTAATCAATTTGTTTGCCACAAACATTTCCGGAGCACTGTAAATAACCGTGATAATCAAAATAAACGACATCAAGTCAATCTCAAAGATTTATAAGAAGAATTTGTGCTAATGATCGACGTCTATGAACAAATTGCCGCAATCGCAATCACAATCAAGTCAAGTCATCAAGTCATCAAGTGATGGCAACGGAGGGAGTGAAGATCGTACTGGAGGGAATTCCCCTGAAATCAACAAAAGGCCACAATATCACAGATAAAAAAGGAGAAAATATATAACATGAAAGTATATATCTAAGTGGTACTCTGGGATCATTTAATAGCGAATTGCCCGCAATTGTAAAACATTCTCCCCATGGGAGGCTTTGATAAAATTCTGGCCTGGGGGCATTTATTGAATTATGCAATTCGTTAAAAGATTACGGTCGGAAAATTGCCGTTGTGATCGTTTATGCACTTGTTGTGCTTGTTTGGCTTTAAGGTTTATTGAATGATTGCACCAACTGAATTAACAATAAATTGCACTAAAGATGCCCCTTTAACTAGTTCAAACCTAATTCTACTCGCTAACTTCTATCTAAATCAACTTTCGAAACTAAAAAACAAGCGTAAAAGGCAATAGTAGAATTCCCAACTATGAAATACCCTTTATTTATTTAAAAATATACATAAAATAAATTTTATTGCATATTTTTAGGCGCGCACATTGCCTGAAAATTTAAATCAGCCATTCCTAGCTTTCTATTTGGCCGATCGTGTTGGGATTTAATTGGATGACAGCTAATAATAATAGTTAAAGTTTCAACGAATACAAAATACACTTTTAGTTATTTTTTAAGTAACGGGTCTTAAAAAACAAAAGCAAAGATTATACATTTTAGCTGGAAATTAAAATAACAGCATCATTTAAATTAAATTTAATTCGAGTTATACTAGTGCTGTAAATCTAAGCAATAAATCGATTCTTGAATCAAAATGTTAAAATCTTCAAAGTCAAAATCTAATTGTTATCGAGATATCGAGCTTAAGTACTGGAAAATCATTTCCGGAAAAATCGAATTGTAGATTTTACGAGTATGGATTAAATCATTTAGTTCAATCGATATATGGTCAGTTCAATTTTCGAATTAAATTAAATTAAATTTTTCGATGTATTTTTATCATAATAAAATAGAATATCATACTTTAATTAAGTATGCACTCCATGAACATCTGATCATATCTTAAATAGCCATTACTGCATTTAATTTGCTTTCAAATTGCCCCATAAAACATATTTCAAGTGCAATTGGCAACCCTATCAGCCAGAGATCAAAATCACGTCTGCTCTCAATGATCGCTACGATCCACACACAGTCCACACGTTGTGGAACGCATTTAAAGCAGTTACAGAACCTACACAGAAAACAATTAATTCGGGATTGTGAAATAGAAATTAATATGATCTCGGAATTTCGTAAATCGAGTTAGAAATACGTGTTTCACACGTTATCCGAAACTTTTTTAAAAAGTTTTAAAAAAGAAGAAAATTTGAAGAAGAAAAAGTTAAGAATAATAAATTAGGAATTTCAACTAAAAAAAATATTAAAAGTACAAAAATTGGGAAACAAAATGAGAAACAAAAATTGGGAAAAGTATATTTGGGTTTCCTGTCATTAGTTAAATTCTTTCGAATAGTTATTGTACGAGTATATACATTATTCATTATTGAAGGAGCTCTGTGCCAGTCGGTTGTTTTTGTTGAAAAAAAAAGGAAAAATACATAAGCAACAAGCAACCTTCAAATATTGCTACTCAAAGCATACAAGATACACAAAAATTAAAAAATTATTAAATTTTAAAATTTTACATGTAGACCCTATTGATTTTTAAATGAATGGTTCGACCAATGTTGTCTTTTTGCATCTTTTTTTATCTCTTTTGACTATTTCAATTTTTGTTATTACTAATTTTTATTAAAAAAAAAGCAGAGATCGTAAATAAGAGTGATGAAAATCCGAATAAACTTTTATTTTCAATTTTTATTTAAAAAATCAGTATACAAATTATTTGTAATTTTTTTTTTGAAAACATTAAAAAAAACAAGAATTATTTTCGCATTTGTATAATAACAATTTAAAAAGAAAAAGAAAAAAATTATGATTTTTAAATAAAAATTTAGTTATTTTTTTTTAATTTTGATCGAAAAAAATACTAGTAGTTTTCTTTTATTTTTTTTTTTTTTTGATAAAAATGAACAAATAACTTTTTTTTAATAATTTATATTTAAAAAATTATAATTAAAAACCATGCAAAAATCAAGAACTTTAAACTTGAATTTTAGAATGGATTTAATTTTTTTTAGCTGTGTAACTTATATCTGTAACTGGATCATCAGCTTTTTAACGATTATGTGGCAGAAATCCGTTGTAAACGATGATCCGATGATCCGATGATCCAATGATCAATGGCTCGGGCCAGGGTCAATTTTCTACGCCGGGGAATCCCCGCCCTTAACCCCCTTAACCCCGTCACTTGTCACGTTTGACAGTTTCGGTTTCTTTTATGCCCAGATCTCTGTTCAATTGTAATTTATTTTTTTTTAATTTAGCTTTTTCGGAAAAGCGGAAGGTTAAATGGCGTTAGTAACGCGAGAATTTGCTTCCGGAACACGTGTAATGAAACCAATTAAATCTGATTTCATTTGATTTGATTTCACGCCTCATTGAGTTTAGTATTTTCTCTCTATTTCCTCTTTTTGTTTTTTTTGTTTGTTGCAGATTATCTATTGGAACAGTTGTCGGATAAGAACGAGACAACACAGGAGGAAATTCTAGAGAAGATCACCGATTATTGCGGCAAACCTGTGACCGATTACACAAAGGATGAATATGAAATTCCATATACATGGACCTTTTACCACGCCTTCTTCTTTGCCTTCACCGTGTGCTCCACGGTGGGATATGGCAACATATCGCCAACCACATTTGCGGGTCGCATGGTCATGATTGTCTACTCGGTGATCGGCATACCCGTCAACGGCATACTCTTTGCCGGCCTCGGCGAGTATTTCGGAAAAACGGTAAGAACTATACCGATTTCAATCCGAAACGTTGTCAGAAGTGGGGAATCTCGGATTTTCTTAAATCAAGTATGAAACACTTGATTTTGTCAATCCCGAATTCAATCCTAAAATTGTGTAATTCAGGCTACAAAATTTTTATTAACTAAAAAGTTTTTTGTTTAACATTTTTTAAAATTTTTTTTTACATTTATTATTTATTTATTTTTATTTTAACATAAAATACTCTTATTTTTGTCAATTAAATTTATCTATTTGTATAAGCTATCATCCTAATAAATCACAACAAGATCTGCCAAACATAACGCAAGTAACTTAAGTTTTAAGCAGCGACCGTAATAATTATAAGTTATATTATAAAAATTACATAGTAATGATTATTAAAAAATTTTTAGGGATTTACTTCAAAGATAATGATTAATCTTGAGCGAAAAAATAAAAGTCACAAGTAGAGATGGGCACGGGCCGGGTTGAACCTCGGGCCTTTTACAAAATTTTCGGGTTCGGGCCGAAAAATGTCATTTCGGGTCGGGTCGGGCCGGGCTCGGGCCTAACTTTAAAGCCCGAAAGCCCGGAACACGCCAAATCTATTGCAATATTTTGCTACCCGAATTTGGTCACACTACAAAAAATTCCGTTATATCCGTGGGTTATTTTATTCAATTTCTGAACAAGCTCGTAAGCTCATTTCGCTTATGAACACCCAGTCAACTGAGCGAAATGAACAATAATGTTCACAAATGAACTAATATTCGTTCAATTTATTTTTTTATTTTGATTTTTCGGACCGGGCCGGGCGGGTTCGGGCCCATAGCAAAAATATCGGGCGGGCTTGGGCCCTTTTTCCATTACGAATTTCGGGCTCGGGTCGGGCCGGGCCTAAAAAATGAGGCCCGTGCCCATCTCTAGTCACAAGTAATCATTATTTGTAATTTTTAGTTATTCGCTCAAAGTAACTTACTTTTAAAAAAATTTACGTAATCATTTAAAAAAATTTTTTTTGCGTTTTATGGGTCCCCTGGGTTTACGCAAAAATATTTTGTAAAAATCCTAAATAAAAGCCATGAATTTAAAGTGAGTTTTATTTTGAGCGAAAAAAATAAAAATCATAAATAAGGAGTATTTGTGAGTATTATTTTTTAGCTCAAATTATATCATTTTTTTTTATATGTATTCTAGTCTTTGATTTTTTAATGTGAAAAATGTCAATAATCATTACTTGCGGTCCCTGGTTTTAAGCAATTCAAGTGCCTAAAAGTATGCAATAAAATAGATATTTATATTTTAACAAGTATATATTAAGTTAGGAACTCAATTTATGGTCTTTCTCGCTTGCTTTTTAAATTTAATTTGTCTGAAAAATATATTAAAAATCAAATCAAACTTTAAACTTTAATAATTTGGCCAAAATTCAACATAAGCATTTTTAAGCGAAATATCATTTTGAACATGGTTTTGGCTATTTCTTTTTTAATTTAAATTTTTTTAACAAAATAGTGTTTTACAAAATTATAAATTTTTGATCCTAAGTTTTAACATTTAATCAACTCCTATCATAATTAAATGAACTTTATCTGTAAATAAACTGCAACTCAGTTAATTTGTTGATTTTTCATAAAAATCGTTTAAATTAATTATTAGTCAAAAAATGATCGACTTAAAAATAAAATGCTTAGATATAGTATTATATATCTCAAGTTGTATTTGTTGTTTTTCAGTTCGAGGCCATCTATCGACGCTATAAGAAATACAAAATGTCATCGGACGATCACTATGTGCCACCGCAGCTGGGCCTGATCACGACAGTGGTGATCGCTCTGATCCCGGGCATCGCCCTCTTCCTACTGCTGCCCGCCTGGGTCTTCACATATTTTGAGAACTGGCCGTACTCCATTTCCTTGTACTACAGCTATGTAACGACATCGACTATTGGCTTCGGGGATTATGTGCCCACCTTTGGGGCCAGTCAGGTGAGTTGAGTTCTTTATACATACATAAGTAAAGAAATCAAGGCTTTAAAGCGGAACACGGAAAATTCACTGAAGAATTCGCCACAGAAAATTCACTGGTGAATTCACCCCAGAAAATTAACACCCTTCTAAAAATAATGGCTTCGCTTTGCAAAAAAAATAAATAACATAAATTGTAGGCTAAATAAATAAAAATCATAAATTAATAACTAATATTTGAATCATTAAATTAAGTTAGATTATTTACGAAATTCCCAATTTTTTAATTTACAAATTTAATATGACATAAAATCAGAGATTCAAAGCGTAACCGAAACCATAATCTGTATTAACCGATTAAAATTAGTAATCGTAACTGAAACTGTAACGGAAACAACAATTCTTTTTATCTAAACAGAAAAACCGAAATTTGTCAAACAAAAATAACCGTTTCGTTATCGATTCAAGCATAACGGTTAGTTTCGGCACAATCAATCTTTAAATTAAATTTAATAGTTAATGTGTAAATTTCAGGGATTAAAACCGTATACATAACCGTTACCGTTAACCGGTGTTAACCGATTGAAATTGGTAACTGTAACTGAAACCGAAATAGAACCTTTTCAATATACCAAAAACCCAAAAACCGAAATTATTGAAATCGAATTGCCCGTTTAGTAACCGATTAATGCATAACTGTTAATTGTGGTTTGGTCAATCATAAAATTGAATTGTTATTAAAAAGTAATCATCTTCGTTTTTAAAACTAAATTTTTACATCTACCCAAAAATTCAATTTATATTTTTATCTCACTAAAATTCAATTTTCAAAAATTTGTTTTAACCGATAGCTGACATTGTTTTCAAATCTAATCATATCGATACTTTGCAGCCTCGTGAATTTGGTGGCTGGTTTGTAGTCTATCAAATTTTTGTGATAGTCTGGTTTATATTCTCCCTGGGTTATCTGGTCATGATCATGACATTTATCACACGGTAAGTTTTAACTTTTCTTATTAATTGCATGATTTTTGGTTAGAATTTAATTTGCATGCTGGGTTTTAAAAAAACACTTCATTTAAACCTTAACCTATATCGCAATACAGTCATCCAATATATTTACATATATCTTTATAATTTCATCTCATACAAAACACATTTAAACAGCGGACTGCAGAGCAAGAAATTGGCACATCTGGAGCAGCAGCTGTCGTCGAATCTGAAGGCGACACAGAATCGCATCTGGACCGGAGTCACCAAGGACGTCGGCTATCTGAGGCGTCTGCTCAACGAGCTCTATATACTCAAAGTGAAGGTAAACGAACTTAACACCACAAGCATATCATACAGTTTGTCTTAACACTGTTGGGATACCTACATACTTAAAGCTGGGGACCGAAACGATTACAATTTTTTTTAAAAGATTTTTTGAACTATAGTTTCGAATTTTTTTTTTATATATATCAAAAATAAAAGCTGCCATTTATTATTATCAGGGAAACACGTAACCGTTAACTGTTAACTGTAACCATTAACCGTAACCGGTATTAACCGATTGAAATTGGTAGCTATAACTGAAAGCGTAACCAAAAAAAACTTCATTATAATACCGGTACCGAATAACCGAATTTATTCCAACCAATATAACCGTTAAGAAACCGATTCATCCAAAACGGTGAATTTCGATTCGGTCAAGCATAAAATGTAATTATATTTTTAACGGGTAATGCTGGGTCTCAAAAGCAAATTTAAATTTTTATATTTAATTTATATATTTTTTAAATTTAAAATTTGTTTTCAACTTTACACGTCTTTAAAGTCTTAAATAATATTTTTGAGAACTAAAATCAAACGAGTATTTCGAAACAGAAACGTACAAAATACCGCTAACCGTTACATAACCGATACAGTAAAAAAATTATAAAAAAAATATTCGGGTTTTTTTCTCACGTCTCCAATTTGCGATCCCTGATTTAAAATATATACATACATAATAATTAGGGCAGATCATACAAATTCTAGTGCATTTATTATTTTTGTTTACATTCGTTTTTTTTAATATATAATATATGGGAAAAGTCTGTTACTTAACTTTTTATTTTAAGTATACAAAGTTGCATCTACGCCAAAGTTGAACAAAGTAAAATATTTGCATTGATTATATTTACTAACCAATAAACTAATATTATATAATAATAACAATGAGCACACTAATTTATATAAAATAGCTTTACTCACTACTTGGGTAACAATATTATTTTCCTTGTGCGAGTCGAGCTCAATACGTAACGTTATTTCAAGTTTGTCACATTACGCTAAAGGTTAACGTCAAACAGCATACGCCATGCGTCAGTTGTCCCGTTGCCTGAAGCTCACGTAAGCTGCACGCAGTCGATGCGAGAGAGAGTGAGAGAGAAAACTAACACTAAAATATATATGTGTGTGTGTTTGTGTTTGTGTGTGTGCCACACTGCACTATAGGTCAAATGGACCCTTTTTCTGATATAAATTAATAACTCAAAGGTTTTTCAAGTTTTCCGTGTAAAGTTTTTTGGACACCATTCTAGATTGAATGGGAAATAGTTTTTAAAAAAGGGGCGTGGCACTGCCCATTAACGACCCTAAAAAAATATATATGTATATACAAAAAATATTTTTTAATATTTTTTTTTTGTAAATTAATATTAACGTATTGTTTTTTTCATACTTTCGAAGTATATTTCAAATTTCTTTTATTTTATTTAATATATTTAGGAGCAAATCGGTTTTTCTTTATTTTTCTGGCTTTAAAGATAGTTTAGGAGATGTCGAAAAACAAGGGGAAAAAAAACTTAACTGTTATGAGTTAACAAGGAATTACTGTGCAATATGCATATAGTCACTTGGCTGACAAGTGCTGACATTTTTTTAAAACTCTTCCTAAACAATTATTTTCGAAAGCTTCACTTAATGGGCATTTAAAATAAAATTCAAACCACACTGATCACTATTCATCATAATTTGTATTAAAAAATTTCAATTTTAAAAAACTTGAGCCACTTAAACTTCACCAAAATATTCAACATTACAGTTCGATGTATTCCTTATAGGAATGTGAGAAAAGTTTGTTAACCCTCTAATGCCCACGCAAAACATGAAATTTTAGCAATCACTAATTTTCAGACATAGAAAACCCGTACTTAATCATTTCGTAGAGCAGTAAATTGAATATCTATATATATAAAACTCTTTGTCCTGACTCACTGACTGACTCACTGACTGACTCACTGACTCACTGACTCACTGACTCACTGACTCACTGACTGACTGAGAATCAACGTGCAGCCCAAACGGTAAAAGATAGAAAGCTGAAATTTTCACACAACATAGGTAAGATAATTTCATCGTGCAATAAGATGGCGTTTTGCGAAATTCGACCTGTAAAGGGGTCAAAATCAAGGTCAAAGGTTACAGAATTGCTTAGTATGAAAAACTTTTTTGTTTCTTAAGATATCTCAACCAAACTCACAGATTATATGTTTTGGACTGTCCTTTACATTCTGACCAAATTTGGTCAAAGTCGGATGACTATATCATATAGCTGCCATAGGAACAATCGGATGCAAAATAACCTTTAGTATGAAAAACTTTTTTGTTTCTCAAGATATCTGAACCAAACTCACAGATTGTATGTTTTGGACTGTCCTTTACATTCTGGCCAAATTTGGTCAAAGTCGGGTTACTATATCATATAGCTGCCATAGGAACAATCGGATGCAAAATAACCTTTAGTATAAAAAACTTTTTTGTTTCTTAAGATATCTCAACCAAACTCACAGAGTGTATGCTTGGGATTGTCTCTTACATCCTGACCAAATTTGGTCAAAGTCGGATGACTATATCATATAGCTGGCATAGGAACAATCGGATGCAAATTATTTTTTTAGAACCAAAAATTCTGTTGTTGTATGTGATATCCTAACAAAACTCATAGATTAGCTCTTCTTGCTAAATTTTGTCATTTTCCCCAAATTTAGCTTTTTTCCGCCAAATTTAGCTTTTTCCCGCCAAATTTAGCCTTTTCCCGCTAAACTTGGATTTTTCCAGCTGAATCGATAAATCGGTCTTTAACCTAAGTCCAATTACCGGGGAAAAACATTGAAACACTAAACTTAAATATTTGCGTTTTTCGTCAAAAAATGCAATATTATATAAATTTGTTAAACCGGACAACAAAAGAAAATCTTTTCAATTTTGCGAGCGAAGCGAGCGGGGGTTGGCGAGCGAAGCGAGCAGGGGGCGGAGCCCCCTAGTATAATATAAATTTTAAAGTTTTAACTGAAATTTTATTTTACCGCACCTAACGTAGGGCAAGGCAAGAGGGTTAATTTGAATACTGTTTTAAAACTAGTTTATATCAGAAAAAGGGTGCATTCGACCCATAGTGCATTGTGAGAGCAGCAAATGTGTGAGAGAAAGAGAGAGTATGTGTGTTTGTGTGTGTGTATGAGTGTGGGAATGCCTTAATCTCATTTCCGTTATGTTTTCGTCTTTTAAACACGCCACAAACAAACAAACAAAAACAACAACAAAACTAAATTTTGGCAGACACAATCAACAAATAAATGTTTAACTAAGCGGGTAAACCATAACCTCCCCCCCCCATCACCTTACAACTATTCGATAAAATAGTCGAAAGTAAAATTTTAAATATATTTTCTTTTTGTAGTTTTGTCGAAAGGGAAATAGAAAGTGCGCGAAGAATAAGATTAAGAATCCACAGAAGAAGAAGAAGAGCGGGCGTAAGTAAATGAATAGTATACATATGTACATATTTATATGTATGAACATATAGTGATAAATAAATAAACGCTGGGATCGCAAATAAAAATTATTAGTTGAAAGAAAAAAATTTGAAAAATATTTTTGAGAATTCAGGAGATACTTTTTTATTTTTGTTGTCCTGAAAACCGAATGGACTTTAAATTTTATGACTTTTATAAAAATTAATTCTAGCTTTTATTTTTGATACACATTCATGGACAAAATAATGGGTGAACTCTTTCTTTTACTATAACAGCTATTGTAAGTCAAGTCTTTAAATTTAAACAATTTATTTGGAAGGGTCATCTAAATTCCATTTGAGTGATGCATAACTTTCGTTAACCCATTAAGTATCCATTGAAATATTCGAATTTTAAAAAAGTCAACTTTCAAAACTTCTTTTCTCGATTTTTCCAAAAAATGTTGGGATGCAAAAACATTTTTCAAACAATTTTAGGAGTGACTGCAAAAAAAATTTTCAAAAATCTATTCGCTTATTATATATAATTTTTTGAAAATTTTAGAGTAAAAATTTTCTGGATTTTCTAATTATCTTAATTTTCCATTTGGAATTGAATACATCGAGTTATATAAAAAAATCAGCGCAAAAATTAAAAATTTAGCTGACAGCGTCAGAAAATGGGTTAAACAATTTATATTTTGAAAATTATAACCGTTACGATCTCTGCTTGAAAGCTTTGAAAAAGCTCTTCAATAATAAGTGCAGCCAATAAGAGAGAGAGAGAGAGAGAGAAAGAGAGAGAAAGAAAGCGACTCTCTTACACACTCACACTAGTGCTTTTTTTTTTATTGTTTATTTAATTATTCTGTTATTATTTACAACAACACACTAGTGCTGGGACCGATTTTAATAAAATCGATTTAAATCGATTTTTTCTTTGGCGAAGCAAAAATCGACTTTGTTTTTCAAAAAAAATTTTTTTTTTTAATTGACCTATTTTGATATTATCCTAACTATATTTAGATGAATTTGAATTAAACGTGGTTATTTTTAATCATTGAAATTTTAATTTATTTTAATTTGGTTATTATTTTTTTTTTTTTTTTTTGTTATTATTGATGAACAGTTAAATAACATAAAAAACTTGTGATAAATAATATAAATACTAAAAAAAAACAATGCAAATAAAGTCATAAAAAAATTAAGCTAAAATTTTAAATCGATTTTCCCTTCGATAAAAATCGAATTAAATCGATTCTAAAAAAATCGTTAAGTCCCAGCTCTACTACAAAGTATTTAAGTGTGGCATCGTAAAGCATAAAAATACATGAAGCTACCAGATGTTTTCAAAAAGCTAAAATTATTTTTAAAGACGACAAAATTCCCGCTACCCGCTGTTTTACAATTTATCCCGCATTTGCCAGTTGCAACCCACTAAATCTGTCGGGAAAATAGCTAAATTGGCAACACTGGCTGGGACCGATTTTAATAAAAATCGATTTTAAATCGATTTTCCCTTCGTCAAAAATCGAATTGAATCGATTGTAAAAAAAATCCTTAAGTTCCATCTCTAACTCACACTAACTAAAATGCAAATGCTCTCTCTTTACATGTACAACGCACACACACTATCGATAACGATGTCGATAACGATAACTATCGCAACGTAGCCCGTGTACAGCGACACGGAGTTTGCACTCAATTTGCCGCGCTCCGCGTCGTGCCCCGAGCTGAGCATGTACCGCGTGGAGCCGGCGCCGATGCCCAGCCGGAAGCGGGCGTATTCCGTGTGCGCGGAGGTGGCAACGGCGGGCGGTGCGGGTGCGGCCCACCATCAGCTGGTGCACGCCAACTCGGACACGGAGCTGAGCAAATTCGATCGCGAGAAGACGTTCGAGACGGCGGAGGCGTACCGCCAGACCACGGATCTGCTGGCCAAGGTGGTGACGGCACTGGCGACGGTGCAGCCGCCGCCGCCGGAGGCTGAGGCCGATGCTCCGATGCTGTACGGCGGCTATCACGGCTTCTCCGACTCGCAGATCCTGGCCAGCGAGTGGAGCTTCTCCACGCTCAACGAGTACTCGACGCCGCGACGGCCGCGCGGACGCGCCTGCTCCGATTTCAACATACAGCCGGCGCGTCATCGGGCGACCAACGAGTGGACCTGGAGCGGGGACAATCAACAGATTCAGGAGGCGTTCAACCAGCGGTACAAGGGCCAGTTACCCAATGGCGGCGGCGGCGGCGACGCCTTTGTGGTGCATCTGGAGCCGGACAATGTGGAGGAGCAGCTGAAGAAGAGCAGCGCCAGTGTGCGCGTCAAGAAATTCTCCATGCCCGACGGTCTGCGCAAGCTCTTCCAGCGCAAGCGTCCGTCGCAGGATCTGGAGCGCAAGCTGTCGGTGGTATCCGTGCCCGAGGGCATTACGGAGCTGCCGGGTCGCAGTCCGCTGGATTACTATGGCAACAACACGATCACGGCCAGCGGCAGTGCATCGTATCTGCGCAATGGACGTGCTCCGCCGCCCACCTTTGACTCCAGCACGAGTCTGGCCTCGACCAGCGGCGGGCTGGCCAATCCGGGCTTCCAGCTGGACGACCCGGAGCAGGCGACCTTCAGCTCCAGCTCGGGCGCCTATCAGCGTCGCAAGCGACGCCGCGAATCGATATACACACAGAATCCGGCGCTGGCCGCGCGACGTGGCAGCATGTATCCACCGACGTCGTCGGCGGCGGCCCAGCGACGCGGCTCCGGTTCGGCGGCCATGGCCGCGGTCGCCGCACGGCGGGGCAGTTTGTTCCCGGCCACGGCCGGAGTGGGCGGAGTGGGCGGAGTGGGCGGCACGCCGCGACGCTCGAGCATCTTCTCGGTGACCTCCGACAAGGACATGGATGTGCTGGAGCAGACGACCATAGCGGATCTCATCCGGGCACTGGAGGTGGTGCACACGCACGCCGTGCTCGACGAGCAGCAGCAGCAGCAGGTGGTCCACACCAAGCTGACGAAGAAGCAACGCAAGCTGGGCAACGCCGGCCTCGATCCGCCCCAGCTGCCGCCCATCCTGTCGCTCTTTGCCGGCGATCAGACGCGCACGCTGCAGGCCACGGCCGCCAATCGCTTGTACGCGCGTCGCTCCACCATTGTGGGCACCATGTCGCCGGGCGTCGCCAGCTCGCGTCGTCCCTCCGGCGTACAGATGATGGAACCGCCGCCCAGCTATACGGAACGGCCGTTGACCAGCTCGACGCCGGGACAGTCCAAGTTCCGGCGCCGTTTCAGCGTGCGTCCGACGGCGCTGCAAATCCCACCTGGCCAGGCACCGCCACCAGGCGTTAGTCTCAACGATGAGCCGAGTCCCTTGCCCCAGTCCGCCTCCTCCTCCAACTCGCAGACGGCGCTGCAGCGTCGCCTCTCGCTGCGTCCCTCGCCCCTGGCACGGGAGCAGTCGCCCACCTCGCCCACGGCCTCCGGACAGCTGGATGAGTCGCCGGTTGGCGCCTCGGCTGCCCGACTGCTGCCCTCGTCGTCCCTGTCGGCTCTAACCCGGCCCAGCACGAGCAGCACCCACTCGCCGCTCTCGCGCATCGTGCAAATCTCGCAGGCGCAGCGCAAGAGCAGCATGCCCGAGGGATTCCCCGGCGCGGCAGCACGCAAGCCCGCCTCCAATCCGAGTCCCACTGGCACCTAGGACAAGTGAAGTGCCGTCTAGCTTGTAGTTCGACTTTTGTTGCCACTAACTTTACTGTATGCCCTCATTCCTCTTCATTTGGCGTCACAATGTCGCCGTCTGCTTCGTCGACATCGTCAAATTGCTGATTTTCTTGTTGTTTTTCCAATTCAATACTTTTTTTTTTTGGTTCTATTATAAAACCAGCCAACAAATTCAGCCCAAATTATATATTGTTATGTTATGTTTAATATTCTACATGTTATTTATATGTTATATACTTTATCTTTATCTATCTATTATACCTACATATACGCGCCACGAGCTTCCATGAACAAAAATTCCATTATTTTTATAGTAAATATTTAAATAATTATTATAATCTATGAATATATGAAGTGAAAATAAAAACTAAAGTATTATGAATCCTCCTATTTAATATTTTTAATCATTTCTTAAGTGCCCCGTATAAAAGCCTCGACTTTGGATCGGATTTAAGGGGTTACCCTCACTCGTAACGCATGAAAATTTGTCATTTTCATGAGTTTATTTTACGAAAACATCGAAACTTTTAAAAATTAACATTTTTTCATCTTAAAATACATACATTGAACACCTTTCAGTCACTTTTTATTAAACAAATATTACAATCAAACACTAAATTGTTATGTTTTGAATATGTCTGCCAATTTTCATAAATATCGTTTCAGTAATTCGAGGGTTTTTTACTCTGACGGCAAAAATATCATTTCGAGAAACAAATTTTTAAAGTTTCAATTTCAATTGTTTACTTAAAAAAAAACAAATCAAACATTTTTTTTTTATTTTCAAATTAACAAGTGGGGGTAACCCCTTAAAAAATGATCTTGCCTCAATTTCATATTTTTTAAAGACTTGAAACTAAAATCTTAAAAATTATGAATTTTTTAAAAAAAAAAATACAGTCAAACTTCCCTAACTCGAATCACCATTATCCAAAGAAACGCTTCGAGTTATGGAGATATTTGACTTATAGAGTCCTTTTTCTGAAGATTTTTAATTTTACTGCCACTCATTTAGTTCGAGTTAGAGAGATATTTGAGTTATAGAAGTTCGAGTTATGGAAGTTCAACTGTATATAAATTTTTTTTCAAATTTGCAGCTTGCATCAACTCCATATTTTTTTAAAAATAAAAACTAAAATCTTAAGCATTATGAATTCTCAAAAAAAAAAATATTTTTTTTGAAAAAATGATCTTGCATCAAATTTCATAATTTTAAAAGAATTAAAACTAAAATCTTAAGCATTGTAAATTCTCAAAAAAAAAAAAATATATATATATATATATTGAAACTTTCTTTTCAAAGTTAGAAACGGGGATAGCCCCTTATATAATTATTAGGCATCAATTCCATATTTTTTAAGAATCAAAACTAAAATCTTCAGCATTATGAATTCTCAAAGAAGGTCTATTTAATTTTTGTAATCAATTTTAAAATTTGCCGGATATTGTTAACAAAACTGTATCAATGACTGTAATTTACATTGAGCCCCGGATAAATGGCTCGACTTGGGGTCGTTGCCTCAATTGGACGTCACCCAAATGTTCAGTTGTCGGATCGGGGAATGTGGGCGGCAACAGCAGCTCCTTGGAAGTCACTGGCTGCGGTTCGAAGACGAAACTTTCCTCGGACTGAGTCTGGGAATGGGACTGGAATTGCATATCCTCGGCTGGCAGGTCGATGATCGCCTCCTCCTGTTTGTTGTGCACTTCCGCCAAGTATTTGGTATACGAGCGATAAAGCAACACCCCACAATAAAGACCAAACAGTGCGGCGGCTGTTAAATAATTTCGTTGTCTCGGACTCGAGATCAACGCTCGACATTCCTTCACGCAATTCATTGGAGTCAATGTTATATACTCCCTTGCCAAACCAGACATACTCCAAATACAATTTTTCTTTTACTTTATTTTCAACAAAAATTTTGTGCTTGAAAGGTGAGAGAAAAAAAACGAAATAATAAACTGAATTAAAAAAACAATCAGCTCTGACAAACAATCAGCCTGCTGTGATATTCAAACATCTGAAATGGCGGTTATATTTGCAGTGTGTGGTCACTCTGTCACTATCGATATATGTGCAAGCGTCGAAAAGCCACCTTTTTGTGCCAAAGCTGCCACATAGTGAAAATATAGAATATATTCTCTCTTGCTCTTTACTTGTTGACTCTCTATCTACTATCGATAGAAAATTGGTCCCATGTCATTTCTCTACTGAAATTTAAAATTTTCAAAAAATTAATTCAAAATGTTTACATACAAATTAAAAAATCCAACCAAAATCCAATTCACAGTTTTTTAATTGAGTTAAATAAGATTTGAAATATCCGTGAAACCTGAAGGCTGCCACCTTTTTTTTTGCCAAGCTTAGCCAGGGCTGCCACATGACAGCGTTTTACCGCCAGCAAATGAAAATCAAATCGCGGAGTAATAATAGACTTCCTTATCCTGTATCTTGTGATATTTAAAATATTATATATATGTGGCGACAAGGTTTCGCGGTAAAAGGCATTTAAAAAAATTGTTACAAAACGATTTAGTTCATGATTGACTGAATGTGTTCATTCGTTCATCTTAGTGAACTTTTTTAGAACGAAACCATATCGATACTTTGACTTGGACTATCGATAATAGCCTAATTTTTGAGCCTTTGCAATTTACAGATATAGGGGCCACCTAAAATTATAAAAACATTGGAAATTTTTCAAGATTAAGCTTCAAATTTCCGCCGCCAATACCAATAAGATACTAACTGAATTTAAATAAATATAATTGATAAGAAATTGGCTTTCAAGCGCACGGTAAAAATTTACTCGCCAATACTTGTACAGCTGAAATGAGCGAAGCCAAAAATATCGATAAGCTCAAAATCTTATCAATATTCCGCGTTCCAACAGCCATATCGATATTTCCTCGATATAATCCCAACAGTAAAACTACACAATTCTGCCGGCGACCACGCGGCATAAGGTAAATTTGTCCGAGTCATACAATAAAAGTGTAAACAAATGAAATAATTAAATAAAAGCCTACTATTTTAGACTGTGCATGCTTTGGCCTCAACGCAGCAGTCGATGCTTCACATTTTGCCTATCAACAATATCGTCATCGTTCGAGAAATTCGCAACAAATTTCCAGTGCCATTTACAACAACGACAACGACAATCGCCTTTTATCGGGCAATTCACTCGCTTCTCATTCTCTCAATACACGAAGAAGAATAACAACCACAAGCTACAACAATTTCGAGCCTACCACAACAACAACAACACAACGCAGACCACAATGTCCGAGCAGGTCAAGTATTTGGAGACGCCCGACAAGTCCGAAACGGACAAAAAAATATACAAGTAAGTGCCGTGACACATTTTATTGCAGCTACTGTTACTGGCTGTCATTGTGGATCAGCAGCGATTTTGTTGTTGCTCTTCTGCTTTGAATTTGATTACAATAACAACATGACCTAATGCAATTGGCATGCGTATGCTGCTTAACAAGCTTAAAGCACGACTTGAATGAAATTAAGAAGCACAGACATGAGAGGGTGTCAAAAAGAGAGGTCAACACTTTGCAATTTGTTGCATGCCGAAGTTTGCAGATTAACCTTATTTTTATTGCACCAGTGTTGACAAAGGCCGGCCAAACCCAAAAATAAGACAAAACGGACAGATTTTTTATTAAAGGATAAAAAATCTGGACAAACAATGTTTTCTTATTTATACATATAATATTAATTAATAAAATAATATAGCTTTAAAAATAACTTCAGTATTGAAAGTATTAGCTCTTGATTATTCAGCCAAATATTTTCCACTGGAAATGCATAAATTTCTTTTTAAATTTAAAAAAATTAATATATTAGATGACACACTTGTAGGTGTATTTGATAAATTCTATGAGAGACTTGGAACAATAAAAAAGGATGAGTAAAGTAAAATAAATTAAAAACATGTAATTTTCCAGAAATCTCAGTTTTATAAAGGGCAAATGAGTCCACATAAAGGTCAAATTAACAGCACTAACTGCATGACTTCGAGAATGGCCTTTCGATATCGGAAAAACAATATGAAATCGATGCCACATTGTTTTAATTAATAAATTGAATAGGCGGATCAACAATTAAAAAAGGATGAATAAAAGGAAAAAATAAAAATACAAATACGGGACGTTTTAAAATTTATTCGGAAATCGCAGTTCCAAAACTGACAGATCTGTCCGCAAAAACGACAAATTGACAACACTGTCCTGCTTCAAAATAGACTTAAATGACATTACGAAACAGAGTGACTGAAGAGTGTTATACCCTGCCCCCAAATAGAAATGTCAAGTAACAGAAGATGAAGTCGTCAACCTGTTTAATTTATTTTTAAACTGGTCTTCAATGCTATGCAATGTTATAATAATATATTTTAACTTAAAAAAAATGAGTAGGGAAACTTACGACAACAAAAATATGATTAACGCTTAGTTTTACTGATTTAATTTAATGTAACTCAACTTATTGCTATAAAAGAACTTGGTGTCAGATAACTTTTAGGCTCAACCGTAAGAGCTAGACACTCCAAATTTGGAATTGTGTTTTTTTCGTCATATTCTATACAAATTTAA
Organism: Drosophila quinaria; assembly: GCA_035047525.1. NCBI lineage: Eukaryota > Metazoa > Arthropoda > Insecta > Diptera > Drosophilidae > Drosophila > Drosophila quinaria. Next base: position 36,278,672 of record JAWNPO010000455.1, read on the forward strand.
CTAAAATCGGATAAAAACGAGTTTAAACAGACTTAAAATACAAAATATATTTTTAGTTATAGCCTTGATTTGTGGTCATATATACATATACTCTATATAGTATACCGATAAGACAACAAGTCTAGTTATTTATTTAAAATACACAGTATGAAACCGCAGGAAAAAAATAGAAAAACTTCTTGTGGTTTACTTTGTTATGCGTGAGGAAGGAATAATCATAATTGATTATAATTATTTTTAATTATTATTTAATTAATACGTATAGCATTTCTTAATATTTAATTAATAATATACAATTAATAATTTTAATAAATTATAATTAATACCTTCCCAGGCAGGGTATATCATTGCGAGCAGACTCTCGCGTATAAAATCATGTATTTAATTAAAATGTATTATAATTAATATTATAATTCATACTTGTAATCAATTATAATTAACACATTCATATTATATAGAGCATTTCTTCTGCCTGCTGGCTTTGCAGGGTATACATGGTAGTCGAGCAGACTCTGTATTTAATTGAATCCTTTTCTTTTCACTTTCCCACTCTGTAGATCACTCCTTCTGGGCAATGGCCTGCACGCTCTGATCATCTCGGATCCGAGTCCAGTGCCGCACGATGGCTTCACCACGTCGGACTCCTCCGATGGGATAGGCGAGACGGAGGGCACGTCTGGCGGGGAGGCGGAGGAGAGCAGCAATAGCTCCGGGGAGAGCACATCGTCCAGCTCGGGAACAGGCCAAAGCGACTCCGACTCGGACTCGGAGGTGGGCGATGAGAAGCTGGCGGCATGCGCCATCATGATTGACTACGGATCGTTTGCGGAGCCGCGCAACTATCAGGGATTGGCCCACTTTCTGGAGCACATGATATTCATGGGCTCGGAGAAGTATCCGGAGGAGAACATCTTTGATGCGCACATCAAGAAATGCGGCGGATTCACCAACGCCCTCACCGACTGCGAGGACACGCTTTTCTATTTCGAGGTGGCCGAGAAGCATCTGGACTCGAGTCTGGACTATTTTACGGCCCTCATGAAGCATCCGCTGATGAAACAGGAGGCAATGCAGCGCGAACGTTGCTCCGTCGACTCCGAGTTCCAGCAGATCGTCCAGGAGGATGAGACGCGCCGTGACCAGCTGCTGGCCAGCCTGGCCACCGATGGCTATCCGCATGGCACCTTCGCCTGGGGCAATCTGAAGACCCTCAAGGACAACGTGGACGACACTGTGCTGCACCAGCTGCTGCACGAGATTCGACGGGATCATTATGCCGCCAATCGCATGTATTTGTGCCTTCAGGCTCGCCTGCCCATCGAGGATCTGGAGTCGCTGGTGCTGCGTCACTTTGCCGACATACCCAGCAATGATGTGCGTGCTCCCGATCTCAGCAAATTCAATTACCGGAACGCCTTTCGGCCCGAGTTCCATGAGCACGCCTTCTTCGTTCGGCCCGTGGAGAATGTGTGCAAGGTGGAGCTGACCTGGGTGCTGCCCAGTGTCCGCAAATACTATCGCAGCAAGCCGGATCAGTTTCTATCCTTTCTGCTGGGCGACGAGGGCAAGGGCAGCCTCTGTGCCTATCTGCGGCGTCGCCTCTGGGCGCTGGAGCTCGTCGCGGGCATCGATGACAACGGCTTCGATCTGAACTCCATGTACAGTCTGTTCAACGTGTGCATCTATCTGACGGACGAGGGTTTCAAGCATATCGATGATGTGCTGGCCGCCACCTTCGCCTATATCAAGGTGATTGCCCACGCCAATCCCCAGGATCTGCGCGTCATCTACGAGGAGCAGCAGGGCATTGAGGCGACTGGTTTTCGCTTCCAGCCCCAGCGACCGGCCATGGACAATGTCCAGGATCTGGTCATAAATTCCAAATACTTTCCGCCCAAGGATGTGCTCACCGGCAAGGAGTTGTACTACGAGTACAACGAGGCGGATCTCAGCGAGCTCATCGCTCATCTCAATGAGTTCAAGTTCAATCTGATGTTCACGGCCCGATCGTACGAGAATGTCGCGTACGATAAGCGGGAGGATTGGTTTGGCACCGAGTACGCCAGCATTCCCATGCCCGCCAAGTGGCAGCAGCTGTGGCTGGAGGCCGACTCCAAGCCTCTTTCCGATCTCTTTCTGCCCAAACCGAATCGGTTTGTCGCCCACGATTTCAGCATCTTTTGGCATCAGAATGGCAGACCCGAGATACCCGAGGCGCCCAAGAAGCTGCTCCAGAACGATGTCTGTGAGCTGTGGTTCCGGGCCGACGACAAATACGAGCTGCCCGAGGCGTTTATGACTTTCTATTTCATCTCACCGCTTCAGCGCAAGTCGCCCAAAAAGTATGTTGACACCGGTAACCGATTAACCGATTCGAATTGGTCACCGTTACCGATTCAAAACTTTTTTTAATGTACCTTAATCGATAAACCGAATCTTAAAAAGAATTTTGATACCGGTATTAACCGATTCAAATTGGTCACCGTTACCGAATCCAAACATTTTTTTATTGTACCTGTGCCGATAAACCGAATCTCAAAAAGAATGTTGATACCGGTTAACCGGTATTAACCGATTCAAATTAACCCATTTGAATTGGGCAACGTAACCAATACAAAACTTTTTATTGTAGCTTAACCGATAAACCGAATTTCTCAAAAAGAATTTTGATACCGGTAACCGGTATTAACCGACTCAAATTGGGCAACGTAACCGATACAAAACTTATTTATTGTACCTAAACACTTAAGCCGAATTTATTCCAACCGAAATAACTCTTTTGTAACCGATTCATGCCTAACGGTTATTTTCAGTTCAGTCATGCATTAAATTTAGTTTCTTTTAAGATTTAGTTGTCGTTCTTTGAAAACTAAATTGGATTTTTATTACCAATTTTTATGTTGATCTCACTTCAAATATCTTCATTTTTCAATATTTGTTTTCAAATTAAGATAACTTTTAAAAAAAACTTATATAATTCTTGTGATTCGAAAACATATTTCAAAACCGAGACATACAAATAACCGTCGTCGTTTTTTAAAACTAAATTGTATTTTTATGACCAATTTTTATATCGATCTCACTTCAAATATCTTAATTTTTTAATTTTTGTTTTCCAATTTCTTGTGATCCGAAACCGAGACATTCAAGTAACCGTTAACCGTTACGTAACCGATACTCAAAAATGTTGCATAACCGTTAACCGCCAAAAACCCAAAGCCGTTATTCGTTTCGGTTTCTATTTCCATCTCTCTCTCTCACACAATCTGTCTGTCTCTTTCACAGCGATGCCATGTGCGCTTTGTACGAGGAACTGGTCAAGTTCCATGTGAGCGAGGATCTGTATCCGGCGACAAGTGCCGGATTCAACTACACGTTCAGCGTGAGCGAGAAGGGCTTAAATCTGCAGGTGCGAGGGTATAACGAGAAGTTGCATCTGCTGGTCGAGGGCATTGCCCAGGCCATGGTCACTGTAGAGTCCACTCTCAACGAGGACATGCTCGAGACATTCGTCAAGGATCAGCGCAAGAGCTACTTCAACACCTTGATCAAGCCACGACAACTCAACAGGTGACAAGATTCCCATTTCCATTCAAAAGTTCTCTCTCTCTTCTTAAACACTTGTTCAATTTAACTATCAGGGTTGCCACAAGATGAATTTATTAGTAGGCAATGTATTTGTTTGACGTGCCCTCTTTTTCTGGGCGACAGCGCACAAGAGTGAAGAGTGAAGAAAAGCCAAACAAAACAAGTTTACCATGTATCTATCTCTGTCGTCGCCCCGAATTAGTGCGTATGCATCACCTACTTATAAATTCACCTTGGGTTGTCACTTAAAATTATCTAATTAAGCCAAAAACAAGCAAAAAACAGGTGGGAAAGGCTATAGTCGAGCGCCCGACTATAGGATACCCGTTACTTATTTTAATGACTTTTTAAATATTTTTTATTGCATGCTTTTAGGCACTTGTATTTTTTAAAAACATTAATTAGCGATTACCACCTTTCTATTTGTCCGCTCTTGTTACGATTTAATAGGATAGTTAATTAGTAAAAAATTGTAATATCTTGATACTTTTTTTTTCATTCTTAATTTTAATTTTCTTTAGTTTAATTTTGAATTTTTATTTGTGATATTCATAATCGAATAAGCGCAAATAAAATAAATTTGTTAAATGAAATATTAAAAATGTTTGTTGAAATATTAAAATTGTTAAAATATAACTAAACTATATTGAAATTAATGTGTGAATGAAACATTAAGAAACTAATGCCTTTTTTATTGTTATTATTATTATTATATTAATATAAATATATTTTTGCAAAGACATTTATTTTTTACGAACCGAAACCATACCGGTATTTCAAAACCGATACATACAAAAACCGTAACAAAAGCTTTGTTCAAAGATTTTGCGTAACCGAAAACCTAAATGCGAACATAACCGAAACCGTAACTGAAACCGATATTCGTTTCGGTTTTAATCCCTGATTTATACAAAAGTTAATTCATTTAAAATTGAATTTATTTTATATTTAATTTATTTTATATTTAAATTATTTGTTTGTTTCTTTCGCGTCAGGGATGTGCGACTGTGCGTGGTGGAGCACATGCGCTGGCTGATGATCGACAAGTACAAGAGCCTGAACGAGATCACGCTGAAGGATCTGCAGGAGTTTGCCCGCCAGTTCCCCAAAGAGCTGTACGTGCAGGGATTGGTCCAGGGCAACTACACGGAGGAGTCGGCGCACAATGTGATGAACACGCTGCTGACCCGTCTGGGCTGCAAGCCGATCCAGGAGCGTTCGTATGTGGAGGATCGAACGGTGCAGTTACCACAGGGTGCCCACTACATACGCTGCCATGCGCTGAATGAACAGGACACGAACACTGTGATCACCAACTATTATCAGATCGGACCCAATACGGTGCGACTGGAGTGTATGCTGGATCTGCTGATGATGTTCGTCGAGGAGCCGCTGTTCGATCAGCTGCGGACCAAGGAGCAGCTGGGCTATCATGTGGGGGCGACGGTGCGCATGAACTATGGCATCGCTGGCTACTCGATTGTGGTGAACTCGCAGGAGACGAACACGACCGCCAGTCATGTGGACAAGCGGATCGAGCACTTTCGCAACAGCATGATGCAGATGATCGAGGACATGCCCGCCGAGGAGTACGAGCACATCAAGGACTCGCTGATCAAGCTCAAGCTGGTCGCCGACATGGCCCTCAGCACCGAAGTCACCCGCAACTGGAACGAGATCATCAACGAGGAATACATGTTCGATCGCCGCCGGCAGCAGATCGATGTGCTGCGCACTCTCGAAAAGGGCGACATTATCTCCTTCCTGCTGCACAATGAGCTCGACAATTTGCGCAAGGTGTCCGTCCAGGTGATTGGCCATCAGCCCAAGACAACTGAAGATCAGTCCAAGGCCAAGATCATTGCGAACAAAGACAAAGCTGAGCAGAAAAATTATGATAATCAGGATGAGGATGAGGATGACGATGTGGAGATGGATGAGGATGAAGATGAGGATGAGCAAGTGGATGAGCAACTATTCCAAATGCTCGCCAACAAATTGAATGTGACATTTCTGCCGCCGGATGGCGATGCCAACACCATTCTGGACATTGTCGAGTTCAAGTCCAAGCTCAGTCTGTTTCCCAAGCCGTCGATCAGTCTGGATGAGACCAAGCGTCCGGCTCTCATTGAGGATGCACTCATGAATACGTGAGCTCATCCCACACACACACACACACACACTCAAATTATTTAACCACCAAAAAAAAGAAATTCAAAGCAAGCAATCAACAATGTTGGTCATATTTATAAATCATGCCCAAGTTTAATTTAAAGCATTTCATCTGGATTCACGCTCTCAAGGAATAAACAACAAACACACACACACACTCACACACACTTGACAAATGCACTTTGTTTCTTTCGCCAAATCAATGTTAAATGTAACTGACGATAAATCAAAGTAACTTCAACTAAATCCAATAAATAAATCAATACGAAAATGCAACTATCTTTTAATTTCAATATATGAGTAGATATGAGTTTAAAAAAATTGAAGCCCAAACAAGTCGCCAAGACACTTATTAATTTTTATGGCAAACTCGAAAAACAGCATTAACTTTAATTAAAAATATTATTTTTTTTTTAATTTTTTTAAGTTGTTAAAATAATTTAAATAATTCACGTATAAATTAAAATTCTATGATTTTTATATAAAAAATAAACCATAACTTTAATTTCTAATTTTTTATTTTAAAATTATGTATTTTTATTTTATCAAATTAACTTATAAATAATTATTTTTTTTATTATTTTAAGTTGTTAAAATAATTTAAATAATTAGCATAAAAATTAATAAAAACATACAATTTTTTATGATTTTGATATAAAAATTAATACAAATATACAATTTTTTATGATTTTGATATAAAAATTAAACCATAAATTGTATTTCTAATTTTTAATTTTAAAGTTATGTATTTTTATTTCCAAATTAAATTAAACATAATTATATTTCGAATTTTATAGAAAATAAAAAATAATTATTATGTTAAATTTTAATTTTTATAAAATTGAACAAATTTTTATTTTCAATTTTAATTTTAAAATCAATCAATAGGGCTGTTTCGTGTTTTAAATACGCTGTAATTTCTCTTTTTTTATGCGCTATTTAATTTTTTTATTAAACTTTGTAGTAATTAAAACCATTAAGTTTTTTAATCTTAAAAATTTGAGGTACATATTAATAATAGACTCCATAAGGATAGGATTCTAAAAATAAAAGGCACTTTTAAATTGCAATAATAAAAAATGGCTTTTTATTTATTTTTTGTCAGTTAGCTTAGGGTAGCAAGCAACCAAACTGAGTTCCATTCAAATTGATGGAGTCAGAAAATGAGAGCAATTTTAGTCGAACGAGCGGGAATATTAACATTTTAATTTTTACTAACTTGACCTATTTTAAATCTTTGTTCGCCTGGTATTTTAAAATGATTTTACAAGTTTTTCAACTGTTTTTCTCTTTTATTTAACCTAGATAAAAGTAATTTAATTTAAATTTTTTGATTTTTTATACTTAAAGTCCTGCAAAAAATACTTATAGTTTAAAAAAAACGACTATAAAAATATAGAAAAAAGAATCTGCAAATATGCCTTACCTGTTGCAATAGTTATTGTTTTTCTTATGTTGCTCTTGTCGGAAAATGTTGGACACTTTCCCAAAAATAATCTGAGAAGGTGATGAATTGAACAAATGAATTGAATTGTGTCATTTGCTGGTATTGGGATCATCTCTTCTTTATTTGATTCATACTCTCTCTCTTCATATATGTAAACAATATATATTTATGTACATTATTTATAAACTTTACAAATATGCGTATATATATGTATATATAGTATAAATGTACTCGTTATATCAAAAATAATGAAAAGAAAAAAAAAAAAAATAGTTTCATATTAATTTTCGTATTCTATATATTTATATTTATATTTGTTTTGTTTTGTGCTCGATTCTGATTCTGATTGCGATTGTGAATTTAATATAATAATGAATTTATAGTACAACAATGCGCCTCTTTTGTTTTTGTTTAACAATATAACAATATGTGTAATGGAATCAGATCAATAACATTATTATTATCAACATTATCATTAATATTATTGGTTTTGTTATTATTATTATTATGATTTACTTAAGCTTGTTTGCTTCCCTTTTGTTTGTTTTATTCATTTAGCTAAGAATAAGTAACAATAGTCAATAGCTTAGTCTGTTTTTGTCTCTGCATTTGTTTCATTTTTGTTCTATTTTCACAGTGAACTTAAATTATAATCATAATCAAAAAGAAGTTAACAAAAAACAACAAAAAAAAAAGGAGAAAAAAAAGGAAAATGATCAGCGGTGGGAACACATGTGCTCCGGGAGCCAGCTGCTGCTCCCGAATACAGATTTCGTGCCCACCGCTGCTTTTGATTATCGCATATGTACAAAGTTTTGTTAAATATAAAAATAATAGAATTATTTATAATTTGTAAAGTTTATATTTCTATTTTGTAATTTTGCATAAATCTAATTAAACAATTCACTGTAAAGAATTTTGGTCGCATTTTGTGGTTTTGTTCTTTTCTAGAGCTTCTGCAGCTCGGTGGTGTCCTGCAGATAGCGGGACTGCAGGATGCGCGGCGTGCGCTCGTTGGAGTCCTCGAGCAGCCCCTCCTCGTGCTTGGAGTTGCCAGTGTGACTGGCGTTGTGGCCAGAGCTGAAGATGCGCGAAATCAGCGATGTGTTGGAGCGCTTAAAGGCCAAACGTTTGCCATTCATCATCTCCAGTTCCATCTCGGGCATATCGTCCAGTCCCCGATGCAGCGACAATTTGTCCAGCTCCGATTCGGAGCCATTGCGTCGGGATCTGTCCGACAACAATTGTGCCTCATATTCGGGTGTACGCAACGTTTTTGCCGTCGGCTTGCGATACATTTTTAGGAGCAGCGAGGAACAGACGACGCTCACCGAACTGGCCGCCATGGCGACCGATGCCATCCAGGGCTGCAGCGTGAAACCAAAGGGGGCAAAGAGTCCGCTGGCCAGCGGAATGCCCAGCAGATTGTACATGCTGGCAAAGAGGAAGTTGTAGCGTATCCGCCGCACCGTGCAGCGGGAGAGATCCAGGCAGGCCACCACGTCCAGCAGATCGTTGCGCATCAGCACAATGTCCGCCGCCTCGGCAGCCACGTCCGTGCCAGCGGCTATCGTGATGCCCACATCCGCCTGCGCCAGCGCCGGACTGTCGTTGACTCCATCGCCCACCATCGCCACCCGAACGCCCCGCTGCTGAATCCTCTGGATCTTGGCCACCTTGTGCGAGGGCAGCACCTCCGCGTACACGGTGCGAATGCCCACCTGGACGAAGAGAGCAGAGAACCAATTAGTTTTAGACAATTCTGTTAAGAAAATACAAAATGAACAAATCATATATATTTAAAACTCTTTATCCTTACTGAGAATCAAACGGTTAAAGCTAGAAAGCTGACATTTTCACACAATATAGTTGAGACAATTTGATTGTGCAATAAGACAACGTCAAAGGGGAATTGCCAAAAAAATAGAAGTATGTATCGTAAATGTTACTAAAGATTTAATCTAGCTAAGGAATAATAAAGCTAAAGAAGAATAAATAAGAAAATTGATGTTTGGGCAGCTCTGAGCTCAATGATCGCACCGATCTTTTAAAAATAAAACTTCTTAACGGGCTAAAAATCTAGTGACGAAAACATTTCCAGCCCCCCCAAATTTCTGATGTCCAATTTTGTGATGAACAATATTAAATTTAACATACAAATTGTTCTTTAAAAAATAATAATTTTCGTTACTCATTTTCTCAAAAATCACAGAAAAATTTGGCATTAAAAACCTAATTTTGGCTATAGCCTTTTACCTTTGTACTTTAGAAAAGTTTAAAGGTATGCACAACAGCCTTTTAAAATACCTTTACAGCGATATATGGAATATATCTGTATGTAGCTTCTGTCGTTTAAAAACAGTTAATTTTAGCGGGTTTACCGCTAAATCGTTCTAGTTTTATGGTAGGAAATAGATTTACATGCAAACTTTTAAGCTATATTCTATATAATTTTTGCTTGTGGTATACTGAGAATCTTGGGAGATTATGGAGATCTTGGAATACCATTGAAAAAACTATATATAAACTCAAAAAACAAAAGCACTTTAAAGGTATGTCCAAGAGCCCTTTAAAATACCTTTACAACGATATATAGAACATATCTGTAGCTTCTGTCGTTCGAAAACTGTGGGGGAGTCAATTTTAGCGGGTTTACCGCTAAACTAGCGTCTTTCAATAAATCTTTCTAGTTTTATGATAGGGAATAGATTTACATGCAAACTTTTAAGCTATATTTTATGTAATCTTGGCTTATATTATATTGAGAAGCTTGATTGTAGAGGTCTTGAAATTCCATTGAACAAACTTTATATAATGTGAAGAAAAAAAGTTAAAATTTATGCCCAACAGCCCTATAAAATACCTTTACAACGATATACAGAATATATCTGCAGCTTCTGTCGTTCGAAAACTGTGGGGGAGTCAATTTTAGCGGGTTTACCGCTAAACTAGCGTCTTTCAATAAATCGTTCTAGTTTATGATGGGGAATAGATTTACATGCAAACTTTTAAGCTGTATTCCATGTAATCTACTGAGAATCTTGGGAGATGGATTTCCATAGGACAAACTCTGAATAAACTCAGGTATATAGTGATGATAATGATCAGGAGTTAGAGGAGATCGGATCCCGACTCACCTCACGAGCGATGCTCGCCGCCGTGTGCTTGTTGTCGCCGGTCAGGAGGACGACGTCGATGCCCATGCGCTTCAGCGTGTAGACGGCGAGATGGGCCTCCGGCTTGACCATGTCCGCCACGGCGAACATGCAGACGAGCTGCCCGTTCAGAGCACACAGCACCGCCGTGTGTCCCTTTTGCTCCTCCCGCGTCATACAGTCGTGGATCTCGAGGGGCACCTCGATGGCATTCCGTTGCATCCACTCGCGATTGCCGATGAGCACATGAATCTCTGGGCCATCAATGAGAGGCAGCTGCTCCTCCTGCTGCTGCTGCTGTGTTGGTTGTCCTCGAGTGCTCGTCTGATCCTCGAGTGCTCCGTCCAGTGCCAGGAGCTGCTGTTCCACGAACTTGTGCTGCAATTGCAACTGATCGATGCTCGCTCCGTTGTCGATGTTGACAGCCTGGTTCGTGGGCTGATTGCGCCACGAGTTCTCATAGTTGATGATCCGCTCCGCGTTGCAGGCCTGGCGCAGTGCCTGCTCGTAGTTGGAGACGCTGGCGCGGATGCCGCAGCCGGGCACCGCCTGGAAGTTGCCGCTCTTGCCGAAGCTCGTCTGCACGCCCAGCATCTGCTTGGCGAAGTGCACAATGGCCGAGGCGATCGGATGCTCGCTGTTCTGCTCCGCGGCCCCGATGATCGTCAGTGCCCTGGCCAGGCTGCACACCTGGGGCGGCACCAGGAGCGTCACCCGGCTGGTCATCGGCGTGCCGTGCGTGATGGTGCCCGTCTTGTCGAACACCACGGTCTTCACCTGCCAACGGAACAAACCAAATTGCCCAATTAACAAACAAGTGGGAAAGGCTATAGTCGACCTACCGATTATAGGATACCCGTTACTTATTTTAATGAATTTTGAAATATTTTTTATTGCATGCTTTTAGGCACTTATATTTTTTAAAAACTTTAATTAGCCATTACCACCTTTCTATTTTTCCGCTATTGTTACGATTTAGTAGGATGATAGTTAATAATAGTAGTTAACGATAATTAGTAAAAAAATTATAATATCTTGAAAACTGTGCGTGTGGTGGTTTTTTGCAATTTACGGAGGCGGAAAGGGGCGTGGCAAAATTTTGAAACAAACTTGACCTGCGTGGGGTCTATAGAAGTCTGTGTGCCAAATTTGGTTGCTCTAGCTCTTATAGTCTCTGAGATCTAGGCGCTCACACGGACGGACAGACGGACAGACAGACAGACGGACATAGCTATATCGACTCGGCTGTTAATGCTGATCAAGAATATATATACTTTATAGGGTCGGAGATGTTTTCTTCTCCCTGTTGCATACATTGCAACGAATACAATATTCCCTTTTACTTATTTTTATAAGTAACGGGTATAATCACTCAGTCTTGCCAGCTTGTCCTTTTTGCGGACAGATCTGTCCGTTTTGCAACTCCGATTTCTGGATAAGTTTTACATTTTTATCTTATCCAGGGACCGTCGCGATTATCATTTTTAAAATATTAATTATTAATTGAAATTTGCTGATTTTTATCAAAAAAAATTAAATGAAAACTCAATCTAAATAAAAAAATGATAAAATAATAATTAAATATCAATTTTTATATACAAATTATAATTTAACTCTTGTTTTCAATTTTTATTCTAGCAATTGAAAATAAAAGTTATTTTTTAAATTTTATTATAAAAATTAAAAATAAGAATTATTATTTTTCAATTAAATTACTAAATTAAAAATTGAAAAATAATTTTTATTTTAAATTTTTAAAGTAATAAAAATTGAAAATCAACTTTTATTCTATAATTTTTAAATAAAAATTGAAAATAAAAGTTTATCCAGTTACTGATAACTCTTATTTGCGGTCCCTGATCTTATCCTTTTATTCATCCTTTTTTAATTGTTAATTCGTTTCTATATCTAATTTAATACATAGAAATATATTGAAAGTTTAATGTAAATTTTACATTGTAAAACGAGTTTTTCAAGCTGTTTTCGACATATTGAATAAAATTTTGATGAACAAATTCTTGAAACAAACCAGGTGGAAATCTTGTTACGTTCGCGACGTGTAAAATAAATAAAATAATGGTTATATATCAAAATAATTTATATAAACGGAAAACTACATTATTTTATTATGGTTTAAGAGTATTTTCTTCCAAATTACTCGCAACATTTCGCAGACTTTCGCATTTGTCAAGATGAAGTCAAAAAATATTTCAAATTTTTGTAGCGTTCGCGACGCATTGTTTTCTATAAATAATTCATAAGCGACAAGTCTTCAAAGCTTGTCTTTTATAATAAAAAAAGTGTTGATAAAATACATTAAAGAGGTGAAAAAACATTTTAGAAAATGTTAATTTTTGCCATTTCTTTTTTTCTTTAAAGACGTACAAACGATTATCAATATTACCATCTTGAAAATGTTAATTTTGTGTTGCCTCAAATGCTTTTCAAATGAAATATATATTTATCTATATTTGTTTGTCGTTTAAATTTAAATTAAAATTGAAATTGAATTGAATTTTTTCCCATTTTAATATCGATTTTCGACTGACCTTGTGGGCATTCTCGAGTGCCGTGGCGCCCTTGACGAGGACGCCGTTGGTGGCGCCGGTGCCCGTGGCGACCATGACGGCGGTGGGCGTGGCCAGGCCCAAGGCACAGGGACAGGCAATGGCGAGGACGCTGAGGGCGCACTTGAAGGCATAGCTGATGACGATCGTGTTGCGATCCATGTGCATCTTGTGCTCCATGGCAACGGGCACCAGATCCGGATTGACAAAGCCCGCAATGATCCAGCCAATGAGCGTGATGCTCGAGATGGCCACCACGAAGGGCACAAAGTAGCCGGCAATGCGATCCGCCAGCTGCTGGATGGGCGCCTTTGAGGTCTGGGCCTCCTCCACGAGTCGCACGATCTGGGCGAGCGTGGTGTTCTCGCCGGTGTGCGTTGCCTCCACGAGAAGCACACCGTTCCGGTTGATGGAGCCACCGATGACAACGGCGCCTTTGCGCTTCGCCACCGGCATCGATTCGCCGGTGATGAGGGATTCATCACAGCTGGAATGGCCGTAGAGAACTTTGCCATCGACGGGCACCTTGGCGCCGGGTATCACCTTGAGGATGTCGCCACGCTGCACCAGATCCACCGAAATGGTCTTCTCACTGACGATATCAAAGTCGGGCGAGATCTCGACGAGCAGCGCCTCCGCCGCCTTGAGCGACAACAGCTTCGATAGCGCCTCCGAGGTCTTGCCCTTGGCAATGTGCTCCAGCCAGCGGCCCAGCGAGATGAAGATCAGCAGCATCGGCGGCGTATCGAAGAAGGTCAGCGGCGAGCTGTTCTGCTCCATGAGCACGGCGGCGATCACGACGGCCACGGAGTACACATACGAGATGGTCGTCACCATCGAGATGAGCACATCCATGTTGGTGGTGCCGTGCTTGATCGCGCGATACGATTGCACATAGAAGTGATAGCCGCCAAAGAATTGCACTGGCGTCGAGAGCAGGAACATCACCAGATTCTCCATCGACAGGCCGGGCACGAGGCAGCACATGTTCGCGTGCCCCTTGTCGCTCATCTCCAGCATGAAGTAGATCATGGCCACCATGCAGGGACCGCCGAAGATCAGCGAGACGAGGAACGCGTTGCGCCACTTGCGAATCTCCTCCTTGTGCTCCAGGTAACTGTGAGCCATCTTGTCCCGGCCACCGCTCAGCAGCTTCGCCTGGAAGCCCAGCGCCTCGATCGCCTCACAGATGCTCCGTGGTCCCGTGTCATCCGTGATGTACCGGAACTTGCCTGTGAACACAACAAACGTAAGGGTACATTATGGATTTGGAAATTCGATATTTGCCTAATACTTCTCGCTGTTATAGTTAAATAACATGCACTGTTAACAAGATAACATGCACTGTAAATAACATAATATAGAGATATAGAAACTAATTAAACATTTAATAATCGCCTCTCGATGTTATGAATAACACAACATACACTGTTAATATCATAACATACACTGTTAATATCATAACATAACACTGTAAATAACATAGAATTGGGAATTGAATATTATTAAATACGTGTAATTATCGACTATATACTTCTCGCTGTTATAGTTAAATAACATGCACTGTTAACAAGATAACATGCTCTGTAAATAACATAACATAAGAATATAGAGACTACAGTCGAACTTCCCCAACTCGAATCACCATTATCCAAAGAAAAGGTTCGAGTTATGGAGATATTGGACTTATGGAGTTCTTTTTCTTAAGTTTATTAATTTTACTGTCACTCATTTAGTTCGAGTTACAGAGAAATTCGAGTTATAGAAGTTCGACTTATGGAAGTTCAAATGTAATTAAAAATGTAATAATCGCCTCTCCATGTTATGAATAACACAACATACACTGTCAATATCATAACATCACTGTTAATAGAATAACATACACTGTTAATACACATAAAATTGGCAATTGAGTATTATTAAATACATGTAATTATCGACTATTTACTTCTCGCTGTTATAGTTAAGTAACATGCACTGTTAAAAAGATAACATGCTCTGTAAATAACATAACATAGGCATATAGAGACTAATTAAAAATGTAATAATCGCCTCTCCATGTTATGAATAACACAACATACACTGTCAATATCATAACATCACTGTTAATAGAATAACATACACTATAAATCATATAAAATTGGGAATTGAATATTATTAAATACATGTAATTATCGACTATATACTTCTCGCTGTTATAATTAAATAACACGCACTGTTAAAAAGATAACATGCACTGTAAACAACATAACGCAGGCAAATAGAGACTAATTAAAAATGTAATAATCGCCTCTCGATGTTATGAATAACACAACATACACTGTTAATATCATAACATACACTGTAAATCACATAAAATTGGGAATTGAATATTATTAAATAAATGTAATTATTGCCTGTTATTGTTAATATTTTAATATACTGTTAACATGGGGATACGAATATTAAATAATATAATTATTGCCTATTTGCAATTCAATGTTATAAATAACATAACATACACTGTCAAACACATAACATACGCTGTTAACAAATTTAACCTACTATATAAATAACCATAAGAATAAGATAGGCTAAACAGAGAAGAATTAAGTATTCTGGATTCGTAGCTCAAAATAATTTCCCGATTTTTAAAAACTTTAAATAAAGCAAATAAGCTTTAAAAATTTTAACGTTCTTTCTAAAATTGATTAAACTCAAAGCTGCCACCTTCCAGAATAAAAAATAAATATAAATAAATATTTTTCAAGTATTTTCTCAAAACATGTGTATCGAAAACAAAATAGTTTTTCAAACATTTATGTAAACTTAATAGGATCTTCACGATTCCTTAAAAAGGTTCCCTTACAGCTTTATAATAATATCATAATTAACATCGTGGGCTACAGTTGCGTCCAGATAAACAGGTACGCCCACTAAGCAAAGCTAGCATGCTCTGTGACCTACAAACGGAAATGGAAAGAGCTGCAATTCAGGCACGTATCCAGTTTCTAGCTTCAAGATTCAAGTGAAAGGCAGATAGAGCGTACTCGTAGATTGTGATAGAAATATAGAGAAATAGCGAAACGGGTTCCAGAAAGAAAGGCGAATACATATCTCTCGTATTTACTTTAAAATTATGAGCCACATTCAGATTAATCTAATCAGTAGAGTACAACAGTAATACCCTTTTAACGAAAATCCAACAGATTAAAACTTTATGCTAGACAAGCTGATGCATTTTATTTCACAGAGTTTCATCTGTAAACGAGTGAAAATGAGATACAGTTCGACCATCAGATAATATTAAGATTAACTTTATCAGGAACATAAAAAAAAAAATTGGGCTACTAATATTTGTGGGGTTTGATAGTAAAGGAAATTAAATATTATTTAGCACTTAACAATTTACATTTATATAAATAAATAATAATAAATATTTAATAAAAGTGCCTAATAATTACATTCCTCACTCAGACAAAGACTCATAACTGATATCAAAACTTTAATGCTATTTCTTTAATAAATCAAACATTCAAACAGCTATTTTAAACGCTCAAAGTGATAAACAAATTTCCAATAGATTGTCCGATTATTGTATTTTTTTTTAGGATTGTCGATGATGGATTTCATTATCTACACAAAGAGTATTTCAAACTCTCGACGGGGGGGGTGTTATTATTATTATGGCCACGCCTGTGCGCAACTCATGAAAGTCTTTGCCTCGAAAAATGTCTGGCACTTGAAATTGGAATTAGAATTGTGGAATTGGAGCGCATAAGCAAGTATTTAGTTTTTAGTATTTAGCTGGCTTTCAGCTATTTTTTTTATATTTATTTAGTACACGCTTTTGCGTAGGGTATTATGAATTTGCCATGAAATAAGTAACACATGAGAGAAGGAAAATTGGTAAAAAATTCGAATTTAGTATGAAGAATTCCACAGTTAAAACATATGTTTTTTTTTTTAGTGTGTTATTTATTTAAGAATTCATTCAGTTATAAAATAAAGTCCACTTAATTAAGTTGGGTTTTTCTAGTTTTTAGCAATTGTTGGATTTATTTAATTTTCTTGCATATCCCAGACTTGAATTTTTTTTTATCTTTTCATTTTATAGCTTAAAGTTTATATTAATTGAATTATTTATTTACTTATTTATTTTTTAACAACTACACTAAGTTGCACTCAGAAATAAATAAATGAAAAGTCAACAACTAAAATTGAACAACATTTAAATGGACAAACAAGTTTCTAGAGATATCTCAGCCCATTTTGCAGGACTCCAAAAGAAGTGTATCAATGGTTCGGTGTTTCGTCTAGTTGTTATTTGAATTATTTATTATTTTCTTTAATGATTGGCATGACGACTGCCAAGTGCGACCGGTTTCATTGCCGGATTCAGTTGCAAACTGGAGCTGCTGGCTGTTGCCTTCCCTCTCTCTCCCGCACTTCCTCTCTCTCTCCCTCTCTCTCTCCCTCGCTATCTATCTCTCTTTTTCTTAACATTCCACCCCCTTCCTGTGGCTCCATGGAACTGCTTGCAAAAACAAAAACAACGTTCGTTAATCACTTAACCAGCAGCAGCTCAAGTTTCTACAGTCATGGACAAAATAATAGAAACGACAGACATTTTGATAACTCAAACAGAGTTTCAATAATATGATTATAGAATACCGTTGTTTTGCTAGTTTTAAAACTTTGTTAAATAAATATTAAGTAAAAATTATGAAACTTAAAAAGATATTTTTTTTCGAAACAATTTAAAAAATACATAAAAAAAAATGATTGTTTCTATCAAGATATCAAGCCGAAACGAATACCGGTTTCATTTACGGTTTCGGTTATGTTCGCATTTAGGTTTTCAGTATTTTGTATGCTCGGTTTTGAAAAAATTTTAAAGTTATGTAAATTTGAAAATAAATATTTAAAAATTTCAAAAAACAAGATACAGTGAACTTCCCTAACTCGAACTTCTCTAACTCGAATTTCTCTGTAACTCGAACTAAATGAGTGGCAGTAAAATTAATAATCTTAGGAAAAAGAACTCTATAACTCGAATATCTCTCTAACTTGAACCTTTTCTTTGGATAATGGTGATTCGAGCTAGGGAAGTTCGACTGTATTTTTATTAAGATCAGCATATAAATTAAATTAGGACAGAAGCAAAAATTGAATAAAGTTTTATTAAACGATGATTACACCTTAACAACATAATTAAATTGTATGCTTGACCGAACCGAAATTAACCGTTAATCGGTGGGAGTTATTTCGGTTTTTAAGTTTCGGTATTATAAAGAAGTCTTTTTTCGGTTACGGTTTCAGTTCCAGTTACCAATTTCAATCGGTTAATACCGGGTTATGGTTACGGTTTTAAGTCCTGGTTTCTATTATTTGTTCCACCACCGTGTGAATGTTTGCTGGCCAGGCAAACGGCTGTTGAACTTGGCCAAGAAGCCGGTGCTGGCCAACAAACAAAGCCCAGAAGCTTTGCCTGGTTTCGTTTCGGGATTGTCGCTACTGTCTGCATTGTTGTAGTTCCTATTGTTGTTGTTATCGATTGTAACCTATCGATAAGATACGAGTGCATTTTTGTTGCTTTTGGTAGACGTTGATAAACATGTTTCCAGTCCAAAAAAAAAAAAAAAAAAAAAAACAAAAATTAGAACTACACATAATCAGGGGCAAAATTGAGCAGTTGTTACCACACATTTCTCACCTTATCTAGATACATGGCTAATGAAAAAAGATATGTACACTGGTTGGTACAGTTATTTTCAACCATTTATCTGGCAAAAGAATTTGAATGAGTGTGTTTAGCATTTTATAAGCAAAGGAAAAATATACAAATAATAAAAAAAATGACAAATGTGTGAAGAAGACAAAGAATCCCCCCCCAGACAGATGACATCAATTAATGGCTGTGAATCACAGCAGATAAGAAACAATTTCATCATGAAACTACTGCAGCCTGAGGAAGGGGAAGAGGGAGGAAAACGAGAACTGCAGTTCATTAAATTGTTGCCACATTTCTCTTTACCACAAGAAGAAGTTTTAATTGTACGGGTCAACGAACTAAAGTTGGGCTGGACATCGATAAGTAACTTAACTTATTTATATGTACATATTTTGATTAATTGACATCGACTCAAAAAACTTATTTAGTTATGGTAGAACTGGAGTATGAGATTTTGAATAAGTTATTCAAAATTATATGTAAGGTACTTATATGGCTAATTCTAGGATCAATTTTTCTTACGTGTTTAATGCATTTTGTCAACACTATCTTTAATATAAAAGTCGTTTTCGTATCATTAATAACATAGAAAACAAAGCATCGCGAACGCCACAAAATTTAAAATTTCAGCTTGAAAAATGCGAAAATCAGTAAAAGGTGACAAGTAATTTGATAGAAAATACTCTTAAACCATAATAAAATAATGTAGTTTTACATTTAAAGGAACTATTTTAATATATGTAATACTATTATTTATTTAACAAGTTTAATTAGTGATCGCGAACGTGACAAGTTTTTCACCTAGTTTGTGTCATGAATTTGTTCATCAAATTTTATTCGATAAATCAAAAATAACATGATAAACTTGTCTTAAATTAAACATTCAATGTTACAATATTACAATTTTACTTAATGTATTCGTTAGAATACAAAACGGTTCATTTTAGAAGTCAATTTATTAAGAAAAGTGGAAAAAACATCTAAAAAGTGAATTAAATTTGGTCGTGTGCAAAAATCATTTGATTGCAGAGCAGAGAGAGATTAACATATTATAATATTATTAGCTGGACAACAGACATTGTACGACAAAATTGAATGCTAATTATAATTATCAATCGAAATCGAAATGTGACGACGATCGATCGATCGATTGATTGAATCTCCTACTCAACGTGCTCAATTTTTATTGTGAGTGTACATATGAGTTCAGCTTATAATATCAAAATATGTTAATCTCTTTCTACTCTTCAATCAAATGATTTTTGCACACGACCAAACTTAACATTTTTACGATAACATTATACTTAACATTAGCATATTGTGGCAATGTTGCTTAGCAGCAGAACTTAATTACTTCCGTTTTTTGGGTTTTCCCATTTGATTTTGTGTTTAGATCAGCATGTGTATGAGTGTGTCTGGATTTTCTTTGCCAGTGTGTACACCCCCAATTTCAATTTTAATTGTAGTTGTTGCTTCTTATCGCCTCGCTTCGCTTCGATTCAATTCGTTTTCATTTTTAGAACATTTTGCATTTATGTATTGTATTGTAGCTGCTACTGTTGTTGTTCATTCTTCCCCTTGTTGTTGTTTTCCCCTTTGTTGTTGTTGTGTTTGTCGTTTGTCCATTAACAAGTCACTTATCTGATAAGCATCGACGACAGGTAAAACACATGTTACTCTCAACTTCTAACAACTTTTTCGTAACACAAGTTTTCTGTGATTTCCTTCAACTGGTTTTGTTGTACTCGTAAATTGGCCATGAAGTTTTTTACATGCCCTTAAAATTTGCAATTAATTAACAAAAAATTTACATGAACTTTGATAAAAGTAGAAAAATAAAGAGAAATTAGCAAGAATCAATTACAACAACAAAATCAAGCAATTGCAATGTGGAATGTGCATCTAATTTAAGACAATTCATAAGTTCCATTCCTGTGGAAGGCAACTCCCGTATCATACTGTATAGCAGCGGTGGGCACGCAATGGCTCCGGGAGCCAGCGGCTGCTAACGCATTCAGATTTCGTGCCCACTGCCGTATAGATAAATGGAACAAATAATAGAAACGATATGTTTTATTTCTTATTAATATTTATTTTTATATATAATGTCTCAAAATTACAAAAAAAAAAAAAAAAAAAAAAACAACAAAATTCTAAACTCATGCGCATTTTATCATATTATTTAAAATTTGCTTGAAATGTCAAAATTACTTTAGTTTCTATACCTTTTTCCATCACTGTATATTTGTTTATAACACAACAATTTTCATTCAATGTTATAAATAAAAGTAATTTGCTTATTTATCATTCCATTAATAAACGCCGAACTTTTGCCAGTGTTGGACAACAAACGTGTTAATCTTGACAATCTCTGAGATTATATTTAATTTTAAGAAACTAATTATTAGTAAGATTTTAAGAGCTAGAGTTTTGAGTTTAAACACTATGCTCTCTTAACATTTCAACTATCTATCTGAAAAATTTCAATAAAATTTAATAATTAAAACAAGAGTTATTTAAGAAACAAATAACATAGGGTAACTGCAAGTTGATCAAGCCCTGACTTTTCTTCAGTTTAATGGCCAAAATGAAAGTGCGCAATATCTAAACATTGAGGTTTGTAAAAGAAACCAGTTTTAATGCAATAATTATAATATTTATTTATGGACAGAGACGTGATTAAAAGCGATCCAAAAAAGAAAAAACCTGCAGAGGGATTTTGGAGCAATAACATGAACTGAACTGAGAATAGCCTCGAGGAACGGAGATTTCTTATTAAGAGCATGGTCTTGCATAATACGAGCATGTATCTATGTATCTTTGTATCTATGTATCTAGAGCTTAAGCGGAAATCTGCGACAAAGAGCAAAAATCCAAAATAAAGTGAAGGTGAATGTAAAAAAAATAACAAAAAAAAAAAAACTGTTGCGCATGCGCAACGAAGCAAAGCGCAAAAAGAAACAACAAAAGGAGATCAAGTCGAGACAGATACAAAATCAGCGAAAGGCAGAGTGAGAGAGAGAGAGGCGAGGAAAAGAGATAGACAGCTCTTTCACTTTCAGCTTAAAACTTAAGCTGCAGTTCGAGCCAAATAAAAACATTTTGAAGGCATTCAAAAAACATTGCATGTGATTGCTTTTGATCTGAATGTCTTGAAAGTCAATTGAAATTGTATCTATGCAGCTGTATCTGTATATGTATATGTATCTGTATCTGTAGCTATGTATCTGCATCTCTTGCTGCCACAATCCAATCAAAAGGCATACAAAATAAAAGAAAATAAAACAAAACATAACAAAACAAAGGCGCCCCTCGATTGACATTGTGAGTAAGTATTTGCACACATGTGAACTCCCCTCTATTTAATATTCTTATAGAGTATACATACACAAATACATGCACACGTATCTGTATATTCCATTGTTTGAAAATATGACTCAAAGAATTCGAAAAGTTTTAACGACCCAATTAAATTGTTTCCTCAGTTTTCCGAGACAAGATTTTCACCACATGTTCATAGTTACTTTAGTTTTCAAATAACAAAGATTTTCAGTAATTTAAATGGTTTATTTTTAAATAATATTTTCGATAAGAGATAAATTATACATTTTTTTGAAAAGGCGAATTATTTTTTATTTCAGATTTTTAAGCTCCCATTTTAATTGGTTTCTCTTAAAAATTATCTAATTTTTTTTCTACTAAAATATATACGACAGATTTTATTTAAAAGATTAAAGAAAAATTATTAATTTTATTGAACGAAAAAATCAAATTCCCCATAAATATATTTTTGCAGATTTTATTGTACCATAAACCATTTCAATTCATAAAAATATATTGAATGTTTAATTAAAAACAAGTTTTTAAGCTATTTTCGATTTATCGAATAAAATTTAATGAACAAATTCATGCCACAAACTAGGTTGAAATCTTGTCACGTTCGCGTCAATAATAAAATTTGTAAAATAAAAAAAATATATGTAATATATCAAAAGAATTCCTTTAAACGGAAAACTACATTATTTCATTGTGGTTTAAAAGTATTTTCTTCCAAATTACTCGCCATATTTCGCTGACTTTTGCATTTTTCAAGATGATGTTCAAAATGACTTTCATTTTTAGTCGCGTTCGCGATGCATTGTTTTCATAATAAAAACAGTGTTCATAAAATGCATTAAACACAATTTTAGCAATTTGTTTTAGGCAATTAAAAGTATATGTACGTATGCTAGAATTATTGAACGATTTCTTTTCCATTGTAGAGGCCCCATTGTGGCCATAATGATTCTGTTGGTTTAGTAACCCCGATAACGGGTACGAGTACGAGTATTTGAGAAATATTTAATCGCCTTCTCTGTTCTTTTGTTTTGTATTGTTGTTATTCTCGTTGTTGTGAGCATTGCCCCCGCGTTCTTATCAAGCATAAAACTAAATATACTCTACAAACCTTCATATGTACATACAAACTATATTATATAGTAAATCTGTCGTACAAATAAACTTGGACTAAGAGTTTTTCACATCTTGAACCAGAAAATTCATTTAAATTTTGATTGAAATTGATTTTCAATTTTCGAATCAAGTACAAGAATTTTATTCTTTTTTTTTTTTAATCAGCTGGAACGGCACGTGAGGACAACAGAAGAGGAAGATGGGGTATATACAGTTGTATGTTCAGCATTACGACACAGTTGGAAGACGTGCCCTAAGTCAACATATGGAGCAGGTGCTCGAATTCGAGCCATATAAATATTGACTTTAATTTCAAATTTATAAACGTTGTAGGAATCCATTATGAAATTAAGAGTATGTGGAATTCTAAGGCAGAAATGACAATGACAAAGTTTAAATTAATTTATTGCACATCATGTGTGCTAAGAAAATGTATTGAAATAGGTGGCAACTCTAGACGCAGTTATGAAAATAACAGTAAAGATGCTTACTTTGAACTAGTTCAAATTCATTTAAATTGAACCAAATTGAGCCAATTTTAAGGTATTATCTATATTGTATGGAAACTTTATTTTACATTACAGAGTTACCAAGAGTAGTTGTAATTGCATTCCTTTAATTTTAAGACACATTTAACTACTCTGTAAACTTTCAGACTCACTCTGTTATCAAAGTTCCTTTGATTCGCAGAAATCTTATTGCAGGGTATAAAATAGACGGTGTAACTACAATTCTAGACTTTAAAAATGAGTTCCACAGGAGCTTTTAAATTGCTCAAGTAATTCACTCACTATTTCGCTCAATGTAATTTACAGGGTATATAATAGTCGTTGATATTTCACTAATTTTGAATTAAATACAATATTAAGTCATAATCTGAATATTTCCTCACTAATCTACCCACTTTATTTTGGTCCTTTTGTATTTACAGGGTATACTTTAGTCGTTTTACTCATTATTAAGTCAAAATCTAAAGACATTCTTTTACTTCTCACTAATCTACCCACTTGCTAACGCTCTTTCTGTAATTTACAGGGTATACAAGAGTCGTTCTAACTGCACACTTGCCAGTCACCTAATATTGAGACACAATCTGAATAGATTTTCGAGCTGCTCACTAATCTACCCACATTCCAACGCTCTTATTGCATAATAACAATTTACAGGGTATACGAATCGATAGCGCACTCACCTCGTTTCGTGAGCAGGGTGACAGATGCCGCCGTAACGCCGCGCAGCTTGAGGACGTGACTCTCGATCTTGTTGACACAGGAGGCGCAGGACATGCCCCCGATTTCCAATTGGACCTCGGCCTCGCCGTTGTCGGGCTCCTCGATGAGTTCGGTGGGAAAGCCGAGCTCCGTGATGGACTTGGCAATGTTCTCCGGCGTGAGGACATTGGGATTGTACTTGACCTCGGCCTTGGCCGCAAGCAGGGCAACCAGAATACTATCGAGTCCATAGATCTTGCGGCAATGCTTCTCAATGGCAGCCACGCAGCTGGCGCAGGTCATGCCCCGGATGTGCAGGAAGCACTTGGCCAGCAGCTCCTGCTCAATGGGCAGCAGGATGGCGTTGCCATTGCTGGCCACCTGTTGCCTGCTCGGCGGATCGGAAGGGGCAGCAGAATGGGCGTCTGTGTTGGCGACACTCGCATCGAAGCCCATGTCATCGATCATTTGGGCAATCTGATTGGCACTTGTCTCATTGGGATCGTATTGGACCCGTGCATTCTTCTCCTCCAGCTGGACTTGAATGTGCCGAATGCCCGGACTGTTGCCTATGTGTCCCTCGATGTTGCGCACACACGACTGACAGGTCATGCCCAGCACTCGAATGTCGCAGACATCCACGACTGGACTCTGATCCGCCTGGTAGCTGCAATCGAAGCCCATTTCATCAATCTCATGGGCAATCTGATTGGCAGTTGTCTGATTGGGATCGTAGTCAAAGTAGCCGGCATGCTCGTCCAGTTGGACGCGCGCTTTGAGGATGCCAGACTTTTGAGACAAGTGGCTCTCAATGTTGCGGACACACGACTGGCAAGTCATGCCCGCTATCGACAGACGGACGGACGCAACAGGCTGCATTTTTGTGCTCTCCATATTAGTCAGCTGTTTTTGTTGTTCTCCTGTGTTTGTTGTTGTTGTTGGCGCATTTTTAGCATTCGCTATTTGTTCGTCATTCATTTTAAATTTGCACTCGAATTCGAATTGGTATTTGCATTTCCCTGTTCTAATTGGAATTAGTTGTTGTTTGTTTTATTTCATTTATCAGCATCGATTCAAACGCATGTGTGCGTGTGTGTGTGAGTGTGTGCACTGGCTCATGTATAAAAAAAAAAAATAAACTTAATAAAAAAGCCGAAATAATTCACTCATGTATATGTCTGTGCATTTGTGTGTGAGTGTGTATTATCGTAACTTGGCTAAATTGCAACACAATAAATTTTTTTTTTTTTTGTATTTATTTTGTTTGCTCCTTCTATTCAAATGAACTTGGTACCACTGTGAATACAACTGCAAGACTGTTAGCTAATTCCGCTTGTCAGACACTCATATCCAGTTTATATGACCACTCACTACTCCACATCCGGATCAATTTACTTTTAAATTTTGTCAAATTGTTTCGCACGAAACGAAATATTTATTTTTCTAATTAATGCGCACAGCTGCTGGGGCGCTCAACATTGCGTACCGTGTGCCAATCGAAAACTAGCTAGCTAGCTCTTCACTTCTCGCTCGCTCGCTTTGCTTTTGCCTTAGGAAGTTGCCTGACGGAGAAAACAAAAATCGTGTGGCAACCATGGCTAAGCTGGGCAAAAAAAAGGGTGGCAACCAAATTAGGTTCCACCGATAACTCAATTTCCAGAATTAACTCAATTCAAAATATTGAGTTAAATTTGGAACTTGCTCAAATTTAAAGCTAGAATTTCGAAAATTGCAATCGAAATTTTGTTGAACTTTTTTTTTTCGAATTTTTAACTAAGCTTCACTAGGCGAAGGGTGTCTTGCACCAAAAGAAGCAAATTAACTTCATTATTTTTGAAAATTTATAATTGTCTTGTTTTTTTTAATTTGTTCTTTTATAATTTTAAGCAATTTTTTAAAATGACATGGGACCAATTTTCTATCGATGTCATCGATATCTCGAAGCATGTGGCAGCCTTGATTTAGAAAAATAAATTCACCGATAGCTTTGCCATGTGGCAGCCTTGTCATCAAAGAATAGGGACGATAGTCTTTAGTCGATTAGTTAATGCTACATTTTTGCATCTGAACCAGTGATGGGCACGTTTATCGAATCGTTATCGGTTGCTCACACAGACACGAGCCGACACTTTCCGAAAGCTGAAGCGAACGCTCGATTTGAATCAGTGCTAGTGTTGGGTAAACATTGCTTATTTAGGTGAACATGGTCACTTGTTCTTTGTTTTTAGGTGAGTCAACTCACTCAGATTGCTCACCTGCTCAGTTGCTCATATTGCTCATTAGCTCAGTTATTCACTGAGATATTCACTAAGCCCCTCACCCAACTAATCGAAAATATCCTACCCTACATTTAATTTAAATCTGATGGCTGCTCAGGTTGATCTATAATCAAAAGGTCAATAAACTTTTACAATACTTGCATTTAGACTGCTGACTGCCGACATCTTCGAAATGGCTCTATATTTTGCTACACTTTTGATAAGCGACATTCCACACAAAGTGCCCTAAGAGGTCTAAGAGAACAGAGAAAATTCGAGTAAAGTGCGCAATAGGAACAACTAAGCAATAATGAGCAAAACAGAAGAACTGAACAAGACTGAGCAACTGAACAAGACTGAGCAACTGAGCAAAAAAGAACAACTGAGCAATAAAGAGCAATTTGAATGGAACATGTTCACTTGCTCACTTCAGGGAGCAACTCTTTTTTGTTCACTCACTCATGAGCAACCCAACACTATTTTAGATTTGGTTAAAAATAATCTAAGCCAAACCTAAACTGATCTCGGAATACCATTATAATTTATATTTGATTGGTAACCGTATATATAAATGAATTATAATTTCGATATTACTTTTCGATCAAACAAAGACACCTGTCAGAATCCAAAGTTATGCATCCCTGAAATTTGCTGAACGCTGCAACTTGAAATAAACTTAGTTGGAGAAAATTAATTTTTTGGTAACAGTCTAGAAGCAGTAGCCACCGGTAAAAAAAAAAAAATAAAAAAAAACAAAAAGATTGCAATTTATGATAAATTTAGGTGAAAAAAACTTTAGGGGGTCTTATTTTTATTCAATATTGCAATTTTAATGAAAAATTAACATATTAGTGGCAATATGCACAAAACAGCGATGCAAAAGCTCATTTTGCATTGAAAATATCGAAATTTCAAAATTCAATAAAAAAAACTAGCAAAGACCCCCTAAAAATTGTTTCACCTAAATTAATTATAAATCGCCCTCTTTCTGTGTTTTTTTTTTTTTTTTTTTTTTGAGGCTGGCTACTGCTTCTAGACCTTTACCAATTTTTTTAAATGCAGATTTAAAAAATGGAAGTGTGCCGTATTTGCATGAATAGTTCCGCCATTGTGACACACATATTTTCGCCTCTAAAGAAGGAAGTGGATGACGACGGGCACAAGCAATTGCAATGTGTAGCCGACATTTTAAACGAACTCACCGGATGTGAATTGGTATCAAAAGATGAATTTCCTCAGTTTGTTTGCCAAACTTGCATAAAAAGGGCAGGACTTGCACTAAACTTCAAACGCATGGTGGAGACGCGTCATCGGCATTTTGTCAGCCAGCAAACGAAAGTTCATGTGCCCAACAGAGAGATTGAAGTGGAGAGCGAGGATCTTGAGCTTAGTGACATATGCGATTTGATTGATGTCGAAGATCTCGCAATGGAGGATACACAAATCGAAGAGCATAATGTTTCAAATAATAATGGACATCATTACAATACTAGAGCCAATAAATATAATACTAGACTCAAGGAAATTAAACACAGCACTGCGAGTATTAAAAAACAAGCTAATTTGAACTGTATGCGAACAGGAAGACAAAACAAACCGCCAAAGAGAGACTTGAGCTCAAATGCAACACAGGAATCCTATACGTGCCCCTACTGCAAATTTGAGTCAAGCACCAAGGGCAATCTGAAGACGCACATCCGCACGCACACCGGAGAGCGTCCCTTTAAGTGCTCCCAATGCCCGAAAGCCTTTGCCCAGAATCAAGCTCGAATTGTGCATATGCGCACTCACACCGGAGAGCGACCAATTAAGTGTCCGAAATGCTCGAAGAGTTTTAATCAGATGGCAAATCTTATTGGACACTTTCGCAGTTATCCAAAACATAAATCATAAAATATTTATTAATATACACATTAATTTAATTAAATAAAAAATGCAATATTTTTTGCATCCAAAAAATAATGTAAATTCCTCAAAGTTATTATAGTTATATTTATGTGAACCAACATTGTTCACTATGTGCAAACCAGTTCGATCAGTGTACGCGAGTAGATATAATTGATTTTTGTAAGAAGAATTTTGTAAATATCCTTGAGCAGGACTGCTTAATGTTTGCGAAATGTCCGTCCCTTATAGCCAAAGTCTTCATTTTATTAAATTGCATATTTTACGATTTCAAATGTTTTAGTTTTTGGTATGTTTTCAATTGTTGGATGTAGTGTTGGGTAAACATAGCTCATTAAGGTGAACATGTTCACTTGTTCTTTTTTTTAGGTGAGTTAACTCACTCAGATTGCTCACTTGTTCAGTTGATGAATTGCTCAGTTGCTCACTTCTATTGCTCATTAGCTCAGTTATTCACTGAGCTATTCACTAAGCTCCTCACCCAACTAATCGAAAATATCATACGTTACATTTAATTTAAATCTGATGGCTGCTCAAGTTGATCTGTAATCAACAGCTCAATAAACATTTACAATACTTGCATTTAGCTTGCTGACTTCCGACATCTTCGAAATGGCAAAGTGCGCAATAGGAGCAACTGAGCAAAAAGAGCAATTTGGAAGGAACATGTTCACTTGCTCACTTCAGGGAGCAACTCTTTTTTGTTCACTCACTCATGAGCAACCCAACACTAATCAGTGCACAGCTTGCCTTCAGCGAGAGCACATCTGCCGTCGCTTGATTTCTCAAGTTGTCTTTGCATTGCACTGAAAGAAAAAGTTAAACTTCTGCGACATTGCAATGTGGCAGATTGCGGTCGGTATTTTCGTACTCCAAATGACACCAAAAATTATGCCTCTTAACTTAAAACTCTATATAGCATGCAAAAATCGTTGTCACAAACCAATAATTTTGGTTTGAAATAAAAATTCTAGTAAAAAAAGTTTTTGAATATCAAATAGAGTTGCTCAGCCATTTCTTTCAGTACATAAAATGAGCCAAGCGCGCATAGCCTCTCCGTTCGACGTCCTAGCTGCGACTGACTTCACTCTGTTCGCTGCGCTCGGGTTTCATATGTGTATTAGTGAATCGAACAGCTGATTCGCACGCGTGCAAGACTGTGCCCATCACTGATCTGAACTAAAATATCTTTGAATGTATTTTTCATTCGTAGACGACAGGATTTTCTATGGATGTGGCAGCCTTAGATACCATATATGTACCAAACGAGTACATTAGTAAATCATTTACATAAATAAATGAGTGGTTTTTTTCAAATTTCATATTCATTATATAAAGTTAATAAAATAAGTTTTTTTGATAACATTTTAAAATTAAAATAGAAAATATATTTTTTTGTTATTGTTACTATATATAAAAACTTGGTACTTCTTCCTAAAATTTGGTACAATACATTTTGATAAAGTAACGAACAGGGTGGCAGCACTGCAAGGCGCAAAGTTTAGTGTTGAGCAACTCGAGTGCTGAAAAGTGAAAAAACTGCACAAAACTGCGTGTGGAAAACGCTGGCACCGCAGCGTTTTCATTTGGTTATTTCGTGCGATATTTGGATTTTAATTGTTACAATGCCAAGTGTATTATGCATATGCTAAATAAAAGTGCAATATCAAGCAAGCAACTAACGAAAATGTTATAAACGGCCAACGTTAAGTAGACAAACGTTTGTTCTACTTATCCACATAACGCGCACACTCACACAATACACACACATACAGACACACACACACAAAACACACACACACGCGCGCGTTAGTTTGCGCTGCCGTTGAGTGTCAACAGCTGCCGCTGCCGCTGCCTCTGCCTCTCTGCCATTGTGGTGGTGGTGGTGTTTGTCCCGCACTCAAAATGTCGGACATTAAGTAAGTCTCGTGAAAATGCAAATTGCAAATTATTGCAAATTTAAATGTGATTAAAGGAATATAAAAGCCCGAAAGCTGTCAGCCTGTTTTTATAGTTAGAGGCAGCAGCAAGTGAAATGTTCTGTATTTTGATGTATCTAAATATGTGCATATAACACATACATGCATACATATTTTCAAGGCATTTGCAAGTGTTTGTGTTGGTGTGCGTGCGGTTGAAAGAACCCAACAGAACCTGCAAGTGATGAAAAACATGCTGAAAACAACATTACTTCTCCACCCCCACACACAGTGTATACAAAATTCGACTTTCACCCTGTTTATATATGTATGTACACTCATGGCCACGCTTCAAGGAACTTTTGACTCTTTAAATTGTCCACTATAATTATATTATGGTGCAATATTAAACTATTGATTTTTAGTCTTTGTACTTAAAAAGAAGTGCAGGGGTCTATTAACTTTGTCCCAGACTTTGGCAGACTCCATTAAATATATATATTCTTGATCAGCATCAACAGCCGAGTCGATAAAGCCATAGATCTCAGAGACTATAAAAGCTAGAGACTCTAAACCTGGTATGTAGGCTCATCCATATTGCAAGCAGATCGAGTATGTTTTAGATTTTGGATCGCACCACTATATCATATAGCTGTCATAGGAACAATCAGTGGAAAATCAAGTCTTAGTATGAACAACTTTTTTGTGGTTTGAGATATCTTAACTAAATCGACAGAATATGCATATGGAATGTTTCCACACATCCTGACCAAATTTGGTTGAAATTGGACCACTATATCATATAGCTGCCATAGGAATGATAAGTCGAGCATGAAGACGTAGTATGAACAACTTTTTTGTTGTCCAAGATATCTGAACCAATAGAGATTTATAAAATTGTATTTTATGCAGTGCTAGCTTATCCATAGTAATTACAGGGTCTCCGACAGTTCGTGCACTAGATTTAGTGCTGAATTTACTGCTGAAAATGGCACATGTTTGCGTGCATACTAAAGTATGTGTGTTTTCATTCACAGCGACGATTTGCTCAACTATGAACTAGGATTGGGCGATGACATCGATGATCAGGCGCTGCTTGGCGCCGACGAGGATGAGCTGTTGCTCTCCGATGAGGGTAAGTCGGGCATACACACATAACGATGCACAAATAGTAACATATTTATTTTGTGCAGAGCTGGAGAAAGATGTGACCAGCGAGGTGAAGCAGCAGATGCGCGCCGAGGCCGAGGAGTGGGCACAGGAGCAGCTGCGCAAGCACAAGGAACAGCAGCAGGCGGCACAGAAGAAGACTGTGGCACAGGAAGTCGCCAAAGTCCCAGTTGCAGTCACCTGCTCCATTGTGGAGCCAACTGCAGCCAGTAAAGAGCAAACCTCCTCCTCATCCTCCAACAGCGACACTGTGGTTGCAGCTGTCGAAACGACCACGAGCACAGTGGGCATGGTCAGCGAGAAGGCGGCACAGGTCACTGAATTGGCAGCAGCCACCTCGACAACAACTGGAACTGGAACCACAACAGCAACCACAAGTGTGGAGGAGAAGAGAACCTCATCAGTGGACATCAAACAAACTGTGAATAATAATAGTGGCAGCAGCAATCTTGCTGTCAGTCAAGTGGAGACGGAGACGGAAGCGGAGGTTAGCGATGCTGATCCCGATGCGATGGGAGGATTGAGCTCTTCGGTGCTGGCCTCGTCCCAGGAGAGCCTGCCTGCCAGCGTCAGTTTCAACTCGAACTCGGAGCTGCCCGATCTGCGCGAGGATGAGGAGGAGCGCGAGGAGCGCACCAATTTTAAAACTGCCAGTGAGCGATCCGACAACAACCACAAGCAACAGCAGCAGCAACACTCGTTGCAACATCAACAACAGCAGCAAAGGCGACACCACAACGCAGGTGAGTGTTTTATGGATAGTTACTAATTAATTACTTGACTTGTAATTAATAATTACTTGAGTAATTGTAAGAGAAACAGCTAATTATAAGTAAAAGCGGATATTGTATTCGTTGCAATGTATGTAACAGGGAGAAGGAAGCATCTCCGACCCTATAAAGTATATATATTCTTGATCAGCATCAACAGCCGAGTCGATATAGCCATGTCCGTCTGTCCGTCTGTGTGAGCGCCTAGATCTCAGAGACTATAACAGCTAGAGCAACCAAATTTGGCACACAGACTTCTATAGACCCCACGCAGGTCAAGTTTGTTTCAAATTTTTGCCACGCCCCTTTTCCGCCTCTGCCCTGTAAATCGCAAATAACCACCAAACGCACAGTTTTAAAGATATTACACAGTTCCAACATTATTATTTTTTCTAAAATTAAAAATAATAATTTTAAAAATAATAATAAAACAAGTAATAAAACGAAGATTTTTTAAAAATCTCGATTTAAAACTCGCTAATCGGTATCATTTGCCGATAAATCGGTAATCGATAACATGATTTTTGCACTAACATTATTATTGTTTCTAAATTTAAAAATAATGTTGATAATTTAAAAAAATAATAAAAAAAGGAATAAAAATGATTTATTTTTAATTTAACGTGTTTTTCGCAAAATTAAGGATCTCAATATAAAACTCGTTAGTCGGTATTATTTGCCGATAAATCGGTTATCTATAACTTGATTTTTGCATTAACATTATTATTTATAAAATAAATATTAATAATTAAAAAAAAAATTAATATAAAAAGGAATAAAAATGATTTTTTTTTAATTTGGCGTGTTTTTCGCAAGATTAAAAATCTCGATATAAATCTAGCTAGTCGGTATTATTTGCCGATAAATCGGTAATCGATAACTTGATTTTTGCATTTACATTTTTATATGTAAAATAAATATAAATAATTTTAATTATGATAATTGACAAAAATTCTTCCGTTTCCATTACCGTTGCCGTTACAGACAAGCCTCGCATGGGCGGACCGGGCAATGGTCGC
This sequence comes from Drosophila quinaria, assembly GCA_035047525.1. Taxonomy (NCBI): domain Eukaryota; kingdom Metazoa; phylum Arthropoda; class Insecta; order Diptera; family Drosophilidae; genus Drosophila; species Drosophila quinaria. Next base: position 36,312,018 of record JAWNPO010000455.1, read on the forward strand.
TACATGCAGCAGGGCAACAACCCGAACAACAAGCGAGTCATGGGCGGGGCTCGTCATCATTTGCTGCGCAGTCCGGGGCCGCCGCACATGTTCAATGCCCAGCAGCGGGGAATGCTGGGCGGCGGGATGCAGTCGTCGATGTCGATGTCCATGTCGATGTCCATGTCGCGATTTCCTGGTAATGCACAACAACAACAACAACATGGTGGTCTTGGCCTTGGTCTTAATCATGGCCATCCACATCATTTGGTGGTGGCAACAGCAGCAGCAGCAGCGCCGGTGGCAGCTTGTTTATTGGCAACTGCGTCGCTTAATAGTCATCACCAGCAACAGTTGCAGCAACAACAGCAACAGCAACAGCAACAACAGTTGCAACAACAACAGCAACAACAACAAACACTAACACTGAGCAAAACTGCATTCATTCCAGGCCCCTATGCACCACAACAACAGCAACAACAACAACAGCAAACACAAGCACCGCCAACAAGCACACAACAACAACAACAACAACAGTCGCCATACACTAGCAACAATGCAGGTCCTGTTCCTCCAGGTGGCCCTGGTCCTGGTCCTGGTCCCTCCCCATCCCCGCATCTACACAATCCACACATGCACCATCAGCAACACCACCACAACAACAGCAGCAACAACAGCAGCAGCAACAATAACAGCAGCAGCAACAACAACAGCAGCAACCACAACGGTCCACCACCGCATCTATTGCCACATCCGCATCAGCATCCACATCAGCAACATCCACATCAGCAGCAACATCAGCAGCAGCAGCAACATCCACACGATCAGGTGCGTGTGGGTCTGTTGCAGCCACCGTTGCCCCTGCCCCTGGGCTATGCCAATTCCGCTGCTGCCGCCGTCGGCTATCGCAATGGAGCACTGCTTGGCCCCGGTCCGGTGACGCCGCATTCACCCAGCATGCGTCCACCGCCGCCGTATCGCTATGGACCACCTGGTGGTGGACCTGGTCCGGGGCCAGGTGCGGGTCCCGGCCCTAGTCCTGGACCCGGACCTGGCCATGGTGCTGTGCCGGGTGTCTATGAGCCAACGCATCAGTATGGCATGCGTCCGCTGCACAATGGCTGGCGGCCACCGGGCGATGCCATGACGGGCACACGCATGCCACGCCCACCGCTGCAGGCGCTGCCGCAGCATCTGATGCAGACGGGACCGGGATATATGAACAATGGCATGAACATGCGTCCACCGCCGCCTCCACACATGCAACAACAACAGCAGCAACAGCAGCAGCAGCAACAACAACAACCACCAACAGTTGCTGGCACTCAACAACAATCAGCTCAATCCTCGGCAGCAGCTGCTGCTGCTGCGGTCACGGGTGCATCCTCTGGAGCGGCATCCGCCGGCGGCAATGTGCCACGTGGCCACGTGTCCATCAGCAAGGTGTTGATCAATCCCAACTTCAAGGGCGGCGTCGAAGCGGCCACCAACAAGTTCATCAAGGAGACGCACTTTGTGCCGGCGATCAACAGCGACGCGGAACTGCTGCGCCAGCAGGAGGAGTTCATCAACAAGAATCGTCAGTACTTTGAGAAGCGTCGCATGGAACGATCTCCGCCGCCGCCCAGCTCTGGTTCCGGCTCCAATTCCAATGCCAACTCGTCCAGTTCAGCGCGTCCGCGCAGTCGCACTCGCAGTCGGTCCCGTGGACGCAGTTACTCGCCGCTGAAGCGTGTGGATCGCGATCGGGAGCGGGAACGCGACAGGGAGCGAGACAGAGAACGTGATCGGGAGCGGGAGCGGGAACGTGAAAGAGAACGCGACAGAGATCGCGAGCGTTATGGAGGAGGTGGAGGAGGAGGAGGAACAACATCAGCACGTCCAACTGCCGCCGGTGGAGGTGGCAATCGTGGTTATCGACGCCCTGCCAGCCGAGATCGGGATGAGAATCGCAGCAGTGGAGCTGCTGGAGGCGGAGGAACCGGAGCTGGAGGAGCCGCTGCTCCCAAGCGACGTCGCAGTGGCTCCCCGAACGCGCCGCGGAATCCCTTCTCGGGCGAGCCACGCAATCGTGCACTTGAGGGCAGCAGCGCCAGTGGCAGTCGAGTCGTGGTGAGTCCAACTCTATTATATTTATCATACATGCATCTCATCTTATCTCAATCGCATCCTCTGCTCCTGCTCCTGCTCCTGCTCCTGCTGCACAGCCCAGCGACGAGGATGAGGAGACGCGCGCCTATCGCCTGGAGATCGAGAAGCAGAAGCAGCTGCGCGAGAAGATCATGCGCGACAAGGAGCTGAAGCGGCGACGCGCCGCCGAGGAGAAATTGCACGAGGTGAGTGCGATAATCGTGTGATTATCACTACTGCATACACAGTGGGAATACCCTGTAAATGTGTAAAATCGATAAGTCGATCATTTGGTTGATCATCAATCTAGATCAGCGGTGGGCACGAAATCTGAATTCGTTAGCAGCCGCTGGCTCCCGGAGCCATTGCGTGCCCACCGCTGATCTAGATAATTAAATCGATTTTCATGTCTAATCGATAAACTCACTCTCGGACATTGTAATCGTATTATCACTACTGTATACACTGTGAGAATACGCTGTAAATGAAAACCACATACATATATCGATAACTCGATACTTAAACTCGATCATTTTGTTGATTATCAATAATGAATTCATGAATAAACGACAAACTCTCTAATATTTTATTCGTATTATCACTACTGCATACACGGTGAGAATACCCTGTAAATTTAAAATACATGCATATATCGATAAATCGATACTTAAACTCGATCATTTGGTTGATCATCAATCGAGCTAACTAAATCGATTTTTATACATAAACGACAAACTCACTCTGACATTTAAATCGTATTAAATGTAAATGTAAAACACGTGCACATATCGAAAAATCTATAAATCGATACTTAAACTCGATCATTTTGTTGACTATCAATCGAGTTAATTAAATCTCAAACACAATGAAGTTTGTTAAGAAATGTAAATTTTAAAACAAATCAAAAATAACGGACTCACGACCGGTAAAAACCGATTGAAATTTAAAATCATAACTGAAACCGTAACCGAAAAAAAAAAAATTCATTACACCGAAACCTTTAAATCGAAACATAGTTTTCTTATGTTTAATTTTATATTTTTATTTGTGATATTCAAGATCGAAATTTCAGAATATGTGAAATAAATGTGTGAATGAAAAATAAAAAGTAATTCCTTTTTATTTTAAAAAAATTATATAACATTTTTGAAAAACAAATTTTGTTGCGAATCGTAACCATACCGGAAATTTAAATCCGAAACATTAAAAACCAAAGCATACGAAAATACCATATTCAAAAATTGTACGTAACCGATAACGGAAAACCTAAATGCGAGCATAACCAAATCCGTAACTGAAATCGTTATTCGGTTTCGGTTTTAATCCCTGCCTTTTATAAATTAAATTAGGACAGAAGTAAAAATTAGATTAAGCTTTGTGCGGTGAGCGGTTAACGGTTACAGTTTTAATAATTTTTAAAGAATTAAAAAAAAAAAAAAAAACAAAATGAAATATTTTTTGACATTCGTATATAGAATCTGTTCCGAGATTTCATTCATACATTACCGTATCTGAATCCAACTCTGACAATGCTTTTCCTTTGTTGCAGGAGAAGCGCGCCGAACAGCACAGCCCGCCGCTACGAGAGGATCAGGATGCGAGTGCGGGCAGCGGCCAGCAGCAGCAACAGATGGCGACGGGAGCAGGGGGATCGGGTGGATCTGGATCAGCGCCTGGCAGCGCACAGAAGCAGCGTCCGGCGCTGGGCAATGAGCGTAAAGTGATTTCGCTGAAGCGACGCGACGACACGGAGGCGGCGGCCACTGCTGCGGGGCGTGGCAACAGGCAAGCAGCGGTTGGAACGGGACGCAAACAGCTGACGGCGGCAAAGATAGCGCCAGAGGCAAAGCGCAGCATAACCGATCACCTGGCGCCATCCAGCAAACATCATCAGCATCAGCAGTCGCATCAACAGTCGCATCATCATCACCATCAGGTGTCAGGTCGAGGAGGTGGAGGCGGAGGCGGAGGAGCCGCTGGCGGCACACCGCCCACAACCAGCAAGGTGCCAATGGGAATGCTGGGAATGAGGCTGGGCACGCCCAGCGATGATGACGATGAAGTGGAGCTCGACTACGACGATGATGATCTGCTGCTGGACGAGGAGGATCGACTGCTGGCCACGCCATCGCCACCACCGCCCGCACAGTCGTCGCGTGCCACGAAACGTTCGGCAACTCCCGAGCTGCTTGTGGTCAAGCGCAATCACAAGATTGTGCGCAGTGGCGCCTCCTCAGCTGGCAGTCAGCGACGCGTGGTGCTTAAGCCCAACTCGGCCAGCAATGGCAGTGGCGCTGGAGAAGGTGGAGGCGAGCAGCAATCCTCGCATGGTGGAGGCGGCAGGCAACGGGATCGTCGTCGCGAGGAGCAACAAATGCAGCGCAAGAGTGGAGCAGGCGGAGGCGGAGCCGGAGGCATCTTTGATCGTTTGGAAAAGCGACAGGCAAACTCTGGAGGCGGAGGAGCAGGTGGCACAGGCGGCGGAGGCGGAGGAGGAGGAGGAGGAAGCGGTGGCAAACAGCAGCGCAGCAAGGCGCCAACGCGAATTGTACTAAAGCACGATTAAAGGTGCGCAGCAGCCTCGAAGTAAAGTGTAACTTATGAAAGAATTCAATTGTAAACTATAAATCCGTAATCAGTTAAACTAATCCGATTGTATTACACCTATACATATAGATATATATATATTAATACAGTGCTCTATAGCAGCGATGGGCAAGAAATCTGAATTCGTTAGCAGACGCTGGCTCCCGGAGCCATTGCGTGCCCACCGCTGCTCTATAGTGTGGATCAGGGGAGCGGAGGAGTTGTTGTTGATCTCCACAGTCATCTCAACTCATCTCTTCGGTCTGTCCAGGGAACAAGAGGCAACAGGGAACAGAGGCTGCTGTCGCTGATTTGTGGCTTTCAAAAACAATAACAACAATTTTGTAATTTGTATTCTATTTCGCTTATACTTATAAAATAACTATAACTATAATACACACACACACACAACAAACACAAACACATAGAGAGAATATTATTATATAATATGTTTTTGACTAGCGATTAGCATTCAGTTTAAAAAGAAAGAACAGAAAGCCTAGCAATTAAGTTAAATAGTTTAAACGAGAGAAATCTGTTTGTTGACTACAAAACCAGAACCATATATATATATATATAATTATTAATTATATGGCTTAATCATAAATTGTAAGCGTAACTGTACAAAACAAAAAAACACACTTAGATCTAAACTAAAGACGCATCTCTATATATATATATTATGCATCCATATATTATTAATTAATAGTTTTAAATTAATTTTATTTTGTTTTTTTTTCGCACTCATAAAATATCTCAAAGACCCACAAAACTTGATAACGACAAATTCACAACACAACAACACTTGTATTTGTATTTGTATTACATTTAATTCGAGCTATTAGACTATTAACTATAACTATAATTAATTAATTGAGCGCTTCAAGCGTTTTAAACAACAACACAAACAATACAAACATACTTAACTATTTAGATGTTTAGTTGCATGAACATGAATTAAGCGTAACTAACTAATATAAATATTAAACAAATATCTTTATAGATATTTAAATATATGCATATATATAGCTAGTCCTAAGTGTCGCGTATATATATATATATATATAATTTGATTTTGACCAGACGCAGCAGGCGAATATTATGTGTTAACCCCAAACAACATTTTGTTTTAATTTTTCATTTTTTGAAATTGATTTCTTAACGCTTAACACTAAATTTTGACTATCTTAAAGTGTTTCAACTGTTTTCGATTTAATATTATTTTTTTTTTGTATGTCCGTCAATGTCGTCTTTGTTTTTACCCAGTTTTTTTTGTGGCCTAAAATTTAAAGAGTAAACAAAGCAAAACAAATAAGTAAAAAGTAAAACAAAACAAAACAAAACAAAAAATAAAATAAAAAGTGTCTTCAAATGGGAAACACAAAGAAGCAATACCATAATGGCCTGTTAAACGATAGCAAATAATCCCCAACAAATAGAACAGCAAATAAAGCGCAGTTTCTTTCCCACAAAATATATACATACATATATATATCCAAAAATATCTAGATAATAGAAACATTAACAACTGTACATACATAAATATTAACTTTATAGAGATTTAATATATATACACACACATATAGATATATTTACATGCATATATAGTATGAATATCAAGCCATAAACTAAATAAATTAAACCATAGTTCATATTTATATAGGACCATTATGACAACAACAACATCAACAAAAGCAACAACAGTAACAAAAAAATATAATATTTAAAATACAAATTAATTGTTAAATTATTAAATGCAAAAACACACATTTATTTATATTTAACTACAATGTAAATCATGCTTAATCACAAAACTTAGTTTAAATTAAAAGTTTTAGTTTGTAAGCGCAAAGAGAGATTTAAAAACAAAACAAAAAAAAAAGATAACTAAAACAATTTCAATATTTATATATATATTGTATTTGAGAGATTTGAAACACAGCGAGAACAAATCCCAATGTAATAAACAAATTTGTATGCTTGATTTTTGCTTATAAGAGAGTTTAAGTGTGTTTAAATGTGTGCTCTACATATACATATGTGTGTCAATAGATACCCTGTAAAACGCAAAACGATGATGAACAGATAGAGAAAAGAGAAGCGCATACAAATTTATTCTATATTCAGTAATAATACAACAAATTCACACACACACACACATATATTAAATCTAAACATATATATATATATAGATATATATTAATTATGGACTAATAAAAACAAAGTATATTGCATTATATATATAATATACCTATTAACTACAACAATCAATACTGTATATAAATCTATTTTACAAACCAAAAACAAAAATACAAAAAAAAAAAACAAAATAACGAGTAAAGTCAAATAAACGAGTAGCGAGTAACGAGTAGAAAACAAACGAATTGCAAACACAAAAATAAGTACCGTTACTGAACTCAAATGAACGAGTAACGAGTACAGAAAACAAATGAATTGCAAAAAACACTCGTTGTTACGACGACGTTTATTTAATTGGATGAATCCAATCCAAACCAGTCTGTGATTAATTTCTATATACTATATTTCAATATTAATTATGATTATTATTATAAATTAGCATCCATTGCCTCTTAGTTAATAATTGTTTCCCTACATATAAACTTATACTTTGATTATTATTTTATAAGCCCAAAAATCAACTGCAGTTAGTAACTAAGCACACACACACATTCCACACATACACTTACATACATGATATATTATGTATTGTCCACAGTTCAAAACTTTTTTGTGATATGACAAACAAAAAACAAAAAAAAAAGAAAAAGATATTATGTGTAAGTAGAGCTAATAATTTATTAATTTTTCTCTTTAGTTGCACCGCACACGAAAATAACGGTTCATACATTCACCATAACCTCACTTTGACTATTGTAACGGGGGATACAGTTTACACATAACCTCACTTTGACTATTGTAAATCAGCCCACACAACGTTTTTTGTAATGTACTCAATTTAATGACGATTTTTTCATATTTTTCCCCCATTTTTGATACAATGCGTAAATGTATAAGACAAAAGAAAAAAAAAATACTGTTATATTTATAATTTATATATATATTTCTATACATATTCATACATTTTTATACTAATCTACAATCTATGTAGATTCTAGACTAACTTTTAATCTAGCTTTATTATTATTATTTATTTATTTGTTTGTTATATTCTTGTAAATGACTTTTGTTTAATTGTTGTGCCATCGAATCCCCCTCCCACTCCCACGCCCCCTCTCCCCTTATTTTAAATTGTACTTAACTTAACCTCAAAAACGAGATATGCCCGTTATGCCAGCGGCTGTCTCTTTCGCACAGCCGGCACTTGGACTATCGCTTAGCTACTCTAGCCTATGTTTTAGTGCCGTCTCTTTTTCGTTTGCACTCGCAGAGTCATTAAGTTAATTTTAAGATTTTTACTATTACGACAACAAATTTTAACTATAGACCACAACAACAACAACAAATATTTCCAATTCCCTCAACAATTTTCTTTCAGCACAAAATTCTGTACAAAATGATGAAAAAAATGCAAGAAAAACGTACAAAAAAAAAAAAAAAGAAAAAAGAAAAAAAAACATAAGAAAAACAAGTAAAAACAATTAAAGAAAGAATGAAAGTAAATTAGCTAAATGCTAAATTAATATACTATAACTAACTAAAACTAGTTCAAATTGAGCGCCAAGCGAACGGACAACGGCGCCCACAAACTGAAAAACCCTTGATATAAAGATGAAGATGAAGACTTGAAATAAAACTGATATATACACCAAACACCATATACTATGCACATATATATACCTATATAAATAACTACATATCTATGTAGCTATATATATGTACATGTGCATGTGTGTGTGTACATGTATATTTTTTACAGCATTCAATTATAAAAAACTCGCTTTTTTATTGGGTTTGATGGGATTTATTGAAATTAAAAATCAACTAAAACTGGAAAATAATAATTAGAAATGAAATGGTGTATTCTAGATATGTATGTATTGTAGTATATGGAAATCCCTTTAGTTTGTTTTTTTAAGATTTGAGGCCCATAGAATTCTCTATTCCAATTCTCTATTATATTATAAAAATTACATAGTAATGATTATTTAAAGATTTTTAAGGATTTACTTTAATGATATTGATTAATCTTGAGCGAAAAAATAAAACTCACAAGTAATCACTATTTGTGAACTAAATTGCACGTTAACTTTAAATTTTAAAAATTTATCAAAAGTAAAAATAATTTAAAAAGCGAACAAATTTGGTTGACCAACCCAGGAATCGAACCCAGGACCTCGCGCACGGGGGGAAATCTCTAGCAGACAGGCAACTCAATTTGCGTTGCCAATATAGTGCGTGTCACAAAATTGTTAATATCTTTACTCGGTATAAGAAAATCGACTTGGAATAATTTTTGATCATAAAACTTCGATTTTATGTGTTTTCCGAAAAGCAATCTTTTAATCTAAAGTTTTGACTCTTGTTTTACTTCTTTACAACAAGTGGCTTAAGGAAAAAAGTCTTTAGAAAGGATTTCGGGAGATTTTAATTTTTGTTTTGTAAAAATCTGATATATACTTAATATTTTTAAAACTTTGCCAAAACTGATGCAACCGAATTTTCCCTATATTCATAGTTCTGCATTCTGAAAATTGAATTTCTCATTTGAAATCGATGCCAAGAATAAATAATAATTGTAGTGCTCAAGTTTTTTTTTATTTTTCAAGCGAGTTGAATTTGAAAGTGAGCTTCCCCAAATGTGACTTGCAAGTTGCAACATTGTGAGGCATTGTATTTTTGTAGAAGGCCGAAAAAAGAGTGAATTATGATTATGATTATGGCGATCTTGACATTCATGCCCCCAACTAAACTGACTGTGACTGTGACTCTGAATATGACTGTGACTGTGACTGTGACTCCGTCTCCGATCACTGTCAAGAAAGACAATGCCACGACAATTTATTTATTTATGCTCAGCTCGGTTCGGTCTTCTCATCCCATTTCCATTCATTCAACTACGCGACAATGTAACACACACATCACATTAAATCGGGTTGCATTACAAAAGATTTATGAAAATGTCAGACGAGCATCGAGTATGCCTCTTAACCCCAGACAGACCCCGTCCATTGTTCTCCCTAGATGTAGATGACGAGATGAAGATTTCGCTAAATTCGCTCACCTGACAAACTGACAGTTGAACTGACTAATTGAATTGAGGGGGTCGATCGACAGTTTGCTTCAACTTGAGTCCATATTTGATGGGGAATGGTGTATTATGTGTAGTTATGATACCCTCTAATACCCTGTAATCTATAGAAATGTTTGCAGATTTAATTCCCTGCTCGGTTGCTTCTGAGATCTCATCATAAAAATATTTTTAAAGGCATGAAATTTGGGGTACACTAGACCCCCAATAACACTTCAGACTATCCAGGAACAAGAAAAATCTTTTTAATTTAAATATTTTAAATTTTTATATTTGAAATAATTCCAGAATTTTGTTTTAAAAATAAGTATAAGTATTTTTTGTAACTATTAAAACCAAACTAGAAAATACAATTTTTTTTGTATTCAATTATTAAAAATAAACTTTTTTCAAAATTTTACAAAATTAATTTTACTTCTCAATTTGTTTTTTATAAAAATCAGCAAATAACGCGAATTTCATAATTTTTTTTATGAAACGCTTTGGCAAAATTCCTTAGGGATTCCTTGAGGAAACTTAAGGGAATCACTAGGGAATGTTCCCTTATCTTTGATTGCAGGAACTCACAATGTTAAATTCGCTAGGGATTTTCATACAAATTCCCTACTGATTCCCTAGTCATAAAGAAATATTCCCTAGTGATTCCCCAGTGAATGAAACTGAAAGGGTAGTATTATTTTCAAGGCATGGCGAGTGGGCGTGGCATTTAGCTTATTCCATTGACAGACTCAGACTCACACCCTATATTTATGTATGTGAGTTTTGGTTTGCAATTGATTTGATTTTTGCGAATACGAATACATTTCCAATTTTCATGGCTGTCTGTGGCACTTGTGGCAACTTTTGTGGCAGTTTGTGGCAGCTTGTGGCAGTTGCAATCGCTGTTGAATTATCCCAGGGCCAAGTCCAAGTGTGTGAGCTCGGAGTTCTGAGCTCTAAGTTCTGGCTTCTGTCTTGGGGCCAACTTGGCGGCTTTTTTCGCACAAGAATTATGCCCACATTAAATGGATAATTGTGTGAATGCAACTTGCAACTTTTCTGACTTCTTCTGACTCTATTTGTTTTCTTCATTTTTTATTTTTTCTTCAATTTTTTTTTCTTTTCTTGCAATTATGCAAAGTGCAAGTTCAACGCCAAGCGACAAGGCAAGTCAATATATTTTTAATCATATGCATACATATTTTCATATAGTTTTCATATAATTTTTCGACCCTTTGTTTAAAGTTGCCCTTTACTCCCCCTCCCTGTTCCTCTTACCCCTCGTTAGATGCTTCATTTAACGCTCACTGCAAAATTGTTTGCGGTTTGTTTAGCTCAATTTGCTGATACCCTGGGGCAAAGGGTGTATTAGGTTTGTTAAAAGTATGTGTATATATCAGGGACAGTAATCATTATGAGTTATGTTATAAAAATTACATAGTAATGACTATTTAAAGATTTTTAAGGATTTACTTCCATGATAATGATTTATCTTGAGAGAAAAAATAAAACTCACAAGTAATCACTATTTGTGATTTTTATTTTTTCGCTCAAAGTAAAACTCACTTTTAAAAAAAATTACGTAATCATTTTAAAGATTTTGTTTGCGTTTTATGGGTCCCCTGGGTTTCTTTTAAAGGGGTAAGCAAAAATACTGGCTGGAAATCCTACACAAAAGCGAAAAAATCATAAATAATCTGGGGTGCCATAGAAATCGCTTTCGCTTGAATTTCACTTAAATTTCATACAAATTTGAGTGAAATTCAAGCGAAAGCGATTTCCGTGGCACCCCCGAATGATTATTTGTGAGTTTTACTTGTTTACTTAAATTTAATCGTTATACTGTATTTGCTACTATCAATGCAATTAGATCGTTAGTGGCAATGCTAGAGATGCGCGCCCGTGTGCGACGGGTCGTGTGTTCGTTTCCCCTTTGTGTTTTAACAAAATTTTTTTTTAATAATTCATGTTGAAAATTTGATGTTATTCGTCACAAAATTGGATATCAGAAATTTTGAGGCATGAAAATGTTTTCGTGTCTAGACTTTACCTCGAAAAGAATTTTTTTATAAGATATGATATATGATATATGTATGCTAAGATATATACATAGCTGTATATATGTATGCTTTTTCTCGAGAAATCTCTAAAAAACCCACCTAAGTGCCTTGGCCCAGGGTATATTACAGTCGAGTGTACTCGACTGTCGCTTGTTTTTCTCTCGAATTATAATTAAAATCGGTTTGTAAATTATAATTGCTGGGCGTGCGAAATGTGACAGCAACAACAACATTGGCTTAAATATTCTTGTTGTTGTTGTTGTTGTTGTTCGTGATTTGCCCGATGAATTAGAACAACGCAATTGTTGTTCAGTTTTGTCAGTTTTTTAGTTTTGTCAGTTGTTTAGTCAGACAAATCGACGCCCCGTTTATTTGTTTTTTTAGTTTTTTTTTTTTTTTTTTTTTTTGGGTAATTTTGCCAAATGGAAAAATCCCATTTAAAAATAACAAGAAATGTTTCTCATTGAGCTAACGGTACAAATACTTATTTCTCAACTTAACTTAACTTATTTCACAACTTTTGCTGAATAGTTTTTAAAAAGTTTTTTGGTTTTATTTTTTATGTAAACAAATTTTGAGCATTCGTATACCGTGTGCTTTTGACTGAAGCGGGTATAACAGATTCTAACTTCAAACGCAACTATTCAGTATCGTTATATTTAATATATTTTTTTATATACCCTCTATTTACGCCGTAAACGGGTATGACAGACTCTAGCCTAAAGTAAATCCGATCAGTTTGTATACAAACTTTTCTTTACTAACAAAAAAAATTGTGTTTCTAAAAAGTTTATCTATACCCTATACTTATGACTAAAACGGGTATACTAACTGTCGTACATATTTACATATGTATATACAAGCAATTTTAAGCCTGAAGAGCTTTCGAATTTCGTGTTGGTTACTTTGTATACCCTGTACTTAGGTCTGAGTGGGTAGGCCAGACGGCATTTTAAAGTATTTCCGATTAACTTTATTCTGATCACAAGCTTTTCATCTTAAAAAACAGTGTTTTCATTTAAAGTAGCTTCCACTGTATACCCTGTAACTATGCCTAAGGCGGGTATAACAGACTGTAATTTAAAACAAAGTAAATATTTTTTGTTTTAAGCTTTACTTTTGAGTTTAAAATGTTTTCTAAAGCCAAGTAGTATTTTTTTTACACCCTTTACGTATGCTTAAAAGGGGTTTGACAGACTGCAGCTTTAACTAAATTTGATCGCACTTTTAGCTACATTCAGAAATGGATTTAGTTTTAAGCCGAGTCATAGATTTACGAATAGCGTTGACGCGAATTTTCAAATTTATGTACATTTAGAAATATATTTGTATCTTTTATTTATTTATTTTTTTTGCTTTTAGTTATGTAGATCTTTAATTTGATCTCAGAAATGGATTTTTTCAAATGTATCTAGATACATTTTGCAATATATTTGTATCTTTTATTGATTTTTATTTTTTGGCTTTTAGTTATGTAGATCTTGAATTTGATCTCACTTTTAGCTACATTCAGAAATGGATTTTTTCAAATGTATCTAGATACATTTTGCAATATATTTGTATCTTTTATTTATTTGATTTTTTGCTTTTAGTTATGTAGAAATCGTAATTGTTATAGGTATATATTTTTGTTGTTTTTTGTTTAATATGAGTGGCGGTACATTGTTATCGAAAATGAACATGTGAAAAGTTGAAAAGTGTTAACTCGCTTTGGCTTTGGCTTTGGGGCTTGGCAACATCAACATCAACATCCACATCCACATGAACACGACGATGGCCAATTGCAGTTGCTCAGTCTCTAAGTCTCTCAGTCTTTCAGTCTCTCAGTTGCTCAGTCTCTCAGTCAATTTGGCCCTGGATTGTGGGGCCTGTGACTTTTTTTTTTTTTGTTACCTATTTCTTTCTTAACTCAACTTTACCTTTTGGCCATAATAGACAGACAGACAATGATTCTTTAACCGTTGCGGACACTGTGTGCCATAATTTCTTGAGTCAACAGTCAACAAAAACACGCATGTAAACACTGCGTATACGCAATGTGCACTGAGAGAAATCACTACAGCTTCAAATGACATACAAATTTTGTGTTTAATTGTAAAAGTTTCCTTTTTTTTAAATTTCAAAAAAAGATCTTTTTTTTTAGTAAAAATCTAAACTTGTGAAAAATTTATATTTTTTCCTTTAATCCTTTAATTAAACACTGGCTTATAGTATAAACTTTATATTATTTATTATTTCCAGGAAGAGTAATCATTATGAGTTATATTATAAAAATTACACAGCAATGATTATTTAAAGATTTTCAAGGATTTTCTTCAATGATAATGATTAATCCTGAGCGAAAAAATAAAACTCACAAGTAATCATTATTTGTTTCGTTTAAAGGGGTATGTAAATACATACATATACTGGGTGATCATCCTAAACTTAAGCCATGAATTTAAAGAGTTTTATTTTGAGCGAAAAAAATAAAAATCATAAATAATGATTATTTGGGAGTTTTTTTTTTTCTCAAATTTAATCAAATTCATTATTTTTTTGTATATGTATTCTAGTCTTTGATTTTTGTGATGTGAACAAATTTCAATAATCATTATTTATACTGTTATTAAACCGAATCCATGGACATTTCTGATTTCATATGATTCTGTTCGTCACAATTTTTGTCACCGATAAATTAAATTAAAACACATCTTCTTTAGCGGCCATTTTTTTTACTTAATTATGTAACATTAAAAAAAACAATTACCGAAAGGAGCTCAATGTATGTAATTTAAGACGATATAATGCACGCTTAAAAACAGTTTCGTAGATTTCGAAAACAAAATTCATTAAAATGACCATTTTTTCATGCACTAAAAGTGGGGGTATCTATTTAATGATCAGTGCTGTTAGTTGTGTCTCTGAAATCCTTGAGAACTGCATTGCACATTTTAAATATACATATGTATTTATCTTTATTCCAAACTGATGATAATTTTATAGATCTTCAATCTCTATTACAACCCGCCCTTGGCGTAGGGGATGTAGCTCAGTGGTAGAGCGTTCGCTTTGCATGTGAAAGGCCCCGGGTTCAATCCCCGGCATCTCCAGGAAGTTTATTTTTTTTTTATTTATCAACTTTTTTTTATCAACTTTTTATTTTTTTAAATTCATTTAACTCTTGAAAACTATTGAACAATATAATTTTAATCTATATATATAATCTATATATATAGAATCAACGTGCAGCCCAAACGGTAAAAGATAGAAAGCTGAAATTTTCACACAACATACTTGAGATAATTTCATCGTGCCCGTCACATATATTTTTTTCCCGCCAAATCTGAATTTTTCCCGCCAAATCACTAAATCTTTCTTTAAGCCAAAGTTCAATTGCAAGGGAGAAACATTAAAACCACGGACAGAGAAAATTAAATATTTACGTTTTTTTACAATAAATGTTATATTATAGACCTACTACTAAAGAACTTCTTTTCAATTTTGTGAGCGAAGCGAGCGGGGGTTGGCGAGCGAAGCGAGCAGGGGTGGAGTCTCCCAGTAAATATAATATATAATATCCCTCCCTTTAAATAGTCCTATTAATAAACAATTCATTTCGAGTTTGCATATTATTATCGCCCATTTCTGTTCCCAGTTTCAGTTAACATTTCGGTTCCCATTTCTCTTCCTTTTTTCTGTTCCCCTTACTGTTCCCATTCCTGTTCCCATTTCTGTTCCTATTTCTGTTCCCATTCCTGTTCCCATTTCTGTTCCCCTTACTGTTCCCATTTCTCTTCCCATTTCTGTTCCCATTTCTGTTCCCATTCCTGTTTCCATTTCTGTTCCTATTTTTGTTCCCAGTTTCAGTTTCCATTTCTGTTCCCATTTCTGTTCCCATTCCTGTTCCCATTTCTGTTCCTATTTCTGTTCCCATTCCTGTTCCCATTTCTGTTCCCATTTCTGTTCCCATTTCTCTTTCCATTTCTGTTCCCATTTCTGTTTCTATTTCTGATTTCCTTACTGTTCCCATTTCTGTTCCCAGTTTCTGTTCCGGTTTCAGTTGCATTTCGAAATCATCTGTCAATTAGGTGAAATATTTATGACAATTGCCTGTATTGTCTACAAATTCGTTAAAAAGTAACAAAAAAAAAGCTTAAAAATAATTGAAAAAATAAATATAAATTCACCAAGTTTATTTTCTTTGACTATTTGCGGTTTTTAGTATTGATTTTATGTTTGCAAAAAGTGAAAAGTGAAGAGTGAATGAGAAAAGACACGTAGAATGTGATTCAGAAATCGCGTATCCGTTTCGGAATCTCTGAACTATATTTAAGTTGTATTAAAACTCGACTATAATAATAGACGTTTATTATGGTTATTGCCTTTGCCTTTGTTATTGTTATTATTTTGTGTTTTTTTTTTTTATGTTGGGCAATTAGTTTAGCCAGGGTCAAGTTAATGATTCAATTAGCATTTGTCATCATCTCACTCTGGTTATGGGTATAGTTAGTGGTATTGGTATTGGTATTGGTATTGGTAATGGGCCTGGGCAACACTTGTTGGCAACACTTGCGACTTGTTGCTTGGTAATTGTCGTAGATCGTGGGAATATTGATAATACGAATACTGAACTGAACTGAACTGAAGTCAAGTCAAGTCAACAACAAGTCAGTTTCATGACATGCCACTCAAATTCAAACTCAAACTCAAATTCAAATTCAAACTCAAAATAAATACAGTGAACCACTAATGTCTTCATACACCATCAATTTGTCAAATTTGCGTATAATACATAGGTTTTTATGCTGGTTTCTTATATTAATCTTTTATTCACTTAAATTTCGTTGGAATGAAACGAAAATTTCTTTTACCCATTGAAAATTTTGAATTGTTGTAAAGGTCAATTTTTTTAAAATAATATTTTGATGCAAAAAAAAATTTCAAACTGAAAAACTGCAAAAAAAAAAATTTTTCGAAAATCTCTTGCCTAGTATTTTATATGATTTTTTTTTTAAATTGCTAAAAGTTATTATTTTAACCCCTTTTTCCTCATTTTCATACAAAAAGTGGCTTTTTAGCAATTTTCAATATATCATAAAAAATACTAGCGAAGGGATTTTCGAATTTTATTTTTTTTTTGCAGTCACTCTTAGAATTAGTTGAAAAATATTTCTGCATCAAAATATTTTTTTTTAAAAATCGAGGAAAAAAGTTGAAAAATACACTTTTTTTAAAATTCAAAATTTTCCATGGGTTCTTAAAGAACGGTACGGATGGAATTTAAGTAAATAAAAGATTAACATAACAGATTAACATTTTATACGCAAATTTGACAAATTTATGGTGTATGAAGACATTTGTGGTTCACTGTATGTATTTACTTATTTACGATGCCTGTAATCTCTGATCTGGCGATCAATTAACAATGCATCAATGTCAAAATCTAAATGTAAATCAAAATAGAGAAATCAAGTGAGAGATAGAAACAAAATCGAGCGCCAGTAGCGTTTACTTGTCAAATTTCATACAATTCTGCTTCCGTAACTCGAACTTCCATAAGTCGAATTTCTCCTTAACTCGAACTAAAATATTGGCTCCTACTTGTGTAAGTCGAATTTTTTGGGAAAATTCCTAATATTATGCTTTTGTTGCCGGCTTGTTGGGATACATATTGATGTACATTATCATATGGTGATGCAATAGATAGAATATTGCATCAAATATTTTTTAGGCTTGTAAAATTACTATGGAAAGGATGTTCTAAGAGTAACTGCAAAAGAAAATTTTCAAAAATATTTTTGCTAGTATTTTTTAGAATATTTTGAAAACTGCGAAAAAGGCACTTTTTACATGAAAATGAGGAAAAACGGGTTAAAATGGTCATTTTTAGTGTTTAAAAAAAAAATATTAAAAAATACTAGCAAACATTTTTTTCAAAATTTTCTTTTGCAGTAAATCTTAGAATTGTTTCAAGAATTTTTTTGCATCAAAATATTTTTTGTAAAAAATCGAGCAAAAAAAGTTTTGAAAAGTGACTTTTACATAAATTCGAAATTTTCGAAGGGTACTCAATGGATTAAGGAAAGTTTTGTGTCATTCAAACAAAATTTAGACGACCTTTCCAAATATATTTTTTTTTACTGTGATAACTTGACTAACATAGCAGTTAAAGCAAAATAAGGGTGCATACTTTAAGCTGTGAGCCACCGTATATCGGCAACTCGACAGACGAATTTCAAGGATTCAAACTGTAACCGAAACCGGTAAACGAAATGAACCCAATCAATCGATACAGAATTTTTATAAAGTTGCAAAAGACGAAACGGTTGTACCGGTACCGTATCGGTTAAAACAATACTTAAAATTGAAGTTGGGCTTATCTCGATACACATGCACATTTCTCTTAAAATATGTGAGTTTTTTAACACTTAAACAATTTTCAAATTTGTTTTTATACCGGTATCGGTATAAAACCTTTTACCGAATTAGTTGTTTCGGGACGTACCGAAACCGGTACCGATATTTGTTTCTTCTTAATTAACTCTTATAAGTTTTATGAAAAAAGTTATGAAATAAGAACTATATTCTGATTTTTTAAAAAAGTTGAAAAATAACTTTCAATTTAAATTTGTATGTTAAAATTTATACTCAATTTTTTATGAAATTTACGTAAAATTCAAGAGAAAGCGATTTCTGTGGCACCCCTGATAATTATTTTTTTTAAATTTTTATTTAAAAGTTATGCAATAACTCTTATTTCCACTAAAATTGAAAATAAATATTGAAAATAAGCGTTAACAAATAATTTGAAAAATGAAAACTTGAAATAAAAATGTATTTTGTTTTGGGATAGACGAAAACAACGTACAGTTTGTCAAGAAAAATTCGCATTTTTCAAATTGATTAAGAATTAAACCGATTTGTCTGTTATTTATAGCCCCCCACCCACCACTTAACCCTGCTTAAAATGGGAACTTATTCTTGTAGCCAAAACCCAACATTGTTTCCTTAGCCAAGTTAACCGCATCGCATTTTCATTTTCATTTTAGCCGCCGTGTTGTTTGGCTCGTGGCATGTGTCATCGACTCCCTCTCCCTCTCCCACTCTCTCTCGCTCGCTCGCTCGCGCTCTGTCTCCATCTCTTTCTGACTGAATCCAAGTGATTCTGGCTGTGTGGCTGTGTGTATAAAAGCCACTGTCTGTAAAGCAGTCAAATCATTAGCCAAGTGTCAAGCGGCGCGTGCGCAGTTGCCAACTAAATCCGAGTCCAAGTTGAATCCACATTTAAGCGGCCACCACATGAAGTGCTTTGTAAGCCCACACCACAGTTTGGATTAATCCTGCAGCTGCTTAATTCCAGCTTCCATCTTTTGCCATTTGCAGTTTGTTTGCTTTGTTGTTGCGGCGATGCTGCTCGCTGTCAACTGCCAGGATCAGGATCAGAATCTGGAGCAGGATCAGCAGCAGCAGCAGCAGGTGGCGGCAACGGATCAGGTGAGTGCCGCCAGCAACTATGCGCCGCTGCAGGAGAAGAAGCAGGAGAAGCGCTATGTCGGTGGATACGGTGGAGCTGGTTATGGTAACTATGGTAACTATGGTGGCTATGGAGGCTATGGAACCGCTGGTTATGGCACAGCTGGCTATGGATCGGCTGGCTATGGCACAGCTGGCTATGGTGGCTATGGATCGGCTGGCTATGGTGGCTACGGCAGCAATTACGGCGGATATGGTTCCACTTTGGGTGCTGGCTACGGCAGTGGCGTCGATAGCTACTACAATCCCTACGGCTCTCGCGGATTTGGCGGTCTGGGTAAGCATACAACCACACACAGTGTGCTAAATCAGCTTTAAAGCCATTTTTTCACTTTTGCGACTTAGAATTCTCAACTAGTTCTAGCACACCTACACATTATTAGAACTCGAGCCAACTAAATTCACCTACAAACAAGTTGAAAGATCGCCAACTAACGACCACCATTTATAATGGTATTTAGCTATTTTATTTTGAATCTGATTCATTTGTTAATTCACAAATTCAGCAAACAAAAAATTAGTTAAAAATCTTTTGTTTATTTTTAGCACAACTACTTTTTAAATCGTTTGCAATTTTGGTTGATTTTTTCGACTGGCGCTTAAAAGCTCTCGAAAAAATCAAGTAAATCTTTATTTAGTAGTACAATTTTTTTATTATTTATATTGATTTTATATTATTTTTTTGATTATTTTTTCCATAATTGTAATTTGAGTTTGGACTTTTTATTATTTATTTATTTATTTTTTTAAATCCACAAAAGTAGTTGAGATAAAATCAATACAAATTTTAAACTAAATTAATTTTAGTGCTGTATCATAATTATTTTCAATTATTACTTTTAAATAATTTTTTACTTCAGTAAATATAAAAAAATTAGTTTTTAGTTAGAAAGTGCAGTTTACAAAAATTAAAGAAACAAATTTAAATTTAAATTTGAATGACAGATACGTTATAAAAACTATGTGGCAGTTAGCAGTTAATTGGCAACACTTGAAGTTTATAGGCAACATTGCAAATGTCTCTTAGCAACATTGCCAGCTCTGATTAATCTCAAATTTTACCCAACTAAATTCCTTTTTCATTTTTTTTTTTTAAATCTACAATCATTACAATTGTTTGAAAAAGTAGTTGAGATAATAACAATACAAATTTTAAACTAAATCAGTTTTAGTGCTGAAATATAATTATTTTCAATTATTATTTTAAATAATTTTATACTTTAGTAAATATTAAAAATATTTACATTTTAGTAAGAAAGTGCACTTTAGAATAATTGAAGAAACAAATTGAAATTTAAATTTGAATGACAGATACGTTACAAAAACTACGTGGCAACGTTAGCAGTTAATTGGCAACACTTGGATAATAGGCAACATTGCAAATTTACTTTAGTAAATATACAAAATATTTAGTTTTTAGTTGGAAAGTGTAGTTTAAAAAATTAGCGAAACAAATTGAAATTTAAATTTGAATTGCAAAATGTACTTTAGTAAATATAATAAATAATTAGTTTTTAGTTGGAAAGTGCAGTTTAAAAAATTAGCGAAACAAATTTAAATTTATATTTGAATGACAGTTACTGTTTTGAAACGTGTGGCAACGTTGGCAGTTGATTGGCAACACTTGGAGTTTATAGGCAACATTGCAAATGTCTCAAATTTACTCAACTCAATTTCTGTTTGCATGTTTCCAACGCTAGATGGCGCTGCTGGTTATGGTGCCTACGGCTCCGCTTTGGGCGGCTATGGCTCCAGTTTGGGCGGCTACGGCTCCTCCCTGGGCGGCGGCTACTACGGCAGCGGTGGCTACAACTCCAATCCGTACGCCCTGTCCTACTACAACTCCCGGTTGGGCGCCGGAGTCGGCACCGGGTATCCGTACTACAACACACGCTTCGGTGCCGGCGGATATCCCTCCAGCTACTACAGCAGCAACTACGGCAACAGCGTCGTGGGCGGCGGCTTAGGGGCGTTGGGGGGCGTGCCCCCCATTGGCAGTGGCTATAATTATGGTGCTGGCATCTCGGGCACCGTCTACTAGGATACAGTGGCTCATCATAGCATTGGACACACACACATTTAAGTTTAGTGCAATTAACATTCTTCTTTTTTTTTTCACCCATTCTATAATAATATTTGTATGTATTTTTTTTCTAATTTAATATTTTAATATGTTAAAAGAAATGAAGCAAAGCAACGTTTTTTTTTTTGGCTAAAAAGGGTTAAGGTACGGGGATTCACACATAGGATCCGTGCTTGTCCTTGATCACCCAGAAGGAGTCCACTATATCGCCGTCCTTGTCGTCGGACACCTGCTCGAAGTACAGATGTGTGCCGTTGTGGGCCTTCAAGCGTGTATACCCGTAATCCTGCAAAGCAACAAATTCCCTTTTTAAATTTAATTTTGAAAAAAGCAGATACGTTAAAAAAATAACATGTGGCAACGTTTGTAGTTAATTGGCAACATTTTTTGAATTTATTGGCAACATTTCGAGTTTGTTGGCAACATTTGTATTCGCTGAGCAACATTTGTATTCGCTGAGCAACATTTTGAGCTGTTTGGCAAAGTTTGCAATTCATTAAAAATCGGGAATTAAAACCCTAAACGAAACCGTAACCTTTAACCGGTAAAAACCGATTGAAATTTACAACCGTAACCGAAAACAAATTTTATTTTGACCGAAACCTTTCAACCGAAACTCTGTAAACCGAAATAACCTTTTAGTAACCGTTGCAAAACCGTAACCGTTTTAGTAACCGAAAAAAAATATTTTTAATTTTTAATTTGATTTTTGATTTAAATTTTCTTTTGTTTTATTTAGAATTTTTATTTGTGATATTCATGATCGAAAAAGCGCAAAATAAAACAAATTCTTGAAATGAAATATTAAAATTGTTGAAATGTAATCAAACTGAAGAGTGTGTGAATGAAACATTAAGAAGAATATCTATTATTTTTATATTATTAATTTGATTATATTTTTGCAAGGAAATTGTTTTTTTGTTTTTGTGAACCGAAACATACAAAAACCGGTTCCCCGTTACGAAACCTTTATGCCAAGATTTTGCGTAACCGATAACCGAAAACCTAAATGCGAACATTCCACTAAAAAAGTTGCCAATCAATTGCAATCGCTTGGCAACATTTGAAATCAGGGATCGTAATCATATTGAGTTATGTTATAAACATTACATAGTAATGATTATTAAAAGATTTTTAAGGGTTTTCTTCAATGATAATGATTAATCTTGAGCGAAAAAATAAAACTCACAAGTAATAATAATTTGTGATTTTTATTTTTTCGTTCAAAATAATACTAAATTTTAAAAAAAGTTTACGTAATCATTTTAAAGATTTTTTTTGCGTTTCTTTTAAAGGGGATTATAAAAATACTGGATGGAAATGCTACACAAAAGCCATTAATTTAAAGTGAGTTTTATTTTGAGCGAAAAAAATAAAAATCATAAAAAATGATTACTTGTTTTATTTTTTCGCTCAAGATTAATAATTATCAATAATTTTTTAGATGTATTCTAATCATTGATTTTTTGATGTGAAAAAATTTCAATAATCCTTATTTGCAGTCCATGTTTGAAATTGCCTGGCAACATTTGAAATTGATTCGCAACATGTGCTGCATCAGACTTATCGACAAGTTGAAAACAGTTGGCAACTCAGCCACGTACATTACAAGCAGATGTTGCCAACCAATTGCAATCGCTTGGCAACATTTGAATTTGCCTGGCAACATTTGAAATTGCCAGGCAACATTTGAAATTGCCTGGCAACATTCGCTACATCAGACTTATCGACAAATTGAAAACAGTTGGCAATTCAGTCACGTACATTACAAGCAGATGTTGCCAACCAGCTGCAATTGCCTGGCAACATTTGAAATTAGCTGGCAACATTTGAAATTGACTGGCATCATTTGAAATTGACTGGCAACATTTGAAATTGATTCGCAACATTTGCTGCATCAGACTTATCGATAGTCACTTACATTGGAGTGGAAGGCATTCCACTCGGGCAGAGTGTTGGAGAAGGGCTCCCGATTCTCCTTGCAGCCGGCGGAGCCCGTGATGATCTGGATCGGGGCCCTGGGATTGGTGTAGGGCGCCTCGGCGCTGCCGTTGAGCACCTGGAAGTCGTAGATGGGCCAGAGGCGAGTGTAGAAATGCTCGTGGGCGAAGAACTCGACATCGACGCCGTGCTTGTAGAACAGATCCTCGAGTCCGAACCACTGCAGCATGGGCAGTCCCCGCCGTATGTAGGTCTCCAGCTGGCCATTGCAGTCGTACTCCTTGTCGTCGCTGCAGTACATCGGACGGTGGCCATACGTGATGATCCAAGGACGCTTGGCCCGATTCTCGGGCAGATTCGCCTCGGCCAGATCCCGTTCCAGCCACTCGAACTGCTTGGTCAGCAGCTTCAGGCCGTAGTTGAGGAAGTAGTACACCTCCGTGGAGAAGGACACGAAGTGCACGGGGCCCATGTTGAAGCTGTACCACAAGCTGTCGCCGTCTCCGGGCATCTTGAAGCGGGCTCGATAATTCGAAAAGTTACTGTTCAAAAAAACAATTCAAATTTTATTTAAATGTTGCTCATATCAATGTTGAGACAAAAAAAAAGTTACAAGGGTTAAAACCGAAACGAATATCGGTTTCAATTATGGTTTCGGTTATGTTCGCATTAAGGTTTAAGTAACGGTGAACCGGTTTTTGTATGTTTCGGTTTTGAAATACCGATATGGTTTCGGTTCACAAAAAAACAAAATTTCTTTGCAAAAATATATGTACACCCACTCGCATATGTCTGCGTACACCCTTATTTTTATTTTAACAGCTATGTAAGTCAAGTCTTCACAGTAAAAAAAAATATATTTGGAAAGGTCGTTTAAATTCCGTTTGAATGATGCAAAACTCTCCTTAACCCATTAAGTACCCATTGAAAATTTTGAAGTTTACTTTTTTTGAAGTTTTTTCTTCCATTTTTTATAAAAAAAACATTTTGATACAAAAAAATTCTTGAAACAATTCTAAGAGTAACTGCAAAAAAAAAATTTTCAAAAATATTTTTGCTAGTATTTTGTATAATTTTTTGAAAATTCTAAAAATGTCTATTTTAATCCACTTTTCCTACTTTTCGCAAAATAAGTGTTTTTTTTTTGCACTTTTCAAAGAATTTTAAAAATTTTTTTTGCAGTTACATTTTAGACTTGTTTAAAGAATTTTTTTGCATCAAAATATTTTTTGTAAAGAATCGATGAAAAATGTTTTAAAATAGACCTTAACAAGAATTTAAAATTTTCAATGGGTACTTAAGGAAAGGGTTAAGGAAAGTTTCAAACGATATTGAAATGATTTTTCCATTGATGCCAAAATGTGCATGAAGTAGATTCAAATTTGAGTAGACTTATCTTTAAATGTTGTCATAATAAATATGCCCTCTAGAGTATATATATTAGGGCGGGTCAATTTGTTTGGGTCGAAAAAAACGTGATAATCGTCCACCAGAATTGGAATCTACGATGAATTCTAAGAAAATTTCACCAAGAAACTATGTGTCTAAAATGAATTCCTAGCCTCCGCTGAGAAGCTGAAGATGTTAAATTAAAGTATATGGTATTAGTCTAGTAAAAAACAGTACTCTACAAAAAAAAAAAAAAAAAAAAAAAAAAAAACAAAGAGGGCGAGGGGGTCTCTGCTAGTTTGTTTTTCATTGAATTTTTAAATTTTTAAAAAGGTTAATTTTTCAATATATATTTCAATAAATTTCAGAATTCAATTTAAAAAAAAAGTAGCAAAGACCTCCCTGTGAGAGTATTGTTCTTTACTAGACTAATACCATATACTTTAACCTAACATCTGCAGCTTCTCAGCGGAGGCTAGGAAATGATTTTAGACACATAGTTTCTTGGTGAAATTTTCTTAGAATTCATCGTAGATTCCAATTCTGGTGGACGAAAAAAAATTGACCCGCCCTAATATATATAGAAAACTGTATATACAGAAAACTGGATTGTTGTTTTGAGGATATTAACATATCGGTTTCAACTTCGATTCACGGTTAAAGTGAAATACTTACTACTTCTCCTCGTGATTGCCCGGACAGACCATGTAGGGCACGTAGGCGGCCAGGGTCTCGATCTGGCGCATGAACTCGTCCCCGACGCGGGCCTCGTCCGTGTCCATGTCGTAGGCGAAGTCGCCCACGTGGATGACGGCGTCGTACATGCCCAGCTGCGCATCCCGCTGCAGTCGGGCCAGGGACTGGGCATTCTCGTTGCCCATGTCCCCGTAGATGGCCAGCGAGGGCGACCAGCTGTCGCCCAAGGGGGGCGTGGTGAAGCTATAGATGGCCGACCAGCCGAGATCGCTGCCACAGTTGTATACGTAGCGCGTCTCTGGCTTCAGCTGGGACAGCGTCACCTTGTGTATGTACTGAGTGCTTCCCTGCTTGCCGCCGTCCACAAAGATCTCCCAGCTGCCGGATACGGGTTTCAGTTTCCCATCCTTGGCCGAGGAGTCGGCAAAGTTGACGATCGATGCATTCGTAGAGCTGCGTGTCGACCAGGTCACCACCATGTCCTGCAGACTGTCTGCAAAGCACAAAAATCGACATCTTTGAGTCACACATGGCGTATGCGTAATTACAGTGGTGTCCGTAAAAACATGCACGCTTGCAAAGATATTGCCATATCCGCTTAGTTTAATTGGTTAAATTGTATAGGAATATTTATTGGAATACATTAGGAATTAAAACCCTAACCGAAGTCGTAACCTTTAACCGGTTTAAACCGATTGAAATTTAAAACCGTAACCGAAAAAAAAATTTCAGTTGACAGGAACCTTTAAATCGGAATAACCGTTTACTAAACGTTTCGTTTGTAAGGGTTAATTTCGGTTTTTCATACATTCAAAATAAAATGTATTTTTTTTTATTTTGATTTTAACCTTTTTTATGTTAAGTTTCGAATTTTTATTTATGATATTCATGATCGAATTTTTATTTTCATACGTGGTAAAACTTTAGTGACGAAAACATTTTCTCAAAAAATTCTGATATCCAATTTTGTAACGAATAATATTAAGTTTTACACATGAATTATTAAAAACAAAATTTTGGCACTTTATGTATGAAAAGGAATAAAAAGGGGTTAAAATAGTAATTTTTGGCAATTTTCAAAATATCTTAAAAAAATGCGAAGAGATTTTTGAATTTTTTTTTGCAGTCATTCTTAGAATTGTTTCAAGAATTTTTTTGCATCAAAACATAGTTTGTTTGAGACAGAGATGTTAAAAAATTGAATTTTACAAAAATTCAAAAAATATTCCATGGATACTTAATGGTTTAAATGGTTTTTTCCTTAACCCATTAAGTATGCATTAAGTATGCCCACCGCTCCACAACAGACGCGGCTAACAACAATAGGAACACTTGTTGAGATTGCAAGCTTATTTATTTGGTTAAGTGTATGGGAATATCAATTAAAAATATAGAATAAGATATATAGATATGTATATGTATATATGTATTGGCATATGTGTTTGTGTAAGCTGTGTTTGTATCAGCAGGAATGCAACAGTTAGACGCCACTGTAGGGCCCATGACTGTGCTTAATCACCCAGAACTTGTCGATAACAGCGCCCTTTAGGTCATCGGACACCTGCTCAAAGTACAAATGGGTGGCATTGTGGGCCTTTAAACGCAAGTAGCCAAAGTCCTGGCTGTGAAAGGCGCTCCACGGCGGCATCTGCTTGAAGAAGGGCTCGCGGCCCTCGTGATTGCCGGCAGCGCCCGAAATGATGTGAACGGGAGCACCTGGATTGAGATAGGGCTCCGCCAGAGAGCCATTGTAGACGGTGTAGTTGTACAGCGGCCACATGCGCTCGTAGCAGTGCTCGTGGGCCCACAGCTCCACATCGACGCCGTATTTGTAGAAGAGCGGCTCCAGTCCAAAGAAATTGAGACCGGGCAGTCCCTTGCGCACGACCGTCTCATGATTGGCGCAATCGTCGCCGTTGTCGTTGCTGCAGTACATCGGTCGGTGGCCGAACGTGATGATCCACGGCTGCTTGGCCCGATTCTCTGGCTTGCTGGCCTCCATTAAGTCCCGTTCAAGCCATTCGTACTGCATCACAATCGGCTTCAGTCCGAACTGGGTAAAGTAATACACCTCGGTGCTGAAGCCGATAAAGTGCACCGGTCCGAGATTGAAGCTGTAGAACAGATTGTCCGTACCGCCGGGCATGCTGAATCGATTGGTGTAGTGCGAGAAGTTGCTGTGGTGAAAGCGACAGATTAACAACTAAATTACAACTTATTTCGATTAATCGGAAAACATGACATCGATTAAGCGAAGTATCGTACAGGTATTCGAATACTTGACACTTATTCAGCCCAGTTTACGACTTAAAAATTAACGAATCAACTTATTCTTAAGATTCCAACTCTAAGAAGAGCACGAATTTTTATGAAAATATTTTAAATTTACTCGATTAATCGATACTTCGGTAAAAGCGACAGATTAACAACCAAATAACATCTTATTTCGATTAATCGAAAAACATGACATCGATTAAGCGGCTTATCGTACAAGTATTCGAATACTTGATACATATTCATGAACGAATCAACGTATTCTTTTAATTCCTTTTTAAATTTTACTCGATTTATCGATGTTATGGTAAAAGCGACATTATTAACCAAAAATTTATTTCTTAAGTCGATTAATCGAAAAACTTAACATCGATAAAGGGGCTTTTTAAAGAAGTACTCGAATATTTGACACATATTCACGACGAATCAACGTTTTTTCATGAAAATATATATTAAGTTTACTCGATTTATCGATGTTGTGCTGAAAGCCGAGAGATTAACTACCAAATTGCATTTGTTTTTTGGGTGGGTCCCAATATCAAGCTACAAATTTAATTTTTTTAATATTCGCTTTGTCGATTAATCGACAAAATTTACATAGAATCAGCGATTTATCAAACAAGTATTCAAATATTTGAAATATATTTACGTCTGACATATTCTTAAAAGATCAACTCTATAAGAACAAAGACTTTCATGAAAATAGTTAAATTTTACTCGATTTATCGAAAAAATCTTTTTTAAAATGCATAAATCAATTTATCGATGCTTTTGTGACAGATTTTCATGAAAATAGATAAATTTTACTCGATTTATCGAATCGAAATAAAGTTGGAAATGTGTTTATATATCGATGTATTTTTATAGTGCCATGTCATCGTTACTTACTACTTCTCCTCGTGGTTACCCACGGCTACCATGTAGGGCACATAGGCGGCAATGGTCTCCACCTGGCGCATAAACTCGTCCCCGACGCCGCCGTCCTCGTTGCACATGTCGTAGGCAAAGTCGCCCACGTGGAGGATCGCATCGTACATGCCCAGCTGCGTCTCCCGCTGCAAAGCCGGCAGAGAGGCGGCATTGACCACGCCCATGTCGCCATAAATGGCCAGCGAGGGCGACCAATCGCTGTGGTTGAAGGGCGTGTGGAAGCCATAGATGGCCGACCAGCCCAACGAGCTGCCACAGTGATAAAAATATCGCGTGTTGGGCTGCAACCCTGGCAGCGTCACCTGTGGAATGCAATTGGTGGCAGGTTGCAAGTGGACCACAATCTCAGTCTGAATCTCAGTGTCAATCTCATGTCATCATTACTCACTCGATGTATGAACTGTTTGGCCTTCTTGGCGCCACCATCCACAAATAGCGTGGGTCCTGTGGGCGATCTGGCAACCCTTGGCTTGTTATCGACGCCATCGATGCTGTACTCGCATATCGATTCGTTTGTATTGTCGCGCGTATTCCAGGTGACGACAAAGTCCAGCACGGTTTCTGGGAGAAGCACACGGGCACACGATTTAGATTTACATTTACATTCTTCACAGTCTACTTCACAATTCTGTTTTGATTTTAATTAATATATCGAGCTTAGCATTTAAAACAAAAACACCGAACTGTCGATTTATCGGAAGAATTAAGATAGATTCATCGATTTGTCAAACAAGTATACACTTACTTGAAATATATTTACAAAAAGAAATAGTTAAATTGTACTCGATTTATCGGAAAAAATCGAGTTTCAAATTGATTAATCGATGTATTTTTTGTTGTGATCGATTTTAACGAAAGTAGTTAAATTTTCTTGCATTTATCGCACAAAAATCGACTTCAAAATTAATTAAAAGATTTTTGGATGTATTTTTATTGTTTTACATTTATTCATTGATTTATTTTTAAAAAGTGGATTTTCCATTGACCGCTTTTTAAATGCAAATTAAAAAATACATATATTTTTTTATGTTTATTACATTTATGTTTATTGAAAAATTTAAACTTTACAGTTTTTGTTTTGTTTTTAAGTATTATATAATTAAAATAGTTTTGTTCAACAATGCTTAGCTTGATACCCTTTAACACTTTTATAGTATATTATTTGTTTGATATATTTTGTACATTAGCCCAACATGAGTTGAGTCTATTTAAAATTGTACGGCGTACAAAGAAATGCATAATATTTGTTCGCTTTTTAGGCAAGTTTCTTAAGGGGTTCTCAGCTTTTTTCGTTCGTGATGTTTCAATTAAAATTGAAATCAATAACTTGATTGTTCAATGTGGAAATATAGGATAAGAAAACAGGCATTAAAAGCATTATTAAAATTAAACAAGATTAACAAATGTTGACAATATTTGAATCAGGGATTAAAACCGAAACGAATGTCTGTTTCAGTTATCGGTTATGCAAAATCTTTAAAATGAAATCTTTTTGAAAAATATAATTATATTAATAGTATAATAATAATAATTAAAACGGCATTACTTTCTTAATGTTTCATTCACATATTCTTTAGTTTGATGTGGTTAAACAAATTTATTTTATTTGCGCTTATTCAGTGCTTTGAAATTTCGATCATGAACATCACAAATAAAAATTCAAAGTTAAGCAAAAGAAAATTAAAATCAAAATTAAAAATGAAAAATAATTTTCTATTTTTGATGTATGAAAAACCGACATAAAACGCTTATAAATAAAAAGTTTACTAAACGGTTATTTCGGTTTACAAAGTTTCCGTTTATAAAGGTTTCGGACAAATAAAAATTTTGTTTACGGTTACGGTTTCACTTACGATTTTAACCGGTTAAGGTATTAATCCCTGATTTAAATCACTTCTTAGAAGCACTACATGTAATTTTAAACATATTAAAATTGGCTAATTTAATGATTAAGCGGCAGAAATTGGCTATTTTAAGGAGTGTCTTGTGTTTCAGTTTCGAATACAGTTCAGTTTATGCTTTTTTTGCTTGCACTGGGATTACTAGTAAACAATCAACAATTACAGTTGTTAATTGAATTGCAATTGTTTCTATGGGTGTCTCATATACATAGCTAAAAAGAATGTTCCATTGTTAATACTGCCAGTTTCTTCATTGGATATTTTCTCCCCCTCTGTCTGGTTGCGTCTCCATTTACAGGTCGTTGTAGCTGCCGTGCTGTGATTTAATTAACCAAAACTTGTCGATAATGGCGCCTTGTTGATCATCCGACACCTGTTCAAAGTACAAGTGGGTGCTATTGTGTGCCTTGAGCCGTGTGTAACCATAATCTTGACTATGGAATGCACTCCATTCGGGTATTTTGCCCTTGAAGGGCTCACGTCCCTCTTTGCAGCCGGCAGAGCCGGTAATAATGTGCACCGGAGCACGAGGATTCTCATAGGGCGAGCCCAAGGATCCGTTGCGCACCTTGTAGTCATAGATGGGCCACAGACGCTCGTAGGAATGCTCATGCGCCCAGATGGCCACATCCACGCCATACTCGTACAGCAGCGGCTCCATTCCAAACATATGAACAAATGGCCAACCCACCCGGGTCAGTGTCTCCGAGTGCGTGCAATCGTTGTCGTTCTCATTGCTGCAGTACATCGGCCGATGCCCATAGAGGACAATCCACGGTCGCTTGCCCCGATTCTCTGGCAAATTGGCCCGCTCCAGATCACTCCGCAGCCATTCGTATTGAAAGATTAGCGACTTGACGCCATAGTTGAGAAAGTAGTAAACCTCCGTGGAGATGCCTATAAAGTGCACGGGTCCCAGATCGAAGCTGTAGAACAGATTCTCAGTGCCACCGGGCATGCTGAATCTGGCCCGATAATTGGAAAAGTTGCTGCAAGGCATTAAATCCATTAATCTTCATCGCTGCTCCATCTCCACCATATCTCCAACTTACAACTTCTCCTCGTGATTGCCTGGAACCACCATGTAGGGCACATAGGCGGCCACCGTTTCAATCTGACGCATAAACTCATCCCCCACCCGGGCATCCTTGGTATTCATGTCGTAGGCAAAGTCGCCCACATGGATGATGGCATCGTACATGCCCAGCTGCGTCTCCCGCTGCAGTCGGGCCAGGGACTGGGCATTCTCGTTGCCCATGTCCCCGTAAATGGCCAGCGAGGGCGACCAGTCGGGCTCGGCGCTGGCCACCGTGCGGAATTGATACTTGGCTGACCAGCCAAAGTCGCTACCACAGTGATACACATAGCTGCTGTTGGGTTTCAGCTCGCTCAGCGTAACCTACACAAGTTAAATGTCTTAGGTCTTCGGTCAGCAGAAGTGCATACAGGGTGTCCCAATTTCTAACTGCAACAAACTGCTGAAACTTCATTTGTGTTTTGACCAATTTTATATGATAACTCATTCGAAGATAATTTTATCTCAGCTATGTTGTGTGCAAATTTCAGCTTTCTAGCTTTAACCGTTTGGCCTACATGTTGATTCTCAGTCAGGCAGGTTAGCATGTTGTTTAACAATCTTTTTAAATATTCCTTTTAAGTTGAACTACAGCTTAATTCGCACACTTGAAATTAATGTACATATAGTTTTGTAATATGATATTTTTAGATAGTTCTAAAAATGTATGTGCTATCACTTGAGGTGCAATTAAGCACATTATAATGGCAAGTGCGAATATGTTTAATTATGGATTAAGATCATTTTTTATAAGAAACATTTTAAATTTGAGCAAATCGGATAGAAAATGAATTTCTAAATTTCTTCTGCCTGGAGCACTGTTGCCGGATTTGTCAGTTAAAATAGGACAGATTGGAATAAATACAAATTTTAAGTAAAAAGCTAAATATAAAAAAAAATTTGCCTTTGGTTTTCAGCATACTTTTATTTTTAGAAATAAAATATTATTTTTAAAAATAAAATAAAAGTATGCTGAAAAAATACAAGCATATAATAATAATTTATACATTTTACAATTTATATATTTAAATTTGTCTTTTTTAACTTCAAATTCTGGCAACCCTGGCCTGGAGTAGCATGGATCGTAAGCATTTTTGTACCAAATTTTTGATACATAACGACACAACAACGTATTTTGCAGGATGACGACTCAATTTTGTCTAATTTGACGTTATACTGCAGATATCGTGGATATTTGAGTAATTATTAAATTTGATGGTTTTCAGAAAGAAAAAGAAATAAAATGAATAACAGCAGTCTGTTGCAGTTGCAGTATCACAGTAATGAGTTGCCAATTAAGACACCCTGTATGTGCGCGTGTGTGTGTGTATGTGTGTGTGTGACTCGTACCCTGTGTATGTATTGGGCCATCTGCTTGGGGCCGCCATCGACAAACTTGACGGCCTGGCCAAAGGCGCGCTGCGTAAGCTGATCATTGAGTCCATATTCGACAACTGACGACGATGCCCCATCATCATTATCACTATCATTATCATTGTCATTATCAGCTGCAGTTGGCGGCAGACCGCGCGTCGACCACGTTACAACAATTTCACTGGCGGTGCGCTCTGGCGTCGGAAAGGGCAGCCGCAATAATGGAAGAGAAGAGAAAACAATGCAAAAAGGAAAACATTTCTTAAATTTGACCAAAATATACAAACATTAAAATTTGGGTACAAAAATGATACAAATGGTACATGTACAAAATTAGGCGTAATTCAAATCATATTTTATAGCAAGGGCGTCGGCAGAGGTGGGAGGGCGTTGACCCCACTACTTTCTTAACTTTACATGAAATCCGTCTCCAGAAATTTGGCCAGAAATTCAATTTTGCTTTTTAAGAGTTATGCAAAAACAAAAACAATTAAATTTTGTTTTCCGGAGTCAGATAATGAGGGGAGCAAAGAAAAACGTGAATTCTACTTTAATCTAATAAGCAATCGCGCAAAGTGTAAAAATTTTGCTTTACATTTAAGTTTATAAAGAAAAATTGTACTTTCATGTCGAGTCATGGAGATAGTGAAGACATAGTCCAATTAAAAAACAAAAATAAATATAAATTCTACTTTAGCCTAACTCAGATTTATGTCAAATTTTAAGTCTCTAGCTATACTTTTAGATTTTTTTTAATATTTTACACTTTTTCTGGCTCGATCGGCCATAAAGTGTACCAAGTTTTAGATCTGTAACTACATTATTCTAATTTCTGCCAACTTTTTGGGATACTAGACCACTGTGCAGTGATTGTGAACGTGCAAAAATATTTTGTGTCCCCTGCTGGAAGAGCTGCCGACGTCCTTGTTTTATAGTATAAAATGTATACATACGCACTGTTGAATTTCTTTCGATTTCTTTATATTTGTTATGTTTTTCGATTTGTTGTTTTGTCTTTTGTTTGTTGTTCGCTTATCGCGCGCTAGAGACCACACATGAACAGTAATTGTACTATTGTTAGAGTGTGGCCGTTTTGGTACATAAATAATACATGTACCAAATATATAGCACTTGTGTGTTTGTGTAATACTCGTGTATTTATATTATGTACATTTATCAGTAAGTCAGCCTTAGCCCCATTCTGAGACTAGATGCTAGTGACGTACGCGCGCATGTTAGACTCTGTATTTAAAAAGTTCACAGACTCTGTAAAGTTTTTCACAAAAATGATTTGTATTTTAAATGCATTTGTACCACAACAGGTACATTTAATAATCATTCAATCAGTATTGGTAAATGGTACATTACTCTTACAGTTGTGTTTGTTGTTGTTATCGATATTATTGGTATTTTTTGTGGGATCAGCGAAAGCCGCTGCAAATGTAACTGTAACTGCTGCATATTTGGAGTGGTGGGTGGGCGAGTGTGTGAGGGAGAGGGGGAGAGCGACAGTTATGAGCACGCAATCAACGATTGTTAACTATTGCGCAGCGGTTTCGAAACAATGCAAACAAATAAAAAAGAACACACGATATATTTAACAAAAGCACTGAGGCAGCTAATTGACTGATATCAGCACAAGAATATGCCGGTGAGTGCGTTTTTCAGTTACACTTTGCAACTGTCTCACATCAATACATACATACATATGCACTCATATACTAGAAGCTTAGAAATCAACTTAAAAATACCAAAAATGTTTTGTGGTACATACCTCCAAATGACAGATGCACTTGCTCCGGCTGATAGTGCACAATGTTCACATCCAAGGCATTCGGCACGTCCTTTATCTCCGCGGCGCCAGCAAAGACGAATCCCACCACAAGGCACAACAAGGTCAAATTCACCATCTTTGTTGTTGTTTTTCTTTTCCTATATGTATTATTTCTATACGCGTTTCCTTATTTGTTGTTGTTTACGTTTGTTATTTGCTAAGCAATGGCAAATGGCATGGCCAAATCGTTGTGTGCAACTCGAACAGCTGACGTTTATATTATTTTTAGCTCTTGTTTAAATAAGTTTAGTAAAATAACTGCTGGCAGAGCAGCACAAAACTGAACTTTAGTAAATGACGTCCAGCAATTTATATATTTTTAACCAAAAACAAAAACTAATTTCCAGAGTTGTGTGGTTTCGTTCTGAACAAGTTCAAATGAACGGGTCATCTTAATGAACTTATGAACAAATTCAGTCAATCATGAGCTAAATCGTTAGTTTCGCAGTTGGTCAATTTAAAATTTCTTAGAGAAATACAATTGTATTACATATTGCATATTGGAACTCGGCGACTGTAATAAATTTTCCTCTTTATTCAAAAACTTTCTCGTGTAGTTTAGTTGAATATCGATTAACGAATATAACTAGGCAGCACTTGTAAGCACATTATCGAAATATTTGTAATGCGCGCCCATTCATCGACTTGAACATTTTTGCCTATTTTTAGCTAAATTTATATGTCATAATAGCCTAGAATTATATAAAAAAAAGATCTGTCGTTTATAAATTGTTGGATTTGAAAAATTTAAAATTTATAAAACACACATATTGACAAAAATTTCAATATAATGCAATTTATTTCATGAATTTAATTTTTCCAATTTGGATGTTCCAATCGATTCAGACAATTATATTGTTATCGGCTGAATTGATCGAATCAGCTGTTCGCCTGCTTGTCAGCACTTTGCTGACCGATAGCGATAGCGATAGCTATTTTTGACATGCAATGAGTGTGCAAGTGTGCGTGTGTTAGTGAGCAACATATATATATGTACATATATATTTATGGCGACAACGAAAATAATAAATAAATAAATGCATATATATACGTGCATATGTATATATGTATGCCGATAGATGATGCACAAAGATGACATATTAATCTAAACACGATTGCACCCAAATTACCAGCAGCAGCAGCAGCTAAGAAACGTAGCACAGCGCAGCAACAACAACAACAAGTGCAAGACCAACAAAAATTGGAGGAGGAAAAGAGAAACACACAAAATTGGAAATACCCACAGCAAGGCTGTCAATATAACCGTAAGCGCAGCTGATAAGTTTATCAAACGGCGATAATTCTAAATTCGTGCATGTTCCCGATTCATTTATGCTATATATGTGTGTTTTTGTGTTTGTGCACGCATACGCACTGACTACAGTTGAACTTGCCTAACTCGAACTTCTATAACTCGAATTTCTCTCTAACTCGAGCTAAATGTGTGGCGCTCAAATAAGTAAACTTGAGAAAAAGAACCGTATAAGTCGAATAACTCCATAACTCGAAACTTTACTTTGGCTAATAGTAATTCGAGTTAGGGAAGTTTGACTGTATTATTTTTTGTTTTAATTTTGTTCTTTTTGTATCTCTGCTTCTTCTCTGCTCTTCCATGTTCATTGAAGGCGGCTAACGGTAAACAACGGCCAGGTGCACAACAAAAGCAACAACGACAACAAAGAGAAACGCCAACAACGAAAACGTCAAACAGGAAACAATAAATAATTGAATATTCCGAATACGTGCACAACTAATAATAATAATAGTGGGACGATCTGGCAGCACCAGCAGCAATAAGAATCTAAAGCTCAGCGGGCGAGAGAGGGAGCGAGAGCGACAGGGAGAGGGATGGCCACTGGCAGCCGAGATGCCGCAGAGATGCCAGACCATCGGAAACGGAACACCTTCACCAGCTACGTGGCTCCGATGCCCGGCGATGTGCGCGCCACAGCGGATACGAACGAATGGTGCCTGCCCAGCGATTTGCGTGACGTGCATTTGGCCAAGCCGCGTCTGTTGCCCGGCGAACAGATTGTCGCCTCCGCGCCCGCCTACATGTACACGCCCATAGCGCCCATGGAGGGTCAACAGACCAGGGACAATAACAGAGACAACAACAGCAGCAGCATCTCCAGCAATGGCAACAGCAGCGGCAGCAGCCAGACAAGAAGCCACAAGGAGGCCACCTTTGGTCTGCTGAGTGTTACCAATTTTAAGCTCGCCTTTGTTGCACTCCATGCACGCTCCACGCTCTCGAACAATGCGACGCCCCTGGCCAGTGATCTGTACCAGGAGAACACGTATCTGGGTCGCAACGAGGTGACGCTGAACAACATCGATCACATCTATACGATTGCCGAGCAGGGCCGTGCAGCGAGTGCCTTGCAGGCGGCACGCACCGGCGCGGGCGGCAGGCGGGGCACGCCGCACAGTGGCCGGAGGAAGAAACTGGAGCCGGCCAAGCAGCAGAATATCCATGGCCGGATTGTGGCCCTGCACATAATATGCAAGAATTTCCGTCTGCTGAAGTTTGCCTTCCAGCAGCAAGACTCGAAGCTGAGTGATTACGGCAAACTGATGGCCTCGGCCTTGGCCAGATTCGCGTATCCGATGCGGCATGATCTGAGCTTTGCCTATGCCTACCGGGAGCCCTACTATTCGGTGCTGCTGGGCGGCGTCAGCATGTATGCGAGCAAGAATGATTGGGCCCGGGAGCTGATCCGTTGTGGCGCCACCGAGTGGCAGGTGATCAGCGCCAGTGCGGTGCCCCAGCTGCAGAATCGCCTGCAGGCGTGCAAGTATTCCCTGCCGCCGCACTTTGTCATACCCAAGTGCTGTGATGTGGAGCGATTCCTGCAGCTGTCGTTGGCCTTTTGCGATTCCCGTGCCGCCTTCTGGGTGTACAGTTATGGCGGCAGTGCCGCCTCCTTAGTGCGCCTGGCGGAACTGCAGCCGGCCTCGCAGCAGGACACCAAAATGGAGAACATTATGCTGGAGCTGGTGCGGAAGTGCGATGAGCGCAAGCAGCTCAAGCTGATCCAGCTGACGGATCAGCTGCCCAGCATCCAGGATGTGCAGCGTGCCTACCACAAGCTGCGGCGTCTCTGCACGCCGGAGACACCGGACAAGTTTATGCTGCAGGACGACAAGTATCTCGGTCTGCTGGAGAAGACCAATTGGCTGCTCTATGTCTCGCTGTGTCTGCGCCACGGCAGCGAAGCGGCCGCAACACTTCGTGCCGGAGTCACCTGTGTACTCCAGGAGTCCAATGGCCGGGATCTGTGCTGTGTGATCAGCAGTCTGACGCAGCTGCTGCTCGATCCGCATTTCCGGACCATCGATGGCTTTCAGTCGCTTATCCAAAAGGAATGGATTGCCTTGGAGCATCCGTTTCAACGTCGGCTGGGCCATGTGGGCGTCTCCAGTGGGGAGCGGGAGGCGTCGCCCGACAGCGAACAGAGTCCCGTGTTCCTGCTCTTCCTGGACTGCGTGTGGCAGCTGCTCCAGCAGTTTCCCGACGAGTTCGAGTTCTCGCAAACGTATCTGACGACGCTCTGGGATGCCTGCTTCATGCCCATCTTCGATACCTTCCAGTTTGACAGCCAGGCGCAACGCGCCGCCGCCGTCAATGAGGGTCGGCTGGTGCTGCGTCCGGTTTGGGATTGGGGCGAGCAGTTCTCCGACAAGGACAAGATGTTCTTTACGAATCCGCTGTATCAGCGTCAGCGCGGTGATCTCGCCAGCTCCCAGAATCATCGACGTTCCTTGGCGGTGGCTGGACACGCGCACAAGTTGTCGGCAGGAGGAGGATCAGCTGCAGCTGGAACTGGAGGAGGAGGTGGAGGAGGAGCACGCTATACGATCAATCCCCAGCTGTTTGCCACACAGTCCAGTGTGCCCCAGGATCGTTACCTGGAGCCAGCCCATCGCATTCTCGATCTGGCCGTCTGGGAGCAGTGCTATTATCGCTGGATGCCCGTCCTGGACATTCGTGGCGGTGGACAGCCCCAGGTGGATCTCTTCCATCGGCTGCTGCTGAGCAACATTGCCAAGCTGCAGCGTTGCCTCGACATGCAGAGTTTCGAGGAGCTGCCCGATGCCTTTTACGAGGCACTCGGCGAGCAGCGTCCCAGCCAGCAACAACAACAGCAACAAGAGGAGCCAGCTGCCGAGTTTGTGGATGGTGTGGAGCGACGTCGCAAATCGATGCCAGGTGGCAACGCTGGCCTGCAAGTTATGAACAGCGGACCATTACAGTTATCGACACTCTCCTCGTTCTTTCCATTCGGCAATCCGATTGCCGGCGATGCGCCGCACGAACTGTACGATATATTGAGCAGCAGCAGTGAACTGTTATTGGACACCTCTTCCATACTGGACAAGTCATCGATGGTGTGATTAATCGATCAATCGATCGATTGTTTTGCTCCACTCGCTGTCTCTCGACTACTCGTTACTCGATTACTCGTCGAGCTTCAACTCGTTGCTGTTTATATTCAAAAAAGCTGAACTTTAGAAGTATTACAGACTTACTTTTTATATATACATACAGTTGGTCAGCTAATTGATTTGACAAGCACTAAATTTTCCTACTTTCATTGCGTTACTTTTGGTTCGTAGAACAAATTAAAAAAAAAATAAAATAATTATGCTTGTCAAAACAATTACTTTAGCAACTGTATGCGTATATGCATATAACGCGTTTAACACTTTTTATTATTGTTTACTAATAGGCAAGTTTATCGCATAAGACTTTTTTTTTGTTTTATTTGTACATTTGAATGTATGTATGTATGTAACATTAAACTTTACTTTTTTTGCGCTAATAATCATTAAACATGGCGGTTATGTACATGTTTATGTAACGGCAAAAATGTTATGTACGAAAAAAAAGCAAAAACACCAACTAAATCAAACATGTATTATATTATATTTAATAATAATAAAACGAAACATTGTATAAACTAAACTCGAAACAAGAATTTTCAAGCAACGGTAAATGATCGAAAGCTTTCGAAAAAAATCAAATTTCATTTTGAGCGAAAAAATAAAAATCACAAATAATGAACTCTTGTGAGTTTTATTTTTTCGCTCAAGATTAATCATTATCATTGAAGTAAATCCTTTAAAATCTTTAAATAATCATTACTATGTAATTTGCATAATACAATATAACTCATAATGATTACGGTACCTGGTTATTACCAAACTAACTTGGCTAAAAACTCGCTCTCATTTTGAGGGATGAATTTTGGCGTACTGGGAAAGTGTTTTCGCCTTTATATCGTTTCCGTACTCAAAAAGTTCCAAAATTGGCAGTATAGAATTCAATTTGGTAAAGGTCTAGAAGCAGTGGCCAGTCTCAAAAAAAAAAAAGCACAAACACACACAGAAAGAGGGCGATTTATAATGAATTTAGGTGAAACAATTTTTAAGAAAAAATTCTTTAGTAGTTTTTTTTAATTGAATTTTGAAATTTCGATATTTTCAATGCAAAATGAGATTTTCCATCGTTGTTTTGTGCATATTGTCACTAATATGTTAATTTTTCATTAAAATTTCAATATTCAATAAAAAAAACTAGCAAAGACCCCCTAAATTTTTTTTCAATTTAATTTATGTGAATCTAAAAAAAGCCAGATTTTCTGATAGATTTTTGAAATTGTTCCCGACTGAAACAGTTAAAAACCAGACAAATCTATCCGAGAACAGGCCAAATTGGCATTACTGAGCTTAGGTGAGCTTTCGCCTTGCAGAGTGAATGAAGATGGCGTCGAATCAAGAGCAAGAACTACAACAAAGCGAAGGATCCAGCTCAACATTTTTATCTCAGGTCACTGGTCGTTGTCGTAGTCGTCGTCGGGTTGCGCCAATGCCACCGGATGATGTGATACGCAATTCTATAGCGCGCAGTTTGACACAGATTCTGGTAAATATGACAAATGCCGTCGGGCAGCAGAAGTGTCGCGAGCTTTTGCAGGTGGACGATTTGACGCATGGCGCGCATATCGCGCTCTTGACGCACTTGGAGCGCATCGATGGCCGGCGAGAGCAGCGCGAGAGAGCGCAGAGAGAGCGTAAGCAGCGACGAGCGAACAAAGAGAATCAAAATACAGCTTGAAATGGGAGAGGCTCTCGTTGTAGTGTCGTACACATGTAATTAATTAATGATTTAATAATAAAACATTTTGCATTTAACAATTAATTTATAGCTTCATTCGTTTTTGGTCTATTTTTTCGCATCGTCTTTGGCCTCTTCCGCCTTGAGCAGCTCCGAGACGATGCCCACCTTCTTTAGCTCCTCGATTAGATCGCCGCTCTGATGCATCTGCATTAGAATATCACAGCCGCCAACGAATTCGCCGTCGATAAACACTTGCGGTATGGTTGGCCAATCGCTGTAGTCCTTGATGCCTATGAAAAGTAACGAGTATACAGTCAATGCAAGATTTATTCATTCACTCATTTGATGATCAAAATAGTAGCACTAGAAATTGCACAAACATTTTTCGTACACCACACATATTTCAACCATTTCCAACACACTTACAATTTTTCCATTTGCTTTAATTTTAAAATTAATGTATTAATTGGAAGAAATTCTATAGGATGAACCTATAGATTCTACATTGCAATAAATTAATTTTTTCTACATTTTTGGCCATTTTCTTAAAAATTTACTTCCAAAATGGATTGTTTGTACTCTAACGAATAAACTAAGTAAGTAAGATTGTAACATGTACCATTTTAATATATAGAAATATATTGAATATTAAATTGAAAACTAATTTTCAAGCTGTTTTCGATATAAAATAATAAAACTAGTAAAATAAATAAAATGATAGTAACATATCAAAATTATTTCTTAAGGGAAAACTACATTATTTTATTATAATCTAACCCATTAAAGACTGCCAATAGATCGGCTGATACGAAATTTTGAAATGTGTGCCAAGAAGACGATAGAAGTTAAAAGAAACAAAAAAAAAAATGTTTATCTTCAAGTTTAATTTTTCCGTATTCCATACATTCTTCAGCTTTTTTCGTCAACATTTTCTATGCAGAAAAAAACCTAGAAAAAACTACTATACTGAAATAAATTTTGCCTCGATATTTCTCACATGCCCCGTGCTAGAATTTATAGTGTCAACACTTTTTTGGGTATTTCAATACCCATTAGCCTACAATGGGTTAAGAGTATTTACTTCCAAATTACTCGACATAACTCCTTATTTTCATATTCCTTATGTTAAATTTGTTTTTCTTCTTAATAAAAATTGCAAGTGTACGAATAATTGTTGTGGTGAGTGTGTCCATCTGTTCGCTCGCCTGTCATGTAATGTTTGCACGTACATAAATGTTGTTGTTGGGAAATTTACCTTGTCGCAGCGCCTCGTTCTGCAGGACATCGTGTGCATCGTATTGAACGCCATGCATGCGCATTATTTGGACCACCGCGTTGCTGAAGCCGCAGCGTGGTGCCTGTGGATTGCCCTTCATGAATACGACCACCTTGTTGGTGCGCACCAGTTTGTCCATTGTCGGTTTGTCCAATGCGGCCGGCGGAGCAGCTGCATCCGCGCTGTACCAGCGTGGTACGGTTACAGTCAGCACGGGGCTTGCACGCGCCGCACTCGCCACCAAGTTGCTGGCCAAGCTCGGACGCAATGCAATTTGGCAAATTCTGTTCATATTTATTTAGTTATTTTAACTTATCTCTTCACACGAAATTGTCAATTCAATTTTGTTGTTTTGTAATGTGTTTGTAGAGTTGCCAAGCTCATTAAGAATTGCGTTCAATTGAACTGCTCACCTAAAATCCAGTTCAGCTCATTTGTATCGTTCGTTCATTTCGCTCGTTCGCTCGCTCGCTCGTTTAGTGCGTTATCGATAACTTTCTTAAGTGATATTGAAAATAAAGTCCGTTATTTTTAAATGGCACAAACTAAATTAAGAAAGAGATTGTCCTTATGAAGAGTCCCAAATTTTGTGTTTTCGATACGATACACTTCTCCCTTAATTCCAAACAAATAAAACTTGAAAAGTTTTCATCAGAAAAATGTTTATTTCCAACTTTCATTATGACCTCAACACCAAACTTCATAAATAGCTTTTACAATTTCTTTTAGTTTTAATTATTTTATGTTTTTTGGTTTCTTATCTTGTCAAGGATACTGGATTTCTTTTGTGTTTTTTATATAGATTTATTTATTCAGTGGTTTATTAGTTACATTTCGACTTAACGGTAATGCTCTCTTGCGTTTCAGAAATCAAAGTTGAAAGAAACGTTTAAAACTAAACAAATACAATTCAATTAATTTTATAAATTTTTAATTCATTAATGTTTTAT
Source organism: Drosophila quinaria (assembly GCA_035047525.1). NCBI lineage: Eukaryota > Metazoa > Arthropoda > Insecta > Diptera > Drosophilidae > Drosophila > Drosophila quinaria. Next base: position 36,355,344 of record JAWNPO010000455.1, read on the forward strand.
TATAATTTTTTTTGCTATTGTTGGAAAAAAAAATTGCTATTTAAAAATAAATTATATTAAGACTAAATGAATTGGAATAAAGTATTTATGTATATAACTTTCAAACAACAAAAATTAATTTGCATGCCTATATTTATAATTTTAATTTGTTTATTTTATTTTTTTTTTTATATAAACTCTACATATCCTTAAGTTTCGTTTAAATTTGAAAATCATTTTTAGATCTTGTCGCTCCAAATTATAATAAATACAAATAAAATAATTGCATTAATCGAGGGAGTTTCAAGTTCGTTTCTTTGCATTTTTATTTCTTGATAAATGATAAGAATAATATAAATCAAGAATGATTTTAGAAGAGGCTGCTCGACAAGCAGATACCCTGTACTCAGTTCTTAATAGCATTTTAACTTATGAAATCCGAATGCTTGAATTATTTCTCCAATTACAGGGTATTGGTACAAGCTCAAAAAATAGTATTTTTTTTTTTTATTATTGTTTTGATAAAAATCAACAAAAAACTTTAGTTTAAAAATTAATATTTTTCTAAGCTTTATAATAACCACTTTAAACTGAGTACAGGGTTTATTTTTAGAAAACCAATCAATGTGAGCAATAGGAACGTTTATTTTTTAATTTTGATTTTTTTTTGTATTTTGTGTTTTGCTTTAAATAATAAATAAATATTACAAGTATGTGAATGAATAGACGGATATAATAGATATATAGGTAGATATAATAGATAGCAAGATAAATAGTAATTACACATCATAATTTGAGAGCTTTTTGATTGAGCAATCGATGTGTTTAATTAAATATTGAAATAATTGGGAAATTATAATATTAATATTAATGATAAGGATAATATTAATGACAATCATAATTAATGGTAATACATAGTTATACATATATAAATAGTATGTATTTAATCATAAGTTCATACGCAGCATTGTTCAATAGAAGTTTATATTTATTTATTTATTTTGTTTTTATTTAGTTACTTTCATGCATTTTTAGTTTTTTTTATTCATTCTCATTCTGTCTTCTCTGAAACTCTTCTTTTATTTTTACATTCACACTTTCTTTTTTTTTTGTTCATGCTCTTTAAACTATAATTGTAATTATGTAGTCGTTTCTAATAATAAATATAATATTTATACAGTGCATAATTCATAAATATTTGCATGTATTTTTATACGTATTCATACTCATACTCGCCTTTATTCAATCAAGTATGAATATACATATATTTTTTTTATATATGTTTTTAAATGTACATAAAAAAGTAAATTAAATAAATATTCAAACGTATTCACATCTGTCATCTGAATGTTTTCTTTTCTGGATTTCACCGAAATACAAACTATATTAAATGTGGCCCCTAGCATGGGTTATATTCATATATATATTCATAACAATTTCTCTCTAGCAACGAATACATTTAAAGACTAAAAAAAAACCTATGCAAAATTCAAAAATTGAAGAAATCAATTCGAAAATTACAAAAAAAAAAACTAAAATTGACACATTTTACTACATAGGCAAATTGATGGTCACCCAAAAGCTTTCTCACACACACACACACACATACTTGCGAGAGCTTTCACATGGATACAGCTCACAGACACGAGCAACATTAAGAGTGTGAGTGTGTAAGAGCTTTCATTGAGAGCTTTTTCGACTAAGAGGCTATGCCTCGTACCTAATGTGTACATAAATATGTATGTTTGTATGTTTTTTTTCCTTTTTAATATTTATTTGCATTTTTAGAAGTTTTATTCATTGATTTTGTTTTAAATTTGTTTTTATTTTATTTTTTTTTTTTTAACATTTTTGGTATTGGCACATTATATTACATATAATACAAAGTTTATCGTTTGCTTTAAGTGCACAAAATGTCTCATAATTTGTTAAATAAATACAGCTAAATTCAACATAGATTTCGAGGGGGGGTTGGCTGGAAGGGGGCGGGTGGTTAAGGGGCAAGGGGGCAACAGCAACATAGGACACATTTAAGTTAGGCATGCAATTATTATTTATTTTCTTTTGAATTTCTAGGCTTAGAATTTAATTTTTTCTATGATTCTACCACAAAAAAAAAATTTGATTTCTTTTTTTTAAGAAAAACTTATTAAAATTAAACAACATGAAGTTGAGTTTGATTTTGTTTTTGGTTTGCAATAAAATGTTTTAGAGTTTATCACATTTATAAAACGTTCGCAATTGTTCTAAATACATGGTCAATAAGGGTTAATCGAATCGATTAATTAATTATACAATGCAGCTCATAAAGTTAACTAAATGTTTACATTCTTTCGTTAATAGCACAGTGTAAATGTTTGTTGTTTTCTCAGATCATATTCATAGTCATATTCATAGTCATATTCATACTCATTTTCATATTCATTTTTAATTCGTTTTTTAGTTTAGTATTTTTTTTAGGGCACATTCAAGTGAAATAAACGCTTGGATTGTTCTAATCATTAAATATACTGCACAGTATTTTCTTTTTCTTTCATCATCTTAACTTAGTATTTTATTAAATATATTTTAGTATTTTTTGTGTTTTTTTTTTTGCAACAACTACGAACAGAAACAACAATTTTGAGTGCAACCTAAAAATGAACTCAACTCGCAAGCAAAGTTGGTATTTTATCTAACTTCTTTTTCTGCTTGTTGGTATTTTTTTCTTTGGCTACTTTTGTAAAATTTGCGAAAGTATTTTGCTGTTAAACGAAGTATTTTTTTTGGTTTATCTTTTTTTGATTTTGTTCTTCAAAAAATTGAACGCTTCGCTCTGCGTTTGATATAAAGTTTAACAAGTTTTTAGTATTTTTTCGGTATTTTTTTTAGTATTTTTTTTAGTATTTTCCATGCTATGTGAACTCATATCAAAATACATGGGTTGTATTCGTACATACATGTATATAACTATAGCCGGTAGGGGTGTTTCATTTGAATTGAAAGTTATTACATTTATAAACACTTAAGTTTATTTTATTATTTCTTCAGAAATTAACTTTTGTATTCGTTTGGTATTTTTTGAGGTTATGCACATATATCGTTTCGCTGTAAATGGGATGTACATACACTGAAATTTGGTATTTTCTGTTGGTATTTAAGCATTTTTGTTATTTTTTGTCATATTTTTTTTTGTAGCATTTATTAAAAATAAATGCTATTGTATTTTATTTGGTATTTTTTTTTTACTTTTTGTTGAAAAATACAAACATTTGACTGCTCATAGTTGAAATACTTGTTCTTTTGTCTTATATAATTTATGGTATTTTTTTTGACTTATATATTTTTGGTTTGTGGATAGTGTGGTATTTTTTTTTTATTTTTTTATTCGGTTATCATACATAATACAAGGGTATTTATTTATTTGCTAAGCTTTTAGGTGGAAAATCGGAAACACATATGTATATGTTTAGTATTTTTTTATCATTTTTTATTTTTACTTTGAAACATACGTACATTTTGGTATATACTGCGGTTGGTATTTTGTAAACGTTCTCTTTCTCTCTTAAACTTTTGAACGTAGAAAAAAAATACTAGCGCTATGCACTTTAAATTTCTTTTGAGAACTGAGATAGTTTCATACATGTAGTATATTTAGGAAAGGGTTTTTTTTATTTTTTTTGGGGGAGGAGCATGATTCTAAGCTTATCGGTGTTTCATTTTGTTCATGCACAAAAATACCAACTAGTATTTTTTTTAGTATTTTTTTTAGAATATACCTTTTTTTATTTTTCTGTTGTTTTTAAATGTGTATATGATTAATTGAAGATGGGCATTCTTTTAAAATATGCATTCAACAATTCTCATAGTTTGTTGTGTGTAGATATCCTGTATATAGGTGTGTGTGTTTTAGGGTGTATTAGGGTGTGTGTTAAACATCTTAAATAAATATAAAGCACAAAGTGTTTACTTTCTTTCATTCCAGTTGAATTTCTAGCAATAGATATACAATTTGTAGGGTATACTCATACACTTAAATACTTATAGAACTTATAGTTTTCATTTTAATTTATACTTTTTTTTTTTTAAATAATATTTATAAGATAATATTTATGTTGTTGTTGTTCTTGATGTTCTTGATGTTGTTGTTGAGGAACTCTGGAATTCTTTAAGCATAAAACTCCGTTTTTCCTTGGGTCTTATAGGCCTCCTCCTCGATTTTGTACATATCCATAAGCTGTTAATGTTGTATGTTAGAATTTGTTGGATTGCGATCGATAACGATAACAGCGGCAGCATGATAATAATACAAAAAACACATTAAGAAAACGAGAAGAGAGAGAAAAAAGAGAAGAGATTTTTTTTTTTGTGTTTGTCGGTTTAGTTTTCATATGGAACCGATTCTAATGTTTGGGGGGATATAGCAAAAAACGTTTAGCGAATAGCGATAAATGTGTGAAATCGAGACTTGCAAAACTATCGACAAGACTATCGACTATCGGGAAAATTGTGGATCAAGTAGTGTACATTGAAAAATCGTTGTTTCCATTACTAAAAAAATGATTTTTCCTCGATTTTTAACTCGATAATTAATTTTTGCTTCGATAAAAGTCAATAATTTTTTGGTGAAAACACTATATGTATTAAAAATGTCCTGTTGATCAAATTCTTATGTTAAAAATTTATATTCATCGAGGCTCCGACTATTTTCAAAAGTTTTTTTCAATTTCAGTGTTTGATATTTCGATGGCATTATTTATCGACTTTTTACAGTGGTTATTTTAAATTCCGATGTTTGACATCGGTTATTTATTTAAGCAATATACGCTAGAAGAAATTCAATAGGATGAACCTATAGATTTTATATTGGAATAAATTCACTTTTTCTCTTTTTTTAAAAATTGACTTAAAAAGGGACCGATTGTATTTTAACGATTACACTAAGTAGGACAGAAAGATTGTAACATGAACCATTTTAATTCATAGAAATAAATTGAAAGTTCAGTTTAAACAAGTTTTTCGAACTGTTTTCAATATATAATTTAAGAAAAGAGAGACAGAAACAACATTAATATATTGTGAAACAAAATGTCGCGTGCGACAGTAATTCAAATGAAATTAAAAAAAAACTACTAAAAACTAATATTTTCAAATTAAACAAAAAACATTTTTTAGATAAATAAATGCATTACAATCTAAAATTAATTGCATCAAAATTGGAGAATTACCCATATATCGATTATAACATTGATCGATAGTAATATTTATTGATAGTATTGTCGATAGTTTTGCAGTTCCAAAATGTGAATAATTTAGACACCATGTTAATTCATGTTATAAATATGTATTCATGTATGTATGTAATGTGAGTGTGCGAAAGAGAAGTAAGTTCAGAGTAAGTAGTACGATAGATATTATTTGTAAGTAGAGCTGCGGGGCGGGGGGCTTTTTTGGTTATCGATACTTATAACTGTCCAGTAATCGAGTATAAAAAGGGATGGGAGAACTGAGAAAGCACAAAATGAAAACAAAAACGATAACAAAAAACGATAATATTGATAATATTGTTCACAATTAGTTAATGTAGATATATGTATGTAGACAATAAGCAAAGTAAGAAATATAGGGGGAAAAAGGTAAGCCACAAATAAATCCGATACGATATTATGAGCGCAAAATAATTATAAAACTGACAATTAATGGATATTAATACACATATAGAGAAATAATTGATAAAGATAATTACATCTTAGCAGTTAGTTAAAAGGTTTAGCAGCTACTGATTACTTTCTTTTTTGATTATACTTCATGAATATTTGATTATTGATTTCTGGTTCAACTGAAAATTGATTTGATTTGTTTTTTTTTTGTAGCGACTAGAACGTTGTTGTTGTGGGTAAGGTGTACGTTTTCAACTCGTTACTCGTTACTTGGTACTCGTTACTTTAACTAAGCACATGACACAAACAGAAGAGTATCTGCATTTATCGTTGAATCGGTTAACGGGGATGGATGGAGTTTTTTGTTTTTTTTCTTAACAGTTAACGATACTTAAACAGTTAACGGTTAACAGTTCATTGGTATCGTTATCGGTATTTTTATGTGGTGGTCTAAAGTACAGTCTCAATACTGGTTATAGTATCAGTTTGCGGCCGTGTTTCGTTTAGTACCTTTTGCACATCGGTACTAAATTCCTCAACCTGTTTCGCATGCGCCAATTTCAATTTCTCCATGGCACGTCCCTGTTTAACGCCGATTTGCTGTGAATAGTAACGATAACGATAACAATTAGTATTAAATATTCAAGGATAAGTAATTAATAATAAGGATAAGGAAAATATAACATTATCATAATTATCTGAACTTATTTCTTCAAATAAACTCTAGTAAGTTGTCGCTTCTTGCATGAAAATCGATTTTGATAACTCGATTGTTAGTAAAAATAAAAAAAATCGAGTTCAAGAATTTAACAATCGCTTCCGCGCAAATTCAAGTTGTAGATATTTCGTTGTTTCTTTTTTGAGTTTAAAAAAGTCTTCAAATTACAAGGTATACAAATATTTGACTTTCGGTTTTTGTTTTTAATATCTTTGAACTAAAGGTCAAAATTGATAGATTTTTAACTTTTTACAGAAACAGCATTTATATTAATTTAAAGTCGAATTAAATAAAACTTTAGATATTTGAGCCCAATAAAATAGAAATTTCTGATTTGCAGCCTTGCAAATAGTATAGTTTAAAGCAGGGATTAAAACCGAAACAAATATCGGTTTCAGTTACGGTTTCCGATAAGTTCGCATTTAGGTTTTCGGTTATCGGGTACACAAAATCGTAACGGTGAACCGGTTTTTGAATGTTTCGTTTTTGAAATACCGGCATGGTTTTGAATAAAAAATTTTTTTTTTTCAAAAATATAATTTTATAAATAATAGTAATTATAATATTAACATAAGAAAATTAAAATCAAAATTAAAAATAGTTTTTTTTTGCGTATGAAAAACCGAAATGAACCCTTATAAATGAAACGGTTACTAAACGGTTTTTCCGGTTTACATTGTTTCGGTTTAAAGGTTGCGGTCAAATAAATTTTTTTTCCGGTTACGGTTTCAGTAACGGTTTTAAATTTCAATCGGTTTTTACCGGTTAAAGTTTACGGTTTCGGTTAGGGTTTTAGTCCCTGGTTTAAAGTTTCCTAAGGTTGAGTTTGAGTTTAAAGCACGCACCTTTTTCTCCTCCATGAAGCGCTTGACGTTGTTCTGACGCTTCTCGCGCAGTCGACGATCCTTCTCGTTCTTCGTCTTGAGGGTCTTGTCGTTCTGCACCTCCTTGGCGGTATCGGCCGAGGTCTTTGCCTGCTTCGTATTTAGCTCCTTGATATCTCTGCAGAGGTTCATTTAAAAAAGGGGGCATTAAATAAAATATAAAATGTGCTTAAGAAGCAGGATATCAAAAAACGAAACGAGTATCGGTACGAATTCGGTTAAGTACGAATTTTGGTCTTTTGGTTATCGGTTACGCCAAATCTTAGGCTATCGGTTTCGTAACGTTTACCGGTTATTTGTTTGTTTCCGTTTCTAATATTGGCTAACAAATAAAAAGCAATGCTTGTCATTTTAACCAAAGTATTTTGAAATATGTACTTGAAAACCAAAATTCTTTGATTTCAAAAAAGGTTTGTCCATTCAATGGGATTTATATTCATTCAGAAATTGATTGAGTCGAAACTCGAATCGGTTATTAAACGGTTATTTCGATTTCAATAATTTCGGAATTTTCCGAAATAAAAAATTTAGATATACTAAAAAAAGTTTTGTTTCGATTACGTTTTCAGTTTCGGTTACCAATCGTAATCGTTTGAATAATTGCAATTGTTCTGTAAAAATTAAAAAAAAATATTGTTTTGGCCACGTTTTGAGTTAGGGTTACCAATATCAATCGGTTAATAACGGTTCACAGTTTCGGTTAACGGTTAACCGTTTGGGTTTACCGTTTTGAAGCCCGATAAACAGCGTGCTTTGTTGTAATTGAAAGTTACGGTTACCAATTTCAATCGGTTAATATCGGTTAACAGTTGCGGTTAACGGTTCGCAGTTTCGCTTTAGCATTTTAATGTACGATAAAAGAGTGTTGTGTGTGGAAATTTAAAGTTACGGTTACCAATTTCAATCGGTTAATATCGGTTAACGATTAACCGTTTCGGTTTACCGTTTTAATGCTCGATAAAAAGAGTGTTGTGTGTGGAAACTGAAAGTTACAGTTGCCAATTTCAATCGGTTAATATCGGTTAACGGTTAACCGTTTCGGCTTACCGTTTTAATGCCCGATAAACAGCGTGCTTTGTTGTAATTGAAAAATACGGTTAACAATATCAATCGGCTAATATCAGTTAACGGTTAACCGTTTCACTTTACCGTTTTAATGCCCGATAAAAAGAGTGTTGTGTGTGGAAATTGAAAGTTACGGTTACCAATTTCAATCGGTTAATATCGGTTTGTTGTAATTGAAAAATACGGTTACCAATTTCAATCGGTTAATATCGGTTAACGGTTAACCGGTTCGGTTCGTGTGCTGCGTGTGTGTGTGTGTGTGTGTGTGTGTGTGTGTGTGTGTGTGTGTGTGTGTGTGTGTGTGTGTGTGTGTGTGGAGATGGATTGAATGTGCTCACTAACCTGGCATGCCGATCCTCGAGCTGCTTGATCTGTGCCGCCTGCACGGTCAGCATGAGCGCCTTCATGGCATCCTGCGAGTCCTGGACATGCTGCCGCAGCATATCCCATTCCTCCTTGCGGTGGCGGGCAATCATGTCGGTCCACTGCTTGGTCTGATCGTTGATGGCATTCTTGATGTTCGCATCGTTGCGAATGTCATCTTTGCTCTTGCCCTTGATCAGCTTATCGATGGCCGCATTTTGTGTCTTTTGCACCGAGGTGCGTTCCTTGGCGTGCTTCTTGCGCAGCGTGTCCAGCTCCTTGATTTGCTTTTTGCCCACCTTCTGGAAGCCCTTCTCCTGGCGCAGCGACTCCAAGGTGACCGGCTCAAATACCAATGGCGGCTCCTTTTTCTCCTCCTCCTTGGCCTTGCCGGCATCGCGTGCGGCGCCGCCGCTTTGCTCCTCAATGCCCAATGCCTTCATTTGTTCATTTTGCTGCTTGGCAGCGCCCGCAAATCCACGGGGATCCGACAACATGGCCATGAAATCCTCAAAGCCATCAGGTACATAAATCTTTAGCTCAATGTTGACAAACAACATGGGCAACGACATTGGAAAATTGGCCTCTGTGCGCAACGAAACATGACGATAACCCGGCTGTAGGCCATCCAATGGCAATATCCGTTGTCCAATCATTTTGCCACTTTCCTCGTAGACGCCAAAACGCAACACGGCCAAATCGGGCAGCACAACTTTACGGAATACAAAGGGATCTTCGTTGTACACCGGATTCAGGCCATTGTTGGGCACCAAACGGGTGCGAAACTCCTTCTTGACGGTGTCCGAGGGCAGTCCAAACATGTCCACCTCCACATAGGTGCCCACCTTCTTGTCCGACAGGAACTGGCCGGCAATCACCTTGACCGAACAGCAGGCAGCTATCACACCATCCACGGGTGCATCCGCAAACGGATCGAAATCCTTGTCAGCGCGACGCATAAAGTCCGGTTTTAAGAGATAACCACAACCGCCGTTGTACTCGAATTTGCCCTGATTCAGTTGCATGGGCAAATCGGATGTTTGGAAATTGAGGCTGACCATTTGACAGCCGGCATTCCAAAAGACCTGCGGCATATAGTTGGAGGAGTCCGCTCGGGTGCCCTTCGGATAGATGCGCGACATCTGGCGCTTGTTGTAATTGACAAAGTCAATGGAGCTCTGCTTCAGATAATTCATGCCCGCCGATTCCGCAAACGACGACATGTTGTGGGCAATGTTCTTCTCTGTAAACAGAGCACACAAAAATTACCATTAGAATTCTCATTTAAATATTTGTGTAGGAATTACAAAAAAATCACGACAAAAGTCATAAAAACTACAAGTTTTTGATTGTACCAATAAATAAATAATTTTAAAAAAATCAATGATTTTTACCATTATTTGTGATTTTTATTTTTTCGCTCAAAATAAAACTTTTATTTATTTAGGGTATTTAAAAAACATGATGAACATGATTTTCTCTGTAAAAAGAATTTCCTCATTAGAAATCTATATAATGAAATTTACATAGTAATGATTATCTCAAAAATTGTTAAGCATTTACTTTAATGATAATGATTAATCTTGAGCGAAAAATTAAAACTCACAAGCACTTATTATTTGTGATTTTTCTTATTTCGCTCAAAATAAAGCTTTCATTTATTTAGGGTATTCAAAAAACATTTATCTGTGTGTTTGTTGTCATTACAAAATATTAAATACCCTAATTATTTTTTGTATTTGTATTCTAGTCTTTGACTTTATTAAAAACAAACAAAAATTCTCATTCGAAATTTTTAATATTTGTGTAGGAATTACAAAAAATATCTAGACAAAAGTCAAAAAAAACTACAAGTTGTTTGATTGATCAATAAATAAATAATTAATTAAATAAATGTGTGAGTAAATGAATAAATGAATGAATAAATAAAAAATGCAATTATTTTCTCTGTAAGAATTTCCTCATTAGACATTTTTGTCATTAAATTTATCCGGGACCGTAATCATTATAAGTTATATTATAAAAATTACATAGTAATGATTATTTAATGCAGGGGTGCCCATCGCCTATGCACACAATGCACATTTGTTTTTGTAATGCACATGGGATATCGGAAGTAAAACAGAATACACATAGGTTAAAAATTCTTGCACATTGAATTTTACACAAACAACTTGCAGAAAAACAAGAACAACTTTTTCATTTATGCTTTCCATCCATTTTCGGTGCAGGCAAAACAAAAACAATTGCATTGCGTCGGTTATCTTTTGCTAATCCGAATGTAATTTGTTGTTGTCTTATCGTTTTGTGTGCACTGGAAAAGAAAAACTTGACTTCGCTTTCAAACGTGTGATGCGTGTGACTTTTTGAAGAAACATGTTTTTATTTTTTTTCTGTGTACACATTGAAATAAAAAAAAAGTTCGTTATAAGTATGCGTGTGATTTCTTGTATTTGTATTAGTGCGTGCACATCCATAAGGCAGCTTTGGGCACCCCTGATTAAATAAAACTCACAAGCAATCATTATTTGTGAATTTTATTTTTTCGCTCAAAATAAAACTCTTTTTTAAAAAAGTTTACGTAATCATTTTAAAAATTTTTCAGCGTTTTATGTCCCCTGGGTTTCTTTTAAAGGAGTATACAAAAATACTGGGTGGAAATCCTAAACTAAAGCCATGAATTTAAAGTGACTTTTATTTTGAGCGAAAAAAATAAAAATCATAAATAATCGTTATTTGTGAATTTTATTTTTTTGCTCAAATTTAATCATTATCATTAAGGGTATTTTAAAAACATTTATCTGTGTGCTTGTTGTCATAACAAAATATATCACTTTATGAAATAACACAAATATCAGAGTTTCTGAATACCCATTCAAAGGGAATTTAAATGGCCAAATTAAGAGTAGATTAAACTTTGGTTTTGTCAAAATACTTTATCCGACGACTTTAGTTAGAAGAAGTTAAGAATGAAATTCAAAACGAAGAAATATCATTTTCTGAAATCCTAAGATTTTTCTAATTTTTTGCTACTCAACTTTTTTCAAAGTTGAATTTTCAAATGAGATACTGAAGGCCATAGTAAATTGTACGCTACAAGTTATATTCGGCGTAATATTTTATATTGTATCTAATAATTATAAATAAATGAATGAAATGTAATAAAATAAATAATAATAAAATTAAAATGTTCTCAAATTTGTTCATGTTATTTCAGAGTTGACTTACCAATTGCCTTGTCGAAGCCCTGGAACTTGATGGGCTGCGCATAATTGACCATGGAGGATAGCCAGGGATGCACATTGGTGGTGGATCCACTGTAATTGGCCGCAGCCGCCTCCGCCTCGGCACCGCCGCCCCCCTCGGCCGCCCCGTCGGCAGCGGCTGCCTCTGGGGCGGGAGCTGCAGCGGCCGCTGCCTCTGGCGGCTTGCCGGCACTGGCATCCTCCTCCGGATCGTCGTCCGTCTTCAGTTCACCCTTCAGCCAGAGCTCCAGCTCGACCTTCTCCACCTCGGGCTTCATGCGTTTGTTCTTGATGAGAATCTTGCGCTTCAATTTGCACGGCGGTGGCAACGGCAAACCCGGATCCAACTAAAAAAGGGGAATAGAAAAGAGAGAGAGACAGAGAGAGAGAGAGAGGGAGAGAGAGAGAGATCTTAATAACAAATAATATAACGTTAAATACAAATACGAAACTTATTTATCAGGAAGTAAAACCGAAACGAATATCGGTTTCGGTTTCGGTTATGTTCACATTTAGGCAGTTGTATTATAAAAATAACTTACAGTGGCGAGCAAAAGTGAGAGCATGTTCACAACACTGACTTTCATGATTCATAAAAACAAAACCATACAAGGGAATACACATTTTTTTTTTTCTAAATTTTTATCATTTCATTTTTAACAAATAGGAGTAAGGCAACATTAATAAAAAAGACAAAGTCTTAGATTTTGAAAGAAAAAGGAAAAAAGAAAAGGATAAAAAAGTTTGCTTACTTTTTCAACTTCTTAACCTAGATTTTTTGGAAAGAAAGTTTTGATGCAAGAAGCCGACAAAATCAATGTGAACATGCACTCACTTTTGCTCGCCACTTATATTATAAAATTTACATTTTAATGATTATATTTTATTTTTTACTTTGCACTTTATGATAATCATTATTTTTGAGTAATTTTATAAATAATTGAGTAATTTTATGAATAATTTTATAAAACTCACCATAGCTACCTTCCAGCATATTTATTTTTTATTTTCGGTTTTAGTCTTTGACTTTATTATTTGTTTTATTATTATTTAATTTAATAATAAATGATGCTGGAAGGTAGCTATGGTGTCCCTTTATAGCGATATAAAATAATAGTGGTAAAAATCTTAGCACAAAAACCCTAAAATTACATTTGAGATTTATTTTAAGCAAAAAATCGTAATTTTATAAAATTACTCAAAAATAATGATTATCATTGAATAAAAATGTAACAAGTGGGAAAGGCTATAGTCGAGTGCCCGACTCTAGGATACCCGTTACTTATTTTAATGAATTTTTTAATATTTTTTATTGCATGCTTTTAGGCACTTATATTTTTTAAAAACTTTAATTAGCCATTACCACCTTTCTATTTGCCCGCTCTTGTTCAATTTAGTAGGATGATAGTTAATAATAGTAGATAACGATAATTAGTAAAAAAATTGAAATGTCTTGAAAACTGTGCGTGTGGTGGTTTTTTGCGATTTACAGAGGCGGTAAAAGGCGTGGCAAAAATTTGCAACAAACTTGATCTGCGTGGGGTCTATAGAAGTCTGTGTGCCAAATTTGGTTGCTCTAGCTCTTATAGTCTCTGAGATTTAGGCGCTCGCACAGACTGACAGTCAGACAGACGGACTTGGCTATATCGACTCGACTGTTGATGCTGATCAAGAATATATGTATATACTTTATAGGGTCGGATATGCTTCCTTCTCCCTGTTACATACATTGCAACGAATACAATATCCCTTTTTACTTATTTTTATAAGTAACGGGTATAAAAATCATGATGGAAATAAAGAGATTGTAAAATAAATTCTAGATATGTAGTTTCATATAATACTAGTAGATGCATACCGGATGATCCCCTAGTGGCTCCTTCAGCAGTAGATCTCCAAAGAAATCATCACAGTATTTAGCTAACTTATATTGCTGGGCGCGATTGCAATGATTCTCGAAGGAGAGAATCACCGGATACTCGGATGAGACAAACGCACAATCCGCAATGGCCTGAATGCAATCCTACAAAAAATATCGAAAAAGAAAGACAGTTAAAAGTTGTAAATTATATAATACTCGATTATTTTTAGGCACCTTGAACAAGATTTCTGTGCAGTAGGCATGACCGTGGGTAACAATCGGTTCCTCATCCTCGCCCTTGCCATTCCAGCAATCCAATTCGACACAACGACAGCCCGCGAGCAAAGTCTGGCGATACATTTCCACGGAACTCTTGCCGCCGATCTGGCGACCCGATAAATACGTGTTATGCGAACTGTTGATGTAATAATGCGCCAGAGGCTGATCCATTTCCATGTAGAAGTCGAGACGGTCCAAAAACACGGGCGCATTCTCATCGGACATCAGATAACGCTTAAAGCCGTCCAACGATAGTTGCCCTACAGATGGAAAAGTTATTATTTCGATTATTTTCGATAACGATATTTATAAAGTTTCATATTTATTTTTCTTTTTCGATAACAATATTTATGTAGTTTCATATTTATTGTTTTTTGGCATCGGAAAAAATTGTCATTTCGATTACTTTCGATAACAATATGTATGTAGTTTAATTTGTATGTTTTTATTTTTTTATCAACAAAAAATATTATTTCGATTACTTTCGATAACGATATGTTTGTAGTTTAATTTGTATGTTTTTTTTGGTATTAACAAAAATTACAATTTCGATTATTTCGATAACGATATTTATGTAGTTTCATATTTATTGTTTTTTTTTGGTATCCACAAACATTTATTATTTCGATTATTTTCGTTATCGGTATTAAAAAAAATATATATTAGTATTTTAAAAAAATCCATTAAATAGCTAATTAAAATATCAGGTTTCTGATTTGTTTGATGTACATGTTAGATGAATTAAGGTAAAGTCGAATCAAATATATATCGATAACCATTTCGTAGCGTATACCTACCGGTCTTCTTCTTCTCCTCATCTAGTTCATAATCGTTGATAATCTCAGTGCAACGTTTCTCCTCGTACAAAGGAAAAAGTATTTCGTTCATGCGCGGATCTCGTTGTTTTTCATTCATGAACTGCACAAACTGTTCCAGACTGATAAAGTCTTGTTTACCCTTGGTGCTGTAGAAGAAGAAGAAAGAGAGAGAGAGAGAGAGAGAGAGAGAGAGAGAGTGAGTGAGAGACAAAATTAGACTGGGAACAGAAGACATTATTCTTGTTCAGGTAAAGGAAACAGCTTAAACGAGTGTGATTGTTGTAAGAGATCCATGGGAACAGAAGAGGCGCTGGGATTTCTAGGAACACATAAATATTACTTGGGAACAGAGAATTATTTACTGATCAAAGATATAACAGAAGAATCACTGCGATCATAAGAAGGAACAGACAGATTACTGTGGATGAGAGTCTAGGATTGCACTGAATGAAGATCAGATTTGAGAGTTATCAAAAGATCATTGAGAACATAATTTAATCATTAGACCGATAGATCGATTATTGAAAACAGAGTATAGAGAAATTACTGACCATATAATGGGAACAGTTTACTAAGAACACAGCAACGCCAGAAATTAAAACATAAATATTAATCATTGGGAACAGATATATTTTTCAAATGGAAATACTGAGAAATAATTTGAAATACTCGGAAAAGAGAATAACAACAGTAACAAAAGTATCGTTGGGCAGAGAGTTCACATGGGAACAGTTGTGCTATTAAAAGGTGGAAACGCATAGAGAATTTATCGAGTATCATTGCGAGTGATCATTGGGAACAGATATAATTTTAAGATGGAAATACTGAGAACAAATTTTAGACACTAGGAATAGAGAAAAAGGGAGAAAACTGTGAACAGTAATATTAAAGAGAACACTTGGAAACAGTTAGATAAATAGAGAATTTATCGAGTAATTAAATACAGTGAGAACATCAACAGAAAGAACACTGGAAACAGAGTTATCAGTAAAAGAAAAAGGGAATTAGCGGGAACAGTTTAATTAACTGGAATAACTGAGAATAACAGGGAAATTACAGGAAACTCGACTGATACTTTGAGAGAGGAATACTGAGAATATTTGCTTAACTTACATCGATGTGAACAACTCCTCGATATCGTTGCGGGGACAAACCTTGTGATAGAGCGCATAGAACTTATCGAATGTGAACTGTTCCTTGGTCATGGTGGCATTCTTATCATCTGGCAGACCCGCATCCTTGATGCACGTATAGACCAGCTTCTCGGTTTTGCCAGATGCAAATGTTTTGGCCAACGTCTTGACCGGAATTTTGCCGCTCTTTTCCACACAATAACTGAGACGCATCCAACTTGAATATTTAAATAAATATAGGAAGTAATTTAATTAATAGTGATCAATGGCAAGTTGAAGAACATAGAACGAATAATATTCGTTATTCGTAAATAAATCAATCAATTTCTAGTGCTAATAGACATCAAAATAGAAGTATACTTATCCTGATTGATAGAAAAATTAGTTGAAAAACTGTCTTACTTACTTAATTTGATTTGAATATAAAAGATATTTGAAATTTTACGAATTACATTAAATAAACAAGACTTTAAAATAAAACAAAAGTACTATAACTCAAGAAATATTAAAAAAACAAATGAAAACAAACTTAGATCTCAAGACATTTACTTTGAAATAAACTAGTTGGAAATTTTAAGCAAGCAATTCAAGATTTTAATTTAAAATATTTTTATGCTCGTTTTGTGAATCGAACTTATTTTAGGGATAAAGTTAGTTTATATTTAAGAAAGAGCAAAGAAACATAATATAATTTGGGTTTTTCCTTAATAATAAAAAAATTACAATAAACTAATGACAATTAAATGTCTCAAAATAAAATTAAATTGCGAAAAATTAAAGTGTAATGTAAAATTTAATTGAAATCCAATTAAAATTACAATTAAATACAATCAATAAAAGTGCAATTAGAAATAAACAATAAACTCAAAAACATAAAACTGCAAATAAGTCAAATGAAATGAAAAACAGAAACCACAAAATAATTAAATACATTGGCAACTTGTTGAATTGATGAATGAAAAGTGCACTGTTAATTGAATGAAAATTGCAAATTGTTTTCGCAGAAAGCTGCTGTGTAAATAATAATAAACTTTAATTGCGAAAAACGAAAACGAAACGAAGTGAATTTTATATTAAGTATACGTATATTTGTACATGTATTTTAAGGACTCTTTGAGCTGTAAAATGCAAGCAGGCAATGAAGCGAAATTGCATTTAATTGTAAAATTGTAATTGGAAATTGAAATTAAAGTGTGTGTAATTAACAATCGATTTTGAATTGCAATTTGCACAAATTACAATTGCAATTAATTTCAAGAATAAAATACAAAAAAAAATACAAAATGATCGATGTGCATTAAGAAAATGCATAGTACAAAATACAATAACCATCCAAATTGAAATTGAAATTGAGTTGGCTGAAATGGTGTTTAAATTCAATTTGCCTGCCATTCTGACCAGGATGCGAATAATGCTAGCAGGACTCGCAGGACTCAACTCAACTCGCAACTCAACTCATTACTTAGCTAAGGATTTGCGTGTTTAAACTGTCTTCTCTCTGTTTCTGTTTCTATTTCTATTTCTATTTCTGCTTCTTCTATGGGCTGTCGTCATTGTTGTGTTGTTATTACACTGGGAGAAAAATTCAAGCACCTTACTGTGGCCTTAACTTTTATGAGGAATAACTATAAAGATCACTTTTAATAAATATTTGTGGTTAAAAATACTTTAACTACAATTTTTAATTAATTTGATTATATCTATCAAAAATAATGAGTACATTTTTTAATAATTATTATTATCGACTGATATTATGTAAAAAAAAAAATTAATAAAATTGACTTTTATTGTATGAGTATTTAAATAATAATTAATATTGAATTTAATTTTTTCCGTTGTCAAAAGTTTAATAATCCTGTAAATTCTTACTCCCAGCACAAAATTCTTAATTTGAAAGTCGTCTTAAAATTTGTAATATTAAAATGGTTAAGAATTGCTTTCAGGCTAAATTTACTACTATTTTAGTATTAAAACAAATAATTCCTCTTTCATGCTCACATTTAGATCTCAACACATTTTATTTATATTGAATTGAACCAGTTGGGAATTCTAATCATGCAAGGACAAAAAAACCTATGAAAATTAAAGATTTTTTTATCAAGTTTTTGCAAACTTGTTTAGTGAGATGAACTTAAGTTTCGAACTCATATGAAGACAGGATAAAGTTTGTTTACATTTAAGAGCATAATAACCCTGATATACAGGGGTGCCAAAAAATCGATTTTGCTCGAATTTCACTTAAATTTCATACACTAAATTTCATACTTTAAAAGCGAATCGTTCTTTGAAACGTAAAATTATAGTAAAACATTACAAAAAAAAAATTTAAATAAAATAGTGCCAAAGTTCCAAAATGAAGACAAATATCAGGGCTACCACAGAAATCGCTTTCGCTTCAATTTCACTTAAGTTTGTATGAAATTTATTATATGACATTTAAGTGAAAGTCAAGCGAAAGCGATTTCTGTGGCACCCCTGATAATATATGTTTTTCTGGATTTTGGAATTTTTATACTATTTTTTTTTTTTTAATGTTTAACTGTAGTTTTGCGTTTTCAAGAACGATTTAGTCTTAAAATAAGAAGATAAATTATTTATTTCTTTAATTTAAGAATATTTTTTTTTACGGAAATAATAGAGAAATTAAATAAATGTTTTAAATTTTGCTGAGTGTACTTGCTTGTGATGTTGAGCTTACTTGATGATAGCCAGGTTAGTCAAGCACCAGTCCAAGTCCAAGCCCAAGCCCAAGCCCAATAACCCCATTTAAAGCGGGTCCAGGTCAAGTAAGTAATTGCAGTTAATGGCCACAGAGCTTGCTTACAAAACTGCCCCATAAACTATGCAATCAACAACAAAACTTCAAACTGGGTCAACGAATTGCCAATGCAAACATGAAATTGTTGCCACTGGCACACACACACACACACACACACACACACACACACTGTCACACACATGCACTATGGTCCCGATAACGATTATTTTTAGAAAAAGTCCATTTTGAAAGTTGTTCAATTTAATGATCTTTTGATGGTAATACATTGGAAATACATCAGACTAAAATGTTACATAGTCACAATTTTAACATTGCCCAACACTGTTAAGCTAACAGCTGTTAAACAGAGATGTTTTGAACGATGAGCACATGCCAGCGTTAAACTAATTTTTTAGGTAAAATTGAAATGCGTTTCAACATTAATCCAAAAGACAATTAACTCATATTTTTAACGGATATTATTGAGTGTCGCTTGTAGTTTGTGTTAATGAATCTCCGTTGTTGAAATTCAGCGGGCTTTGTGTTGTTCTGTGTGCTTTAAAAAGTTGCCTCAAAAATGAATTTTGAACAAAATATTTTATCTTTGAGAGAACAAAACTAATTTCGTTAGCACTTGTTAGCAATGTGACCATATGAATTTTGTAAGGTAATCAATTCTTGTGCCGTTCAGTAAAGCTCAAGCTGAGGTTTTTTGCGGGTTTTGACTTTATTGTACATAACCTCTTTCTATCGATTAAGCTGAGTTGCGGGAACACAAAATAAGAAATCCGGTTTCAAAGTTGGTTTTTTAGATCATTTTGTTGCTCGAATTAGTAGAAAATAATATATTTTAAAGTATTTTAACAGAAAATATACAGCAAAATATACAGGAAAAGTATATTTTTCCATCCAAGACGCGTCTATAAACAGATTGTTCCTATGAAAGTTGTATGCTATAGTTGACCGATCTTGATCATTTTTGGCCAATGTGTCTGGCCTACAATATATCTCATGTATTTTAAGTTTGTTCCAGATATCTTACAAAACTCGATGATTTTTATACAAAAAAACGTTTTCCAACCGGTTATTCATATGGTTACTATATGATATAGTTGTCGGATTTGAATTATTTTTTAACATAGTGTTAGCAGCATAAGAGCAAATCAATCGTACAAATTTGATTAATTTAGCTTGAAAAACAAAAGATTTCCATATGCTTAAATTAAGAAAAAAGGCGGTGCCATGCCCAATTTTCACAGCACCGATGCCAATTGACGCTATTAGTCGAATGCAAAAAACTAGACCAAAATATCTTGTCTCGTTCTTGAGTTATTAATTGTTTCCAAAAAATATGTCATCGGGACCATAGTGCACTGGCACACACACACACACACATACACACACACGCATACACACACACACACATACACACACACACACACACTGTCACACACATGTAGTTAACAATTTGTATTCAATAGATCCACGGGTTAGATTAAAGTTGACCCCAAAGGCGTTAGTTGAAAGCGAGAAGAGAAGTGCTTGAAATAATTGCTTGGATTTTCTCTTAAGCGACCACTCAAAAGATACTGTTATTGTTGTTGTTGTTTATGTTGTGAATTTGAAGCGTTAAGAGAAGTTAAGCGTTAAATAATCTACACATAAGAAAAGCGCGTTCAAGTAGAATTATCAATAAATGAGAAATAAGATTGCGATAGAAATAAAAGCGAGAAGCAGAATGAAAAAAAAAATGTGCAACTAAAAAAAAAAAGAGAAAGCTAGTGGGAAAGGGTATAAGAGAAAATTAAAACAGAGAGAGAGAGATAAACAGATAACGAGAAATAAGATATTTTATAAGTTTTAATGGGTTTTCTTGACAAATTGTAACTTAAGGCCCTATTCTCTTTCAGCAAAAAATTTTTTCGACTTTTTTTTTTGCATTTTTTTTATAACTTGGACATTTAAGAATATAACCCTAAAAGGGTTTTTTGAAATTCGAAATACTTTAGGAGATATAGTGTTTTTTGTGAAGAAATTTTAGTGTTAATGCATGTAAAATCAAAACTTTAAACGCGTTTATCTCGAAACCACGTTTTTCGAGCTGGCGGCCACGATTCCGCCAGTTCTACTGAACCGATTTGGATGAAACAAAGTTTAATCGACGAAGAATTGTCACCATTCTGGCCCGTAGTCAAATAAAAATTTTTTTTACTATTTTTTTTTTACACTAAACTACAAAAAAATGGGTCCAAATTCGATTTGTCAATTTCAAGTGGCCGCCATTTTGTCAAAAAAATCGCAAAATTTTTATTTTACTACGGGCCAGAATGGTGACAATTCTACGTCGATTAAACTTTGTTTCATCCAAATCGGTTCAGTAGAACTGGCGGAATCGTGGCCGCCAGCACCATGCCTTTTTTTTTGAGGGCCAACTTTGACGGTGCCATCATCTATGGACAGCCCCTATATCGCGGCGAAAAAAATTTTTTATTTTCTTTCATTCATTACTAATTCAATAAAAAAAACAAAATTCAAATATCTTTTTGCGTTTTCAAATGAGAATTTTTTCAAAAAAGGTCCAAAAACAGCAAGCTGAAGGAGAATAGGGCCTTAAGATGGTTATTTGCAAATTAAAAACAAACAAACTAAGAAACGAATTAAGAAGTAATTGTGAATATCGATATAAAGAAATTATGTTTTATGGGAAAAAGACTTAAATAAAAAAAAAGTCAAGATTTAACATTTTCAAAAATGTTTTTTTTACGTGCTTAATGCATTTTATCAACACTGTTTTTATTATAAAAGGACTTGTTGTTTTTAAGTTATTTATGGGAAATAATGCATTGCGAACGCGATAAAAAATGAAAGGCAGTTTTTACTACATCTTGAAAAATGCGAAAGTCGGCAAAATATGGCAATTAATTTGGAATGAAATACTCTTGAACCATAATAAAATAATGTAGTTTTTAATTGAAGGAACTATTTTAATATATTTTTATTATTTTATTTATTTTACAAGATTTATTAGTGAACAAGAATCTTTTGTAATCGAATTTTTGTAATGCCTTCCAGTTTTTGCCTTTATTTATTGACTTATTGGCAGGTGTATGTCGGCTTCTGCCTCGTCGATGAAGCCATTAACACAGTAAATACTCGCTGATCGAGGCACACTGACAGAAAAGAATTCAACTTGAGCTTCTTTTGATATTAAAATCCGCATAAATTACTCGCTGAATAATGAAGATGTCATTGGGTTGTTGAATTTCTTATTTTATCCAGTACATAAATTTACATATTCTACATATAATTTATGACTTTAAAAGTTGTGTTTGTTGTTATTGCAGAATTTGGCTTAACAATGAACTTAGTTGTTGAACTTTATATATTTTTCTTAATCATTTTGATTTGAATAAAGTAAATAATCATTTTATTTCTTCAAGCGTCTGACAATTATATATTGTATATTGAGTCTCTGTTAAGTTTTGCAGCCAGAACATAAAACAGAGAGCAAATAGCATTTATTTCTCCATTTGGCTTTTAATATATGGGCAACAACGTGTGAAGAGAAAGAAACGGGGAATAGAAATGCAAATGAATTGAATTTATTTAGTGCCAGAAACAATAGGCCAACAACACAGAAGACTAGAAAACTAAACGCCAACTATTTCCAGGGCAGGAAAGAGGAGAAAAACCAGAAGGGAAGCAAAGTGAATTGAGTAGGCAGCTCTATGTGTATATATATGTTTGTGTCTGTCTCTGTGTCTGTGTGGCAATTTGATGAAGTCGTTTCCGTTTCCGCTACCCACCTGACCACGTCCGATAAT
Organism: Drosophila quinaria; assembly: GCA_035047525.1. Lineage (NCBI taxonomy): Eukaryota > Metazoa > Arthropoda > Insecta > Diptera > Drosophilidae > Drosophila > Drosophila quinaria. Next base: position 36,377,910 of record JAWNPO010000455.1, read on the forward strand.
TTAAACAACTTGCAAACAGCAATAATACAATATATACAATTTGAATTATACTTGAATCGGTTCAGGCAACTTTTATGTATGTCTTTGTTTATCGGTTTTTATCAACAGTCTGTAGATCTATAAATAAATTTTAAATTATACAACAATGTATCTAGTCTTTATTTACATCTTAATTGTAGGCAAAGATTATCACTTTTTTCGAAAGCAGTTTTTATGTCATCGGTGGAAAATTAAAGTACTTTTCAATTGTATTATTCATTTGGTTTATTCTTTGTTCATTGCTTCTCATCTTTTTTGTCCTTATTCATTTCATTTCCCTTTATTAATTACAATTCATTAAGTACTTATTAATTCACTACAATATTCTAACAAATTCTTCAACTAAGTAAATTGTTCATTGAGTTTATCGTTCATTTTTCTTTTCTCAATAAAATTTTGTTGCATCCTCCATGTTCACTTTAAGTTCTTACCTTAATTGCTACTTGTTTGATTTGTTTTGTAGAGTTCAAATTCATTTAGTACTTACCCAAACATCGCTTTATTTACGATTTATACATAATACGATAGTATTGCGATAGTAACGATAGTTGCGATAGTTTAAAGATATTCACCTACTGTTTTATTAAATAAATTACTTTTCCAATCATCGCTTTTTTTACGATTTTTACATAATACGATAGTATTGCGATAGTAACGATAGTTTCGATAGTTTAAGAGATTCACTTACTGTTTCATTAAATCAAGTACTTACCCAAACATAGCTTTATTTACGATTTATATATAATACGATAGTATTGCGATAGTAACGATAGTTGCGATAGTTTAAAGAGATTCACTTACTGTTTCATTAAATTGGTGCGTGGACAAACGTTGGTGGCTTTATTGTTATGCGTTATTTGGCGCAACATCTTTTGCCAGCTCTGATACGATAATACGATAATACGATAACACGATAACAGTAACGATAACACGACAAGAACAAGAACAAGAACAAGAAAAATAATGCGCAAGCATGCAAATTAGAAAACAAAATGAAATATTTGATAGATATTATGTACAGAACGATGAAATGGACAGACTTAAGATATATATAGATATTATAGAATGTATATCGATAATAAATGATTAATGATATGATGAAAGTTTTTAGAAAGCAAAGAATCATCGTGCAGATAAAAATAAGGAAACGAATTTCCCAATTTGATTAGATATTGAAAGAGAACACAGAACACGTGAACGAGAACGAGAACAATAAGTTAGAGATAGAGTATTTACAAGTGCGTCTATAGAACCTTTAAATGAGGAAGAGGAGGACTTTTATCGAGTCCACTTACTGTTTTCTCAGACACATCATGGGACAGATATTATTCGCTTTGACATTATGTGTTATTTTTCGTATGCCATCTAGCCAGATCTATAAGTACAGAGATTATGCATGAAATATGATATATATGTATGATCAAATGATCAGTTTGGTATTTTTTTCCCTTCTTTATATTCTTTTTTCTTATTGTTGTTCCTTGAATTGAGTTCTCTGGATTAAGATTTAAGCTTACCTTAGCGGTTGCCGCATCGGGGCAAATAACATGATGATATGTTATATTGATATAGTCCGTGTTCGAGCAGATGGTCAGGGAGCGTTTATCCAGTTCCGGAATATTCGTGCCATTCTTTTTGGTTACCTTATCGAGAATCTTTGGATCCTGGAAGAAAGAAAGAGAAGTAAAGAATATTACAATAAATATTTAAAAAAACAAATTAAAGTACAGATATAGATTATTTAAAAATAGTTTACAGTTATCGATAGTTTATCGATAGCTTGCTAATCAATCCAAGATAGCTTGACAGTTTGTTAAATAGACCACATATTTATTTTCTGTCTGATACTCTGATATGCTTACAGATATTTATTATATAAATTTAGATAGAGACAATTTTAAAATAGGCATTGGTTTAACGATAGTTTTTCGATAGTCAGTTGATTGACTAAACCCTCGAAACTTAAGTGTTACTTTAATATTTACAGGGTATATTTAATGTGACTGTCAAGCTTCAGAGTCTTTTATATTGATATTTGAAAATGGTTTTTGAGGGCAAACGTTACGCATACGACCCGTGCCACATTGCGAATTTCATATTTGTTTATCAGGCCACATGGCCAAGAGGATGAGACAGCAAAAAACAAAGAGGTCGTGGTCGGTAGCGAGGGGGGCTAGTAAACTATTTGAAAACTGAACTGCAATTTGGCAGCAACAACATTAATCTCCGATCGCATCATTAATCAAGGCAACAACAAAGCAAAGCAAAGCAAAGCAAATCAAATGTCGAGGGCGAGGCCGTCAAATGATGATGATGATGAAACAAGGGGAATCCAAGGGGGCGATTCAAAAAGCATTTATCAACATTTGTACATTGAATTAAAAATAAATAAATCTTTTTGTGCAAATTCCAATAGTACAATAGCATTTTTATTTCGTATTTGACCTTCAATTACCGTTTTGCCCGTCCAAACATACAAAATATAAATAAATATTTCAATATTCGAATTCTAATTCTGATTTTCGAATTCCGACAAACCAAAAAAAAAAGGAAAAAAAAAAAAAACAAACTATCAGCATTGAACCAAAATTTTACTATAAATTTAATGGAATGAAATGGCATTTAATTATTACGCAAGCTGATCGAGTTAAAGATACTCTATAAGTATTTGGAATAATTTAATTTAAATTCTGCTATACACTGCGTTTCATATGAATAGCACACTTAATTTGTTCATTATTACTTGCTCATATTTAAGTATTCGCTTGATATTAATTGTTGATTGTTGTTGTATTTTTTTTGTCACCTTATTTATCTTCTTTCAACAAAATTTAGTCACCTAGAAATGTACCGTTATATTTTTGCTCTAATTTCTTCTGAATTCGCTTTAATAACTAGCACATTCATTGTTTCACTTGAATAGCACATTTTAGACTTAATTTCACTTGATCTGCCAAGATCATTAAAATATAAACTTTTTTGAATTGATTTGTGTATTTTATATATAATTTGATCATTTTATGTCATTATGGACCATGGATCAGTACTAAGTAACAGAGAACAGGTCCACATAGAAAGCTATATTGATTGTGACCTTTCTGTGACCGAAATATCGAAAAAAATAGGAAAAAGCAGAAAAGTTATATACAATTTTATTAAAAATTATCCAAAATATGGATAAAATATGAACGGACGCACAAATAGTGCTCTTAGCGATGCAGATAAGCGGGCGATTCTGCGTGAAGCTTCAAAATCTCATGGTTCTGTGAACAAGATCAGGTAAAAAGCAGGTGTTAACGCTAGCAAAACTACCGTAATGAGGGTTATTTTGAAACGGAACACCTTTAACGTTTGAAATTTAATAAGAAACCACCACTCAACCCCACACGTAAAAAAGCTCGATTGACATTTTGTCGAAGAAATATGTAATGGACCAAGGAGTGGTATATTGTAGGTTTTTCTGATAAAATATCGTTTAATTTGGAAGGACCAGACGGCTACAACTATTTTTTACAAGTTTGAAGGAATGAGACTCATCAGTTGGAGCGTTTGGACCGCCGAGTGGGGGCGGTTTTACTTTGGGGAGCCATATATTATTATGGTGCTTGTGAACTCCAATTCCTAAGTTCAAATATGAATGCAAAGTTGTACCAAGGAGTTTTGGAAAAAGCTTTTTCACATTGGGAAATTTGTTTAATCATGGGCCATAAACTTTCGAACACGACAATGCCCTATAGCATACTGCCAGTGTGGTAAAGTCCTTCATTGAAGCTAGAAATGTTACCATTCTGAACTGGCCACCATACTCGCCGGATCAGAATATAATAGAAAATGTTTGGGGATGGCTAGCCAGAAACGTTTATAGGTCTGGAAAACAATTTTCAACCAAAAGTGAATTAATTGAAGCCATTCAGAGGGCGTGAGCTACAAATTCCCTTGATTACATAAAAAGATTGGGTGATTCACTTCCCAATAGGGTCTACGAGGTTTTATTGAACAAGGGAGCCTCAACACATGACAAAACTAATAGATATTTGCAGATAAACCTTTAATAAATAAATAAAAAAAAATAATCTTAATGTTTAAAGCTGTTAAATTTATTTAATAAAAAAAATGTGCTATTCAAGTGAAACAGAAATTTTAAGTTATTTTTACACTTTTTCGGCTTTTTAGTTGATCTAATATTTATTGTCGAATTTATTTAGGTTTTTTCATTTTTATAATAAAGAATATTAATCACACTATAAATAGAAACTTTAAAACATTCGTGTTTTTTAATTTGGTTCAAAGATTTCGACAAAAGAAATTGAGTGTATGGAGTGTGCTGTTCAAGTGAAACGCAGTGTATTTTAATGATGAATGTCTGACTGTGTTTGGCCAATATAGGTTATAACCAAATTTAGTGGGTATGGTTTTAATAGTTTTCGAGTTCAAAGAGATTGCATATATTGACCTTTGGTACAGTGAGTCACGAAGAAAACGGCAATAAAGCATTGGAAAGACAATGTGAATTATATTTTTATAGTAGGATCCATGGACATGTAATACCCTGTATTATTATTATTCTTATTATTAAAAAAAATGTATTAATATTATTTTTAACAATAATTTACAAATTATAACCGTATTTGTCATCCCGAAATTTACATATTTATTTATTAATTTTATTTATTTAGTTTTTTGTGTTAATAATACAATAATTTTTAACTTGCAATTATAATATTTAGTTATTCAAATTATGTAAATATCAACTGTGATTAATGTATCATTTCTTTCAAATGTAAAACTAGATTAAAACTTTTTTAAATAAAATATGCAAATTTAAAAAAAAAATACTTTTAATATTATTTAAAATTATTTAATTATAGCAGTATATCTTATTACGTAATAAATTAATTCATTTATCTCATTAATTATTTTGTTTTATTTTGATTATTTTATTAATTTTTTTATTTTATTGATTTATTATTTTTTTTATTATTTATTTGTTTTTTTTTAAATTTATTTTATTAAATAATTTATTTAATTTTTTTTTAAATATATTTAAGTTAATTGTAATATTTAGAAATTAAGTATAATCATAGGAAATTTAGTAATATTAAAAAGATGTCGAAATTAAGTATAATCATAGGAAATTTAGTAATATTAAAAAGATGTCGCCAAAATGTTAATATCAAAGTTCGTTTTCTGTTTGCACTCATCATTTATACGTGTTTGTACACTTTAAGTTTCAACAAAAGTTCATTGCAAACATGATCTCAATTCCAATTGCAATTTGAATTCCACTATTCGCCATATTGTACAAATTAAGTTAGCATACTTTTCTGGGTCAATAACTTAATGCTATCAGAGTACACTTAAAAATGATTTACATATATATTTTTGTGATGCAAATTAATGCAAAAAGTGCATTGTGCAACTGATCTAGATAATGTGAAGTTTAAAAGTACAATACCATCAATTAGTTGCTATTACTCTTATTTTTATTGTTGTTGTTAAAAAAAGAAAAAAAAAAACATTTGCAAATAGTCAGCTATTGCACTATGGTCCCAATGACATATTTTTTGGAAACAATTAATAACTCAAGAACGAGACAAGATATTTTGGTCTAGTTTTTTACATTCGACTAATAGCGTCAATTGTCATTGGTGCTGCAAAAATTGGGCATGGCACCGCCTTTATTCTTAATTTAAGCATATGGAAATCTTTTTGTTTTTCAAGCTAAATTAACCAAAATTGTACGATTGATTTGTTCTTATGCTGCTAACACTATGTTAAAAAATAATTCAAATCCGACAACTATATCATATAGTAACCAAATGAATAACAGGTTGGAAACAGTTTTTTTGTATAAAAATCATCCTGTTTTCTAAGATATCTGGACCAAACCTATTATACATGAGATTTATTATCAAGATCGGTCAACTATAGCATGAAACTTTCATAGGAACAATCTGTTTATTGACTCGTTGTGGATGAAAAAATATACTTTTCCTGTCTTTTTTGCTGCCTTTCTGTTTAAATACTTTAGAATATATTCTTTTCCACTAATTCGAGCAACAAAATGATCTACAACACCAACTTTAAAACTAGATTTCTTATTTTGATTTGCCGCATTTCAGCTTTAGCGATACTTTTCCCAGAGAGGTAATGTGCAATAAAGTCAAATTATTCAAGACCCAAAAAAACCGCAACTTGAGCTACTTTCCAGTTTGCAAAATTGATTACTTTGCAAAATACATATGGTCATATTGCTAGCAAATGCTTGCAAAATTAGTTATATTCTCCTAAAGATACATTTTTTTTGTCAAATTCATTTTTGAGGCAACTTTTTAAAGCACACAGAACAACATAAAGCTCGCTGATTTTCAATAACGGAGATTTATTAACACAAAGTAAAAACCGCATTGAATAATATCCATTATAAAATTTGGTGAATTGTCTTTTGGATTAGTGAAATTCACTTGAATTTAACCTAAAATATTGGTGTACAACTTGCATTGCTCATCGTTCAAAACATCTCTGTTTAACAGCTGTTAGCTTAACAGTGTTGGGCAATGTGAACATTCTGACTATGTAACATTTTTGTCTGATGTTTTTTTTAATGAACATTAATTTGAACCACTTTCAAAATGTACTTTTTTTCCAAAATAATCGTCATCGGGACCATAGTGTATTGGGGCAAACAATTGTTGGCAGTTTGAACAATTTGAACTGAATCAATTCGCATTCGTTTTTGCAATTGAATTTTGAATGGCAATCAGTTCGAGTGCAATTTGTTGAAGGTACTTGAAGAGTGAGAAGAGTGAAGAGTGAAGAGAGAAAGAGAGAGAGCAGAGTAAGAGAGTGAAGAGTGAGGAGAGAAGGAGAGCTTAAGGAAACTATTGCATACTTTCGAGCACTAAATAAGTCAGCGAATAAATAAATAAGCTGTCAAGAACGTTGCCTGCTTCCAGGCCAAACAAAAAAAACAACAAACAACAAACAACAAACAACAAAACAACAAAAATTCTGAACTCAACAAAACGCTCGGTAAAATGTACAAATGTTGCCCTTTCTCTCTCTCTCTATTTTCTTTCCTTATTCCCTTCATCCTGTATTGTCCTCCTTCTTTTTTCTCTCTTTTTTCTTCTGCTGCTGCTGCTTCTTATTATTGTTGGTCGTTGTTTGACGTACTTCGTCAGCAATGAAGCTTCGTGCATTATTAAAAAGCACCAGCGACAACAACAACAATAACAACAACATAAACGACAACAACAACAACAACATAAACGACAACAACAACAACAACATAAACAGAAATTGCAACAAAGCTCCAATTTTTGTGTTTTCAATATTTGTTAGCAGTTTGCTAGTGAGATACCCTGGAATTTAAAATGGGCAGCTATCTTTATAAGCTAAACAAATTTAAAATTTTTTTGACATTTACAGTAACGTCAGAAATAATAGAAACGAAACATTTTAAGCCAGGGATTCACGCAAATAAGAGTTATGAGAAAATGAATAAACTTTTATTTTAAATATTTACTTTTTATACAAATTATTTTTTAATTTTATTCAAAGGACATTTGTATTCAATATTTATTTTTTAATAAAAATTTAAAAATAATTTTTATCTTCAATTTGAAATGATAATTGAAAATAAGAGTTAAATTATGTTTTTTTTAACATATTTTGAAACTAATAAAAATTAATAAATGTATTTTGAAGCAATTTAAAAAAAATAAAATATCGTTTCCATGTATTATATTTTTCATCACCGTATATTTCAATTGTTAAATTTAATGTTTTGTGCTAAGTTTATTTGACATTGGAATTTAGAAACAGTCTTAAGACAGTTCAGTTTTTAGCAACTTTTAGTTTTCATAATTCGTTTTTATAGTTGCAAAAAAAAAAAAATTGGTTATTGGTCTTAATTTAAATTATTTTTTTGATTTTCAATCAGCGGTGGGCACGTAATGGCTCCGGGAGCCAGCGGCTGCTAAAGAATTCAGGTTTCGTGCCCATCTAAATTATTATTAGTGATTTCTTTTCTAGGTTTCTATTTTAAGGGCAAAAGTAATAAAAATTAAATTTAGGGCCTATTCTTATAAAAAAAAGAACAATCAATTTAAAACGTTTCCACAGGTAAATAAAAATTATTCAATATACAATTCATATCATAATATCATATCATGTCATGTCTCATAAGATGATATGCTTAAATCAGCGCTGGGCACGCATAAGCTCCGGGAGCTAGCGGCTGCTCCCAACTTTATTTTTGTTGATGCTGTGTCGTTTTTTTTGTAGTGCTCCCGAACTCAGATTTCGTGCCCACCGCTGGTTTAAATTATGGCATGTTTTAAAAGTGCCTCTACTTTTTTCATTTTCCCTATCATATTTTTTTAATTTACAGGGTATGTTAAAGTCGTTCTTTATCCCCTTTTGCAGCTGTTACTTTTCCCCATTTTCTTATATTTTTTTTTTTGGCTTTTGCTTGGCAAACGAAGCAACTTTTAATGGTTCATTGTGCGACTGGCACTTACGAGTTCCCTTTGAGTGTATGCCAGTGTGTGTGTGTGTGTATGTGTGTGTGTGTGTGAGTGTTATAAGTGTTGTGAGTCTATATATATATGTAGATGTGTGTGTGTATTGTATGTTAGTTGGTTTGTGTGGCTCACTGATTTAATATTGATGACCAAACATTTCAAGTGCTGGCAGCGTACATATATACATACACGCACACACACACACACGCACACACACACACACGCACACACACACTCACACACAAAGAACTAAAAGTGTAGTCCTCCATTTAACGTTTACGTTGGCCAACTTAAAAGTTGCCCAAAATTGAATTCATTGCCAAGAGGGAAGAAAGAAAGAAAGCTGAGAAAAGAGAGGGATGGCATGATGACTAATAATGTTAAGCGATGTCGTAGAGAAAGAGAAAGCTATAAATCAAATCAACAATAGTAATAATAATTAAAAAAAAAAAAAATGGAAAAAAAATTTTCAAAATTGATCAAGTGAAACTAAAATAAATTTTTGTTGAGAATTAAAAATGTATGTGATGTTTGTTAATTTGAGCGAAAAAATAAAATTCACAAATAATGATAAGTTTGTTTTTCTAAGCATGTGAGAAAAATCTGCCAGAAAATATTTTGAAAAGTAAAAATATAAATGCTTTTTGAAATTCATAATTAATAAATTTAAAATTAATTATAAAAAGATATATTTGAAAAATAATTATTTTCAAATAAAAATGAAATTATTTAAACAAATTATTTCTGAAGCAATATCAAACAAAAAACTAAAGGAAAAAAATAATTGCCATGTCGTATTTTTATACCCGTTACTTGTAGGTAAGTAACATTAATAACTATTATTAGCTTCATCCTATTAAATCTTAACAAGATCGGACAAATAGCGAGGCGGTAGTGGCTGATTTAAGTTTATGAGGAATGTAAGTGCCCAAAAGTATGCGATTAAAAATATATTACATATATTTTAATAAGTAACAGATATCCTATATGGTAATTTTTACTTATTCCATTTCATGGCGAATACTTTGCGTACAGCCCTCGCTAAAAGTATGCAAGTGCAGACGGTTCAAATATGCAAGAGTATGTATTGTTATATATATTTACATAAATTTTTTTTCACTTATTTATATGTATGTCTGTTATGCCTTTATATAAATATGTATTTAGTTGCATGTGTACAAATACTTATGTGAGTGCCTGTCACTCTCACACACACACACACAATATGATAAACTTTTGCATTTCTTCTAGTCTTTTTCTAATATTTTCTTTATTTTTCTTTGCAGGCTTTTTTGTATCTTCTTTCTTTTATTTTTCTTCGTTTTTCGCTACGTTTTGTGGTCAAATTCTCGTAGTGCTAAAAAGTTGTGCAAGTTTTAAATATATTTATCCTCTATATACAGGGGTGGTCAAAAGTATTTACACAACACTTAAAGTTAAATCTACTCGTAAGTTGAACTTTCTTTATGTAAAGTTTAGTTTGGAAAGGTATTCTGAATTCCTTTCAAATGATACAAAAATTTCCTTATTAATAATAATAATTTAATAATTTTAAGCTTTTGTAAAAGTCTATTTTGTTTTTACTTTTTTCCTGGGTTTCAAACAAAAAATAGTTTTTGTTTTTGAAAAATGCAAAAAAGGCACTTTTACCTCATTTTCATGAAAAAAAAAAATACTTGTACTGGCGGAAGGATTTTTTAAAAAATTTTTTTGCAGCCACTATTTAAATTGCTTGAAGAAACTTTTTGCATTAAAACATTTTTTGTTTGAGACCCAGGAAGAAAGTCAAAAAAATAGACTTTTACAAAAACTTAAATTTATTAATGGGTTAAGGAAATTTTGGTATCATTTGAAAGGAATTGAAAATAGCTTTCCATTGATACCAAGCTCAAATTACGAGTGGATTTAACTTTAAGTGTTGTGTAAATACTTTTGACCACCCTGTATATATAAATATTTTCCTTTTTATACCACTTTTGGTGCTTCCTCATTTTATTTGGCTTTGTGGCCATTATACAAATTTCATTTCTCTACTTTTCCCCTTTTTCGCCTTTTTTTTTGTGGCTTTCATTGGCATTTATTTTGCATTTTAATTGAATTTATTTGGCAGCTGACATGTTGACGACTTGGCCTCAAAGTGCTTTTTGGCCAGAAAGCGTTAAAGGAGGCAAAAAGAATTGCATTCAGAGCTGCAAAGGCTTTAAGCTTAAGCAGACTTGTATTGACTTGAACAGACTTGCACAGACTTGCACAGACTTGAAGCAACTGGAAGCAACAGAAAGAGAATGTTTTTTTTTTTTTTTTTTACGTTTTTTTCGGGGATTCAACTTGACGCCTGAAATTGTGCTACAATTTTTTCTACTTAAACCAAACACACATCCTTTTTCTCTTTCTCCCTCTCCCTGTCTCTCTCTCTCTGTGCATCGAGAATTGCAAATCTTTGACACATTTCAATTTTCAAGTGTAACGAAGCGCGGCCTTCACATACACTGAGAGAAACAACCAACAAGCAATTCTTGAAAATTTCATACAAAAAAAGAAAGAAAGTATATCAGAAAGCAGAGAGAAATAGAGCGAAGAGATTGATCAGAGAACAGAAAAAAAAGTAGAGCGTAAATAGAGAAATCAGAGAGATCGGAGAGAAAGAGGCGAAAAAATAAAGAGGAAGAAGAGATACAAAAAGCAGAAATTATAGAAGAAAGGAGAGTGATCAGAGATAGGAAGAAAGGGACAAGAAAGTAAAGAGAGAGATGAGAAAGAAATCAGAAACTGGCGTGAGAAACTAGAGAGAAAGTGGCGAGAGATCATGGAGAAAGAAGACACACAGCAGAGAGAAAGCGACCTGAAAGAATTTTAGCAATTTTAATATTTCATTTAACAAATTAATTTTATTTGCGCTTTTTGAGTGCTTTGAAAATTAGATCGTGAAAATCACAAACAAAAAAATCAAAATTAAACAAAAGAAAATTAAAATGAAAAATCAAAATTAAAAATGAAAAATAATTTTTTTTTTTTTTGTGATGTATGAGTCATCGAAATTAACCCTGATAAATGAATCGGTTACTAAGCGGTTATTTTGGTTTACAGAGTTTCGGTTTTCAGGTTTCGGTCAAATAAAACTTTTTTTACGGTTACGGTTTCAGTCACGGTTTTCAATTTCAATCGGTTTTTACAGGTTAAAGGTTACGGTTTTAGTTAGGGTTTTAATCCCTGACATATACGGTTATGGGCAAAATAATAGTAACTTTTTTTTTTATTTTTAAAATTACTTCGGAAAAAAAGTTTTTTTTTAGTTTTATAATATTTATTTAATATTTAACATTGTTTTGCCAAATTTAACAAAACAACGACGGAATTGTATATTTCCCTTTTTTTTTTGCTGTTAATCAAATTATTAAAAATTAGCTTGAAACGTCCAAATGACTCTCATTTCTATTATTTTGTCCAGCATTGTATGTGTGTGTGTGTGTGTGTGCGACTCTGTGTGTGTGTGTGTGTGTGCTTGTCAGTTAATGTGTCACTTTGACTCTCAATTGTTCCGGCCAGAAAGTCACTTCAGTCTCTCTCCCCTCTTTCTTTATTTCTGTCTCTCTCTCGCTCTCTCTCTCTCTATTGTCTGTCTCGCTTTCTTCTCACAACATGAACGCATTTGTTTATTGCAGTGGATTTATTGGTTACGGGCTGCCACGCCGTGCCACGCCCACATCCTCGCATGACACATGGCATTCGTTAAAGTGCTGTTATACCCGTTACTTAAACTATAAGTAAAAGGGTATATTGTATTCGTTAAAATGTATGCAATAGGCAGAAGGAGGCATCGCCGACTCTATAAAGCAGCGGTGGGCACGAAATCTGGGAATTTGGGAACACAACAATAACAGCAACATCAACAACAGCGAGTCTTTTGGGAGCAGTCGCTGCTCCCGGAGCCACTGAGTGCCCACCGCTGCTATAAAGATATATATTCTCTTTTAAAATCAACAGCCGAGTCGATTGAGTCATGTCCGTCTGTCTGTCCGTCCATTTTCTTTTACCAATATATTTTTAACCACTATTATAAGCTATCATCCTACTTAATCTGAACAAGTTCGCACAAACAGAACGATAGTAATGCCTGTTTAAAGTCACTAAGCAATATAAGGGCCCAAAAGTATGCAATACATTTTTTTGTTGTGTTTTTAAACAGTTAAAGGGTATCTTTTCAATTTTAGTTGTAAATAATAACACAATAATAAATTAAAAAATAAAAAATTAAAAAAAAAGAACAAAAAAAGGGTATCCTATAGTCGGGAGCTCAACTAAAGGCGGTCCTGCTTGTTGTTGCTTAAATGCAATTTATGGTCTGCATTCCGCGCCCATATTTGTCAAGGATTGGCAACAACAGCACAACAGTTTCATCAGCTGCTTCTTCTATCCTCTCCCTGCCCCGCCCTTTGGATATATTTATGGCCACAGCAGGTGGCTAGAAGAAGAAGAAGAACAAGAAGAACAAGAAGAAATGATGCAACAGTGGAAACGATGCTAATTGAGATTTGCTGCTCACTTTGACACACATTCTAATTGTGTCAGCACCTGGACAAATGTTGCACTTGCCACGCCCACTTTTTACTGCCCACCATGAATGCATTCGATATCCGTTATCGATATCGAGAGTGACACGCCCTGCTTATAAAGCAGGTGACACATACACACATACACACTTTGATGCACAAATAAATAGAAACAATCTTTTATTTTTTTGTACAAAATTTTTTAAAATATTTTTATTTTTTTTTTATTTTTATAAATTGATTTGTATTTTTTTAATTTTTTTTTCAAAATTGGTAATTTTTATTTAATTTTTGTATATTCGAACAACAAGTCATTTTTTTTTTTTATATAAGTGTTACTTAATTTCTTGTTGTTTCAAAATTTAAAATTTTTTGAAATGTCCCTCTCTTGTTTCTATTATTTTGTTCATCACTGTGGGCAGATGGGATGTGCACATCAACATGACACATTGTACGAATGCATCCACAAGTCTCCATTCCATTCCATTTCATTCCATTCCATTCAAGTTGATTGCCCTTCGAGCTGCTTCAATTGACCCACTGTGCTCGACAAATTGACAGTTCCGTGTAAACGTGTTCGTATCCGTGTCCGTTTCCTACCCTGCAGTAATAAAATTTCTTGTCCTTAGCAGCCGCTTGAGGTTGTTGTTATTTTTTGACATTTTGTTGTTATTTTTCTAATACTTTTCGTCTGTCTCTATTCGTTTCTCTTGTTGCCCTGCTTGCCGACGCACAGTGGGCGATTTGGCAGATTCAGCGTAACGAAATTAATTTCTCCAAAAAAAAAGAGTATTTGACCAATTTAATCGATTTTATTAGCTCGATAGAAAGTCAAAAAAAGTTATGGTACTTAAAATCGCTTTCGCGAAAATCTCAATTATTGTCAAGTGATACCAAAATATTCTTAAATGTTTTGGAAGGATTTTGAGAGAAGAAAAACGAGATCTGTTCAAAAAAAAAAAAGTGCTCTTTTCCATTTCTCGAGAATGTATTGACAACATGAGTCATTTTAAATGTTATGCTTATTTTGAACTTAATTACTAATTATTAAGTATATTAAGTATTAATAGTGCTTACCTTTGGAGTGCCACCGGCACGAATATCGCTGACTTGGCACAGCTCGATGACATCGCCATCCTGACAACAAGAAAACACATGCAAAAATCAGTTAAAAATGCAATTTAAACTTTTTTAAATACTTGTAAATCATTTAGGATGATGGAAAATATATAATTTAAACGAGAGTCATTTGAACATTTTTAGCTAAATATTTAATAATATGATTAGAAGCAAAGCATGAATATATAATTCCGTTGTTTTCTTACATTTTAAAATATACTGCTAAATAGATGTTAAGTAAAAATTATGAAATTAAAAATAAAAAAAAATTATTCAAACCGAAATTACCATTAACCGATTCATGCAAAACGGTTAAATTCGGTTTGGTCAAGCATCAAATTTAATCACGTTACTAAGGTGAAATCAACGTTTGAAAACTTTAGAAGATCTTATTTTTTAAATTTTTAGATATTTGTTGTCAAAATTAAGCTTATATCAACCGGTGTTTCGAAACTGAAATATACGAAAAACCGATAGCTGTTACGTAACCGATACACATAATTTTTACGTAGCCGATAAGCGAAAACCGATAGAGTAATCGATACCATAACTGAAACCAATATTCATTTCGCTTTAATATCCTAGTGTTAAGTACAAATTTAAACTAAAGAAACGATATATTTTACAAATTGAAAAAAAAAATACTTGTAAGAGTCAGTAATTTATGTAAGTAAGATACGTACCCGACCCTCGCTCTTCCAGTACAGGAAGAATCCGTATTCATCGACCTTGAAGAGAGCGTCGCGCTCAAAGTCGTTCTCTTTGGTTTCCTTTTCGTTCTCGAACCAGCGATCGAAGACACAGCCCGTGGTCAGTTCCGGCGGAACCGGAATGATCCAATCGAATTCGTATTTCTTTGTCATTATTTATGATTATTTATTTATTATTTACAATTGTTATTGTTAAAGTTTAAAGTCTATGTTCGTGTGTGTGTTATGGCTATAACTATAGCAAAACATATATATATTTATATATATCGAGACAGTTTTATAAAATATGTACTATATATACATATATATATATAGTATAGTATAGTATATATATGTATATAAATTGGTGTTATCGTTTGCTGTTATCGATGCTATTGTTGAGTTTTGGCTTTTAATTTGTATTCTTACTTGGCTTGAATTTGGCAACTCAGACACAATTTTGGTTCAACACACACACACTTACACACACACACACACACACATACACACACATCCAGCTGACGTTTTTTTTTTGTAATTTTTATTTATATTTACACACATTTACAGTTTTTGTTGTAGATCACATTGTGTTCTTACTAAAAACTCAACTAATTTCATTTTCATTTAATTTCAGTTTTCTTTTTAATTCGGTTTTTCAAGTAAATTTCTAGTTTTAGTTTTAAGCTTAAATTTGAGTTTTTCTTTAATTTATATTTTTTTATTTGGTGTTTGTTTTAGTTTTCTATAAGCGTATTTTATTTGGTGTTGTTGTTGTTCTTATGCTCCTTGTTGTTGTTGTTGGTTTTATTGAAATTGTTTAGCTGGAAAAATAAAAGATAAATATTTATTAGAACCGCAAAATTTTTGTTTGAGCTTAACTTTTAAATTCAACAATTTTTAAATGGAAAACTAAAAATACATATTTTCCAGTTAAACTAAATGAGCCGGCAGCGTTTGCGAGAGTCGACTTAAAAATACCCTGTACATGCATTTTTTCTTAAGATTTTAATTGGAAAATTTTAATTACCAGTTTCATTAATTAAGTAAATTTTTAAAAGTAATTTAAATCTGTATTTAAAGAGTTAAATTTAAGAATTAAGTAAAACTTTTTTTTTTTTAAATAACAATTAAAAAAAAGAGTAAGGTATAAAAAATGAAAATACTAAAAAAACAAAATTCAATTTATCTAAGAAACGATTTAACACAAAATTTGAGCTGTTGAAACAGTAATATAAAATTTGAGTTATCGAATAATCGGTGCATCTCAAAATTAGAGTTGACGATCAATCGATAAAATACAAAAATCGAAAAACCGATTAGTCGATGTATCGCAAAAATCGATTGTTCGATTAGTCGATGTGCCACAAAAATTCGAGCTTTTCGCTCGTTTCCATTCAACAAATCACGTTTAAAATTGAATATCGTGTTAATTGAGCATATCCTATGTGTAAGCTTAGCTACAGGGTATCCGTACAGGCCATAGAAAATGAAATGAAATTGAATGCAAGCAAGGCAAATGCCTTGACTTGCTTTGGATCTGAATTTGAGCCTCAAAAAAGGATGCTGAAAAGGATGTGGGTCATGTTTGTGGTTTGCACAAAGGCAGCAGAACAAGGAGGCATGCTTTCATGCATGCTTTCCACATGCCACCTTGCCAACATGCGTAGCTTGAGCAACTTGAGTGTAATTGAATGTGAATGTGGCTTAAATTATTGCCAAATGTTGGCCAAAATTATTGCCTCTCTTCCACGAATCATAACAAAAATCCAGATCAAAGTTTTTGCTTTTTCACAAAACCAAGAAATGCAATTCGAGTTTAGTTTCGCACAAACAAAATTAAATATGAAAAGTCAAGCTAATATTCCGGGAAAACGCTGCGGTGCTTTTCGCAGCTACTCTCGTATACTAAATGAAGTTGAAATGGGAGATGAACCAAATGCCATATATCCAGGAAAAGGCAATATTCATTTTCAATTCAACGAAAATTGCTTATGCAGCAATGCAACAAAATAAATATATGAATTGCAATTATTTTTAATTATCATGCAACATGAACTCTATGATTGAAGATTATTTTTCACGTTGAAGGCTTAGAAGGCATTTCCGGTAATCGAAACCAAACAAAACCAAACCCGAAAATCATTGCCAGCCATGTTGCACTTACCACAAAATCATAGTAATAATAATAATCATTACATATAGTAGTCAGCTTCCCCCTCTGTTTTTTACCATCCCTTTTATCGTTATCCTTACAAAGAATGCACTTAGCGAAAAAATCAAGTATTCTGTACTTAAAGTCGGTAACAATAATCCGTTAATCCTTGATTCAAGTACAAAATTCTTATTTCAGCTAATTGTTTTAATCCCAAAATACATTAGTTTTAGTTTTAAGAACACTTGCGATTAGTTTATAAAAGTACAATTAATTTTAATGATATTTGAAGTGTAATATTTAAGCATTTTCAAACTTAAAATTAATTGAAAACGTAGATTTCAAACTTGATTTAAGTTCCAAAATATCTCAACAGAAATGTGCATAAATCAAAATCATATAAGCTTGATTTATGAGTAAAAATGTTGTTGAAATAAGTGAATTGAAAGAGAAATGCAATTCAAGTTAACTCGGACAACAAATTAAATATGAAAAGTCCTGCAGATTTTCCGGGAAAACACAGCTGCGCTTTTCTAAATAAAGCTAAAGAAGAACAAAATGCAAGGCGATATTAATTAAATTGTGCAAATCATCAAAGTGGCTCTAAAAAAATAACAATTAGTTTAGACTACAGAAATTATTCTGTTGCACATTGATTTTAATTTCTCTCTCTATTTCCATCGTAGTTTGTACTTTACAAACAAATAATAATGATAAAAAAAAATATGTTTCTCATAGCAGACAAGCAAGAACCAGTTGCGAATTCTAAGCAAGCAATTGAAAAGCTGCGAGTTTTGGGCTGTAAGACAACGATTGGAACCTGAGTTTTGTACTTATGTTTTTAAAATAAACATATATTTTTTTAAATGATCAACTTAAATAAACAAAATAAATCAATATTTTAAATTTATGCTTAGAATTTAAAAAAAAAACATTATTTTTTTGCTGCTTCTTAACGCTCATCTTTAAACACTTTTTTGTCGAGTGAACATTTATTTTTCATTTTGAATCATTTTTTTTTTTTTTTCAAACTACTGATAACTACTCACATTTTATAAAATGTAACCTCTTTTTTGAGAACTTTTCAGTATTTTTTAGGCTATGAAAACTAAAAATTTCTCATTTTCAAAAGTCTTTTAAATTTCACCACAAAATTGTCTACGATGCAGTTGTATTCTATTGAGAAGAGCTTTGATAAATAAGCTGAAAATGTGTTTTTATTGGGCTTGATATTTTTTCCAAGTGCACTAATCACATTAGTGGAACAGACGTGAGTCACGACATTGGAGACGACACTGATGTTCCGTTATTGTTGTTGTTGTTGTCGTTGATGTTGTTGCCATTGGCATTGGCATTGACATTGACATTGGCTTTGGCATTGTCAGTGGAGGCAACTTGAGGGCTTCCTGCCTTTTCACCTGGCAACTGGCAACTGGCATCTCGCTTTTATAACAATGCAACCTCTTGGCCAGGCCAAGAGCAGCAGCCCAAGTAAAGCGTATTATATTTCTACCAAACACACATATAACATAACATAACATAACATAACACACTTTGTGAAATGGAAAGTCAAGTCTATCTGTTCCTCTTGTTCGCCTCTATTCTTCATTCTCAATTCTTTCTCTGCTATTTGTCTATATTTATCTATATGTATGCATGTCTATGCTTGTCTTTGTTCAATTTGAGAGCCAATCAAGGGAATTGAAAGCATTATTCACTGCTATTTCACTTACGTACATGAATGTGTAGTTAAAGTGTGTCTTTTATGTTCTTAACATTTACGTCTACAATCAAGAAGTAAAAAAGATAGGAAACAAAAATAATAATAAAAAGATTTACTACACAAAATAGATTACCGATAGTTGATATTGCAAAATAACGCAGCCAGTGTAAAGTTTACGAATTGGCCGACAAAGAAGAGGAAAATAAGTCACTAGAAAAAGTTAAGCCGTTAACGTATGAAACATTAATATTCACGAAAGTAAAAAGTAAAATATATTTACTTGCATATGGAGTATATTAAAATTAAACCATATAAAAAACCTTTACGAATGAGGCCGAAAGCGGAAACAGGAAGAGACTGTGACACAAAAATAGGAAACAAAAACTATACTGAAAAATATGGTGAATAAGATTATTTCTACACAAAGAGGAACATTTAAGAATTCAAAATATAAAGATATTACAGAAAAAAAAAATTAAAAAATGTTAAAATAATATTTAAAATTGTTGATTCAACATTCAAATAGTCAAAAAATTCTTAAACATTTGATTTCACTGAACAAAATGCTCAACAGTCAAAAAATTTGCGGAGCAGGAATTGAAAAATCGTACTTGAATCAAGTAATTCGTATTTGATTTAATAAATTTCGAGATTACCGAACTTTTGATACCGTTTTGGATTAAATTTAATTCGGCATACCAATTTTTTTAAGTTTCTATTTAGGACAAAGAGAAAGTAAGATTGCTGAAGGCAGTTAACTTTTACTACAATTTTATAATTTCCTTTATAGGAAACGAACAAGCTATCAAAACTTTTCCGCAAACGACATAAGGAGAAATTGATGACTCGAGGGAACGAGATCTGAGAAAAAGAGATGAAAATTTTGTTGGAAAAGTGCATAGAAATGTTAAACTACAATGCAGTTGAAATCACCAGCGGGTAATACTTAAAAGGGCCAAGTGAGACAGAGAATGGGAGAAAGAGAAATAGAAAAAGAACTGAACAAATATCAGAGCAAATTGCATTGAAAGTGCAAGTGAATATGGGACAATTTGTAGACACACTGGGACTCACAATAAGATTTAAGCAAACAACAAGAGCAATAAAAGCAACAAAGACAAGAATAACAAAAATAAAAATAAAAAACAAGTGGAAAAGATTATAGTCGAGTTCACGACTGTAAAATACCCGTTACTTATTTAAATATACATACAATAATTTTTCATTGCATACTTTTAGGCACTTGCATTGCTTGAAACTTAAATCAGACATTACTATCGTTCTGATTGGCTGATCTTGTTGAGATTATATTGGTAAAAAACGAACGGACGGACAGACAGACGTACCGACATGGCTCACGAAATCTGAATTCGTTAGCAGCCGCTGGCTCCCGGAGCCATTGCGTGCCCACCGCTGCTTTATAGGGTCGCTGAAGCCTCCTTCTTTCTGTCACATACATTTCAACAAATAGAATATACCCTTTTACTTATATTTTGAGTAACGGGTACAGCAACGACTATTATTGGTAGTGCAAATTGTTATTCATGTCCCAAAAGATTTTAAAATTTGCTTGACAGCCACTTGATTTTTATTTTTGTATTTATTTTGCACTGCGATTGTCACGATTTTTAGTCCTTGACTGAAGGAAGGACTCAGTGACGAAGTGACTGACTGACAGACTGATTGCTTATCGGTGTAGGTGTACGTAAGTGTGTCTGCGTATGTGTGTGTGTGTGTTGCCTGCTTTCACATGACTTCAAATTCAATGAGCTGCAAAATGTTCGCTCATTGTTAAACTTGAAGCTCGTTAGCTGCGTCCAAAATCAGCGAGGTAACAACAATAAAAACAACAACAAAAGCACTTTGTGTATCTAAGTGTGTATTTATATTTAGAACGGATATGATTTTCAAGCGTATGTCAAAATACTTTCACGCTCCGCGAACGCTTCATGAATTTACGCTTTTTGCGCTTTTGAACTTTTCTCAAAAAAAAAAAAAAAAAAAAAAAGAACTCGCCACATTTTAGCCGAGTCGATTAATAAAATCGAGTCTCAATAACTTTGGGGGCTATGAAAAAAAAATACCAAACCGACTACGTTTAAGTTTAACTTTCAAGTTAGCAATATATATAAAGTCATCATCGAAACAAAGCCTTAAATTACTTTTTGTTCTCTTTTTTTTCATAAAAAGGAACACGATACTATATTAATAGATTACTTTATATATAAAAAAATCAAACATTCAAAACTTTTTAGGTTCTAGCAAAAAAGTTGCCAGATGAAAAGCTTTAAATTGGCATTGAAATCAAGGGAAATGGAAAAAAGTCAAGAAAAAGAAAGTAAAGTTTATTCTTTCTTTTGAGATATATTTTTATATTGTAATACTTTTATGCAATTGGACTGTTAAGTTATTGACCAAACGATATCAATTTATTTTTCAACATAATCCTAATTAATTAATTTGTATATAAACATAAGTACAACAACACACAAATTCAAGCCTAATGTCAAGTTTGAAACGCTTAAATTAGTTGAGAATTCTAAGTCACAAAAGTGACAAAATAGCTGTAAAGCTGACCTAGTCCTTTGTGTGTTGTCTTCCGGTTGTAAGATTCAAAATAAAATGTTTGTTAGCAACTTTTCAACTTGTTGTATGTTGATAAAGTCAGATATATATAGTCAGTTATTTCAGATATAGTCAGTCATTTTATTTTCAATCAATTAACATTTCATTTTTTAAATTGGATTAAAGTCCAAGGGATATAATTGAAAAATAACTTTAATTAAACAATGATCCGGATAATACAACTTTAGGAGAAATATATTTTTATTATTATTATTAACAAGTTAGTACGGAATTAAAATTACGTCTAACTTAAATTTTAAGCTATAGCAGCTGAGGCCTTAGGCTTATAGTGTTAAGGAGAAATATAAAAAAGTGGTCTTTGCATCAGAAGTTCATTCAATTTTTTTGTGAGTTTCATATCTAAACAGTCTACTGGGTTAATAAACTACACTTATTGAAAAATAAATATATAAGAGCTAAAAAAAATGCCATCGATTTTATAACATTTTAAGTTAAGTTAATTATTATGGGCTTTATATTTAAATGAAAATAAGAGAAAATAAAGGAACATCTGACAAGCTTGTCTTTCTCTAATTTTCTCAATCTCACTCTCATATATTAAAGGGTATTTTACTTACAAGAGGTGTGGTTTTTATTATCACCAGGCATTGCCATTTGGCATTAAATGCAGATACAAAATCAAAATGTGCCGCTTTTTTCCCACTCGAAAGGCTACACCACGCCCCCATTTCCCCATCCCCCATTCCCATTTCCCCGTCACCCCAACTCATCGAACACACCTCGCGCACGTCTTGCGCCTAAAGCCGCTGGGCACCTGTGTCAATATACGGTTGTTGTACGCTACTGGTTAAAATTATAGAAACGACCAAATAATAATTTTATTTTATTTTCATAATTTTTACCTATTATTTAGTAATGTTTCTGTTAACTGTTTTGTTTTTTATATTTTTAAAAAATTGCTTGAAATATAAAATGCCCCTCGTTTCTATTATTTTAACCATTGCTGTATATTGAACGGCAAAAAAGTTTGGTGCGCAACTTGAAAGCTAAACACGGCAGAGCCAAGCGCATAACTTGCATAAACTTGGCCTCAAAGGACACACATCTACACCAACACCAACACCTACACCTACACCTACACCTACACACACATATGCACACACATATACAGATACAGTTACACACTACATTTTGAAAGTATTGCTACACAGAAAAAAAATCCGGGATATTTAGCCCGATTTCAATCCGAAACGATGTCAGAAGTGGGGTAAGCTCGGATTTTCTTAAACCAAGTAATACTTACAAATAAATACTTAATTTTTCCAATCACGAACTCAATCCTGAAATTGTGTAATTCAGGCTAAAAAATTATTAATTATTAATTAAAATGTTATTTTTTAACTATTTTTAAATTTTTATTTTTTCAAATTTTTTAAAATTTTTGTTTTAATTTTTTTTTAACATTTTTTATTTATTTATTTAATTTTTTTTTAATTTTTCTAAAAAGTTTTTTTTTTTAAGACAGGAATGTTTGACTACAATTGATGGGGGAATCGAACCCAGGTTTTTTTCAGACTGCAAGTGACAGGTCGGCGACTCTAACCACTGAGCCACCGGAGCAGTTGAAATGAGAGAGGCCGAGAAAGAATTTTCTCTCGCGCTCAGCAAATGTGGTAATCAACTGAGCATTTAAAGAATTTTTTAGCTTGAATCAAGTAATTTGGGCTTATTTTCGCATTTTAATCCTGAAACAGGCTTAATTATACTGCCTAATTCTGAATATATACTTAAAAAATCCATACTTAAATTAAGTATTTTAAACATGATTTTGGAATGCTTTTTTTTTCTGTGTAGAAATACATATAGTCATTACGTGCCCGCCATGTGGCAGACTTTCTCCACTTCCACTTGCCCCTCTAAAAAAGCACACACACATACTCCCTCCTTCTTCTACTTTTTCTCTTTCTTTCTCTCTCTCTCTCTCTCTCTCTATCTCTGTCTCACACTCTCAAAGTAGCATCGACAATGAGTCAATTTATTATTGCATACTTTGCGGCCATATTTCAACTGTTCGCATCTCTAAACTTTTTTTTGTAGGCGCGGCACGCCTCCGCGGAGCTGAAGAGGAAGCCAGAAAGGGCGATGAAAGAGGGTGCAAAAGGGGCATGATAAAGGGGAAATGTGTCTGCCTTTGAAGTCGCTTTTCGTTGCATAGGTTTGAGGTGGCGGCGATATATCTAAATCTAAATCTAAATCAAATGCACAGCAGCCAATAGAGTGAACAAAGTGAACTTTAGCCTACAGTGATGGACAAAATAATAAAAACGACAGTCTTTTAACATTTTGAACACATTATTCAGTTATATGATAAAAAGCTGCGCATGAATATAAAATATATTTTTTTTCTTCAATTTTGAGATATTGCTAAATGAGTATTAAGTATAAATTATGAAACTAAAAAATAAATGATTTTTTTTTTTTAATTGCAAGAATTCGAATATAAAAAGATTTTTTTAATTTGTTTTGAATCACTGACGCACGCGACATTTTGTAACTCAACATATTTATATAGTTTCTGTCTCTCTTTTTTTAAATTATATATATCAAAACAGCTCGAAAAACTTGTTTAAATTGAACTTTCAATATATTTCTATGTACTAAAATGGTTTATGCTACTATCTTAATATCTTATTTAGTGTAAGCGATAGAATACAATCCGTTTATTTTGAAAATAAATTTTTAAGAAAATAGTTTAAAATGTGGAAAAGGTAAAATCATTCCAATCTAGAATCTATAGATTCATCCTATTGAATTTCGTTTAGGGTATATTTCTTAAATTAATAACTTTAATACATTTTTGGAAGAAAATTTCCAAAGATGTAAGTTTTTGATTAATTTTATGTTTTCTTAGTCTGTAAATTTAACTAAAAAAAATTTTAAATTTTAGAAAATAATATGCTATAGAATGTTGGGATAAATGTGGTTCGTAAAGGATATCTGCAAGTCGTGCAGTAAAATGTGCTACATGTTACTGATTATTATGGCTTATTTGTGTTGTTGTTGTTGTTGTTTCTGTTACTGTTACTGTTGTTGTTGTTGGCATTATTTAAGCTGCCAAATTGAATTTGCTTTTTGTGAGTATCTGTGAAATTGGCATTTCAATATTTAATGAGCCACTGCCGCTCAATTCCGCACACAGGTAGTTAAATGTAACTTGCCACTACACGCTTCCAGAGGGCGTCTTAGTTGGGGGTAGAGAGGGTAGTTTGATGAGTTGACCTTGTTTGGAAGACTGAAAACTGAATTGAAATTGAGAGTTGCGCTTATTGCAAGGTCAGTCAGTCAATCAATCAATCAGCCAGTCTGTCAATCAGTCAATCAGACAGGCAATAAGTGAGTTGAGGTCTCAATCAGTTGAAGAGCAAGCACATCAATCAAGAATGTGCTATAATCAAGGTTTGTGAGAGCGCGAAAGAGAGAAAGAGAGAGTGTGGAAGAGAGTGAAAAGTTGGCCGCATGCAAAATTCATTGAAAATACAAAAAAAAAAAATAACTGCATTCTGCACTCGGCAATGAACGCAGAAAATATGCCAAATGACTTATCATCAAGTTGCCAGTGCACTATGGGCCGAAATCCAATATTTCCAATATTTATTAAAAACTTTCAAAATCAGCTAGATTATAAAACCTTTTAAAATAAGCTGAATTTTTGAATGCGGTTTTTTATTTATGTTATGTACACCAGCAGAAATATTTTTTTATTTATTTTTTTTTTTTTTGTATCGGTAACAAATAAGTTCATTATTTTTATTCCAAACACCAAGCTTTGACCTTGTTTATTATTAGCAATAAAAAGAAAAATTACTTGTTAGTCAAAAAAGGTTGTATGGCCTTACAGATGGTTGTGAGCATAAAATAAAAAAAAAAATTGGGGATTTTGACCAGCCTACTTTAAAAAAAAAACTTATAAGACTATACATAACAAAAAAAAACCGCATCAAAATATCCGAAGTTATTTATTATTTATATTATTGTAGCCTAGAATTAATTCTAAATTACAATATGGTTTATATCCGAAGTAGTTTTCGAGTTAATAATAAATACCTCAAAAACTGGTCAAATACCCTTAAGCAAATCAGCATTGAAAAATGGTGAGGTTACGTCCTAAAAAATTAATTTGCGCAGATTATCGCAGATTGTTCACATTGAGACATATTGCTTTTAAATGACAATTAATGGATCTACGATATATAGTAGGCATTAAACAACTTTGCTAAATTCTTCCACAAAGTTGAAATTTCTTTCCAAGAAATTACCTTTCAAAGCATTATCTAATTTTACAAAATATTAATAGAACACGCACAAATACAGAATATTAGTACAACCAACACATAGTACAAACCCGTATAATTGGTATCCATTTTAAATTTTTTAAAAAACATGATTAGCCTTTGAGAAATATTAATTTAAAAAAAATAGGCTGCAAAAATATTGCAATGTTAAGCAACAGCTGACTTTAACAGCTGTTAGGTTTAACATTGGTCTGTTATAAACCATTTTTGGTACTGAACTTTACAGTTTGAAGTTTTCTTAAGATGTTAACACAAAAAAAAAAAATTAAATTAATACTTTAATAAAATGATTTTTCGGATTTCGCCCCATAGTGTGTGTTAAGTGTGTGTGTGTATGTGTGTGTGTGCTAGGGGTGGGCGTTGCCGCATCTCACACACACACACACACGCGCTCTTCTCTCTCTCTTTGTTGCTCTCATTCACTCCTTTGTCGCTGTGTGTCTTTTGTTGGCTGCTGCGCAAAATGTCAAAGTTCGTAAAATGATTGCATACTTTCTTTCGCCGCTTGGTAAAATGAAATTTCTCATGAAATTAAAGTAAGCACAAACATATACACACACAGATACACACACACATGCACACACAGTTTGTGCTTTATTATTAAGTTTACAAAAAATATATATACTTTTATATATACATACAGTTAACAACAACAATGCCAGCAAAATACAACAAATAAAAATAAAGTAAATAAATTAACAGCAAATGGCTACAAGAAGAAGAAGAAACAGAAGAAGTTACTGCATTGGCAACAGCTGTCAGACTGTGTGTGTGTGTTGTTGTGTGTGTAGTTGTGTAGTACACACTTTTTGTAGTTTTATTTAATTAGGAAGGACCCGAACGACCCTTTAAAGCAGCGGTGGGCACGCAATGGCTCCGGGAGCTAGCGGCTGCTAACGAATTCAGATTTTGTGCCCACCGCTGCTTTAAAGTATATACAGTGATGGAAAAAATAGTAGAAACGACTTGTATTTAAAATTACTTTGGAACAGGGACCGTAACGATTATAATTTTTTAAATATAGTATATATAAATAAAAGTTATTTGTTGACTTTTGTCAAAAAAGTTAAATTATAAAATCATAAAATAATAATACTCTTTTAATTTAACTCATATTTTTAATTTTTATTTATTTTTCAATTTTTATTATAAAAGCTAAAAAAAAAAGAATTCTTTTGAAAATTTAAATACAAAAATTGTCAAAAAATGTCATTTGAATTGGAAGGCGTATGTATTTACAACAGTGACATGTGTATATTCCAAAGTAAATAATTATTTTTTCACAATTTTAACTAAATACTTATTTAGAAATTTTCAAATCATAATAACATAATTTGCTTGAAATGTCAAAATGACCCCCATGTCTATTATTATTTCCATCACTGTTAGTATATATATATATATATGTGGCTAACAAACTTTAATTATTCCTTCTTTAAATTATAGATTTATACCAACCTAATAATTTATTATACTTTATTTTAAACTAAACTTTTAATCTGTTCATAGTTTCATTCAACCCTTTTTGATTGCATGCGTTTTTTATGTATCCCATCTAATGTATCTATTCCATATATTAATCATTCTATTCTTATAACCAAATATTTTCTCATGTGTCCAAATTATTTTCTAATAAGCGCTCAAAGCAAAATTTATCAATCTTTTAATGCTTCAATAAACTTGTCTATTATATTTATTTATTTTTCTGTTTCTATTTGTCTTATCTCTTTTTAAATTATATACATTTATGTTTCTATTAAGTGGGCAGCACCTGCATTTGTTTGTATTTTATTGGACATTAATTTCCACTTAGGATCATTTAAATCTGTTAAGATGGCAGCACCTGACTGACAAGTGGACAGTGCTAATTGTAAATTGGATCTACATTTAACGTTTGCCTTCCTTTCTCATCTCAAAATTGTCAGTGTCTAACCTAGTTTCAGTTTTCCTTATTTAGACATTTACTTCCACTTAGGCTCTATGTATTTCGCTCACTCTATAACTCACTGCTTCGTCTCCATTTTGTCTGTTTTTATCATTTGTTTTTAGTGACAACACGTTGCCACTTTGATTGGCTGCAGTTTATCTGAACCCGCCCAACAAATTCATCGACTGTGAATTCATTCATTTGGCCCTAATATCCATCATTCTGTCACTGGACTTTGTCCTTTCTCTTCCAGCAGGGCGCTTCGTCCTTGCTCTGCATGTAAGTGTGTATTTATATCACAAAAAAAAAAAAAAAAAAAAAAGTAAAAAATCAATTCAATTAAAAGCTCATTAAATATAATTGTGCACAGCAAATCGATATAAAGTCTATTTAGACCTGACCCCACCCAAGACCAAACCACATCCTCCACAAAATATAAAAGAAAGGAAAAATTGGAAAAAAAGGAGAAAAAAATGAAACAAAAAATAAATACTCCAGCTACAATTGGAGCGTTTCGCGTGCTTTAATCCCTCGTACTTTCTTTTTTTTTTTGTTTACGAGCGTAACGAAATTATCGAGAAATTAGTATAAATGCCTTATGCTTTGCTACCCATCCAATAGCCCAGACCACAAAATTTGGTCTCCAGATCCCCGAGCAGGCCCCAAAACTCAAACTAAAAAAAAAAAAGGGATTGAGAAAAAAACAAGTGGAAAAGGCTATAGACGAGTGTCCGACCATAGGATTACTGATTTAAACAAATATAAAATATTTTGTATTGCATACTTTTAGGCACGTACATGGTTTCGAACTTAAAACTGCCATTACTACGGTTCGATTTGTTCGATCTTGTTGCGATTTGGCAGAAAGATAGCTTATAATATTAGCTAACGTTTATTATACAAAATATTTGTTTCTGCCTGTTACATATCTTGCAACGAATATAATATACCCTTTTACTTTTTTTTGAAAGGGTGCGCTTATAAAAATATATACAAAGCCCAAATAAAACTTTTTGGCGCTGACTTTTTTGGCCTTTCCCTCTATTTTTTGTCTTTTATTTTATTTTCCTTTTGTTTTGTTTTAATTTTTCGCTCTTTTTTTGGTCGCTTGCTTATTGTCATATATTTAATATTCACAATTACAGGAAGAGTGAAAGAGAACAAACTTTGTTGATAATGATGATGATGATGATGATGATGATGATGATGATGATGATGATGATGATGATGATGATGATGATGATGATGATGTATTGTTTTGATACGAAGATTTCAAAGATACGCAGCTTGCGGAATTGATTTCCGCCTTTTGGACAGATCAGGAGTGTGGGCAATAATTTTTTTTTTTTTTATTATTATTATTTTTTTTATTTTGTTTTGTTTTGAGCACAAGGTGCTAAAAATAAACCGCCTGCTACGTGCCATCGACTAAATCACAGAGACGGTTCCCAGTTCTCAATACCTTGCCAGATTTCTCTTTCTTTTCTCCTCATTTCCTTCTCCGTTTTTCGTCCCTCAATTCTTGTTTGTTTCCTCAAAAAACATTCAATCAGGACATCGAACAGGAACCGAACTCTCACACACACTCATGTACAGGTCGAGGCCCTGAATGTGCCAACCTCTAAACTGTATTTGTTTTTTTGGTTACCAAATTACAAATACATATGCATATATACCAAAAAATAAAAGTTTGTCTTCGACAAACCGAAAAATTTAATACCCTTACCAATGTTATAATATCCAATGTTATAAATATCTTAAAGTTTTTTATTTTACCAAAACCGACAAACCAATATTTTTTTGAAACTAGGTAAAGAAGTTTCTGTAATTTAACATTCATTTTAATTATGTTGTTAAGTTCTTAGAATCTTTTATAAGCAAATTTTGATTTGCATTTGAAATTGAAATATGTATTAAATCAACTTTCGAATTTTTTTAAAATTATTTTTGGGGTTTTTATGTGTGATTAGAAATCGTAGTGGTATTTCAAGAACGATACAAACAAATAACCATTACAAAACCGATAGACAAATAGTATACAAATAGTATAGCCAAAACTGTACCTTAAACCGAAATTCGTTTAGGATTCATATCCATTCCTTCTATGACAGCTATATGATATATACAATCAGTGAGTTTGGTCGAGATGTATCTTATGAAACAACTTCCTGAACTTTGACTCCGAGCTTGACCCTTGAGTAAAAATTTCAGCTTTCTATCTTTAACCGTTTGGCCAAATTTTGTCATGATGTCTAAGAACAATACCAATTAGAAAATAAGTGAGATTTTATAATTTAATTAAAAAAAAACTATATGATATAATAAAATGCGACGGACATGACTTTATATATTCAGTTCACTAATACAGTGATGACAAAAATAGTAGAAACGATTTTTGACATTTTAAACAAATTTTCTATAATACGATACAAAGCTGAGCATTAATATAGAATCGCGTTGTTTTGTTACATTTTGTAAAAAAAAATTATCGTTTCTATTATTTGATCCATCACTGTAACCTGACACGTCTTTTGTTAGGTGTAACACATTTCATGACAAAATTAAAATACCCTCAGCAAGTGTATAAAAAAAGTGTGTGTATTTTTTGTTGTTCTTCTTTGCTTTACTTTCTTGTTTTTTTTTTTTTTTGGCTGTTTTGTTTTGTTGGTTTTCGTTTAACTTCTTTTGACAGTTGCTGACAGTTGTGTTTGAATGAAGGATGCCTTTGATTTTGTTAGTCCACCTTCGCAATGGGCGTGGCAGCACTGTGCATATGTGTGTGTGTGTGTGTGTGTGTGTGTGTGTGTGTGTGTGTGTGTGTGTGTGTGTGTGTGTGTGTGTGTGTGTGTGTGTGTGTGTATTTAACTGAGTATCTGTTGCGTGCCTGGACAAAGAAGATGCGTGACCAAATGTCACAGGATTTGAGGGCAAAGGCAAAAAATGGGGCGGAAATGGGCGTGGCCGTTGCAAGATGGCAGATGAAAGATGAATATTCACCTATGTATGTGGGAGAGGGACGACCGAATGTGAGGCAACTGTTGCAGCATTTTGTGATTTTCTGATTCCAGCTAAATTCATGCAACTTAAGCTCATATGTGTGCATATTATTATTATCAAGAACCAGGAGGGAGTTTACGACTAACAGATACCCTGCTGTCTTAATATGATTTCCTTTTACAACACTTAAATGTTGAAAATAAATAGCGCTATTGTCAGACCCATGTATAAATACAAATGATTTTGGCTTTTTATTTTTTTTTCTTAAAAATATTGCAAGTCACATTGTTTTTAAAATATAATTAATCAAAGGATGCTCAATTTAAATAATTTTTAGATGTTAAAGAGAGCGAAAACAAATAAATTCCATAAATAATGGTTATTTGTGAGTTTTATTTTTTTAATCAGTATTAAAGTTAACTATTTGTATTACCTATAATCCTACTAAATCGTAACAAGATCGGCCAAACAGAACGATAGTAATGTTTGATTTAAGTTTCAAGCAATATAAGTGCCAAAAAGTATGCACTGCACATTTTTTTTATATAAGTAACGGGTATCCAATAGTCGGGAACTCGACCATAGCCTTTCTCACTTGTTTTTTTTATTTTGTATTTGTGTTTAAGTCATAGATTTATTGATAAAAAAAATTCAATATTCATTATATGCGGTGCCTGATTTCTATTATTTATGGCCACTATATTACTGTATGTTTCTTGTTTGTCATTGTCATTATTATCATCATTATCATCATCATTATCATCATCGTGAACATAGAATGTGAAAATAGAAATGGTTTAATATTTCGCAGAGACCACAATGAGAATGCGTTTAAAACAGCTTGCAACACTTGGTTGCAATTAAGGCAGAAGGCATCTCTCTCACTTCCTCTCTCTCTCTCACTTCCTCTCCCCCTTTCTACCTCTCCGTCTCTGTCAGAGTCTCACAGTTTCTCAGTCTCAGCTTCGGATGCTTAAAAGTCCATTCGGTTCTCCAGTGTCAAAGTCCTTGAGTGAAAGAAAGCCTTGGCCATTAGCGGCGCGTTGTTGGCCACATTATGTCGACTGTTATTGTAAGCGGCTCAAGTCCGCTTAAAGGTAACAATCTGCCATCCACAAACATACACACACACACACACACACACACACACACACATACACACAATGCGGGGTTGAGTAGATGTCAAAGGGTGTAATGTTAAGGGGTGTCATGTTGCACCCTCATGGTCACTACACTCAGAGAAAAAAGTGCGAGACTGAGAATTATTTGAGTTCGAACTTGAACTTGAAACAAGCG
The DNA here is from genome assembly GCA_035047525.1 of Drosophila quinaria. Taxonomy (NCBI): domain Eukaryota; kingdom Metazoa; phylum Arthropoda; class Insecta; order Diptera; family Drosophilidae; genus Drosophila; species Drosophila quinaria. The sequence continues at coordinate 36,409,868 of JAWNPO010000455.1, forward strand.
TTTGTAATTCTTTAATAATATACTACTTGATACTTGATACTACAAGTTCATATCAAGGAGTACCATTATTTTCGGTATCAGTCTAGTAGTGGCACTACTGTCAAAAAAAAAATAAAAATAATAAAATCAAAAAGAGGGCGAGCTATGATGAATTTTCATGAAAACATTTTTAGTGTAAAATGCACAAAGCCACCATGCAAAAGCTCATTTTGCATTAAAAAATTCAATTAAAAAAAACTAGCGGAGACCCCCTAAAAATTTGTTCACCAAAATTCATCATAAATCGTTGTTGATTTTTTTTATTTTTCTTTTTTTTTGAGAGTAGTGCGGCTACTAGACTGTTATCTTATTCTCCTATTTGTATTTTAAAGCAGCGATGGGCACGCAATGGCTCCAGGAGCCAGACGCTGCTAGCGAATTCAGATTTCTTGCCCCCCGCTGTTTTAAAGTAACGAAATAATTTTATTTTTTTTAATTTTTATTTAAAAAGTCAAAAGTAATCATTAATAGTAATTTTTTTAATTAAAAGTTATGAAAACGCTTGTCGAACTTCCCTAACTCGAATCACCATTATCCAAGAAAAAAGTTCGAGTTAGGGAGACTTCGAGTTAGGGAATTTAATATTTTTTAATTTTTTTAAAAACACTACAATTTTATATATTCACAAATACATTTTAAATTGCAAACTTTTCTTATTATTTTCAACAAAAAAATATTACAGTTTGTTCTAGACAAGTTGATAATTTAAAAATGGTTTTTTTGTTTTTTTTTTATATTTATTTATTATTTATTTAATTTAATTATTATACATAAGTATTTTGTTTTTGTTCTTTTGCTGTATGCAGAACAAGTTCCCAATTCAAACTACATTCTTTATTAATTTTCCATTTTTTAATATAATAAAAATTGTTTTCGATGACATACCATATTTGTAAGCCACTTAAATTCTTTGGTCTTTGGTTCTAACAAATAAGTTTAAATATTTTTTCAAAACTATAAACATTTTAATACACGTGATGGTGCCATGGTAAATAATCGTGCATTGATGCGCTGTAAAAAAAGAAGTACATTACGAACATCTTTTCCATAGCTTTTTCACAAGCCTAAGTAATTGTTGATGCAATATTCTATCATATTGCATCACCATATGATATTGTACATCAATATTACATCGGTAACAAAAGCATAAAATACAAAAGAATAAAAATTCAAACTTTATTGGGGATATTACCAAAAAATTCGACTTAAAAAACATCGAAGTAAGGGACACTATTTTTGTTCGAGTTAAGGTAAAATTCGACTTATGGAAGTTCGAGTTACGGAAGCAGCCATCAGATTTTATTCGAGTTAGGGAAGTTGGACTGTACTTGAATTTTTCGCTCAGTGTACTCAGCGTACACTGGTGTGGCCAGTGACAGTGGCCAGTGGCATTGTGTGTCAAATGCTGCCTGCCTTGTCACACAATGCGCTAAGCTGTCAACCCGTTACACCCCCCTTCCCCTTCGCCTACCCCTCCCCACCCTATGCCCTTGTCAAGGCAACAAGAGAAAGTAATGCGGGGGCGGGGCGGGGGGTTGAGGTGAGGTGAGGTGAGGTCACACACATACAACGAGGACGACAACGATTGTCGATTGACAATTAAAGCAACAAACAAATGAAATAAACAGCAATATTTTTTACACTTTCATACAATTTTTTTATTGTGTGCGCTACGTTTTCCTTTCATTTGTCATCACTAAACGGAGCGGGGGGGGGCGGCTTTAAAAAGGGGGCGTGGCTGTGTACAGGGTATCCGGGTGTAAGTTTAACAATGTAACCGTAATACAATTTCCTTTCATTTACTGCATTTTATTATTTCTTCATTCTTTCATTTTTTCCTCTTTTTATTTCGTATTTTTTTTTTGTCAATGTATTTCATGTTATTATCCAATTAAATGTACACAGCACTGTTGATAACGGTAGTTGATATATGTAAACCAAAAAGAAACTCGGAAATGGCAAAAATTGCAAGTTTGTAACTGGAATATTTTGTAGGTTTTTTTTTTTGTTTTTTGTGTCTGTAATTAATGCGCTTAACAAAAAGAATTCAATTTAATTATGCTTGCAGCTTACAATACACAAAGTGGCGAAAAGAGAAAGAAAGAGAGAGACAGAGAGAGAGAGAGAGAAAGAGAGAGAGAGAGAGAGAGAGAGTGTGCAACCAATTTGAAATGTAAGGAAACATGACTAGTTGATACCCTGTGCCAAGGGACTCAATAGACTCTATCGTTGATATCTTAAGATAAAGATAAACACATATAAAATATTTAAAGAATTGCTGCATTTTAACCCATTAAAGGCTGCCTATAGATGGGCTGACAACATTTTTAAAAATGTGCCTAGAAGACCATAGAAGTTGAAAGAAACAAACAAAAAATTTTGATCTTCAAATTTAATTTTTCCGATTTCCATAAATTTTTCAGCTTTTTTCGTCAACATTTTCTATGCAGAAAAAAACCTAGATATTCACCTGTAAAAAACTACAGGTATACCAAGGATAACTAAACTGTTCAATTTTTAGTCTTATATTTTTGTTATTTCTCTTTACTATGAAATAAATTTTGCTTCGATATCTCTCAGATGCCCCGTGCCAGAATTTTTAAAGTGTCAATACTTTTTTGGGTATTTAAATATCCATTAGCTTAAAATGGTAAAAAATAAGAATCATAGTGAGATTGTAACCAGAATCATTTTCATACATTAAATTGAAAACAAGTTTATCAAGCTGTTTTCGAATTACCGAATAAAACTTGATGAAAAAATTCTTGTTACAAACTAGTTGAAAATCTTGTCACGTTCGCGATGTCTAATAACACTTTTAAAATAAATAAAATAATAATAATTTATCAAAATAATTCTTTTAAATGGTAAAGTACATTATTTTATTATGCTTTTAGAGTATTTTGTTTTAAATTTCTTTCAAGATGAATACGAGTCCTTAAAGCTTGTCTTTTATAATAAAAATCGTGTTGATAAATAGTGTTGATAAACACTTAAAAAATATGTTTGAAAACTTTATTTTTTGATATCTTTTTTTTAAATTTTAAAATATACGATACCCATAAATAAAATTAAATAATTAAATGAATTTACAAATCAATTAATAAATGTATTAATAAGTTAATAAATATATTACATATATAAATAAATTAATAAATCAATAAGTTAATAAATAAAAAAAATTCGCGTCGTATGCGTAATATTGTGACAATGCAGCCAGTTCCAAAATCTCAGTACCCAAAGGTCCCAGCATCCATCCATCGACTCCACACCACATTTGTCTCCTCATGTCATTAGATACATATAAACACATTATTATATATACATTACTAAACTGCATTACCAACATTTATGCAACAGTTTGTCAAGTCGTGACTCATAAATATATATGTATATTGTACAATATATGTATGATCTCATGTTGATGTTCAATTTCAAACTGAAACGCATGTCAGTTTAAAGTGTTTTTTGGCCTAAAATGCAAATTAATCCGTTTGGTTCAATATAAAAGCTTCACTTAAAAACCAACAAATTGTGGTGAAGGTAAATAAAATTTAAATGCCCGTGATTGATAATAAAACAAAAATATAATATAAAGTTTATTCATTTACAGCATAGAACTTGTCTAACCACAGCTAAAAAGTTTAAATTAAAAATTAACAAATATTTATTTATGTATAGGAATTCTAAAAAATTAAAGTTGAAATAAAAAATTATTTATTTATGTAAAGGAATTATAAAAATTCCTTTCTTTAACGTTAAACTTTCTCTAGAAATCTATGAAAATTATTTAAGTATTTATTTTTAAAATATAAATATCTTTAAAGCGTAATCTTAATGTTTTAAGTGATGACAATAAAAAAAAATAAGTGGACAACATAATAATATCGACTGTTGCTGCGTATCATACCCTTTGTCAGCCTTTTATTTGCTTATACAGGGTATTTAAATTCAGGATAACAACAACAGGAAATTGTGTAATGCAGTTAAAGGGGTTTTTTGGGTTGGGAATTGGTCTGTGGGAGTCACTGTAAACGGGAAGCGTGCTTGGAATTAAAACTTTAACGCTGCCAAACTTTTTGTCAGTCTTTTTTTTTTTTTGGCGAGCTACTTTGCGGATTTCAGTTCTTCTCGGAAAAAGGAAAAAAACACAAAATGAAACTAAAATGAAATTAAATATAAATATAAATAAATTGAAATGAACTCGTTCTTCACTTCTGAACTTATCCTTCCTTTTCTTTTTTGTGTTTTTTTGTATTTCACTTCTTTTTCTGCATCTGACAATTGACTGGGTTGGCTTAATTACTATATAAAACCAGTGGATAATGAAGGAAAGGTGAAAATTGTGAAAATCGTGAAAATCGTGAAAATCGTGAAAATCCTCTTGAAAGTTGCACTCCTTTGCTTTCAGGCGGTTGAATCTTTTCAGGGTTTTTTGATAGCATTTTTCTTGTGTATTACTTTTTATAGCAAAAGAGAATTAGATAAATATCCATTTTTATTTTTATTTTATTTATTTCCTTGTTCACCAATAGGTTAAAATGTTTTCAAATTTTCTAATAGATATAATTTTTATTTTCTTAGACATGTCGAAAATTCACCATTAAATTTTCTAATTAAACTCAAGCAAACTCACAAATTCTTTAATAATCTTATTAATATTATAACGATTCGTCGTCAAAAATTGCAGAAATGCATAAATATTTTGACAAAATTAAAGTTAAATCTACTCATATTTAGAAATTACTTTAAGTAAAGTTTGATATCAATGGAAAGATCATTTTAATTTCGTTCTGAATAATTCAAAACTTTTCTTATCCCATTAAGTACCTATTGAAAATTTAGAATTTTTGTAAAAGTAAATTTTGTTGACTTTTTTCTTCGGTCTCAAAACAATTCTAATAACAACAACAAAATATTTTTATTTATAATGATTTTTGAAAATTGTTAAAAATTACTATTTAAACCACTTTTTCGCCCTTTTCAATCATCAAAATGTAATCAAAAAGATTGTTGATAAACTTTAAGTTTGTGTAAATACTTTTGAGCACTCCTGTATAAAATAGAAGCAAAACTAGTTTTTTAAAGATTCTTTTAGTTTTTTTTATTATTTATACAATCATTTATTTAATGTCTTCTTTTTAAACTTATTAAAATTTATATTATTATTTTATTTCAATTTAAATTGTTTTATGGTACTTAGTTTTCAATTAATTTTTAAAAGTCAACTATATTTATTGAAGATTGCAAATAATGTAACAAATTTAAGTTAACAACTTAACAATTTAATAATAATTTAATTAGAAACTGGTTGAGAATTGTAAATACTTCAATTTTGGTATGTTCATGACTCAATTGAAATTTCTCTTGCTCTAATTACCCATCTCTAGCTCTCTCACTCTCTCTCTGTTGCTGTGATGCGCTCTGTCCTGCTCTTTGAGTGCAACCTTGAGCATTATATCGAGTTGCAAGCAGTTAATGATATGTGATTGGTGTATATATATATATATCTGTTGTAATCCTATTGTCAATGCACTTCACGTGCTTAACACACAGGTTGTCTGGCAACTCTCTCTGCCCCCGTTGGGCTAATTGGATGGCAACACTGCCCCCTTCCCCCCTTTCAACTACCCTGTACTTGTAATCGCAATCATCAAAGTTGTCACGACTCTAATCCTAAAACAACAGCAGCTGTTGCCTCGAGACTAGAGAGATAAAAACAGATCCGATTATGTCAATGCCATAAATTAGCCCAATATAAAGTGCAGTTGAATTGCGAATTGCAATTAATTCAACAGCAGAGAGAGAGAGAGAGAGAGAGAGAGCGAGTGATAACCTTCACCTGACAACAGAGATAGAGAGAGAGGGAGAGAGTGACGCCATCGCGAGCTACGCAATTGGAGATAGTTTAGTTACACATGGCCATGTGTCCTGTGTCCTTCTCCTCTCTCTCTCTCTCACTCCCTCACTCTCTCTCTCTCTCTCTGTCTAGCCCTCTCTCACTCTTGCGTGTGTGGGGATTGCATTACGTGCGCGTAATGAGCTCAGTTGCTGTCATTTAATCAAATAATCATTGCCGGACTCCTGCGACTTTCAGCCACTTGCCAATTACAAATTCTACCCCAAAATTTGGTCAACCTTGCGCTTAACTTCAGAGGTACAGTAGCTACATATTTAATTTCGATTTCGTGGGATCCTGTGGCCTAGAGAACCAAGTTTCCGACGTTAGCATTAAATGTACATATATATATATATATATATATATTTTGATATACAGTCGCACTTCCTTAACTCGAATCACCATTATCCAAAGAAAAGGTTCGAGTTAGGGAGATATTCGAGTTATAGAGTTCTTTTTCCTAAGATTATTAATTTTACTGCCACTCATTTAGTTCGAGTTACAGAGAAATTCGAGTTAGAGAAGTTCAAGTTAGGGAAGTTCAACTGTAGTATATACATTAGGGTGGATCAATTTTTTTCGAACCAATGCGGGTATTAAAATCGTAATCTACGGTGAATTCTAAGAAGATTTGCCCAAGAAACCATGGGTCTAAAGTCAAAACCGAGCTTCCGATTTTTAGCGTGAAATATGGGGAATCGTATGAAAAGCCAAAAATTATCATAATTTCTTGTTAAAAATCGGAAGCTCGAAAATGATTTTAGACCTATGGTTTCTTGGGCAAATCTTCTTAGAATTCAAAGTAGATTACGATTTTGATACCCGCATTGGGTTCATTTCATAAGTTATTTCTGTCCAAATACCAATAACCGAAACTGTTAACCGTTAACTTTAACCCTTAACTGATATTAACCGGTTACAATTTGTAACCGTAAGCGAAACAATATATATTGTATTTTACCGAAACCAAAATCGAATCAAATATATTCAAACCGAAATAACCGTTTCATAACCGATTCGAAAAATTAATAAACAGTCTTTTAACAATGATTATACATTTTTAGATGTTTATTCAAGTTACCCATTTGCAAGGGTTTTCATACTCCGATTGAGGTATTTTTAAAATATTTTAAATTAGGAATACCCTTATTCCTGTTGAAGTCTTTTTAACACTTTGAGTATTTTTTTCTTGCAACTTTTAAAACTTCTATTTCTATTTCTTCTAATTGAATAATGTGTGTTAAAAATTGATGTTAAATTTAAATAATTGTAGTCTTTAAATTTGTTTCATTTGAATATTATAAAGATTATCATAACTGCATAAACTAGATCAAAAGTTTTATTCAGGGAACTTGTTGATGCCAAGACAAGAAACTCTATGGAATGCAAAAAAAAGCTATAATTATGCATATTTTATGATATCTCTGTCATTTTACATTTACATATATCCATCTCGCTCTCTTTCTGTCTGTCTTTGTCTGTGGTCATTTGTCGTATTGTTGCTTTTTTGCAATTGACTTGAATTGTTCTTGGAATTCAGTTGCAATTGTCAGTGTTGAGTTATTTGTGCGGTTTATCGCTATTTATAGGACAACGCGTTGTCTTTCTGAATGGCATTCCAGGGGGGCGGTGGGCGGTGGGCGGTGGGCGGTGGGCGGTACTGCTCGTTGGTGCCGTGTCGAGCGCAATCGTAAACACAACAAATTTTCCCATTACACGTGCGGACATTTTCCACCAAATTCTCCACTCATTTCCATCACATTATTAGTATTAGTATTAGCATTATTATTATTATTATAATGATGATGATGATTATTGTTCTTGTTGCTTAGTTAGTTGGCAATTAGATAATGATTTATTTTTGCATACAACACATTTTCGGTTTGGAATTTGTTGTGCGTGTGTGTTGTCTATGTATTTGATTTATTTACACGCCATACAAAGTCACAACTAGAGATGCACGCATGTCGTGACACGCATAAACATGACACAACACGTCTAAAAATGAGCATAATCTAAGCATAAGAGTATGAATGTTGTCATGGAGTGTGCTTGCCACTGAAATACCCTTTTATATCTTTTTTTACCAGATATTTTAGTATGGAAAGAGTTGTCCAAAATATTAAATATGAGCAGAAATTAAAACCCTAACCGAAACCGTAACCGTTAACCGGTAAAAACCGATTAAAATTTAAACTCTTAACTGAAACTGAGATTTCATTTGAACGAAACCTTTAAGCCGAAACTTTCTAAACCGAAATAACCGTTTAGTAACCGTTTCATTTATAAGGGTTAGTTTCGGCTTTGAATACATCCAACAAAAATTATTTTTAATTTTTAATTTTGATTTTAGATTTTAATTTTCTTATGTTTATTTGTAATATTCATGATAGAATTTTCATAGCACTGAATAATCGCAAAAAAGATAAATTTGTTAAATTAAATATTAAAATTGTTAAAATGTAACTAAACTACATCAAACTGAAAAATATGTGAAATAAATGTGTGGATGAAACATTAAGAAAGTAATGCCATTTTAATTATTATTTTTATATTATTAATATAACAATGCACGGCGAATGCGACAAAAAATGGAAGTAATTTTTGACATCGTCTTCAAAAATGCGATAGTCAGCGAAATGTGTCGAGTAATTTGGAAGAAAAGACTCTTAAACCATAATAAAATAATATAGTTTTCCATTTATTGGAATTATTTTGACAAAGAACTATTATTTTATTTATTTTACAAGTTGTATAAGACATCGCGAAAGTGACAAGACTTCACCCAAGTTTTTGACAAGAATTTGTCCATCAAATATTTTTGAATATTTCGAATACAGCTTGAAAATCATGCTTAACAACTAGAAAAGGTTTTCTTTTAGTTTGCAAAGCAAATTAAGCCAAACTTTTTATTTTGTCACCAGAATTACTTTAACAACTCGAAATGGATTCAAACCTCTGTTTGTTTGATGATAATAAAAATCGATAAAACTATCGATAACAAGCACACACTCATCTCTATTTACAAATGCAGCTGAATCAGCATTTGGCGTGCCACAGCTGTGAGATTTTGTATGTGTGCAGTTCTGATCTGGGCAAACGAAAAAAAAAAAATAATTAATTCATTTCGTTGATCATTAAAAATTCTTTTAATTGACTTAATCGAAAAAAGAGGATTTCTCATTTAGTTAATGTTTGTGGAGGGCAAGAAAAAAAAAAAGAAAACGCTGAGAATTGGTTAATTTGATTTATTTATTAGCTGTCCATTATTTGTTTATAAACAATAAAAGCCCACAAAAGAATGCGCATTTCAGGTTTATGAATATTTCAGGCAATGGCAACAACAACAACAATAACAACTGCCAAACAGGCTATGAAAATCACAAAGAAAGAAAATCATTTTTATGGCAAATATTTATCTAACAGCATTTTAGGCGCTTACCGAGTGGTCAGAGCTGTTGGTGAGGGAAGAGAGAAGAGAGGAGAAGGGAGAGAGATAGAGATAGAGACGACAAACAACGCGGCGCCCGACGAAAAGCCAAACAAAAGCCTCGAGGTCGTTTCACGTTAATATATTAATGTATGTACGTTAATTAGTGAACGCCAGAGGGCGCCAGCGACGGCAGCAACGGATATATCTGATTATACTTTGTAGGACTTTCAAAAAAAAAAAAAAATAATAAATACATACTCATATGTATTCGTAGATAGATAATTGCAAGTACTTTTAATACACACAGATTGTGAGCTACACAAAGAAAAAATAAATCCACTTTAAAATTCATGTTAAAAATTACAGATTTAAGCATGTATTTTATAAGTATGTAAACTATAACTTGAAATTTTTGACTTAAAAAAAAAAATAATAATAAATACATACTTAATATATTCGTAGATAGATAATTGCGAGTACTTTTAATACACACAGATTAAGAGCTAAACAGAGAAAAAATAAATCCACTTCAAAATTCATGTTTAAAACTATACCTTGAGGTTTTTGAGTTTTAAAACTCTTTCTCCTGACTGATTGACTGAGAATCAATATGTAGGCGAAACGGTTAAAGCTAGAAAGCTGTGAATGTTCACACAAAAATTTCGGGGTCAAATTTCAGCATATTTTTGTATTAAAATATCAACAAAGACCAACAAATTCTTATAAAACTCAATAATCAAAATATTTGCGGAAGAAAAATTGAAAAATCTTACTTCAATCAAGTATTTAAGAAGAAAAATTAAAATTTTGGAATTGGAATGCCAAAATACAGATTTTTTTTCTGTGTGTAGTTAGTTTGTTTGGTTGGTTGGATAGATCTCAAGAGCTTTGTCATTAATTGGGTGTTCAGTGTCTGTCAATCGATATTATGGACAGATAAAAAAATCTAGCAGCTGAAACTCTAAGCTCTAGATTTATATTATTGCACTTGTTATGTGAGTTCCTCATCATCGCAATTGTCGATAATTAAATTGTTCTAATTGAGGAGTATTTAAAGGCTGTTACTACAAAATTGTAGTAGAAACGAAAAAACAGAACGGCAGAAATGGCTTATTTAGGTTTGAAGCAGTGTAAGTGCCTAAAAGTATGCAATAAAAAATATTTTATGTATATTTAAATAATTAACGGGTATCTTATTTTCGGTAGCACGACTATGACTTTTTCCGCCTGTTTTACCTCAAAATATAATGAGGAAAAGTAAAAAAATAAAATAAAAAATAGTAATATATTTCTTAAGTTTTCAAATAAAGTGACAAAGCATTTAATAGGGTATTACCAAGTCTTTTTTTTTTTTTTTTTTTTTTTTTTTTTTCTTAAAAAATTTGTATATTTTATTTAAACTGGTTTTCTGCTACCATTAGTGGCAACTTAATCTAGTTTTACATTTAAGGGAAGGAACAATTGACCACAGGAGATACATATATAGAATTATATTATTTACAGTATATTATTTACAAAATTTACAAATTAATGAAGGAACCTAGTAGGGAGATCCAAAGGATGGCACCTTTTGAGTCTTCTCTTTCTGGGTTTGGTAGTTAGTCGTCTGGCTAGCGCGTTAGGATGACCACCAAGGCGTTGAACGTAATTCGATGCCTGTAGTTGCATAACATCGCCCACTTTAGGAACCTTTAAGTCTCTTTCGATGTCCCTATTTCGCATGTACCATGGTGCGTTGCATATTCGCCTCAGGATTTTTGATTGGGCAACTCTGATTTTGTTTAAGTTTGTTTTTGCCGCAATGCCGTAAATTTGAAGTGCATATTTCCATATGGGGCTTAATATGGATTTATAAATAGTGACTTTGCTGTACAATGAAAGCTTATTTCTGGGAGCCAGTAACCACGCCATTTTTCTGGCCTTTGCCATTGGTATTACCAAGTCGAGTCCTTTTTATGTGTATTTTAATTATTGTAGTTTGTGGTTTTCATCATATTTAACATTTCCTTCTTGTAAATATTTATCCATAGTCTGTTGGATTATATGTAGAGTAGTCAGCGCCCATTGGTGGTCGCCATAATTTCCTAGAAAATTGGCCCCCATATAATTCATTGTTTATTATTTGGATGAAGTGCTGATGTATTTGTTTTCAGCTTCAGAAATTGCCCGGGCAACTAGATTAAAATATATATGTATAGAAGTATAATCAAAGATGTTTATTTTTCTAGATTTCTCTTCTTTTTTTTGTGTACTTTTAGCTGGCATCAAAAGGTTAAGCGCTTCAAATTACAGGCTTCAAATTGGGCACGGGTTGAGTTTGAATCGAAAAAAGCGAGAAACGGGAAAAAGGGAAAAGTGTGAAAAAGTCTTTTGTAGCATGGTTAAAGTTCAAGGGTCCACTGACCACGCTGTGAAAATTGCGTGAATTTAATTGCGTATCAAAACACATTTCCACGGATGCGGAAACTCAGGGAATGGACAAAAATGCTCTTGAAAAGTCAAGAAACAGAAACGAAATCGGAGAGAAAAAAACAAGTTAAATGATGACTGTGAACTGTATTTTTTGGTTCTTCCTTTTCTTCTATTTCTTTTACTTTTATAATATTATTGTATTTTTTTTGTTGCCCCTCTTTTTGTTTTTGTTGTGTATTTTGCTTTTACTATTCTGTTTCTTGTTATTTGCGTATGTACTTTTTGAATAAACAAAAACAGCAGCAGAAACGAGAAGAGCAACAAATTTTAAATAAATAGAATCAAATTTGAACGTGCTAAAAGTTAATGAGCGGCCCGGAAATGATTTTTCCAGTGCCAGAGACCATCCAAATAATGGTCGTCTGTTTGTTTATTCACATTTCGATGCGAATCTGGGCAGTCGGCACTCTAAGTACATATATTGCACACTCGGCGGAACGTTGACAATGGAACAGCAGAGAAATCAATAAACGGGCAAATAAGTAAGTGAAACACGTAAGAACTTTAACTGAAATCTGTTTAATACCGATTTTCATGTTGATAATCCTCTGTTTAAATGCTGGAATGAAACGAAATTGGAACACCTTCGGAACATTAACAATGAAACTGTGTTTTATTTACTCATATTAGCAAAAAATGTAATTGAAAACTGATTAAAAGTAATTCTCAGTTTGAATTTCCTTCGTTTAAATGCTGGAATGAAATGGAATAGGATCATGAGCGGAACATTGACAATGAAACAGTGTTTCATTTACTCGAATTGGCAAAAACTAAAACTGAAAACTTTTCAAAACAAATTCTCATTTTGAGTTTCGTTCGCCTAAATGCTGAAACGAAATGGAATAGGAACATTAGCGGAATATTAACAATGAAACATTTTTTCTTTTAGTCATATTAGCACACAAAATTAACTGAAAACGGTTAAAAAAGACTATCTTTCCGAATTTTCTTTGCTGGAACGAAATGAAATAGGAACATCAGAGGCACTTTGACAATGAAACAGTGTATCATTAGCTTAAAAAAGAAAATCATTTTGATAATCATTGGCCTAAATGATAAAACGAAATGGAATAGGAGCACCAGTGGAACAGTGAGATTGAAACAGCCGCATATTATAAGAAAATGAAGCCAGGAAAAAACTTGAACTGAAAACGTAATTATTTTAAATTTACTATCCCTTAAGGCTGGAACGAAATGGAATAGGAACACAATTTGACTATAAATTTAATTGATGCAGCTTATAATGGTCGTGTCCTTATAATTGATCAGTGAGCATGGGAATGAAATGGAATTGTAACACATTTGTAGTAAGCTGTATAAGAAGAGTACGAGTATGAAAACAACCCAAGAGCATAAATGCATATTAAAAACAAAATGGAATTGGAACAACTTTTTAACGATTGCTTAAATCGAAGTGAATCTTCATTTCATTGACATTGAAAGTATTTTCATTTCAGCTAGAATTTAAGTCTATCAACGTTGACTTTCACAGTTCTCAGTCTTTTCTTTTAATAAAAAATTTAAAATGCACGCAGCTTAAGCTCCCAGGGATCCATTTGCTTAATGCTTAGTATCTAACAAAAAGAGGAGAAAAAAAGGCGAAGAGAAGAAAACAACTTTTCGGGTTTCGGTGCCATTCATTAATAAAAATGTCCTCAGTTAATTGTCGGGCACTTGACTCGGGAGCCAAGTCCAAAGTTTGTGGGGGGGGAGGCTGGCTTTAAAACTGATGTGATAATAAGTTTCGCAGACGACCCGAAAATGTGTATGGCAATGGGAATTTTGCACGTTATTCGCCTGCTTAACTCACACACAAATATATATAAAGGGTGATTTTTTAGCTCGTTTCGTGTTTTGTTTCACTGTCAAACATCTTCAGTTTGGTCTACAACAGCGGTGGGCACGCATGGGCTCCGGGAGCTAGCGGCTGCTCCCGAATTCAGATTTCGTGCCCATCTATAATTTAACCATGAATCGTCTTACAAACGAATAACGCTGGCAAATCATTAAATTTTATTATCAAATTTTTCAAACATGTAATTATGTGGAGCGAACTATCGATTCCAATACAGATTTCATGCATTATTCTCAATTTTAGGTGTGTTTTTTTTTTAAAAACTTTGCTATAGCTCTTAAAAAATCACCCTTTACTATATATATATATATATATATATATATATATATATACACTGAAAGTAGACGGCGTCAGCCAATGACAAATAATTAATTGCGTACAATTTTCGGGGCATCCTACTTGGGGTTCGTTCTCATCCACGTCTCTCTTTCACCTTCTCCTTCTCCTTCATGTCCTTGTTGCCCATCGTCATCTTGTTTCGTCCTCGTCCTTGTCCTCGTCGCGTATAACATATCCATTTATAAATGGCACACGCAATATTTATGCCAACCCCTTTCGGGTAACCCCTTTCGTGCCCACAATTGTTACTCATGAATGATGCCACCCCTTTTCCTTACACTTTCCCTACCTTTTCCTTTCCCTTTTCCTGTCCCTTTTCCTGGCCTTCCGCTCTCGAAACCAGCGCCACTTGAGTTGAATTGTGTAAATAATGCGATAGACTTGGCTGAGCAAAAGGACACGTTTCCATCTTAGTCTCTCTCTCTCTGTCTATGTCTCTGTCTCTGTCTCTGTCTCTGTCTCCTTCTCTATCTTCTGCTCAATCTCCTTCTTCTTCTACGTCTTCCATTTCCATTTGTGCCATCAATGTTTCGCATCAATGCGATATGATTTGATTGCACTTGTGTGAATACGGAACGGATGGATGTGTGGGGAGCGGACAGAGCTAATTGAAGAGGCTGCCAGGACATTGATCGGGTCGATTAGATGCCGGTGCTTGCCAATAATTGGCCTCATATCGAGATAAAGCCATCGTCTAAGTGGGCCAAAACTGCTCAAAAGTACGTCCAAAAACAACAACAGGAACAACAACAGACACAGCCACAGCAAACAACTAATAATAAAGATGACTGACCACAGGTTATCCTATAGTCAAGTGTAACGCAATCTTCACATTCTAGATCTAATGAGTCTCTAGTTTTTTTTAGACATGTTCAATATTTACTTTGCTGATACTGGAACTAAATAAATGTTCAACACCAAATTTCATAGCTCTAGCTCTTAAAGCACACAAGTTCTTTGAGTTTACTCAAGAATAACATTTTAAATACATTTCAAAATATTCGGCTTCGTTTATTTAATAAATATTATAAAATTGCACACTCTTTAGTGCATAAGAAGCTGCATAGAAAATTGCATGACTCTAGCTCTTTAAATTCCCAAGTTCCCAGAGCTCACACAAAAATGCAAATTATAGTAGATTTAAAAGATTTCGGTTACGTTTATTCATTAAATGTTAAAAAATTGCACTCTTTGCTGCATATTAAAATTCATTACTCTAGCTCTTAAAGTTCCCAAATTTCTGAAGATTACACTGAAATACATTTAATAATAATCGTTTTAAAGAATTCTATAACCTTTAACCTGATCTGCATAATGAATTTTATAACTCTAGCTCTTAAATACAATTAATAATAATAGTTTAAAAGTGTTCCGTTACGTGTATTTATTTAATATTATATAGTTTCAAATTTTGTAGTCTATCAGTAACTGCATACCAAATTTCATGACTCTAGCTCTTCAAGTTTTCGAGTTTCCTAAGATCACACAAAGCAAAGTATAGTAAAAATCAACAAGACTGACCCATTCGCCTGATTTACAGGGTATCAAAAGAAAATAAATAAACTAGAAAAGGAAAAAAAAAGCAAAGCAAAGGAAGAGAAGAGAAGGAAAGGGAAGAAAAAAATTTGTTACAGAACGTTGCGAGGCAAACAAAGAGGCGCCTTCTCAGGCATGTGACGACGGCACAGCTGGAGGCTTCTATTTTGTAAATCATTAGTCAACAGAGTGTTCTCTTTCTCTCGGTATGGAGTGAATGAAGTGTGTGAGTGTGTGGCATGTGTGTGTGTGTGTGTGTGTGTGTGTGGCATGTGTGTGTGTGTGTGTGTGTATCTGTCTAGCTATTATCCTCGTTTTGTCATCAGCAGCAGCCTGCACTAGATTAGAGACAAGTGCAATGTGCGATGTCATCAGCATTAGTGACAGACGGGCCTCAAGCTGCGAGATCGCACAGATCCTCGCCAGAAAGGACGAAGGACTCGGGACTATGGTGACAAAAAACACAACAAAATAAATATACAAAAAAAACCAAAGTTGAAAAAATAGGTGAAAAGTAGTTGAGTGTGTGTTTGTGAGCTAGAGATAAGCATGAGACACTGTGTGTTGTGTTGTGTCAAGATGCCATCAACTGGAGCGAGAGAGATAGAGAACGAGTGAAAGAGAGAGAGAGAGAAAACTGAGGTCCTGGTGGCTAATGATGCCAACATTAGGCGGCGCGTTTTATGTGTGTGCACGTAACGATGCTTACACACAACACACACACACTCACATGGTACTATGGGCAAAAGTGTCTCATATATTATGGTAAAAAATCAGCGGTGGGCACGCAGTGGCCCCGGGAGCAGCGACTGCTCCTAATTATGTTTTTTTTGCCTATGAGGTGCCGCGAATTCGCACAAAAGACTCGATTTGTTGTTGACGATGTTATTGTTGTGCTCTTGAATAAATACTTAAAAAAAAAATTTTTTTTTATGTTTTCTGGTTTTAAAGGACTTTGGAATGTGTAGAATTTTTAGCACATTTTCCATTTCCTAAATCTGATTAGTAAAATTTTTTTATTTCCCTTAATATTTGAAGCTTGAGCACTATGGAAAAAATGTCTCATATTATGTGGTAAAAATGTTCAATTTTAATTTTTATAGAATTTTGACAAATTTAGTTGGTTTTGTAAATCTGAATACTTAAACATTTTGTTTTATTTATTATTGTTATTACAACAACCATCAGATGGTAATATAGTTGAACTTCCTTAACACGTATCACCATTGTCCGAAGAAAAAGTTCGAGTTATAAAGATATAGATTTCTGAAATTGTTTTTTTTTTAAATTAATAATATGTTAGAGAAAACTCGAGTTATAGAAATTTGAAATTTTCAAAAGAAAAATCGGACTATGCATTAATTCATTATGCATTAACTCATTATGCATTAATTAATAGTCAGATATAAATGAAGATTTAAAAATAAATAATAATTTTAGGTAAGTCTAATAAAAATTTATGTCAAATTTAAATACACTAGCTTTTCAATTTAGAGCTTATGTCAAATTAATTGAATAAATTTAAGTTCTACATTGGTCCAAATAAAGTTCATAAAATTTTTAAAATATGTAAATAATAATTTTAGGTAAGTCTAACTAAAATTTATGCCAAATTTAAGTTCACTAGCTTTTCAATTTAGAGCTTATGTCAAAATATTACTTTTTTTGATGGTCGGATAATAAATGTGGAAGGGGAGTGGGGGCATGGTTTAATTAAAATTAATTTAATAAATTAAAGTTCTACATTGGCCTAAATAAAGTTTATGAAATCTCTGCAATAAGTTGAAAAAACAAATAAAATTGGTACATTAGTCTATGAAAGGTTTTGTGTGCATTTATCCCATAGTGCATGGGCAGGGATATATTTATACATAGTATACTCAATGTCAAGGCAGCGCTGCGTTGAGTTACATAAGCGACGCACAAATGTATGCTACACTTTTTTTGATGGCCACCTTCACCTCTATCTCCCACTCCCTCGCTCCCACTCACTCTCTCTCTCTCCCACTCCGTGTCGGTTCATGTTATTTTTGGCCAGGCCTAAAGTGTTGCGCTGTGTCTGTGTCTGTGTCTGTAACTGTGGCTATGCCAGTTGACTGTGTTTTGTGCCGCCTCAAAAGCCATAAGCCACGCCAAATTAACATGACGAAATGATGGCAACAAAACGGGCAACAACAACAACAACAACAATTGAAGCATTGACACGGAATGACGGAATAGAACGGGTAGTGCACAGGACATTAAAGGGAATAAGCATTCAGGACTTGAGAGAGGTGAGAGGTAAAAACTCAGTGCATTGTAGATAACAATAATCTCAACATATTTCAACAGTCACAGCTTTCACTCCCAAAGTGGCTTAGAAAGTGTGTGTTTTAGTCATATAACTTGGCTAATTCCATACAATATAAATGCTTGAACTTGAAAGTACGTTTTTAAAAGAAAATACAGTTGAGCTTCTATAACTCGAACTTCTACAACTCGAATTTCTCTGTAACTCGAACTAAATGAGTGGCAGTAAAATAAATAAACTTAGGAAAAAGAACTCCGTAACTCGAATATCTCCCTAACTCGAACCTTTTCTTTGGATAATGGTGATTCGAGTTAGGGAAGTTCGACTGTATTTCAAGTGTTTATGATTTTATTCAATATATTTGTTAAATTTTAATTTTTAATGCAAAAACTTAAAGATTTTTAAGATCGATATCAGGCAAAAAAAATTTATTTTAACGACAGTAAACAAATTCAAATACAGAATAAATTAATAAAAATTACATTTCACTTGAAAATCTATTTAGTTTGTAGATGGTCTGAATTTTAACCTAGCTACTTTACAAATCTAAATCTATAAACTAAGGGCAGATTTTTATAAATTGTATTTTAGATATAGTTTGAATTTTGAAAAAACAAAAAATTTCGAAATGCAACTCCAAAATATCTTACTAAAAGTTGTCATTGAAAAATATTTGAAATTTTGAATATTCGAAAAGCTTAAAATTGCATTCTGGCGAAAACCAAAATTAATTCAATGCAATTTCAGGCAGAATTTAAGAAAATTTTAAGAAAAGTTTGATTGTTAAGTATTACATTTCTCATTATTTTAACGTACTTTAGCATTTTTAAGTGTCTGCAGTGGGGCATATAAAATGTTTTCTAAAAGTAGAATTTTAAAAACAAATTTTTAATGTTTATCTGACTTTCAGTTTTTATCAATTTTAAAAGGTAGTTTTCATAAAAGGAAGTGTTTATAAAACATAGTTTTCTCTCAATAAAGAGGGAGAGATAGAGAAAGAGATAGAAAGAAAGGGAGGGAGAATAGATTGAGAGGGGATAGAGAGAGAGAGAGAGAGAGAAATGAAGCAATGCGATTGCATGCCACAAATTCTTAAGGCTTTTAGGGAAATGGGAACAAAGCATTTATGGAGCGACAGAGAGTGATAGAGACAAAGAGATAAAGAGAGAGAAGGGGGAAAGTTATGAAATATTCAAAATACGACAAGTAACTATCATAATCAAGGAGCGGCCAGCAAAACTGTCCAACAACATTAGCAAAAAGTAAAACAAGGACAGAGAAATTTAAAGCAAAGAAAGCAAGCAAGACAGAGAGAGAGAGAGGGAGGGGGGGAGGGGAATAGAAAGTATGACAAGTGGTAGAGAGAGGGAGAAACTACTAAAATCCAGATAAAACTAACCCTCATAGTCATAGTTTAATATGTGTTTAACATGTCAGTTGTGTTGTCAGTGTGTGTGTGTGTGTGTGTGTGTGTGTGTGTGTGTGTGTGAAAGTGTGTGTGTGTGAGTGTGTGTGTATATGAGACAATTGTTGTTGTTGTGTTTTGTAGCCACAAAATCCCCAAAGTGATTATATTAATACAACATGAGCCACAAGTGTGTTGCATACATTCAAATAAACGAGAAACCACAAAAACTATGCCAACTTTACACACACACACACACACACATATATACACACACACACACACATACACACACACACACCCGTTCAAAGTGAATCAGCATAAAATATGAAATATACACAAGAAACCAACGCGGCAACTCTAATGAAATAATAATAATAAAAAAAAAAAACAAATAAAAAAAGTAAAAAAAAATACAGAAAAAATATAAATACATATAATGAAAGAAAAGCCAAAGACTTTTCGTGTTTTCCTTTTTTTTATGCCAACAAAAATTAACTTTTCATGCGTTAATATATAAACATGGGTAAAAAACACAGTAAAATGTACAAAAAAACAAAGACATGAAAGCAAAGAACACACAAATATTTAGCAAACATTCGAGTTGCACATGTCGACGTGTGTATACCCTGCATTTTATAAAGAGCAAACAAAATTTTAATTAATTTCAAATTTGAGATGGTTTTGAAATAAAATTTTATGAAGAAGTATAGTAATAAAAATATTAAAAAAAAGAATTTACTTTGTAACTAATATTTAATATTTATACAAATTAAAAATAAGTTGTATTTTTTTTTTATTGTTTATACAAACAAACAATATAAGTTACTAGTTTATTAATTAAAGAAAGTTATTGTTGCGCTTGGAAAAGTAAATATATCCAGGATTTAAGTTCAATACTTTTCTAATAATATTCAAAAGCATGCTTATTTATGTGTGTGAAATTAAAAACACAACAAATAACAATTTCATATATTATATATAACAATAAAGCCTGTTTAAAGAAAATTTCAATAAAACGAGTACATTTTCCAACTAAAACATAAAATTTTAGCCTCACACAGTTAAGAACATTTAATATCACTGCATGTTTTCATTTTTGCTCGTCGACGATGGCGACTTACAAGCTCCAATTTGTCATAAATAACAAAAAGAGCTCTAAATAGATGCTCTAAAATTAGTTTGTTAAAAAGTAACTAAAAGTTACGAGTTTAATCAGCGTATTTTAAAATTTATATTGTATTACAACTGCTAATCACATGCCTGTCATACCCACTTTATATGCATGACAACGCTCCAGGGTATTCAAAAATCATACAAGCTGAAGATTTCTTTGCTCGCATTCAGCTTTGACTTGGAGTTATGCATTCTTATATTTAAAGCAAACTAACCTATGTTTTAAGGCTAAAAAAAAGCTGAAAACTTACCGCCAACTTTGTGTTGAGTTTTGAGAAATACGTGAAAAGTCTGCAATGAGAAAGAGAGAAAGAAAAGGAGAAGATAAGTAAAATTGAAGAGAGATGGAGAGTCAAAATTTTAAATATTTAAAGTGTGTGTGTGTGTGAGTGTGTGTGTGAGTGTGTGTGTGTGAGTGTGTGTGTGTGAGTGTGTGTGTGTGAGTGTGTGTGTGTGTGTGTGTGTACAGAATACAGAGTTCCCTGAACTTGTGCTCTCCACAATTGTTGCTGTTGCTTCAGATGTTGTTGCTGTGAGTTGGCCTTAATTTGGCAAATCAAGCAATGCTTTGTATTTTTTTTGTGTTTTCATTTTTTTTATTATTTTCTTCTCTTTTTATACTATACATATATAAAATGTGAATACGAAGAGACATGAAAATGGCAAACAAAGCGGGACGAGAAAGACCAAGAAGAGCAGCAGGAAAACAGGGAGTGTGTGTGTGTGTGTATGTGTGTGTGTGTGTGAGTGTGAGTGTATGTATGTGAAGGTCGCCAGCGCACTATGTAAACTTTATCCATATTTATCCGCTGACATTAATTCACTTTTTACAGGCATGCAAATGAATTTCATCCGGAAGTCATTAAAAAATAAATTTAAAAAATTCAAATTTCCGGGATAAACTCAATTCCAGACATTGTCAAAAGTTCGTTAATCTCGAAATTACTTAAATCGAGTGCAAAATACTTGATTTAAATACGATATTTCAGTTTTTGAGGCTCCATAAGTAAGTATTTTTTTCAATAAAATCAAATGTTTTAAAATTTGCTGAGTGATTGCCGTACTATGGCAATGTTTTGTTAATTTAACAATATTATTCCGAGTACATACTTAAAAAATACATGCCAGAAGCAAGAAATTTAAATATTAATGAAGCATATTCGATAAAAAAAAGGCAGGGTTTTGAAGATACTAAGTTTTTTTTTTGGTTTTAACGTTAGCTACTATTATTAGCTAAAATCCCACTTAATCTCAACAAGATCGAACACATAGAAAGGTAGTAATGACAGATTTAAGTATTTGCCTAAAAGTATGCAAGTATTTTTGTATATTTAAGTAAGTAACGAGTATCCTATTGTCACTTGGTAAAAAGACCAAGAAATCTTGTAAGGTTCGAGACTAAATTTAATCTTAAAAAATAGATAGAGTCCTGTCATAATTAAAACTGATGTAAAAATGTAGATGTAATCCAAAATTAAATGTAATTAATTGTACATCCCACTGTAATGGTTGTAGTCACCATTTTTAATTGTCTTTGATGTAAAACTAGCTTAAGCTGCCATATGGTAGCAGAATACTTGTTGTTAGAATATATACAAATTTAATAAAAATTACCAATTTAAAAAAAAAAAAAATTAAAAATAGATGTAATATGCCCACTGTGCAGCGTTGCCGGGTTGCTGCACTCCAAATGTTGCCACACATACGTAAAGAAATTGCCCCTTAGCTGTGCCTAATGAACTGGCTCTCTCCCTCTCTCTCTCTATCTCTCTCTCTCCCTCTCTCTCTCTCTCTCTCCCTCTCTCTGACTATTGTGCCTTTGGCATGTTACGTTTTCTGGTTGAGTTGCTTCTGGTTTGCTGTCGTCGTCAGTGGCAGCGTTGCCAGATCGGCTTCATTGAACTCCGTTGGCGTTCCCACATTGCTGTTTAACAACGTCGCCTGCTGTGGGGCCTCTCCATGCACATTAACCTCTTTGTTAATCATTTATAAACAAATGCAAATAAAAACGAGTGGGAATTGCTATAGTCGAGCGCCCGACTATAGGATACCCTTACTTATTTTAATATATTTTTAAATATTTTTTATTGCAAACTTTTAGGCACTTATATTTTTTAAAAGCTTTAATTAGCCATTACCACCTTTCTATTTGTCCGCTCTAGTTACGATTTAGTAGGATGATAGCTAATAATAGTAGTTAACGATAATTAGTAAAAAAATTATAATATCTTGAAAACTGTGCGTGTGGTGGCTTATTGCGAATTACAGAGGCGGAAAAAGGCGTGGCAAAAATTTGAAACAAACTTGACCTGCGTGAGTCTATAGAAGTCTGTGTGCCAAATTTGGTTGCTCTAGCTGTTATAGTCTCTGAGATCTAGGCGCTCACACAGACGGACATACGGACATGGCTATATCGACTCGGCTGTTGATGCTGATCAAGAATATATATACTTTATAGGGTCGCAGATGCTTCCTTCTCCCTGTTACATACATTGCAACGAATACAATATTCCCTTTACTTATTTTTATAAGTAACGGGTATAAAAAAATAAAATACACAGGCAACCAAGCTACCAACCATCCAGGTAGGCAACCAGGTGAGGCTGAGCTGAAGCTGAGCCAAAGCTCAACTCTCTGAAGCTGACGCTGAAGCCAAAGCCGAGCCAACGAAACGGCTATGCAAATAAACAGCCAACAAATGCGCAGCGAAAAGAGCGAAGAATAAAAAGAAACATACAAAAAAAATAATACCAAAGAGAAGTTACAAAGTGCACGCCGATTATTAAATGCCCTGCTGGATCACTCTGATAATTTAAAAATGTTGCAACGAAACGAAATTTCAACTCAAAAACCGTGAAAGTGACGAACGATACTAAATTGAATATATAAATAATTCTTAACAAATGTTTTCTATCGGCGAATGGCGCTTAAAGGATCCGAAAATGTTTATATGCCCCAAAATGTTTGATATTTAATTCTGTGACGAACGATACGTAATTCAATATTGGTTCTGATTCTTATAATAAAAATACTTTTTGGTTTGAAAATTTTTAAGTATAGGATCGTTCGTCACAAAACTGAATATCAGAAATTTCAATTAAAAAATGTTTTAAGGAAACAACTTTTTAAAATAAAATATCTTTAAAAGAAAAACGTAAAAGTTAAAAAACATTTTCATGCACCAAAATTTCATAAATCCAGTTCTGTGACGAACGATACAAAATTGAATAAGTAAATGATTAAAAAAATGTCTGCATTCGGTACATTGCGTAAAAAAGTTCCAACTCTTCTTATTTAATAATAAAAATGTGTTTGCGAAAAATTCTTTTTTATAATCGTTCGTCACAAAACTTAATATCAGACATTTTGAGGTATGGAAATGTTATATATGTATGTATATATTTTCATAAATTGTGTTACACACTTTCTCAAAATATTCAAATACCCGGAAGGAAACGCGAGGAATGAAAACACAAGAAGAGACACACAAGATGGGGAGCCAAAAGAGAGAAAAGGGAGACAGCGAGGGGTTTAAAGAGGAATGAGATGTGGAAAGGGGAATAGGAGGGTGTTATCAGTAGGCCATGAAAATGCAAGTCAAATACGCAGCTGTGAAATATAAAGGACAAAAAAAAAAGAAAAAATTTCCAACAAGCTAAGTGAACATTGTTATAATACAACGCATAGATTGGGCTTCCTTGCTTTTTTACCTTTACCTTTCATGTCTCCCACCTTTTTCGGGCTTTACCGAGAAATTTACAGCGAGAAACCAAATCGAATTTTAAATAAAATTTCGGTTTATTGCGTTTTAAAATACATTTGGAAAATGTTAATTAAATTGTGTATTGTGTTTTATAATGATATTATTCTGAAAAGTCACCAATTTTAAGCGAAATTGTAACGAATGTTAAAATCAAGATACATTTTAACTTGACAATAAAGACAATCAAGCCAATGACAAAATTCTGCGTAATTTACAAGCAATTTTATTCAAATCAGAAAAAGTTTCAAAGAATTATTATTGTATGCTAAAAATAAATTTAAGCCGAAATTACAACAAAATTAAAATCAAAATAATTATGGTTAAAAATTTTCGTTTATCATTAGGTGAAAAGTTTGGTTTGCAGAATTCTGAGAAGGTTACAGAATATATAATTGTAACCAAAAAAAGTTTTAATAAATATTATATTCTAAAAATAAATTTTAACCGAAACTACGACGAATTTAAAATGAATGTACTTATTATAAAAAAAGTTCCACAATTTTAGTTTTAACTTCAAGGGAAAATTTTGGTTTGCACGCAATGACAAAGTTCGACGAAATTTACAAAATATATTGTTCAAGTCAGAAAAAAATTTTAATAGTTTATATTTTATGCTAAAAATACATTTAAGTTAAAATACATAGTTTAAAAATTATGATTTCACTTGAAGTAAAAAGTTTTAATTGTATTAAAAATGCATGAAAAATTATGAAAGCTTAAATTAATTACATTTTTCTAAGAATTTTGCTATTGGGAAACGTAAAAATATTTTAATAAGTAAAAGACAAATAAGAAGAGAAATCAAATTGAACCTTTACACTTATTTTTAAAGTAACGAGAATAATTAGTCTGAAATTGAGGTGCTTATAATTTAAATCAATTCAATTTAAACTTTAAGTAAAATAAATAAGTATTCATATATTGGCAGTACAATTCGTAAAAACTATGCAAAAAATTAATCTATAATTATAATAATATAATACAGAATAAAAGTTTCGAAATACACTTAAATTTGTATGGAATTTCACTTAACTTTGTATGGAATTTAAGTGAAATTCAAGCGAAAGCGATTTCTGTGGCATTCCTGATAGATTTAAAAACATAAATGAAATTTATAACTTTAAGAATCGAAATGTGAAAAATTTAGCGATTAAGTTAATTCTAATTTATAAGAATGCATGAGTTTTTAAGGATGTAAGGTAATAAAATTTAATTAAAATGAATTAAAAAAAAAATTCAAAAGTGAAAGAACAAAAATTTAGTCAAATATTTTGACAATGACAAAGAGTAAAATGGCAACGGCGTTTTCAAGATGTTTCGAAATGAAAGTCAAATGAACTTTAGGTTTTATTAACTTTTGATACTTATTTTGCACACTTTAACACGTTTCCATGCATATCTGAGACTCGATTATAAATTTAAATAATCTCCTCAACTTTACACGAAGCATTGCAAATTGCATTTTGAGCTTGTCACGCGTAGCAATCTTCCAACTTCCTGTCCGACAAGGATGAGAATGAGGAGGGAGAAGGAGAAGGAAGAAGGAGGAAGGAAGAAGTGGGAAGTAGGAAGTAGGACGGTGTCCATAGTCCAGGACTTGCCTCTTATTGACTTGCTAAAACTTTTAATCAATGTTGAAAAGTGAAAAGGAGGTAAAATATTCGTTCTGGCAAAAGGGGAAAACTCCTCGTTTTTGTGCCAATTTCACAACTGCTTTCATATGCAAAAGATTCCAGTGGCGCTGGAGCGCATAATTAGTTTTGGCCAGCTGTCTGTCTGTTTTGACTTAGTTAAGATCCCAACTAACTACAGTCCTTTTGCCTATGAAAAGTGACCGGACACAGTGAGAAAAAATCAAGAGCTTAATTAAGTACACAATTTTAAATAAGAAAATTTAGTATTTTCTAAGTTCAAGTCACTTTAAAACGTACTTTATTTAGGTACTATTCAAACTATATTCAAGTCATTTTAATTCTGAAAATCAATACAAAAACTTGTTTAAATATAAGAATGATACTTGATTTAAGCATACTGCAGACATAAATAATGAACCACTTGGGAATTCTAAACAAGCGAACGCTAAAAAGATATGAGAAATAAAGAACTTTATTTAAAATTAATACGAACTTGATGTATGAGTTGAATCTATGTCCCGAACTTATATTAAGAAATTAGGCTCTCATTTCCAGTAATTTTAAAGCTTTACTTTTTTCAAGATTCGTTTTTCTTATTTCAAGATTGTTAGTACTTAGCTAGAGATATTTTTTCTCATTTTAAATAATTCGGTCTAATATCAAGCATAAAGTTGATCAAGTTTCAAGTTCGCTATCTCGAAAATCTTAATCTTAAAGTAAGATTTTCTGGATAACTCTAAGTAGGTTTTGCTTTTAATTGAAGTCTATAAAAAATCATATCATACTGAATTAAATACAAAAAAATCTTTAATTAATACCCAAATCAACTTGTTTTTGGTACAAAATATTCTCATATTTAAATTCGCTTGAATTCACCTTTGTTTGGCTAGAACCAGTTGAGAATTCTAAGGCGCAATAATTAAAAATGAAGTATAATAAAGAAGTATAATAAAATTAAAAAAAAAGGTATATATATATTTTTTTTTCTGAGTGTACCAGCTTCATTATATCCCTTATCCTGTTGTCGTTTATCCTGTTGCCTTGGATACTTGCAACTATTTGCTCAGTATTTATGAGGCTTTAGTTAAGTGCGTTGCCCAGATTGTGACTCAAACTGAGTCTGTAACAAACATCGCCTTTTGTTGGGCCTAATGATATTTTAATTAATTATGTGCCGACAAATTCAGGCCAGGCCAAGGTCAGTTTGGTGTCAATTTCTTAGCTGTTTCTCTGTTTCTTGTTCTGTTTCGGTTGCCAAGCAAATTTTAATCAAATTTATTTTCACCTGAATTTCGCAATCTTCAGAGTCAGAATTGTATTTTATTTTATTATACCCTGTGGGTATATTTTAAATATTTATTTTTCTTTTTTTTTTCCTTTTTATTTTTAATTGCTTTAAAATTGGTTTTTTTTTAAGTTTTTTTTTTTTTAGTCAGTTCATATTATTTATCATATTATACATGTATGTATGTAGATGCCACAGAAACGATATGTCGATATTTAAAGATAAGTATGAGAATTGCATAAGCATCAAATCATAGGTGTATCGGGCACTAGGCCCAGGGTATATTATTGTCGAGTGCTCTCGACTGATCCGCTTGTTTTTTTTTTTTTGTTGGTAAATCAAATTGAGAACCTTGAACTTATTTCGCTTCTCTTGATATTTTCATTTATAGTTATGCAGGTAATTGCCTGCCAGGCCTCAGTCCCAACCCTGTCAGTTATGTGCCCACTCTCTTACTCTCTCACTCTCCTCCTTTCCCTCTCTCCCTCTCTCTCTCTCCCCATCATTGCCAGGCTTTATCAGCCACGTTGTCGACGCCTGTCAGCGACACGGCCCCCAACGGTTTATTTGTAAAGCGCTCAAACTGTCAAAATGGCGTGCGGCACACCAACAACAACAACAACAACAATGTTTGGTAAGTCAATAATGTAATTTTCTCATTTCATATTTTCCTTATACACAAACACACACACATATTAAAATCCATATATACATATACAGTGATGGAAGAAATAATAGAAACCAGACTATCAAAACGAAACGATTATCGGTTTCAGTAACGGTATCGGTTTTTGTATTTCGGCTAACTTTTGTGTCTCGGTAACATAACGTTTAGCAGTTTTTTCTATGTTTCGCTTTTGAAATACCGGATGAATATCGGTTCGCAACAAAAATTTGAAAACAAATATTCAAAAATTTCACAAAAAGATTTTTTTACTGCGTTGAATACATAAATTACAAATAAAAATCAAATTTAAATTTCAGAACCATTCTATCAACGTACTTAAATTGTATGCTTTCTAAACGGTTTTTTTTTTTGGAATAATTTCCGTTTTTCGGTATCGGTATAATAAAAAAGTTTTGTTTTGGTTACGGTTACCAATTTCAATCGCTTAATACCGAAACCATTTGTTTTTGTTTAATTTTTTAAATTACTTCGGATACATTTTTTTGTATATTCATAATTTTAACTTTATACCTATTTAACGATGTTCTAAGATTATAACAAAGCAACGGGATTCTATATTTATGCGCAGCTTTTTATCATATTATTAAAGAATTTGCTAAAAAGGTCAAAATGACTTTCGTTTCTGTAATTTCGTCCATCACTGTAGCTTTTATCGCATTACCTTTAACTACCTACCGAAACATTTTTATAGCTCCATAAGTATTTCATATTTATTTATTTCTTCAAGCGCTGACGTACATATATTTTCTTTAAGATACTCAAAGACAGCGACAACGGCAGATTGGGAGTAAAAGAAGAAGACCCAGATTCGTAAGAAGTAATGGAAAAAGTGTGAAATGCGAATCAGGGATTAAGACCGCAAGTGAAATCGTAACCGTTAACCGATATTAACCGATTAAAATTGTTAGCCATAACCGAAACAAAACTTATTTATCATACCTAAACAGAAAAACATAAATTATTCAAATCGAAATAACCGTTTAGTAACCGATACATGCATAAAAATTAAAAAGTTGAAATTTGTGCATTTAAAAATGCGCAATTTCGGAATTTTAGAAATTATTTTTACTATTTTAATGCTAAAATTAATTTTCTGTGTATAAATGTAGAAAGAAAGGCGAAAATAGCTAACCATCGATTTTAGCTACTTTAGAATATTTTTCAAACACCAGTTTTTATAAAAACTGACAATATAATAAGTTATTTGTTTTTTAAGATATTAAGCATTTTTCTCAATTTACTGTAGCTGGGTAATTTTATTAAATTTTGTCTTTTCTGTAAATCAATTGCAAAAAAGTCTAGAAAAAAAGCTAGAAAAAAGCTAGAGCCTCAAAAGTCACATAAAACTCTAGCATATCCACAGTTTTAAGGATATAAAACTTTTTTTATAATCATCAGTCATG
This sequence comes from Drosophila quinaria, assembly GCA_035047525.1. NCBI lineage: Eukaryota > Metazoa > Arthropoda > Insecta > Diptera > Drosophilidae > Drosophila > Drosophila quinaria. The sequence continues at coordinate 36,439,085 of JAWNPO010000455.1, forward strand.
CCACTAAACTGCACCAAGATTAGTTAAATCAAACACTAGTTATGGGTGTTTTAAAATTACGTTTTCTACCCTTCAGTCACATTCACAAAGGAATGTCAAAGGAATCATTTGGGAATGGTTCCCTATGCCTAAGGAATCCTTAGGGATTTTGTATGAAAATCCTTAGGGAATTTAACATTGTGATGTCCTACGATTGAGGAATAGGGAACACTCCATAGTGATTCCCTTACGTTTCCCGTTAGGGAAACCTTAGGGAACTCTGCCGAGAATTCCTCAATGATTCCCTAACGATTCTTAAGCCATTTTCTCTAGGGAATCGACCAGGAATTTTGCTGAAAATTCCTCAATGATTCCCTAACGTTTTTTTAATAAAATTCCTTAAGGATTCCTCAACAATTGAAAAAAATTAATAAAAATTAAAAAAATTAATTTTTTTATTTTTAATATGTTTTTTATTCAATATTTTGTTTTACATTTTTGTTTTATATTTTTTTTTTTAATTTGCTCAATTTTACCAGTTTGCCTTGAAAATGAAACACAGCCCCACTAAAGCCATTGACCACCGCCTTCAGAAAATTAAATTCCAGTCGAAGCTCCTTGCATTCCTCAAAGTTCAGTTCATAATCTAAATTAAAAATCAATGCGTTAGTTTTCTATACACAAAATAAAAAAATTAAATAATAAAACACTTACGATTTATTAAACAGTAGCAGCAGACGGCAGCGCAGCAATAAAAATGACAATGTCACTTTATTTCTTTTGACGTTTCTTGCTTCGTTTTGTTGCATCAATCCCGCTGTCTGCGGCAACGTTTGACGTTTGCTTGACAGAGACGGAAACAAAAAAGCAAACAGAAACAACCTCTGCCTCCGTCGCACAATTTTTGGCGACGTCAAAGTCGGCCGAAAACTTGTATGATAGAGAGAGAAAGAAACAAAAAGAAACGAGCAGAAACAGCCTCTGCCTGCGTCGCTTAAGCAGCGCACGCACGACGTGCATTTTTTTGGACGTCGGCACGCAACGAAACAGGAGAAACGAACAGAAACAGACGAAAAGTAATTCTGCTTGCGTCGCTCGAGCAGCGGCCGGTCGACGCTGGCAGAATTATTAGAAAAATAACAACAAAGTGTCAAAATATTACAACAACCAGAAGGAAAAGGAATTTCAAGTCTGAAGGGTATGAACACAAATATTTGAGTTTATTAGTATGCTTTGAGTTTCTGGTCGGGTTAAAAGCAAAGCATTTATTGCCTGTCAGAAATTAGTTTTTCTTACTTGTAGTTCAACACGAAAATAAATAGAAATAGGCAGACCAAAATCTAAAGGAATCAAAACACTTTTTGGACCTCTTATATATATTTACATATTTATTTCGATAGCAGATGCCAACGGTAAGTGTGTAACGGGGTCTCAGGGGGTTAAAGGGAAGTAAACGTAGTCATAGTCGTAGCCTTAGTCTTAGTCAATCTTAGAAAATGGCTTAGACCTGTTGCCCCTCAGGCAAGGTCATGTCATCGCCCAAAATTAAAAAGGACAACAACATCGCATCGCAGCGACATATCGTTATTGATAATTCGATAAATTCGCCAATCGATTGGAACGCTTTTCAACACCGACTGATCAAGGCTCTGCAGGAACTGGAATCAACGTTCGACAAAATGCCGCAAGCCCATAAAGCACAATTCTCCTATCTCTGTCCGGGGCCACAACAATTGGTAACAGCCCCGCAGGCCAAAGGTCAAAAGATTATGGCCCAACCCATGGATCCAGCGAGCCGCATGAGAGCCATCAAAGTGTTCAATGTAATGCTCGCCAGACTCTGGCGTCGCCGTTGCGCCGAGGTTTGTGATCTAAACGAACTGGTTCGCAAGTGCCAACAAAAAGTGAGCATATTATTCATATTACAAGTTACAGGGCGAAGTAAAAACAAGTGGGAAAGTTACCGACTATAGAATACCCGTTGTTCACTTATATAAATATATTTTATTTTTTATTGCATACTTTTAGGCGCTTTCATTGCCTAAAACTTAAATCAGCCATTACTAGCGTTCTGTTAGACCGATCTTGTTGAGATTAAGTGGGATGATTTCTAACATTAGTAGTTAACGTTAATTACCAAAAAATACGATAAAACTCTTAACTTGCATCCGCCTTATTGAATTTGCTAGTCTACTATAATGCCTTTCTCATTTAATTGCCCAAGTCTAGTCGAATCTGATTTCAAAAATTCGTTTTTTCTAAAATTATTTTTAATTCCGACTTTAAACTTTCCCGTTTTCTAGACATCTTGAAATTTTAAAAACCACCCAAGGGTTTTCGAATTAGATATTAATAACGAAAATTATATTTTCTTAATTTTATATTTTTTAGTTTTGAATATTTGACAAATTTTTTTCTATTTTTAATGAATATTTTTTATAAAATATTTACAGAAAAGAACTTTTGAAAATTTTTTTAAAAAATTTAGACTGCCCTTTAGTTTTACAAAAACTTTTATGCTTTAATTACACTTTTATTTTTATTCTATATTCTTTTATATTTGATTCTATTATCAAAAAATTTTTAAGACAAGCAAAATTAATTAAATAATTTATCAGTCAAGATTTATTAGAGTTGCTTAAAATAATTTACTTTTTTTTTAATTATATATATTTTTATTAATTCAGGCCAATATGATGCGGGATGATTTGTTTTTGTGCAATAAAATGATAAACCGTGAGCAGCAACGCAGCCAGCGTCTGGAACTGGAGCTGCGTAAATTTAAGCACTCTGGAATTGGAGTCGAAAGTTGCGAGACGATTGACAGCGCTTTGAACGAGGCGCGTTTGCAGGAGGAGAAGCTGCGAGTCGAGTTGCAGTCGAAGACGCAAGAGTGCAACAACTTTGCAGACATGTTGCATGCCACGAAAACGGAAATGTTTCGGGAACTGTGCAAGTTTCGAAATTGCGCTAGGGAATTGGCCAAACAGCAGCGACAGAATCGCATGCTGGAAATACAGAATGCCGAGCTGGAGGATGAAGTAAGTCTGCTTATCGAAATTAGGGATTAACACCTTAACCGATACCGGTAACCGTTACCGCTAACCGGTATTAACCGATTGAAATTGGTAAACGTAACTGATATCGTAATCGTAATAATAATAAATAATACTGTTAACCCATTTCAGGCTAATGGGTATTTAAATACGCAAAAAAGGTGTTGACACTAAAAAAAATTCTAGCACGGGGAATGTGAGAGATATCGGGGAAAAATTTATTTCATAGTAAAGAGCAATAACAAATATATAAGTATAAAAATTGAACAGTTTAGTTATCCTCGGTATACCTGTAGTTTTTTACAGGTGAATATCTAGGTTTTTTTTCCATAGAAAATGTTGACCAAAAAAGCTGAAAAATGTATGGAAATCGGGAAAATTAACTTTGAAGATAAAAATTTTTTTTTTTGTTTCTTTCAACTTCTATGGTCTTCTAGGCACACGTTTCAAAATTTAGTCAAAATCGTACCAGCCGATCTATAGGCAGCCTTTAATGGGTTAACCGGTAACTGTAACCGTTACCGTTAACCGGTATTAAGCGGTAACAATCAATCATTAAATTAAATTGTTTTTGTTATTTTGTAACAATCGTTTTTCAAACTAATTTTGGTTTCCTATCCTATTTTGAATAAACATTCCATTGAATAGAAAAATCTTTTTGAAAAACAACGAATTTTGACTTTAACATATTCGTCTTTGAAAAATGACAAAAACTATTTTCGAAAGCAAAACTAACAAATAACCGGTAACCGTTTCGAAACCAAAGACTTAAAATTTGGCGTACTCGATAAACGAAAACCAAAATTCCAACATAACTCCGATTGAAAACCAGATAAATATCATAATGAAATGATTTTTGTGTAAAAAATGTTTAGATATTGACGCTTAAGGATCGATTTCAATCGCAGCATGACGATATTGTCGTCGCTGTGCACATGAAACAGGAGATACTAGATGAGGCATATGAGACTCTCAAGGGATTTGAACAGGAACTCGCTGGCTTGGAACTGTGAGTATTGATTGATCAATTGATCCAACACAATATCCAATAGGTTTCTGTAGAGTAATGGAAAAAAATAATAGAAACAAGAGTGATGTTGACATTTTAAACTAATTTTTAATAATAATATTAACTATAGTCAAGTTCCCGACTTAAGAATACTCTTTACTTATTTAAATATACATACAATAATTTTTCATTGCATACTTTTAGGCACTTGCATTGCTTGCAACTTAAATCAGCCATTACAACCGTTCTGTTTTACCGATCTTGTTAAGATTTAGTAGCAACATAGCTTATAATAGTGAATAAAATATAATAAATAAAGATAAAAGAAAACGGAATAGTCTAAAAATTTATTATACATTTCTTTTACTTATTTTTTAAGTAATAGGTATAAAAATAGTCGTTTCCATTAATTCTTTCATCATTGTATCTGTAGAAATCGCAATCATGATCGCAATATCTCTCCCTCGTTATTCTCTAATCGACAGCAAACATACCGAGCTACTGAGAGAAAATCAAATCGATGCAATGCTAAAAGAGATCAATAAGGCGCAATACAGGATGGGAATAATTCGGTACTTGATGTGCCTATCACAATGGCCAAGCTGTAGATTGTTATCATTCGAAATAGTTGCCATACTTCTCGACTATATGCTACAGAATCCATTGTCGAGACCGCCAATTCCCGTAACCTCATTGGGTATATGTGTGGCAATTATGTTTCTGATCGGCGCCTTTTATTGAGGATATGAGGATGCAGGACCTTGCAATTAACAATAAGCAAATGGATAAATTGGTGATTAACTCTCAACCAATGAGAATCTTTAATTCTTTTTTTAAATTTTTATACTCTTCTACCTATTTTTGTAATCATCAATAGTTTTCTTTTTTTATATTATATAAAAGTAGTTAAGATCACCAAGAATCCAGCCATCTATCCAAAATTGTTATCTGATAAAGTGTACTAAATTATCGTTTCGATCAATTTCTTGACAACTATAACAAATAAAAATTTTAAAATATCGTGAACATTAAGAAAAAAAAACATATAATTGATCCAAAATTCAATTCTTGTATACTTTTCTTTCAAAAATATTTGCCCAAACTGACTTCCAAAATAAAACGTTCTGTATTCTAAAGATTTTATTAATTAAGATAGCAAGACTTTAACATAAAATACTCTAATATATAGAAAACTATATTAAATGTTTAATGTAAAACCACTTTTTCAATTTAATGAAAAATTTGTTGTCGCAAACAAGGTAAAAATCTTGTCACGTTCGCGATGTATCAAATAAATAAAATAATAGAAATTAATAAAAAAAAATTCCTATAAATATAAAACAAACTTATTTTATTATGATTTAAGAGTATTTTTTTAAAATTATTCGCAACATTTCGCTGACTTTCGCATTTTTCAAGATAAAGTCAAAAATAACTTTCATTTTTTATCACGTTCGCGATGCTTTTTTTTTAATAATATTAAAACAACAAATTCTCAAAGATCCTCTTTTAACATTTTTGAAAATGTTAATATTTGGTTTTTTTTTATTTTAAGACGTAATCGCATTCTCGATCCTGGAAATACCCAAATCTTATGAAGTATACTTAATTATCGTTGATGAATATAACAATACAAATTTTTTAAATATAGTGAGCATTAGGAAACTATAAAAATATATATAGTATCAACAACAAAAACAAGTGCAACACACATCAATTGTTGTTAGCTCAATTAGTGCATTATACAATAACAATAGCAACAACAAAAACAACAACAACTATAATTATCACAATTGTCAGCTGTGTCAATGGGAAAACTACGAGTGGAGTGGGAGTGGGAAAAGTTGTGGGCGAAGGTGGAGAATTGTTTATGGGGGTTTAGTTGACCACAAAAGCAAACACCTTTTGACATTTGCACAGCTCGTTCAGCGCTATTGGCACTAGAGTAGATGTGGAAATAGAACAGGAAATTATATTGGCATTTTCATCAGCCTAATGCCAGAACAATAACAACAACAACAGCAACGACAACAGAAAAAATGGAACAATGAAAATGGGAAAGGTGCAAAAGCCGCAACGCAACTTTAATTAAACAAAATAGTTTGTAATGTAATTCAATATGCCGCCTTCCCATTTGTGTGTATGTGTGTGTGTGTATGTGTGTGTGTGTGTGTGTGTGTATGTGTGTGTGTGTGTGTGTGTGTATGTGTGTGTGTGTGTGTATGTGTGTGTGTGTGTATGCCCTTTAAGCATGAATTAAATTTAGCTTGCAATTTTCCTTACAAATTTACCAGACTAGTTAAAAAAAACTCAAAATATTAAGTATAAATTTCAAACATTCGCACGTAGATTAAAATGTTGGTGAAAATATACAAAATTTTTGAACTTTTATAAGTTATACCTTCAACTTTTGTATAGTATCTAAAGGCATTTAATTTCTAATCTAATTTCATTACAGTTAATTTTTTTTTTGAGAAATAATTGTCCTTAATGTGTTGTAGCGCATGCTACACAAAATGGAAGTTACTTTGAAGTATTCAAATTCTTTACTATTTTTTAGCGATTTATGCATAATAAAGCACACAAAATCCCCAATCTAAAAAATAACTGAGAATAATAAAATTCTGAAAAAGATTATTTGGAGTCAAAAATGTTTATGGTTTTTAAGCAAAGGCCGTGTCGAACGATGCGTAATGCAAGAAATAGTAACTGGTGATATAAATCTGTCCTGAAAATCAAGTTAAAAACCATGCTAAAATCGACAAAAATAAGAATAAAATTGTAGATTAATTGTAAGTAAGACGATAAAAAATTAGCAGTGTTGGAAAAGAATTAAATTTTGCAAATGAATAAAAAATTGTACGCAGAATCAAATTAAATGTTTTTTTGAGAGTAGTAAAATTTTCACTCCGCAAAGTTTTTTTAGAGAAAGTATCGAATGATGTGAGCAGTGTTGGAAAAAAATTTAATTATTCAAATAAATATTTTTTAACATTTTTAACTTTTTAGTTAAATTAAATCATGGTAACATTGGCAAAGAAAATGGTTAAGTTTTAATTAAGTTATGACAGTTTGTAGTTTTGTTGCCAAAAAAAAAGAATTAAAACTAATAATTTTATTATATGAGCAAATAAAAAATAATAAATAAATTCTACTTATAATTATTATTTTTGGCGCTTTTTATAGCTCTGAGAACTTTAATAAAGTTTTTTAAGTCCTTTGATATAAATAAAATTTAAGCGCAGATTTGTAAGAGTTTAAAATTGTAATGAGTCAATTATGTAAGTTGTGAGCCACTGTATGAATGTACTTACTAATAATATGTATGTATGCAGCTGTGAAAGAATTCTTGCAAAAAGAAATAAACACTCAATCACTTAAAGCTTAGTTGCTTACAGTTTGAACAGCATTGCGCTATAAACACACTCACCTGACAGAGAGAGATAGCTGCTCGCAATTGCCCTTTCTCTGCCTCTCCCTGCCTTCCTCTGCCTCACCCTCTCTCTCTCTCGCTTTTTACGTGCCTGCTCTTTGGGCAACTGACACCTGCTTGTTGTTATTGCTGTGCCCGCTAATTTGTTGCATTTTATTTTATTTTAGCCTATAATTCACACACACACACAGAAAACACTAGAAAAAAAAACAACACTGAAACAAAAACAAATCAGCTAATCCAACTACAAACATGCGTGTTCGTTTTAATATACATACATATGTATTATATAGTATGTATAACAAGTAACTGTATTAATGCTACTCTTCTTTTTCTTTTTGTTAATTTTGCTAATATGTATTTTTTTCGCGCTGCCAAACAATTGAAACCGAAACACGTTGCCGTCGTCGTCGTCGTCGTTGTCGTGACGTTGTTGTGTTTATCGGGGCAATGGGTGCGAGTGCGAGTGCGAGTGCGAGCGAGCGCGAGCGGGCTAACGGGAAAAGCTCAGCCAAACAACTGACCGAGCGACCGGCTGAGAGCGGCAAGCAAATGTGATACGCACGCCTTGCAGTCGTCTGCCGACGCGTCGCACAGTGGGGCCATTGCGAATTTTACTTTGCACAAATCCTTACTTTTGAACCAAATTCGATAATCGAATAATTTAAATGCGACATTCCTACGCATTCAAAGTGAAATAAAACATATGCAAAAACACTATTTTGTTGTGACAAATTGGAAACTTATAGGTCTTTATTAGCACTATTATTGGTGCTAAGGCGGATTTTGGGCAATTGTTCGTTTTCAAGATTTAAAAAAAAAAACCAAGGCATTCGCACACGACTCTAACAGAAGTGGCTTTTTCGGCGACCAGTTCTAATACTGATTTTAAAATGTAATGCATTAATTTATCTAAAAAATGCTTTTTGTTTAAGTTACAAATATTAAGTTGTTTTTTTTTTTCAATTTAATTTGAATCACTGTCTCACGCTACATTTGGTTTTAAATGCAACTTTCAATATATTTCTATGTATTAAAATGGTTTTTGATACAATCTTACTATCTAACTTAGTGTAATCGATAGAATACGAACGGTCCGCTTTGCAAATCAATTTTTGAGAATCTATATGTTCACCCTATTGAATTTCTTCTAGCATATTTTTCTTAAAAAAATAGCTTGAATACATTTTTTAGATAAATTTTACGTATTTGGCCTAGACTGACATTTCTCTGGAAATGTCCATGTGATAAATTACTCTTCAATCTATGAAACAAGTGTTCAAGAAAAGTGCCACGCCTCCTAGATGCTTACTTATGGGCTATCAAAGTTTAAATTTCTGAAAAAAATAAATTTGATGGCACCTAAAATACTTTTTACAATTTTAAATTTTTTTTTTAAATTATTAATTGTGGAATTATCAGAATTGCATATATCGACCTAATTTCTTTGGCATCTATATGATATAGTAGTCCGATTTCAACCAATATGACATATTTTAAATCTAGGTTAGTCTTGTACATCCAGACCAAAAAAAATCACGAAAAACCTGTCAACAATTATTGTTTTTGGGGTAAGTGTTTGAAAAAGTAATAAAAGCATTCGTTAGAGATATTTTCAAAGCTTAAGAATCTATCAAGATTTTAATTGCAAAGTAAAATGAGCAATGGAACCACTGTGCGTCACTGCCATCGTCACCATATCAAAGTACACAAGACAGTGTAGTGTGAGTGTGAGTGTGAGTGAGAGCGGTGAGCGCAGGAGAGCGCACCGATGCGTGGGTGCCGATCAAGTGGCAAGGCAAATGCAAAAAGAGAGCGTGAGAGAGATTTGGAGAGTGCAAATTTGATAATTGTGTTCTGTGCCTGTGCTCGCAACTGCACACGTAAGTGTGTATTTACATGTGTATTTATGTCTGTGTATGTATGTGCTTGCATGTATGTGTGATATCTTTGTTTGTTTGTGCGTGCGATGAGTGTGCGGCAATTGTTTATTATTGTAGTTTTATTGCACAATCTTCACAGCACGCAGCCAGGCAAACAAACAAAAATGAAATTGCAATTTGCCAAGTACCGATGCAAAAATACCCTACAAATATGCATATTTTTATATATAAACATTATATTAATAACTCTTTAATTGCTAATGTTTTTGAACATTGACTAAGGTATTTAGACAATCCTTTGTATTTTTATTTTATAGGGTATGTGTTGGCTTTTTTTTGCAGATGTGCTCAGTGATGCTCAAACTGTGCTCTCTCGCTCCCACTCTCTCTCTTTATGTCTGTCTGTCAGTGTCTTGTCCCTCGTGTAAATTTTTGCTTTAATTTTATGTGCTTTGCACAGTCTTCTCACACCTTCCGTCCCTCTCTTAACCGCTCCCCCCTTCGCAACAACTACTCAACTTGCACTCTTCTTTGTGTTGCGTCGGCGTGCGCGTAAGTAAATTTCTTCTAATTTAATATTTTGTTTACATTATTTATTCATTTACTTATGTATCTTGTGTGCCTCCTCCCTCTCAGCCATGCTCTCTCTCTATCTCTCAGCCTCTCCATCCGCACACATTTGTTTATTTACGTGTTTCACCTGGCAGTCGGCGTCGCTGTCTCTGCCGCTGCCGCTGTTGCTGCCGCTGTCACTGTTGCTGCCGCAGTCGCAGCTTAAGCCTCGGATCTAACAGAGATTTTTACTATATACTTAGTTTCTAACTGTTGTTTTCTAGATTTCCTCTTTGAATTATTTTTGCATCGTTCCTTGTGGGATTTCCTCATCAACAAATATGAATGCTGTGCTTAAAGATACCCTGCATTTAACAGGATATCATATCTCATATCGAAAAAGTGAAAATAATTAATTAATGAATAACTAACTAAAAACAACTATAATTAAAACAAATCTATCACGTGTGCTACAGAAATCACAAGTGAAATCGAATTCAGAGAAAAGCAATTTCGCTCCAAAAATTTCTCCGTGCCACAGAACTTCGAGTGATTTATTGTTTTTAGCATGTTCACCAACCTTCTCAGATTAAACTTCCCAAGGGCTTGTTTAGCAACTTTTTTAAGTTTATCATTGCAGAATAATAGGTTTTTATTTTATTTTTTTTAATTAATATAATTTAGTTTATTTATATAATAATTGATATTGTATAGCTTAAAAAAATTTAAAAGTTTTTGGCGCGACAAACAATAAAAGTTACTTGACAACTCCAAATTCTATGTCAAAAGTTGCCATTTTCAAAAATGTTTTCTCATGTGTTTAATGCATTCTATCAATACTATTTTTATTATAAGAGACAAGCTTTGAAGATTTGTCGTTTTCAAATTATTTATAGAAAATAATGAATCGCGAACGCTAAGGAAAATGGAAGTCATGTTTGACTTCACCTTGACAAATGCGAAAGTCTGCGAAATGTGGCGAGAAATTTGGAAGAAAATACCCCTAAACCATAATAAAATAATGTACTTTTCCATTTATTGGAATTATTTTGATAAAGTGATATTACTTAATGTATTTTACAAGTTTTATTGGTAATTTGTTTATTCCAAGAATTTGTTCATTAAAGTTTATTCGATATATCGAACACAGCTTGTAAAACTTGTTTTCAATTAAAAATTCAATATATTTCTATGTATTAAAATGGTTAATTTTTCAATCTTACTTAGTGTTATTTGTTAGAGTTGAAACGGTCCATGTTAAAAGTAAATTTTCAAGAAAATGGGCAAAAATATAGGAAAATGAATTTATTTCAATGTAGAATTTATATGTTTATCCTATTGAGTTTCTTCTATTAAATAAATAATTCTGCTTAAATAAATAATTTGAATACCTTTTTGGAAGAAAATTTCACAAGATGTGAGTTTTTGATCAATTTAACGTTTTTGGGAGATGTAGACCTTTTTCTGGAAATGCCTACATTATAAATTTTAAATACATTTTTATTTTAATGCAATTGAGAAATAAAAAAAAATTTAAACACAGATATATTAAACATTTTCAAACTTAAACAAAAAAGATTTCTTTATATGTTAATCAATCAAAAATAATTTCAATTTGAATTGAATGGAACTCAAGCTGAATCTACATTTTGAGTAATCAATTAATGCCGAAAGTCAGTGTAAATGCTGAAACTAAAGTTTAATCATTTAAACATTTTAAGTAGAAATTCAAAGAACTTTTGAACAGTACATTTTGAGAATTCTGGTTAAATGAACAGCAATCGATAATTCTGTTTCACAGAAACAATAAAACCGTTTCGTACTGGGAAAACTGAAATCAAAATCGCTGATAAATAATTTACAGGATATTATCGTGAAATTCCAGCCCGCATTCAATTCCAACTAAAGAAAGTCAGTGTACAAGAAGAAGAAGATGATAATGAGGAAGCGAGAAGGAATACATGTGTGAGTGTGTTAATGTGTGTGTAGCCAAGAATCTTGTGGAACGGTTAAAACGGTTAAATGGCTATTGGCGTCAGTGTTGCCCAAGCCTCTACACAAAAAAAGGCCGGTTAAACCCCAAAAAAAAAAGACAGAAAACGGACAGTTTTTTTTTAAAAGATCAAAAAATCTGGACAAATATATTCTTATTAATACATATAATAATAATTCATATAATAATATCATAGCTTTAAAAATAACTCCAATATTGAAAGTATTAGCTCTTTATTGGCCAGTAAAATATTTTCGACAGGAAATGCATCAATTTTTTATACCCGTTATAAAAATATGTAACAGGGGATATTGTATTCGTTGCAATGTATGCAACAGGGAGAAGGAAGCATCTCCGACCCTATAAAGTATATATATTCTTGATCAGCATCAACAGCCGAGTCAATATAGCCATGTCCGTCTGTGTGAGACTCTAGATCTCAGAGACTATAAGAGCTAGAGCAACCAAATTTGGCACACAGACTTCTATAGACCCCACGCAGGTCAAGTTTGTTTCAAATTTTTGCCGCCTCCGCAAATCGCAAAAAACCACCACACGCACAGTTTTCAATATATTGGGAATTTTTTACTAATTAACGTTAACTACTATTATTAACTATCATCCTATTAAATCATAACAAGAGCGGACAAATAGAAACGTGGTAATGGCTAATTAAAGTTTTTAAAAAATATAAGTGCCTAAAAGCATGCAATAAAAAGTATTTCAAAATTCATTAAAATAAGTAACGGGTATAATATAGTCGGGCGCTCGACTATAGACTTTCCCACTTGTTTTTTTTTTTCAATTTCATAGTTTTTTGGCGATCCGAAAATGAATATATTAGATCAGCGGTGGGCACGCAATGGCTCCGGGAGCAAGCGTCTGCTAACGAACTCAGATTTCGTGTTGTTGTATTTGATATATTCTACGAGCTACTTGGAACAATAAAAAAAATTATAAATAAAGGATAAAGTAAATTAAATTAAAAAAAGGCATTTTGTCCGTATAGGGGGCGTTTTTAAATTTTTCCGTAAATCGCATTTTCAAAACGGACAGATCTGTCCGCAAAAAGGACAAATGGGCAACACTGATTGGTATGGACAGTTATGCGTCTGACAGTTGCGAACATTTTAATTAGTTGTTTTTTTTTTTTGCAATTCGAAGCGGATATGCGAGGACGCGCCTAAAAGCGCGCTGCAAAAACATGAATTGCCGCATTCACACAAAAACACACACACACACACACGCATGCCAGCGAGCCTTAACACTAATACAGATGCACAACGGCGAGAGATAAAGCAAGGGAGAGAGAGAGAGCGAGGAAGAGAGCGAGAACGAAGTCTGCCGTAAGCTGGAATTGTATGCAATGCAAATGTTTTTTCTTTTTTTTTTGCTTACCGCTGTCGACGCTGACGCTGGCGTCTCCGTCTCCGGCGCTGCCTCTGCCGCTGCTAAAATTGAAATTTGTGATTTTTGTCTGTGATTTTTGTTTGTTGTTTATATTTCTGCTTTATTTTTTGTTATTTATTTATATTTTTTTGTTTTGGCTCTGCACTTTAAATTTACACGGCCGCCATTTGTTGTTATTACTGTACAGTAAACACATGAAAAAATTTGCCAAAAAAACAATTCGTTTTTATTTACACGCAACACGCGAAACAGCAAAAAAAATTAGGAGAAGAATAATAACAATAACAACAATTGTTGCAGCAGGAGCAAAACAACAGGAACAAATTAAAAAAATGCTGTTACCATAAATATTGTTGTTGTTATTATTGTTTATATTATTTGATTTGATTTTATACGCCTTCACATTCACAAAAAAGGCTAACATCAAACTTTTCTCATACTTCTCCTGTCTCAACTTTTGTTTATGGCACTTCTTCTATGCAGCGAGTTTATTGCGCGCTCTGCATCCGCCTCGCACGAGTGTCGCTGGTGAACTAAACTTGCCGTTTATTTACACGATGACGTTGTCGTATGCGAGCGAACGACGACCGAAAAGCGACAATGAGCGCGGGAGCTTTAGCTTCAGCTTCAGCCCTATACGCGGCAAAAGCTCTACAAGTGCGACGACGGCAGCAGCAGCTAAACATTTTATATGTTGTGCTTGTTGTGCTTGCGGCGTCAAACAGTCGAGTCCATAACGTTAGGCCAAGAGCGTATTTTAATGAATACCGCACTTATTTAGTTTAAAGATTATAATGACATAAAACAAGGGATTAAAACCGAAACTAATATCGGTTTCAGTTCAAAATTCAGTTTTGCAATAATATAATTACATCAATAATATAATAATAATATTTAAAATGGCCTTACTTTTTTAATGTTTCATTCACACATCTATTTCACATATTCTTCAGTTTTATGTAGCTTAGTTACATTTTTAAAATTTTAATATTTAATAAAATAAATTTGTTTTATTTGCGCTTATTCAGTGCTCCGAAAATTCGGCCTTGAAAATCCCAAGTAAAAATTCTAAACTAAATCTAGGAAAATTAAAATCAAAACTCAAAATTAAAAATAGAAAGAAAAATCAAAAATAAAATACATAACTAATAACAAAATATCAGAGATCTCAAACAAGACTTATGAGTCGCAAAAATCAAAAGAATTTAAAAATGTTCTATTTCAATTGTTTTTAACTTTTTTTTTTAATTTGTATAATAAATATATGCTTTTTAAATTGTTTTTAAATAATATGACAATAAAATGCAGATTATTTTTGCATCTTGCTTTTATTTTTTTTTTTATGTATGAAAACCCGAAATTAACGCTTATAAATGAAACGGTTATTTCCGTTTATAGAGTTTCGGTTTTAAGGTTTCGGTCAAATTAAATTTATTTTTTCGGATATGGTTTTAGTTACGGTTTTATATTTCAATAGATTTTTACCAGTTAAAAGTTACTGGTTCGGTTAGGGTTTTAATATCTGATATAAAATAAAATATTTAAATATCATGATTACGAAATTTTTCTTTTAAAAATAAGTTTCATTTTGAGCGAAAAAAAAAACAATTATAAATAATGATTATAATCAGGGTATCAAACTGAAAGGATTTCAGATAGGTTTCGTTTATTTTCGCACGTAGAATATCGGTTTTGCAAAATTTTTATATATCAGTTAAGTAACGGTTTCGGTTACATGTATGTTTTTCGAGCTACCGGAATAATTTCAGTTAACAACAAAAATTATTTAAAATAAATAAAGCATGTAAATTTTATAACAAACATTTCAAAATTTCCAAAATTTAGATCATTTTACACATTAAAAATAAAAAACAAATTTACTTCTAAAATACACCTTCATAACATCATTTAATGTTATGCTTAACCGAACCAAAATTATATCAGTATATTGAAAAAGTTTTTTTCGGGTACGGTTTCAGTTACGGTTACCAAATTTCAATCGGTTAATAGCGGTTACGGTGAGGGTTTTAATCCCTGTTTAAAATGTAAAAAGCATGTTTATTTGACAAATTTTTTTTTTTTCATTTTGATTTTTTGGATTTAAAATATAAATAATCTTTCCAGAAATTAAAATTCTCTTTTTCTGCACATATTTTACAAATCCTATAATGTTAGTCTACTTTTGTGGGCTGCATTGTGTGTAGGGCCATCTTGGCATCTCTCTTTCTCTCGCTCTCTGTGCCTGTTTGTTTGTTTGTGTGTGCGTGTGCGTGTCTTGTTTTTGTTTGGTTTCCAAAGCTAATGCTTGGCCAAAGCTTCGGCTGCACTCAAGGCAGAGGCTGAGACATCATCAAGGCACAGCACAGGTGCGAGCGAGATGCTGCACGTGCTTTTTTTCGACAGTATTGGTATTAGTATTAGTATTAGTATTGGGCAACGTGCGAAAGCACGTGAGCTGGCAAACGTAAAAGTAACGGCAAATTGACGACTTTTGATACACTGTGCTGCATAAATATATGCACACACATGTATTACATATTGTGTAATACAATTGAAATATGAAATGTTTGTTAATCTTGTTGTTGGCTGTAAAATCCAAGCAACAACCACAAAAGACCAAACCAACAACAACAACAACAACAATCAAGTCATTGTCGGGACCGGGATTATATATTTTAAGCTTTTGTGCCAATTGGCGTCATTGTTTGAGCTTATGTGTGTGCGCGTGTGTGTGTGCGTTTGTGTGTGCGTGTGTGTGCGTTTGTGTGCGTTTGTGTGCGTGCGCTCGTATTGTTGTCTTCCTGGCGCTGCACTATGGTCCCAAAGACCATTTTTTTTTTTTGGAAAAAAGTCAATTTTTAAAGTTGTTCATATTAATGATCTTTTGATGGCAACTCACTGAAAATTCATCAGATCAAAATGTTACATAGTCAGAAATTTAACATTGCCCAGCACTGCTAAGCTAACAGCTAATAATAAAAATGTTACATTGTTAGAAATTTAACATTGCCCAACACTGTTAAGCTAACAGCTGTTAAACATAGATGTTTTGAACGATGCAAGTCTTACACCAATATATTCAGTTAAATTCTAGTGATTTTCAACACTAATCCAAAAGACAATTAACTGGTATTTTTAATGGGTATTATTCAATTCGGTTTTTACTTTTTGTTAGTAAATCGACAGTAATTGTGATTTTCAAAACGTGTGCTGTAATGTCATCGGATTTGAAATGCCATTTAAAGCATTTAAATAAATGCCTACAATTTTAAACCGAAAATTATAATAATGTTGAACATTTTTAGAATCGATTTACATCACTACTTCAAGTTTAAGCAGTTGAAGTATTTTTTAAAAGAACTTTAAAACCATATATAAAACGAAACCGAACTGTTCTGAATTATACTTTAATTTTTACTTTAATTTTTAATTGAATCACAAAATTCGAACAACGAAGCTTTAGTCTAATTTACTTGCTATATTCGAGCTGAAATACTTGAAATGAATTTTCGAAACTTTTCGAAACCAAGGTCGAAAACTAAAAACAAGCCCATTTCTATCAAAAAAGTTCGTTTTCATTCATTTTTTACTTTTTGAAAACGTTCGGAATTCGAAACAAGCCTGAATAATTTTTCCCAAAAAAATTGTCGTCGGGACCATAGTGCGCTGTCGCTGCCGCTGCCGCAGTCGCTGTCGGCGCTTTGACCCTGACAATGAGCTTCATGGTGCGACATTACTTGCTATGTATTCATTTAATTTAATTTGTATCAGCTTAAGCTATTTAACGGCCAAGCACAACAAAACGGAAACGGAAAAGCAAAAACCTTTTTTTTACCAACCCTCTACCCCTCAAATAACGGAAGTCTAGTCATATGCGATTCGAAAAATATTTAAAAAATTAAATTAAACTAATTAAACTAACTTAATTAAATTTTACACATTTATTTTTAAAAGTTTAAAATTAATATTTTTTTATTTAAAATAAAAATGTTTAAAAATGCTTAGAAAATTAACTTTGTATAAATACAGGGTATTTATCTAGTCAGATTTATCCAAGGACACGTGCACCGGCATCAGCAATGTCACAGACACACACACACACACATAGTATTACATATGTAGATAAGAAGCCAACGACATTGTTAAGTATTTTTGTTTGTTTGCATTTGCTTTAAATGTTACGTTAATTCGCGTCTAAGTGGATTAAGTTTTGCTTGGTCGGGCTTCAGGGTCACACACAAAGCACTCTTGACTTACATATTTTCCCCACAAGGTCAAGTCTGTTGAGTTCACATGAAATGCAATCAAGAATTTAAGTTTAAAGAAAAACAGATTTGAATTACGCGCGCAATTTACAAACACATGTTATTGATGACAACTGCGTGCGATTATCGCACTGCATCAGCTGATTGCAGCTAGACAGTAGAGGTGGAGAACTATCGATAGTCGGCACCATCGATAGTCAACGATATTATTTTTCAAACCATCGATAACTATCGATAGTTTTCGATAGTGTGTTAAATTATAAATTTTTCTACAAAATTCTAAATAAAAATTTAAAATTGGCATTAATTTAGGTATTATAAAAGTAAAAATAAATACAATTCGTTATCAACAATAATATTTCGCTATTAGCTATTGTAATAGCCAAAGTTCCACAATCTAAAACTTTTTGTTCAGTCTACTGATCATGCGCTCGGACTCGACTAAAATGGCGGGCACACATAAATAAATATTAAAACATAAAAAGTTGTATTTATTTTAGTTCCGTTTCGTTCTTCTTATCCATACCATGAAAATATATATTTATTAAACACAAAACTTAAATGCAGATGCCAAAGGAAGGCCTTTCTGTGACGAATTGAGTGTCATAAAACACTATCGACCACTATCGATAGTGTACGTCTACTATCGATGGCGCCTCGATAGTGCTTCACCATCGATAGTGCCGATAGTGCCATCGATAGTTCTCCACCTCTACTAGACAGCTGCAAAAGTATCGATATATTTAAGGAACAATCGAAAGCTTTGAAAATAATTAAAATAACACAGAGCAATTCAAAGTAAAATGAAATAATTACATAAAACAAAATACAAATATTCAATCTCTTATGCAATAAATATACATGTTTGTAAAGAAGTTACAATTCTAAAAAAATCGATTGTCAAATAAATCTCACACTTGCAGAGTCATCGATATTAGTCACATCAGCAGCTGATTGATTTTTTGTGCATTTCTCCACATGCATTAACAACTGATATAAAATAAAATAAAATATTTGTTACACAAAAAAAATATATGTTTGCAAAATAGTTAAATTTCTGGCGTCTTTTTGGCACAATGAAATATCGATGGTTCGATAGACACTTGTAGAGTTATCGATAGTATTGAGCATCAGCTGATTGCTGGCATTTTTAGTACATTTCTCGCTATCCAATTGCAATAACAGCTAAAATAAAAATAACAGAGAGATAAAAATATGAAATTAAATATTTAGATTAAATAAAATAAAAATAATCATTTTATTAGTTACACAAAAAATAAATAGGTTTGCAATGTGTTGTAGTTGAATTTCTTATCGATGGTTCGATAGACACTTGTAGAGTCATCGATACTATTGAGCATCAGCTGATTGCTGGCATTTTTAGTACATTTCTCGCTGTCCACTTGCACAACAATTTTTCAGCCGCTTCCACAATAAATGACAATTTTCCATTAATTTTCTATCAAAATGCGTCTAACAAATGTCCTGTTTAAGAAAGTAAAGAGCAAGTGAGTGAGTGCAATATGTGTTTATCAATGTCTATTACATTATTATTGTCCAACAGGCGCATTATGGTTGTGCTGGAGAGCGTGGTCAGCGGACATCAGTTCAATGCGTTCCGCGATCGTTTGGCCGACAAAATCGAACTGATCAAATTCGATCCGTACAGTGAGTGACAGCTATTTGTGTACCGTACATCTTCAAAATTTATATCAACTTTATTTCATGTCTTTGTTTCAGTTCAAAAGGAGAGCTTGTATCGCGAACGCAAGAAAATTCGCAGCGCTTAATGAGGAAAATTCGAAATATGTGGATTTTTCATTAATTTTCCTCACTTTTTGTTTTATTATTTTTTAATAAATATGTAGCCTAAGTTAAATACACGTGTGTTGTGCTCATAATTCTAATTGTATTGTAAATTATGCCGGGTTCACACTGTGTCACAGACTGTGACATTAGTGACGCAGTGTGAACGCAGCGTAAGCAAAATGAATTCTCAGATTTGACTTTTATTTTCTGATTTTTATAGATACTTTGTTGAAGTATTTTGACGGGTTCACACTGCGTCACATACTGTCACAGTCTGTGACGCAGCTTAAGCAATTAAGAATTCTCAGATTTGACTTCAATTTGTTATATTCTGATTTTTATAGATTCCATATAGTCGAAGTATTCCAATTTATTATCCAAGTTAGCGATATTTTCGTATAAAAAAAGCTATTATTTAGTTTTTGTTTTTCTAGCAAGAATCTAACAATTCTTTTTGTAGAACGAAAAGCTTCCCTTAAAGAAAAAAATGCTACGTTTTAACTAAACTTGACTTTAACTTTCCTTGAATTGAAAGATTTGTCATTAAAAAAAAAAAAAAATATTTAAGAAGAAAGTTTTCCATTTAGACATAATAGTCGCCAATTTAAAATTCAAACGTATTTGTTTTTTTAGAAAGGTTATCATTAAAAAGAAATTCTTCTATGGTATTTTAAAAATATAAAACTTGCTTTTCTAAAAGAAAGAGAAAGTGAAGAATTCAGCTTTTCATTTAACTAAGAAAAAAAGAAACAGAATCATGTTTTTTTATGGACACGCGACTTTATAATTTGCTTCAGAAGAAAGTGCTTTCTGTGTATTTAAATTCTTCACACTATCTGTTTTTTTGTAGAAAAGCAATTAAGAGAAAAAGATACAGAATCATGAATTTTGTTTTTGAGTTTTCCGAAGAATTATTCACTTTTTTCTATATAAGTTTTGATTTCTTAAATTTTTCACTCTTCTTCACAAGTGTTTTTTTTTTGTGATTCCCGAAAGATTATTTACTTTTTTTTTTTAAATTCTTAAATTCTTTAGTTCCTTGTCTTAAGAAAATAAATTAATAAAAAAAAGAGACAGGTTCAAGGATTTTTTATGGACTAGCGACTTTATAATATTCTTCTTTCTTTACAGTCTATGATAACATTATGACTACAGTTGACAATCTTTGAGAGCAGGCACTTTTTACAAAAATCAATGACATTTTAAAACTAGCCTAAGAAAATACAATAAGTGCCACAGAAATCGCTTGCAAATTTGTATGAAATTGAAGTGAAATTTAGTTGAAATTGAGGCGAAAGCGTCTACTGTGGCACCCCTGAATATTTTAAGATATACTCGTATAGATCAGCGGTGGGCACGCATGGGCTCCGGGAGCCCGCGGCTGCTAACGAATTCATATGGCTGGTATAAATCAGCGGTGGGCACGCAGTGGCTCCGGGAGCCCGCGGCTGCTCCCGACTTTTTGTTGGCACATTTGGGTGATTGACAAAGTAGGTAGACTCTAATAGGGTTGTTGTAGTTTTCGTTATAGTGCTCCCGAATGCAGATGTCGTGCCCACCGCTGTTATAGATAGTTAGCTGGGTAGGAAGAAGATGCGACTACTTGAAGGGCTTCTTGGTCATGAGGAGACCGTGCTCCCAGAGCGCCGTGGCGACCTCAATGCGACGCTCCTTGCTGCGCAGCGGCAGCTCAGAGATCCTCAAATAATTGGGATAGGCTTTGATGAAGGCCTCCACGGCAGGCGCCTCATTGGGCTGAATGTCCATGAAGTTGGCCTCGTACTTGCGATACTCCAGGGCATTGTCCACATAGTAGTAGACGCGCAGATTGGAGCCCTCGGCCACGAGTCGCAGGATGTTGGCGCGCAGCAGACGCACCTGGGTGTGCTCCGTCAGCTCATAGTCGGCCAGGCACTGGCCCAGGGCGTCCGTCTCGCTGCGCGAGCCAAAGACCGTGCGCAGCTGCTCCTCGGGCAGCACAACCGGCGGCAGTGCCTCGTGCTGGAAACGCTTGGCCAGCTGATCGACAGCGGCATCAATCTGGGATTCACTGGGCAGCAAGCACTCCCTGACCATGTGTTGAATCTGCTGCACAAGCTCCGATCTCTGCGGGCTGTGCGTCTGGCCGCCGCCATGGGCCAAACCCAGATGCCGCCAGGTGTCTAGCGGCAAACCGCGTCGCAGATTCAAATGCCGCTTGATCGAACGCTGCAGCACCGCGGGCAGCAGTTGCTCCAGCAGATTGGCATACGCCTGCTGCTGGTAGACGCTCAGCGTGATGTGCAGCGAGTGGGCGCGCTGCTCGGTCACCGCCTGGTGGACAGTGCCGCGCGGAAAGTAGAGTATGTCGCCCGGCTCGAGCACCTCGTCGAAGATGGGCGCGCCCAGCTGCTCCTGGGCGTAGTTGCCGGAGGAGTCGCGTGCCAGCACATCGCTGGGCTGTGGCGGCGTATAGAGACGCCAGCGTTTCCTGCCCTCCACCTGCAGCACAAACGCCTCAATGTCATCGTAGTGCGGCGCAAATCCCTGGCTATCCGGCGGTGTCAAGTAAACATTGGCGCCCACCAGGCAGTGAAAGTATTCCTGCAGCACGGTGCACACCTGACGCAGTGCCGGCAAATAGCTGCTGGGATTCAGTATGCGAATGCTGCAGCCATCGCCATAGAAGCCCCACACAGTGGGCGGCGTGGCCCTGCCCTCCGGATTGTGCGTCTCCCGCACGCCATTCGTGTAGCTGGTGATGTCAATGTTCGTGGTGAACTCGAGGTGATGGCGCAGCAGCATCTCGTCCAGCATCTGGAAGGAGATGAGCTTGGTGAAGTAGTCGGCACGCTTGCGCTGCACCTGGCACGCATTGCGCTCCCAGTACTGGGCGAAGAAGGACTCGGGCGTTATGGGGTTGAGCAGCCAGTGGAGCACCCGCTTGCCCTCCTCGATGCTGTCCTGCAGATGCACTTCCTTGCGGGCCGATTCCTCCAGTCCACGCATCACTTTGTTTTTCACCGGTTCCACTTTCATTACTGCTCCGGCTCCACTTGCTCTTGCTCCTTCTGCTGCTCCTGTTGCTTTTTCTCCTGCTCCTCTTGCTCCTTCTCCTGCTCCTGTTGCTCCTTCTCCTGCTCCTGTTGCTCTTTCTCCTGCTCCTTCTGCTGCTCCTCTTGCTCTTTCTCCTGCTCCTCCTTTTGCGCCTCCTTCTCCATTTGCCAGCAAGCTTTTTCTGCCTCCTCCTCCTCCATTCGCTGCCACTGGCAAGCTTTTTCTGCCTCCTCCTCCTCCTGCTGCCACTACTCCTTCCACTTGCAAGCTTTTTCTGCCCTTTGCTTTCTCCTGCTTCGCTGCTGCTTCTTGCTGCTGCTGCTGTTGTTGTTGTTGCTTATTGGGCAGCGGGCATGACTTTGCCTTGGCCGCCATCTTGTTGCCGGCCATTTTGTCTGCCTTGGGCAAGGCACAAGATTTTGGCGCCATTTTCGGCGCTTTGCTGGGCAATGGACACGATTTAATCACGCCCATAAGGCCCTTTGCCAGCACATTATCCAGCTGCTTATTGTTGTTGTTATTCGCATCATTTTGATCGCTGCAAGGCTGAGCGCGTTTTAGCGCCTGGCGACGTTGTTGTGCCGGCGGCATAACTGCAACTGGCAGCGGAGAGCTTTCGCAGTTGCTGCTATCGTTTGGTGAGTACTCGACGCTAAACTGATCGCACTCTTCGCTCTCACTGGCAGCGCTGGCGTCGCTGTCTGCAGTTGCGCCGCTGCAATCAAATGCGTCGCTGTCGCTGCCTTCGGATGCGTCGCTGTCAACGTCATCGTCCTCGCTGCCGTCGCTTGCGTCGCTGCCATCGCTTGCGTCGCTGCCATCGCTTGCGTCGCTGTTGACGCCACTCAAATCGCACTCATTGAGCAGCGCCTCCATTTGCCTCGCCATATCAGCCGTAGTTTCCATATCGGCCGTAGTTTCCATATCATCCGTCTGATCATTAAAGCTGCTGCCGCTGTCGTCCGACGTGCTGCACATTTTGGCTACTTTTGACAACTGACGTTTGTCATTGGCTGCGCCATTTTGCTTTTCTTCCTTTTGCAGTTTTTTTGGCCACTGTTTTGTTGTCTCCTTTGGTGGTTTTTTTATCTGTCTTGGCGACATCTTTGGTGTCTTTTGTTGTTTTTGGCGCTTTTCAACTGCTTTTGTTGTCTTTTTTGGTGTGGACCTTTTGTACACCACAAATGCTGATATTTCGTCAGACATAACGTAAAACTTATTCAACTACCTGCAGTCACAATAAAAAAAAAAACAAAACAAATTCTAGTTTTAATAAAATTCTACATTAAAAATCGCACGTGTTTGACAGATCGATTTCGATAAGCTGCATATCGATATTAAATAGCGATGAATGCAATACATATTGCAAATGACTAGACGACATTAATTAATAATTAATAAAAAACTATTACTATTCATGTGAAAACTGCATAGATTGTTAAAGTAATATCAAAACGAAACTAATTTTGTGCTTTGTACGATTGTGAAGTGTGTGGGATATTTTCAATCGATAGTGCTGTTGTGATACGCGCAAACAGCTGACTTATCGATAGGCAGTTGCCTGTTGTTTTTTTTTTGTGAAATTAATTATGTACGCGCCGGAGCTGCAAATTGAGAAGCTAGTTTTCAAAATTCAATTGATTGAAGTTAATTTTTATGTACGAACGCAATTATATTATGCTTTGTAGCGATTGTGACGTGTGTGGGCTGCATGCAATCGATAGATAGAACAGCTGACTTATCGATAGGCAGTTGCCGGCTGTTTTGTTTACTTGCGAAATTAATTATGTCGGCGTCGGAGCCGCGAATGGAAAAGGATGCAAATGAGGAGGCAAATGAGACGACAGCTGAGGCGACGCCAGCTGCCGAGGCTGCGCTGCCCGAGTCCAGCGATGACTTGAACGACGAGGACTTGGCCAATCTGGTGACGGCCGAGGAGTATTTGCTGCGCAAGGATGTTGTGCTGCTGGAGTACGAGAAACAAATGTTTCTCGACATGATTCATCACGATGGACTGCTCGTGTGCGCCAAGTGAGTGGGGAATTCCGGACTTCAGCATACCCTGGGCATGAATGCGGGTATATTGGGTTTGTGCAAAGTATGCACCCTTGTCCGTCTGTCCGTCTGTCAGCATGAACGATCGGATCTCAGAAATGGTAAGAGCTAGAACTACCAAATTTGGAATGAAGACTCCTTATTATGTAATTCATCAAAAACTTACATCACCTTTTATTTAGGGTTTTAAACAAAAATTTAAAATTTTTTTTTGCACCAAGTTTCATTATGACTGAGCCATAAATAGTGAAGATATTAAAAATTTTCTCGAAGGTATCCTAATTGCAAAAAAAGTAACTGGATAAACTTTAATTTTTTAATTTTTTAATTTACTAAAGTTAATTTGCTAAAAGTTATTTTTCAATTTTTATTATAAAAATTGAAATTAAGAATTATTCTTCAATTTTCATTATAAAAGTTGAAAAATAAAAATTGAATGCAAATGTCTGATTTTCAATAAAATTTTCAAGATAATTCTTATTTTCAATTTTTATAATAAAAACTGAAAAATAATTTTTTTTTTAATTTTTGTTATAAAAATTGAAAAATAACTTTTATTTTCAATTGCTAGAATAAAAATTGAAAATAAGAGTTAAATTATAATTTGTATATAAAAATTGAAATTTAATTAATATTTTATTATTTTTTATTTAGATTGAAAAATTAGAGTTTTCATTTAATTTTTTTGATAAAAATCAGCAAATAACTTTTAATTAATAATTTATATTTTAAAAATTATAATCGAAACTGTGTGAAACTTGTGAGGAAAAAAAATAAAAGTCTCAAATAACTTTTATTTTTGATTTTTAATCATTTGTATGAAATTTTAGACAAATTTTAGTGAAATTGAAGCGAAAGCGATTTCTGTGGCACCCCTGATTAAATATTTTTCGTTTATTTAAATTGTCGATCTAATGCTAGAGACAAATAATAATTATTTATGATTTTAATTTTTTTCGTTTAATATAAAATGCACTTTATTTTTGCATAAATGATAACGTAATCTTTTTTAAAAGTGAGTTTCGTTTTGAGCGAAAAAATTAAAAATCACAAATAATTATTGCTTGTGAGTGTTAAAGATTAAAAATTATCATTGAAGACAATCCTTAAAAATCTTTAAATAATCATTACTGTGTATTTTTTATAATATAACTCATAATGATTACGGTCCCTGCTTTCAAAAAATTTTTAAAAAATTTTAAACCCAATGCAAATTGGTTCAAATCACTCATTTAAATCAGCGGTGGGCACGCAATGGCTCCGGGAGCCAGCGGCTGCTAACGAACTCAGATTTCGTGCCCATCGCTGATTTAAATAAGTCAATATTTAAAAATAAGTATAAGAATAGCATGGGCATCAAATCTTCAGCGTGCCAGGGTATATTACTGTCGAGTGCACTCGACTGTTTCGCTTGTTTTATAGTTATGTTAATTGATGATATTGTTCTTTAAGGGGCCTGAGCTACGAGCGTGTGCTGTTGAACATTTTAAAGGTGTACAGCGATGCGGGAAATCTATTGCTAATCATCAACAGTTCCGACTGGGAGGAGCAGTACTACAAGACCCAGTTGGACCTGAAATATGTGCACGAGGTGGCCAACACAGCCACAGAGCGGTAACTATAAATGGAATAATAAAATGAAATTGAATAATAAAACGATTTATCCTCTTTGTAGTGAACGCGTTTATTTGGAGGGCGGCCTGCAGTTCATCAGCACCCGCATCCTGGTCGTGGATCTGCTCAAGCAGCGCATCCCAATCGAGCTGATCACCGGCATAATTGTGCTGCGCGCCCACAACATAATCGAGAGCTGCCAGGAGGCGTTTGCCCTCCGTTTGTTCCGTCAGCGCAACAAGACCGGATTCATTAAGGCCTTCTCCAGCAGCCCCGAATCCTTTACCATTGGCTATGCGCACATTGAGCGCACCATGCGCAATCTGTTTGTCCGGCAGCTGTACATTTGGCCACGTTTTCATGCCACTGTGCGCGCTGCACTGCATCCATGGCAGACGCAAACAATTGAACTTCATGTGCCGCTGAGCACACGCATCAATTCGATACAGACGCACATTTTGGATATCATGAATTTTCTGGTGCGCGAAATCAAGCGAATCAATCGCACGGTGGATCTGGAGGCCATCACTGTGGAGAATTGTGTGACCAAGAAGTTTCACAAGATTCTGCAGGCGCAGCTCGATTGCATTTGGCATCAACTGAATTCGCAGACCAAACTAATTGTGGCCGATCTCAAGATTCTGCGCAGTCTGATGATGTGAGTGAGGATGGGATTGGGAGTGGGAATGGATTGGGATTGGGAATGAAGCATACCTGTTAAATTGCGATTTGAATTACTAATCAATTAGATTATTTTTGGAACTAATCGTAGTGATTATACAATTTACTGTTGAAAAATTTGTGATTATTTAATGATTACGATGACAAAAAATCAAAACAAAATCTAAACTTATTACAATTATTCAAAAAAATCAGATATCAAAAATAATCAAAAATAATAGTTTTGATTTAAAAACTTTGGCTACTTTGATTGTGAAAAACGAAAATAATTTGATTTTTATTAAAAAATTATAAATAATCTAAAAAACTAAAATAATCAAAAATAATCAGGAAAAAATCAAAAATAATCAATACGATTATTTCTGATTTTTTTGAATAATTGTAATAATTTTAGATTTTATTTAGATTTTTTGTCATCGTAATCATTAAATATTTGGGCAAAATTGAAAATAATCGTAATTTAATCATTAGTTCGACTTGTAAATAAAAATAGTCTAATTACTAATGATTATAATTACTAATCATTATTTAACAGGTATGGAATGAAGCAGCTGGCATTTGAGTTGCCTTTCACGCTTACAGTCACTCAATTAAGTTTGTGTTCACCCTAACTTTGTCAAATTGTTGTCTAACACAAAATTCGCAGATTTCTTAAATTTATTCTTGTATAAGTCTCTTTTTCAACTTTTTCCTCGTCTCAAACAAAAAATATTTTTATGCAAAAAAATTCCTCAAACAATTCTAAGAAGGACTGCAATAAAATATTTTCAAAAATCTCTTCGCTAGCAATTTTGTCAAATTGTTGTATAAAAAAAACAAAAAAGTTTCAATGTAGATTTCTTAAATTAATCTTATATTCAATTTGAAATTTTTGTACGAGTCTCTTTTTCAACTTTTTCCTCGGCTGAAACAAAAAATATTTTGATGCAAAAAAATTCTTCAAACAATTCTAAGCGTGACTGCAATATAAAATTTTCAAAATCTCTTCGCTAGTAATTTTTTAAGATATTTCGAAAATTGCTAAAAAAACACTTTTTGTATGCACTCTAACTTTGTCAATTCTTAAATTAATCTTATATTCACTTAAATTCCTTTTGAATGATTTAAAAATTTTCTTTAACCCTTTAAGTACCCATTGAAAATATTGAATTTTTGTAAAAGTCAACTATTTCAAGTTTTATCTTCTTCTTTAAAAAAAAAATATTTTAATGCAAAAAAAAATTCTATAAACAATTCTAAGCGTGACTGCAATAAAAAATTTTTAAATTTTTTATGTGCTTAAAATTTATTCACTATATCTTCTAGCAGTTATAGGAAAGTTTGGTCCAAAATCTTTTTTTTTTGTTTTGTTTAGTTATCCAAAACACGCTCATGTTATTATCTTATATGTATATTCTTTTATATAGTTGTCATAGCCACAATCATTTGACATTTGAATGGATTAAGTTTGTAATTGTAATAATTACGATTATCCGAACTCAAATAAAGTTTCTTAATTAATATCTTCTGTCAGCTCCACGATGTATCATGATTCCGTCAGCGCCTATGCATTGATTAAACGATATCGGGGCACAGAATATGCGATCAGTAACTCCGGCTGGACTTTGTTGGATGCCGCCGAGCAGATCTTTATGCTCTCCAAGCAGCGTGTCTACAATGGACAGAATGGTGAGTCCAACAATCCTAAGCAGCTAAATTAGATTTACAATTTCAAAAAGAAAATTTAAGCTGATATAAAAATAATAAATTGATGATTATATTAAACTTTGAATTTAAAATTTAAGCAGTAGAGTAAAATTCTATACATTCTAAAAATTAATACAAAAAATAAAACAAGTATGCTAAAAATATCCAAGAATGAGACAAATTAAAAAAAATTCAAACCAAAATTGTTGGTTGCATTTAAATTTTATCTATTTGTTTATTTTAACAATAATGTAGTTTTTTTTATAAGCAAAATTGATTTATTTTAAGATTAAAAACAAAAATTTCAATGTAATTTATGTGCAGATCCCAAATTAACAAATACCTTTTTTTTTTTTAATTTTTGGATAGTCATCAACACACAATTTGTATGTTATAGGGTATTAAAACCGAAACAAATATCGGTATCAGTTACAATTTCAGTTAATTGCGAATTTTATCTTTCGGTTATCGGTTACAAAAAGTCTTAGAATAACGGTTTCGTAACGATTACCGGTTATTTGTTTTTTTCTTGTTTTCGGTTTCGAAATACCGGTAAAAAAATGTATTTTTCGCAAGAATAGGTAAATATATAAACTCAAATACTTTGAATTCTAAAAAGCTTTTTCATTTCAAAAGTATTTACATTTAAATTAAATAAAATACTATAAAATTACAAATACTGAAATATATGTAATTTATTTTTATAATAAAAATTAATTTTATTTTCAATTGCTGGAATAGAAATTGAAAAAAAAGAGTTAAATTGTAATTTGTATATAAAAATTGAAATTTAATTATTATTTTATAATTTTTTTATTTGGATTGAAGAATAAGAGTTTTCATTTAATTTTTTTTGATAAAAATCAGCAAATAACTTTTAATTAATAATTTATATTTAAAAAATTATAATCGTTACGGTCCCTGGTATTCATTAATTGGTTGTTATAATTTATATATTATAAGTAATATTATAATTTATGTTTTAAAATTTGTAGTAATTTTATTAATAATTGGATTTGTTTTTCCGTTTCCCGTTGCCCGTTGTTGGGTGCACACAAACAGAATTCGAGCCGGAGCCGTGTCCCAAGTGGCAGGCGCTGACCGAGCTGCTGACCACGGACATACCCTCGGATATGCGGCGACGAAAGGGTGCCCAGCACCTGGAGCCGCCGAAGGTGTTGATACTGTGCCAGGATGCGCGCACCTGTTACCAGCTGAAGCAGTATTTGACCCAGGGCGGATCGCGATTCCTGCTGCAGCAGGCGATGCGGCACGAGGTGCAGGTGGGCAAGGTGAGCGAGAAGTTCTCGAGGGAGAGTCAGAGCACAGTCATGGCGGAGGCGACAGTTAAAGCGGAAAAGGAGACGGACAGGGCGACAGCAACTCAATCCCAGCCAAAGTCAGACATTGAGACACCACAATTGGATGAACTGGCTCAGCTTTTAAGTGAAACTGATGTGGATGCAGATGCTCAATTGCAGCAGCAGCTCTTTGAGGAAAGCTACATGCTGACCATGACACAGGCCATGCCCACCACTGCCAATGCCAAGCCCGATCCCGATGCCTCCATATTTGAGATCATCCCGGAGCTGGAACAATTCGATGTGTCCGCCGCGCTGGCGGAGCACAGGCAACCCTGCATTTGTCTGCAGACCTTCAAGACGGAACGCGAGGGCGCCATGGCCCTGGAGCACATGCTGGAGCAGCTCCAGCCCCACTATGTGATCATGTACAACACGAATGTGACGGCCATCCGACAGCTGGAGGTCTTCGAGGCCCGTCGGCGTCGTCCGCCCGCCGAACGCATGCGCATCTATTTTTTAATACACGCCAGGACCGTCGAGGAGCAATCGTATTTGACGAGCTTAAGGCGAGAGAAGTCCGCCTTTGAGCTAATCATCGATACCAAGAGCGTGAGTCTACAACTATGTTTTGCGAAAATTTCAGCTTTCTAGATTTAACCGTTTGGCCTACAGACTGATTCCCAGTCACACAGTCAGTCAGGACAAAGAGTTTTAAATACAGTCGAACTTCGCTAACTCGAATCACCATTATCCAAAGAAAAGGTTCGAGTTATGGAGATATTCGACTTGTGGAGTTTTTTTTCCTAAGTTTATAAATTTTACAGCCACTCATTTAGTTTGAGTTAAAGACAAATTCGAGTTATAGAAGTTCAACTGTAAATAGATAGAGGAAATTGTTATATATTTTGCGAACTATTTCTTGTTACTTTTATATGGTATACAGGGTATAAATATACTCTTCTATACCTATTTTGAAACTATTTTCAAAATCTGCACTGATTTCAAAGCATTTTTACTGTGTGCACTTTTAATATTTATTTAAAAGTTATTTAAGTTTAAAGTTTATTATATAAATTAAAATTATTTTAAAATCATAATAATAATTTTATTTTTATAAATTAAAACTTTCTCGTTAGTTAAGCCGTTCTCGTATATTCAAAAACCATCAAATAAAATTAACTTTTAATATTTATTTGAACATTTTAAAGTATATTATATAAATTAAAATTATTTTAAAATCATAATAATAATTTTATTTTTATAAATTAAAACTTTCTCGTTTATTAAGCCGTTCTCGTATATTCAAAAATCATCAAATATAGTTTTCTTTATATTACCTTTTTTTTTTTTAATTAAGGCTGCAGTTTTTCTAAGGGTCTCAAATGTGCTTAATCCTGAACTTATTTAGCTTGTTCATTGTTTTTTTTTAAGTATTTTTTTTACCTCTTTTCAAGTTTAAGTATTTATTTTAATTTAATAAGATTTTTGTATAAATAGTTTTTGAATATTTTTGATAACGATTATTGAAATTTTTCACATCAAAAAATCAATGACTAGAATACATATACAAAAAAATAATGATAATGATTAAATCTAAGCTAAAAAATAAAACTCACAAATAATCATTATTTATGATTTTAATTTGTTTCGCTCAAAATAAAACTCACTTTAAATTCATGGCTTTTGTATAGGATTTTTACCCAGTATATTTGCAAAAAAAAAATCTTTAAACTGACTATGTAAACTTTTTTAAAAGTGAGTTTTATTTTGAGCGAAACAAATTAAAATCACAAACAATGATTACTTGTGAGTTTTATTATTTTGCTCAAGATTATTCGTTATGACTGAAGAAAATCCTTAAAAATCTTTAAATAATCATTACCATGTAATTTTTATAATATTACTTATAATGATTACGGTCCCTGTTTTTGAGCTAAGATTATAAGATTATAATTTTTAAAATATAAATTATTAATTAAAAGTTATTTGCTGATTTGTATCAAAAAAATTAAATGAAAGCTCTTATTTTTCAATCTAAATAAAAAAGTCAAAAAATAATAATTTCAATTTTTATACACAAATTATAATTTAACTCTTATTTTAAATTTTTATTTTAGCAATTGAAAATTAAAGTTATTTTTCAATTTTTATTATTATTTTATTATAAAAATTGAAAAATAAGTTTTATTTTTAATTTGTATAATAAAAATTTAAAAATAACTTTTATTCTATAATTTTTAAATAAAAATTGAAAATAAAAGTTTATCTAGTTACTCATAACTCTCACTTGCGATCCCTGATTTGTAATGCTTTTGTTTTGTGTTTTAGAAAATGGTAATACCCGAGTACCAGGACGGCAAGACGGACGAGGCCTTTGTGCTGTTCAAGAGCTACGACGACGAGGAATCAACGGCGGCCAATGCGCAGACCCGCAAAGGAGCCGCAACTGGAGCGGCACTGAATGCGGCCAGGATAACGCCCAAGGTGATTGTGGATATGCGGGAATTTCGCTCGGATTTGCCGTGTTTAATACACAAACGCGGCCTGGAAGTGTTGCCCGTAACAATAACAATCGGAGATTATATATTAACACCCGATATTTGTGTGGAACGCAAGTCGATATCGGATTTGATAGGCAGCCTCAATTCGGGACGTTTGTACAATCAGTGTGTGCAGATGCAAAGATATTATGCCAAGCCCATACTGCTTATAGAATTCGATCAGAATCGTCCGTTTCATTTGCAGGGCAAATTTATGTTGTCCCAACAAACGACGGCCACCAATGCGGACATTATGCAAAAGCTGCAGCTGTTGACATTGCACTTTCCCAAATTGCGTTTGATTTGGTCGCCCAGTCCGTATGCCAGCGCCCAGCTCTTTGAGGAACTCAAACTGGGCAAACCCGAGCCGGATGCCCAAGTGGCAGCTGCGCTAGGCAGCGAGGATGGCGAACAGTTGCAATTTAATAATGCCATTCATGATTTTCTGCTGCGTTTGCCGGGCATTCATACCCGTAATGTTCATGCCGTGCTGCGTCGTGGCTCCAGTCTGCGGGAGCTGCTCAAACGCAGCCAAGCGGAGCTGTCGGATCTGTTGCAGTCGCAGGAGAGCGGCAAACTCTTGTGGGACATTCTGCATGTCGCCCACTTGCCGGAGAAGGATGAGGTCGCCGGCTCGTCGGCCTTGCTGGCCGCCAGACGACAGTTTGGCAGCGGTTCCCATAATCGATTCCGCAAGGCAGCCGGAGAGGCACGACGTGGGCGACGTTGAATCCTGAAAAGACTATACAATATTGGCCAAAATTAAGGCAACCTTTCAGTGTTATTTTTTTATATCTTTTTTATTGATAATCGTAAGCTTGAATAATTCACAAATTTATAAATAAAAAGTTGAAATTAAAAAAAAAAACATTTTGAGTCTCAAATCTAAGTGACGTTAAATCCTGAGAAGATTATACGATATTGGCCAGAATTTAGGCAACCTTTCAGTTCACTTTTTCCAAATGTTAACAAATTTATTAATTTATTTTTGGCTCTTTTTATTTTTTTTATATCTTTATTATTGATAATCGTAAACTTGAATAATTCAGAAATTTATAAACAAAAAGTGGAAATTAAAAAAAAAACATTTCGAGTCTCAAATCTAAGTGACGTTGAATCCTGAGAAGATTATACAATATTGGCCAAAATTTAGGCAACCTTTCAGTTCACTTTTTTCAAATGTTAACAAATTTATTAATTTATTTTTGGCTCTTTTTATTTTTTTATATCTTTATTATTGATAAGCGTAAACTTGAATAATTCAGAAACTTATAAATAAAAAGTTGAATTTAAAAAAAAAACATTTTGAGTCTCAAATCTAAGTGAACACAACTAATGTCAATTTTTCTACATTCATGTATGAAAAAAAAGAACCAATAATCGTAATGAAGTTAAATTTTATGATACAAATTATGAAATAAGAGTTAAAAATGGATTTTAAATTTTATTTATAATTACTAATTTTTAATTTTTAAAATTAATTTTAATTATAAAATTAATTTTAATACTAATTTTTTTTTAATACGATAAAGCAATTTAAAGCATAACAATTTTTAAATAATTTTTTTTATTTGAAAATCACTGACGTCACGTTAGTGACTAAAGCAGTCCCCAAAAACAGATATGCTTATGTCAATTGTAACTTGAAATAATTCAAATGTAAAAAAGTTATACAAAGTTAAATTAAATTAATTTTCATGTTTATTTTTCATTAATTTATATTGTAGAAATTTTGAAAAAAATCGTAAGTTTTGAAACTTAAGTTAAACTATTATTTTAAATGCGTTTAATACAAATTGAAAAAAATATTTATTTTACTAAGATAAAAAATACAAATAAAAGTTAAAAATACCTAAGGACATACAAAATTTATAAAAATTAAAACTTAGTGTTCGATATTTTTCCGTCTCAAAACTCTGATATTGCAAAAAACAATAACAATACACATTTTCAATTAATTTCGTTGAGGTCAAAAAACGTCAGGCAACAATAGTGAACAGTGAGTCTGAAAACTGAAAATCAATTGCAATGCATTTTTAATGCATCCTTTCAACATTCAGCTTTCTGTCCAATTTCTCCCCCATCGACTTCCAGTTGCACCTGCAGCTCAAAGGGGCAACAAATGTTTCCCAGTTGACTGCGTAACGCTTTTATTTCCAGTTAACTCTGCATATTAAATTAAATGGGGCGTTCATTTTAAATTTTGTAAAAAAGAAAATAACTACTAAACAATACAACATTTAGAAATGTTTTGCACTTCAGTTTTCATTTAATAAAATTAATTAATTCTAGTTGAAAAATAAAATCATTTTGAAGTGTTATTAAACAATATTATATTTAATGCACATTTCATTAAATGTGGCGTTTATTTTAAATTTTTGCATAGTCATAAAACGAACAAATTTGTGAAAAAACAAAATAAACACAAAATAAAACAACGTTTAGAAATATTCCACCAAAAAATGTTTTGTTTTTTTCTGAAATTTTTTGCTATAATGAATAATTATAATGATATGATAAATAATTCAAATTAAAGAAACTTCTACAAAGTTAAATTAAGTGAATTGTCTTATTTATTCTTTAATAATTTATATAAATCTTTATAGTTTTTTAGTTGAAAGTATTATGATTAATACTTTTTTTTTCTTGAGGAACTTGTAACGAGTATTTAAAAGTTTTCTAGTAAAGTTATTATATATATTATGTTATTATATATAGATGTTTTGTTTGAAGAAATTTGGCAAAAATGAAATTTGGAAAGTGAATATTCTGTTTTTTTTTTATAAAATGTAAAGTATTTATGTTTTTTGTGAACTTTGCTATTATTATTATTAGTATTAATACTATTTATTAAATGTGTTAAAATGCATTAATTTAAATAAAGTATTTTTTTATGATGAATGTAAAATGTATTGAACACATAATTCTGTAATAGTTTGTGATGTATTTTAATCTTAAAGGTAATGAAATGTAAAGTAATGAAACATTTAAATAAAGACGTCTAAAGTCATTGATTAAAAATGTAATAGCATGTATGTTTAATCTGGTGATTTTTAATTAAATAAACCTTGTCAACACGTTTCTTTTTTTTATATTAGAATTAAACGTATTAAAAATTTTTTTATATAATAATAAAATATCATTATGAATAATATCGTTCGTTTTGTTTTATTATATTAACATTTATTGCATACTTTTAGGCACTTGCATCACTTGAAATTTAAATGGGCTATAACTAACGTTCCGTTTGGCCAATCTTGTTGCGATTAAACATGATGATAGCTAATAATAGTAGATAACGTTAATTACCAAAAAAAAATACGTAATAATCTAATATTATTAAGATTTATTGCACTTTATAAATTATTGTAAAGTTTTCTTAATTTTTTTGAGCACTATTAAATTATTACTTGGTGCGTGACAAGTGCATGCGACCCCAAGAGTTGAAGGGCATAGTACAGGGTATACAATACAAACCAAGCAAAACGGAATTTGCGAATGCATTCGACAACTGTTTACCCCAAAGGGGGAACAGAAAGAGAGAGAGAAGGAGAGAGAGAGACAGATAGGAAAAGCTATAAAGAGTGAATGGAGAATGGTTAAAAGGGGGGGAAAGGGGGCAGCTGACCGATACAATAACGTGGCCAACATTGTGCTCAATTGACGTTTTGTTTGTGGCCAAAAGCGGCTGCGAAAATCCGAGGCACAAAATGAAGCGAATTGTGCCGATGGCAAATGCCAATGTCAAAACAAAAGGACACAGGACTGAATGACTGAATGAATGAAGGGACAAACTGACTGACCAACTGACTAACTGATTGACCATGTGGCATTCTGGCCAAAAGCCCAAAATCAAAAGCCAGAAACTGTAGCCCGAATCCAGAATTCAGAATCAAAGCTCGAAATTAGAATTAGAATCAGAATGAGAGAGAATCTCAATCAGAAACTGTAACTGCCAAAAAAGAGAGAAGAGATAGTGAAAGAGAGACAGAGAGTGAAAGAAAGAGTGAGAGAGAGTGAGAGAGACAACAAAGCCACGAAATCAGGCAATGCACTATGGTAAAAAGCTCGAAATTTTGGCATTACTTTAAATCTTTTTTCGTTCAGTATTTCAAAAATGTTTTTTGATTTTCTAAATCTAAATACTCCAAAGCGAACAAAAATACTTTTTTTTTAGATTTTTAAGGACTACCCTTAATATTTTAAGCGCGCTCAAAATCAGTTGATTGAGCACTGAAAAATATGAACCGAAAAATTTAAAAATAAGTTTCAAAGCGAAATGTGTTTGTTTTATAGATATTTTAAAAAATTGTAAATAAGGCTAAAGTTCATAAAGGTATTTAAAGTAGGCTATAAGTAAAGGTTTTCAGTATTTGTGTTGTATACTTTAATTTTCCAATGTGTTGTCCATGTGCATTTTTAGCTTAAAACTAACAAATGTGTTTCTGTATTGTTGAGCTTTACTTTAGTATATCACAATTATTCACATGAGTTTCGCGTAAAGGTTTTTAACAAAGTCATCTAGAATCAGATGTTAATAATTTTATGTAAATAATAATTTAATT
Source organism: Drosophila quinaria (assembly GCA_035047525.1). Taxonomy (NCBI): domain Eukaryota; kingdom Metazoa; phylum Arthropoda; class Insecta; order Diptera; family Drosophilidae; genus Drosophila; species Drosophila quinaria. The sequence goes on from JAWNPO010000455.1 coordinate 36,475,955, forward strand.
TATGTTGAAAATCGGATTTTTTTCTAGTGAAAACACGGTCAAATTAAAAAACAAAAAAAATTTTAAATTCTGCTTTAGTCTAATTAGCAAACAAATGTAAAATTTAAAATATATTGCTTTATATTTAAGTTTATAAAAAAAATGTGCTTTTTTACTTAGTCCAAGAGAAATGGTGCGTGAAATAAATAACAAAAAAAAAAAAAAATTATAAGCTTTCAAATATTATAACAAAGGTTTATACCAAATTTCAAGACTCAAATTTAGATTTCAAACAAATGTTGTGCACTTTTTTCACATATGTACTCCTAGTCAAGTAAAAAAAAGGAATTTCGAAATTCTAGATTATTCTAGTTAAGTTCGTAAATTTATTTAAAAAAAAAACCGAATTGAATTTTGGTTTTAGGTTTTCCGTTATCGGTTAAGGAAAATCTTTGAGTAAGGGTTTCGTAACGGTGAACCGGTTTTTGTTTCTTTCGGTTTTGAAATGCCGGTATGTAAAAAATATATGTAATTATATTAATAATATAATAATTAAAAAGGCATTACTTTCTTAATATTTCATTCACACATTTAATTCACACATTTTTTAGTTTGATGTAGCTTAGTTACATTTGAACAATTTTAATATTTCATTTAACAAATTTATTTTATTTGCGCTAATTCAGTGCCATGAAAATTCGCAAATATAAATTCAAAATTAAACATAAGAAAATTAAAATAAAAAATCGTAATTAAAAATGGAAAATAACTCTGTTTTAACGTATAAACAACTGAAATTAGCCCTTAGAAATGAATCGGTTATTTCGGTTTACAGAGTTTCGGTTATGGTTTTAATTAAGGTTTAAAATTTCAATCGGTTTTATTGGTTTATTATTTATGACAAAATTTCTTGTCTTTTTTTTACCACAGTGCAGTGTAATGTTGTTTTAATTGCAGTTCTCTCAGGCCCCAAAAATTGTTGTTTGCTAGGACTCAAACACTATTGTGATGGGTGTGTAGTGCAGTGTGGTGTAGTGTAGTCTAGTGTACTGGTCGGGTGGTTGTCAAAATAGTGGTTCGGTGGTTTGGAGCACAAAGCGCAGTCAATTGGCAAATATGCTTTGACATTGGGCCCAACGGCAACAAAAGCCAATGGCAACCGTCAAAAACAACACAGGACACAAAAAGAACAACAACAACAACAATAGCAACAACAACAAAGTCAGCTAGAACAACAACATTATTGACCCTAACCGAAACTATAACCTTCAACCGGTAAAAAACCGCTTGAAAACTAAAACCGTAACTGATATAAAAAATTTTCATTTGATCGAAACCTTAAAACCGTAACGCTGTAAGCCGAAATAATCGTTTAGTAACCGTTTCATTTATAATGGTTAATTTCGGTTTTTCATGCATTAAAAAAAATAAATAAAATAAAATAATAAATAATTTAAAACTAAAAATTTTGAACTGTTTCGATTTATTCCGACCCATAAATCTTGTTTGCTTTCTCTGATATTTTGTTATTAGTTTTGTATTTTACATATGATTCCTTATTTTATTATTCATTTTTTAATTTTTATTTCAATTGTCTTATGTTTAATTTTGAAGTGTTTTTTTTTGGGTATTCATAATTGAGTTTTCATAGCACCGAGTAAGCGAAAATTAAATAAAGGGCTTTGTGTTAGACAGACCAGCAGATACCCTGTTATTAAAGCCAAAGTGTTTTTTATATTTCACGCTCCATATGAACATAATTTAAATTCCAGTTTTGCTATAACAATTTCACATAAATTGACAGATAATCCGGGTGTGCTCGGCTAGCAGATACCCTGTACTTAGGGCTCAAGAGTTTTAACCTTTCGTGTTGCATATGAAATTAATTCGAAAACCAGTTTTATAAAAACTTCACATCAATTAACAGATATTGAGAGTGTACTCGGCTAGCAGATACCCTGTACTTAAAGTTCAAGCGTTTAAAAATTTCGTGTTTCATATGAAATTCATTTGAAAACCAGATTTATTACAATTTCACATAAATTGACAGATAATCCGAGTTTGCTCGGCTAGCAGATATCCTGTAGTTCCACCTTGAACTATATCCATATCAAAATTCCCTCTGGATATTAAGAACTCACTTTTCTTCCTTTTCTAATTTCCAATCATTTCTTTCTTACACAATTTTCCGTCGATTTTTCTTATATGTTACCTCTTCCATGTTTTAAAGCAGCGGTGGGCAAGCAATGGCTCCGGGAGCCAACGGTTGCTAACTAATTCAGATTTCGTGCCGACCGCTGTTTTAAAGCAATTCTTACTCACCACACAACATTTTCTCATCCACTTTCCCTACGTCATGTGCCCTCATGAATCAATCGATTAAACAAAACAAGGCAAACAATCGATTTAATTGGCATTTGAATTGTTGCAAGAACATTTTTGGCAAATGTGTTTGCTGAATGGAACCACAAAGGCGAACCAAGGTAAATATGGGGACAATAAACGAAGGACAGAAGACAGCGGACAGCGGACAGAGGACACAAGATGATGGACCAAGTACAATGGACAATTGTCCACTCAACAGACAGACAGAAAGACTCTAACTAATCAAGCGCCAATTAGATACCAAAAATCAATTCAATTGAGTTGTATTATTTTAAATATTTAAACGACTAGTAGATGCCCTGCAAACATGTAATTATTTCTACTATTAACTACTATTATAAACTATCATCCCACTTAATCGCAACAAGATCGGCCAAACAGAACCATAGAAATGGCTGATTTAAGTTTCAAGCAATGCAAGTGCCTAAAAGTATGCAATAAAAAATATTTCATGTTTATATAAATAAGTAACGGGTATTCTGTAGTCGGGAGTTTGACTATAGCCTTTTCCGCTTTCAATTTTCTAATTACTACTATAAAATTTTGATCTATATGAAATTGTTAGAATTGACAAAAGCATAAAAGTATTTCGAGTAATATAAAAAATTTGAAAATTGAAATTGTGTTGAAAATACAAGTAACACAAAATGAAAACCTCTGTAATATCGGACTATCTATTTCTATATCGCACATATTTTGTTACATATATTGACACAGATCGAGCATACCCTGCTGCACACACTTTACAGAGCATTTTATTGAATTACGATTAATTCTAGACAAATCGCCTCAAAATTTATTTATTTATTTATTTGGATATATATAAATAAATTAAATATTTTAAATTGGCCCACAAAATGCTGCACAGTTAGAAGTCTCAGTAGGGAGGGTGAAGACTAAGGGGGGGGGGGGGGAGAAGACAGAAGAGGGGGGAGGGGTTGATTGTGACTTAAATTAGTGCATGGCAAGCAATTATTTTATTGCACATCCTGCACGCCAATGGAATTCCATTAGTCAAAGTCAAAGCCCAAACCATTTGTCAGGGGGTGATCAAGGGGCTAAATATGGTGAGGGGGAGAGGGAGGGGGGAGGGAGGAAGGGGTAGGGTTAGGGGGTAGGGGGTAGGGTGGAAATCCATCGAGCAGTGCTGACAGATTCGCTTTTTTCCCGTCAAATCTGGCTGTTTTCACAGGCCATTTGCTAGAAAAATTTGCAAACAGCGGGCAGCGGGAATTCTGGCATTTTTTTTTGAGAAATGACTTTTTTTTTAGATTTTTTTTTGTATTATGCGCAAAAGTATGAAACAATTTGTCGATGCTTGCCAACATATTCAATATATTGTGCCAAAATAAAAAGACATGGATGTCCTTAACTGCCAAAATATAGTGACAGCACTACAAAATTTTGGATTGAAGTCAATTCCTATAAGGATTCTGGGGCAACAATACTTTTGCCAACCTGGCAAAGGTTGCCATTGATACTCAACAGTATACTTTATATAGGGTAATTGGTTCAATCGTTTACTACTTGAAATTAAAATAATATATTTTATTATCTATCCATATATAAAACTCTTTGTCCTCACTCACTGACTGACTGGCACATCAACGTGCAGCCCAAACGGTAAGAGATAGAATGCTGAAATTTTTACACAACATAGATGAGATAATTTTATCGTGCGATAAGGCGGCGTTTTGCGTAATTCCACCTGTGAGTGGGTCAAAATCGGGGACTGTCTCTTACATTCTGACCAAATTTGCTCAAAGTCGGATGAATATATCATATAGCTGTCATAGGAACAATCGGATGTAAATTAACCTTAAGAATCAAAAACTCTGTTATTGTATGAGATATTCTAACAAAACTCACAGACTTACTCTTCTTTCTAAATTTTGACTTTCTTCTCAAATTGGGCTTTTTCCCGCCAAATTTAGATTTTTTCCCGCCAAATCTGGACTTTTCTCGCTAAATCGCTAAATCTTACTTTAGCCAAAGTCCTCCCGTCAAAAACAGCTTTTTTTCGGCAACACTGCCATAGAGGCATGCCTTAATCGATTTTTGGCTCAAATTCATTAGAGAGACACACAAATTGTTGAGCAATTTGACACATTTTAGCCATTTCGATTTGCGAGGGCAGCTTGACAAGTTGTTGAGTAGACTTGATGTGGCCAAGACTTAATAAGCGAGAAATCGAAAAAAAAGTTTCTTAGTATATGTGACATTTGGATGATCCAAAGAATTAGTGAATTCAATAAAGAAACGCTTTTAAAACTAGTAAAATAGAAATACCTCAAAAATATATAATGTAACACCTAATGTAACACCTCTCATTTTGGTTAATACAGTCCACAGAAATAGTTAGCTACTACAAAAAAATAAATAAGCTATCTCTGCTTTAATCTTCAAGGCAAAGAAAATGATTTCAATTTTGGAATTTATCAAAGCAAATTGAAGAGAGAGAGAATATTGTTTTAAAATATTATTTTTTTTTTAAATTAGATAAATTTGTTTTTTAGTATTTATTTTAATTGCACAAACTTTATTTCAGTATGCTTAAGAAATTTGTTTTTTTGATTTTATGAACTTTAACATTTGGATTGAAGCTCAAACTATGTCACTTTAAATTAAATTTTAGTGCACATAATAAATAAGAAAAAATAGTCGAGAATATTGTTTTAAAATATTTTTTTTTTGTTTTTAATTAGATAAATTTGATAAATTTATGAAGAGCATTTAAAAAATGCAATCAAGATGTTTTCACACATTTTGAAGAATTTTGGATTTTTGACGTTTTTTAAATTTTTTATATATGTACTTTAGAAATTTCCTCCTTCCTCTTTGTCAAAGTCAATTAAGAGTAGATGTCTAAGCAAAATTTTCAATTACGTTAAATTCAAGAGTTGTCCAAAGACACAAATTGTTACAACAGTTTTGGTTTAAAGTGCTTTAATGGCAGATACCCTAGAGTCAGCTCTAAAAGAGTATGCACAGCCAGAAGAATATGCATGTAACACTTACTTAATATTCTTTAAAATTTAATTTTCGTTGCTTCAAATAATTTCTGTATTTTTTTTATTAATTTTCCCGACAGATTATTAAAATATATAAATTCAACAAAATTGATGTTTCCAAGTTTCATAAGAGTTGTTTTTAATTCAGCTATAAAGATTTTATTGAAACATGAGGAGTATGCTACCCCAGCCAACTATTTTACAGGGTATGTGCAGAACAGGAAACTACAATGGGCAGCATCTTTAAAAATTTCCACTTTCAACTTGTTCTTATCGCAAATGACACATCTTAAAGTCGCTTTTAGCCAAACAGCAATCACAGCGAGAAATGGCCAACAAAGTAATAATAACAACGTCAAGAAGAAGAAGAAGAAGCAGAACAAGAAGAAGAACAAGCATTTAAATAGGCCAACAAGGCAAACATTGTCATGAAAATGGCCCAAATGGCGTTGGCCTCCAATTTAACTGCATTTGGTGTAAATGTTAACGAAATAATCGCACAGCGCCATCTAGCGACGAGGGGCTGAAAGTGAGCAGCCCCCGCCCCCCCTTCCAAGCACAGTGGTCGATTCTGCTTATCTGGCACGCAATAAATGCAAAATTAAAAATTGAAATTTTGTTGATATTAATTATTTTCTTGCAAACTAATACACCGCCAAATTTTTTATTCCAGCGTTCAAAAATGTTTCCTACCGATAGTCGTGAGTGTGCAAAGCTTACGATAGTTTTCTGCCCATACCGGAATCCATTTTTGCGCCTTTTTGATGTATTTTGCATTGCTTTGTGAAAGTTTATGTTTTCATATTTTAATTCAAATAATTTTTAAGCCTGAACGAGGTTGGTATATATTTAAAAAAAACAAGCGGATCAGTAGAGTGCACTCGACAGTAATATACCCTGGGTCTAGTCATCGGCTGTATCTGGCTTAAATCTTTATCAGTTTCTAATTATGGTCTTTTGTGCGTCGTTCAGTGTCAAAATGATCTGCTTTTCTCTGCTGACCTTTAATTTATATCGATTTATATGCACAATGTCGAAATTTTATTCTTATATTTTCTTCTTCTAAATTTTTTTTCTGTAAATAATTTACAATCTTAAAATATTAAAAAAAAAAAAACTTAATTTTGTAACAATAAAAATGAAAATTTTTTAAAAATAAAAAAATAGTGGTAACATTGGCTTGAATTATTTACTAATTTAGAAATATATTATAATAATTATTAGACACTTATTTTGCATGTTATTAATTATTGTTTGCCGGATTGACAGAATCGACCACTGTGCCAAGGCCCGAAAAAAAACGAAAGACAACAACAACGACAACAACAAATAACCATGAGCATAAACATTAGACTTAACGGTACTCGCTGGCCACCAGAGGCGTCCCCCCACTCCCCTTGAACCCCCTTTGCCCCCTCCATCCCCGCTGCACCATCTTGAATGTAAAGTAAGCAAGTGGAAGGAGCTAAGCAGCAACTAACGAGCGACAGCGAATGTGAATGCGAAACAACATCAGGTAAGCTTAATCTATGCATCTCTTGACAGCAATGTCTTGAGATGAATAACCTGAGAATTTCAGGGAAAACCAATTAAATATTGTTCAATCTATATATGATATGATATGATATATACCACACGTAGTATAATTAAAATCAAGTTTAGAATTAATAGATTGCTTATACAATCTAAGACTGTCCGTGGGAACTCAGCTTTTATTAAAGTTAACTTTATGAAATTTTGTATAGCAGCTTCTTATATCAACAGCAAGTTAATTTCTAAAAACCAACTATAAAAGACGACTCTATCGTATAGCTGCCATAAAACTGACTATACGAACTCAGCTTCTAGTTTAGAAAGTTCGATGAAACTTGGTACAGCAGCTTCTTATAACTATAGCAGGTAAATGACTTAAAACGAACCATAACAGACGACTCTATCTAATAGCTGCCATAGAACTGACTATACGAACTCAGCTCCTCGTTTAGATAGTTCGATCAAACTTGGTACAGCAGCTTCTTATAACTTAAGCAAGTTTATTTCTAAAAACCAACTAAAATGGACGACTAAATCTTATAGCTGCCATAGAACTGATTATACGAACTCAGCTGCTATCATAGCTAAATTGATCAAATTTTATACAGTTACTGCCTGAAGCTACAGCTTGTATAACTATAAGAAGCAACTAGATTCTTATAATTTCCATATGACAAAGAGATCGCAATGCGAGATATTTTGATCAAAAAACTTAAGTGCTTTCATAGATATTATAGTAGAACATTTATTTATTAAAATCAAATGATTTTATATTTTTCAGCCTTTTTTTATGAGAATTATTTTGTTTTTCAAGATATTTTCACTTAATACTAAAATGACAGCTTAACTCGAAAAGTGTCTATTTAAATGTTAGCATCTAAGTAGCTTATGAAACTGAAATTCCAGGATTTCTTTAGTTCACACTCAAAGCAATTGCTATTCAGGTAGTTTGTCATTATTTTATTTTTGTATTTGGAAACGGAGTCGTTATAGTTAGCGGCATGTCAAGATATCGCTATGGTGATTTAATACTTGAGGCACTTATGGAATTCCGTAGACCGATGACCATGGATGAGGTTGTGGAATATGTGGCCGAAATGTCCGATCGAACACTTTTGGAGGTACGTCTTTCAGTGGACAATACATTGACGGCTGCCTGGTTGCATGGCTTTGTGGAGCGTGATAATGATCTATATTCTCTGAATCTGCCGGATAAATTGATGACGCACAGTTCAAGCAGTTCTTCAATTGCCCATCAAAGCACTCTTGATTTTAGTTTTAATCGTCCGTCACGTTCCCACTGCAGTCAAAACTTTCAGTGGTACTCGTACAATCGTGACAGGCGGTAAAGCTTCATGACGGTGCTGATTTTGGTTCAAGAATTAAGTAGTATATTGAATAGATGCGGGATTTTCCCTTGCCATAAAATCACATGTGACTTTAGTTTAAAGAAACAAAATAATTTCAATTTTTTCGATATTGTGTTTATCCACTATAGAACTTTTCTTCAGTCTTTGGGAGCATTTTTTGACATTATTGATTGGGATAGTTCATTGGTATTATTCCTTGGTATCCCACCTTGAAATAATTTATTAAAGTTCAAGTTGACTTGACCTAGAACCAGTTGAGAATTCCAAGTCGCAAAAGTGACAAGTTAGCTGCAAAGCTTATTTAGTCCTTAACTTAGAAAGGTTTTTTTGTGTAGTAATTTTGCCAAATTCTTTAGTCTAGACCAGCGGTGGGCACAAATCTGAATTCGTTAGCAGCCGCTGGCTCCCGGAGCCACTGCGTGCTCACCGCTGGTCTACACTAAAGAATTCGGCAATATTACACAAATTCTCAGTACTACTTACTTTTACTTTTAAAATATAATTTTTTAAACTGAAAGTTGCTGCTCAAGTCGTAAGTTGATTTTCAAAGAAAATCGACGGAAGTTGTCGTCACTTTCACACAAATTTGAAACAGCAAATTGCTTGGGGATCTTATCCATTCCCATATCACAGAAATCATAGTGTGTGTGGGTTTCTGGTTTGTTGTGTTTGTCGGTCATTTAAACGGACTGTTTCTTTCTTTTCAGTAGAGTTCTAGCACATTTCCTATTGATTTCATCAGTGAGTGCTAGAAAAGAAAACGAAGAAACTACGAAACATTTTCGTTTTTGCCATTTGCTCGAATTCCCCAAAGTCAACGGCAATTTCCGACAACGCCAAACAGGCAAAGGTTTTAAAGGTGGAGAACTGTGAGGGGTTAAGTACACTGAGAAAAACGCCAATCTAAACATAAGTTCAAATGAACTCGATTTAAGTATTTTCAATGTCTAAAATTTATACATAAATTAAAAAACTTAACCAAATAACAAAAATCTGGATATAAGAACAATTTATCTTGAATCAAATAAAACTGTAAAAATACTAGTAACGAATCAGATTCGATTTACAGATCAAGTTTTTAAAAATCTTAGATCAAGTTGTTTAATTTACATATCTTTTTATCGTTTGCTTGCTTAGAATTCCCAAGTGGTTCTGGCTTGTCTTGATTACACGATTTTCATTGAAGTCTGTAGTATGCTTAAATCAAGTACCGTGTTCTTATTTTAAGGTTTTTTTTTCTAGGTTTCATTGAATTAAATCAAGTGCGTTTTCAAGTAATTTTAAGTTTGAAAATGCAAAAATTCTTAAATGTTGTTATAAATGCTAATTTCAACTAAATAAAATCAATGTGAATTAAATATGCTACAGAAAAATGGTTGACACCAAAATTCCTATTTCAGTCGTAACTATCGATATCAGCCAAAAACTTCTATTTTCAATTTATACGATATAAATCAAATTAATTTGTTATTTTTAATTCCTTTTAAAAAAGTAAAAAAATTCGTTAAAATTCATTTTTTAACAAAAGTTTTAAAATAAGTCTTGCTTCTGATTTTTTCAATAAAAATCAAAAATCAAAATCAAAAATATTTGATTTTTACAACTTTTATAATAGTTAAAATTATTTTTTTTTAATAAAAGTTGATTTTTATTAAAAAATCAGAAGCAAGACTTATTTTAAAACTAATATTAAAAAAAATGAATTTTAACAATTATTTAGACTTTTTAAATAAAAATTAAGAATAATTGGTTTATCATAACTTTAAAATAAAAATTTAAAAATAATTTTCTAAAATAAGTTCGACTTTAGTAATTTCAATATAAGTAAGAAATCAAGTTCGAAATGTGTGTAAAGTAGGAAATACTTTAATTTTTCTCTCTGTGTAAGGGTGTACACTGCACGTTTAAGGCTATTAGGGGGTGGTCAATGGTAGGGTGTTCTCAAATTGGGCTGTCAGTTGTGGCTGCTTACGGTTAAATAGGAACTTTGCCGCCAACTTATAACGCGCTCCACTTCCGTTTCCGTTTCCGTTAAAAGCCAAAGAACAACAACAATAACAACAACAACTAGGCCATTGGCTAGACCCAGAAATCGACTGCCCTTCTCTGCCCTTCTCAGCCCTTCTCACAGTCCCTTCCACACCCTTTGCCCTCTTGACATACCCAAAAAAAAAAAAACAAAAACTATTAAATCACATTTTACGAGCGTTAAGTGCACAATTAAAAGCATTTCGTTAATGCTGAAATTGTGGCACCACCTGCACCACCATTTCCTCCATCTTCACCACCAATTCCTCTCTGCCTACTTACCCTCTCCCTTCCCACTTACTCCCACTTTCTGTCGAGTCTTGTTTGCTTTTGCCATTTGCCCATTCTACTTTTATTTCTACTTCTACTTCCACTTCTTTGTCTGTGACTGTGTCTACGTGTTTCTCGTCTTGTTGTTTCGTAATTAAATTTGCTGCTCACATTGCGAACTCTCCTGCCAACCCTCGTTCTAGAATGGAAAATGGAGAAAAAATAAACTAAATCGATAATGCTTGTGATGTAAATTTTAAGCATTGAAACTGTTTCGTTTTCTATCCGTAAATGTGTCCGGATTCGGATCTGTTTCGGATCTAGGGATAATTGGGAATATCTTGAGCTAAATTCACTTAACATTTTAAAGTTCTTGCCTTAAATTCATTTAAAATAGGTTTCGAAATTTTCTAAAACCGGTGTAGTGTCGTATCTTAAAGACGGTTCCGAAATTACATATAGAGTGAGAAATTAGCTACAACTCAAAAGAAAGAAAAAATGTGCTTTATTAATATCTTTATTGTACATAATTAAATTCACAGAATGGATTTGCATCATCAACTTTCATACTTTATTTTGACACATTTCCAACAGCTGTCAAAATTTTAACGATTTCACGTTTTCGAAACACTTCCAGCTGTTTAAAGTGTTTTATCTTTGTTTGAACTATAATTTGATTCTGCATCAAAATGTTATTAATTTGGAAATATTTAATTTTTTTCCAACACTGTAAATTTTTTCCAAACTTGCCCTGATACTTTTTGAGTTACTTTCAACTCCCTAAACTTTTTCAGAACTTTAAAGATCTTGAATTTGATAAATTAAAATTTAAAATTAAGCAAAATAAAATTAAAATCAAAAATGAAAAACCGAAATTAACCCTTATAAATGAAACGGTTATTGCGGTCTACAGAGTTTCGGTTTTTTTTTCGGCTACGGTTTAAAATTTCAATCGGTTTTTACCGGTTAAGGTTATTGTTTCGGTTAGGGCTTTAATCCCTGCTAATTACATATCTTTCGATGTCAATTGCATCTTGTTTTATTCATAAGAATTTTAAGAATGTGATAAAGATGTAACTAAAAAATATTCACCATCACTTTTATAAACTCAAAGAAAATTAATATACATTTTAAAAATTGAAAATTGCCAAGTTTAAACTTGTTTAAAATCGCTTTAAAAATTTGCTGAAAAGTTTTTCAAACGAGGCCAAGAAACCAAGTGAAATTTGACCCGAAATGGAGCGAACAATGAAGATATTAAAGAACTGTTAAACCAACTACTTAATGGTGTATGTGGAGACAAAAGAGGCAGAAGGGAGTGAGAGAGAGAGAAAGAGAAAGAGAGAGAGAGAGAGGGAATATGTGTGAGGAAAGAGAGGGCAGAATGATGATAACATCATCATTTTGTCTTGCACTCAGATTCAGATGTCGCTTTTTGTTTTACTCCTTTTTTTAATGCCCTTTTCATGAGAAAGGGAAGCGAAGAGAAGAATAAAGAGTAGAGAAGGGAGTGGGCAGAGGGGAGAGGAAGTAAATAACAAAACGCAACTAAGTAAGTAATGTGAACTTAGTAGGCGTGTGAAGTGCACACTTAATGGGCTGTTGCCTGCGGGTGGCAAAGCTAAGGTTACTGCAGGGTGTAATGGTATAAAGGGGGGGAATCCACTGGCACTTTTTGTATGGAAAAATGTACAGATTTCCAGCTGAACTTTCAGCCGGTATGCACAGCCACTTTATGTAAAGTTCTAATTCCCTTTTGCATTAGCATACATTATTATAACTTTAAGACACCGAGAAAAATAACAATATTAATTTTTGTGGCTCATTTATGCATTTTCACCATCATTACAAATTTTTCAAGTTTTATAGATTTGCTCAAAAAATAATGATTAATTTTAAGTTATACTTTATTTTTCAACCAGTAATCATTATTTTTGAGCAAAAACATACAACTTATAGAATAATCATTATTTCATGAGTTTAATATTTTTTGCTCAAAATAAAACTGAAATTGTAATTTCGAAAAGGTCTAATTTGATGCTCAACACAAATTTTATTTTTTAAAAGGATTATTATAATGGTTTGTCTTGGCTTATTGACTACAAATATGTACCATTCTTGCCTTTATTTCCTAAGAAAAAGTCGAAACTACAATTTGTCGAAAAGTCGAAACTATATTTTGAGCAAAAAAATGAAACTTATGAAATAATCTTTATTATTTAAAGAGTTTTATTTTGAGAAAAAAAATAAAACTCAAATTGTAGTTTCGACTAGAATTCATAAAATAATAAAGATTATTTCATAAGTTTTTTATTTTTGCTCAAAAATAATGATTATTGATTGAGAAATAAAGTATAACTTAAAATAAATCATTATTTTGTGAACGAATCTATAAAACTTGAATATAATTATTATTTACAAATTTTTTTAAATCACTTATTATGTTTACAGTCCCTGCTTTTTACATATTTTTCATAATGAATTCTTTTGACAGTTCAGAAATACATAAAAAGTGTTTTCGAAGACGTGAAAACATAGCGGAAACTGGCATGCAGCTTTGCCCCTGAATTTTTCCGGCTGAAAACTGTATGTATTTTGTTCACCCCTTGCCTTTAGGTTCTATTGGGAAGTCTTGATAGGGTGGAGAGAGGGGTGGGGGGAGGGGATTGCAGCTCGTGTCACTCACACCACTTGACACTTTCATACCCAAACTGCAGCGCGCGATTCCAGCTCCCGTTCAGTTCAGTTTCAGTTCCAGTTCCCACTTTTCACTCCACACTTTACATTTTACGCACACGCCTAAGTGCGGAAGCATGTTCAAGTGTGTTCAAAATGTGTGTTGTATGTTGTGTGTTGGAAAGCGATGTGTTGCTAGTTCTGCTACTGCTTCTTCTTCTACCACAGCTTCATATTTTTCTTACGTCTTATATGAACTCTCTGCTTTGTGTACATTAACAATCAACATAATCAGATTGAATTATTTTAATTTGTTTTTTTAATATTATCATTATGAATATCTACTATTTTTTTTTAATTTAACATTGTTCGAAAAGCTTTACCCTTTACTTATTTAAATATATTTAAAATATTTTTATTGCATACTTTTGGGCACTTGCACTGCTTAAAACCAGGGACCGTAATCATTATGAGTTATATGTATACTAAAAATTACATAGTAATGATTATTTAAAGATTTCGCTCAAAATAATAAATAAATGAATGAATAATTAGAAAATAAATAAATGAATAAATCAATAAATAAATGAATAAATATACAAATAAATAAATAAGTAAATAAATAAATAAATGAATAAATATGTAAATAAACAAATAAATGAATAACTGAATGAATAAATAAATAAATGAAAATTGAATAATGATCAATGAATAAATGAATGAATGAATGAATGAATGAATGGATAAATTAATAAATAAATAAATCAATAAATAAATAAATACATAAATAAATAAATAAATAAATAAATAAATAAATAAATAAATAAATGATAAATAAATAAATAAATAAATAAATAAATATATAAGTAAATAAATAAATAAATAGTTAAATAAATAAATAATTGAATAAATAAATAAATGAATAAAAAAACAATGAATAAATGAATAAACGAATAGATGAACAGATGAATAGATGAATTAGTGAGTAAATCAGCGGTGGGCATCGAAATCCCTTTTCGTTAGCAGCCGATGGCTCCCGGAACCATTGCGTGCCCACCGCTCGAGTAAATGAATAAACAAATAAATGAATTAATAAATAAATAAATGAATAGATGAATAAATAAATAAATAAATCAATAAATAAATTAATTAATAAATGAATAAATAAAAAATAAATAAATGAAAAAAAAATAAGTAAATAAACAAACAAATAAATAAATAAATGAATACATAATTAAGTAAATAAATAAATATAGACGGTATGTTGTCAATATGCATATGAAAGCGTATCCAATAATTGCGGTACCTAAGATAAGTTTTTGTCGACTAATTTTTTCTCTGCTCTTTTGTAATATTTAAATTTGTATTGTTGTTGTTGCTATTGCTGTTGTTGTTGTTGTTGCTGCTGCTCTGGCTGTGATGTTGTGTTGCTGTGATGACGTCACGCCCTTGCGGCCCAGCTCAGACATTTGACGACACAAAGCGGCACAAAGTTGCCTCAAAAGCGGAAGCCAAAGGAGCAGCCCTGACGTTGACATTAGCTGGATGAGCCAAGGCGTGCACTGCGAGAAAAATATGGCAATTTCTAAAATTAATTACAGTTCAATTTCCATAACTCGAACTACTATAACTCGAATTTATTTCCAGCTCGAGCTAAATGAGTGTCAGTAAAATTAATAAACTTAAGGAAAGGAAAAAGAAAGAAAGTCGAATATCTCCATAACTCGAACCTTTTCTTTGGTTAATGGTGGTTCGAGCTAGGGAAGCTCGACTGTATGTTCGTACCAGACATTATACCATATTGCTCTTAAAATTTTAAGCTTGTTGTGAACAATTGTTCTTGAATTAAGTGTGTAACAATCCGTTTATGTATTATTTTTAATTTTTGCGTCTTACAATTCTCAACTGGTTCTAGCCGCAAGCTAGGATCTTTTTAAAAATAGTTGAATATAGAGCTTCATTTATGAAAGTGCTTTTAATTATATTGCTAGTATAAAGTTATTAATAGCAATTTGTATATAAGTAAACTAGAATATTTTAAGATTGGTATTAACTTAAACATGAGAATGTTTTGTACTAGAAACAAGTACATTTTGGGTTTAGTTCAAGATCAACTAAAATGATCCAATCTTTTACAAACTTTAATTAATCGTAAAAAGTAGAAAAATCGTATTTTAAGATTTTGAGCATTACAAAAAGTGAACTTGAAATAGGAATTTTTGTTTGCAGTTTTGGAAATTCCAAACTCAGTCAGCTTTTGAGATCGTTTGTAAATTGAATATTCCCTGTTTAAGGGGGTATTGCTGGTTGCCAAAAATTTTATTTTTTTTTTTTTGTTTTGCAAATTTTTATAGCTTGGATATTTGAGAATATCGTCCTAAAAGGGTTTTTTGAAATGCGAAAGACTTTAGGAGATATGTGTTTTTTTTTTTAAGCAATTTGACATGTGAAGTCAAATCTTTAAATGCACGAAATTTATTTTAAATTTTTCAATAGTCGCCATTTTGTAAAAAAAAATTGCAAAATTATGATTGAGGTAGGAACTCGAATTACATCTGTACGTAATCTGACGCCGTTTACTTTTTCCATTTCGGATGATCCAAAGTGGAGTTATCCGTGCCGCCAACAGCAAACGTTTTTTTTCGACGTCCAACTTTGAAGGTCGACAACTTTTTAAATAGCCCGTGTACAAAAAAAAAAATTTTTTTTTATTTAAATCAATATGTTCTTAATACAATAAAACAAAACAGAATTAAAAAAACCATTTTCGTTTTCAAATAAAATTGTTTTTGAAAAAAGGGCAAAAAAAAAACAGGCTTCCGACCGGCAATACCCTCTTTAAGCTGCCATATGGTAGCAGAATACTTGTTGTTGGAATATACAAAGATTTAATAAAAATTACCGATAAAAAAAAAAAAAAAACCCTCTAAAGCAGCGGTGGGCACGCAATGGCTCCGGGAGCCAGCGACAGCTAACGAATTCAGATTTCTTGTCCACCGCTGCTCTAAAGTATGCAAATTTTGAGTTTTATTTCTCTGAGTGTAGTTGCGAAAAAGAGAGAGAGAGAGAGAGAGAGAGAGGAGTGGAGCGGAGAGGAGAGGAGAGCGGTGTCTATTTCTCAAATATGTCAGTACTTCCGGCGCGCTGTCTGCTGACTTTTCGATAACCTGCTGCGTCTGGAGTCGGAGCTGGAGCTGGAGCTGATGACGGAGTCGGACTCGGATCCGGAGCCTGGCCAGGTTGTTAAAAAGTCATGGGCATCAGGGACTTTAGCTGTAACTGTATATGTACACTCGGGCTAAGAGGAAGCGACAGGTCGACAGGACGACAGGAGGCGAAGGCGGCGTTGACTTTAAAATGCAACATTTATGTAGTTTGCTGCATGTTTGGACATGTACGTGACATTTTGCGAAAGTCGCTACAGGATATATATACATATGTATATGACAACAGGGTATATGTATGTGTGCACACATACAAAACCCAAAGGTCCTTTGTCTTTGTTCCTTTGGCTTTATGTGCCAGGAATTTCCTATCATCTGTTTTTTTTTTTTGCTCACTTTTCACTTTTTCACTTTTTTTTTTGCAGTTTTTGATTCCCACAAAGACAAATCCTAGCTACAGTGAGCAATAAAATGGAGTGGTCACATTTCAAAAAGCGAAAAGCAGCTTTAACTGTCACACAACTGCTTTTACAATATATTTTTTGTTTGTTTTTGAAATAAAAGTAATAAAAGAAATTGAAACTTGACTGTGTGACAGCCAAAGTCGGAACTCGATCAGAATCAAGAAGAATCAAAGTGAATTACGAGTTGCGCCTTTAGCTCCAAGAAAAACTGTCTTAATAAATAAACAAATAAATAAAAATGGATCTAATTTCAAATAATACATTTTATTGCATCTCTTTATCTTTTAAATCGCTGTGATTTTTTTTAAAGTATCTCAAGTTTTAAATCATGAAATGAAATTGTAATTGTGATTAACTTGCTGCGTAATTTAAAAAATACATAATTAATTTAAAATACAAAGTAAATAAAATTAATAAAACGTAAACTATTTTATGTTTATGCAAAGTCAAAGAATTTTAAAACTGGAATCGTAAGAAATATCAAAAATGAAGATGAAGAATAAATTAATATTTTATAATAATTAGTAAAAGCTTTTATCCTATTTAATCGCAACAAGAACAACCAAACAGAACTGTAGTTATGGCTGATTTAAGATTCAAGCAATGCAAGTGCCTAAAAGTTTGCAGTAAAAAATATTTTACATTTATTGAAATAAGAAACGGGTATCATTTAGTCGGGAACTCGACTATAGCCTTTCCCGCTTGTTTTCACAATTATACAGGTAATGTACAATGTTTGTTTCGCAATTTTTATAAATTTGTCATTGCAGAAAAGTAGTTTTTTTATTTTTTCTATTTTAATTAATATAATTTAATTTATATAATATTAGATTTTGTATAGCTTAAAAAAATTTAAAAATTATTATTCACTCGACAACTCTAAATTCTAAAATGCACAGTGACTGTATCACAGTGAAATGAAATTTAAGTGAAAGTGATTTTCGTAACACACTTGATAAAATTTGTTTCTCAACAAAATATTAAAAAAAAAATTTGGATCGCAGTAAGTGATCCAAGTTCAAATTACAGTCAAATCAGTATCAACCTGAACGTC
The DNA here is from genome assembly GCA_035047525.1 of Drosophila quinaria. Lineage (NCBI taxonomy): Eukaryota > Metazoa > Arthropoda > Insecta > Diptera > Drosophilidae > Drosophila > Drosophila quinaria. Next base: position 36,493,889 of record JAWNPO010000455.1, read on the forward strand.
TAACAAAACACAACCAAAAATTTATTTATTATAAAATCAAGATATTTTCATATATTTTTATTTTTTACTTGATCAAGTATTAAAAGATGCCGCTGGAAAAACGAAAAACGCTTTTTTCACGCGAATCCTCGCGTCCTTATCCATCGCTGACTGATGATCCCATAACTTTGGAGGAATATCTATCGGGAAATCGGGTAGTTAATCTGCGTGGATACCGTATAAATTGCCGTAAGCAAACAAGTAGTATTCGCCTGCCAGCTGGTAAGAGCCGATTGAGCATCATCAATGCCTATTTGTGGGAGACTCAAAAGTCGGAGAAGAAGACTTCGTTCCATGAACATTGCCTCAACTTGACCAGACTGACATCGATCGACTGAGAGGGGTCTGAAGGGGAGAGAGAGGATTTTAAACAGATCTAGACTGAAGGCATCAAGTAGCTTTACCAAATACTAAAAAAACAAAATATCAACCCACAATGAAACAAGCATTCATGTATTTGTGACTTATTTAAAAAATAAAACATTTTTCTTCGCATTTACCTGGAAAGTTACCAATACAGCTTTCATTATGGTTTGATCCGTATAAATTAAATTAAATTTGATATTCAGATGCGAATTACCCCTAAAAACTATAGTTTTTCTTAAGAATTTACCACGCCCAAAACTTTTAGGTGGAATGATTAAAATTTTCCTAACATCAAAAAAAATGCAAAATATAAAAAAAAATTAAATACCGGGTTTTTTAAAGTCGTCTTTTGGGGCTCTGCGAAATAAGGCCTAAAAAAAAAAAAAACAAAAATGAAATGAGGTCCCAAAAAATGTATAGGAAACAAAAACAACGATTTCTAATCATTAGGGCCTGATTTCATATGAAATTAGATCTCAAAAGAAGAAATAAAAAAAAGGACCCCAAACCCTATTTTTGCTGTCTTATTTTATTTTTTTTCTGAAATAGGGCCAAAATATATTATATGACGAGGTTAACAAAATATCGTCAGCAAATCCGTGTGGACTTCGTTGATGCGAACAAAGGATAATGCAAATCCTCAAGGCTTGTATTTTTAAAGACTAAAAAAAAGGGTTTTTGTATATTTTCGTCTTTAAACATAATAAGCGAAATAAAGGAAAAAATATACTACCTCCATATCGAAGCTATTTAATACACAGAACTTTTAAAATTGTCCCCAGAGGTTGCTTTAACCAGATCCTAGTGATCTGTATTCAATATTTTGACCAGGTATTTTGACCATTTTATTATTTAATGTATCTATTTTATTTAAACGAAAATACTCGCTATTTTTTGTATACAATTTTCATTATTTTTTAGTCTTAGCGCTGTAGGCAAAAATTGTATACAAAAAAAATCGCTTAATCTTTTGTATAAACATTTAATTTTCTCTTAATCCAAACGCCGCAGCCTAAAATTTTTTATTAGCTCTTAAAATTTTATTTTTGCCATGCAAACATTTCAAAAATTGTTCAGAATGTAATTTAAAATATGTGAATAGTTTCATAGAAGTCTTTGTTTGATAAAAAATACAATTGAATTAAATAAAATAGCAATAAATATTTAAAAAACAACAAAAATTGGGGGTAATTTAGGACATTATTTCAATATTTTTTGGGGTCTTATTTCATCTGAGTGGGGCCTTATTTGATATTTGAAATTGGGATGTTATTTCATTATGAAATAACACACCAAATTTGGGCCTTATTTAATTTTTCCTTGTAGGGCCTTATTTCATGGGGGCCTTATTTCCTGCAGCCGACTTTTGGCACGTTCACTTGTGTTTTTTAATCTCACATTTTGTTCTGTTGACTTGCTCTTAGGAATTGGCTTGTATTTATTTTATTACACCGTCTTGGCCCGGCCATAACTCGCAGGTGAACATTGTGAGCCAAATGAAATGAAATGAAATAATGAAAACAATTTCGTGGCGCGTGCATTGAACTGCAATTGCAACGAATCGACGACAGGACGAAAGCAAACGAAAAATTGAAAGAATAGAGAAAATCAGAGGTTCAAAGGTGAGGAGTTTAAATCAAAGCACGTGAATTGTATGTATTGTATGTTCTTCAACTTGAACTGAACTGAAACTTTAAAGTGGTTCTAGCTTAGCCCTCTAAATCCTAACCCTGCCTTTAAATCCAGGGATTAAAACCGTAACCGAACCCGTAACCTTTAACCGGTAAAAACCGATTGAACTTTAAGACCGTAAATGAAAACGTAACCGAAAAAAATTTCATTTGATCGAACCCTTAAAACCGAAACTCTGTAAATCAAAATAACCGTTTAGTAACCGTTTCATTTGTAAGTGTTAATTTTGGTTTTCCATCAATTATAAAAAATTAATAAAAGCAAGATCAATTTTTCTAATAAAAATTGAAAAAAGTTATATTTTTAATTGTTATTTTTAAAATTGCTAATAAGAGTTATGGTGTAACTTTTAAATACAATTTTAAAAGAATGTTTTATTTTCAAGGGATATTGTATATCGGTTACGCTACAGCTACAGGTTTGTTGTATCTTTCGGTTTCGAAATGCCGGTATCAATTCCGTTTACAAAAAAAATTATTTAACATGTACATTGGACAACAAATATTCAAAAATTTCAAAAACTAAGATTTTTATTGACATCAATATACAAATTTAAAATAAAAATTAAATTTAGTTTTAGAAAACCAGGCTTACACCATTAAAAACTTGATTAAATCTTATGCTTCGGTTATAATCGGTCATTAAACGGTTATTTCGGTTTGAATAAATTGTTCTTTTCGGTATCAGTTTAAAAATGTTTTGCTTCGGTTAAGATCTGAGTTACGGTTTCGGTGAACGGTTACGATTATGGCTACGGTTTTAATCCGTGCTATTATAATTGTTCTTAGTAAGCTTGACAAATCTATTTGAATTTAAAAATGCATAATAAAGCTTAAACAACTGGATTTTTTCTTTGTATCTTTATGGTTTTCTTTTTAATTTTGATAAACAAACTTTGCAAAAGAACGAAGAAAAAAGAAATTAGTTTCCAACTGTAAAACTTTCACTTCGATGAATCTGTGAAAATTGTTGATTAACTCTTTAGAACGGTAGGTAAAATTAAATGGGCTGCTTCAATCTATATATATAAAACTCTTTGTCCTGACTGACTGACTCACTGACTGACTGACTGACTGAGAATCAACGTGGAGCCCAAACGGTAAAAGATAGAAAGCTGAAATTTGCACACAACATAGGTGAGATAATTTCATCGTGCAATAAGACGGGGTTTTGCGAAATTCGACCTGTAAGTAGGTCAAAATCAAGGTCAAAGGTCACAGAATTGCTTAGTATGAATGTATGTATGTTTCTTAAGATATCTGAACCAAACTCACAGATTGTATGTTTTGGACTGTCCTTTACATTCTGACCAAATTTGGTCAAAGTGGGATGGCTATATCATATAGCTGCCATAGGAACAATCGGATGCAAAATAACCTTTAGTATGAAAAACTTTTTTGTTTCTTAAGATATCTCAACCAAACTCAGAGATTCTATGTTTGGGGCTGTCTCTAACATTCTGGCCAAATTTGGCCAAAGTCGGGTTACTATATCATATAGCTGCCGTAGGAACAATCGGATGCAAAATAACCTTTAGTATGAAAAACTTTTTTATTTCTTAAGATATCTCAACCAAACTCACAGATTATATGTTTGGGAGTGTCTCTTACATTCTGACCAAATTTGGTCAAAGTCAGATGACTATATCATATAGCTGCCATAGGAACAATCGGATGCAAATTAACTTTTAGAACCAAAAACTCTGTTGTTGTATAAGATATCCTAACAAAACTCATAGATTAGCTCTTCTTGCTTAATTTTGACATTTTCCCCAAATTTAGCTTTTTCCCGCCAAATGTAGCCTTTTCCCGCTAAATCTGGATTTTTCCAGCTGAATCGATAAATCTGTCTTTAACCTAAGTCCAATTACCTGGGAAAAACATTAAAACACTAAAGTTAAATATTTGCGTTTTTTTGTCAAAAAATGCTATATTATATAAATTTGTTAAACCGGACTACTAAAGATGTTCTTTTTAATTTTGCGAGCGCTGCGAGCTGGGGGTTGGCGAGCGAAGCGAGCTGTTTTAATTTGTTAAACCGGACAACAAAAGAAATTCCTTTCAATTTTGCGAGCGAAGCGAGCTGGGGTTGGCGAGCGAAGCGAGCAGGGGCCGGGGCCCCCTAGTTAAATATAAATATTTGACTTGACTTTTTGCACAGTGTAAAATACGACGTATCGAACTTTACGTGAGTATAATCTATTAATGCTTGGGAGAAGAAAATCGAAAGGGGAATAAGCGGGAAGAGAAAAGAATATGAAAAGAAGGCTTTCCCAAAAAAGAGCAAGTTCGATGAAAATATTTGTCATAAAAATTTTAAGCCGCTTGCAGTGCAAACAGAAAAAATAGTTGCAACATTTTTCCCCATAGGAAAGAGGACGCTAGAGAGGGAGGGTACACTTAGAAAAATATCCGACTTAAATATGATAATATCCGTATTTGAATCTATATTATGTTGACCTTTAATTTTTAAGATTTATGTGTACTATAATTAATGAATTAATAATGACATAAAGTTAATAAGCTTTTTTTAATTTTCACGCCTCAGAATTCTCAACTGGTTCTAGCCTCAAAAAGCTGAATTCCAGCGAACTTAAATATAAGAATGTTTTGAAACAAGTTCATTTTGAGTTACGTTTAAGAATTTTGTGTTCTCAAACTAGAATGATCCAATTCTTAAAAAAAGACTTAATTTAAGCCCAAAACTTACTTAAAGTAATCCAGAAAAATGTTTTTAAAAGACTTTGGAGATTACAAAAAGTGAACTTGAAATAAGATATTTATATTGGAGTTTTGAAAGTCGGTCAGCTTTTGAGATCGTTTTTTAATTGAATATATTTTGATTTTTGTTCCGAGTGTAGGATCAGTGGGGTTAAATTACAGTTACTGTTACAGGTAAACTTACAGTTACAGTTGCCGTTGCAGTTTATTTATTAGCTCCATTCATTTGTTTCCAACGAATTTCATGCAACTTATTTCGCTTTGTTGCCGCATAAAATTTAATTTGCAAATTTAAGGAGAGTCACGGGAGGTGGAGCAGGGCGAAGGCAGGGAGTGAGGTAGCTAGGAGAGGAGAGGAGAGGAGAGGAGAGGAGAGGAGAGGAGAGGAGAGGAGAGGGGAGGAAGTGGAAGAGATTGGTCGGTAAGTAAAATCCAGGATCGAGTGCTGCTTTTATTTATTTAAGCAATTGCCGCTGTCAACACATTGATGGAGCCCAATGATGGAGGGAAGAGCTCCAATAAAGCATGCTCGACTAACACTTACCCTGTAAGCATGAGATTGTAATTTTATTAGACAACACTTTGCCTCAAAATTTGACAAGATTTTTTATTCTGTTTGCGAAATTATGTATAAATTTTCCATGATATTAAAAATCGGTTATAAATATACATTAAACTAAAACAAATAATATATTTATGATAAAAAAAATGCAAATTAAAATAAAATTTGTTTGATTTAAATATAAATAAATTATTTTATTATTTGAAATATTTAAAAAATACGTTGCTGTTGCTTACATTTTTACTTAATTCTTTAAATCAGCGGTGGGAACGCAATGGCTCCGGGAGCCAGCGGCTGCTAACGAATTCAGATTTCGTGCCCACCGCTGTTTTAAATCAATCTAAAATTTATTTTTTTTTTGTTCATTCATCGTTTTTTTTTAAATTAATTTCAAATAATTTTAAATAAATTTAATTAAGAACTATTATTATTTTACGATTTTTATTTAATGTATAAAATTTATGTAATTATTTTTTTGTTAAAGCCAAATTGTTATTATTGTTGTATAACAATATGTAATCATAAAGTTTAGTTTTAAAACCACTTTGTAGACTTGATTGTGAATTATATAAGTTGAATAAGAACTATTATTATTTTACAATTTTTATTCAATGTATGAAATTTATGTAATTATTTTTTTGTTAAAGCCAAATTGTTATTATTTTAAAATAGTATATAATCATAAAGATTAGTTTTAAAACCACTTTGTAGACTTGATTGTGATATACGTATGTATATTCTTCTGAGCACAGGGTATTTACACTGGAAGTAAGTAGAAGTATCGATATAAATATAACCGCACACAGGAAAGGGGGGGAGGGAATATGGCACTGCAAATGGAAATCGAAGTCGAAATCGAAATGAAAATGGAAGTGGAAATGGAAATGGTAACGCCAACATCTTAACCAACATCTTAGACGTCAACAACAGCGACGTCTGCCTTTGGCAATTGGACAATTTTATTTGTTGTTTATCTTTGTCTGTTGCTCTGCAACTCATTTTGCTCATTTACATTTCCTATTTCCCATTTGCCCATTTTCCCATTTGCCCAAGTAAATGTTGTGCAAAGCAATAAAAATAAAAGTAAATGTCCCGACGACAGGCGACAGACTCTAGACAGCAAATCCGCGGCTTTTTCTGCATAAATAAAAACTGGCAACTGAAAACTGAAAACTGGTAAATGAATATTGCAAAACTGGCAACTGAAGCCCCTCGAATGCCCTACAATACGTTTAATGCCATTTTTAATGGCGTTTGCTTAAAAAGCTGACTCAACTCAATACCCTGTTCATTTAAGATTTTTCAGCTGCAATAATGTCAGAAATAATAAAATTTAAATGTTGAAAAATATATTCAATTCCTAAGTCTAACGCTGATTTGACAAAAATGAACTTACAGTTTCACATTTTATTGTATATTTCAAAAATGTGCAAAACTCTAAAACTATTTAATTAAGTAAATATTATTTAGAAGGAAAACACTCCTAAGAAATATAATTTCATTTGGAGAAAATTGTGCTTACGGCGTAAATTTTTCTTTTGGAGCAGATACGTGTATTTTTTTTATGAATAAGAAACTTTTAACGGAAAAGATATTACTGAAGTTCAAAAAAAATTCTAATAAAAAACAATATTCTTTATAAGAAAAAAATAATTGTTTAAAAGATAAAAAACTTACTTTAGCCTATTTTATGCCGCGATAAAAAAGTACTGTTTTTTTTCATTAAAACCCACTTTTCTAGGCTAAATTTAACCTTTTAAAAACGAATATAAGGTTAAAAATAAAATAAAAAATCACATATTTTAAAACTTAAATATTTTTTGAAATTAAAATTTAATTAAATTTTTTTTTAAATATGGGATGACCAGAGTGAATATTTTCTGACATCTTTAATTTTCCATTTAGTTCACATCAAAAAATCGCTCTAAAAATTAAAAATTTAGCTCGAACAGCGGCAGAAAATGGGTTAAAGGTAAACAAATACTTTCAAGGTAAAATATGTTTTTTGGTATAGTAAACATATTAAGAAAAAGCTTTTTTTGAGGAAAAAATGCGAAAATATAATTTCCAAAGGTATCGCTTAGAGTACCATATAAATATTCATGTATTTTTGATCTAAGGCAATAAATAACAAATTAAAGAATAAATACTTCACGGGTAAAAATAATTCTTAAAGAAATTATACTCCTACTTCTTAGTAGGAAATACGTAATTTAAAGCTAAGCAATTTTTGTGTGCATTCACATTCCAACTTCAACTTAGTACAGGGTATCTTAAAAACATAGTTATCTCTCTCTCTCTCTCTCTCTCGACTATTTAAAATTTCAATTGTATCTGTTGCTTATTCGCATGAAAATTCTTCTTTGGTCATAAAAATGGCAAAGGCTTTATTTACATTTACATGGAAAAGGGTTCAATGAACTGAGCACAGAGCAAAATAAAGGCCAAAGGTCTTTGAACTCCTTGGACTCGACTTTTTCTGGTTAGCTCGGTTATAATATTAACTTTCAGCTTTGTCAACTCGAGCAGAGTTAATACATAAAATAATTGCATATAATTTAAAACAGTGAATTTTAGTAAATTAAATCAAAGAATAAATAAGAGAAGGCAAGGAGAGTTAAAAGTACGATAAGAGAAGTAAGATATTTTGTTGTTCAAAGAACCAAAATATCTCATTAATTTCAGAATGATTATGAATGTTTTACTTATTTTAATTTTATTTATTTCATTAAAGATTTCTAATTAATTGAGAGATTGTTTATTATTTATCAATTGAGTTCTAGGCTTTTCCGAATGAATTATTGTTATAATAAAATATATGTATAAAAAAAAATAAACACGAAAATAATTTTTCTATTATGTATTACAGGGTATACAAATAACTGAAATGACATACATATATTTTAGTGAATTTGCCAAGACTTAAATAAATGAATAGCTCGTCAAGGTAATTTTTCTACCAAAAAAATTGCACACTATATTTTGTTTCAATTATTTTTCTATATTTTATTGTATTTTTAGAATTTATTTTGTATCTTGTCTTGATTCCACCTAAAAGACTGTGTTCCATTTTAAAACATTCCCCACATAGTCGTGAGATTTTTTAATAAATTATTTATAAAGCAAATGTTAATCCGAACGGGGAATCGAGAGTCATATTAAAATGAAAAAAATCGACAATGAATGAATTGAGTAGTTGAAATATCTTTACAAAAAAAAGGAAAAAAAAAAAAAATAAAAAGAAAACATAGCTTTAAATAAAACAGTTTTGTCCAAATTCAAACTTTCATAACTTTCTCAAAACTCAACAGATTTTCATTTATTATTTGGCATCTTAATTCATTCTCCATTCAAACACTATTAAATTCATTAAAATAATTACTTTTTTCACCAAAAAGAAATTTATTTTTTGTTAGACAGTTTCAAAATTTGTAAAACTCCCGTTTCAACTTGCAATCATTTTATCGAATTAAAATTGTCGATTTTGCAGTGTATTTTTACAACACTACACAAAACGATTCTTGGCACTTGAATGCAGCTTTAATTGTTAATTGTGCAGAAAATGTGGGCAACAACAGCTGCATGGCCACGCCCACAAGGCATAAATAAGTGCGTTGGTTTTTTTGTTTTTGTTTTTTTTAAGACTGCCAAAAAGTGTGCAACAAGATTTGCGAGCTGAAAAGTTTATGCGTTCTGAAAATCAAAAGAAGCAGGAGAAAGTAAAAAATAAAAGGAGAGAGAAAATGAAGCAGAGGCCAAAAGGCAAATGAAATCAACAAACAACAAAGTTGATAAGAGCTGTGTGGCAACTAAGGCCAAACTTGCCACAACTACTTAGCGTCAGTGGCAGGCAACTCTAAGCTCGGAATCTCAGAGCTCTCAATGGTCAATGGCCCCGTAACAAGCCGCATTCGCATTGAAATCAACAGCTCCCTTTCCGCACACCACGCACAGTGGCCATTTTGGGCATTATTCTGTCACACAGAAAAGTTTTTTTGAGAAAGTACAAAAATTGTTGAAACATTTTCGACATATAACGATTTTTACAGGATCGATAACGCAACTTTCGCACTTCTTTAAGTAAAAGAAAAAACTTACAAAAAATTAACATATTAATTTTTTAATTTAATTTTATTTAATTTAACATCCTAGTGCTACAAATTGTAAGGAACCTATGATTATTTTATTAGTCACAACACAATACCGTAGATTTAATCATATGATTGGTATTACAATTTTTTTAAATAACTAATAATTAATTTTAAAAATTGGATTTTAATTTTATATAAATATTTATAAAAAAATGTTTTTTTTATCTGTTTTGTTTATGCATTTTATCATCACTTTTTTTATTTTAAAAGTCAAGCATTGAGGACTTGCCGTTTTCGAATTATTCATAGAAAACAATGTATCGCAAACTAGACAAAAAATGAAAATCATTCTTGACTTCATCTTGAAAAATGCGAAAGTCTGCGAAATGTGGCAAGTAATTTGGAAGAAAATACTCTTGAACCATAATAAAATAAAGTAGTTCTCCATTTATAGGGTTTATTTTAATATATCACAGTTATTTTATTTATTTTACTCGTCGCGAACGTGACCAAATTTCTACCTTGTTTGTGTCATGAATCTTTTGCATCAAATTTTATTCGCTACATAAAAACCAGCTTGAAAAACTTGTTTAAATTGAACTTTCAATATATTTCCATATATGAAAATGGTTATGGTTAAATGGTAAAATGTAATCCTTAGCATACAAACGGTCCATTTTGTGAAGAGCACATTACCGACTGTACAAAAACTAAAAAGGATTTCAAAGTAATGTTTTAATGTAAACTATGGCATAAAAATCAATTTCAGATTTTTTAAGTTCGGATTAGCTTGAAGAATAAGAGAAAATTTTAAAGTTAAAGTAAGAGTAAAAGTAATTTAATTTATTTCAGATTGTTTAGTTTTGTTTAACTGTAAGCTGGCTTCACACGATCGCTTTTTCACCGACACTTTTCGTAAAAAAGCTGTCCTTAAAATTAACGAAATGGCCCACTGTGCGTCATCTTGCACAGCTTGCAGCGTTGTGATAAATGAATGGGACAGACCAGAGAACAGAGACCAGAGGCCTTGGTTGGCCTTGGCGAGAGAGAGAGAGAGGGAGAGAGAGCGAGAGAGCAACGACAAGTGGCATGTGGCAAGCGAGCAAGACTAGTAAATTAAATGGAATGGCGCAAAGCGTAAACTAAAATGGCCGCACGCCATTTTGTTTTAAATATAAACACAATAAATATACAAAAAAAAAAAGGAAAACAAAAAAAAAATATAACAAAAAAATACATATAAGAACACGGCCAAATGTTTGGGCTGTAAAAATTGTTTACGACCACTAAAGCAAAACCGCGAAACAACGGCCACAACAACAACAATTGCTGTGTGTGTGTGTGTGTGTTAGTGTGTGTGTTTGTTGTTTTTATACCGGAAGCTTGCGGTTATGCGACAGACGCGTCGCCATATTGCGAATGTTTATGCGGCGACCCTCTGACAATTTCATCTCTCTGCCAATAAAGACAAAGAGAGAGAGTGAGAGAGAGTGAGACGGCAAGTCAGTGAACGAGAGAGCGCTATAAGAAAACTTAAGACGCGTTAAGTTCTTTTATAGTTAAGTTCTTTTATACACAAAGCACTTGCCAAGTGACAGCGCCAAAGAATATTAAATTAATTGTCAAACTAAATAAATTTCAGCTGCCCCCCAAAAACACTTTATCAAAAATCTCTCCGACACTCTAAGTACTTCAAGTACTTATATAAACATTATGCCATATTATTATTATTATTACCAAATTATGCATACATAATTCGTTTTATTTTTATTTTCGTGGGCAACATTTAAACACCTTGAAGTGCATAATAAGCTAGATTAGAGGTCACACTGTCTATGTGAACTCGGCTTAAGTTACAGTAAGGTTGTTGAAATTTGGTACAGTTGCTGCTTAGTGTAAAAGATAAAACATGTGTTGAAAGCAGATAAATCGCACAACTGTATCTTATAGTTTTCAAAGGAAGAAAGTTTAGAAAATAATGGTTTTTTATTAAAAAGCTGCTTTAGAAACCTTGTGTAAAATACTACAAGCAAGTTTTCGACCCGTTGCTTATTAAAATAATAAAAAAAAAATTTTTTGTTGCATACTTAAAGGCACTTGATTTGCTCAAAACTTAAATCAGCCATAACTACCGTTCTGTTTGGCCGATCTCTTTGCGATTTAGTAGGATGATAGCTTATAATAAAAGATAACATTAATATTCAACAAATGCACAATATTCTGAAAACTGTACATTTTCAAACAAACTGTTCAAAATTAAGCACCACTCACAAGTTTACTTACAACTAAATTGTTTAGCATACTTTTTGAGCAAGTTTTTCATGCGCATGCTAAGAAAACACAAAAGTTATTTTAATTTTGATAGTTTTTGCACAACATAACCTCAACATATGCTGCACATAACCTCAAACAAGGATAACATAACCTCAGAACCACATACTTATGTACCTGCACTTAATTTTAGCCTTAACTATAATTTTACTGGCATATTTTGAGCTCAGCAACCAGAGCTTTTGGTTAGTTTCCTTTGGGCCACAGTGTGCCATCCATTTAGACGGACAACTGTAGGTGGAGGGGGGGGGAGGGGAGGTAGTATATTCTACCTCAATTGCTGGCCACTTATAGTTGGCCAGAAATGCAGCCTCCCCTTTTTGCCTAATCCGAGCGTTTTCACAACCCGGAACAGCTGCTCTACTGCAAATTGCATGCAAACAAGCGCAACGGACGCTGGAAAAAGCTGTGGAAAAGTGAGGCAGAAGGGAAGTGGGTATGAAAAAAATATTGTATAGTCGAAATGCAAGTCTCTCTCTCTCTCTTTCTCTCTCTCTCTTTCTCTCTCTCTCTTTCTCTCTCTCTCTTTCTCTCTCACCTCCCAAAACGACCAAAATTATGCAATGCTCGAGCTTTAAAGTAGATTACACGAAATTTTGCGCGCCAGCACAAAAGCCCACGACGGGCATTAATCACGGAAGCGACGGCTTTGGAGCGTGGCCCCAGTACCTAAACAAAAAAACAGCCGGGAAAAGCTATAGTCAAGTTGGCCGACTATAGAATACCCGTTACTTATTTAAATTTACAAACGAAAATTTTATTGCATACTTTTGGGCACTTACATTGCTTTAAAACTTAAACCAGCCATTACTACAGTTCTGTTTAGCCGATCTCGTTGCTATTAAGTAGAATGATAGCTTATAATCTAAGACGGACAAACAGACGGACGGACTGAACGGACTAAATTAACTCGACTGTTCATGCTGATCCAGAGTATATATACTTTATAGCGTCGGAGATGCTTTCTTCTCCCTATTACAAACAGTTTAGCCCTTTTACTTATTTTTTAAGTAACGGGTATACAAAAAGCGGACCATACCCTTCTCAGAACCGTCCATATTGTATTCCTAAATAGTGTCTGTTACGCCCACAGTACAGCACATAGAGGGAGAGAGAGCGAAGCAGAGAAAGATGGAGCTAATAAATTGCCAACGTGCCGGAATGTGCAGGGGAAAAATATAAACCCTTTGGGTTTTCTTGCAGATTTTCCTTTTTTTTTTTTGTTGCCTTTATCCATATTATTGGGGCGCCAACAAATAAATGTACACAATTTTTCAATTGTTTTTCGGTTGCCATCACGTAATCGCCTCCAATCTATGCTTCCAATAATTGCCTAGCTATATTTTATCACCGCACTATCGATTCATTTCTTTTTGCTTTTTACTATTCTCTTTTTCTTTCGAAAGGAATGATTAATACAAACTCACTATTATAGAATATAGTTTTTTTTAAATTAAAATTTCCCTTTTTAATATCTAAAATTTGGCCTTTACAGAGTTTTATGTTTCAGCACTGTTAAATTTTATTTTTAAAAATTTAAATTTCCACCTTAATATTTTAGAAGCGAAAAAAAATTAATCAAGATCTGAGCCTTAATTTGATTTGTACACCGTTTTATGCAAACTTTGAAGTAAAATTGTGCAATATTCAAATTTACTAATTTACTTTAATTTTTTTTTAAATATAATTAAGTAATTTAATTCACCTGTCAATTCTATTTTATTTAACAAAATAACATTGTTGAAATTGATTCTTAACTGTGCAAATTATAGCAAATTATAGGTTCTTTACATTATAATATTTATTAAAAAATTCTAGAAAATATGCATTAAAATACTCGATACTTGGTACTCAGTACTTGGAATTGTATTTGGCCTGCAGGCTTTGTCTGCTTCCTATATTTTTTTTTTTTTTGCTTCATTTTTTTCCGATTTGACCAAATATTTTTCTGCTTTGGCTCAAAGAGATGGCGGCAAAAACGAGTAAAATAAATCACGTTCGATGATATTTTTGCCTTCTCCTTTTGCTTTTTGATTTTTGCTTTTTAATTTTCTCTTCTTGCTTTTCTTTTAGTTTTACTTCTTTATCGATTTGGCCTGCGGTGAAATTATTTCATTTTCTGTGCTGGGTCATAAATGTTATTGGCATGCCAGCAGTTGAGTTGACAACCCTGGCGGAGCTACTTACAGTGAGTCTAATAATTGTTTTAATGAAGGACAATATTCACATGCTCGAAATTTGTTTTTTTTTAATTAGTTAACACCATTGGATCTTTATTATTATTAATATTTTACTTTAACCACAACTATTTATAATATATAAAAAAGGTTAAAATATAAAATATTTATATGTCCAAAACTATTCTAGCATTATAGCTAGTCAAGTAATTGTTTTGACAAAGAAACGTTTTTACATATTTACATTGGAATTTCCAAATATTTAAAGCCAATGAATACTTTTATTATTATCTTTTGAATAGTTTTTAAGCCTCAGACAATTTCTTATAATAAACCAAAGCAAATACAGAAATTTGTTGGAAAAATTTTAATAAATATTGATGACAAAATTCTTGTCACAAACTAATCGAAATTCTTGTCACGTTCGCGATCACTAATAAAGCTTTTAAAATAATAAAATGAATAGTAATATATCAAAATAGTTTCTTTTAATAAGTACATTATTTTAATGTGGTTTAAGAGTATTTTCTTTTTAATTACTTGCCACATTTCGCTGAGTTTCGTATTTTTCAAGAGGAAGTCAAAAATGAATTCAATTTTTTTGGCGTTCGCGATGCAATGTTTTCTATAAATAATTGGAAAACGACAAGTCCTCAAGTCTTGACTTTTACAATAAAATTAGTGTTGATGAAATGCATTAAAAAACACGAAACATTTTTATTTGTTTTATTTGTTAATTTTTGTAATAGTTTTATTTATTTAGACGTGCTAATGTTGCGTATGAATTTTTGGAATTTGTAACAACAATTACTTGACTTACTGTCGAATTTTTCGTCTCGCTTACACTCAGACTTGTTGCTGTTTGATTTGATTTTATTGAATCGCTTTATGTCAAGCCAGAAACTATTTAATGCCAATATTGCAGTTGGTATTACACTGTGTGTGTGTGTGTGTGTGTGTGCGGGTGTGTGTGTGCGGGTGTGTGTGAGGCAAGCTTATTAGCCAGCTTGCCTTCCTGCTTGCAACACACCGTGCAACCAACTGTGCACTGCACCATGGTCCCAAAGCCCCTTTTTTTTTTACGTTAATTCAAAATATTATAATCATCACGATTATGCAAGAAACACATTTTATTCCAATAGCAAATATTCCAATGAGCTAAGAAATTAAATTCTTTTTTTTTTTTTTAAACATCCCTGTAATTTTTCTTGGGCCCTGACAGTTTATTTTGTGCTCATCTCGATCATTTCTGATATCCAATTTTGTGACGAATAATATTAAATTTTATACATTAATAAATAAAAAAAAAAATTTATCAATGGCACTGCGCAAAAAAGTATTATTTATTATGTATGAAAAATTTAGCGCAAAGTGCCCAGTGACAAAATTTTTTTTTTAAAATAATTTATATTTTAAACTTAATATTATTCGTCACAAAATTGGATATGAGAAATTTTGGGGCATGAATATGTTTTCGTCACTAGGCTTTTAGCTCGTAAAGAGGTTTTTTTATAAGATATGTATACTTTATAGGGTCGGAGATGCTTCCTTCTCCCTGCTACATACATTGCAACGAATTCAACATACCCTTTTACTTATTTTTATAAGTTAATTCTCGAGTTATTAATTTATGTAAAAAATAAGGGCTTTGGGACCACAGTGCACTGTGAAGAACAGAAAGCTAAACGTTGTCATAGGCACTTAGCCGGCCTGACTCTGCCTCTGTGTGTGGCAAGTGGCATGTGGCAAGATATTGCCAATTGCGCACAGTCAACACCAAATTGATTCATTTAAACAGCTTCAACTTCAACTTGAACGAAATTGGTTTTGCGGTTGCCACTTGTTCTTACCCTGTAAATCAGCGGTGGGCACGCAATGGCTCCGGGAGCCAGCAGCTGCTAACGAATTCAGATTTCGTGCCCACCGCTGCTGTAAATTATACTCCTCCTCTTCCCCTCTCTTCACACGCTCCCACTTTGAAAATTACAAAAATGCCGCAGGTTTTTAAAATTTTCAGGCCTGTCATTAACAAATTATGTGCAGGCATTTAAGCAATACAACTAATTTGTGCTCAAATTTCATTGGCGAAAATTGTTCAAAATGTTCACTTCAAAATTTGTGAAATTTAAAATTTGCAGTTCGACTTTGAGTTGAGAGTCACTTGGCTAATTGAATTGCGGCTAAAATCCTGGAAATCAATCAAAAACACGAGAAATGTTTGGATGCAAAAACCACCAAAAAATTGTTATTAACCACCGCACAGTGTCCTGTTCTTCGCAAACATCTGACCAAATTATTAATTGCCTTTAATTTCCAAGAATTCTATTTCAGTAAAAATCAAAGTTTTTTTTATTTATTTATTTTGTTTAAATCGTTTTCAATTATATTTAATTTATTAGTAGACAAATAAGCTAAAATCTTTAAAGTTTTGTTTTGATTTTAAAGTTTCTTAACAATTCACAGTAGCTACCATTTTTTTTTTTATTCTTTGCATTAAAAAGCTATAAAGGAAATTTTTTAGTTTAAGATTTTAGTTTAATTTTTTTTCAAAATAGGACAATATTTACAATTTAACAGATTATAAAGCAATTTTTATTAATAACAACTTATTTATTTTTCAAAATTAAATTTAAATTTAAAGTTGCAACAAAACAAGTAATTTCGTAATAATTTTTATTGTCAATTTTTAATCAAATATTCTTTATTATTCCGTCGAATTTGATATTTGAACGAATTTTAAAACTTGGCGCAGCCAACTTAATAATAAACAACTTTAGTCCTGGTGCAGCCAACTTAACTGGTTGCTTAGAAATATTCTCAGATATAAGCTCCACAAGTTGGCTATGACATTTACCTTGAAAATGAACTTTCAAGAATTTCAAGTTTCAACAATTTATTGCTAATAGTTGAGCTGACAGTACAGTACAAAAATTCCAATAGAAATTTTAAAATACTAATTTTGTGAAATCCGTAAAAAAGTACACAACAACGAAAAATTTCAACAAATTTCCGCAGTTATATGAAGTGAGCAAAAACGTGGAATTAAAAACGCCAGCGGCGAAAGATTCGAATTCAATTTGCGAGTTGCGGCTAATGCGAAATACAAAATTGTGTTATTATTTTGGTGATGCCCGCGGGCGTGTTTTTTTAATTGAACGGAAGTCAAGGCATTCGATTTGTGTCCTGTTAGCGGATATTAATTGAAATTACTGAAGGGAAGCGAGAAAAACAAATTATACCACTTATTATCTATAAAAATGGAGAAGGCAAATCAACTGATGGAACAGCAGCAAATTGAGGCTGTCAATCACGAGGATAAAATGGAGAATCGCGAATCGGAGGGAGGGAAAGTAATGTACACCATAAGGATAATGCCTGGTACCACAATGCACATTAAAATAGAGTCGGAGGACCGTCATTTAGCTCAAGGTGGTACCTGGTGCATTTCAACCCTATTGATTCACAATGGTCAGCACTATGCGAGCACCATTCACAATTATATGGTGAATACGGAGTTGTTGGCCAATTTGGCTGAAATACATCACGAAACCAGTGTTGCAAGTGCGGCAAATTTGTTGCCACACATTTTGATGCCATTGGACTTGCCGCGTAATCCGGTGACGTCAGATTATCGCCTTTTGGCCCATACCAGTGTGCCTTTAAATGCGGAGAGATCGGCTTTAATGGACTCGTATTACATATATGTGCGCAGTTTTGCAGTGTTTGTGGGTCATGTGTTTGGGCCAGTGTTGGAAAATATCAGGGATATGCCGTCATTACTGAGTCAAATGCTGGGACGTTTTGAGAGATCGCTGAGACTTTTAACATTTAGTGATGATGTTGCTGTAAGTGCTGATGAAACTAATGATGAAAATGCTGATACTGATGAAAATGATAATGATGAGCATATTATAACCGATGATGATGATCAGGAAGATGGTACAGTTAGTACAGTGAGTGATAGTGATGGCATTGAAGAAGCTTTATCGGCATCGTTATCGGTATCGGAAAACTGTAATGCTGGACATCATCCCATTTTTGTGGATTCTCCAGCTGATTTTGAGGAACGCTGGAGCATGACGAGCAGCGAGGAGGGCAACGACGACGACGACGACGACGACGATGATAATGCCTTGGACGAGAGTTGGGCCAGTGATTTGGAGGACAGTGAAACCTTCGATGCGTATATGCTGCGACACGTGCGCGCCCATGCGACTGGTTTAGTGTCGCGCCTCAATGCCGAATGGTTGAATGCCACTAATTATCGTTCGGTGGCGCCACCTGGCGGCGCCAATTGGGACTTGGGTTCGTGCAATTCCCTAGGTGAATTCGATGATCTTTGGTCCGAGTTGAGCGACAGCAGCGTGGATCTCGATGCCTGGCAGTACACCGAAGACCGTTCCTTTGAAACGGCACTGAGTCGTCCCTTTCGTCGTCTGATTGGTGAATTGCCCGCACAGAGCGCACAACAGGAGCGTCAGTTGGCTGCGATTTGTGAGGTGCCCTTGAATCAACCGCTTGCCAGTTTTGGCCATTGGCGTCCCCAGGAGAATTTGGCCACGGCATCGAATAATATAAGAGGTGGCATCAATATTAATGCCAATAGACTGCGAAGTGGCGACAGTCGAATGGAGCGACTTTTGGACGAGTCCTTTGAGGATAATGTGGCCCCGATGCGTCAGCATTTGAATCTCTTGGAATGGGACATGGAACCGGAGCCGCAGCCGGAACCGGACACGGAAATCGAATCGAGCGCTGATGTTGTTCCCATTCCCAGCGATCAACAAGTTATTCCACTCGCCTCGTATCTACAGCAGACCGATGAATTAATTGCCCAAATTAAAATTCGATTGCAGTCAAACTGAACATCAACTTTTATTAGTATCTAATTGTCACACTCGCATGCAAATAAATTGACTTATCCCAAAAAATATTCAGGCCTGTTCCGGTTTTCACTTGTTTTTTGCGATTTTCAATTCGCAAGTTTTGACAGAATTTCCCTTAGAATTCCTTTACATTTCCTGCGAATTACCCTCCGAATTTCCCTCCCACAACAGTGCTGGAAAATGTTGTGAGTAAATCAGATATTTGCGTCTCTCAAAATGTGTAATTAATTCATAAAAAATGTATTTAATCATAAGTGGAAACATTTTACACAGATAAAACCTACTTTCGTTATAACTGTGGTTGGTTTCAGTGTTGAGAAATGTCTTTTTGCAGAGTTGTCAACTGTTGCACAGTGTTTGTTTACAAAAAAAAAAAACAACTTTTTTTTGCATCAAATAACAACAGCTGGCATTTAAAAGACAAGAAATTGAAATTTGTAAATTGTGGTTTAAAATATATACCAAAATATATACTACTTTCTTTACATACAAGGGCAGCCCTAATAAACTTTCCATTAATTTTCACAAATACTTGCGGAAATTAGAACGCGTCGAGCAAATCCGACAAAAATGTTAGGTTAGAGTCTTATCGATTTTGAGGTTTGAAATACAAATTATTTAAAAATCAAATAAATGATTTTTTTTTCTAATGACGTTGCGGTATTCCTAAAACATTTGAGTATTTTATAAATATTTTGTTTTCACTTTAATTTATTGCTAAACATGCTAAAATCATCATCCCTTCCGAATTTAAACTCACTAGCTCAATGATAAGTGAATTCAATCCGCAAAATCTTGCCGAAAGTGAAAACCGGAGCAGCCTTGATTAATTTTCGCAATTTCTAGAGCCACAAAAAAAATAATAACAATTAAAAGAAGAGCAGCTTACCTTGCTTAATTGCTAAAATCCTATGACGAATGCCTTAATTTTTTATGCTTTTCTGCTTCTCTCTGCACTCCTAATTTTTCATTGTTCTTTTTGTGCTGAGTTTCATTGGATTGTGTGGATCAATTAGCTAAGTCGTCGCTGATGCGACATTTAAATATAAATTATTAATAAAAAGGCATTTGTTGATTTTTTATTTATTTTATTATTATTATTCTGTATTTTTATTTTATTATTATTATCTAAATTATATTAATATACAAAAATAACTAATTTCCATTTTTATTATAACATTGGAAAAACAAAAAGTTTATATATAATTTTTATAATAAAAATTGAAAATAAAAATTTTATGCTTTGAGTTTTAAATAAAAAATCAAAAATAAATCTTTATTCAATTTCTTATAACTCTTATGTGCGATACATGGTTTTATTTATCTACTATATTTCATCTGAATCATTCTAAACATTTTATTACAACTAGTTTATGATCTAAAGACAATTATTTTAATTATGTTTTGTTTAATGTATTTTATTATACATGATTCTTATAAATTTATTAATTATGGGATTTTATTATAACTTTTTTTTTTCATTTTTAAATTACACGTTTATTATTAATTAGATAATTTCTTCAATAAAATTTTCAATGCTTTTTTATTATAGTCCGATCCACCTTAATTTATCCAACGTCTACGAAAATCACTCAAAAAAAAAAATTGGATTTAATTATATAATTAAAAATAAAAGTAACTCTGCTGCAAGTTTAAAGAGAGAAGCTTACATTTTTTATATAAAACATTGATTGCCAAATTTTAAATGATTTTTATGTTGTTTTACTTATACTATGCAGAGCATAAAAATGTCGTTGTATAGTATTTTGACTTTTCAAACTTTCGCTTTACTTTGCAGTTTTAATTAAAACCAATTTATGCCGATAAATTGAATTCATTTATTTTATTCTATTTCAGCTCCAGCTTCTATTCTAGTCCACACAGTCCAGAGAAAACTGACCCAGTGCACTATAAATGGATTCTTTTGTTCTCCTCCTTTTCTTTTCTTTTTTTTATTGTTTTCGTTTTTATGCCGTGAGGAGAGAAAGTAGACAAAAGAGAGCAAAATGTGGAGGAAAGTCGAAAGCTGTAGTCGTCTTTTTTTTTAAGCTCTTGTTTTGTGTCAGAAAGTGCCACGAAATGAAATAAGGCAAATGCTTGAGAGATAAGAAATGATTATACCTTTGAATAAATCAAATATTTCCACAGACAAAGGTAACAGCAAGTCGTTTAGTTCAAGTTTTAATCATTGAATTATCGGTTCTAAGCTCTGATTGCATTTGGCATTGAAGTCGTTTTAAAGTTAACATTTTCAATTGACATTTTAAGAATTTAAACAGCTGTTTGCGTTTTGCATAAACGAACAAGAACTTGACCAATTTATTTTAAAGTAATAAAAGTTGCTTTGATTTTTATTTGATATCGTAGAAATTCCAAAAAATATTTGACTACTCAAAACTGTAATCATTTAAATTCTAATTTGTCGGATAATATAATATAATATATGTCAAGTGTGTCTCGATTAATTGGATTGTATTAAATTTAATAGTTTGATCACATAAATGAATTTTTAATCGCTGTATTAAACTATCACCTAACTTTGAATTATTCATAGAATTGAGCCACCAAAACAAATTCCGTATTTGCTTGAATTATTTTCATTTGGGATATTTAAATTATATGTATTGTAGCTCTTTATTTCAATGGCTTTTTTTATCAAGCCACCATGCACAAAGTTTTAAAATATTACGTATTTTTTTTGATAATTATTATTAAAAGCTATCATACTACTTAATCGCAACCGGATGGGACAAACAGAACGCTAGTAGCGGCTGTTTTAAGTTTCAAACAATAGTAGTGCCTAAAAGTATGCAATAAAAATATTTTTTTGTTTATATAAGTCAGTAACGGGTATCCTATTTATTTATAAACAATTCGATTTATTTTTATCAATTAAAATCGATCGACTAGAATTCTTTTAATTTATTGTATGATAACTTAAACAATTTAATTCAAAAACTGAAATTATTATATATGTAAGTTGAAAGGTTAAAAACTATTTCAAAAAAGTCTTTTTACTTATTTTCATAATTTTTATAATTATCAATATTATTATATTATTTAATATGATTTTTTTTTTTTTTTTTTTTTTTCAAAATCGGTAATTTTTATTAAATCTTTATATATTCCAACAACAAGTATTCTGCTACCATATGGCAGCTTAAGCTAGTTTATTTAATATGATAAAATTAGATTCTAGCATTTATAGAAGTATTTTCGTTTGCCTCAGTTATATTTACTTATGTGTTGATTTTAAACTTCTTAAACTTCTTACTATTTTAGCCCACCTGTGAACATTCCACGACAGGGGCAAGGGGAGAGGGAAGGGAAAAGTGAAAAGGGGGGTAGTTTCCACCGTGTGGCAATATGCTTTTCGCATCATTAATTCCAACTAGGATGCATATAATCCACACACGATTCTTTTGCTGCTTCTGTTTGTGGCAACTGTGGAATGTTTAAGGTCCGTGTAAAACACACATAACTGTCCAGGGGCGGGCTGAAAGAAAGGGGGCGTGGTAAGGGGGATCGTTTGTTGTGGTACACCCATGAGGGGCTGGGGCCAGGGGGTCAAAGTTCAGTTCGTGTTCATGTGTAACACACGTTTCATGTGTTAACGAGTTGGAAAAATTATTATTACATTATTATTATTTTTGTCTGCGAGTAATTCAACAACAACAACAACAACAACGACACTAGCAAAAGGTGCTGGAGGCTTACAATAATAATAAATTTCAATTCTTCACACTCGCACAGGAAGCGCATTCCTCGCGCGGGGTGGCAACCCTTAAGCAGCTTTCGCCTCAACAATTTATTGCGCTTTATGCGCGTTGGCCAAATAAATTTATGTTTGTTTGTATGTATATGTAACTTCACTCACACACACGCACACACACACACACGCATGCTGGCAAGCGTAGCACAGTTGCAGGGTTGCCACCCAGTGCCGAAAATTCCAAAGTACAAGAAAAACGAGTAAAACTTAAGTGAGCTTTAGTTTTTTGGTCTAATTTACATTGTAATCTCTCCTTCTCTCTCTCGCTCTCTCTTTCTCTCTCTTGGAGACTTGCTCTGTCTCTCTCACTTTCAACTTCTTTTCTTTTGTCTTTATCACTCTGTTGCTCTCTCTTTTCCTTTAGCTAAATATCTTCGCACAAAACATTAGAAAGTGCGTCCATTCCTTCCTCCTCTGCCTTTTCTCAGCTGCACTATGGGCCATTTAATCAGTTTTTGTGGCATAAATCCCTTTTGTACATTCATTAATTTTATGAATATTATGTTTACAGACCTCTAAAAGTATTTGTATTACGGATCTAAATCAAAACTGTGTATTAAGATTGATATCAAAATGTAAAATTTGACAAAAAATTAATCGAATTGTCGATATATCTCTAAATAATACCGATATATATAGTTTTTTTCTGTTCATAAATTCCGCATCAAATATAATTATTAGTGATAAATTTGATATTTTTAAAAAATTCTGAGTCTTAAAACTTGCATAAAAAACATTTAAAATTTTTATTTTAAGTCAAATTTTCTTTTTTTATGATGGGGCGGGAATGGTAACACGCCCACTTTTCCAAAACGAATTCTTAGAATATTTATATTTAGCACCAGAACAAAAACCACTTCAAAATTTTTGTTGATAGCTTTCAAGTTGTTAATAAATCCCACAAAAACTGCTGAAATATCCCATAGTACACAGTTACTCCTTTCACACACACTCACACACAAACACACACACACACACACACAAACACCCACAACTTTATCTAAATCTAAGTCTCACATGCGAATTACGCAAAATTTTCTTGCAATTAAAATTTGTTGCTTTCGGGGTATCATAATTTTCTAAGTTTTTGGCAACAAGCAACAGTCGGAAGTAGTCGCTGCTGGGGGAAAGGGAAAGGTAAGGGGCTAAGGAAGGGGTAAGGAAGGCGGTTGGAAAAGCTGGGAAGTTGGGAATCTCTTCTCCTGCGAGGACTGTCGTTGAATTTAACAAATTGCAAAATGCTCTGCGCATATGCTTAAAATATATGCATAGCAATTAGTAAAATATTATGCACAAGTTTCAGTTTTGCTTTTACTTAACTTAAGATGCAAAATGTAGAGAGCTTAAAGCTGATTTTCAACTGCTTTAAAAATTTTGACACATTTATATCTGTAAAGATAGATTTTGATTTAGCAATAACAATTGTTTCGGGAATAAAGATTGAGAAAATAAAGTTTAATTCATAGATTATTGAGCAACTTTATTTAAAGACTTTGCGGGAATATTTCGGGCTATTAAAAAACGAACTAAATTTTAGTTAGTTTGATTAAAGACTAAAGCTTTAAATGCAGGTAATTTTGGTATAAGCAGCTCTATGCTAAACTCTCTCAAATAGCTTAAGTTCAAAGCTGAAAAACTTAACTAAGATTTCTTTAGTGCATTTAAGCTGGCTAATGTATTTAATATATATAATTAATGATACAGGTTCCAGAGAAAAACAAGAAAGCTGAATTATTGCTTAAAGTGTTTTTCTTTTGTAAATTAAAATTTTCTCAGAGTATTAATAACAACAATATACCAAATTTTTCCAAAAAAAAAAGGATAAAATAAAATAAAAAATTTAAATTAAAATTAAAAATATCTATGTCAGATCAATCAGATCAACTTAAAACTTAATACTTCAAGCGGAATGTAGTTTTGATAATAGATTTTCTCTTTTATTTAATATGTATGTTTAGCATTATTTAATTTATTATAACTTCACTAGTTTAGAGTCTGTGTGTTGTTGATTAAATAAATTTAAGATAGATACATTTAAGTATATCTTCCATCTTCTAGTTTTGTTGAGTATGTCTCCGACATATTTGTAATAATAAACAAACACTGCCTTAACACTAATTGCCATACACATAAAATCAAGAATATTAACTGTGTGTGGCATGCAACATTTTGGGGCACATGTTGCAGCACTTTGTGAATTTCTAATTACAAAGACAAAGGTGTAAGCACGTTGAGTGTATTGTAATCCAATTCTTGGGATCGAGACGAGGTCACTTTGTGCAGCAGCAGCTTAAAAGCTCTTCCTCTCACTCCCTCTCTCTCTATCTGTCGCTCTGTCTCTTTGAGTCAGCTGTGACTCGTACACTGTCAGAAAAAGTCTGCTTATTCAAGAGCTAAAAATTATTATAAATGTAAAAGTATAGTATAATACTTATAAAATATACAAATGTGAAAATTTTAGCTTTCTAGGTTTAACCGTTTGGTCTACACGTTGATTCATCAGTCTGTCAGTCAGTCAGTCAGTATAAAGAGTTTTATATACATAGATAATTTGTATGTTTGTGCTTAAAACATTTCAAAGCTCACAGTGGACTGCGCATAGAGAGAGAGAGAGAGAGAGAGAGTGAGATAGAGATAGTCTATTATTTGCTACTTTATGTCACAAATGCGCCTAAAATGATATTAAGCACTTTCGCTTTAGTGACAAAGCCTGGCAACTCTACTGAGTGGAGGGCAACGTTGATGGCATCGCCTCATTTATAAATCGACGACAGTAAATTATAAATGGAATTACTATTACGAACTAGCTTCAACCTTTATAATATGCAAAGCATGTGTGCACACACGCTTCTCCCCTTCTCTCTCTCTCCTCATATCGCTTTTTCATTTCCTTTTGTAAATCTAAGGCGTTGCACAGTGGTTGAAAGTGCATATTTATTTTTAAATTTTTTTAAATTTCCTTTAGATTCTTGCTTAAAACTGCATTGGCTTAAAATTATTTTGCAGTTAATGAGTTCAAATATTTTAGTTTGGTGCAAAATAAAAAAGAAAACAAGCATTTTTTTTTACTTTTACTTGAAAAGTGTACAAAATACGAATATTAAATTTTCACAAAATAGAGAAGATGACTTAAAAAACAGTTCTGCATCGATAATATTATAAAAAATATTGTGTATCTTAAGTTTTGACAGTTTTGACATTAAAAAAAAGTAATGCAAATAATTTGAAAGCATAAAATGCGTTGTAGATTATATAATAATTTGTATAATTATTAAAATATGTTAAAGTCTAAGGCAAGTATTTTAAGAAATAATACTTTATTTTTAAATTCTAGAAGAAGATGACTTAAAAAACAATTCTGCATCGTTAACATTATAAAAAATATTGTGTATTTTAAATTTTGATAGTTTTGAGATTAAAAAAAGTTATGCAAATAATTTAAAAGCAAATAATTTAACGTCTCCCCATCAGCGAGGCCCCCCCAACTCCGAAGGACGTCTACTAGGACCCCAGGACGAGCGGGCAACAACATTTTAAATATAATTATATCATATAATAATTAAAGTTAAAGAGTCGGCCAGGAGTCGCTAATAAATCCATTGAAATTGAAGTCTACTGAGTTCTTATTTATTTGCAAAACAGGCAACTATAAATTCGTTGCACGAACCTTATATAATCGACCGAGTTAGCCCGGCCTAAAGGATCGTTACAATATGTTAAAGTCTGAGGCAAGTATTCTTAAGAAATAATATTTTATTTTTAAATTTCAATTAAACAGAAATTAAGTTCTTTAACGTAACTGTTAAGTTGCATATATCTAAAGTATTTTAAATATTACAAATTTCATTTCACTAATTTTGTTGTTTCGTCCACTGTGCGTCGATGGCCTCACACACACGCACACACACACAACTTCATAAAGAAACAGAAGGCTCTTTTGCAGGCGCGCATTAAAGTTCAAAAGGCAACGACAGGCAATGGGAACACAAACTTGCAGCAGGCAGTGTGAAATGGCTGCGGTGCCTGGCAGCAGCTGTCGTTGAGTGGGCGTTCATCCAGTGTTCAACAACGAGCCAAAAAAGCCTAAGGATGACAACACACTCACACACACACACACACACACACTCACACACACACGCACACACACGCACGCAGACAAACAGATGGACAAATAGATAAAACACACAAAGGGCCAAACCCCTAAAAAAAAAAAAATATTGCAACTAAAACAAATGCAGGTGAGGCTGCTAGACTCACAGTGACCCTGTAAAAATATGAGAAGGAAGCCTATTGTTTTGAGATTACTTAGTTTTTCTTGGCTGACACTTTTCAGCTTCAATGTTTTTGAATGTTTAAATATTTTAAGTTGAAAATGTAGTGATTTTTAAAATTTTAATTAAAGTTTTTTATTTTATTTTGTTAGTATATATTTTTAACATTTTATTTTTTTTTGTTTTCTTACTTTCATTCTAATTTTTTTGTTTTATATCTATATTTTTTATTGATAATTCGTTGTATTTTTTTTATCCATCAAAACATTTTTCTGAATAAAAATGTTAGAATAAAAAAATATTATATAATTAAAAATATATACTTAAAATTAACATAATATTCAAGAGCTAGTGCTCATTTATTTAATGTATATTTTTACATTACGCTTAGAACTATGTTATGTATTCTCTCTTTTTTTATAACACTTTTTACATTAATTGGAGATATATTTTTTATTTATCGAAACATGTCTCCAATAACAAATTTCAATACATTTATTTTTCTTATTAATTTAATAAAATGTATATTCTTGCAATTAAATCAAGCTGCAGCATATTTATTTATATTTTTACCAGACGTTTAAAAATCTGATCTATATATATTTTTAATTTTTACTAACTCAATTTATAGCAATTTTCTCATTGATAATTCAATACATATTTTAATTATTTATCAAATCATTTTTTTAGAACAAATTTTAAGAGAAAACTGTTCTCATTTATATTTTTAGATTTCATTTCATTTTAAATAATTGTACTATTTATGAAAACATTTATTGTATTCACAAGTTTTAAGATAAATGTATTCTCATTTAAATTTTATTAGATTTATAATAAAAAAAATTCAATGAAAATTTTTTTTTGACTACAAATAAATGTAATAAAATTTGAATGAAAACACTTATTTCTTAAAATTTCTGAATTTTCAAAATGCTTCGATAACATTAAATGAAAATAATTTAATTAAGCTAGTGTTAAAAGTTCAAGGAGATTCATTAGCGGATTTCAAATATATTTAAATTTTAGGCAGAAAGTTGCCTACTTTAAACATAATAACACCCTGTTGAAATGCATTAAAATGGGTATGACAAAGAAAAGAAGCAAACCAGTAACTGAGCCCAGTATAAAACCAACTTTGAAATACTTCTCTCTCAAAAACCAAATCCCGAAAAACCAATCCCCAGACTGGCAGACAGACAGACAGACGGAGGCTACCTCAATAGATGTAAACAGTTCGTTTTGAGGATTTTCGCTTAGTTGTGAACTCTAGAGAGAGAGAGAGGGAGAGAGAGAGGAGGAGAAAAGGATGCGACATACGAGTTCGCGAAAAACCAGGCTGACTAAAAGACAGAGAAGTAGATTGAGGTCTGAGTTTGAGGTTTTTGTGGGGTTTGAGGCTTTGAGGTCTGTGAGGTCTGTGAATTTTGTGAGGCACTGTGAGCTTCTGTTCTGTTCCATGATGCGATGCTACGTAACGACGACAAGGTCGAATGGCTTAGGAAGTAATTTTAGCATTATAAATCCTTTTGGAAAATTATAGCGACAGTCAGCTTGCAGTTGGTGGAAAAGGGAGCAGAAAAGTAAGCAGTGAAAAACGGCTGAAAAAGAAAGGAAGAAGCTATCATAAGATCAAGCGCGCACACAAATTGTGTTAGTTGCTCCGAAGTGCACGAGAATTGCACACCAATAACAACAACACACACACACACACACACACACACACACATACTACACACAGACATACATGTGACAGTAAAGCGCGAAAAATTCATATGACAGTCGAAAAAGGCGTTTGCTCCTTCTTCCTTGCTTCCCTTTTGCCTTCTCCTTATACGCGGCATCAGCTGTAGACAAGAAAATGCTTAGGAATTGAAAATAGGGAACACTAAGACTTAGACTTAAGATAGGTGTACCTAGTGAGAGAGAGAGAGAGGGCTGAAGAGGCAAAGGGAGTAGAAAAGACATCGTAGCACATAAATTTGCTGGGCGCTCGAGCAAAAAAAATAATGCATGCATTCCCAATTTCAAAGTGCCTTCATATAAAATATGTGTGGCAATTCAAGCACACACACACACACACACACACACACACACACACACACACACACACACACACACACACACACACACACACACACACACACGAGTATACATTATATTATAGCTTCTGGATTTATATAGTACATATATTTTTTTTTTTGTGACTGTCCCAAATAGTATGCAAATGGCAACTTAATGGAATCCCCAAAAATGCACTCAAATAAGCACACATTATGTTTGACTTACGTTACGTAATGGCAAAGTAACGTCACTTGATAGGCTTACGACAGTAGATAAATTGAAGGCAGATATTGTGTAGAAAATTACACAGATTTATTTATAACACACTTGTTAGTCGTAAAGCCAAGGACAACATTACATTTGACTTACGTTACGTAATGGCAGAATAACGTTACTGGCGAGGCTTACGACTGAAGTTAAATTATAGACAGAGATTGATTAGAAAATTACACAGATTTATTTATAACACACTCGTTAGTCGTAAACCCAAACACAATATTAAGTTTGACTTACGTTACGTAGTAGCAGAGTAACGTTACTGGAGAGTCTTACCACAAAAGTTAAATTAAAGGCAGAGATTGATGAGAAAGTTGTTTAGATTTATTTGTAACACACTCGTTAGTCGTAAACCCAAACACAATATTAAGGTTGACTTACGTTACGTAGTAGCAGAGTAACGTTACTGGAGAGTCTTACCACAAAAGTTAAATTAAAGGCAGAGATTGATGAGAAAGTTGTTTAGATTTATTTATAACGCACTCTTTAGTCATAAAGCTAAAGCATCATTTAATTTGACTTACGTTACGTAATGGCAGATTAACGTTACTGGCGAGGCTTACGACAGAAGTTAAATTATAGGCAGAGATTCATGAAAAAATTACACAGATTTATTTACAATGCACTCGTTAGTCGTAAGGTCAAAGACAACATTACGTTTGACGTACGTTACGTAACGCAATACAATATTAGTATTTTCTAATGTAATAAGTGCGTTAATCAAATATTACTTATGTATTTCAAATTGTTCTTAAGCTCAAATTACTTTAGCTTACGTCACATAAATGCAGCTTACCGAAAACTCCCAAATAAAACTGAGTAAAACTTTGAAATGACGTAACGTTATCATAATGTCTTTGCTGCCTACAAAATGTATTGACTTATGCTCTCAACTCGGTAAAATTAATTTAAAATACTTGCTTATCAATAAAAAGAATAAACTTTTTTTCAATTCAATTGATTATGAAGTTTTGGAAACGTTACGTTGTTGAATGTTCAAAGGCACTAACGTCATAACGTAAATTATGGATAACTAGTTCGATTTCGTAGATTGACCCATAAAAGTTGACAATGCTTATTTATTAGATCAGATTGCACTGAGAGAAATAAATGTGAAAATCTTAAAATAGATTTTATAATTATTTGATTGATTTTTAGTACTAGAGGGAAAACGAGAGTGAGAAATGTTGTTTCTTCAAGAATTTCTAGCTAAAGAGTAAAGAGCCCACATTTTCTCTCAGTGTATTTTGTGTTGGCAACGTTGTAGGCTGTAAGTTTCTTCGGTTTTAAAAGTTTATGGTCTGCCTCCTGAACAAAGTTCGCAATGCGGTTTGTTGTCTCTGGACTTGTTTGCAGCTTCTACTCACTGTCTCACCATCTCTCTCTCTGTCTTTCTTTCCCTCTCTCCCACTCTTTCGCACTCTCTTTCGCTACTTTTCTTACACATTTGACATTTGGCATTTTTGTGGGCAGATTGAAATTGCAAAAGTCGGCCAAAAACAAAAACAACTACGCGACTTGGCAACTTGATATTTTATTTGAATGCAATGGCCAAATCTAAATCCAACAAGTAAGCTAAAACTATTTAGCTCAACTCGACTATGAGATATCCTCTAAATATCGCTAAGATAATCAAAATTTTGTAATAACTGAGCATTTTTGGTAAACATTATTTTACATATGATCTACCAGACTATAAGTAGAATAAATATTTATTTATCAGGCAAAAAAAAAAGTTTTATAAACTTTTTTATTAGGCATTTTTATATTTTTTTTTTTTTAAGTATAGCAAACAAAAGTTATTGTTTACAAATAATAAAGTATTTTTAAGGAAACCAAAAGATTTCATTTTGTATAAAATAAAAGTTGAATTTTTTAGTCACTTCACCATATTGAAATTCAAACAAAAAAAATTTTTTAACATTGCATATTTTAAAAAGAAATAAAATAGTTTTTTTACAGAACAATATTGAAACTCACAAAATTATAAAAATGATGGTTTTGTAATTATTTCCATTCTTACAAAATTAAAAAAATTTGTTTACAAATTCGAATGTTATAAATTTGCAGAGAAATTCGATGACATCTAAAGTTTATTTTATTACTTATATTAATTTTTATATTTTATTAAATTTAATTGCTAATTCATGATTTAATTTTAATTTTTAATTTAAACATGTAATGTTATTTGGAACATAAAGATTGACAATAAATAAATAAATAAATACAATAAAAAATGAAATAAATTATAAATAAAAATATATGTTTATGGTAATGTTTTAAAAAGTATATATATGGAAATTTAAATAAAAAATAAAAAAGCAAGCAATTGTCATCAAAATGTCTGGTGATATATTTAGAAATATTGCTTTCAACTATTGTAGATGATAAAGTCGCTTATATGCTTGCAGAGTATGCCAAACCAAATCCCAGTTAATGCAGCTACGTATGACTGCAGCTACTTACTAGACACACACACACATACATATATAACACACACACATGACACACACACACACACATGATGGCAGCTTGTTTGGAGTTACTGTCTGCTGCCTGCTAACGGATTTTCTCGTCTATTTCGGCCAGATTACTTGTGGCCAAAGTCGATGCTGGCATGAAAACCATGTGAAAGAGATACATGTTTATACACTGAACAAAAAACCATTTAAGTTGAAAATTCTTAATTTTAGCAAGTACTTTTTGAGTTTCCATTTAGAATCTTAATGATAAACGAACACAATAAGCGTATAAAATATTAAGCACTCTGCTTTTAAATCTTAAAAAAAATCAGGAACATTTGTTTTAACTGTGCAAATTCTTATAGAAACCCAATATTTGAAATATTAAAATACATACCAGCAATTTATTTATATTGTATATTTTTTAATTTTTTTTATTAATATTTTTATTTATTAATTTAATAATCTATTTATTTTTATATTCATTCATCTTTTTATTTATTTTATTTAAATAATTTGTTTTGATTATTTAATTATTTTATTTATTGTGTTTATTTTCAATTTATTGGATTTATTTTATCTAGTTTTTTTATTGTATTTATTTTATTTATTTTCTTTATTTTACTGATTTTATTTATTTTATTTAGTTTATTTATTTTATTAATTTTGTTTATTTTATTTACTGTATATTATAATTTTATTTAATTTATTCACAACTATATTTATTTAATTAATTATTTATTATACACTTACTTATTTACATATGTATTTATTTATTTATTTATTTGGAGCCAAATAAATGCACTTTACCCACAGAACTTTTAAAAATTAAAATAAAATTAAGAATTGACTTTATAATTTATATATAATTTTACAAAACAAGTTAAATATTAAAAATATAAAAGTCTTTCCTGAAAAAAATTATAATTAATTTTTCTTTTTTTGATTTAAAGATTTATGTTTCATAGAAATATACTACAGTTATAATACAAATCTAAAGGGTACCACTAGATTTTCAACTCTAGTTAACATGTAATTAGGTTTTATATATTGTACTAATTTGTGTGTTTATTTACAAAATTAAGCATTGGACTTCCAATACAAAATTATTTAACTCGCCAATATTTCTTAGGAAATAATCATTAGTACAATTATTAAAAAACTCAAGTTTCAAATATCAAAATTCCGAGATTATCAACAGTGTTTGGAATTGATTTTCATTTTTTATAATTTTATTTTCTTTCAGTGTATTTGAATTTGGCTTTGTTGTTGTTGTTGGCCCTGGCGAATTGTGGCAGCTGGTAATTGGTAGCTCTGGCAGCATCGCATGCAGGCCAAAAAGAATTGAGCGGATTGCGCTGCGTATACGCCGCATGTGCCGTGTGGGCAGAACGGAACAGAGTAGAAGAGAACGGAACAGAAAGTGGCCCCGAAAATGAGGAAACTTTATGTTATTCGGCCCAATGATGAAGAGCAACAGCAGCAAAATATTTGGCTCAAAAGTATTTCGGCTATTTTTGTATATATTTATATAAACTTGTGAAAATTTACTGCTTTCCTTTAGAGTGTGCCAAAAAAAGAGGCGGCGGGGGAGGGGCTGAAGTTGGTTGAAAGTGGGTTAACTTGCAGCTCATTCAGAATCTTTGGCATAGTTTTGGAGCTTGGAGTTTTGGAGTTGGGCGTGTGGCAAGTTGAGAAGCCACAAGTATCTGTTCTGTTCTGTTCTGTTCAAAGAGCAAACGTTGCAAGTATTTCTAGGTAAGAAAGTCGAAAGTTTTTCGTTTGGTATTAGCAAACACTGCCGCAAGGCATTACACAACACTGCTACTAAACGCCACTTGACACTGCTTCGCTTCACGGCAGCCACAAAAATTAACTGGCAACACAATTTTAGCCCACTTGACTTTCAGGTTGCGTTGTCTTACCCAAAAATAGTTTTGTCGCCCTGCTTTTTGTGTGTCATCTTAAGGTTCCCAGTGGCACTTTTTCTATGCAAAAATATACAGATTTCCAGCTGAACTTGCAGCCACTTTGTGTAAAGTTGTAATTCGCTTTTCCATTAGCGTGGCCGGCATAGTTCGGTATATGCTAGCTAAAGTATTACCGAAATTTTCCGCTAAGTTTTCAGGGGGTACCCCCGAAACACGTACGGAAATTTTACATAGAGCTTCAGGGGTGGGAAATTTTTGCTTTGAATTGCCCTGGCAGTATCGGCAAACAATTAAACAAAATATTAAAAAATTTTTTTTGTTTTTTTCTAAATAATAGTTTAATATTAGGCACTGCATTTGTATAGTTCACATACCTATAATAAAACTTAGAAAAAGGCTATGCTCAATATTATTTGGCTTAGAACTCAAATCTTTGGTGGTAGTGATTGGAAATTCTGACCTGGGATGGAACATATTCTTCTGCGTTTCCTATAGCCTCTCTACAAGTTGTTTCTAAAGAAAATGATAATAATTAAAACAAGTTTGGTGTCTAATAGGTTATGCATATGTAATTTACTTAAGTGTAATGCTCTCCTAAACTTCCTTTGTATATATCGATGACAGCCACGACAACAATATTTAATAATAAAAAAACATTCTACCATATTTTAAGAATGCTTAGTTAATAAAATAAGGTATTCAATAAATTAAGAAATACAAAAAAAGTATTTTCGATATTTATTGCCAGGCAGGGAATTTTACCTTGCAGCAAAAATTACCACTGAAGTATGTAAGAAAAGTTCAGCTACGTTTTCAGGGGTCTTGCCCTGACGTAGCGGAATCGGCCATGCAGCTTTGCCCCTGAATTGTTCCGGCTGAAAACTGTATGTACTTTGTTCACTAACTACACGCAATCAGGTTCTACTGGGTTGTTCTTGTTATTGTTGTTGTTTTTGCAAATTACACAAATTGAGTAAAGACCGCAGGGCATTTGAACAGCTTAAAAGGTGACAAAAACTGACAAAAGACAAGTGGCAAATTGAAATTGACGCCAAGTCAATTTCGCTTGCTGTTTACCAAATCACAAAAATGCAACAGTTACATACATAAATAATATAAATGAGTGATTTGAACCAATTTACAATTTACATGGTATATTTAAATTGAAAAAGCTTATTTAAAGTAAAAATCATTTAAATAACAAAAAAATTTGATGGACCAAACTAAGAATCGAACCCTCGTCATAAGACAGACAAGTAAAAATAAAAAAAAAAAATATTAGGTAATTAAAAATCATCTGCAGTGACATTTAACAGAAATATAAGTATTTATTGTATATTGACTTAGAAAACAAGTTAATTTGAGCATGTCCATTTCTTATCCAATATTACAGCGTATCTGTTAGCCGCGCAATTGCATTTCAGTTAATTTTAATTGTTTAGAGTCTGATTAAATTGCAATCGAATTCGTTGACCACAATGAATTATGTTCACAATTTAGACTTTTTAGATGCGATTCTCGCAAATCCTCGCATAATTTATGCACTCATAGATGGCGCTTTAAATTCAATTAAAAGCCCAAAAATATAACCATAAACTAGCTCTTTATTATACATATTTTTTATATATATTGTACATATATCAATATTTTATGAAACTAGCAAAATGGTTCTCAGACATAAAATTGAAGGGGCGAAAAACATGGAATGAAAATGCAAATGGGGCTCGAAACGGAAACGGAAACCGCGAAAACCGCAAAACGGAAACTAAAATAAGTTAGCGAAGACTGAAGAGCATTAGAGGGGGCAGGTGATATGGCCAAAAAGTGTTTGAGCCCCGTTTTTGATGGCAGCTGATGGCAACTCGTTAGCGCTTAACGGACCTCAAAAAATTGTGTTGTGGCCAATATCAATATTGACATTAATTTTTGCGGCCCGCAAAGCTTTGAAGACCGCCCCCTACCCT
Source organism: Drosophila quinaria (assembly GCA_035047525.1). Lineage (NCBI taxonomy): Eukaryota > Metazoa > Arthropoda > Insecta > Diptera > Drosophilidae > Drosophila > Drosophila quinaria. Next base: position 36,529,490 of record JAWNPO010000455.1, read on the forward strand.
CACCCCAGCCTCCCTTAACACCTTCAAACACTTTATCACATTTTCTAGGTGGGAGTTGGATGATGATTTTTTAGTGAAAGTGCTTTGGTTGCCAGCAGAATAAAAGGAGAAAGGCAAAGGGAAAAAGGGCTGCATTAGCCCGTATCGTATATCATATTGCAGCCAGTTCAGTTTTCTCTCTCTCTCTCTACCCACGATCCTTTATTCGCCCCGCCTCACTCCCTTTACTCCTTTAAAAATGTGAAAAAATGAAACTGGCTAGAAAAAAATATAAATCGGGCAGTGGAAAATGAAAAATGCCGCAGGACCGCGTGGTGTTGCCTAAGTTGCCACAGTTGCTCCGCACATAAATTTCTTAACAAAAAATGAAGCTGCACTAAAGCCGTCGACTAGCTGATACCCTGTAATTCCCAGATATGCAGCGGTGGGCACGTAATGGCTCCGAGAGCCAACGGCTGCTAACGAATTATGATTTCGTGCCCAATAGACTTGAAAATAACACTAGTTACCATAAGATTATTAAACACACCAAATTCCTTTTCTTTTTGCACAAATTTTTAATATTTTATAGCGAATAATTTTCAAAGAAGTAAATTTTTACAAAAAAAAAAAAATATTCACATTTCAGTTACTTCTTTTACTTATTTTTACTACATAATTTTTTACAGCCTTTAAGTTTTTTTCTCGGTATTTTTACGATGTTTTTCTTTAAAATACTCAGCAAACTGTAAAAAATTTAAAATTTTCTGTTACTTGACTTATTTTTTCGGGTTTTCTTACGCTATTTTAACTTTAGAACACTGGGTAATCTACAAAAAAATTTCCAAAATTTGTGCTACTTCAATTACGATTTCTTGACTTTAAAATGCTGGAAAAACTGAATAGAAATTTCTTAAAATTTCACTTTCTTCTTTATTGTCATAACTTTTAAATTATGCGTCGTTTAATAAAATAATCACTAAAATAAATTAAGAGTCGAATGAGCCAGATTTTGATTGTGACAATATTAAATGCTTGCGTTCAAAAATTGGCTTTTTTTTAAAGAATTCTCAATTACACTGTCTTTCAAATTATACATTTTAATGCTCTCCAATCATTTTGGAAAAAGTTGCATTAAATAAATTAAAAATTTAAAAAAAATTTATTGTTATTCTGATAAAAAACATAAATGAAAATCATAAAAAATGGCATTCATGGGATTTTTTTTGTTTTTTTTTTCACAATTTTTTTTATTATAGTCAGATTTTCAAAAAATTGCTCAAAACAAATCATAGTCATTGATTAAACTTGTTTAAAATTCTAATTGTTGATTAGTATGTACATTTAAAAAGCTCAAAACGCCTGTTACCCGCCATCACTAATATACCACTCAATATCAGCCTGCTTACAGGGTATTCGAAATGTGATTTCTCTGTTTTTTTTCGCGCCGTTGTAACACAAAGAAACAGAAACAACTGCGAAGCATTTGCATTAAAGGCAACGGCGAAGGCGTAAACTGCTAGCCAAAAAGTGGGGGCGTGGTCTGTGAATATGTGGGTACATACATATGTGTGTGTGTGTGTTTGTGTGTGTGTATGCTGCAGGTCACCGTCGAGGTTATTATCATGTTAAAAACTGCAAAATGCAATAAGTTAGCTGGCAAACCGTGTTCAGGCCAACGGGTGGCAACCCTGGCAGCCCGAGCAACCCAGACAACCCTGCTGAGCCAAGATTTATTTAGTATTTTCCTATACGTTTATTTTTTCTTCTCTCCTACTTGCGGTATTTTTATAGCATATTTTTAAAGTTTTTCTCTTTTTTGAAAGTTGTCTGCAGGGTTGTCAGGGGCAAGGGGAGGGCGCTATATCAAATTTGGGGGCGCGGCAAAAAATAAATGCGTCATCAGCGACTGTTGCTTAAATTGAGTTGCGCCTGTTTTTTTGGGCCTCAAACTCAAAAGTCATTAACATTATCAAAAAAAAAAAAAAAGAGGAAAAATATGCTAGAAATATGTAAAGAAAATATTGAAGATGACAACTCTGGCAACAACTGTTGGTACTGTCTCTCTCGCACTCTCTCTCCCTCTCGCTCTCACTTTATGTTTGTTGGCTGCTGTAGGTAATAGCATTCATAATGTTCCAAAGTTTTGTTGAATGGAGCTTCGCCCACTTTTGGCTTCATTAGGGGTAATTTCAAATGTCATTTGTATGCGACGACCTGCCACCCCAAAAGAAGAAATAATGTATGAATTGTGGCTCCCTACACAACCAACCACAAAATGCTAACCACATTTTAGATGCATTGTAATGGCAATTTAATGGGACCAACTGCGATCATTACACTCCAATGCACAATGGCACATATACATACATATTTACTAACCTGAGGTGTGCGAGTGTGTGTGTGTGTGTGTGTGTGTGTGTTTTGAGTGTGTTTTAATTTTACGCTACATATTAAACTTTATAAATACCCAACAAATGTTCATCATTAGTTTGTAATTTGATTTTAAAATTAGAATTTTCAGAGTCGGACATTTTGTAAACACTTTTCCTTAGAAGTGCGTCTTACATTTATTATTACAACTCCAATTAAGATATATATTAATAATATAATATATTTCTAATTTATTTGCCATTTCGTTACTCCAACTCCAAACGGTAAGATCAGCTTTACAGCTATTTTATCACTTTTGCCACTTAGAATTCTCAACTGGTTCTAGCGTCTCAAAAATAACATTATCATATGGACCTGACTAGTCGGCTAAAACTCACCTTCATCTATTTATTTTTAATTAAATTAGTATAAAACAAATTATATTAAATAAAATGCAATCGGTTTCACTTAAATTATTTTAAATTAACTTAATTTTAAATTAAATTAAATTATTTTAAATTTATTTAAAATGCAAAGACTTCGTTATAAGCTCGTTAAATCACTTATGCTAATTAAAAAATAATTAAATGAATTAATTAATATTTAATAAAATTAATATGGTTTGATACAAATCATTTGCAATTCAGTTTAAATAAATTAAATTAAATTGTAACGAGTAAAGATCTTGATATAGGAACGTTAAATTATTTTTGTTAAATAAATTATATTAAATAAAATGAAACTTAACCATGTTTTATTAAATTATTTTAAAATTAAATAAGAGGAAAATGTATCATTAAAATTAATAAAAATAAATTATATTAAATCAATTGATACTAGGTTAATTTAAATCGCTTTAACTGAATTAAATTTAATTAATTTAGAAGTGACTTTATTAGAGTAATATTTATATTTCCAATATTTAGAGGGCTAAAAAAAAACTATTTCCTTTGAGAACTTGTTATATGTTTATTTATACACTTTCGCTTTGAGTTCGTTGATCACAAAGTGAAGCAATTTTGACGAGTTGAGGACACTTTTGATAGTAAGTATCTTGGACTAGCGTAATTAGAACGGTTCGCCGTCATTCGCTGAACAGCTGAGTATGACAGTATCATTTATGCCCCTGTCATCTCTCTCTTTCTCCCTCTTTCTCCCCCTTTCTCCCATTTTATCTGGTGAAAGGAGTACAAGCAATTTCTTTGGTAATTCACTCTCGTCGCCCGTCGTTTGGAAGCTGCTGGAAAAGCTTTTTGCTGTTTAATTGATGCTTCAAAAATTGGCGAGTAGCAGCTTAAAGCGCTCAAACAGGCAAAGGACAAGCACAGGACATGGACAGAGAGACAGAGGGACAGAGGGACAGATGGATAGTGGAAGAGGATAGAATGTGAGTCAAGTTGCTGGCGAGCGAACGACAAAAACAAAGTAAAAAGCCAACAAAAATTAGATAACAAGCAAAAATGGTAACAACAAAACAACAACAACAACAACTATTTTCAAACAAAAAAAAAACAGTTGCAAAATCATAAAGAAAAAGGAAAGATCAAAGGGAAATGCAGTAAGGTTGCTCGAAAAAGTGAACAGAAAGTTACCCTGTAAATTTTACAAATATTCCGTTTAATTAAAAAAAATATATAAAATCTTGTAAATGAAAAATATTAAATTCGCTAATTTTAAAAAGCCATACAAGCCCATTTAAAATATCATAAAGAGTTAAAAAAAAAACAAACAACAAAAATTATTTATTTCTAAAATCAAGAATATTTGTTAAAAATATTTTATTTATAAAATGAGATTATAACCTAATTGATGTGGGAAATAATTAATAATTATTTCTTAATGTTGACTAAAAAAAACATTTAAAATAGTGTTAGTATTAGTATATAAAATTTAATTTTGTCTTACATTAAAATCTTTATAATTTAATCTTTAAATTTGAAATTAAAATTCGACTGCTAATATTGATTTCTAATTTTATAAACTTTATCTTGACTGTTTTTAAAAGACTTTCAATACAATTTAAAATAAAGTTAAAATAAAAGTCAACTTTAGAAAAACACTTTAAAAATATGAAATAAATTATGATCTTTGAAACTACATGTCTTTTCTATTTTCTCTTAATTCTCTTACTTTTTGTTAGTTAAAAGATCTCAGTTTGAATAAACAAATTTTAAATTTTGTAGACTTTTTTTGTGAGTGAAACAATCAATTCAAATATATCTTTAAATAATTAGATACTTTTGACATATAACGTTTTTTGAATACAATTATTTTGTTATATTTTGATACGAAGAAAATATGCCGTTTATATTATATTTGCCATGACTGTATACATAATTTTTCTCAAATTTAATAACTTCAGCTGCTTTTAATATATTTTTAATTTCTCACTATACCCTAAGTATTAAGTACTATTTACAGGGTATGTGAATTCAAAAATAAAAGAGTGAAAAATGCAAAAAGTGGTCGAAAAATAAGCAAACGCTTGTGCCATATTTTCTAAAACTTTTCCAAGCTGCCTTTTCATCTATTCCTCTCTCTCTCTCTTCTCCTGCAACTTGTGCTATCTCTGTCTATTAGTTGTTGTAGAGTGCCATAATTAAATTTACCTGCGCTGACTGCAGTCAAGTTGTTTTTGTTGCCATTTGAGTCCCCTTGAGACACTTCTAACTCTACTGTCCACTCTCTCTGTCTGTCTCTCTTCAATCACCCTTCTACCACACACAGACACAACAAAGAGCCAAATGCATTTTGAGTAAGTGTAGTACATGCCACACCCACTTGTGTCATCCATTTCCATGTCCATGTCCATGTCCATGTCCATGTGCTGACAACTTGACCAGTTGCTCTCTAGTGCATTGCATCCTCCATCCCTCTCTACTCCCTATCTTCTCTCTTCTTTTCACTGCTCTTTGCTCTTTGCTCTGATTAATTTCATAAAAAGTTTTAACGCTTTTCCCTGAAAACCTTTACGCAATTAGATTTTTGTTTGAATGCTTTCGGTTACTTGCCTTTTGAAATATACCCAACACATTTTCGCCATACAGGGTATTTGCTAGTCAAGCTTTGTGTTCTGTAACTTTCCAACTTGTTGAAATTAGCTTGAAAAGTTATACATTATATTTTGAAATTAAAAAACTGATTTCAAAGTCTGATTTCAATCTATTTATAGAGTATGTGCCAGTCGATCAGTCAAGGCAATATAATTATCATGCGTTCTGTTAAGCAAATAATTCTAGGATTCAAGCATACAGTATTTTAATATTTATTTCTTATTTAAAAGGCATAAACCCCGCTGAGTAGAGGGTATCTCTAAGTCTATCACATACTAAAATTAATGTTTCTAGTTCATTTTGAAATAAATTTAATCATATACTAAGTTATAAGTGACTACATGCATACATTCAGAAGAATACAGGGTATTTATTAGTCCATAGCACACGAGTTGATCTGTATTTTTGGTTAAATATTTCGGAAAGTTGAATCAAACACTATTTCATAGGGAACTGTATGAATTATATAAAACATTCAGTCCATTACAGGGTATCTAAAACTCTATCACAAACAGTAAGTTCAATCTTATGCATTAAACTATACAGAAAATTCTGCATATACTAATCCAAATGAAAATCTTATATAAAATATATATTTGCAACCAACTAAAGGGTACCTCATAGTCCATCACACACAAATTTTACAGCTTTATTTGTTGAATATTACAGAAAGGTCAATTAAATAGTATTTCATATCAAGCTAAATGAGTTAAAATAATATATTCAATCTATTACAGGGTATCTGAAAGTCCATCACACACAGCATGATCAATCTTATGGAGAAAACTATACAGAAAGTTTAGCATTTATTAGTTCATATAAAACTCCTACTTAAAATGGATAGCTGCAACCAATTACAGGGTATCTCTCAGTGCAGCACTCACGCCTAGACGCTGCTTATTAGTTTCGATGCGTTTTTATAGAGCGCATTATAAATGCAGTTTTAATCTGGGCTAAAATGTTCGCACTCTGGTTTATAAGCAAACTTAATTAATTGCGAAAAAACATAGGAAAAAAATACCCTAGGGAAGGTGGCAACAGGGAGGGGATTATGGAGCGCATAAAAGCTCTAAAAAATAATGAAAAATAATATATAAATTTCAGATTTAATTCAAGTCTCGAATTACATTGCTGCAAATTAATTATGCGGCTAACACAAATACTAACTATGTAGGTATTTATGTAAAAAGAGGTGATTAGTTCTCCTCACTGGATTATTCCGAGAGATAAACTTCAATTACATAATTCGTTGTTATTTTGTTGTTTTTGTTGTTTTTGTTGTTGCTGATGTTGTTAATTTGGCTTTTTGGTTTTTACGTGTCGTTTGGTTTAAATTCAAATTGAACATGCAATTCAAATGACTTTAATTTAAGAGCACTTTTAGTTTGAGTATTTAAATATTTTAATTAAAAGTGTGATTTTTTTACAGAATTTCTATGAATTTATAACGTAAAGCTGATCAAAATTGGTCAGAAATATTATAACCACTGAAAAAAATTCACTAGGATGAATATATCGATTCCACATTGGAAAAGTTTCACTTTTTTATATTTTTGAGCATTTACTTAAAAATTGACTCCCAAAATGGACATTTTGTTTTTTAACGATTACACTTAGTAAGATAATATCGCGAACCATTTTAATATATAGAAATATATTAATTGTTTAATTTAAAACAGGTTTTTAAAATGCTGTTTTTGATATATCGAATAAAATTTGATGAACAAATTCTGGTCACAAGCAAGGTTGAAATTTTTCCACATTCGCGACGAGTAAAATAAATAAAATAACAGTGATTTATCAAAATAAACCCTATAAATGGACAACTATTTTATTTTATCATGGTTTAAGAGTATTTTCTTCCAAATAACACGCCAGATTTCGCTTTTAACAAGATGTTGTCAAAAATGACTTTTATTTTTTGTCGCGTTCGCTATGCATTGTTTTCTATAAATAATTCGAAAACGACAAGTCCTTAATGCTTGACTTTTACAATAAAAATAGTGTTGATAAAATGCGTTAAACACTTGAACAAAAATTTTCGAAAATGTTAATTTTTTAGATTGTTGCGTTCTCAATTTGGAAAACATACATAAATACATATTTAAATATGGTACATTTTTTTTTAATATTAATTACTTTTATATTCTTTGCAAATGTTGTTTGTAGTTTCTTTAAAAAAAATATATATTTACAGTTGCCTCTCAATCGTAATTACTTGCCATATATTTTATGGTTATTTTATCTGCCTCTTTCTATTTCCCTTCTTTTACTTCTCTAATTTGTTGCATGTTCTGATTTTTGCTTTATATTTATGCGGCATTAAGAAAAGTTCCCATTTCATTCTATTTGCTCACCCACTCGCTCTTCCTTTTACTGTTTCTCTCTCTCTCTCTTTTTTTTTGTTACTTGCTTTCTTTCTCTTTCTTTTACTTTGGGGAAAAGTTTCGTTGGCAATACAATGCAAATAGCTGCGATGACGTCACGTCTCCGCCGTTGATTTGATTTGCAATGACACAATTTGAGGACGCAGCGGCTGTCCATCAGTTAAATGGGTGGGAAAGAGACGCAGAGTGAGTGAGGGGTTGTCATGCTTAGGGGTTGGGGTTGGGATTGGAGGGGAACAGCAACAACATTGTGTCCTGTGTTCAAACTCATTTGTAATCATTTGGGCGTTTAATTTTTTGGCGCATTCATTGCGCTGTTGAATTCCACCCCCCACCACCCCTTGCCACCCCTACACAGAAAAAAAAATCCGGGATATTTAGCCCCAATTGAGTCCAAAACGATGTCAAAATCAAGTATGAAATACTTGATTTTTTCAATCCTGAAATTCTTAAATTCAGGCTAAAAAAAAATTTTTTATTTTTATCCTTTTTGTTTTTAATTGTCGGTGGGAATCGAACCCAGGTTCTTTTCAAACAGCTCGGCGACTCTAACCACTGAGCCACAGAACCAGTTGAAATGAGAGAGGCCGAAAGAGAATAAAGTAATTTGGGCTTATTTTCCCATTTTAATCCCGATATAGGCTTGATTGTTCAGCTTAATCCTGGAAACATACTTAAAAAATGCAGGCTTAAATCAAGTATTTTAGGCTTGATTTTAGAACGACTTTTTTTTCTGTGTACCCCCAACAACATTGTTGCTCCACTAACTGTGCATCCCCTGTCCTGTTCTCCAGCCCTCTCTCTATCTCTCTCCTTGTCGCTCTCTCTCTTTCTGTCGCTGTTGTTTTTTACAGCCTTCATAAATCTTAATTTTAGCGCATGCAGCTAACAGGGAAATGGTCTAAAAGATGGCCAAAAGAGGGCGGACAGGAGGTTGGAGGTGGGGGTGGGGGTTGGGACAGGCAACGTGACTCGTTTTGAAGTTTTGAGTTGCACTTTTGACGTTGCCAGATGGCTGACAGCCGGCGGGCGTTGCCAGCGAGTTGACGATGACGACGCATCGGATGGATGAGAGAGCTAACTGAAATTTGTCGCAAGACAACAGCAACAACAACAATGATAATAATAGCAACAACAACATTAACAATAACAAGCACAATAAACGCACAACAACAACAACAACAACAACAACTGAAATAGACAACACACAAAATGGAACAAGTTTGTCGCGTTAAATTTAATGCTCGCCTCGCTTTTGTTTTTAAGCGCGTTTGCAGCGCAAGTCTGAGCACATTCCCTTCTTCCCCTCATTCCCCCTTCCTCTGCACCTTCCCCCACTCCCCCCTCCCACTCGGTAACAGCCCAAGGGAAAGTGACAGCATACTAGCTTACACTGCAAAAAAAAACTGTGTCTTTTGCAGTCTCGAAGAGTATGATAAATATTTTATTTCATTAATTATGTTTTATTGGAAATTTTTTAATCAATAATAATACTATTATTATATAATTAATATTATTCATATTCGCAAAATAACAATTGCACGACAACATGCATAATTTTAATTAAACGAGTAATATTATAGTAATTTTTATTAATCTCATAAAACAACCTCTTGACTGGGTAAATGTCTAGCGACGAAAACATATTCCTGCACATATGTCTACCGGTTCGGTTTCGGTTTAGAAAAAAATGTTATTTACTAAAATATAATTATATTTATACTTTAATAATAATAATTAAAAGGGCATTATTTTCTTAATACTTCATTCATGCATTTACTTCACGTATTCTTCACTTTGATGTAGTTTAGTTATATTTTAACAATTTTAATATATCAATAATAAAAATTCGATCGTGAATATAACAAATAAAAATTCAAAATTAAACATAAGAAAGTTAAAATAAAAAACCAAAGTTTAGTTTGAAAAATAATATTTTTTGATGTATGAAAAATTAACAATTATAAATGAAACGGTTTGTAAACGGTTATTTCGGCTTATAGTTTTTTAGTCCCTGGCTCCAATCGTTAAAATTTTGCCACTAACACCAGTTCAACTCACGAACCAGGTGAGTTTCAAAAAGTCTTTGTAAGACAATTTGTTATTCAAATTTATAGCATACTTATTGGGGTGGAATAGAAAATGAGACTATTGTATTTTGATGCCTTAAATTTCAGCTCAAGTCGAGAATTTCATAATTCAAAGCTTGAAAACTAATAGCATATTTATAAAACAATTATAATACCATTGGTTTAGCAACCATATTATTGTCAAATTGTTTGAGTATCCGATTGAATAAATAATTACATATATTCTAATGGTATATTGTATTGTGCGAAAGATGGAAAACTAATTTTTAATTTTTAACTAAAAAATCTTCTTTTTATTTCACTTGAGCTTAAAATTGTTTTAATTGCGTATCTTCTTAAGATTGTCTTGTAATATATTTTATTTGTTGATTGAAATTTGTGCTCAACATTAAAGTCTGTTTATCTTTTTAATTCGTCATTAATTTCTATAAATTTTAAGTTCAAATATATTGTCAAATCTAAATTAAATGCTGACACTTACTATATATGGCTTTAATTTTTCTCGCAGTGCCCCAAAAATTGTTGGTCACACTCGCGGGAAGAAGAAATATTGTGGGGGGGAGTCTGAGTACTTTGCAGTACTCGCCCGAGGGTCGCCAATGCTAAAGCTGAAACTGAAACTGAAGCTGAAGCTGAAAATGAAGCATCGAAACGCATTTTGAAAGCTTTTAGCTGTTAATGTGGCATAAATTTGTCTTTTGTTGCTGTTGCCAGTGACACAGAAACTGATGTTGCTGCTGCTGCAGGATATTGAAATAAAAAGTATTCAAAGCAGCGGCAAAAGTGGCCGAAACGAAAAGCGCAAACTTGAATCGCCCCCAGGAGCAAGTCAGGGCAAAGAAGAAGGAATCCCCCCGGTCGGAGAGGGGTGGAGGGGAAAGAGGGGGACAAGGGAGGAAGAAGAAGACTGTTTGCAACAGCAGTGCGAACAAATTTCGAAATGTTTTTTCATATATAAATTTATTGATTAACATTAAACAAACTAAATGTTGCGGCCTTAATTCGTGACACTTTGAACTGGATTCGGAACTGGAACTGGAACTGAAATTGCGAACCAGAACTGAAATTGTAACCCAAATTGATTACTTTTAAAATGGCTGCCAAATTGAGATTGATTGCGAATGTCAATGGAATTTATTGTCATCATCATCAAATGCCATAAAAATGAGACAGGGTATTTAATGGTCTGTCAAAAGTGCTTCTAAATTGCGCAATTTGTGTGCAACGAATTTTGATTTGTTTTGCTGAATAATGAATGCCAGATGCTCAGTCATTGATTCACACTCACACTCAAACGCCAACTCATGCAACATTTACAAATTTCGAGTCATTTGAAATTTTTACTTACTTGACAATTTTATTGAATTTATTTGCGCAATAGATTAATCACTGGATTAAGTGAGCAATCACTTACAGTTTTCATCAAATGAAAAGGAAACATTTGTTTATTATTGTTTCTTATTAAAATTTTAGAGTATAGTAAAAATGCAAAGTAAAATTTTTAATTTATAATTATAAATTAAATTTAAATTGATTATTAGGACTTTGGAATTTATTTGCTAATTTAAGTCAGCTACTATTATTAGTTATCAGCCTACAGAATCGTGTTAAGGTCGGACAAATAGAAAGGTGGTAATGGCTGATTTAAGTTTTTTTAAGCAAATAAAATGCTTAAAAGTATTCAACAAAATATTTTGTTTTTTTTATATGAATAATTGACGGGAATAATATGGTCGTGAACTCGACTTGAGTCTTTCCCTATCACTTTCCCTATATTTACATTAATAATATAGAAGCTAAATTTTAGCTTGCTTAATTAAATGAAATTTATGTTAGTGGTTCATTTGAATTCATATCTCCCGAAAAAGTTGACTTAAAATAAATAAATAAATACAATAAATATTTCGGTACTCTGTGACTGTCTTAGGGTATCTTCAAGCTGAGCATTTCAAGTCATTATTTAAAATAGCCTATAGCTTAATTTAATATTTCTCATCTTGATTAAAAAAAAATTTTAATTTAGTTATAAATATATTGCAAATAAACAACTAAATGAGTTGTATTATCTCCGTACTGCGCAACGATAACGATAACGGCAACGATAATGCGATGACATTCCAATTGCACTAAATGTTTGTATAATACAAAACTGGCATACAATTAACACATTGCGATGTTTTAAGTACAACTCGATTATGTTGTCAACAGTTGTGGCTGCTGTTTGTTGTTGTTGTTGTTGTTGCCACAAGCACGCCCCCTTCCCCTGCCCTGCTCCTCACCTCTCACTCCACTCTCCACAATCCGCACCCTTTTCCTGCCCCTCCCCCTTTGCTCCTGTAAGTAATCAGCATTAATGTGAATACATATAAATTTATGTGTGTGCAATTTCTCGCTCATTAATTTCATTTTAAATACCAGACAATTCAATTACAAATGGGGTATATTAGTTCCACAGCAAACTACTAAATGTAAGGGTATTGTATTTAAATGAAAATGAAATGAAACTGAATATCATATAAAATTATTTTGAAGCATTTATATTATATTCAATAAAAATGATGTTTTAGTTTTTTAGAAAGAGTTGAAAAGTTAAACTAAATGAAATATAGAATAATTAAAAAAAATACCTTACATAATATTTCATGAAAATTGTCTTAAGAATTAACAATGGAAAGATAACATTGTATAGAATATCGAAAAATTGTTAAATATTTAATGAAACTTTTATATTTTAATTTGAAAAATAAAAAACTAAATAATATATTAAATAGATAATTTTTAAATCATTTCTTAAATATTTTATAAGTTTGTTTTTCTTAAAGTTTAAAATATTAACTGCATACAAAATAATTTTGAGCAACTTATATAATTTTTACAGAAAATTGTCTTTTTTAATTTTAGTAAAAGTTGAAAGTAAAAACTTAATAAAATATAGAAAAATTTGAAAGAATTTCTACAATAAAAAATGAATTTAATATAAAATAATTTTAAAGACTTTCAATAATAAAATTCTCCTTAAATTTTCGGTCACAGTCCAAAATATATTTTAAATTCAATGAAAATCCTGTTTTAAATTTCAATAACATTATAGAATAATTTAATTATAGAATAATTTAAAAGAACTTATACAATATTTTGTAAATTTTTTTTTTTAAATTTCAATAAAAGTTGAAAAACAAAATTACACAGCTGAAAACTAAAACTAACACAAATTAAATATGAAATAATTTGAAAGAACTTTTAAAATATATTAGTAAAACTTTTAATAAATTTATAAATACAAAATAAATGAACATAAAATAATTTTAAAGAATTTCTGTTACATTCAAAAAATAGTCCTCTTAAACTTTACGTAGCAGTTGAAAAATAAAACTAAAGTTTCAGTAACAGTTGAAAGAAATTTCAATTAGACTATAAAATAATTTTAAAAATTTTTATGTTTGATAAACATTCGCTTCAAAAAGATCACTATCAGCTTTCTCTGTACTTTCTCGCAATAAATCTGATAACAGGGTATTACCAAGTCGTCTATTTGTAATGAGTAAGCTGATAGTTTTTTATATATAACATATTTATATTAAATCAACAATTGTTGGTCGGAGCTTTGGTCAGTCAGATAGACAGATTGACAGAATGAATGAATGCAAATATGAAAATGCATTAAGCTTTATTTATTTACAAATTGCTGTTTTTCCAACATTTTTCTTTTATTTATTTATATTTATTTATAGTCGTTGCTGCATTCGATGGCAATTTTCGCGCTTCATTTTAATCGCCCAATAAGTTTCTGGGGCTCATCACACACCAATTGATGAATATATAACGATAACTTACGAGTGCACCAAAGATTCATTTCAATGGATTCACGCATTTTCATTATCATTTTGATTTCGACTTTTATTAAATTTCAATGCGCAATTTTTTAACTGATTTGTGCAACCTCTTCATTTTTATTGGCTGTCTGCGTTTAATTAAATAATAATCTTTGATTTAATATGAAAATTGCATACATCTCTCTCTCTCTCTGATTTCTCACTTTCCTTCTCCTTTTCCCCTTCTGCTTTCTCCTCCTGTGTTTTGCATACATTGCGGCAATCGGTTTACAAATTAATTAATTGCCGCCATATGCTAATTAAACAGCATTTTTATAGTGTAATTTCAGCAGACACTCACACACACACACATACACACACACACACATACACACACACACACACACACACAAACACACACACTGAAACAAACAATCTGAGCACATAAATAAATAAATTCCAAGCTGCATTCTTTCAAATGTTGCACAACATTACAAATAATTGCAGCTGCTATTCAACGAGCGTAGGTAATAAACAAGTTATCCTTTGTTAGACCAGAGCGTGCTCGACTCAGAAACACTCTGTACTTTGTAAAGTATGTTCTGTTAAAATGGAGTAACAAGTGGGAAAGGCTAAAGTCGAGTTTCCGACTATAGGATACCCGTTCTTATCTCAATAAATATAAAATATATTTTTATTACATACTTTTAGACATTTTCATTGCTTAAAAACTTAAAACAGCCATTACTACCTTGCAAGTCCTCTGCGTTACGCAAGAGGTTTGGTTCTTACTCTATTTATACCAAATCTGTGTTGGTTATGTTGCTAATTTGTATGTACGGATTCCACACTTACCAAATAAAAAAAATTTCGTTATTGTTAAAAAAAAAAAGCCATTACTACCGTTCTGTTTGGCAGATATTGCTACGATTAAGTACGATTATAGCTTATAATAATAGATAGCCTTAGAATCCAAAAAATACTTAGTATTCTAAAAATTGTGCATGTGGTAGGGGAATTTGAAACAAACTCTTACGTACGTTGTAAAAAGTATACATTACTAGAGGACTCCGCCCCCTGCTCGCTTCGCTCGCTAACCCCCGCTAAGCCCCTTCGCTCGCAAAATTGAAAAGAACATCTTTAGTAGTCCGGTTTAAAAAATTTATATAATACGCATTTTTTGTAAAAAACCAAAATATTTAACTTCATTGTTTTAATGTTTTTCCCCGGTAATTGGACTTAGGTTAAAGTCAGATTTATCAATTCAGCGGGAAAAAGCAAAATTTAGCAAAAAAAACCTAAATTTAAGGGAAATTGTCAAAATTTAGCAAGAAGAGTTAATCTGTGAGTTTTGTTAGGATATCTCATACAACAACAGAGTTTTTAGTTCTAAAAGTTAATTTGAATCGGATTGTTCCCATGGCAGCTATATGATATAGTCATCCGACTTTGACCAAATTTGGTCAGAATATAAACGACAGTATCAAACATATAATCTCTGAGTTTGGTTGAGATATCTTAAGAAACAAAAAAGTTTTTCATACTAAAGGTCAATTTGCTTCCGATGGTTCCTATGGCAGCTATATGATATAGCCATCCGACATTGACCAATCAAATTTAATTATTACAAAGTACAATTACTAGAGATGTTTGCAACCCTTTCAGCTCAGTCTTGCACTTACAGGGTATTAATATGGCTATTCTGCAATGTTGCCCTTATCATTTATATGGGATTAAATGTGATTGTCGTTGTTCATAAATACATGTATTCGCAGTTACAGTTAAGTGTGTAAAATTGCCGTTATAATGCTGAATGCATTTTGCAACACTTCACTTATTTCTCGTGACAGTAAATACATTTAATAAATATTAATATATATTCTAAAAAGTGAGAATTTGTAAGGCTTTTTAATGATAAGCAACACTCAGTATTCAATCTTCAGTTTTTTCATGTCACTTTTTTAATTTTCTGTAGCTTAAGCGTCTTTATCAGACACTGTGACAATGACAGTGCCTGTCAATCTGTAGTCTCATTTCATCGTAAAGCTCTTTAACTTTAGCAGCTTGACAAAAAAATCTTTATACTGATTGTTTCATTTTTGCGGTCATATCAGATTCTTTTCTACTTTGTGTAGTTACTTTTTTTAAAGACTGTTAAATCTGTATTGATTAGTTGAGATTGGGAAGAAACTAAACAACGCTTATTTTGGAATATTAAAATATACATTAGAACTATTTGTATAATTTTGTAAAATTTTTAACATATGTTTAAAGTTTTTACCAATTTAAAATGTATTTTCTTAATTTCTAAAATACTTAATAATATTATGGCTGATTTTTTTACATAGGCGATTTTTAAAATTAAGAGTATTACTACATTTTTTTTAGTTTTATTTTTACTTTAAATTTAAATTACATTTTTTACAACATTTTTTAATAAACCTACAAATAAAATAGTAATAACAAAATCAGAATCTTATAAACAAGATATTGTATTATTTTTATCTGTGCTGTCGATGTTTTTTTTAGTCACATCGACTTGAAAATATTTTCCAAAATATTTTTTATTACAAAACTAACATTTTTTGACTTTATTGGTAAGTCGAAAACATAAATTGTGTACTGCTCTAATTTTTGATCTTCAACTTTTTCTATTTCAAAAAATTCGAAAATTACTATTTTGTGTGTGTAAATTTTTGACTTATTTTCTTTCTAGCTAATTTCCTAACTCTATGTAAAATTTTCATAAATTGTGTATTTGAATATATGTCTCAAATCAGAATTAATTCTGCACATGTTTTGGAACGATTTTTATCAATTAATAATTTTAACTCAAAAATTTAATTTTAAAGTTACATTTTGAAATGTCATCTTATTTTATATATTTTAATTTCCGTTGAATTTTCGTGCTTTTACACTTTGCGCAGGTGCAACTGCTGCTGATTTTGTTCTGTGCATTTTTCTCTCTCTCTCTCGCCAATTCGAAATGTTGGGCAACATTTCGCAATGGACAACAATGTTGCTGGCAGGCTCGCATGGCAAGGCGCATGTCCGTTGGCAGCATGTTGCCAGCTCTTTGTTTTGATTTGGTGCTGGCAACAAACAACAACGTTTTGTTTATGTTTATATCCCCATACCGACAGGTGGTTGTTGTTTCATGTGTGTGTGTGTGTGTGTGTACGTGGGTGTGTGTGTGTGTGTGAGAGAGAGAGTCGAATATTTATGCATGGCAATTGCTCAACGTCGTGTTGTTGTTTTTGTCCGACGAAGAGACGTCAAAAGTGACGGGCTGCGAATTTCCGCTTCAGCTTCAGCTTCAGCTTCATGGATCAGCTTATCCTCTTTCTGTCTCCTTCTGCCCTCCTGTCCCCCCTCTAGCTCTCTCTTTCTCTGATGTTGGCACCAAATCGTTTGTCATTCCCATTCCCTTTCCCCCTTCTTTATTACACTGTTTTTCAGTGTGTTTTTTGCCTGTGCACAGAAAACAAAAAACTTTCTTAATTGAATCAAAGAGTTGAAAAACTAGTGTTGATATTTCAATTTATCGATCGAGTTTTGAATAGAAATGTAAAAATCGTTATGCAAACATCGAGTTTTTTATATATTTCAAAAATTAAACCTGCTTATCGAGTTTTTATCGAAAAATCACAAGCATATTTTTCTGAAAAAAATCTACATAAAAAATCAAAATACACTCCAATTTTTATATATTGTAGCTCATTGTTTAATTTTATGATTTTAAATGATAATAAAGCTTGTACATTTAATGATTTAAATCAAAATTATAAAATTAGATTTAAATCGAAACGAAAATCGTGCAATCGATTAGAGGTGGAGAGCTATCGATAGCCGACGAATTTCAAAACCATCGATAGTGAATAGTCGATAGTGCCATAGATAGTCGACGATAGTCTCGGATACAAAAAATATATATTTGCTATGTATTTTAAATTTTTAGTTTATGTAAATTTTAAAAAAGATAACCCATAATTAATCCATGGGATTTTAATAATTTTTAATGCAAAAGCTTTGATCAAAAAACGAAAGTACATTTACATTTTCTTGCTTGAGTCTGGTTTGCCTATCCGAAATAAATTGACCCGAATTGCTAAATACTCTTTCCGACTCAACGTATGTTGCAGGTATTTAAAAAACATTACTTACAATATGGAAAAATCCGTTTTGGTTTGCCTGAAAAATATTTTTTTAAGCAAAAACATATTTGTGGAGTATTTATAATTCGTTTTAACGCTTAATCCATAAAATAATTTGTATAATAATAAAACCATCAGATCTTTTAAAAATTAAAAAAAAAAAATTAGTTTGACTTTTATTTATATTAAAAACTGAAGGGAAATTAAAAAAAGAAATTAAATAAATCAAAATTAAGAATATCAAAATTGAATTTGAATCCAAAAATTTCGCATTTCGAGAACATTTGACAATTTTTGGGTTCCAGAATCCGGCAATTTTCTTTTTCTGAGTGTGTGTTGTGTGTGTGTTGTCAGTGTTGTGTTGCTGTTGCCAAGTTGTTGTTGTTGTTGTTGTTGTTGTAGTCGCAATTGTTTACGTTCTTCGCCTCGCGGCTTCGTGCGAGCCAAAATTCAATTCACGCTGTTTGCCAAAAACAGAGATTTGCAATCGGTCTCAGCTATCGATAATCGATGGAATGCAATGCACTTCTCTCTCTCTCTCACACACACTCGCACTTACACACCTCTTTCTCTCTCTCCCTCTCTCTCTCTCTCTCTTTTTTTAGGCCATTCACGGCACACTTCACACATTTTGTTGGCATCGCTGTCACTTTCAATCTGTTGTCTGCCCTTTCCTCTTTCTTTTTTTTTGTTACCTTGGCCATATGCCAATAGTTGACCCAACTCTCCTCCTCCTCCTCCTCCTCCTCCTCCTGCTCCTCCTTCTCCCTCTCCTTGTCCTTTCATCTAAATCTATCTGCTGTCCTTTGCTGGCCACCTGCCACGATGCTGACGCCTGCGGCTATGCGGCATAATTCGCTTTGGCTTCTCTGCTCTTTTTAAGCCGCTTAAAGGCGCCAACTTTGCGTAGACGCATAACTGCCAGTACCCACTGTACAGCCCTCCAGAACCACACATTTCACCTAGCAACCAATAACAACTCTACAGTCGAGCACACTCGACTCTAAGAGACTCTGTACTCAAACTCACACAATCAAAAAGTCAACAAAACGTTTAACTGCTTTACACTGAAAGAATGAAGTGCAAACATTTTCGAACTGTCGCATCGTTACAAAGCATTAGTTGCAGTGTATGTTAAAAGTCTAGCGCTGTAAAGACTCTTCCCATTAAACGCAGTTCAGCGACGGACATCAGAAAGCATCATCCGATCAGTTTTTTCGTGAGAGAACAAAATGCCGAACACACGCATCGTGAGCAGTGTTGCCAATTTTTCTTTGAAAAAAAAAAAAACAGTTTTTTATTCATTAGATTTGAATAATTTCATCAATGCTGTCCTCATTCTCCTGATTCATAATAAAATATATTATTTTCATTTTAAGTAGCAAACAAAGTAGCCTTTGAAAAAAGCTAGATTTGACGGAAAAAAAGCGAATGGCACCACTGATCGTGAGAGCAGCATATGCTATTTATAGAACACACGCATTCTCGCTCTATGTGAGTGTGTCTCAGGATTTTAGCATTTTGGGAAACACTGATAATTTTAAAATTGCACGGAAAAAGATAATTTTTTGTTAGTTTTAAAATTTCAACTTAATACCTATTTAACAGTGTTTCAAAATTGAAGAAAACAACGGAATTCTATATAATTCTATATACTTTCAATAAAATTATAATATCTTTAACTATTACATTGTTAGTGCACCTTTTGTTGTACTGTAAATTACAGGGTCTAAAACACGAAAAACAAATGTATTTTTCTTCCTATTTTGCAGCAGTCTTTGTACCTGGTCGAAATTTTAACAGTTCGGTTTAGGTTCAGGTACAGTCATGTGCAAAAACTCTTTACCGCTAAATTGCTACAAATCTTTGTCTGTTTTACAACACTTGTTTTTCTTTTATCTATCTTTATGTTTAAACTTGTTCTAAAGAACTTATCATTCAAACTCTCTTTTTTACGTATTTTATAATTCTTTTGTTTCTTTGCATCAGAATTAATTACATGCAATACATTTGAACACTATTAAATAATTTTAATGTAGAATAAAATAAGAGTTAAAACCAAAATGACCTTTTGTTTGAAAATATGTTTAGTTTTGTCATTGATGAATTTGTCCGAGTTTTTACAAGCCTTAATTTTTGTGTATTTTGACAATATATTTTTTTTTTAGTAATAAATTTAAATATGTAGAATATTTTTATAAAATGTTTTATATCACACAAGCAGTAAAAAGATACAAAAACTTTAGGTTTAAAAATTTTAATTTTTGAAAAATCAAAATCCTTTGCTAAGAAAATTGAAAAATGAAATATAGTGACCAAACCATAATAAAATTAACATAAAAATATAAAAATTGAAAATTGATTGAAACTTTGAACAAACTAATTATAAAATTTTTTTAAATATTAAACAAAAGATTTTATTATTATCTCAGATTTTTGCCCATTAAATCAGTTTAATTTAATTTTAAATTACTGGTAATTGTTAATATTTGTTTAACAAGATTTCTAAGTCATATATCACAACAACTCTGAGTGACATTTAGCTCTTTCTCTTTCTCTCTTTGTCTTTCTGTCTCTATCTATTTTGATAGCTTTTTGTTTTATATGCCTTTGAGTACTTGAAATTACTGAAGGTTCTTCAAAAGGCTATAAAAAGAGTACTGAATTCATAGAAAACTAGACAGAGATAGGGATAAAGACCCAGAGTGAGAGAGAGAGAGAGAGGGAGGAAGAGAGAGAGACAGAGAGAGAGAGACTGTGGGTTATTCCGATCTAACTTGAATGACAAACAAAGCTAAATCGAGTACAAAGCCAATTGCTTTTCCTCTCGACTGCAACTGAAAAGTAGCTCATGCTTCTTCTCCTTCCCCTCCTCCATGGTGGTCCTCCATGCTCACTTGTCTAGTTATAAAGCGGATACTCATTTAAGTTGATTCACCGCACCAACTGCACTAACAAAAGGCGACGTCGACGTTAGCAGCCAATGACACTTTATGACAATTGCACTTGGCGGCTTTTTTTCTCCCTCTCTCTCTTTAGTTTACTTATTCTAAAAAAAAGGGAACAGGAACAGAAACAGAAGAACAGAGACTCCACCTTATAAATAGAGTATGCAGCAGAGTCTCTCTTACTCTCTCTTTCGCTCTACTACAAAAATATATATTAGGGAAGAAGAGTAAACTTCGGCACACCGAAGATATGTTAACCTAAAGATTTAGAAAACGTTATTAACTTAATAATATTTTTAGTTTATTTCAAATTTAAATTTTATTTATTATTATCTTTCTTTAATTATTGCAATTGTTCAATCTTCAAGCTATTAAGTATGCATTAAATTTTTATACTGTCATAAAAAAATTAATGTTTGATTCTGAATATATAATTTAAAATGAAAAAAAAAGTATAATAATTAATTGGGTTTTAAAAAATTAAAAAACCGTAAGTTCTTTATAAAAAAATTAAATTTTCGATGCATTTCTTCGAATTATTACATATTTTTTTATATTGTTATTATATATTTTTAATACTTTATTTATATTCTTTTATTTTGATATTATACGCAAGACATTTTATGATTCATCGAAAAAAATATTTTATTTATTAAATTATTATTTTGTTGGATTGTGAAATTCATGAACTGATTAATGGATACGTTTCGTGAAGTACGTTTTATGAAGATTCGTTTTTTTTTTTTTGTAAGATATTAAAAATAGCTCTAACCATGACAAAAATGTATGAATTGTGTGAGGCATTGATTTCAAATCCATCATTAGGGATAGAGCATAATGTGACTTCATTTTTTCTTTTAATTTTTAATAATTGAATTTTCCTAAGATAATATTATTACCCGAAAAAAAATTTTTAAAAGGATTTATAAAGAATGTGGCAATTATGATTTAATACACACAACTTTTAATTAGATTGAATTATAAAATATGTATCTCAACAGCCAACAATGATTTTTGAGGAGTGTATATGAATGAAATATTATGAAAATGTTGATTTATTTTTTTATTCCAGATTAAATTTTAAATATACTTACTGACAAAAAAAGATGAAGCTGTCTTAGGTTGCATAACTGAATGTTAAGATCTCATGAGAAATAACTTTACAAAATATGTACCATTCATACTACATTTTTTTTACTATACAATCTGTGAATTTGGTTAAGATAAATTTATGAAAGTAAAAAGTATGTCGTACTTAAGGTTCATTTATTTAAAGGTCGATATTTTTAAAATGCCGTCTTATTAACAGATAAAATTGTGTAAAATGTTTCAGCTATGTTGTGTGAAAATTTCAAGTTTCTAGCTATAACCGTTTGGTCAACACGTTGATATGATGTATTTTTCTAGATTTATGCTTTATAGGCGTTTCATATTTTTTATAATATCATTTGTTAGGGCATATGAGAAAAGAGTGGAAAAACAAAAGCAGCCAGCGGCGAAAACAAGTGAAAATCGTTCAGGGAAAAACAGACGCCAGAAGGAAATCCGCACAAGTGGTTGTCTAGGGAGGGAAAGGCCGCTGGCGGGGGAAAGGGGCTGCAAGGGGGTCGTGTGTGTAGGAGTAAAAATCGTAAACAAAATGCCGGAAAAGGCAACAACATGGTGACAAGGCAGCCACGTGCTACACATGCCACACGCCACATTGCCACATGCTTCACATGGCGGCAACTCCCAACTTCCTCTGCCCCCGCCCTAAAATGCATCATGTGTCGCCAGTCGCCAGTCGCGACTTCTCTCTCTCTCTCCCTCCCTCTCTCTCTCTCTCTCTCTCTGTGTCTCTGTCTCTCATGGGATTCCTGTTCCTGTTCCTAGTCTGTCGCCGTGATAATGACTTTTTGTCTTTGCTCAAATGTCACTTGATGCTTGTCCTTCGCTTGCTCATCTCTCATCTCCCTCCCTCATCTCCCTCCCCCTCTCTCTCTCTGTTTCTCTGCCTCTTTCGTTGTTGTCTCGCCGCCTTTGTTAGCGCAGTTTCGTTTTTATACCTCGAGGTTATTCAAGTTCAAATTGCACTGCAGCTTCTTCTTTGCTTTTCTTGTTTTTAGACCCTGTACTTCTAAAACTACAAAAGGTTTCTACAGTATGTCAAAAACAAAAAAATATTTTGTACTATTCCATAGTATTGCATATGGAACAGTATTTCGACTCGATTTTTTTTTAGCAAAATTTAACTTTAGAACTATTTTTTCTTATTTTCAGCCTTTTTTAACTGAAGTTTCTTACTTTTTTTTCGGAAAAATATGATTTTTCAGAAATTTAAGTAACATTTTAGGAAATATCTTGCCCTTAAAATGTCTTATATTGTGTTATGTTCTGTTAAAGTTGTCTTATTTAAAAATAATGAGATTTTAAGAACACGTTTTTGATGTTTTAATAGAAAAAAAGTTTTTTTGTCTAGTTACAGATCTCAGAGACTATAAGAGATAGGAATACCAAACTTTCTATATAGTTTACTGTATTAGTACTATTAGTTATTGTAAAGTTTTTTTTTTTAATTGGTCACGATGTTTATTTTAGAATTTTTGTAAATTTTCGAATTTGAGAGCATCGAATTAAAATGTTACATAATTTTGCTTAAAATTGAGTTTCAACATAAAGAATATGTTTTTCACTCTAAAATATCTAAAATATTCCCTAAGAATGTAATGCTTAAACTAGCAAGTTATTTTTCGAAAAATGTTTAGGTGCAGTTGGGTTAAAAGAAGCAGATAGAACTTAGTGTGTGTTTTTCCGCATGTGCAGGTATTTTATTGTGTTTAATTATTATGATAATAATAATAATATGGAATAAATACAGGGTCTCTCACAGTCGAGCTCGCTTGACTCTGGCCACTCACACTACTACGTTTTAGCCGTGATTAATTGGCCATGAGAGTTGGGCCTCTTGGTCGCTTGGGCCTTGCCGCAACTGTCGCCGACTGTCTGAAATTTTACAATAAAAATAAAGTAAACAACAAACAGTTTTCATTTCGTTCGTTCGTTTTTTTGAAATACAAGCAAAAAATATAAGAAGAAAATTGCTCAACACTTTTGGGGCGTCTGTCCGATGGCCCAATCTAGAGTCTGTGGAACTTCATCATCATCGTCATCGTCTTCATCATCATGCAAGTTGGTTACAGACTACGCCGCGTGCCTCAGCAACGTTGTCTCGTTCGTCACGCTCTCTTTTCTATCCTTCAGTTGATCCAAAAATCGCAGCGTCCCATGCGAGAAACGGAAATCATGGCGGCATTATCCGTTCAATATCAACGCCACGATCCGGAATTTCAGCGTCAGGTGCGTGTCAATCTACAGGATGCGGTCGATTACGGCATTCTGAAGCGGAAGCGTCGATCGAATCTTTTCTCATTGCGCTCCAAGCGATTTGCCGAGATCATTGACAACTTGGTGCCCCAAGGCAGCTGGGAAATATAATATCGACAATGTGCTTTAAATTATTGGAGAAAATTACAAAATATACGACTTGAATGCTATTAAAGTCATTTCAGTTTGGATTTGGATTTGATTCATCGATAATTATCGATGAATTTAAATTATTAGTAAGATTAATGAAATTCATAGACATTTGGAGTAAATTATAGATAAGTATCGATATTGTTATCGATAAGTATCGATACATGTGAAAAATCAGTTAGATTAATCAAAATCCTGGTCATTTTCTTCTCCTTGACTTTGTCTGAAACGAAAAGCCGATTAAGTTGGATTTTATTTATCGATAAATAGCTATAATATCGATGTATGTGAATAATAGGATGGATTAATCATTTATTTGTATTTAACTTTGCTAGAAAAAAAGAAAATTCGATCAAGTTTGATGTTGTTTATCGATATCGTTATCGATTAATGTGAATAATTAGTTCGATTAATGGAATCGGATTTTATTTATCGATAAATATCGGTAATGTGCTCTGTAGATGAAATGATCGATACATGCTAATCGCAATTTGTCACAACTTTCAATATCGATATATTGATGCATCGATATCTATCGAAACATTTGTCGTAACAGGAACATTCATGCCACCAACAGTCATATATCGATACCTTGAAGTTAAGTTATTATTCATAATTATAAAAAATTTTTTTTTTTTAAAAAGAACATAACAGTTTTTACCGTAACTATGTAACCGATAGCAGTCTGTAAATGGTTGGTAAGTTAACGCAGTGAAAGAGCATTATTAAATAATTTAATTATCAGCAGCTGCACAAAACGAACTAAATCGATATTTATATTTGATTGAGAAAATCAAATGAAATGCGATTCAGATTCCGATTCAGATGCAACAAATCGTAAATGCAATTGGCAAAATATTTGCGATTTAGATGCAGCAACAATAAAATCAACTAAACTATAAAATTGTAAATTGAAAATTGTAAATTGTAAACTGTAAACTGTAAACTGCAAACTGTGAAACTGTTGCAAATTCCACACGCACGTGTTGTTTGCAAATCCAATTGAAATGCATAAATTATGCTAAAAAGTATGCAACAAATATTGTAAGCACACACCCACACACACACAGATGCAGGTGTGCAACTCACACACACACACATAATCGTATGTATAATTTACAGTTGTTGGCAGCTAAATTGACAGAGAGCGAGAGAGCGAGAGAGAGAGAGAGAGAGAGAGACAGGAATTGTCTGTCACGTTACAAATGTGATGCGAATGCATTTGTGGTAAATATTTGCGGTTATCTAAATGAAATGCATTGCATACTTTCTGGCTGAGCGGCAAATACAAAATACATATGTATATTGTTGTTGTTTTAGTTGTTGTTGTTGTTGTTCTAGCTTCTGCATTTGGCCATAAATCGCGCATTTGGCTGTTTGCATTGGACCGCGAAATATGCAATTAAAGCATAAAATAAGCGTTTCAATTCAGAAATCAGTAGAAGACACAAGCAAAAATTTCGACTGCAACTTAGTTGAATATTTGGGCAAATAAAAACTGGAAGTAATCAGATTAGTTAATTAAAAACAAATTATACTTACTGGCAACTTAAATGTCAAATTTAATTTGAAGCACACTCGATAAGAATTTTTACACATTTTCTTAAAATTTTAGTGCAATAAAGCGTCTTTAGGCTGGTAAAATATAAGAAATATTTTTATATATTTATATAAATATGTATATTAATAAATATAAATAATTTTAATTGTATATATTATTGTAAAAATATTTCACTTATTTTAAATTAAAATATATGTTTTCATATAATTATAAATTAGTAAATTTTTAAAATAAAATGAAACTTTCCGGAAATTTATATTAATATTTTAAAAATTTGTATTATAAATTAAAATTGCATCATAATTCAAATAAATTAAATTAAATTAGAATAAAAGATAAGCAAAAAAATTCGTAAAATTATTTATTTGTACAAATTCATTTTAAAATTTGTATCTAATAAAGCGACTTAATGTCGATTATAAAATAATTTTGTTTTAGGTTTTAAATTAAATTAGAACATTTCTACCAGCAGTTTTAGTCAGTATTAGTCGTTTCAGCAATAAATCAATTAATACAACAGTTAATTTAAAAATATACCAAATTTTAAAAATGTTTTCTTTATTTTTCACACTAAAATAGCCATATGGAAACTTCATTTACTATCAGCATATTCTATTGTTATATAGATTTTTAATATACTCGAAACTTTATTGTAAAACTCAACTGCATATTTCATTATTTAAATTTCTTTTCAGCTGAAACTTTTGAATGCCAAAACCTTATTGAAAATATTTATTTACTATTTTTATTCCAGCTGCACTTGGCAAAAATTTCTTTCTATTTGTAAAGGTTGCCATGAAAACCTTTGAAACTCACAAAGCATCTACAAATACACAAAAGATGTTCAAGTTTTTTTAACAATAAGCTCAATTTCTTGGAATGGTTTACTAGAAAAATTTAAGAGAAAATTTCTAAGAAATTGCCAACTTTGTGATAAAAGAAATATTAAAGTTGATAACGAAAATGTAAATTTGCTTTTTAAATTCTGCTTTTCTTAATCTCAATTGTTGATTGTTCTTATTGTTTTAATATGATTTTAAAACTAATAAAAGCAGTGCAATAACACACTTTTTTATTTATTTATTAACAACGATTTTAAAAGGTCAATAAGATTAAACAATTCACAATCAATTAGAAAAAACAAATAGTAATAGGTTTTATTTTTAATTGTTGTTCACACTTTTATTTAAATAAATACATGTATTTATGTATTTACATTTAATATAAATGATGCATATTATTCATATATTTTTCAATTTCGGCTCTTAGTTGTAGACAATTATTGTGGCATAATATTTATTTGTTTACTTTGTTTTTTTTTGCAGTGCAGCGTTTTGTTTATTTCTATGTCTGCATTTTTGTTGTGTCTCTGGGTGTGTGTGTGTGTGTTTGGTTTTGTTTTCAGGTTTGCAACATTGTCTAAAATGTGAAATCGTTTTGTTTGCCATGTTGCAAATTCGTTGACCGCGTTGTCGCGGCTGCCACGCCCCCTTTTTTATTTTTTTTTGGACACTGGACAATGGGCGGTATGTAAATGCAGTCGCATGCATTATTAATAAATACACTACGGGTCAAAGGGGTATACTTAGGGTAGGGGAATTGTTCAGTTCAGTTTTGTGATGTTTTCAGTTTTTCGACTATTTGCACATTAACTTTAAAATTGTGTGGAAAGCATAAGCTGACCAAAAATTATAGTAAATCCGTGTTTAAATAGTCGCATTACAATGCAACGATTACAATATTACAATATGATTTGAGTATGTATTTAATTATTTGGCCACAAAACAATTCGCTTTTTGGTAATGATAATCGGAATTATTTTGTCATGCACGTTGAAAACAGATCTAAGCTGAATTATGTGGTTCCAAAATCATCATATTAAATTGGTAATATTATTAGCACAATTTTTATATAATATCATATATTTGGTTGCACCGCAATCAACTTAAAATCTCATATTTTAATCATCATAATTTCGTTCCTTGAATTTTTACCCTCTAATTGCAAACGGAAATCATAAATTTTGCCTTAAAAAATTGTGAAAGTGAGTGAAAAATAAAACACAAATAAAAAAATTAAATCCAATGAATAAATATAGAAATTAAGGGAGAAATAATCACATGAAGTTGTCATAAATAATGCATTAAAAGCAATTGCGTTGATGATTAATGCAAAGGTCACTAAAGAAAAAAAAAGGGAAAATAATTTTAAATAAATCAAACAACAAACTATGATGGAATTAAAAACCTATTACAAATTGTACAGCCGAGTGTAATGGACTAACAAGTACCCTAGACTTTAGCTACAATATTTTGAATAAATTCCATAAAATAAGTAATTTTTTTCAATTAATTTGTAGATTGCAATCAAATTTATTTAAAATATGTTGCCATTAAATTAATTTCTCGACATTTTCCTTTTAAGATATAAAATTAAAAAAAATAATAAATAAAATTTAAAAAATAATAATAATAAAAAATAAATAAATACTTAATACTAAATGGGCCTAAAATAGATCGGTTAACTTTATGTTAACATTTTTTTTACCGTTTTCAAAAGTAGGGTAGGGTATCCAATAATCTTATAAGCAACCAATAGAGCTGACAAAAAATGTAATTCGAATTACTTGTCGGTTGAATATTGATGTAAAAAAAAAAACACAATCTATCAAATTCAGAGCTGTTTTATTGAGATATTTATTGGTAATTTACTGCTGCATTTAACAGACACTTCAACACCAATGTCAAAACTCCATTCTTTATGATTGTAAACCGAATACGAAAGTGAAATAATGGTTGGGGTTAATCTAACAAATAAATAACACTTCATTATGAGCGTAATTTATTTATTTATTTTTTTTTTCATTTATTTACTTATTAGTTATTTATTTATTTATTTAACGCCGACAAATGAAATTATTAAAATTTAAATTATAATTAAAAATTAGCAATTAAATTATTTATTATTGTTCTAAAAACATTTTGAGTTCTATAAAATAACATTAATTCTATAAAATAAAATAATATTAAATAAAATTAATTAAATTTAATTTTATTAAATTATTTTAAATATAATTAAATTCAATTGTTGAAAATTTCTGCCCCGAACTTTCGTTAACTGCCATTATGAGTTATCATCCTACTAAATCGCAACCAGATCGGCCAAACCGAACGATAGTAATGGCTGATTTAAGTTTTGAAGCAATGCAAGTGCCCAAAATTATGCAATAAAAAATGATTTATTTATTAATTTAAATAAGTAATGGGAATCCTATAGTCGTCAACTTGATTGTAGCATCTACCGCTTGTTTTCAATTAATTCGCACACCTTTTACAGGGTATATATTGGAAGTTTGCAAAAATGAAAGCAAAATAAGAACAGCAACCACATTGTGTTGACTTTTGAAGCCAGTTCAAGTGTCTGCCTGTATAGAACTTGCCACTTGCCACTTGCCACACGCTAGTTGCAAGAGTTCAAGAGTTGTGAACTTGGCAACAAAATAACAAAATACAAGAAATAAATACGAGAATCAAAGAAGAAAAGGTAAAATTGGTTGCGCACTTGTAAGTTTCTTGTGAAGCACAGCAAACACACACACACACACACACACACACACACACACACAACTATATATTATGACTGTGTGAGTGTGTGTGTTGTTGTTGTTGTTGTGAACAACACGCACAATTAAATCAAATTACCTCAAGTGCACTCAACGCCTTTTTCACAGCCTCAAAGTCGTCGCTCTGGCGGCTCAGTAATTAAGCTTTGTGTCAAGTGGTTCACGGAGTGGTTCGTGGAGTGGTTCACGGGTGGTTCATGCAGCTGTTGTGTGGTTAGCTTAGTTCCTGTTCCTTTCATTGTGCGTGTGTGTGTGTGTGTGTGTTTTTTTTTTGTTAAGTCACTTCCGGCAATGGCCATTGAACTTGAAAGTCACACAAATGTACATATCGTACAGTAATGCACAAAATAATAGAAACCAGAGTCATTTCGACATATCAAACTGATTTTTAAAAATATGATGGAAACCTGCGCATGAATATTGAATTAAAATATGCACGTATTAAGTAAAAATAAAAATTAAAATTTTAAATTAAAACAATAATTTAAAAATAAAAAATAATGAAATATTATCTATTATTTTTGCCATGACTGTAAGTCGCCACTTCTATGACTTTGTCGAGTAACCAACACTTTTGGCGGCAAATGAAATGAAATGTAACGGAAATAAGGCTTTAATTGAAATCGTTGTTCAACACATAAAAATAAAAGAAGCCCAAAAAAAGAAATAAAGTAACAGTCTTGAAAGTTAATAAATGTCAAATGACCGAATAGCAAATATTCTAAAATTCATATGCCATTCACTTCAAGTTGTAGTAAAAAGATAAACGGTTTAATGATTAGAATAACAAGAATCAAATAATTACAAAAACGAAGCTAAGAGGAACAAAAAAAAAAACGCAATTTGGAGAGACTAAAACATGAATGAAAACAAGAAAATCAGAAGGACACATTACGAAATTTTATATCAAAAAATGAAACAAAATTTTCTGATTAGTTTTCATTTTTTTTTAAATATTTTATTATATTATACATATATCAAATATAAATATATAAATTTTCATTTTCTAATGATTCTATTTGACTAAACTTTATTTAAGTAGCTTTGGAACTTTACCAAATATGGAATATTAATAAAATTTTGAGTAAAGTCGAAAAAAAAATATATTTTCTTATAAAAAATAGAAATATTGAAAATTTTCTGATAATCCCAACTCTCTAATTTACCTTTTTTATTTTGCCATTACAAGCTTCTTTTGTGTTTCATTTCTGTTTTTTTTTAAATACTTTGCCAAATTTTTTAAAGAAAGTTTTAAAAGGATTTAATTGTAAAAGTCTAAAATCGATATGCTGGATAAGGAAATAATATGACCCTATTTTGGGCAGTGTATGAACCTGTTGTGGCGCCAGGGGAATCAAAGAACATGTGTGACAAGTTGGAAACGAGGGCGGATTGTTCAAAACAGGACAAAGGCGAACACATATATATATTGTGATACTGATGAAAAGACGCGACGGTGACGATGACGCTAAAAATGAGAATGACGGCCAGCCACAACGTCAACGTTGAAAGACGCATTACGAATATGGCCGAAAGCCTCTGGGGACAGGAAACAGGACACAGGACTCAGGACTCAGACCTCAGGACACAGTCCCAGACTCAGACTCAGTGCCAGACTCAGAGATTAAGACCAACTCCAGACTCGCTGGCCGGGTCCAAGTACACAGAAAAAAAGCCATTATAAAATCAAGTTTTTTTAAGTATGTATTCAGGATTAAGCAGTGTAATTAAGCCTGTTTCAGGATTCAAAAAATTAAAATTACTTGATTCATGCTAAGAAATTCTTAAAATGTCCCGTCATAAAAAAAATTTTAAAAATCGAATACAAAAGTTTAAAAAAAATGTTTAAAAAAAAGTTTAAACAAAAAAAACATTTTAACTAATTAAAATTTTTTAGCCTGAATTACACAATTTCAGGATTGAATTCGGGATTGGAAAATGCAAGTATTTCATACTTGGTTTAAGAAAATCCGAGATTACCCCACTTCTGACAACGTTTCGGAATGAATTTTGGACTAAATATCCCGGATTTTTTTTCTGTGTAAAAAAAAAAAATCTTTATTAAAATTAATGTTTAAGATTCTTGGTTTGAACATATATTTTTAACGTATGTATTGTATTTAGTATATTATTTTTTAAATTAAAACAATAAGAGAATAAAATATTAAGCCCTTTGCAGTAAAAAAAAAAATAGTAAAAAAAGCGGGAAATCAAGTTCCCGATTATAGAATCGTTTCTTATTTGAATAAAAATAAAATATTTTTTTAGCATACTTCCAGGCACTAAATATAATATTTTAAAAACTGTTTGTAGCTTTTACCACTTTGCGAAGGCACGAAGAGTTATAAAAAGCCGAAAACATTGAATTCTATTTAAAAAATTCTTGTAAAATTCTTAGTTACGATGATCCAAATGAATGTGGAAAGGAAATTGAAGAATCCAACTTGAGTTAAGTATTTTGTAATCGAGTTGAGAATTTCCGGAATGAACGATCGTTTGTCTCAGTGTATTTACGTATCTGTATCTACATACATATATCTGTTGATGTAGATGTATCTTTGCTAGGGGAAACCTCAAAATGTGAAAACCGAAATTAAATTTACATCAAAAAAAAAAAAAACAAGGACAGCAGAACAGGAGCAACATGTGAGGGTGCAACAGAGAGAGAGAGAGAGGGAGAGGGGGAGAGTGCGCGCCTTGGGGAGTGTTCCCATTGTTATTTTATTAGGTGAGAATTGTGTCGAGGGGCGGGAACAACAGAAAGTTCAAATAAATAAACAAAATATGCTCGTTCAGACTCGCTGCGTATGCGATTTCCGTTTCCTGTACGCCAAATGGGGGCGAAAAGAAGGACAGAAAGAGGGGAGGCAACAGAATGAAGAGAGGGGAGGAAGGTAAAAGTTGCTTAGTGCAGGGTATTAAATTAGTTTTGACACGTAAATTGCGTTTCGTTTGCGAGCTGGTCCAAATTTCACCTGCTTGATTTTTTTTTTTTTTTTTTTTTTTTTTTTTTGAAAGGCATTCGCGGCATTTCGTAGCATAATTTGAGGCTGTCACTTTGAAAACGTTGAAATATGCGAATAAATTACACGAATAACGTGGCACACACAATTTATGGCGCAACCTTTCTCTTTCTCGCCTCTCTCTTTGTCGCTTTCTCTGCCTCTCTCTCTCCCTTCACTCCACAATCGAACAAACCAACTAAATACAATTAACATGAAATTAAATGCCTGTTATTATATATATTGCGCCTGTTTGTGCTTGTTTGTGCCTGTTTATGCCTGTTTGTGCCTGTTCATGCCTGCTTGCGCTTGCTATTTGCCTCTGATTCGTCAGTTTTGTCCGTCCGTCCCTTTTGGCCGCAATGTTACGTTAATTACCCACCTGCCACAAGACTCTTGATTGCCACTTTGTTGCATATTCGCTCTCTCTCTCTCTCTCTCTCTCTCTCTTATTACCCATCTCCCTCTCACTATCTGCCTGCGCGTGGCATGCTTCATAATTGCTTCCCACTTTGGCCTAAACTAAACTCAACTAAAGTTAAACTGCAACTAATTTCACTACTCTTATTTGCTTAATTTAAACCAACGGTGGTGAATTCGTTAGCAGCCGCTGGCTCCCGGAGCCATTGCGTGCCCACCGCTGATTTAAACCAAGAATGGAAGGACTTTCAAGTGAAATTCATACCTAAAAAATCCAGATTAAAGCTGTTTAAAATACTTTAGTTGACCATTTGTGTATTATTATATAATATAATAATTAAGACAATTTTCTAGCAGCCAGGTTTTTTTTTTACTCTCTTAAATGAGATTTACCTTGTATTTTCTTGGCCTGAATGTCAGTGAGTATTTAAAATATTAAGCAGAATTTATTAGATTTTTTTTATTCTACTTCTATACATTTCCAAAAACCATATTTTTTAAGATAACAGAAATCTGATTGCTGCATTTTCTGTGAAATCAATAAACAAAATGATTTGTAGAACATTTCAATTTGGGAACAATCTGAAAACTTTTATAAAGAAACCAGTTAATAAAAATGTAACCAATTTATCTATAATCTATTTTTATTTATTTATTTTAAGTATATTTTGTACCACAAATCACTAAGAGAATAAGACAATTAAATGGGTTTTCCATATCTGCACATAGTGGGAATATCATTTATCTGTTCTACAATTCACTCTCTGCTATTTTAAGCTGCAGTTGCAGTAAGTGTCATCAAATAAACTGCTAACAATTAACATTTGAACGTGGCTTTGGTCAAATCCAGTTATGCCATTTGGGCCAAAGACATTTACAGTTACTGGCCACGGCTATTTATGAGTAAACGTTGAGTTTTCGCATTCAGCAAATGATAAACGAGTCATGCCTCAGATACAGTGGCTACCAACTTATTTGGCACACTATTCTTGCATATTAAAAATGTTTAAGTGAATGAAAATGTTTTATTGGAACGGAGGTTTAAATAAAATGTATATTTTAAAATGTATATGTTAAACTTCAGCAAAATATTTTCACTTAAAAATTTTGAGAAATGCTAAAAGTTTTAATAAATGATGAAATTAAAAATTTTTTCATAGGTTTGTACGTTTAAAAATGTAAAAATTTTAGAAAATTTTTAAAAATGTCAAGATTTTTAAAAAATGTTAACAAAATGTTAAAAAACGAAAAATGTTAAAAGTTAACATTTCTTAGCACTTTTCAAATGCTTAGCACTTTTTTAAAACATATGAACATGTGCTGAATATTTCACATTGTTGAATTTCAAAAAGTTTTAGCAACTTTTAAAATTTTTTAAAACTTTTAACATAAGCATTACTGCGAAATTGTAAATAAATTTATGTTTCAAAAACGCAAATATAAATAAATTTTCAATGCACATTTGTTTGGAATTGTATATTTAATGTTTGTAAATTAAGGAATGAACAAAAAATATATGTGGTGTATCAAATTAGCTGGGAGTCACTGTGGACAATGCAACATGATGTTGCTATTTTGGCGGTTTGCACTGTTGGAGTGTTGAACCTGAACCTGAATCTGAACCAGCTTCTGGAGTTTTTCGTGCTGACAATAGTTTCGACGACAGGACAAGCAAGGACAATGACGGGAACAGGGACGAATAGCTTAACGACCCAGCAAAATACTACAACAATTGCAAGGCTCTTAAGTTAAATTTCTATTCCCTTTTAACTCCAGTCTCCCATCTCCAATCTCCAATCTGCCCTTACTTCCCATTTCAAGTCCCTTAAGCTGTGCTGATGAGAGATATTTATGAATCACACGAGTGCACTAAATCATTGCTGTTGAGTATTTATGAGAGTGCGTGTGATTAAGCGAGTCCAACATGGGCATGTCCTGCCACGTTCAATTCCAGGACTCAGGACGAAGGACTCAGGACACGGGACATGAACCGTTGAGACAGTTTAAATACGAGGCGTGAGATTCGCTCGTTGCCCAGGATAATTGTAGAGTACTCGAAGGGTTTACACAACACAACACAACACAGCAAAAAATAGTATAACAACAGGTTCAATGCACTGGAAAAGAAAACAAAAGGAAAACAAAACAAATACTATGATAGTGTAAACTGCAGAACGTTTTCACTCACAGGCTATGAAGAACTCAAACAGGTTTTGAATACATTTGAATGAATAAACAGCAAGAAACTCAAGAGCTACAAATGGTTCTTCAACAAAACTCTCATTTATTCTGAGTTTGTCTTTAACAAATCTTAATAAGTAAAAAAGACAGTTCAATATCGAAAATATAATAATGAATTCATGGAAAAATATACTGAATAGAAAATATTAATTAAGAAGTACGACATAAAGCTTATGGGATTACCAAAAATTTGTATTTCTTTTTACTTTTGTCTAAAATGAATAGTCAGAATAAATAATAACTGAAACTAAGTAAATAAAAAATAATTACATTGAATGAGACAATCAGAAATTCATAAATCTTCTAATTTACAGCTTTATTAATAGCATACAGAAATTTGTTGCCCAACGTGTAGCACAAACGGTTAAAGCTGGAAGGCTTTATACAGAATTCGACCTTTAAATGCATAAAAAAAAGAATGTTAAGCGAATATAATCTTTAAACATAGGAAAAAATAATAAAAAACAATATTAATTGATGTATAAATCATATAAAATAAGTTAACTGATTAATTTTAATCATATGTAAATACATTCTAGATGCACAGAAGATGGAATGCTCACAGAATTTTTTTGAGGCTTAACATTTACACATAATGTCCAGAAAACTTAGGAACTTTATTTTCTAGTAACATATAAATTTTAGCTAAGATATTTCTTCAAATTCAACATAAGTAGGCTTTTATTATTAAATTTAAATTTTATGTTTTGAGTTTAAATTAAACTGTACTCATAATTCATATTAATTTAATAAAATATCAAATTACTTAATTTTATTTAAATGAAACAAATAATCAAAGTTAATATTTATACATTTCATGTCAAGATATCTTTTTATCAAACTTCTTAATTGGACATTGCAAAACTTGGTCAATTACTTTTCAAAAAAGAAATCTCTTTAAATGTACATAACTAATTGTGTAGAAATGCGTAGGATATATTTGATGCATCCACGCCCCATTTGGAAGGCGGGAAGAGCGGACCAAAGTGCGTCCGAAATGCAATTAAAATACAATTCAAAATATGTAATTCAAATGACGGCGACAATGGGGTATGCGCGTTCAACAATCCACTGCCACGAGACTCAGCTCGAAACCGAAACCGAAACCAGACAAAGGCAATGCAATGATGACGCCAGAGAGAGAGAGAGAGAGAGAGAGAGAGAGAGAGAGAGAGAGAGCGAGAAAAAGAGAGAGAGAGAGTCGTTGAGTCAGCTTGATGCTGATTACGAAGCAAGGTACACACAGAGAAAAAACAATCCATACTCAAAATTAGATCGAATTAACATAAATTAAGCTTAAAATTTAAACTTGTTACAGGTCCGAATTACTGAAAATAAGCAAGAAAATTCTTTACCCAAGTGCTAAGAATCTTGAAATGAGGACAACGAATTTTGAGTCAAGTAAAACTCTAAAATTAATAAAAATGAGTAACAAAACTCTTAACGTAAGCTCGGCACTCAGTTTCAACTCACGAAACAAGCGCGTAATAATATTTAATCATGCTTTTTAATGCATACACATCTTTTTAGCGTTTGCTTGCTTAGAATTCCCAACTGGTTCAGGCTTATCTTGATTGCTTAGTTTTAAGATTAAAAAGACTAGAACCAAGTTTGAATTGCACTTAAGTCAAAAACTTTTTTAAGTAATATGAAATTTGAAATACTGAAAAATTTAAATTTCTTTTTGAAAAATGTTTTACTTGTACTTGGAAATACTTGATTTAAGTAATTTCAATCTATGTGAGACATCGAGTTCGAAATACTTGAAATACGGCTCGTCACGACTGTAAGTTTTATAAATAAAATGATAAAGTAACTAATAATTAAATTTCTTATAATTACAATTCAAAAATGAATTATTGGTTATTTGTCGATTTTTATAAAAGAGTTAAATATTAACTTTTAAATAAATATTTTCAATTTTTATAGATTATCGGAATAATTTAGTTTTTTGATTGTCGTTGTGATTTTCGCTCAGTGCATCGATGTTGATGGCATCGCATCGACATGTCCTGTGCCCAGGCTCCATTCATGATGCCTCATGCCACATGCCTCATGCCCCAATGCACTTGCCGCCGCCCGCCGTTTGGTGGCGCCACTTTGTCGCGACGCTTTTTATAATTGAAGCAAATTGTTAGCCCGGGTTGGCATTCACTTGTCCTGCTGATGTTGTTGAAAACACAGAGAGAGAGAGAGAGAGAGAGAGAGAGAGAGAGAGAGAGAGAGAGAAGAGAGAGAGAGAGAGAAAGAGAGAGAGAGAGGGTGGTTTGAGTGGTTGAGATGAAATGATTTTACAGCTGCTGCTGCTGTGTTGCATTTTATCAGCTGCCTTCGTTGCCTGCCTCTTCCCTTGCCTCCTGTTTGTGCCGCATTCCAATTACAAAACAATCATGATGAGCTCTACATATTTCCAAGCACTAACAAATAACAACAACAGCAACAACAACAACTGCCACTGTGTGTCATTTTCCACAGTTAGTTATTTTCACTGAATGAGTGAGAGAAAAGCCATAGAGAAAGCAGCTATTTTGCATCTGTGCATTCAAAGAAAGATTCTCTTTAATCAACTTCGTCTTCGTCTTCATCTTCTTTATACCCTGGGGGTATATTAAGTTTGCTCAAAAGTATGTAACAGAAAGAGAGAAGCATCTCCGACCCCATAAAGTATATATTGTTGATCAGCATCAACAGCCGAGTCGATATACCCTTGTCTGTCCGTCTGTCTGTCAGTATAAGCGAAAGGATCTCAGAGATGGTAAAAGCTAGAACTACCAAATTTGGAATAAATACTCCTTATTAAGTCTGGCAATATAAGTTTATGTTAAAATTTAGCCACGCCCATTATGGGCGGCGTAATTCATTTAAAACTTACTTTCAATTTAGTTTGTGGTTTTAAGTTAAAATTTGAAATTTTTTTGCACCAAAGTGTGTAAGAACATGCTTAAAATCTAATCACCAAGTTTCATCACAATTGGGCCATAAATGGTGAAGATATTAACAATTTTCTCTAACGCAATCTAATTGCAATTCTATAAATAGAATGGAATTAATAGTCAATTCATTTTACATTTACTCAGCCAGAATGTACGTCAAGAATGTATATCGAGTTTGCCAGCACTAGCGGAAGTTGGGAAGTGGCGTAGGTGGTAGGAGCTCAGCACGCAAAACGGGTGATCGAGGTTCGAGTCTCGGTCCTGTCGATGCAAATGATTTTTAATTATTTATTTATTTTGTTTTTGTCATTATTTTTACTTTTAACAAATTTTTAAAATTTCATTATACCATGCAAATTGGTTCAAATCTTTTATCATATTATAATATAGCTGCCACAGAAACGATAGGTGGTTAATTAAGGATTAGTATTAGAATTGCATGGGCATCAAATCTGTGGCATGGGGGGACTAGGCCCAGGGTACATTAAGGTCGAGTGCACTCGACTGATCCGCTTGTTTCACTGTTGCTTTGCATGCTACAGAAACAGACTCGATGATTGTTAAATTACTAAACAAAGTACACTTATTTTCAGATCCAACTAACTGGGAATAAGCAGTTATACTTATCTCTACTTGGAATAAATTTGCAAACCTTGTCACAGATGCATTTAATAAATGCGACGTTGATTTTGTGGAAATTTAAATTGGATTAAGTACTAGGAATTTTGTCACTACCACAAAATAATAACGAAGCTTCTCAGTAACAAGGTGAAAGTATAATGAAAGTTTCCACGAATTTCCATGGGTTAATTGAAAGACAAGGCAAAATTCATTGGAGGCCAATTTATACAATATTTGATATTTAAATAAATATTTGTACATTCAATAAACAAAGCTTATTCAGAATCTAATATAGCCCTGCATGAGTGCACACTAAATACAAAATTATCACATTTCTTTCAAACGAATCATGTGAATCACACAACACTATCAATATTCACACTGTCTGTAAAATCACTTTGACTTACAAGTCATTCAAAATCATGACTCAAATAAAAATCTAGTGTGATTCCGATTCATAGAATCATAGAATCATTGTCAACATGTTCAAGCTGACACTGTTAACACTGTGCACACTATTATAAACCTAATTTTTTTTTGGGGTGATTAAGCAAGTATTGAAAATTATTGGAAATTAAACTTGCTTGCATTATTTATTTATTTTTCAACATTCATGTTTAAAAACATTATTTGGTTCACCATGTCGGCGTTTCCAGCAATGGAGCTTCTTTTTTCGCAGATTAGGTTTCTTGTTTGCGAAAACACTCTTTCGGAAGACGCTGAGGATGCTGGTGTTGAAAAAATTTCAGAGCTTAACTTAAATAAGGAAGGATATTGAGCTTTATTTTCTTTCCACCACTGTTAATGCCACGCCAGATAAGGACTAGAGCTTTAAAAACATAGTGAAGAAGTCCACCATAAACAATCAAACATGTATATTCAACTACATAATTAGAATATAAACAGATACATTTTTTCACTTACATTATCATCTTGAATGATCGAATTAATTTCCATTATTAAATATTTTTTCAAACTAATGAGAAAAAAAATTTCTACTGACTGTGCACAAATTAAACACTGTGCACACTCTCAACACTGTGACAACTGTCAAAACGACTTGAATCACAGCAAATTTTCATAACAGTGTTAAACAGTATCATACGAAATGATTTGAATCACACGACAGCTTGCTTTAATTCAATGAGTCCGAAAAATGAATGTATCAAAAGGAATTGAAATTATGACTTAAAAAGCACACATGTGTCGTTTTGAATGTGTGCACAGTGTGATTTCTGACTGTTAACATGATTTAGTGTGAGCTCATGCAGGGCTCTAGATTCAATCTAACCTTCAGCAAAACCTTTCGACAAATAAAGTCAAATTAAATTATTGCTATATTTTGTACAATAAATAAAGACTTCTTATGCCTCTGAAAGATTTAGATGAACATAAAATATTAAATAAATAAGAAAGTACTATTGTAAATTTGAATTTAATTCTATAAATACTTTAATACTTTAATCAAATTTCTCAACTTATAATTTAACATTTGAAAACGTTGTTTGGTTATATCTATATCTATATCTATATCTATATCTATATCTATATCTATATCTATATCTATATCTATATCTATATCTATATCTATATCTATATCTATATCTATATCTATATCTATATCTATATCTATATCTATATCTATATCTATATCTATATCTATATCTATATCTATATCTATATCTATATCTATATCTATATCTATATCTATATCTATATCTATATCTATATCTATATCTATATCTATATCTATATCTATATCTATATCTATATCTATATCTATATCTATATCTATATCTATATCTATATATATATCTATATCTATATCTATATCTATATCTATATCTATATCTATATCTATATCTATATCTATATCTATATCTATATCTATATCTATATCTATATTTATATCTATATCTATATCTATATCTATCTAGATATAGAAATTGTACAGCCTTAATTATTAATTATTTATTTTATATATTTATACAGTTTAATGGCTCACTTAATCTATTGATTACTTAACCTATTGAATAACAAATGCAATTCAAGTGAATTTTGCTTTAAATTGTTTGCTGCAATCGTTTTGCACTCGAGCTACTAAATGAACTAATTGAAATACAAGTTGAAGACCTGTAACTGACATGACTCTCTCTCTCACTCTTACACTCTGTCTCTCTCACTCACTCTCACACTCTCTCTCTCTCTCTCTCTCTGTCTGTTTGTGTGATGATTTGAAGGCCTCAAGCCCCTGTGGCTACTGCTGCATACGTTGCTGACTAGTTAAGTTGACCTCCTCCCTTTTCTAGTCCCTTTTCCATCTCCTTTTCCACCTCCCTTCTGCAGGAAACATCTTAAGCCTTGTCCGACTTCTCCTCTTGTGTTTGAGTTCCACTTAGGAATACCACTACTCCCTCCCTCTCTCTCTCTCTCTCTCTTCTCTCTCTCTCTCTCTCTCTCTCTCTCTCTCTCTCTCTCTCTCTCTGTCTCTGTGTTTGATTTGGTGTCAGCTTTAGGCGCCAGCCGCAAATCCACTTAATGCACACACAAGTATCCCAATGGTGCCACACGCAACACGCACCGCACGTTGTTGCAACATAACTTGCAGCATTTTGGGGCATGTGCGTTTTGGGTGTTGTGCCCCAGTG
The DNA here is from genome assembly GCA_035047525.1 of Drosophila quinaria. NCBI lineage: Eukaryota > Metazoa > Arthropoda > Insecta > Diptera > Drosophilidae > Drosophila > Drosophila quinaria. Next base: position 36,570,847 of record JAWNPO010000455.1, read on the forward strand.
TGTTGTTATTATTGGCGTCATTTGCGAAACGGGCACAGAAAGGGGGAAAAAGAGGGAATTTTGAGAGGGTACTAAGAAGGACTTTAAAGGGAATTTGCTGCTGACCAGGAGGGGATCAAGAGGTGCCACACTGATAGTCGCGTATTGAAGGGAACTCCACTGTGGGATAAATACCCCGAATTTTGGCATTAACTCTTAATTTAATCTAAGCTCAAAACAACCGAAAAAGGCTACACATTACTTATCTACATAAACACAAAATATTTTTTATTGCATACTTTTGGGCACATTACTTAAAAACTTAAATCAGCCATTACTATCGTTCGGTTTAGCCAATCTTGTTGCGATTAAGTAGTATAATAGCTTATAATAATAGATAACCCCTTCTTCCCTTCTTTTTCTCCTTCTTCACCCTTCTCTTCATCTGAAATTCGTTAGTTTTTAAGCTAAATAGTTTCATGAACAACACACATGAACAACACATCGAACAATTGCACAATAAAAAAAACACATACTAAAAATATCTACTGAAAGCGTTTTTCTTTAAGATACTTTTAACTTTATATATAACTTTATCCATATTTACACATTTTTTTTTATTATTTCAACAAAACTATCACAATTAGAAAGGAAATTTTCAGCGTTTTTTTTCAGTTCATATGAGAATTCTCAATCAGTTGACTTTGATAAATCTAGGACAATATATTTCTTAATTGCACAGTAAAAATAAAAACAAATACTAAAAATTTCTACTGAAAGCCTATTTTTTAGATACGTGGATTAACTTTACTTTACACATTTTTTTTTATTATTTCAACAGAACAATCACAATTAGCAAAGAAATTTGGAGTGTTTTTTTTTTTTAGTTCATATGAAAGTTCTCAATCAGTTGACTTTGATCGATCTAAATAAAATATATATTTCTTAATTCTATCTTGAGAATTTGGATTTGAATAATTTAAAACAAAATTGAAAAAAAAACAAAAAATTGAATCTTTTGTCCCAAATTTTGGGTTCCTTTCCCATAGTAGGGGCTCTAAGGACTCTAAGGCCGATTGTATTGTTGGATAGTTGCAACTGCAGCTGCAACGGAAGTCACTGCATTTTGAGGTTAAGACACGCTTACATCTGTCTTTACGTCTTTAACTGTATCTAAAGTTGTCTCTATCTCTGTCTCTGTCTCTATCTCTATCTCTATCTCTATCTCTGTCCAAGTGTGCCCCTTGACCCCTTCGACATAGAACTGAGTTGAACCAATCAACAAATTTTTAATTTTTTTTTTAATTTAAAATTTTAGGAAATTTTAAGAAAAAAAAAATTTAAATAATACAGACAACTATTAGAATTATGTGCAGCTTAAGAAAATTATTTGAGCTTGTAACAAAATTGTTTCGTGCTTCGCTTAAATTAAATTTTCATAAACAGAGCCAACAAATTGAAGGGAAATACAGTGAGCACTCGAATATGCAACCCCAAAACAATTGGTGGCAACCCTTCGTGGGGACTTTAACCCTCGGGATATTCGAGTGCACAAGTCACGCAATTTCAATTCCAGTTATTTTTCGCACCTCATCATGAAGGGATCCAACAGTTTTTTGTTGCTTTTCCCTTTTATTTGTTTTACATTTTATCATAAACGGATTTTGGGTTATGCCCCGAAGTCACATATGCATATGGAAAGGAGTATAAACTGATTTATTATATCCAGATGCCAGAATAAACAGAAACATAGAAGCAGCAATCGACGGATTAAAGATATGCAGATTTGTAAACTCGACAGTCAAAAACAATTTATAATATAATATAATTAAATTTGAAACCATCTGTGATTCCCTTAGTCTGCACTGACTTATTGAACTCAATAATTGTTTAATAAATGATACTTGTGACTAAAGAATGTTTTCTTTAAATAAATATGTGCTTTCATAGTATTTACTTATCTTTTGAACTCAGAAACTAATTAACTAGAGCCATAATACATAAAAATTGAGTTCAAATTATATACAAAAATATATTACTCTTAACACAACAAATCTTTAAAGTTTAAGCTGAATATTTTATATATATGTACATAACACTGTTGACTGGACTTCACGCTAGTGCCGATAACACTATCAGAATATCTTCTAAAAACCTTTTTACGAGCTAAAACCAAGTGATGTCTCATGTCCCAAAATCTCTAATAATAAAACTTGTGACGAACAATACCAAATATGTTATAAAAAAACTTCTTTTCGAGTTAAAAGTCTAGTATTCGCATGCCCCAAAATACCTGATATTCAGTTTTGTGACGAACGATAGTAAATTGTATTTATAAATTATTCTTAACAAAAAAAGATTGGCATTCGACACATTGCGCAAAAATTTTCCGATTCTTCTTACCTAATACAAATAAATTTTTTGCAGAGTCAAAATTTTTTTTAAGAATAATTTTTTTATACACAATGGTTTCGTTCGTCACAAAATTTGATGTCAGAAATGTTCGCCACTAGATATTTAGCACGTATAGAGGTTTTTTTTTTTGAAGTTTAAATACATCAAGTTTGTATTTGAAAAGTTTCATCATGATTACATCGAGTGTGAGTCGAACAGCTTCAGTTTGTTTTTAGAAATTGTTATAACAGAACCAAGATTTTTACATTTCAGACAACAAAAAAATGTTTCTCTAAAATTGTGATTATCGCTTTTTGGATTTCTTTTGATTCGTTATTTTTTTAACTCCAGTTATACACAACAATCTAGACACGTCTTGGATCAATATAGATCAAGAACGAGAAGCTGTGGATGTGAGATATTTTCTGGTAAATTGTGGTAATAATTGTAGGAAAAAAATGGGAAATTGATTAGAGTAAATCTAGGAGGCATGCTGAATACTTTCAGATAATTGATGAACAATTCGTGTTTTGTATTTCAGTCACAGCACAGACTAGATACACTTAACAACAACCAGACAAACAGTTCAGATTTAATTCGAAACACAAAATTTTCACTTTTCGGCAAAACCCACACAGCAAAAAAGACATAAACCAAAATACCAAAAAAAAAATAATAAAAATAAACCTACTGTAAATTAGTGTAAGCTTATTGTGTTCAATTGTGGCAAACAAAGTCTTGGAACACATTACATAATAATACAAACAAATCTGAACAAAACAAACAAAAAACAAAAAGAAATAGACAGAAAGAAAGAACGACGTCGTAATTGTCCAATTGTATAATTGTTCTAATTGTGTCAAAAAAAAACAGAGGATAATATATATATATAAAATATTGACTACTGATCGATCAGCATCAAAATCGAAAAGATAATGACAACTAATATGGAGAATCCGCTTTTAAATTCAGGTGATACGGCTCATCAGACGAATCAGCAGCAAGAACGATTTCAATCTCAATCACAAGCAAACAATCAATCACAATCAAATATCAAGCAACAGATTTTTATACACAGTCGCAGCTACGGGCCCAAAAACAAAAACAACAGCAGGAAAATGCAGCGAAAATCTGGCAACGGAATGTCCAACGGACATACGGTTATTAGCCATGGCCAACAACTAAATTGTCATCAAACACAGCAGCACTATCAAAATTATCCACACACACAACAGACAAATAATTTACATAATAATCAGAATAATAATAATAGCAACAATTATACAAATGGACAGGGACAGGGATGTGGACACGGCGATTCTCTCTCCGCCAATAATCAAAATAATGGCCGATCTGTAAACGGAATTAACTACTACAGACATTGCTCGGATTGTCAGCCCAGTGCGCACGGTAATTTCAATTTGAATGCCGCTGCCAGTGTTTTAAACATACGCTCGTGGTCCGGCTGGGAACTGGAACGGGAGCAGAGGCATGAAATGGAATTGGAACAGAAACAGGAACAGGAGCAACAACTGCAAATGGCAGAGGCAACAACTGGTCAACAAATTTTGGACGCTTCATCATCGCGATCGCGAACTCATCAATTGAATGTGAGTGCTCCGAGTTTTACGCCAGCAAGTGCTCGAGTTGGAAATTCATCATTGTATCATCATCAACATCAACATCATCATCAAATTATGCCAAGTCAATCGCAGCCACAGTTACACGCGACAAACAGAAATCTGAACGGACACCAACAACGTCGTCAACAGTTGCCGGATTTATTTCAAACCGTATTGAAATTGATGCGAGAACTGAACCGATCTGTTAGCTATCCGGAAATGATTGGCATGCTATCGATGCGATTGCAACGATTGCCGGTTGAACTGAAGCGTCACATTCCCCACACGCTGCACGGTGCGGTTGCCAACGGATATTTGCGCAAGGACGGCAACTATTATACGCTACTCTCCGAGCAGGAGCAAAGGGAGATCATGAAACGCAACCAGGCGGCTGCCAAGCGGGCCAAGGAGCTCGAAAATCAGCCGCTCTCATGGCGTATACGCTAAAAAATTCAATTACAAAAATCATCAAAAAATCACCAAATAAAAAACTACAAAATTTAAATTGAAATCAAATTGAGAGTCAAGTGAAAAATGAAGAAGAAAGAAAATTGTCACAAATGTCCTCCTTAAGTCCTAACTCACTACTTTCCTTTTCTACGCCTCAAGCGATTTTCAAACCATCTTCAAACCATCCTCCCTATCAAATGATGCGCTCAAGATTCGTTAATGTTTTTCAGTTCCTGCAACGAATGAATCAGTATCAAAAATAACTTTATATATATGTACATATGCAATCTATATATATTTTGTTCCACGATATAAACTAATCACTGGGCTGCTGCCGACGAGATACTATGACGCAATTTAGAGTATTCCTCTCAAATTTAAGTTATTCATTTTTAAACTATTTGAATTGTGGCAAACCCTTTGTGTAAAATAAAAAATTTTAGTTCAACTGAAAATCGTATCTCAATTTCAAACACTCACTAAAAAATCTTGTAAAAAAAAACATTTTTCGCAAACTTTCTGATTTACATTTTTGTGACGAACGATATTCGATTTTATGTTTAAATTATTTCTTTAAAAAAAGTTTGACATTTTTTTTTTGCTCTGTGGCGAATACTAAATAATAAAACTTGTATAAAAAATTGCATATCGTTCGTCACACAATTGGATATTAGTCGTCTGCTAGTCGCCTTTTGCAGAATTTGTGGTGCTTTCGTCACTAGCATGGACATAAGTCCATGATACAATTTCCAACATAATTCAGTAATATTACTACTAAAATTAAGCACTATCCCTCTCGTTCTTCCTTTTCAGAAACTATTAAAAAAACAAAAAATAATATAAGACCCATTTAAAGTGTTTAGTCTGAATCTTTGTCATACACATTCTGAACTCTTCTACTTATGTAGATTAAATTTTTTTGAATTTCCATCCGTATCAGATAATAAATAAATAAAGTTATTTAAAAAACTAGTTAATTTTGTTTGCTTTTCTTGATAAATTGATTAAAATTAGCTAAAATCTTTAAATCAGGAGTTTAGAAATTTTAATATTACTAAAACCAAAAATATATATGTAAGACCTTCTTTAAATATTTAAGTCTTAACTTCTCTGAACATAATTTTAAATTTTCACTATCCAATATAAAATACAAATGTCATCAAATTATGTTGTTTTTTTAATTTTTATTTAGGTAATTTTTATGACAGAGTTAAATAATTGAAGTAAATGGTATTTAATCTGCCTTTTCTGTCGCTCCCCTCTCTCTGTCTCTCTCTTCTCTTAGACTGTTCGCTCGTGCCATCTCTTTTCGGGCTGCCTGCAGTTACAGTTTCTCGTCTCGCTCTCACTGCTCGGATGTTCTGTCCGGCGACTGTCCGGCGACTGATCGTGCGCCTCACTCGGATCCGCACTGCTCGGGACTATGGAGTACCGATAGTTGCGAACCTTCAGGCAGCCATAGATGATCGCATCGTGCAGATTGACGGTGATCTGACGCTTAAGCTCCTCATCCGATCGCTCGAGTCGCTCGGACACGGCCTCGACGATCTCGTGCTGGGTCAGAGGTCGATCCGATTCGGCGATGACATTCAGTATGCTGCTGAACAGATTCGGAATCAGCTTTCGTCTCGGCGCCTGGTTTGGACTATTTTGTCGCATTTTCGAGGGCCATCAGCAGAGCATCAGAGAAACAGAGGAACTATTTGCTCAAAGTATATATATTCTAGTACAATATGTTTGTAAATCCGGTTGAAAAGGTTGAAGGTTGAGCTGTCTGACAGGTTTCTAAGACATTCTGAATACTAGATCTCGATTTGATCTGTATCTGAAACAAAGTTGAATCCACAAAGTCTAATATATTTTAATACATAGTCTCTTTCTTACTTTACTTAAATTTTCATAAATATAAAAAAGTATTTTTAATTACGCATTCAAAGTGAAAAATTAAAAAAAAAATATGCCCAAACATTATTTTAATTTAACGAAAGGCGAAGTTCGTAGCACTTGAGTAGCTCTATAATTGGTTTTGATTTTGATTTTGGGCAATTGTTCGTTTTCAGTATAATTACAAAAAAAACAAGGCGTTCGCACGCGACAAAAACAGAAGTCGCTTCTACGGCGAACATTTCAAACACGGATCTCGGCGAAGCCTGATTGAATATTTTACTGCGACTAATTTTAGAATCTAATGTATTGATTTATTTTAATAATGTTTTTTGATTTGATTAAAAAATATCAAGCAGTGTATTTTTTATTTAATTTCAATCAGTGGCGCACGCCACATTTTGTTTCACAATATATTTACTTTGTTTTTGTCTCCATTTGTTTGAATTATGCATCGAAAACAACTCGAAAAACTTGTTTTAAATTTAACCGTCAATATATTTCAATATATTAAAATGGTTCTTGTTAGAATCTTACTATCTTACTTAGTGTAATCATTAGAATCCAAAATGTACCATGGAAGACAACTTATTAGGAAACTGGGCTAAAATATAGAAAAAGTGAAGTTAGTCCAATGTAGAATCGAAGTAAGTTTCTTTCTAACTTATATTGCTTAAATAAATAACTTGAATATATTTGTTTAACAAAATGTCATAAGATGTGCATTTTTGATCAATTTTAGACCCGGTTGACATATTACAAATTTTAATTAAGTTTTTTCTTGCTTTTAAATAACATTTTTTATTTTAAATTCATGGTTTTGACATTAAATAAATAAGGAAATAAGTGAGTAAGAGACTTGAAGCTGTTGAACATTATGATTATTTTAAAGCTGATGCTGAGACACTTAAACAAGAGAGATAGAGTGGGAAGAGTGATATCGATTGGCAGCTAAAGTCGCGTTGTAAACGGAATTCGAGGGCAAAACTGTTTGGATTGTGGGTAATAAACTACGACTGCAAATGCGGCCAGCTCGACAACTCAACAAAGAATCTCAGTCTCGAAAATTTGCATAAAGAGAGGGAGAGTGGGCCAGAGAGAGAGGGGAGGAGAGGGAGAGAGTTGTTGTGTCTGGCACGTGTCACACAAAATTTAGATAGCAGCCAAAATATGAAGGGACGATGCGTAACAGGAAAACCGCAGTCACAGCTTGATTGAAATCAGTTTGAGTGCCGGCGCATTTATCTAACAGATACAGATAGAGATACACTTGCAGATACAGATACGTTTAACGCATGACGTAACGAATTGAGCTGCATGCACATAAGATATTGGATAAAATAATAGAAACTTTTGTATTTTTCAAATTGTTTCGGGTAAAATAATATTTATTTACTTTCAAAAATTTAAATTTTTACCTAATCAGCAATGTTTAAAAATAATACAAAATAACTATTTCTAAATTAATTTCTTTTTATTTGAATATTCCCAGATTTTTACAGTTGTACATTTCTAATACTGAAATTGTTTTTTTTATTTTTTCAGTTTAAATCTAATGTCAGATTAAGTTTTTAATTTTATTATAAATTTTAATCGTTAATAGTAAGAATTAATAATATTAAATAAATAACTTCCTGTGCTGCTTTTTATCATATTATCATTTAAATGGTTTAAAACAATTTCTATTATTTTGTCCAGCATTGTATGTCTGTTTGTGTGTTGCACAACTGCAGGCAACCCTAATCACAGTCTGAGCCATAATTGTAATGTGCCAACAAGTTGGAGTGAAAACAGTTCGATTTTCTTTATGATATCAAACAATTTGATTCGTGACGGTTTTCTTTTTTTTTCCACAAAAATTGTGAGCGTAAAAAAATATATCAACATTTATAAAAATATATAAATAAATATACTCAAATAATATAAAAAAACCTTCCAGAACTCGAACCCTTAAGGCCTTTTTTGAACCTTTCAATGTAATTAGAAAATTCAGCTGATCTGCTTGCATTTATTGATCTTATTTGTCTAAATCATTTTAATTCTTCCCGTAACATAAATTGCCGTAAATTTATCAAACTCTCTTCAACATCCTATGGGTATCGAGCATCCAATGACATTCTTTCGCTTTACTACTATCTCCATCTCTCTCTCGAGCTAACCCCATTTCTGCCTCCCTCTCTTTCCAACGCTCTGTCGCTAATTGTATCCGAGCTACAATACAATATCCAAAACTGTCGACAAACTCTGCACAGTGGGCACTTTGACTAACTTTCAATTGAACTTCTTTAATGTGCTTAATTGGGTATATCGATAAAGTTGACTAATAGTTGCATTATACCCTGTAGTGAGTAAAATAATTCAGCTTACAGGCAGCAAGTTATTTCCATATATTCTAAGAAATAACACAGAATATAGGGTATCTTCTAGGCAACTACTTTAGTCTGTTTAATATTATTTATATTATATAAAATATAAATTATTTGGGAATTGTGGTATAATTAAAAAAAAAAAAATTGAAAATAAAACTAATTTTTCAATTGCAATAATAAAAAAAAAATGAAGTTACTTCTCAATACTTTTTATTTTATAATCTTTTTCATAAAAATCACAACGATTTCTAGTTTCAGCAAACAATTTGATTGTTTGTTTTGCTGTTGTTGCCCACTGTGCGGCACTATGAGCCCACTGTGCTATTACCATTTGTGCAGCTGTCCGAGTTGATTAGCAACTTTTCGCGCTCAGTGTTGACAGGGCCCAAAAACTTTTGTTTCATTTCCATTTCCATTTGAATTCGCATTTTCCACTTTTCCACTGATATTATTTGGCTGCGTTTTTGCTGTGTCGTCTGTTTAATTATGACTGACACTGTGCTGGCCAGGCGGGCTAAACACATTTCAGCACTTGACTCCTCTGCGAACTTCAACTAATCTGACGCAAGTGATTAGACTAAGCTCCAGAATGTGTGCGTCTAGCAACAATTAAAACCAGCTCAGCTTTTATTTTGGTTGTGGTCCAAAACTAACCCTAAAGCGTCGCAATTAAAAGCGAAACTTTTACGCCATTTTAGCCCTCTCTCTCTCTCTCTCTCTCTGTCACACAGTCACTCTCTGTCTCTCTTACTCTGAAACAAGAATTATGGCAAGCAATCAGGCAAGAAGCATTGAGCATCTTGGCCATGATATAACGCCAAAGAAATATAATTTATTTTACGTTTAGCTGCAAACGTGTTTCATTCCCTTTTGTGCCCCTTTCTTTCCCATTCCCATTCCCGTGCTCTTCCCTTCAGTTCGCCCTTCTTTTCTGCTGCCATTGAAGCGTATAAATGCCAGAGTACCGTCGTGTTCCTCCTGGTCAATAACTGCAGCAGAAGGAGGCGGAATTCCTCACAATGGCGTCGCATTGACGTTGGCGACGCTGACATCAGCCTTTTAATGCCCCCATCACATCACATCACACGGCGAAGGCGACGGCGACGGAAGCCCTGACGTACAAATTGCGCACAGTGGCGGCGCTTGACAGGGGGACATATTTAAAAAAAACCCCTCTTCACAGAGGGAAATCAAACGAAAGAGGTTGTAGTCGAGTTCCCGACTATAGGTTACCCGTTACATACTTAAATATATATAAAAAAAAATTGTATTGCATGCTTTTAGGCACTTACGTTGCTTAAAAACTTTAATCAGCCATTACCGCCCTTCTATTTGTCCGATCTTGTTGCGATTTAGTAAGATGATAGCTTATAAGAAGAGTAATCGTTAGTTACTAAATAATTTTTAATATTTTAAAAAATTTTCTAAAGCTGGCTTTTTGCTATTTACGAAGACGTGCCAAAAATTTGAAATATATAAATATTTTTTAAGGTTTCGTTGACTTTTTCCTAATTCTTGTAATAAATGTTGAATCAATTTTAATTATTTGTGTTTCTCATTTTTACATTTTTTTTATTTAGTCTATAAATTACAGATATTGATTGATTTATTATTCGTGTTACGAACTGGGATGGTATAGAATATTTTCATTACTTTTGCATAATACAAAAAGGTATATGAATCTTTAAAATACTAAGATTTAAAATACAAGAAATACTATAAATTATGGATATGATAAATATATTACTTTTTTTTTTAGCAGTTTTTCAATTATCTAATACTTTTTAAAATTTGAACTTCAAGACTAAAATATTTAATAATGGAGCAAAGGGAAAAGTAAAAATCCTTTTCTAGCGATAAATGTTATAAGATTGACTTAAAAGCAATAAACGTAATCATGACAAATTAATTTATAAAAATTACATGATAATGATTATATTTTAATTTTTAACAATTTTCTTCACTGATAATCATTAGTAATTTTATAAAACTTAGACCGTAATCATTATTTTTGATTAAAAAAAAAAAAAAAAATTAAAAATAATAATTATTAATGATTTTTATAGAAATTAATTTTTAAATTAAAACTCAAGCAATGCCAAAATTTCAAGCAGTATTCTAATTTTGAACCCCTTTAAGGACAACAAGCGGACGCCACTGACTTCAGTTTACGAGTGGAAAGTGAAGCTGAAGCACAAAAATAATAATAACACGAGCTCAAAGCGAACAAGTTTCTATAATATTTGTGTGTTTTGTTGGAATGTATATATTGTAGTTTCATCCAGTGAATGGACTTCATCTCCAGCTCCAACTACATCTACTCGGATACCATCTTTGGCCATCCGGGGATTGCAGTTTGAGTGTCGATTTGTGTTCATCTTCAGATTTATCAAATGAAAGCACGCGATGCGAGGCTGCAAAAGTGGAAGTGGCTGGAAAGAAAACCGAAGAAAAGAAAAGTTGCGTGTTCCACGAATTTGATTTGAGGGGGCATTTTCAGTGGTCAGCCATGTGGTCAGTTAGTTGTTGTTCCTATTATTATTATTATTGTTGTTGTTGTTGTTGTTATTGGTGGTGTTGCTTTTCACCCTCCTCTAGGCGTTACTAATCTAATTTGCAGTTATTGGCGGGCCCAGATTAGAGCGCCACATATGTGTGTAATGCGTATCGCGTGCCCACAACACAGATTTCATTTTGTACCACGCCGTGTATTGACTACACTCGGAGAAAAATAAGCAAGATTCTCGTGCTTAAAACAGGCCATATTCTAGAACGAACGAGATGAAAAGCAGACGGAATTGTGCATTTAATAAACTAAGAACAAAAATCTTTCTTTAAGTTCGGTTCGGTTCAAAGTCGTCAAATAAGAGTTTTGTGGAATACATTAAAGACGTTTTTGGATTATTTAAAGTCTTTAAAAGATTAGGAACACGAAATTCTTGAACTTATGCCAAAATGTACTTGTTTCTAGTATTAAAACATTCTCAAATTTAGGTTCGCTCGAATTCACCTTTGCGGCTAGAACCAGTTGAGAATTCTAAGACTCAAGCATGAAAAATTCATCTAAAACTGATTGTTTCATGCTAAATTAAAATATAAAAGTACTCAACAAAAAGGTTATAAATTTACGTAATTTTAGGTTGGCATATTTGTTTTTTTGAGTGTATATTTTTGGCGCTCAGCAGGAGGGCAAATTCAGCACTGGAACCAAAATGAGAACCACGGAGAGAGTCACATTAGTCAAAGCTGTGCAAAACATAGTCGTAATGAAAATGATGTCAGTTTGATAAGATTTTTGCCAGGGGGCGTGAGTGCTATTGATGTTTTTAGCTGCTCTCTGCATGTGTGTGTGTGTGTATGTGTGTGTGTGTGTGTGTGTGTGTGTTCGCATGTTATAGGAAAAGTTTCGCTGCCTCAAAGTTGCCACAAACGAAACGAAACGAAACTTGTGCGTCATATGGACGTCGTCTAAAGCCAATGATGATGATGATAATGATTAGTCAAGTGCGTGCGTATAACAGTTTGTATAACAACTTCATATGGCAATTATTTGTATGCAATATTCATGTGAATAAATTAAAGTACTGGCATTTTGTAGGTTGATTCAAAGGGACAGTTTTGGAAATTTAAACAAAGTACATGGCATTTTTTTGAATCTCGAATTTCATGTTTAATCTGGCCAAATTTTAAAAATTATATAATGCTTTTTAGTTGAAGGCCTTTCTTGATATTTGCTTAAATCTGTAAAAAAATTAAAATTGGTGGATTATGCTAGGAAATTGATATATAGTTTCCAGCTTCATTGACTTGCGTTATTACTTAAAACTTAATATTTAATTACTTAAAGTATTTATTGTTCATTTATTAAAAGATCTTAGTTAAATTCTGTTCCATTTTGTTTTTTTATTTGTTTTGATTAGTTAATTTTGTTAATAAGTTTATTACTTAAGAAATTATTGTGGTAATTAAAGGCTATACAGAAGAAGAAGAATAAAAATAAATACTTCATGGCAATTGCTACTTCAACTACAGTCACTCAATAAAGTTTATATGCACCTTTACTCTGTCAAAATTTTGCAAAACAAAAAAAAGTTTTGATGCAGGTGTTTTAAAATAATTGTCTAAATTTCATTTAAATGTGACAAGGTGCCTCGCCCTGAAGACGTAGCGGAATCGGGCATGCAGCTTTGCCCCTGAATTGTTCCGGCTGAAAACTGTATGTATGTTGTTCACTTCTATTGGGTTCCCTAGTCCCTTCCTTATTCCCTACCTCACTCCTGCTCCCTTGTGTCCGTTGTGTGCGTTTGTCTAGGGAGCGTCCTGTCATGTCTGTAACGGGAATGCTGTCAAAGTGTCAACGCAGCAAGTGGCAACTTTGCAAGGGTGGCAACGCATTCACAAAGGGAGCAAAGGGGACACAGGGGGACAACTTTCAACTGGCCACTGACAGCGCCTATCAAATTAAGCAAAACAAAATTGCATTATGGCAGAAAGTAGCATACAATCAAGTTGAAAAGAGGACTGAGGAGTGTTGGATTAGAGTGTGTGTGCGAGTGTGTGTGTGTGTGTGTGTGCGTGTGTGTGTGTGTGTGTGTGTAGTCAACCAAAATTATTCATTGCACAATGCGGTCCAGACAATTTATGCTAATCAACATCAATCGATTTGCATGGCATGAAAAGCTGGACAGGACACAGCTCCAGTGGCAACTCCTCTTTCCAGTCGACAGATCGATAGATATATAGATAGATAGGTAGATAGTAGTGTTGGTTATGGTTATGGGGGATGACAATGCGGGTCGAGGGGGCTGCTACAGTTTATTGGGTGGTTCTCCGGGCTGCGGTTCAATGGCCATTTCGGGCCATTTTACAAAGTGGGTGTTGATATTAATGCTCGAGTTCGGCTCGAGGGCCAAAGTGGACGACAATCACGGCATGTGGGTAATTGCATATAACGAAGCTGTTGCTGCCGATGTTATTGACGGTGGTGTTGGTGGTGTTGGTGGTGCAGATGTTGTCGGTTGACTGCGACAGCAATAATTTCGACAGGTTCGCAAAGTAAAGCAAGTGCCTTTAACAGGCGAAACGACAGCGAAAGTTAGTTACTCTACAGTGTATAACAGTATAACAGTTTTATTTATAAAGCCAGTTGAATATCAATACTTGTATAACAGTCAGATATTTTAAAGTATATAACAGTATAACAGTTTAATTTATGTATCAAATTTCATATCAATTCTATATTTAAGTCCAAGGCAACTCGTATAACAGCTAGTGCCTTTACAGTGTATAACAGTATAATCTCAATTCTGTATAATACTTCGTTAAGGCAACTTGTATAACAGTTATGTAGCTATTTTTTAATGTGTATAACAGTATAACAGTTTAATTTATAAATCCAGTTTAATGTCAATTCTATATATAAGTCACAGGCAACTCGAATAACAGCTAGTGACTTCAGAGTATATAACAGTTTTTTTTTATACATCCAGCTAAGTCTCAATTCTGTATAATATTTTCTTTAATATAAAAGGCAGCTTGTACAACATTTAAAAGTATTTTGTATAACAGTTTTGTTAGACGTTTTACCGTATAACAGTATAACAGCTCTCGATATAACAGTAAACTTTCATAAATTCTAAAAATCGAGTAGTAAAAAGTTCTAAAAATAATCAATGTATAACAGTTTGTATAACAGTTCTGAACTCATTTCTGTTTGGTTGAAACTTGATTTGCATAAACAGAAAAATCTTTGAATTTTTTAATGCTGCATCTTATTACACCTTTTTTATGTATAACAGTTGAAAAGATATGTTAGCTTATTTAATACTGATTTTTTGCTTAGTTGTACATTTGTTTTAATAACAGACTTTAAATGTATAACAAAAGTCTGAAAAGTAATATGACGCTTATGAAGTAAAACCGGTAAAATATAAAATAAATATTTTAGAATAACATATATATCATAATTTTTACTTCCTTTCAAAATTGGAGAAAATAATAGGATTCTATATTCATGAGCAGCTTTTTATCATGTTATTAAAATTAATGTGAAATACCAAAATGACTCTGGATTCTATTATTTGTTTCATCACTGTATGCGGCGCTTAGACACACATGTTGTCATCATCATCATCGTCATCTTCATCGTCATCATCATCATCATCATCGTCATCATTTATGCCGAGGCATGCTCATGAATTTGCACAGTATGGCAATTGAACTTGCCCCACCTGCAACATTGGACACACACACAGACTCGCCACAAAAATAATACAAAATTATGTAAAATAGAAAAATAAAAAGTGGTTTTGGTAGACTGTGCAAATTGACTTGAATATTCTATTTACTTAAATGGTAAAACAGGAAAACAATTGAAATTTGAAGTTTGCTCTAAACTCAGAGCAAGCATTGAAATAATTATCAAAAAGAACAAAAATTATTTCAAACATAGTTCGATTATATATTTGTAAAACCGAAATTGTAATTTCAAAATTGTAGCAATATACGAATGTATTATATAGTAATAATTACATTAGTTATAATTACCATAAAGTATTTCCAAATCTTAGTAGAGACCGACTTAAATATAGATTTACAAACATTATATTTATCTATATAATGTTGCTCAAGGATCAGCCGACATTTAAAGAGGTGGCAAAGGTTTTTATAGTTGGTAAGTGACAGAAGTTGAGTTATTTCAATCTCGGCAACGTGACATTCTTCCGTCGTTAAACGCAATGAATATGGCAACAAATTAACATTTTCAAAAATGTTTTTCTTTTCACGTTTTAAATGCATTTTATCAACACTATTTATGTATATTATAAAGAAAGAAGAAAAGCTTTATTTAAAGACTTATGTTTCCAATTCAAAAATAAAAATTTTTTGAGACTTTTATTTTTGATCTTCATTTGCTATATTTTTAAATAAAAAAAAAGTATTTAAAGATTTTTATTAAAAAAAGTTTGAAATAACTTTATAAAAAACTAAAAAAATAAAAATCCGTTTTTATTATTTTTAAGGGCTTATTTAATAAAAAATCAAATTTAATTATTTTTTATGATGGATATAATAAAAATCAATTTTAATAATTATTTGTAATTATACTCGTTACTAACATATAAAAAATAAATAAATTCGGAAATTGTATTCGTTGCAATGTATGTAACATTCAGAAGGAAGCATCTCCGACCCTATAAAGTATATATATTCTTGATCAGCATCAGCAGCCGAGTCGATAAAGCCATGTCCGTCTATAAAGTATACAAGTTCATAAAAGAATGCAATAAAAAATATTTCAAAATTCTTTAAAATAAGTAGTCGGGAGCTCAACTATAGCCTTGCCCACTTGTTTTTATTTCTTACAGTCTCAAATATAAGTTTATTGACTGTTTGCAGAGATACTGTTTTCACAAACAGTTTGATATATTTTAAACCAAAATCGCATTAGTCCTTATATGTGATTTTTTTAGTTTAAATTTTGATCAATAACAGTTATTTTCAGGGACTGCAAATAATTTTTATTTGTTTTTTTTTTTTTTTTGTAATCAAAAAATCATTCACTTTTAATAACTTTAAGACACACAAACTACAACTTCAGTTTTATTTTGAGCAAAAAATAAAACTCATAAAATAATAATTATTTCATAAGTTTTTTATTTTTGCTCAAAAACAATGATTATTGGTTGAGAAATAAAGTATGACTTAAAATTAATTATTATTTTGTGAACAAATCTATAAAACTTGAATATAATATTTATTTCAGAATTTTAATATCACTTATAATGATTGCAGTCCCTGATTAAACTTTTAGCGAGTTTATAAATATTATGTCCATACTATACGAGTACAGACTGGTCTTTGAGGACTCACAACTGAATATTTTACCCGTTATTTCCGAATTTTTTGAATATCACTTATAATGATTGCAGTCCCTGATTAAACTTCTAGCGAGTTTATAAATATCAACTTGTTACTTGAATATAATATACATATATGTATATGTCTATACTATATAGACTGGTCTTTGAGGACTCACAACTGAATATTTTACCCGTTATTTCAGAATTTTTTTAATATCACTTGTAGTGATTGCAGTCCCTGGTTATTTACAGTCCCTGTCTGTTTGCTTTTCAGGATTGGCTTTGCGCTCCTACCTGACGGACGGCGATGGCCAACAGGGCCAACCGGGCCAACAGCAGCAGCGTCGCACTTGTTTTGGCCACGAGCTCTCCAGGCGCATCTGCATGTTGGCCAGCTCCTCGAATCGGCGTCCGTCCAGCTGGAGCTGGAGTTGGAGTTGGAGTTCATCGCGTCATCGCTTCCTCAAGTTCATGGCGCCGGAGCGAGTCAAGGACTACGAGGTGCGGAACAAGCAGCGAAAGGCGACTGACAATGTTCAACATGCCAATGAATGTGCCACCACAAGCGGCAACAACAACAACGGAGGCGGCGTTGCACAAGCTGCGACTTTGAAGCACAATTAACAAACAAACAAATTAAAAACAAACCGAAAACAAAAAATGCAAATGCAAACTGTACGAGGTTGTAGTTGTGTTATCCGTTCAGATACTTTCCGGAGGCAGTTTTGCAATTAAGTGAATCATACAGTGAGCCGTAATTTGCAACATCCCATTTGCCATTTGCCATTTGCCACATGTGGCAAGCATCCACAACAAGAAGTTTCGGCAATGAACTTCTGCTCAAAGGCAGCCTAGAGTTTGAGGCTGGGCTCACTTATCCTGCCCAGGATATGCACATGAGTGGCAACTCTAAGTAGAGTTGTTTTCGACTGTGGCGAGAGTGGGGTGCATAAGCAGTTGGGGGCATGTGGCATGTGGCATGTCTGAGCATTTGTAAAGCTTTTGTGCCTGCTTAATTGTCTGCAAGGACACACACGCACACAGGTGCAGGTGCTCGACTAGGGTTGCCACCTCACAGCACAGTCACAGTTACAGTCACAGCACTATGGCGAGAAACGTCAAATTTTTCGACACAAATAGTGCTTGAAAAATACAATAAAAAATGGACAACTCGATTTTTATGGCGATTTATTTTTAAATACTTTAACTCGGTAATTTTTAGCTTTGACGATTTATCGATAGTTCGATTATATTGTTTGAGACTTTAAATTTGGTGAGAACTTTGGTTTAAATAACTGAGAATTTAAATCATTGTATTTTGTTGGACTTTCGCCAACTATGGGAAAAAAAGTTTAATTTATTATCGTAAAATCTAAATAAAAATAAATAAATAAAACTTATAATTTAATTTAATTTGTAATTAGACCTTTTATTCACTCTTCTACCTCTTCAAATCTAGGAAAAAGTTCAATCATTTTGTTTACTTTTTATCTAATCTTCAGTATTAAGATTTAGAAATTCAACAAAAATATTATATATTGCACTTGTAATAATTAATTTAATATAATATTTAAATATAGTTAGTTAAGTTTATTTTTAATATTAGTTTTTTTTTTTAATTGAAGAACTTCTTTAACTCGCCCTCCACAATGACCATGAGAGAGAATATTAATATTGTTACGTTAAAACTAAAAAGCTTAAGACCGGATATTTGGCATTAACTTAAGTTGAACTAACTTTCAAATCAAAGTTTTATTTTTGTCTTAATTTGAACCTTATCTTCCCTCTTTTCCCTCTCCAACTTAGAGAAAAAGTTTAATTATTTTAATTTTAAAATTTACTGAACATTAAAAGCCTTTCATAATTTATAATGAAAGATAGACACATAATACTCTAAATATTTGCTTCAAAAAAGGAAGATCTGAAAATATTTTAATAAAATTAATGAATCATTTCCCTTCTGTGTGTAAATTTTTTCTGTAATATTTTAAGATTTAGCATGTAAAAAAAAATCAAAATTCTGACTAATAAAGTTCAGGGATTGAAAATAAGAGTTATAAGTCGGAGAAAAATGACGGATACATGAAAAAATTTCACTTAAGGATGAACTCCCCAACAACAGGATACATTTTTATTTCCATTTTTTATTTTTAAAATTATTTTAAGCTCTTATTTTCAATTTTTATGATAAAAGTTGAAAAATAACTTTTATTTATGATGTTTTTTTTTTTAAAATTACAAATAATTTTTAAATAAAATTTAAGGAAAACTCTTATTTATAATTTTTAACATAAAAATTAAAAAGAAGAGTTATTTTTCAACTTTTTTATAAAAATCAGGAAATAACTTTTATTTTATAAGATAAAAGTATAAATAAATTAATGTTTTTTGTTTGAAAGTTTTTTATTTTCTCAATCTTAACATGGAATTCATAGTCAGTAAAATGAAATGAATATTTGCCATAAAAGAGTACTTGTTGGCCCACAGTGCACTTGCATAATTTTTGCAATTGTCGCTGCGTTGCGTTGTCGCCGCAGCCCATAACATAACTTGCAACAGGCAACAACAACAACAACAACAACAACTTGCAACGACGCCGACAACAACAGCAACAAAGGGCAGCAGGCAACTTGCAACTTGCAGCTTGCAACAGAGCTTTGGGGCAGGTGCAGCAACTCTTCAACAGTTCGCAACTCGACATCTCTCTACACATGTCCTGGCATCCAGATTCCTGTCTTCCGATTCCTGCCTCCTTTCTCCTTTCGCCTCCATTGCCACTTCCTGGCCACAGCAACAACTTCATTTGTGTGCCACAACCAACGTTCAACGTGCAACGTGCAACAACTGCCTGCAACTTGCTACAACTTTTTGAGTGTAAATAATTGTCAGGGACTTTGGGCTAAAAAGAAATGCAACCGCAAAAATTCTGCACCAGGTTTTTAGCCATTTTATGTCTCTGTTCGTGTGTATAAGTGTGTGTGTGTAAGTGTGCGTGTGTAAGTGTGTGTGTGTGTATGTGTGTGTGGCAAGTGTTTCCTCTTTTCTTTGGGCTGCCTCGCATTTATGGATATTTATATGCTCTGTGGCAATATACAACGCCTACTGCCCCATGTTGCAGCTCCAATTAGTCGCGTTGTTTGTGGATAAACGTTGTCAGACTCTCTCCCTCTCCCTCTCTCCCTCTCTCTCTCTCTCTCTCTCTCTCTATCTGTTTCTCTATCTCTCACTCTCTCAGCTGGCCATCTGTCAACATCAGACTTGGCTAAACTTCTTGGCCAGCAATTCAATTGTTGTTGTTGTTCTTGTCACACACTCACACACACACACACGCATGTATGTATTTATGTTATCTGCAACATTCTGTTGCATATAGAGATGACAGAAAACTTTTGCCTTGCGGCTAAACTTAAAGTTACACAACACTGAATCACAGCATAAACTACTCACATACCCTAGAAATTAATTCAAAGCCTAGAGGGGTATATTTCATAATTAAATAAGAATGTTTTTCAAAAGCTTTACATTTTTATGCAGCATTGTATTTGCCTCTTAAATAAATGACTAAATATATAAATAAAATAAATCAAGAAATAAATGAAATAAATATAATAATAAAATAAATCAAGAAACCAAATAAAAATTAATATAATAATAAATATAACAATTTAAATTTATTTTTTTTTAAATATATTTAACTTTTTCCCCGAGCAACAAGCACTTTCTTTAATTTATAAACTAGAGGCTGAAATTGTTTTAATATATGTATGTCGGATATGGGATAATTCACATTCATATATTCACATACGTTTTTTATAAGCTAGTTTTGAATATTAAAATTAAAACTAAAATTATATTTATTGTTACTTAATAACTTATAGTAGAATTAGAATAAATTTAAAATTAATCTTGTTCATTTTTATTGTTCAATATTGCTAAGATATATAAATAGACAAAAAAAATCATTATAACTTATAACTTATACTAACCATAAAGTAAATTAGCTAGTTCATTTAAATATATCCTTTTTTTCATCAAAAGATATTATTAAACATGTGTGAATATTTAATTTTACTGTAAATTAATTTCTGACTCACAACTCTGTTTAAATTTTCTAATGACAATAAGCAATAAAAATATCAACTAAATTATATGAATAAATTAAATTACAGTTACACTTTCATAACTCGAACTTCTATAACTTGAAAAGAACTCCATAAGTCGAATATTGATTCGAGTTAGGGAACTTCGACTGTAATTAAATAAAACTAAGAAATCATGAACATTTAAAATGTAAACTGAACAGTTAAATAAAACTTTGGTTTAAAACGTTAGTAACTAAATTTCGACAATTTTAGTTCTTGATTTTTCATTTCATTATTTTTTTAATCACTTTGCTAGAAATTTAACTCAACTTTCTATTCGAGTCACAATTTTGTTTTTTCTAAAATAGTTATGCATGTTTTTAACGTCAGTTCCGTTTTTTATAATCAAACTAAAAGAGTACACATTTTGCAAAAATTGTATAAACCTTTTTAAAATCTAGCATCAATGAAAGAAGAAGAACGAAGAATGTATAAGAATTATCCTTGAAAGTCCTGTATTGATTCGTGCTTCGTGTTTAACCCGTGCTCGTGAGTCGTGAGTTGCAAATCGCGTGATTGACTCGTGTTTCGTGTTCATTTCGTGCTCAACTCGTGACAAATAATTGAGTCGTCAATTGGACTGAAATAATTTATGTTTTGTTTTATTTCTTGTTTTATTTATATTTTTTTTTGATTAAGTTTTGTGTTTTTATTGATTGGTTTTTTAAATTAATTCATATTTAAATTTGTGCACCACTTCGGAGGATTTCTTGCAGTATATTTCGAAATTTTTAAGTAACGAAAACAGTATTGCTTAAAAATACTTGATAGAAAATCGTAGCAAGCTTTGCTTTCAATTTCTTCTCAGTCACTTTTGACTTTTGCCAAAGAAATTAAGACCGAATTTGTTAAAAAATTCGTAAACTGATTAAATTAGCAATCGATTTGATTAAAAATGGCAGACGCATTGAAATATTTGCATCGTTCGACGCTGAATCCAGCGGCCAAAGTT